>JAWQUS010000017.1:15325000-17725000 GCA_036365455.1 Macrosoma leucophasiata | reverse complement strand
ATGTTAACCTAACATTGCATAAAGAATTCTGAAGAGACCGAAACAGGTGGAAATCTGAAGGTGCAAATTTGAATTTGGAATTATGTCCTTTAAAATTTTAACTTTCAATGATACCAAAACCAGCCAGATACAAATACTACAGCCAAAGAGATTTTATTACAAGATCATACATACTATAATGCGAAAAGACTTTTTCCCCAACCTATTACAATGACAAGCTCAGATAGTCCAAACTTTTAAAAAACAAGTAAAGGATTACTATCTGTCACTTTAGCTTTCATTATATCTATTCTTACCACCTTCCTTCTTTTGCATGTACCTACTTATTTTTGTGTTCTTGTGCTTACTTATAAATGTATTTTAGTTTTTAGTAATTGTTCGCCCCTATGTTATAAATTTAGTTATCATTGTCCTCAAATTCTGGATGCCTGGAAGAAATTGCTGTGTAGCAATAAGGCCGCCATTTGCTTTTTCTGTAGTTTTATATAATTGTTAACTCCTTTGGTGTGCAAAAAGTGTATTATTATTATAATTAAAGATGTAAAAATTAAAAAAAAAAATCTAAATCGATTTTTGATGTTTTTGTGTATTGTAACGTGTAAATGCAAAATGTAAACTATTAAAGTTATATAACGAGGATATGTGTACGCTGTACATTGCTTGTTCAAAAAATGTAACTATGAAATAACGAGATAAAAGCAGATGGTTATCATTATCGGTTTACATTTCGGGGCTTCGGCGCCGAAACATGACTGTTATGACACCAAAATGCGGTCTCCTTACACCCTGCATTGTATATATTATGTATACACACAACATATTCCTGTCGGCTTAACAGGCAATGCTTCTTATTCAATGCCAACATTATAATGATCAGGTACTGCTGGAGATGGAGCTGAAGGACCTGGTGAACAAGTCGAACCAGACGCAGCTGCGCATGGAGCGGTCCATCGACGTGAGCTACACCGACGACCAGATGCTCACGGCGCTCGACAGCCTCAACTCCGACAGCCGGTTCGCTCAAGGTATGCGCTTATAGGAATACTAGCTTTTACTAAATAAGATATCAAGTCCTTTACTGGTGGTAGAGCTCCAGTGACGGAGCTCGCGGGCGTAGGCACCACCGCATCACCTAATATAATAATAATAATGGCAACCCATTATACGTCCCACTGCTGGGCACGAGTCTCTCCCCTTTTTTGGGGGGAGCCCTGGAGCTTACTCCACCACGCTGCTCCAATGCGGATTGGTCGAGGTGTTGGCGTTAGTGGCCAACCCGTTGTCGGATGTTTCCAAACCGCCCATAAGGCCTCCGACAAGGTTTAACGACTGCTATCCATCGATAGCAACCGGGACCGACGGCTTAACGTGCCCTCCGAAGCACGGAAACGCGCATTTAATTTGCCACTAGCGGTCACCCATCACACTACCCGACCGCGCCCGTAGTGCTTAACCGAGTAGATCGTTTACGTCTACACCAGCCGCCGGGCCATGCGCGCTTCACCTAATATACTTGCCGCTAAATGATAGTGTTCAGCACTATCGTGTTCCGGTCAGGTGGTAATGTATGGCCTTGTAATTTCCGGCACAGAGGCATAACATCTTAGGCCTCAGGAGTGGTAACGCATCTGTACTTTGACCTTAGTCTTTGTGTGGGTGTCTATAGGCTGCAGTCATCACTTAACATCAATGAGAACTGCATACTTGTTTACCACTTCCATGACATAAAAAAAAAGTACACATTTCTTGATTGACTCGGTAATTATACCGAGTCAATCAAGAATATCCTCCGCTGCAGCCAACAATAGATATGACTCGAGTCAACTCGAGTTGAGACTCGAGTCTGTAGCTTCGCTGTTTTGTGTTACTAGTTTGAGTAACTCGTCACTGAAATGTTGGTCTTAAAATGTTTGCTTACCCGTAAAACGATAATTTGTTATTATCGAGATATCAAGGTAAATTTATCACGATAATTATAAAGGTGATAGTTCAGTGCAAACCCTGATGATAAACAAACAACCCTTGTGTTCCTTCCTCTGTTTTTGATTCTTTTATTTTGATAAACACTTCCAATATTTTGCAATTTTATACTAACGGCTTGCTACTTTAAAGATGTTGTATATCAAGTAAAAATTTATTAGCAGTGGTCTAATTATATAAAAACTACCAACTGTTGGTGATCAGGTAGGCACCACCGCATTACCTAATCTGTCTGCCGCCAAATGATAGTGTTCGGTACTATCGTATTCCGGTTAGATGGTTATTTATGGCTCCGTGATAACTATCACAGAGACATAAGGGGTTGCAACATAATTTGACCCCATTGATAGTTTTTATGTACAGTACTCAACAATTAATAATGCACATCGAGCCTACGATAGAGACGATCGGCTCGTTTCGACTTCGTAGAGCGTTATCTCTGCTGCACACTGCCTAGGTAAACACTGACATTCGGGGATTGGTCAAAACTTGATCCAAATGGGGGACAAACGTCAAATAGGTACGGTGTACAAAGCCGAACTAAGCTGAAGTCTCCTTCCTAGGCTCGATGTGCAATATTTATTGTTGAGCACTGTAGATGTATTTAGGCTCCAGTCATCATTTTACAACCATGTGAACTGCATGCTTTTGTCTTTGTTTTTGTCATCTCTGTTACATAAACATAAAAATATACTTTTGCTATGTTACGTCAAAGCTCCGTTTTCCGTAGAAAACCAAATATTAGACGAGGAGTCGTTCGCGAACGCATTGCGAGAGGACCAAGGGCGCGCCACGAACATGTCTCTATTCGACGAAATACGCCTCAGTTTCTGCAGTATGTCGCGACACAACATCACCGAACTCGACACCACGCGGCCAAAACATGACCCTGATATGACGCTTATAACAGTATCGACCCAAACAGATGAGCATAAAACAAAAGAATTGAAAATAACACCTTGTATAACTATAGAATGCGCACAATGTACGGAGAACCAAAGAAAATGCTTCATTGAAACGTGTACACAAACCGACATAGTCTGCTCAAATGCATCCAGTACACAGACAAGTAAAATACCTTATAGAATCAAAGTGATTAAAACTACTCAACCCCCCAAACTAGTACGTAAAACAAATACAGATACTCAGACAATATGCTACGTTACAAATAATGGTACACAAACCGATATAATCGAAGAATGTACTAACAACAACACTATAGAAAATTGCATTGACTGCACAAAGTGTTCCCAATGTGAAAAAATGAAGAAATATACGGATAAATTAGAGAGTCACGTAAAACGTTCTGACAGGACAGTAACTTCAATGCAAGTAGAAATTACCAGATATGAGGCTAATCTGGATATGTTGACGAACCTCGTGACTGAAGGCGATGAAAGGAACAATTACTTGAGAGAGGTTGTAAATGGTTTGAAGGAAAAGTTAGAAGCGTTTGAGATCGCTTGTACTGATCAAGAAGAGAAGATTGATAGGCTAGCTTGTGAGACATGCAATGCTGAAATTCAGACAGAAAGCGGTAAAATTTCATATTATGATGTAGATTTGTAGTTGTGTTGTCCACTTAGTTCCATGTGTAGTTTTTGGATGATGATGGGTTGTTAGATGACTATGCAATTTTACTCATGAACACTGAACAGACACTGGATATAGGTCGCGCCACGTAAAAAGAACGCTGGAAGAAAGTAGAAGGGATGTGTTCGCGCATCGGTACACTCGCGCACGAAAGTACTAGCCCTATTGGTTTATTTTTGATCTAGCTTTCGCTTGCGGTTTCGTGTATTGGTAGGCTAGTAGGTAGGATTGAAAACGCCGCACCTCATACCACCAAATAGATCGATAAATCGTCTACTGCGCAGCTTGACCGCCAGCGTTCTTTTTACCTGGCGCGACCTATACTAACTTTATTTACAGTAGATATTTATTTTAACTTGACCTTACTTCACTAGACACATTGTTATTTGAATATAAATTTCATTTATCAATTACAATGCCAAAAAATAATTACAATCATGTATTTTTGTATTTATTGTAGTTATTGTGGAAATAATGTTATTAAGTAATTATGTATTACATGTATAACCAATTTATTTATATAGAAATCACACTGTTTTGTTGTAATTTGTTTCCAAATCTAATATTTAGTTAATTGATTAATATGTTGTTCATTTTCTAATGTTTTGATGTGTGGTTTTCAGAGCAATCGTGCGTCGCCACGCAAGCTGAGATACCGTGCGGGGAATGTGTTAAACGCAACTCTGTACCACATCGCAGGCTTAAGAAATATTTATGGTGAGTTGTTGTATTCATAATGTTTAAATTGTTTATTAAAGACTAGCGGCCCGCCCCGGCTTCGCGCGGGTTCAATGTTACCTACCCTCTCCTATTCGTCTTAGCGTGATGGTTATAGATATAGCCTAAAGCCTTCCTCGATATCTTATATAGTTTAGGCAGCGTACGTAAAATAAGTAACTACTCTGGTTGATTTTTTACACCTTGTGTCCGAAAAACCCAAATATCTTACGGAACCCTACTTTTTCCAAAATAAAATATAGCCTATGTTACCCGTGGAGAATGTAGCTTTCGAATAGTGAAAGAATTTTTAAAATCGGTCTAGTAGTTTTTGAGCCTATTCAATACAACCAAACAAACAAAGTTTTCCTCTTTATAATATTAGTTTAGATGAATCCTGACGATCGTACTGGCTTCACAGGCTTAGCTTTAGAAGCGTACATCGATCAAATAAAATAAATAGTCCCTATAAGTCTTCTTATAGTAAAGCGTTCATACCTATAAAAATATCCTCCATTTAGGTGTCACAAATGTGTGTATTTACAGCGGTCAAATACGACTAAAGCAAAGGAGAGCCTGCATGCTCAAATGGGTTTTATTTGGTGCAGTCATACCAATATACCAGTTATACCAATTCGTTTTTATTAATGACTAGTGGCTCGGCACCCGGCCTCGCACGGGTGCAATGGATGTAATATAGCCTATGTCACTCAGTGAAGATGCAAATTTCGAATGGTGAAAGAATTTGATGAAAACCATCCAGTAGTTTTGTGTGTGTTGTGTGTTTTGAATGTTTCCTCTTTATATAGATATCTATATAAATATTTATATATTTATATAAATATTCCTCTGTATGTATAGAAGTATAGATTGGTGGTGATTACTTGCCTCCGATTCAGTCAGCCACAAAAATAGTCTCAAACTGTCCAGTTTGTCCACAGGGATCCCCTGAAGTGCCTGTTCCAAGTGTTCGCGGTGATCTGCTTCATATCGGCCTTGTGGGTGCTGTACGGGATCGCGCGCAGTCCCCAGCGCTGCCGAGACTCCCTCCCCTGGCGCTGGTTCCACGCACAAGACCTAATGGACCTTTTCCTGAGGATTGAGTATGTCTCCGAAGTGCCGATGTGAATGCCACTTGAATAAGCTGTGTTGTGTGCGCTGTTATGTTCCTTGTGTATTTAAAAGTGATTTCAATTTAGAGTGATAGTAAAAAAAGCTGTTACACTCACAGCTCCACACCTGGGACCACCTGCCGTGGGTGACGGCTAAACAGTGTTCAAATTATCAAGAACCTGGAATCAAGCTGTGGTCACAAACCACGGGACCAACTGGGTTGCCAAAAATATTTTAGAGTCGATGAATTAGGTATGAGTGTCTCATTGGTCATGTGGAGCAATACGGAGTCATGTGTAGTTCCAATCCCCTAAACCTAATTTAACTTTTCATGAGGATTATATACGTCTCCGAAGTGACCATGTGGGTATCATAGCGTGCCGTGTAATCTGTTTAGTTTCTGGTGTTTTTAAGGTGATTTTCAAATAAAGATCGAACCGATATTCTACGACGCTGCGCGACATATATTCTTGTAGAATATTGCTGGGCCTCTGTAACGCGCTTTGTCTCATTGTATAATATCTGAAATTCTGCAGAGTAGTTTAGTTTGAACTTAAACGATAATTAAAAAAAAAAACACTTCACTCACAGCTCTGTACTAGGTTCTTACCCTGTCGTTAGTGCCGTTATACATTATACAAGACCCAAAAATAACTAGTGTGAACCATTCCAATACTGTGGTAGAGCTTGTCTAAGCTGAAATGACGCGCCTCACTATCGCATTAACGCACACGAGCAAATTTCAAATATGGACGTAAGACATATACAAATGCTGTTGTAATTGGTCAATCAGTTGCCGGGAGCCTTTTTGGATTTGTTGTCCAACTTGTCATAAATTGCCTGAACGCGCAAGAGAGCGGACGTTTTATTTCATACAATGTGCCAGTGCTGCTCCATAGGGAGAGCGTTGTCGGATTCATCACGCGACAAGTCGACCGAGACGATGAAATTCAGATCATAGTTCGCGTAGTAGTCGACGCTCCCACACAGATAAAGTGTCATTATTAATATTTGCACTCACACATCGAAAGCAACTAATTAAGTAGTGGGGCGCGTCATTTCAGCTTAGACAAGCTCTAGTACGGCGGTGGGGCAGTCACGTTACTACCCCTCAACGCGACAGTATGAATTGTTGATATTCCGTGAATTCCGTCACATAATTTGAGAGGCTTAAAATATCTTTAAAAAAACGGTTCTTATTTTATACAAAAACTATAAGTATGTAAAGAAATACTATTTCTTTCTTCGCACTCTGTGTGTTTATTTACCATGAAGTTTGGTTATAGTTTTTAACTTTTTAATTGTCTGATTTTAAAGAAGAAACGAATTCAGAATGTCAGATGACAGATTTAAATACGAGTTGATTGACAATTGGATAATCAATGAAAATTTTAATATTTTATTATTTTATGTTTTAAAAGTGAAAGAATAAACTTTCATTGTCGTTTCTTCTTTTCAGGTTTGAGTTCATATTGTTTTATATTACCTAAATAAAATAGTCTCTGTATAAAAAAAACTAACAATAAATCTTCTTTTCAGCAACACAAGGTTTATTTCTTTCATGTAGTAAAACAGACTTATAAAACGACAATGAAAGTTTATTCTTTCACTTTTAAAACATAAAATAATATAATATTAAAATTTTCATTGATTATCCAATTGTCAATCAACTCGTATTTAAATCTGTCATCTGACATTCTGAATTCGTTTCTTCTTTAAAATCAGACAATTAAAAAGTTAAAAACTATAACCAAACTTCATGGTAAATAAACACACAGAGTGCGAAGAAAGAAATAGTATTTCTTTACAAGTATTTTAATAGAAACAAAACATACTAAAATTAATTTAGTGAAATATCTAAACTGCATTGAAATATTGGTAATATTTATGTTCTAATTGTATATTTTTAAATGATTACACTTGCATTTGCATAATTAGTTAAAAATTATGTTCCTTATAAAGTTAGTTTTTCTCACATAATTGTAATGTCCTGTTGTCTTATGAATGTTGTGTTTGTAAATATTATTTTCAAGATGTTGAAAGGCAGTTTAATGCAGGTACGGGCAGTTATTATTTTAGTTTAACATTCATGTGTTAACGAAGTAGTTTCCAATTATCCAAAAATATTGTAAATTAGACTTTAACGTCACACAAATAAGGCACCGACATGACCCACCACACATTTTTTCGATGGTACATACAGGTGCCGCAAAAAGTCGTCACGTGTTCATTAAATTCTTAGCTAAGAAAACACCAGCAAATCAATATATCTTGCTGTTCTCTAGACGAAGCGCTGTTTTGTGGTTTGACTAATTACACAATATGCATCCGTAAAATATTAGCATGAATTTTCTTAACCACCGGCCTGTTATTTGCTGTCGTCTTTATATTTTATTTCTTTGGTCTGGAATCAGTTTTTCACATATATCTTCATCTTTCATCGTATCAGCCATCTCTTTCGCTAGAGAGAAAGAAAAAAAAAGAAAGAAAGAAAGGAAGAAAGAAAGAAAGAAAGAGAAGATCAGATAGGGTGTGACCCTACTACATACAGCCAACGATAGAGCAACGTATCAAAAAAATATTGCAGTATAGCCTCTATTACAAATGTATAAAGTGCCTCCATGCAACTTAGCCTCTTGTCGCTGACTGTACATTGCATGTTGATTTGACATTTCGTTAATCAGTTCGAATTTGTGTAAATACTTTTGCATTATTTTATTTTACTGACTAACTTCTTGAATGTTCGCAATTTATTATTTTTGCATTTATATAATTAACTTATTATAATGTCTAGTTTTCTATTAAAATTTTTCACGAGTACTGACAAATAACAAAATGTATGGTTGCTTAGCAACTGTGTTGATTTCAGCAATTGATTGCCTATTGTAAATTAGTGTAGAGTTCAGTGTGCTGAACCTGAACCGAATTCCCTATCTTAGATTTTACGATGATACTAAAAGTTTACTTGAAATTATTTCCCGTATTAAACAATGATACCAAAATAGTTGCTATCGCTCAAAAATTCTTAATTTTGTATCTCAATCCATGGGCAAGCTGCGTTTTGTCAAGGAATTTTAAGCAATTTTAATAACACTCGTGTTACCCGTGTTACCCTTGATGGTTACTGGTGATATGCAGATATGATATATTATTATTATATATTATTATACTCCTATTTATAATATCTTCCACAGATAAAATAAGTATATCCTAAATAATATGTCTTCCTTACCTTTTTCATTAACTGTTGTTGCTTGCCTTATTTTAAATTTTAACTGTGACGTTATTGATAATGTCGTATTCTTAATACTTTTTTTTTATATATTATATACACCAACAGTACAATGTAATTATTTTTACATTTTTAGCTTTTAGCTCAAAATGCAATTCCGCGGCCCTTCGCCACGCAAAATTCTCCTAAAACAGCCCTATCTATACATAGTACCCAGCAAGAAATATTGCAGATCGAGACAATCGGCTAGTTTCGACTTCGTAGAGCGTTATCTCTGATGCACTCTGCCTACGTAATTAAAGCACTGATTGTCCGGTACTGGTCAAAATTTGATCAAAATGGTAGAGAAACGTCACATACGTAAGGTACGATAGAGATAACTCTCTACAGAGCCGAAATAAGCTGAAGGCTCCATCTAGGGGTGCGACCGCATATCGACATTGCTGTCGTCGTTGTCATTGCTGATAAATTCAAACTGTCAAGTCTCATCTACGAAAGCAAGAAAAACAATCAGATTATCACTTCTACTTAAAAACGAGCTACAAATCGACATGAAAATCTGACAGTAAGGACAACGACGACAGCAATGTCGATAGGCGGTCGCATTCCAGGTCGATGTGCAATAATTCTTGTTAGTAGTGCGGTTTACCTTATACCAATATTTGAAAAGTTATACTGCCGCGCCCCTAGTGCAATTTGGGCTTTATACGACATAAATATGTTGCAAAACCCTCAATTTATTGTGTTTGTAATATTAGAAATCATATTTTTATATTGTAAACGGCACTTAATAGCGTACTATTTTAATCGAAGAAGAATTTTACAATATAAAAATATGAATACAAATCGTGCAAGTTTAAAACAATATTAGAAATCTTTTGAAAATCGATCTTGTCTATTTCAAAATAAAGTTAATTTAGACAAAAATGATTGGATCAGCAAAATACTGGTTTTGGCAAATCAATGTCAATATATATCCTAAATTAGGATAAGCTATAGTCTTTCCAAATACACGTCTAATAATGATCTGCGTTGATCTTATTATATTACTTTATAAAGATCTAGTAATACTGTGATAATTCAGTGCCAGTGTTTAGTATAAGTTAAAGTAATATGCGAAATATTATTAAACTAAAGACGTACTACTTAATATTTTTTTCTTTAATTAGATTTAATGTTCATAATTGGAACATTATGTCCTGTAAAATTGACCAAAAATGTTTATAATTAATTTTTACATCGAGTGAGGGTAATATGAAAAGTAGGGTAAATTGTAGTTTTACGTATTATTTACAATTAACTTAATTGGCTGCACAATAAAGAGTAAAAGAGATGTTTGGCTCTTTTTGTGAAATTACGTAGTAAAAGGAGATGTTGCAAAAATGTACGGACCTCCGGCCATGTATTGTACACAATATCATTAACAGGCAAGATCAATATAAAAACGTATTTTTGCAACTCAAAACCAACATGGCGACTATGGCGGGTGATGTCATTTTGACAAATTCCATCTCTCGCAATTCCGCGCTCGCAACACCTCCTTTTACGCAAAGGTTGTGGTGTTTACGCCTTATTTTTAATATTTATAGACATCGTCATTGTAATATATTTTTTAACACTTAGGATTTTTGTTGGATGGTGTTTCTATGTACAAAATCTGGCTAATGAGATAAATTAAAGTTGTTACCCGTGACTTTCGCGTGGTCTTACATTTTGAAACGAGAAGTACTCAAGTTTTTTTTCATTATGATTGAAGCTATTTTTATGCCAAATATCGAAATCGATATTCGAAATAAACGTCTTGAATATAACCTTTTCAAACAAAGGAGACTGCTTTTATATTTATTGGGATATTAAAAACAATAAATGATGACAGTACACATTCTGATATAAATAAAACTAGTTTTCTGATAGCTCGCTTAAATTAAACTAAAATGATTATTTTCAATCCACCCGACGTTTCGGTCGCTTCCGTGGCCTCGGGCAGACTTAGGTGACATTTGTCTGACAGCAGTTTCAAACATTATTATGTGCAGCTACCTCCAAGTAGTACACTTTCTCTTATCTTGACTTGTAACGATTTTAGTCACTTACAACACTCAATTACTACGTCTATAAAAATAGAACCTTTCCATTGGATTTATCATACCGAGGTGTTGACAGATTTTAATTATTATTGCAATGACGAATGTTTATGTGCTAATATGTATCAACGATTACTCTTAGCCTGAGTTGCACTGAGAGCTTTGTTAAAGTTATTGTAACATTTTACATCCTTCTCTAACATAAAGAAATCTGCTAAAGTTAGAACAGGAGGTGAAATGTTACAATAACTTACTAAAGTCGTGGTGCAACCCAGGCTTAGCGTTCTTATACAATTTATAAGTGACAAATATTAATACTATTTTTACAAGTTTGTGAAATTACTAACTATAGTTATATTATAGCATTTACATAGGCATTTAAGTTTTTTTTATCAATGTTATAATTTGTGTAGTCTGTATACGATGCAACTGAACTACAATTGTTTTGTGTTCTTAGATATTTGAGTTATGTTAGTCCTCGCCTAGTCTAACGGGACGGGTAGAGGCTGGAGCAAGTCCTTACAAGTCTCCAATTTATCTAAATTCACTCATTACATATCTGAGGTCTAAAGGCGCCTTCAAATTGGAGACATAAGGAAATACTGCAGTGGCGGCTAATTTTTATAAAATTTCTAGAAGCGCAGTCGAAGCGCCATTATTGCGCGATAGTAACTTTAGACCTACTAATACGGCCCTGTAATTTCCGGTACAGAGCCATAACACCTTAGGCCTCAGAAGTGGTAACGCATCTGCATTTTGACCTCTGGTCTTTATGTGGGTGTCTATAGGCTGCAGTCATCACTTACATCAATGTGAACTGCATGCTTGTTTGCCACTTTCATGACATATAAAAAAGACCTCAGATATGTAATGAGTGAATGTATCTATATTAAGTAGACAATCAATGCTTATTAAAATTTGTTAAAAAAATTGATATTACGTATCTTTATACTTTAGACATAGATTATTTATAGGTTCACGTTAAGGCGGGTCCAGATAATATATATATGTGCACTTGCCCAATCTGTTACCTTATCTTCTTTGCAAATCAGAAATAAAATAATAAAAATAGTACCTACACATATGTAATTTTGATCTCGTTCGGTAAAATGTTATATTTTGCATTTATGTTATGTAAGGTTTCAGTTTATGACATGTTATTTTGTGTAAAATTATAGTCAAACGCATTTATTCATTTCTATCTAAATAAACGAGATTCTGAGTTATATCTTGTTTTATTTAACGTCTATCCTAATGGTACCTATAGGTTAAGATCCCATAACACAAACATTTCGTTCATCGAGTTTATGCTGCAAACCCATTTTTTACGCATATTTATGATCCAGAGAATATAAATCCACTAGGTTGCCTAACAAAAACTGGCCGCAAGTATTTTTAAATATTTTTTTTATTTTTGGGACAAAAGGAGATGTTGCGAGCTCGGCTCTGGTTCGTACATGTCCTCAAAAAATGGGTAAATTAAAGAAGAATCCGAGAAAAATACAATTAATTTATTCAAGAATATATTTTAGAGTTACAACTGCATTTAATTCAAACGATTTTATCATTTTCAACCATGTTCAACATGGCTATACAGCCGACGCTTGGGATAGTACCTATGTAGATTAATCAAAACTAATGCTATCTGTATCTTACTAGTGCATCAGATATTATCAAAATGTATCGAATGGATCAATTTAAAGAAATTGCGATGATTTTTAAAAATTGGAAATCGATTAGTACAGTATTAACAAAATGCGAGCGCCCTTAGGTGTCTCTCTCACGTAACTATCTAACCGGTACACGCTATTGCTGAACACTACCATTTGGCGGTAGATAGATGAATGACAATGCTAGTAGTGCCTATGTCTTCGAGTCCCTACGCTAGCGCTCCACGACCAGTAGGTTCTTAAACATGTTTTAGGATTTAATGAAATTCAACCGCAAAGGTCAAAAGCGAACACTACACAAAAAACGTGCGAACGAATTTCGCGGGAAAAGTAATAAAAAATAATCAATTTCAGAAAAGTAGAATTAAACAAATGTACAAAATAACCATGTACCACTCAATAACATTAAAACGATAGACTTCCAACAATAACAGCATTTTTAAGACTGCTATCGATCAACAAAGCGCCGGGATATGCCTTTATACGGCCACAAAGGCCCAGTCAAGGTGTCATCTGACAAAGGAGATCCAACTGAGAAATTGGGACCCGATTACTTCCCACAAGTTTGCGATTTTTTGCGAGGGCGGAGCTGTGTGAAGTCCGATGAGGATTTAAAACCCATTCTCGGGTTATTTATGGTTGTTGGTCGAGAATCAAGTGTTGATAGATAGCGCCATTTTTTCATGATGAAGTTTTTACCTACCTCTAAAGTTTTTTTATTTTTTAATCTTTATTTATTAAAAGGAACTTTTAACAATATTTTACGCCAGTTCCGTCGTACCTGTAAAGTTGCAAACTTGCAGTTCTTTGGTGGACGACATTTTACGCTGTCGCATATGCCTTTTTTCGTGGGAATAATGTTTACAAATATAATACACTCGTGTTTTTTTTTTTTCATAATTATTGTAAATAGCTATTTACTTTACTATGATACGATCAGTAAACAATACTAACAATTGCTTGAATTAATTGGCAAATTAATGAACGTTTTGTGAGGTACTCCCTACTAAGCTGAGTTAGTTGTATTTGGCAAAAAAAAATAACAATACCCAGTGGTAGGGATTTGTCGGTGAAACTAATTTTTATTTTTTTTTTAAATGCGCGTATGATTCAAGGAATTATGTCATGACCTTTTAAACTTTTCATTTACTTATAAATTTAATTCACTCAGGCTATCACGCTTGTACTTATCTCCGAATGGGTAGGCAGACGAGAGGTATATTATACCTACATCGTCATGTCTAAGTATACACTATTGTGTAGGTTCAAACTTATAAACGTGCAACTGTGTTTTATTTTGGAATAATCTATATGGGTATTACATGAGTGTAACAGATATTGACCTTTCTTTGTACATATTAACAAACTCTCTCTAGGTTGCTACTGGAACAAAACTATAGCCCAAACCGTAAATCCAACTTGGATCAGACCAGTGTTTAGATACCTGCCAATACCGAGATAAAATACTTGTAACTTTCTTTGTCAATGCCCATTTTCAACAAATACATTTCATACAAACATTTCTTGCTCTTTTTTGTAAAAGAGAGTATGGAACATTCTGTTGTTCCTATTTTATGTATTTTTGGACCATTATTTATTTTATTTTTGTTTACTTTGACATATTAATCAACGTATCAGTTGTTATTCGCTTTAATTTTATATTTTGTAATTTGACCTATCACACGAAAATTCTATTATTTCAAATAATTAAATGAATTTTTGAGTCTGAGTTTTTTTATCTCTTTCTTACAAAGCTCCGTTCATGCTCATCGAACTACCGATATAAACTACATCGGATATCTATGAAGCTGTATTTGAATTTTATTACGTAATTGGATGTCACCAATCTCGTAGGTTCTCAAAATAAATTTTATATCCTACGCAACACCACTTAAACATTCCGATCTTCAATCTTGATGATCAGTAAAATGCTAATACAAATATTTTAATTTAATGTTAATAGGTAATAGGTAGGGACATTGTGAAACTGGACATCGATATTATCAGACTAAATTCGACTGTATTACAATGTAAAAAGTTTCATAATCAATTGAGTTGATATTTTAAATACGTACCGATACGGTTATATTGTAGTTTCGACTTTAAATGTAGAAGATTTAAAGTAAATTTTGTATTTGACGTCAGTTCAGTAGGCCTCGTCCACACACCTGTCACAGAGCGTGAGAATAGAGGGCTGGAAAGAGGAAGAAGGTGATTGCCTTCGTATGTAATGCGGTATTTATAGGGGAACCTTTTTTATTGTCCGGATGGCTGCGCTGTGACGTATGGTTATGCATGATTTGTATGATTTTTGGATTAACGGATTGTAGTAATGTTTGGCTTCATTGATTTAATGTTCGCACTGAAGTAGATATTATATGTGCGTACCTTTAGCTTTTGATCGACGTAATTTACCTTTAGACCGACGTACCTACTTATCACTGATGATAAACAGAAAAAATAACATGTAAAAGTAGGTAGGTACGTAAGTGCTTGTGTAGTGTAACTGGTGGTAGAGTTCCAGTGACGGAGCTCGCGGGCGTAGGCACCACCGCATCTGATATACTTGCCGCTAAATGGTAGTGTTCAGCACTATCGTGTTCCGGTCAAGTGGTAATGTACGGCCCTGTAATTTCCGGCACAGAGGCATAACACCTTAGGCCTCAGAAGTGGTAACGCATCTGCATTTTGACCTTTGTCTTTGTGAAAGTGTCTATAAGCTGCAGTCATCACTTAACATCAATGTGAACTGCATGCTTGTTTACCACTTCCATTACATAAAAAAACGTACATACATACTTAATAAACAATTATTGTGAACATGTAATAGTAAAGGACCGGGATATCAGGGGCGCTCCACACTCTGCCTACCCCGTTAGGGACCTGGCGTGAAGATACATACATATGTTATAGTAAAGGATACTAAGATTGCAATGCACTTGTGAAGCATTCCATAACCACACTAGACCACTTCCTCATTCATATAAAAGGTGAAGCACCACCAATATTTAATCTTATCATCCTCAATCCATTCTCACGTATCCAAAAGTATATTTATAAATATTTGTTCATCAATCACTTTTTACAATAGGACACAATAAAGTTTTTTCCCGACCCGGAAACCAGCCCCGGATGCGCGGGTTTTTCTAACCGAAAAAATTGTGTTGGTTGTCAAAAGGAGTTTTTTTATAAGCACCTGTGTCTATGGGAATTATTTGAGGATGTGTGGAAAAAGTGGTCCGGATTTTTGTTGAGTTGTTACTAATTAAAACAATGGATTGAGTTTTTGTTAAATGGCGTAGGTAGGTTTTTTACTGGTGGTAGAGCTCCAGTGACGGAGCTCGCGGGCGTAGGCACCACCGCATTACCTAATATACTTGCCGCTAAATGGTAGTGTTCAGCACTATCGTGTTCCGGTCAGGTGGTTTTGTACGGCCCTGTAATTTCCGGCACAGAGGCGTAACACATTAGGCCTCAGGAGTGGTAACGCATCTGTATTTTGACCTTAGTCTTTGTGTGGGTGTCTATAGGCTGCAGTCATCACTTAACATCAACGTGAACTGCATGCTTGTTTACCACTTCCAACACATAAAAAAAAAAAAAATTATAATAATAATAATTTTCGACAAATATACTTATTAGGTATACACTGATGGTAGAGCTCAGTGACGGAGTTCGCGGGCGTAGGCACCACCGTATTACCTAATTTACTTGCCGCTAAATGGTAGTGTTCAGCACCCCTTTGGAGATTACAGGTGTACAGTTATTTTTTGAATTAATAGATTTTAGTTTATTTAATAACCACCATGGGGCACCATGTGTTTGAAAAACTATTACGTTGAACTTTGTAGGTATTTTTAAATTTTTTATTTTATGGAAGTGGCAAACAAGCATGCAGTTCACATTGATGTTATGTGATGACTGCAGCCTATAGACACCCACAAAAGACCAAGGTCAAAATGCAGATGCGTTACCACTCCTGAGGCCTAAGGTGTTATGCCTCTGTACCGGAAATTACAGGGCCATACATTACCACCTGACCGGAACACGGTAGTGCTGAACACTACCATTTAGCGGCAAGTATATTAGGTAATGCGGTGGTGGCTGCGTCCGCGAGCTCCGTCACTGGAGCTCTACCACCAGTAAAAGGCAGCTGTTGTAATGGTGATACTTTAATTCTTTGATTAGGTAAATTATAGGAATGCAAATATCGTAACACAAAATACATATAGATCTATAATAATTATTTTTTAAATTTTGTTTCCTCAAGTTAGTATGCAAAAATACTTTAAAATAAAAAGAAAAACTTTTGGCAACATTATGGACGGGAAATTAAAATGAGATCAATCTTCCTTACGCGCCCATTAAATTGAGCAAAAGATTCATTGCGTCATCCGTCCATTGTTATAGTTTTTACAAAGTGACCTTACTCCAGCTTTGTGAGAATCAACTTCCTTCCCATATTTTAAGGGCTCTCCTCTGTTTGTGTTTGTAAGGGGCACCATGTGTTTGAAAAATCTGGGATATTACAACAACACCCATTATTGTACACATAACAGTAAATGAAGTACAAAATCTAGAGAAATGCGGAAATGGCGGCCTTATTGCTACGCAGCGATTTCCTCCAGGCAACCAATATTTTACGATTTAATAGAATAAAAGTATCAGAGATGTACTATACTACGGAAAGGGAGAAAAATAAACATAACATGATAAAAAAGTAATAATCATCACTATAGAACTAAATGTTTATTACGAATTCGACTGAAAAAGAACTGAGTAGTTCTCCCTTCTACACCCAAGTTTTTCTCTTCATAACACATTATTTTTGTCTGGTGATAATATCGCCTCTTGTATTTTGTATAATATGTATATCTTAATGTACGATCTCTCTGTATTTACTGGTGTTTAATAAACAAAACAAAAAAAATCTTGCTTGCTTACCACTTGCCCATAAAAAAGACAGTCCCAATCATCAAGAGAATGAATGGTGTGCCCACTCATATCCCTTGATCTCGGAGAGGAAGGGCCCGTTACAATTTGTATAATCTGTTCACACGGCTCCCAGACATTGTGAGAAACGAGACCCTCTCCAAACTTGCACTTTTCAATTTAATACCATTTAAATGTTTACATGGACTTGTGGATTTTGTGGATGGATTAAGTATACTCGTTTATTTAATTTATTATTTGGCTGACTGGTCGGTGGGCACGTTCTTTTAGTAGGTAGCGGCAGCAGTGTTTAAATATGCAAACCATTTTGCTTAAGCAACGTTTTTCTTGTTTCTTCATAACGTGACATTTTCTTGGCTAAGGCTGTTGTTGTTCTTGTATTGTAACCGAACACTCTATTTCGACTCGAATTGCATCCGCGTCACGCACTTAGTAGCCTAGTTTTAATAATATAATTTTACCATCAGTGCAATTTCGGCTACCGCAGCACCCAGCACCACAGCAGGTGCATTCTTCAATATTTCTTAACATTCTAAACATTCCAACATTTTTATCTTTTTACTTTTCTCAACATTTTCATATATTATACATTTTAGTTTCAACATTATTTCTGTAAGTACTCTTTCCTTTTACAACTTTTAAACAATAAATTAGTATTTAACAATCAAACAACTTTACATTCCAATTACCACTGCAACACCCGCTCCGTACCACACATCGTTTTTTTTGGTCCTTCGAGCCGGATCTGAATGAGCGACGGATTTATCTCGCGTTTATTAAACTAAAATTATTGTTTCAAATCTGCCCGAAACCACGGATGCTGAAAAGCGACCGACTCGTCGGGGTTCTTGCTATTAGGGTTTAAATGTTGGGCATAAGTAACATACCATTTGATAATGGGTCATTGGAACTTTACAAGAAGATAGATCCTTTAACAAGTCCATAATGGTGCCGAACAGAAAAAGCAAGCATTTAGCGATAAATAAATAAAATACGCTTACATCAACTGCCTCACACTAACTAGGTAAGTATAAACTGTGTCGTGGTATAGGTACGTGCGAGTATTCTCTCGTCGTGGCTGCCGTTCTACACACACATAAACACCCGGACGCGAAACAAATAACAAAAAGATGAATAAATAAAATAATAATCAATCAATAATATCATACAAATATTTGTCCCGATGCGAGAATCAAACGAGAAACATCGGATCTAGTGGTCGTCACCACCGCTGAACCAACAAGGCTGTCAAATAGGCTGTCAAAGTAGGCTGGCACCTACCAAAGTATGTACTTAGGTGCTTAAGCTAAAGCAGTATTGCAGGTTGCTTGGTTTCTACAGTAGTAGGTATTGGAGCCAAAGCTCTATCTACCTTTATCTAATATCTTTTGTTTCTCTGTTCCTGAAGTGAAATATTACTTGTATTATTTATTTTTCGCAATGACACATGCGAGTAATCTTTAGAAATTAAAGAAAAAACGGAAAGAAAATTTGACTTCGAGCAGGAATCGAACCTGCGACCTCAGGATAACCAGTCCAGACGCTTTACCTCTTAGCCACACCGATGAGTCAAATTTTGCTTTCCCTTTTTGATTTTTAACCGGTTTAGGGTCGGTGATCGACATCCATTGATAACTATTATTAGCTATACAACCGATATGATAGACTTTGCAGTTTATACGTACAATATCGTTAAGATGTCGCTGTTCCCTTAATAATTGTACTATTTATTTTTCGCAATAACACATGCGAGTGAAAGTTATAAATTAAATTTAAAAAAACTGGTTATCCTGAGGTCGCAGGTTTGATTCTTGCCCGAAGTCAATTTTTCCTTTCCGTTTTTTCTTTAATTTCTGAAATACTACTACTTACTAATTAACCGAAAAACAGTAGACAGTAGTTGAATCTTAGAATACCGCAATTCTGATGGACAGGCGAACCATCAGCCACTAACTGACCCGTAAAAAAAAGTAAAATAAAACAAACAATTTGGGGTCAATTGTAATGTCAAAATTTGAATGGGATAACAAAAACAAAATGTTCACACAGTATTCCTGCGACATCTGACAATTCGCTCGTCATTAATTACCTCATTAGCTTCATCACGCGATCGCATGCGGTGCCGATGCGTTTCGATGCCTTTCGTCACCAATTTATCATTTACTATTACATTTTTATATTTTGAACTCTATTAAAAATGATTTTAAGTCGTTTGAGTCGCACTTTTAATTTTGATAAAGGAAGCCAACAACGATATCAATGCATATCACATGTATCATAACATCTTTGTTTTAAGGTTGATTTTGGAATTATTTCAATAGTGTTAAGTTATTGTTTTCAGTAAGGATACCGTGGGAGAATTGATAAATTGAATATTAATACAACGTACTCGTATATCGGTATGTGTGGAAGGGAGGAGTGGAAAGGTCGTTTGTGACACCTGGGCCTCCGCCGGTCACTCACATGGGGTTACATGACTAATCATGAAGAATAAATTATATTGTCCATTATGATGTTTTTTTTTATGTAATAAAAGTGGCAAACCAGCATGCAGTTTACATTGATGATAAGTGACGACTGCAGCCTATAGACACCCACACAATGACCAGAGGTCCAAATGCAGATGCGTTGCCACTCCTAAGGCCTAAAGTGTTATGCTTCTGTGCCGGAAATTACAGGGCCGTACATTACCACCTGACCGGAACACGATAGTGCTGAACACTACCATTTAGCGGAAAGTATATTAGGTGATGCGGTGGTGCCTACGCCCGCGAGCTCAGTCACTGGAGCTCTACCACCAGTAAAAAATGATGAAAAGGAATTGTTGTATAATATTTTTTTTTAGTTGTATAAGTATTGAAACTTCAGATTAGACCTACACCGACTTCCATTAGCTACATATAGGCTTTTTAAATTTACCCATTAAAGTTTTTACCCATTCGTATTTTAAAATTGAAGTGCTTTCCATATAGATATCTACTATACCTAATTATTGTTAAAGTTAAAAGTACATATCTATCCATAGTATTTGCTCACATAACACTATTGTTTTTATCCTAATATTATATTAAAAATTGAAACACTTGTAGGTACCTACCGTCTTACATACTCACTATGAATATTCAATAATAACCAATTAATAGATAATTATGTCCAATACCTAGTTGTAAGTATAGTGTTTATCAGTGTATAATTAAATATTAATGATTATAACTGATATTTATGAAATAGGTAAACCTAAACCTGTCTATCTAACATTTTACAATTTTAGTCATCCACCTTAATGTACCTAATACATTAAGAAAACATTAGTTATGTAAAGAATAAATCAATTGCTTAGACAAAAATTACCTGTTAGTAAGTATAGTGACCAGTAAAAACAAAAATTACATTTCTTCAAAAAAGTTCTAAGATATATTTTAACAAAAGTGTCGATTACAAAATTACAATCCGCATATCGAGTACACAAACGCGGGACTCGAACCCTTGCACCTTGTCGCATTCCCACACACCGTGAGAACCGCGCCGGCCAACAAGCATGCAGTTTTCAACCCTACATGCTCCTGGAATAAAACACCATACTCCGAGCGTGTTCCGTTTTAAGCGAGAATTGTGCAGTGTTCTTACTGGGAAAAAATTGCGAACCGTATAATGGAATATGAAGCTGATGGTAAATATGGATGCAACACATCGAATAATAGTGATAGTAAAATGTATATTCACATTGTTCACACTCGGCGTAAAGATAGTACCAATACGTTCACAAAACGTACTCTACAGTGTATATATGTATATAGGATACATGTGAACTTGTTAATTACTTACAATATTGGCACTAAACATCGAAAAATAATTGTTTTATATTATTTCGCATTAACACATGCTTGTGAAAGATATTTTATTTAAAGAAAAATGGAAAGAAAAATTTGACTTCAGGCGAAATTTGACAAATCGGGCAGGACTTCAGTAGCTCAATTGGAAGAGCGGCTGGACTAGATTCCCAGTAGGCCACGAGTTCGAGTCTCGCTTGAAGTCAATTTTTCTTTCCATTTTTCTTTAAATAAAATATATTTCACAAGCATGTGTTAATGCGAAATAATATAAAACAATTATTAAGGGTAAAAGCGACTTTACGATATTCAATAAACTGCAAAGTCTATTATATTGGTTGCCTAACTAGCATAGTTGTCAATAGATGGCGCTGCTGCTACCATGAAGCAATGCAATAAATGTGAAGGAAAGATTTGACAAATCGGGCAGGACTTCAGTAGCTCAATTAAAAGAGTGGCTGGACTAGATTCCCAGTAGGCCGCGAGTTCGAGTCTCGCCTGAAATCAATTTTTTCTTTCCATTTTTCTTTAAATAAAATATACATCGAAAAATAATAAAACATATCTACTTTAAAAACCCATCACTACTAAAAAGTAAAAACAAAAAACAGGAAACAGATTGAAATCCAAAGAGCAATGCACGTTATGGTTTTGGACTTGGAATATTTTGAAGTAGGTATTTTTTTGTATTGTGAGCACTGGCGCTTTCGAAGTAAGGTGCTCTAACTAAATGCTCTAAGGTGCTGTAAACACACAAAAATACGGAAAATATATTTTTTTCATTTAAATTTGAATTTTGTATGGAATGAAATTAACTTAACCGACCCAGTGTACTGGACTGTCTCCATTTTAAACAGTTACCAGTATGATTATCATAAAAAATACTGAATTAACATCACATCTTATAGTGCTCGCAGTGTATTACGGAACAGGGTCTTTATTTACCTTTTACGCTACGATGCGTCCATGAAGTATAAATTAAATTTTTATCGCGCACAGTCATGTAAACTTCATTCTTCATGGAAATATGTTTTAGGAAAGTATCGAGTTTTTTTATGTGGGCGCCGAGTGTAGTTTACTTTGTTTTTGATAGGCGTGCGGTCACACATTCCCATACTATGCAGGATAGAGGAGTATATGAGTAGCTTGACTTTAGATTTTGGGTAAGTACCAGAACGAGTTGAGCCTACATCAGTATTTTGCGGTAGGATTGTGTTGGGGTACTTATTTTCCTAAGAAATAAATTTACTAAGAATAAATTAAAACCTTTTTTTGAATATTTTACATTTTTAAAAGAAGTGTGTACCTATTTTACTTTATTTTTTTGGGAGGTGCTGAAATAAGCTACCTATTTGCCTAGGTACAAACACACATAGGTACAAACCGTTGTTTCAGACACGGTTTTAAAATAGACAAAAAATCTTTGTTTCCTTATTAATAAAGGCTAAAAGTTTGTTAGATTAAAGCAACTGAAGAGTAGTAATAAGTAAAAATATTAAAATATAACTATTTACACGAATGATTATTATTAATTTTATTTTAATGTAATAAAGACGATGTCTTAATAAAGACGATGTCTAAAAATAAAATTAAAAAGACGTACCATATTATTATTATACAATTGGGATGAAGAAGTTATAATTATCTACACAAAAAATATGACAGAATGAAATTTCTGTAATATCCACGAGGCAATAAATCCGTTTAAAATACTGACTAAAATGTCTGCCGCTCCACACCCCTATCCCATAAGAGACGTGGCGTGAAGATGCATATATACTAAAAAAACAATAAACAAATTACAACCCAGAATCGAACTCACGCCTATAGTCATTCACAACCTCACAACCAACACACACTCAGCGCCATTCAACAGGTTACCGCTTATAGAGCGAGACAGAACGAAAACAAAACATTCCGATGCAGTTCCCAGCGCTTAAACGCGCGCGTTAAAACGAGACAGCATTCTTTCGTGACTTTACAAACAGGATGAATCGGGCACATTTAAATTTTAAACCGGGAACAAGGGTATTTTTCAACATTACGCGACTGGACGCGATACAGTTAAGACGTGTGTGGTGTTGTGATAGTGTTTGTTTACGATGCCGTGCAGTGAAGATGATGATTCTCAGAGCAGTTTTATGGCTGAACCAGCTCAAGGAATGTCGAAGGCTGAGTTGCGGAAGGTGATTATTGGTGCTAAATATATTTTGAAATAGTTCCAATTCATGTTTTCTATTGGTGGTAGAGCTCTATTGACGTTGTGAGCCTACACCACTGCATTACCTGAACCACTTGCCGCTAAGTGGCAGTGTTCAGGGCTGTCGTTTCTGCATTCCGGTCCAGTGGTGGGTACGGCCCTGTTACTTCCGGCACAGAGGCATGTCAACTTAGACTTCAGAAGTGGCAACGCATCTACATACATTGAAATTTCTGGTTTTTATGAACCTAGATGTATATATCTAGGCTACAGTAGGTACCTTGTGAACTGTCTGTTTGTTTGCTACTACATGTAATGTTTGTCTTTAATTTCTAAAGTTCACTCGCATGTGTTATTGCGAAAAATAAAAAGTAGAATTACATGTCATTTGCCATATATGACATAAAAATAAATGTTTCCTGTTTCTGAATATTGGGATAGACAGTGTAATAGATCTAGATATTTGCAATCAGTAGTCCAGTGGTCACAGGCCACTACGCTGGGTTCGATCACCAAGTCGGGGAAATATATATTTTTTAAAGTTTCTCAGTGCCACCCTCAGAGTTCGGTAATGTGCCTGGAGATGTCAATAAGCCTTCTACCGTGGACACGAGACAAAAAGTAACCGGCAAACTGTGGTTGTGTATGCTAGAATGCATGCGAATACCCATGTATTTATTTGTATGTAATGCATTACCTTTGCCTAACTCTTCGGGGAACATAGACGTGAAGCTACGATTTTTTAGTCTCGATATTTCATATATCTTAGATAAAGTGGTCATAACGTACCATTACATAACTTTTTGTATTTTAACCATCTAAATTGAGAGCATTCAATTGCTGTTAGCTGTGTTCTTATTGTTAACCAATTCGCAAGTGAGAACCATCACGAAGTTTTCATAGGTGAAAATATCTAAGTTTTTTTTTATGTAATGGAAGTGGCAAACAAGCTTGCAGTTCACATTGATGTTAAGCACGGAATAGATATCTATTCTGTGATGTTAAGTGATGACTGTAGCCTATAGCCACTTACACGAAGACCAAGGCCAAAATGCACATGTTTTACCACTCCTGAGGCCTAAGATGTTATGCCTCTGTGCCGGAAATTACAGGGCCGTACATTACCACCTGACCGGTACACGATAGTCCTGAACACTACCATTTAGCGGTTAGCATATTAGGTAATGCGGTGGTGCCTACGCCCACGAGCTCCGTCACTGAAGCTCTTCCACCAGTAAAAATGTTTATTTTATTTTAACACCGTTTTTAGTATTTATTGCTGTAGAAGCATCATAAATAAACATCATCTAAGAACTGTTTAGCTATCACGGTTCATGAGATACAGCCTGTTGACAGACAGACGGACAGCGGAGTGTTAGTACCTAATAAAGGCCCCTTGAAAATGATAGGTAGGTATGAGGGCTGAGCTGGCAGTCCATGGTGGCTAAGCTCTAAGAAGATAAAGTCAAGAACGTTAGTGCTCTTCAAACTTTGAGCAAGGATATCTTTGCAATCTTATTTCTTTCATTTTAATTACCTTATTTATCTATTCCGTGTAAAGTTACTACAATACAATTACGAAAGGGGAACATAACGCTTACAACCGGTAATCTTATCAATAAACAGAAGATAAATTAACTACTTTTTTTTTTTTTATGTAATAAAAGTGGCAAACAAGCATGCAGTTCACATTGATGTTAAGTGATGACTGTAGCCTATAGACACCCACACAATGACCAGAGGTCAAAATGCAGATGCGCTGCCACTCCTGAGGCATTAGGTGTTATGCCTCTGTGTCAGAAATTACAGAGCCGTACATTAAATTACTTAATAATAATTTCAAAAATGAGAAACCCTTGTTACTTCGATTATTAAATAACAATGAAACTAGGCAACCTACATATACTTTTGATATCTCTCATTTGTAATGACAACAAAGCTTTATTTAAGCTCCTTTTGTGTAGAACTAAGCCCTTGATAAAGCACATTATATTCATGTCCTAATATCTCTTTTGCAGACCAATAAACCAATAATGGAGAAGAAGAGGCGCGCGCGCATCAATAATTGTCTCAATGAGCTGAAAGATCTACTCATGGACGCTATGGACAAAGACGTAAGTGAACATAGGGCTGTTCTTGCGAATTTAAACTGAATCCTTTATATTCCACTGCCGTGTTCCAGTTAGATGGTTATAAAAGTCCAGCCGTTGTCGAGTTTTAGCGAGACTAACGAACAGCAATTGATTTTTATATATGATAGATACATTACAACTCAGTCTCAGGGGTGGCACATCTGCATTTTGAACTCTGGTTTTGTGTAGATGTCTGTAGGATGCAATCATCATTTAACATCTATACGTGCAGGTTTATTTGCCCCAATACAAAATGTAAACAAAAAAAAAACAAAATTTTGGAAAATCCTTAATTACAATGAGACGTTATGGTATGGGCCACGAAATAGGTATGGATCCTGTTCCTTTTAATAGCAGAGATTTAAGAATTACAGAATAAGAATAGGTAAGATATGGCAGTTACCTTGTACTCTGATGAGTATCTGTTGCATCCTTGACCCGTGACATGGATGCCGGGCTCTATCGAAAATTGACCAAAATTAAAGGTAAAAATGTATTCAAGTATGTCGAATACTCAAAGGGGCTGTTAAATAAACACGATCGAAACTTCCATCCAAATTTCTGATGATTGAGAAGTTACATAAGCTGGCTTTAAAGTAGATTTGGTAGATATACTCACAACAGGGTGCAAGCTATAAGCTAAGACATGGGCGATATCTTTAATCTGCCGCGTGAAAGTATATGTTCTCCTGGCGTCTCCCTTACGATTATATAACATCACGATTTCACGTCTGGATTTATCTGCACTAGGGTGTTGATAATCTACAATAGCTTTGATTACCACCGCCTAAGTGCGCACGTGTAAATATGGACCTTTCTCTGATAGTACCTAGGTAGCACCAGGACAAACAATCCGCTTGATCACATGGTCACTTAAAGCTTAATTTATTTTTATATGAGCAGAAATTACCCTGACTGTACATAGCTACGAATATAGTTCGTCCTTTATTTCCGAAATATTACCTGGCCCTTATGATACACTGCCAATTTCAGGGAAAGATATAGGGAAATACCCAAACGGTAACCGAAGCTAGGCGTGGTGTGATTCTCAGCTTATTATGTGTGCGTCGTAGAGAACACAATATTTCTTAAAACAAATTGCCAATTCAAACTAGTAGAGCGTGGTCTTTCACATTTCATTACGTCCCCTCTCTTACATCTCGTGTTTACTGCAAGAGTTATTAAGGAAACCATATCTGTTAATGTAATCAAGTGCAGTACTTTATGACCAAATTTCATCTGTCGTCTAAATAAATGATGTTGTTCATATGATTAATAGTTCTCAAAAGGTATCTGCTCATATCTCAAACTCACTAACATCAAACTAACATATACAAATTTTTGTTACAGCCAGCGCGCCACTCCAAGTTAGAAAAGGCGGACATTCTAGAACTCACCGTGAAGCATCTACAGACCCTTCAGAGACAACAGCTGGCAGCGGCCATTGCAGCTGACCCTGCTGTTCTCCACCGCTTCAAGAACGGATTCGGTGACTGCGCAGTAGAAGTCCGGAGATACCTTTCCCGCCTCGCTAACGTGCCTACTGGCCTCCGATATCGTCTAGGCAACCACCTTAACTCCTGTCTCTCTGGCATGGAAAGACTGCAAACACCAGACTGCCCACCCCTTATCCCAGATCCACTAAGACTTGACGCGAAAAGCGCTGGGTCTTTCCCCAGCGCTTTTCACTTCGTAAAGTCCACCAAACCGACCAGTCCCCCACTCAGTCCATTATCCTGCGACTCTGCCTGCGACTCGTCAACAGAATTAGACACACCACCGCGACCAGTTCAGACGTTTCCATTTCCAACACCACCCAGCCGATCCGCGTCCGATCAAGACTCAAGCCCTGAACAAAAACCCACCGTGTCTTCTACGACAATTTCACCTGAAACCCTAAAACAAGAAGCGTTAAGGAACAAAAAATATATGGAGCCTTTGTCAATTGTCATCGATGTGGAAAACTATAAAATAGGAATAGACGCATCACCGAAACGCGCGGTAGATTACTCTATTCGGCATAAATTAAAAAGGTGCACAGAAACGACGGGACCGCCGTCTAAACTGATGCGATTGGACGGTGAAAAATCCTTGAGTACACCCGACAGAACACAGGCGACGGTGCGCGAAAGAATAGAAGTTGATAGGCTTCATGAAAGACCAGATAAACCAGTGTTCAGACCTATGCCTGTCAAAATACCAGGGTATCCTCAACGAAAGTTAACAGTTCCAGAAAGTATACCTTCGGCAGTTGAGAGACCATCATTCGAAAGACCATATTCAACAAGGACCGTTATAAGTCATACTGCGGTGTCTTTGGCGCAATCAAGTACATCTAAACAAGAGCAAAAGGATTCGCGAGTGGAAGCAGATACTAGCTCAAAAACACCTGAACAGGGCAGTTCGAGCAGTTCAGAGATGTGGCGGCCTTGGTAATTTTGAATGGTGCAACGACATTATTTTTAATTAAAATAAGTGATATTAACGGTAAGAATGTTAATTGAACCGATGTCAGATGTCAGTATTTTTCGGTAATAGAAGAGATTCAAGCATACTGCTGGGATATTTTGAAATGTAAAAATATAAAAATGTAAAAATTAAACTACCTCGGTAGCCTAGCGGTAGCAGGCCACTACTACGCTGAGGTTCAGGGTTTGATTCCCGGGTAGAGGGTTATAAGATAATGGTGTAAAGTCTTTTATCTCTGATTCTATTCTCTGATTCCAGAATATGGAAAAATCCCAATTTTTTCATATTCTGGATATTTTCCAGTACCTCGAAGTTTGGTAATGTGCCCGGAGGCTCACCACCTGTTACATGGGCCAACACGTAACCGGCGAATCGTGGGTGTTTGCATGTATGCTTGAATGCATGTATTTACCTCTGCCTACCCCTTCGGGGAGTACAGGCGTGAAGTTACGTTTTTACGTAAAAATATATACTTTAAATAAATTATAGGCCTAACATTTTCAAAAACACCTTTGATCTGTTCATAGTTGTAGTGAGCACTAGATGAATCAAAAATCCTAGATCTCAAATAAATGTAATTACATTCCAGGCTCCAATCATATTCTGTTTTGTGTTCGGCGGTAGTCTGTGATAACTTTTATTGTTATGAAATTAAAAAGAGCATTTTCACGACTTTATGTAAAATATATTATTTTTAAGAAGAGAGATACATCTTAAACAAATTTTCAATTGTATAGGTCTTTAGAGGTGAAATAAATTTCTTTTGATAGCTTTAAAAATAAGGTATAACCTCAATTGCCTTCCACGTTTGTTGTTGTTTGCACAATTTGTTATACGTTGGTTAATAGTGTTAATACTGTGTGGGAGTCTTGCAAAGATCATAGCTTTAAGTATTTACCTGTTCGGTATACTATTGTTTTATTTTATATCTTAAAATAAGAATTAAAATATGTATTTTATCATACCGTGTCAGATTTTATTCGTATCCCTTATGACCCGTCCGAAATTCCGAATGCGCAAAGCTTTGCGCCGCCTTTACAGTACCTTCATAAAAACATGTTCTTTTTTTTTTTCAATATCATAAAATATCGCCACTCATATCGGAGTTTGGAGTTATAATAGTGTCTATATTTGGTTATTTATTCTACAAATGTAATAAAAAAACGTTGAGGATGATTCTTGGTCTAAAATGATGACTTTTGGAAGCCAAATATGTACTACCCTCGAACCATTATCTAACATTACGACAAATCACATAATTGTGTTTGTAAGAAAAGTCAAAATTTTGTAAAAATAATGTATTTGTTGGCAACACACATGATACATTAAAATAAAAACGAGATCAGTACGGAGTATATGAGATCCCAAACCTGAACTACTAAAGTAACCATTAATAAATAGCTTAAAGCAGTTACAATGAGTACATTTTCATTATATAGATCAGTACACAATGTATGCAATTATAAATAATTGACTATAATTGTGTACTGCTATTAAATTATAAATAATGATAACAGTCACCTGTTATCATACAATAATCGACGCAATATTAATATCTATCTTTAAAATTTCAATAACATGTTAAAGTTTTGGATATGCCAGTGGATGTGTAAATTTTTTATTATAAATTTATTTTCAGACAGATCCATATAATTTTTTAAATTGAAACCTACTGAATAAAATTCTGTAGTACATAAAATAGTATTTAGAAGTTTTTGATAGTTTGATAGCAGCCTACATCATTGTAACGAGACACGGAGAATATTGTATAATATTATAATGTTAAACCCATCGTTTAGCGGGAAACAATAAAAAAGCAACAATAATATAATTCTCAATACCAACCTCTGTAAATTCAAAAGCAAACAATATACAGTGCTCAGCAATAAATATTGCACATCGAGCCTAGGAAGGAGACTTCGGCTTATTTCGGGTCAGTAGAGCGTTATCTCTTTCGCACCGTACCTATTTGACGTTTGTCGACCATTTTGATCAAGTTTTGACCAATACCGGACTGTCAGTGCTTACGTAGGCCAGTGTGCAATAGAGATAACTGCTCTACGAAGTCGAAACTAGCCGATCGTCTCTTTCGCTGGCTCGATGTGCAATATTAATTGTTGAGTACTGTACCTGATCAACAAGATGCGAAACAATTCATACAATGTGGTCCAGACATAATGCCTTTTCGCAGTTGGCTGGTATAAGTTATTAAAATAATCATAATTTAAATCGTGAACACCACAGATATCTAATTACATAGTTAATTAAAAAAATGAGTCCTTCACATGATAAAGCTAATATACGAGTAAATAAACAACATTGTTTGAAAATGTCTTTGGTTGAAAATTAATTACAGTACATTAAGAACACATACATGGCTGAAATTAAATGAATGATTCAAAGTTAACTAATAAATGAACACAACGTACTAATTACAAATAAATACACTAATAACTACAAATTAAACGAAACATTTATTTCATAATCTTATAAAATAAAATACAATAAATGCAATAATGCTTTAGGTTACACTGGTGTGTGCCAAGAAGCATGCAAATTCTTTGGTGTTCATGAACCAAAAATCCTCCTGGATCGAAAGCAAAATTAGGATACGTTATTTGGTGCAAAATAATAGGTTGAGGAAAAAGTCTTTTCGCATTATAGTATGTATGAACTTGTAATAAAATCTCTTTGGCTGTAGTATTTGTATCCGGCTGGTTTTAATATAATTGAAAGTTAAAATTTTAAAGAACATAATTCCAAATTCAAATTAGGCAAATGTGTGAGTTTCATTTGTTTTTCGTACTGTCAAGATGAGTGAATCTAATGAAGAAATTCGATACATTTTAAAATTTTACTACAAAAAAGGTAAAAATGCAACGCAAGCCGCGAAAAAAATTTGCGATGTTTATGGACTTAGTGCAGTGTCTGTGAGAGTAGCACAAATTTGGTTTAAGCGTTTTCAATCCGGAAATTTTGATGTCAAAGATGCACCTCGCTCTGGTCGCCCTATTACGGATAAATGGATGCCATTTTTGAAAAAGTGTAGCAAGATCGACATATCAGTAGTTAAGACGTAGATGAAGAACTGAGAATTGATCACAAAACAGTTTTGGCGCATTTGAAAAAAGCTGGGTACAAAAAAAAATATTTGGGTACCTCACGAGCTCACTGAAAGAAACCTAATGAACCGTGTACTCATTTGTGATTCTTTATTACGACGTAAAGGCCGGTCAGGCTTCACAGACTGTGGCGAAACCCGGGTTAACTCGCAATAAGGTGATGTTGTGTGTGTGGTGGGATTGGAAGGGCATTATTCATTATGAGCTATTACCACCAGGTAGGACTATCGATTCTGAACTGTACTGCGAACAACTGATGAGATTAAAGCAAGAAGTTGAGAGAAAGCGGCCGGAATTGATCAACAGAAGGGGTGTGGTGTTTCATCATGATAACGCTAGACCTCACACATCTATAGCCACTCAGCAAAAATTAAGAGAGTTTGGCTGGGAGGTGTTAATGCATCCGCCGTATAGTCCTGACCTTGCACCTTCAGATTTCACCTGTTTCGGTCTCTTCAGAATTCTTTATGCAATGTTAGGTTAACATCACGAGAGGACTGCCAAATCCACTTATCGCGGTATTTTGATGAGAAGTCCCAACATTTTTATAGCAATGGTATCATGTCCCTACCTACAAGATGGCAAAAATATTATCGAACAAAATGGTACATACATACTTTAGTTAAATTTAAATAAACTATAATAAAAAATGTTTTGAATTATCTTAAAAAATGCGAAGAAACTTTTTCCCTAACCTTATATTATAGTAAAAAGTACAATAAAGAAATGACATGTTTAATATTTCATAGTTCTTAAGATGATTTTTTAAATCAAACTGACGTTAACCGAAAATACGTGAGGTCCGTAAAAATAGTTGAATTTCAATTTCATACTAATTACTTCGTTAAAAGACAACGACGTCCATTAAAAGGAACACAGATTTCTCATTTGTAATCGATATTTTTTTAATTATATTAATTTCACATTCTCTACACAATCTCCCTACCCCGTCAGGGACCTGGCGTGAAGATACAATACATTAAATTCAGCTAAATATTATTAAAGCATATTGTTGTTACAATTGGGACGGACTTAGTTGATTTCAGCCTCTATATTTTGTTCTTTCATTTGTGCTTAAGAAAATCCTTTCTCTGCTGCTGCAACTTCTGTTCTAGAAGAGTGATCTTCTCTTGCTGCTTGCCCGCTTCCCGCGTTAAAGCTTGAATGGCTGAATCCTTGCGGGCCACTGCCACTTTCACTCTGCCAATGATGCATTATATTGATTTTAATTCGTTACTTTACTAACAAAAAACAAAAAGGGATAAAGAATTAAAAAATGTCTTAAAGCTCAATAAGTCACGAACAGTGAACTGAATCGAAAAATGATGTTTGCACACCCCTAACTTTTTTGAAATACCTATCCAACGATATCCCACACTATATAGAAAACGCCTCGGTAGCCTAGTGGTAGCAGGCCACTACTACTACGCTGAGGTCCTGGGTTCGATTCCCGGGTAGGGGGTTATCAGAGATAATGGTGAAAAAGCCTTTATCTCTGGTTCTATTGGGATTTTTCCATTTTCTGGGAATTTCCCAGTACCTCAAAGTTTGGTAATGTGCCCGGAGATGTCAACAGGCTCGCCACCTGTTACATGGGCCAAAACGTAACCGGCGAATCGTGGGTGTTTGCATGTATGCTTGAATGCATGCATTTACCTCTGCCTACCCCTTCGGGGATTACAGGCGTGAAGTTACGTATAGAAAATGAATAATAAAAAAAAAATATCCGCGCTTTACAAGATGGGGAGGTACCCTAAAATAAAAAAAATCATGTTTTTATTCTACCACTTTGTCGGCGTAATTAAGTTTCATACTTCTGCTAAATTTCAAGTCTCTAGTACCAATAGTTTTTGCGCTAAACCGCGGACGGACAGACAGACGGACATGGCGAAACTATAAGGGTTCCTTGTTTACTACGGCACCCTAAAAAGAGGTACTAACTTGGCATATAGCTGGTGCATCTGCTCCTCGTGCATCTTCTTCATATCCTCAATCTCTTTATGCAGGTTGTCAACTTTACTGCGCCAAGTTTCTTCGCAGGAAGCGCGAGCTTCTTCGGCTCGGGCCTCTAGTTGGATGTTTTTCTGTGTGTACATTGAAAATTGGTTTAAATATTGAAATTTGTGGAAAGTGGCCCTGTAATAACTAACAAAGGCAAAACAACTTAGGCCTCAGGGTTGGAAACGCATTTTGATCGCAGATTTTTGTATAGCAGTCATTATTTTCCATACATGTGAACTGCATGCTTGTTTGCTACCATTATTACATTAAAAAATGGTTATCAAGCACATTATTAAAGTTGTAGTATTACATAAGCAGAATTAAATAAGTAACTAGCCTAACTAGCCTAGTCATGCCGTGAATCGCGGAGAGGTTAATACATCACTAACTAAAAAAAAAAAAAGTGGCGCCATCTGTCCAAAATTGGAAGTAGCAACTCAGAATCCTTCGTGGGCTCATGCACAACAACTTTGCTAAAGATCATCATCATATGATCAAATGTACGGCCCTGTAATTTCCGGTATGGAGGCATTTTGACCTTGGTCTTTGTGTGGGTGTCTATAGGCTGCAGTCGTCACTTATCATCAATGTGAACTGCATGCTTGTTTGCCACTTCATTATGTTTGATGTAACCACGACGACTTAACTGTCAATTACAAGTCCATAGCAGGCTTATTACAGTGCTCGTGTATAGTGAAATAGAATAACAGTGCGAAAATACGTTTTTTCGGGTTGCCTCCAAAACTTCATACAAAATGTTCTGGTTTACCAGAACATTTTCTCAGTCAGTTTAGTCATCGCTTTACTCGAATTTCTGTGACTCTGACTGACGGACTGATAAATTGACTGACTGACTCTGACTTTTACGTTGCATAATACGAATACAAAATATCGTTTTACTTGACACTGGCAATATGCATAACAAGCGATGCCATAAATTTAAAAAAAAAGTCATTGCAACGAACCGGGGTGCCACCAACTTTTTTATCGTGCTTTAGAGTTACTATTCTATCTAAGTACTTATTCGTAGACTTCAGCCTAAAGCCGTATACGTAAAAACAGTATAAAAACATAAAAGTCAGGTAGACGTGTTACTTCTTTCTATTTCTTGAATACAAACGGTATTTGGAAAATTAATTTAAGCCTATTTAGGATAAAAGAATATGGTTTTGTGGTCGACTACACAGAACAGAGTAATAGAAACTTAACAACATAGTTTTAATAATCACCTCTGTTAAAATTCTATTCCGTGTTTCAAGTTGGCTGATTGTCACTTCTAGTTCCGCACCTAAAAATAGTACCAATTTATCAAACACACATGAATATGAGAAATATAAACTCACCTCTAAACGGTAGGCAGAGATGAATTGTATACTTAATATTTCTTAGGCTAATTCGCACTTTGGTTATGTACCGCTTATCACCAGTAAAACTTAAATACGTTTACTGGTAGTAGGGTACCAGTGATGGTACTCGAGGGCATAGGTAGCAACGCATTACCTAATCTATCTGCCGCCAAATGGTAGTGTAACACCGCGGACACTCCGCCAAAATTCCATACAAACGCTTAATTTGGTCTCTATTACAGACGCGCGCATGGCCCAGCGGCTGGTGTAGATCATAAGCGATCTACTCGGTTAAGCACTACGGGCGCGTTCGGGTAATGTGATGGGTGACCGCTAGTGGCAAATTAAATGCGCATTTCCGTGCTTCGGAAAGCCGTCGGTCCCGGTTGCTATCGATAGACAGCAGTCGTTAGACCTTGTCGGAGGCCTTATGGGCGGTTTGAAAACATCCATCGGGTTGGCCACTAACCCACTCCACCAATCCGCATTGGGGCAGCGTGGTGGAGTGAGCTCCAGACCTCCCCCTAAATAGGGGAGAGACTCGTGTCCAGCAGTGGGACGTAAATGGGTTGCCATTATTATTATTACACAGACATCAATCAGGGACGTGTATACACGTGCACCGGCGTGCGTAGCACGTAGAGAATACCAAACGTCGCCCATAAGAGGGGAGGAGGTTGGGTGAGGCGGGGAAATCGGGCGGGACGTCGAAGTGTCCATTCTATACGTAGTATTATTACATATTTTCTGGTAATGTTCAGCACTTTCGTGTTCCGGTTAGATGGCAATGTATGGCCCCGTAATAACTATCATTGAGACATGACAACTAAGGTCTCAGGGGTGTCAACACATCTGCATTTTGACCTATGGTTTTTGTGTAGATGTATATAGGGTGCAGTCATCACTTAACATCCATGTGTATTGCATGTTTGTTTGCAACCATAGAGCAACACGGGCCGGCCGCACCGGACCGGAGGGAAGTAGCCATATGCAGGCTTTCCCCTCTGTCAAAGTACAAGTACAATTGTTCCTATGCCTGTCGCCTTGATGTTTTAATATGTGCGTGAAATTGTTTATGTATTTTGTTAGAGTCAAGGTTTCGTAGTAATAGACGATTTTTGTAGTGTGTGTGTCTGTCACATGTATTTCCCCCCGCAAAAATGACAGACTGCTTTGCATGGATAATAAGCGCTATGGCTACTCCCTTCCGGTCCGCCGCGGCCGGTGGCCCGTGTTGGTCTATATTTGTAACCTTTGCAACATAAAAAAACTGGTTGCCTGTAAAGTCGGTTTTACGGGCGAAGATTTTACGTGACAACGTCTTTTTCTCGGTAGAAAGGTATTCGCCGGTCCAGCAGGCCTCTCTTTCGTTCGGTGACTCATCGTTACGTTACCGGGCGTTACACTTTTTCATGAGTGTCTCCGAGCCGCAACCTAATTTAAGACGTTGTCACGTCAAAACAAGTACGTACATCTATCTTCAGTATGTCGAACTCTCGCTTGCGCGTCTTGATACCTCTTGAGCGTGGCCTGCTCCGTCTCACCCAGCTCCCGTAACTCCGCTTCGTATTGCTCTTTGTTCCTCCTGGTAAATTATATACAAAACATTATGAATAAGTCGACTTCCGCATCGGGACGGGACGACCCACCCACTAGAGCAGAATTCTGCCACGGGGAGTTTTGACGGGAACCTTGAAAGAGTTATATCAAATAAAGTTGGTGGCATTTTGTTTGATATAGGCTTATTACAGTGCCCGTGTATAGTGAAATATAATAACAGTGCGAAAACACGTCCTTTCGGGTTGCCTTCTAAACTCCATTGTAAATGTTCTGGTAAAGTAGCTTTACTCGAATTACTGACTGTGACTGACGGACTGATAAATTGACTGACTGACTCTTACTTTTACGCTGCTTATTACGAATACGAAATACCATTTTACTTGACACTGGCAATATGCGTGATAGGAATGCCATATTTAAAAAAAAAATCTGCCACTAGTGCAGTTGGTCAAGCGAAAAATGGCAATCAAGATATTATAGGGCGGCAGTAAACACAATAACGGGGGGTGGGTAGCAGCCACCTGCTGTAAAACTATCGTCTCTGCGATCGTATCGAAATAAGTTTGATGAAACAACTATACTAGTTCTAAGTATGCAGAATGCGACAAATGTTTATTTTTAATTCTCGTTTGACAATTCAGAATCAGAATCAGAATCAGAAACTCATTTATTCATTTAGGGTGACAGGCACTTCTTATGACACGTCAAAAACAAACAAAATAAATTAAAGCGAATAACAATTGATATACATGTCAAACAAGATAAAAAATATATGTAAAGTCAAGAATATCACTAAGATAAAACTGAATGTCATAAACTAATGTAAAAAGTATATCAGTAGAATGTCTCTCTTCCCCTTTACAAACTGATAACAAAGAGTAAAAAGAAAAGAAAAAGAGTCATTCTTTGTCATTCACCGGCAAAGTTCCAAAGGCCAATATGATCTGAGAAAAACTTGCCGGAAAAAACTCAGTCGGCTCTTTTAAAAATATCTCTTAGGCATATTTTTACAATTTTCCATAATATTTTCACAATTATAAAACTGTTCACAGAATATTATATATTATATATTCCTTAAAGTTTCGAAGTCTGTGGATTGGCTGTGACATACAAACGGATGGACGGATAGAAAGACAAACAAGGCGAATCTAAGATTACGTTTTTTTGGCATTCGATTATGAAATTCTCAAAATATTTGTATTATACCTAAGAGCTTCCTGCAATTCCCTTCTCCCGGCTTGTGCCTCTGCCTCCATACTCTCTATGGCCTTCTCAATCTCCCTGTCCCTCTCCTGCTTGTGTTGCGCAGCTATCTCTGTCACTCTCCTCTTCAATATCACTTGCTGGTCCGCTTCGAACTCCTTCTTGTACTGCTCGAATTGTTCTGACAGCTCTTTTTCTTTGAGCTGAATTTGTTCCTGTCAAATAAGTTGGCAAATTAAAATGCGCGGCTTCATGCTTCGGAGGGCACGTTAAGCCGTCAGTCCCGGTTGCTATCGACAGATAGCAGTCGTTAAACCTTGTCGGAGGCCTTATGGGCGGTTTGAAAACATCCGACAGCGGGTTGGCCACTAACCCGTATCTCCACCAACCCGCATTGGAGCAGCGTGGTGGAGCTCCAGGACTCCCCCCAAAAAAGGGCAGAGACTCGTGCCCAGCAGTGGGACGTATGGGTTGCCATTAAATAAATAGATATACAGTATCTAACAAGAAATATTGAACATCGACTTTAAGAAGGGGACTTTTTAATGGTGGCAGAGCTCTAGTGACGAAGCTCGCGGGCGTGGGCACCACCGCATTCCCTGATATACTTGCCGCTAAATAGTAGTGTTCAGCACTATCACGTGGTAATGTACGGCCTTGTAATATCCGGCACCGAGTCATAACACCTTAGGCCTCAGTAGTGGTAACGCATCTGCATTTCGACCTTGGTCTTTTTGTAAGTGTCTATAAGCTGCAGTCATCACTTAACATCAATGTGAACTGCATGCTTGTTTACCACTTCCATAACATTAAAAAAAACTTCGGCTTGTTTCGGGTCTGTAGAGCGTTATCACTTTCGCACCTAACCAATATGACGTTTGTCGACCATTTTGATCAAGTTCTGATCAATACTTCACTATCAGTGCTTATGTAGGCAGTGTGCAGCATAGATAACGCTCTACGAAGTCGAAACTAGCCGATTGCCTTTTTCGTAGGCTCGATGTTCAATATATATTGTTGTACTGTAATATATTTTTTTGCTAATACCCACGAATTGCCAGTTAAACAGTCATTAAAGCTGTACGTACTAGTTAAATGTGTTGCTTAGATACTACGAGATTTATATATATATATATAAGTCTGTTTTACTACATGAAAGAAATAAACCTTGTGTTGCTGAAAAGAAGATTTATTGTTAGTTTTTTTTATACAGAGACTATTTTATTTAGGTAATATAAAACAATATGAACTCAAACCTGAAAAGAAGAAACGACAGTGAAAGTTTATTCTTTCACTTTTAAAACATAAAATAATATAATATTAAAATTTTCATTGATTATGCAATTGTCAATCAACTCGTATTTAAATCTGTCATCTGACATTCTGAATTCGTTTCTTCTTTAAAATCAGACAATTAAAAAGTTAAAAACTATAACCAAACTTCATGGTAAATAAACACACAGAGTGCGAAGAAAGAAATAGTATTTCTTTACATCTCCCCCCATGGGGAAGAAAATTCACCCGTGAATTTTCACTCCAGTTCTCCATTTGATACTTGCACATTCTCATCCTCTGTTATCTGTACTAATAAATCTTCTTTTCAGCAACACAAGGTTTATTTCTTTCATGTAGTAAAACAGACTTATAAAACGACAATGAAAGTTTATTCTTTCACTTTTAAAACATAAAATAATATAATATTAAAATTTTCATTGATTATGCAATTGTCAATCAACTCGTATTTAAATCTGTCATCTGACATTCTGAATTCGTTTCTTCTTTAAAATCAGACAATTAAAAAGTTAAAAACTATAACCAAACTTCATGGTAAATAAACACACAGAGTGCGAAGAAAGAAATAGTATTTCTTTACATATATATATATATATATATATATGTCTGTTTTACTACATGAAAGAAATAAACCTTGTGTTGCTGAAAAGAAGTTTTATTGTTAGTTTTTTTTTATACAGAGACTATTTTATTTAGGTAATATAAAACAATATGAACTCAAACCTGAAAAGAAGAAACGACAATGAAAGTTTATTCTTTCACTTTTAAAACATAAAATAATATAACATTAAAATTTTCATTAATTATGCAATTGTCAATCAACTCGTATTTAAATCTGTCATCTGACATTCTGAATTCGTTTCTTCTTTAAAATCAGACAATTAAAAAGTTAAAAACTATAACCAAACTTCATGGTAAATAAACACACAGAGTGCGAAGAAAGAAATAGTATTTCTTTACATCTCCCCCCATGGGGAAGAAAATTCACCCGTGAATTTTCACTCCAGTTCTCCATTTGATACTTGCACATTCTCATCCTCTGTTATCTGTACTGGAATTAGTTTTGTGATATGAAAAAGATTTGACTCTGTTTTTCTATGTCCTGTATCTATCTCGTAAATTGTATTAGATTTCTTTTTAATTATTTTATATGGTCCAATTCTCAATTCATCTAGCTTTTTCCTATTTAGTTTATTCCCATTTTCTATATATACTAGATCTCCCACACTGAATTCTCTTTGTTTTCTATTCCTATCATACCTCATTTTGTTATAATAATGTGATTTCAAGGTATTATTAAGCGCTGTTTTCTTATCTCCGATCCAGTCACTATTTATACCTCCTTGTTGTAGTTCTTTTGGTAAAACTTTAACATCTGTTCCGTATAGCAAATAACATGGTGCATAGCCAGTTACTGAGTGGTTAGTCTGATTGTATTTTTCTACACATTCATGTGCTATTGTAGTCCACGCTCTGTTTTCTCCATCTTCATTGATTTTGCATCTAATTTTGTTAACTATCGTTTGATTCAACCTTTCATTTAGGCCATTAGAAAACGGTGCATTCACTGCTATAAAAATTATTGTTATTTGTTTGTCAGTAAGGAATTTCTTGAATTCTTTAGAGTTTATTCCAGGATACTGGTCGGTAAGGAGCATCCCAATCTCTTCGGTTTCAGCGACCTTATTTATTAGCTTTATAAAGTCATGTGCACCCTGGGTTTTTGATGTTATAATAAATGCATATCTAGTGAAGTGGTCCACTAAAAGATGTATGTATTTCTTGGTTGATCTAGAACCACCAAAACCTCCAATTGTGTCTATTGATACTATTTCAAAGGGTCTTGTCGCTGGGCCTAAATATGACATTAATCCGTATTTGTGTTGTCCTCTTGTTTTGTTTTTTATGCAAATTTCACAATTCCTACAAATATTTTTAATATTTTTCGTTAAATTTTGTGTTGCGTACAGTGAACTAAAAGTCGTTAGCATTTGTCCCACTCCAATGTGACATAGATCTTCATGTATTCGCTTTATAAATTTAATACTGAATTCTTCTGTTATTATTATTTTCTCTTTGTTCCTAATTCTTTTGAAGTATAAATTGTGTTTTTTGATTATTCTATTATTGTTTCTCTGTATTTCTTTATTTTGATTCTGATCTATTACAATATCTTCTAATGTAATTAAGTTCACAACTTTCAGTTGTTCTTCTAGATTATCCTCTGGTTCTAATACAGGATTCCGACTTAAACAGTCCGCTCCTAAATTATCTTTTCCAGGGGAATATTTGATTTTAAAATCATATTGTGAAAGGTAATAAGTCAAATCACCTAGTTCTTCGTCTGTTCTAGCTTTTAAGTTCATGTTTTCTAATGGTTTATGGTCTGTGTAGACTGTAAACGATTTACCTATCAGCCAGGACTGCCAATATCTTAGTGCTTCTTTAATAGCTAAGCATTCTAAATATATTGCCTTTTTCTTCTTTTGCGCTCCATTCAGTTTTTTTGAAAAATAGGCTACTGGTTTTTCTTTACCATCTAGTTGTACTTGTTTTAAAATTGCTCCAACACCCAGCAGAGAACCATCAGTATAAATATTTATTGGTAGATTTTGATCATAAATTTCTAGTATTGGCTGTGAACACAAGAGACTCTTTATTTTTTCAAACGCATTTTGACATTCTTCAGACCAAACAAACTTTTGACTTTTTCTTAGCAAATTATGTAATGGGTCAAGAATTATTGCGCTCCTTGGTATATATTTATGGTAAAAGTTTACTTTTCCCAAAAATTGTCGAATATTCTTCTGGGTTTTTGGTACTGGAAATTCTTTTATCGAAATGAGATTGTCCTTCAGTGGTTGGATAGAATTATATTGAATGATATGTCCCAGGTATTTTACCGAATCTGATGCAAATGTACATTTTATAAATTTTAGTCGAAATCCTTCCGTTTGAATTGCTTCTAGTAACTGTTTCAAGTGACTTATGTGTTCATCAAATGAGTTTGAAAATATCAGGATGTCATCTATATAATTGACAGCAAAATCGGTTAGTTTATATTTTCTAAGTATGTTACACAATATTCTTTGAAATATTGCTGGAGCAGTCTTCAAACCAAATGGTAGGCAAGTCCATTGAAAGTGTCCCTCTTGAGTTACAAACCCTGTCTTCTTCCTGTCCTCTACTCGTAGAGGTATAGACCAAAAAGCTGAATTAACATCTAAGCTTGTAAAAAATTTGCAATTTCTTGTTTTTGTCATTAAATCGTCAATTAATGGGAAGGGTTGAGCCTGAGGAACTACAATTTTATTTAAATCCCTGAAGTCTATACAGAGCCTTTTTTTATTTTCTTCCTTTTTAAATGTCAAAGTTACTGGTGCTGCGAATGGACTATAAGATTCTTCTATAAGCGCATTATCCAATAATTCGGCTATTTGTTCTGCTATCTCTTTTTTGTCTTCTATAGTGCATCTGTATGGCCTCTTGCTGCAGTATTTATCCATTAATAAATCTATTTTTGCTTCATATCCTTTAACCATTCCCACGTCATACTTGTTTTTGGCAAAAACTGATTGATATTGTTGTATTAGCTTATTTATTTCTTCCCTTTTATCATCATCTAAATGACCAACCTTTATTTCAAATTCCTCTTCTTTGATATGTTCATTAAAATTAATTTTGTTTTCGTTTTCATATTTATTACCTTCATTTTCACCTTCGTCTATCTTTTTCTCCATTTTTTTACTATTCTTTTCATGTAAGTATTGTTTCTGAGTTATTTTTAACTCCTCATTTTGTACTAGCTTGTATTTCTTTATCATATCTAATCCTATTAAGAAATCATATCTGAATTTGTGTTCGTCAATGATGTACACATCCACATTTTCTTCTATTTCAAAAATTTTTATTTTTAAATTTGTCAAACCACTTGTTTTTTGGACACCATTAATTGTTACTATATTTTCTTCATTCGAGTTATGTTCTTTTGTATTTAGTTTTAGTAATTAGGAATTAATTAGAGATACATTTGAACCTGAATCGTATACTCCATAAATTTCTAATTCATTATTTAACAGTAGTTTGATCTTAATTAATGGAGTGACACCATTAATTAAGATCAAACTACTGTTAAATAATGAATTAGAAATTTATGGAGTATACGATTCAGGTTTTACTAGGACTAGTTTTTTTGTTCTGTTTCATTTAACTCTGCTTCAATCACTGAATTATTTACATATTTAATATATCTTTTATTTAATTTATCATCTTCTCTAACTCTAAACCAGCATGTAACTTCGGAATGATAGCGAACCCCTTTATTTAATTTTACGCATATTTTGCATGGATAACGTCCTTCATTTGTAATATTTATCCTTTGATTTTCATACTTTCTGTACGTTCCATTTCTATTTTTATTTACCAAATGTTCATACTTTCTCACCTCATTGAATAAACATACTATATCGTTCATTGCTTCTCTATTTATCTTCTCTAATACAAAACCTGGCAAACCTACCGCTATCAGATCCACCAGTCTACCTGTATCAATTGAATTTCTCATGTCCAATAAAAGTTTTTCCTTTTTAATGGCATAGTCCACTAATGAACCATCCTTATATTTAAATAACAATGCATAGGTCACTTGGTTCCAGTTTTGGTTTGCAAATGACTCACACAACTTTTCTTTCCAAACTATCCACTCTGAGTTGAGTGTTAATTTTATAATCATTGAGTTGTACCAATCAACACAACTTTTATCCATAAATAGTCGGAGAATCTCAATTTTTTGTTCATCTTTCATAATACCGAAGCGAGAACATTCTCTCTCAAAAATGTCAATCCATTGCCTTGCATTCGAGTTTTTGCTCGTAAATTTCTCAATCACAAACTTCTCTGCGACATATTTCAGATTCTGTTTTTTTAAATCATGTGTATTTTCTATTAACTTTGTAAACATTTCTTCCAATGAATTCGAATCTCTAATTTGTTCTTCAGATGCTCGGTTATGTTCAATTTCCTCCAGATATTGTTCTCCAAATTGTAAGTTACCATCAGCATCTATGTAAATTTCTCGTAATTTATCTGTCATAGTTATCCAAACTCTTCGTGTCTGATGTCTTTTCTTTAAACTATTTTTTACTTTGTTGTACACGGCTGTCTCAATTAATTCTTCGTGAAATCCAACAGACTGTAATTCCTCTGGTATAGCAAATTTTTTTTCATCTTTAGTTGTGATTGAGGTTACACAACAAATATTAGATTTTCCATCATTCGCCGGTAAAGTCGTGAATTCAAAACGTAACTGCTCCATTTGCATCTTTTTATAAACAAAATTGTCGTTTTATAAGTCTGTTTTACTACATGAAAGAAATAAACCTTGTGTTGCTGAAAAGAAGTTTTATTGTTAGTTTTTTTTTATACAGAGACTATTTTATTTAAGTAATATAAAACAATATGAACTCAAACCTGAAAAGAAGAAACGACAATGAAAGTTTATTCTTTCACTTTTAAAACATAAAATAATATAATATTAAAATTTTCATTAATTATGCAATTGTCAATCAACTCGTATTTAAATCTGTCATCTGACATTCTGAATTCGTTTCTTCTTTAAAATCAGACAATTAAAAAGTTAAAAACTATAACCAAACTTCATGGTAAATAAACACACAGAGTGCGAAGAAAGAAATAGTATTTCTTTACATATATATATACATATATAAGGGACTAGCTGACCCGGCAAACTTCGGATTGCCTCACAATTAAATAATGTGTCAAAGGTTTGATATATGGACTATTTGTATGGGAAAATGAAATTGTCGTTTTTACTATTCCTCTTCAATTTGTTCATATTTTCTTACCTTTTAAACCTTTCCTGGACTTCCAAAAATTATTCAAAACCAAAATTAGCAACAGCAATTATTTTTATATATATATAGATTTTTTCCACTAGTGCAGTAAGTCAAGGCGGAGAAACCTACCTTCCCAATTGGATCACAAGATGGGCATGTCACACACACACACACCCACACACACACACACACACACACACACACACACACACACACACACACGCACGCACGCACACGCAGACGCACACACACACACACACAAATTACATGAAGTAAGTTCCTAAAACATAAAAAAATGCTAAGAAATAAATTACTTACATCCAGTTTAGCTTTTTCCGCTGCTATTCCTTGTTCCATCTGCATGCGTTTGACGTCTAACAGCTTTTCCTGTTCCTCCCTCCATTTCTCTGAAATTTAATTACGAAGTATTAATATTGCAGGGACGGGCTCCGTTTCTGGGGGCCTCAACACAAGTCGACAGAGTATTGAATCATGAAAGTTTTACACCAAATTTATGACATTTTAAGCTTACGGTGGTACGGAGTTTGCTTCTTAATTTAATGTACATGTCAGAAATACACCTGGGGGCCGGGCCGGAGCTCTAGGGGCCTCTTTATGACGCTCCACGAATTCGAAACGAGCCGATTGTCTCCTTCGCTGGCTCGATGTGCAATGTTAATTGTTGAGTACTATAGTATAGCCAGAGAATATGTAATAATTCTACGTATAGAATGGACACTTCAACCACACCGCGGACACTCCGCGTTAATTAAGCGTTTGTATGGAATTTTGGCAGAGTGTCCGCAGTGTGGTATAGCGTGGCGACCCGTTGCCACAGCAAGCGTAACCACGCTAACGACCTGGTTTATACCCGCACCAATAGATGTTTCACACCTTTTTCACTGGTGGTAGAGCTCCAGTGACGGAGCTCGCGGGCGTAGGCACCACCGCATTACCTAATATACTTGCCGCTAAATCGTAGTGTTCAGCACTATCGTATTCCGGTCAGGCGGTAATGTTTTTATATTGTAAACGGGACTTAATCGCGTACTATTATAATCGAAGTATTTACCTCGACACTCGACGTTTCGGCCGTAATGCGACGGCCGTGGTCACGAGTAGACTGCTGCTCCATGGTGTCATCGTCTCGTACCCGCGCCAGTTCTTCGAACTACCCGCGGTTGATCGTCATTATTTCGATTCAATACATTAAGGTCCCGACACACAACGCTCACAACGACGATTATGTATATAGAGTTCACTAATACACTGTATAATCATAAATAATGTTTAGTTCACCGTTATTTAGACTTTGGTAATAAAATGTAGATTATTAATACGACAGTGATATTTTATTTACAAACTTAAGAAACGGACACTACCGACAACTTGACGTTCGTAACTCAACCTCGATTTTGGTGAGCTTTGATGTAGAATCTTTGTTTACTAATGTACCCATTCATGAATGCCTCGAGGTGATCAGGGAGCGGCTCCGAGCCGAGGGCCTGTCGGAGTCCTACATGGTTTTACTCCGAAATTGTGTTGAAGGCAACTACTTTCTATACCGTGGACAATATTACCTCCAGGTGGATGGCGTTGCCATGGGTAGTCCTGTGGCACCAGTGTTAGCCAACATCTGGATGGAGTTCTCGAGGCTATGATAGATTTGCAGCTGTGGAAGGTGAAGCTGTGGAAGCGCTATGTCGATGATGTATTTTGCATATTGAAGGGTGGGGAGCAGGATGTTAAACAGTTTCTGGAGTATCTCAACTCACTGCATCCTAACATGAGTTTCACTTTCGAGCTGGAATCAGGAAGATGTTTGCCTTTTCTTGACGTGAAGGTGATCGTCAGAGAGAATGGATCCATAACGCACACCGTATACAGGAAACCGACGCACACGGATAGGTATCTGAATGCTATGTCTCACCACCATCCTCGACATCTGCAATCTGTCGTGACTTCACTGTTTAACAGAGCACGGGACTTGTGTGACCCTGAGTTCATGGATGAGGAATTATCACATGTTCAGGAGGTACTGCGGCGGAATGGATATCGTGTGGGAGAGTACCAACCACGGCGAAGAGTGGGAGAAAAGCGTCCAGACGTCTCAAGACAACCCGTGTCCTTACCATACATAAGAGGAATAACGGATAAGGTTGGTGCTGTGCTGGACCGTTTTTCCATCAAGCCTGTTTTCATGCCACCGTCTAAGATCGCGGGATTTGTGAGAACGGCTAAGGATGTGATACCGTTTCAAACACCTGGTGTTTATAAGGTCGACTGCAGTTGCGGTAGTTCCTATATAACGGTCAAACTAAGCGCACGACAGCTGAGCGAGTTAAGGAGCACATAGCAGCAGTTAAGAATCGCCAGGTGAACAAATCAGCTATCGCGGAGCATCTACTGAAGTCGGGACCAAACCACTGAATCGAACTTCACAACCCGAAAATCCTCTCCACTGAACGTCACTACTATAACAGGATGTTACGTGAAGCGGTTGAAATCAGAAAATACAACTTCAACCGGGATATAGGTTGTCAGTTTCGTGGAATCCGGTTATCTGGAAATGTAGACGTCGGGATGTATCTTCGGATAAATCGTCGGATGTTGTGAGCGTTGTGTGTCGGGACCTTAATGTATTGAATCGAAATAATGACGATCAACCGCGGGTAGTTCGAAAAACTGGCGCGGGTACGAGACGATGACACCATGGAGCAGCAGTCTACTCGTGACCACGGCCGTTGCACTACGGCCGAAACGTCGAGTGTCGAGGTAAATACTTCGATTATAATAGTACGCGATTAAGTCCCGTTTACAATATAAAAACATGAATACAAATCGTGAAAGTTTAAAACAGGTGGTAATGTACGGCTCTGTAATTTACTACACAGAGGCATAACACCTTAAGCCTCAGGAGTGGCAACGCATCTGCATTTTGACCTCTGGTCATTGTGTGGGTGTCTATAGGCTGCAGTCATCACTTAACATCAATGTGAACTGCATACTTGATTGCCACTTTTATTACATAAAAAAGGGAATCTAACCAAAGTGATCCCTTTGCTCTCGCTCCTTCACGCTAAGCTGAGACGCGACGCGTTCGTTCTCAGCGCGCATCTCGGCCACCAAACGTGTGCGTTGCTCTTGATACGTGAGTTCTAGTTCCAGGATCTGTTTCTCTAATCTGCAACAAATTGAATCATTAAACAGTGAGAACTGCAGAGTTTAGAGCAGGTGTCTGATAAATCTAGCCAGTCAAAAATGACGGTCAAACAATTCCAATAAGAGTAGTAGTGAAAATAACAATGCGGGATAGGCGTCCCGCGATAAAACTACTGCGATCGCCAATCCGCCTGCCAAGCGTGGCGATTATGGCTTATTCTCCCCTAATGAAGAAAAATGCGAAAAACCCATTTTTTTAACCTTTGATCTCGAATTATTTTGTTTCCCTAAACCGGAACGATGAAGAGTTTTGAAGTTTCGTTTTTTATTATGTTTTGAAGAATTTCACTCCTTTTCAGCTTGATCCGAATTTATGTAGCTTCAATCTTATTTATTATCTATTTTGACCGGACTATAACGTTTTACTAGAGAATATAAAATACTGTACCTCGAGCTGGCCAATTGCCTCTCTTTCACAAGCGCCGCTTCCTTCTCCTGCTCCAAGGTTCTCCTCAAGTCCTCCAGTTCGGCCGCGTGCTTGGCCTGCATCTTGCCAGTAGCTTCGGCGTGATGCATCTTCAGGTCTGACACTTCCTTCTGTTGCCGCTCTGCCATCTCCCTGAGCTCACCTTCTAGACCTTTCACTGTTAGTTCCTGAATGAGAAAATGTTTTGATGTAACTAAAACTCAAACTCAAACTAGAAAAAATATTTAATCACTTGGAAATAATAGAATTTGCTTGTGATATGTCAAATTACAAAATTAAAGCGAATAACAACTAAATATCAACACAACTAAAGTAAAGCATCAAAACACACGATTGGTATCAATGGTGAGAGACTGAAGCAGCCTAGAGCAGTGTTTCCCATGGGATTAATAGTAAAAATATTCTATTAGTACGAAATATGGAGCTGCTGTTTAAATTTTACTAAAGAATCCGTGTTCGTGGAATAGACGAAGGTTTTACCCTAAGGTCTGGTTCCACTCCAAGTCAGTTTCTATATTTATTTTTAAGGCAAACTAGTTTTGAACTCAGCTTCACATGCATAAAAACGAAAGGCAAATAATTGTTTTATATTATTTCGCATTAACACATGCTTGTGAAATATATTTTATTTTTAAAGAAAAATGGAAAGAAAAATTTGACTTCAGGCGAGACTCGAACTCGCGACCTACTGGGAATCTAGTCCAGCCGCTCTTCCAATTGAGCTACTGAAGTCCTGCCCGATTTGTCAAATCTTTCCTTCACATTTATTGCATTGCTTTATGGTAGCAGCAGCGCCATCTATTACCAAATGCTAGTTAGGCAACCGATATAATAGACTTTTCAGTTTATTGAATATCGTAAAGAAGTCGCTTTTACCCTTAATAATTGTTTTATATTATTTCGCATTAACACATGCTTGTGAAATATATATTTTTTTTAAATAAAAAAAAAAGGCAAATAAGTTTCGGTAGATTGTACGGTCGGTAGTAGTAGTGGTAATGTTTTTAAAAAAGGCGGGGGAATGTTTGTACCCTGTATTTTATTTTGACGGCCCGGTACCGGGTCGCTACCCCGCAAATGGGAAACGCTGGCTTAGTCTTTTGCACATAAACTATGTCAAAATACAGATGCGTTACCACTCCTGGGGCCTAAGTTGTGTGAAATAAGGAACTCCCTTTGTGTCTGTAATTTGGTTAGCAGAGGAAAATGTACGTATAATGGAAAATTCAATCACTTAAGTACTAATGGTCTCAGCATAAAAATCGGAACCTAGGAGGCATAGTGCCCTGCCATCACTAGGCTACCGAGGCAGTTAGAAACATACAGAGCCAAACAAGTTTCCGTACCTTAATTTTCTCCGCTTTTTGACGAACCCATCGTTGCCTTGCGACCTGGAACATATTAAGCATTTTTTAACTCGTCGATTTCTTTCGCTTTCGCTATAATAATATAATTTTCATAGATCAAGCAAACAAGACGTAAAATTAATCTCAAAAACGAATACTCCTCACGTGCTCTTTCCATAAATTAATATTTTCATAGCCAGACATCTAGTCCATAGACTTTTTCGTTTGGTCACTCTACTTATCTGTCAGAAGCCGCCATTTCGACTCGTGGCGGGCATAACAAAGTAAGTAGTTTTAACATTTCATGAAATGGGCGCGGGTTTAACCGACCAAATCGACGAATGATATCTTATCATTGATCTGGCCACTACATAGTGAACATTTATCGTATATTATATTTTTATATTGTAAGCGGGACTTAATCGCGTACTATTTTAATCGAAGTATTTACCCACGACCACGGCCGTTGCATTACGGCCGAAACGTCGAGTGTCGAGGTAAATAAATACTACGATTAAAATAGTACGCGATTAAGTCCCGCTTACAATATAAAAATATGACTACAAATCGTGTAAGTTTAAAACAATTTATCGTATATTTTATTTTAAAGAAAAATGGAAAGAAAATGTTGACTTCAGGCGAGACTCGAACTCGCGGCCTACTGGGAATCTAGTCCAGCCGCTCTTCCAATTGAGCTACTGAAGTCCTGCCCGATTTGTCAAATCTTTCCTTCACATTTATTGCCTTGCATTATGGTAGCAGTAGCGCCATCTATTGCCATTTTTCTTTAAAATAAAATATATTTCACAAGCATGTGTTAATGTGAAATAATAAAAAAACAATTTATCGTATATTTCATGATATGGGCAATTAGACATGGCTACGACATATACACTTCAAAGACAAAAGTCACCTGTTGCGCAGCCGCCATTTTGTCGTGTTGGTTGCGAAGCTCCAGTTTGTATCGCTCCTCGAGCGTCTGCGCGGACCGCTTCCATCGCTCTTCAAGCGACCGACGCTCGTCCACTAGCTGCTCTATGCGATGGTTCAATGTTTTCTTGTCGTTTATAAGCTGAAACATTCATGACAGTGGGTATAAAGTATAGTTTGTATGTTTTTTAATTTTCATTGAAGGGAGATTGAGCCAACAAGTCCCTATGGATAACGTGACAATTTTTTTCGGGTCAAAGCTGGACGCCTTTCGAATTTGGTAGGTGTAATAATAACAAAAAAACAAATTTAGCTATCCCTTTTCTTCCGTGGGGAAGAGTCTGCCCGTGATCACGGCAGCTGGAAAACGACCGTAACGTCGGGTAAGAGATTAAGTAGCGAATACTGCATACGCGAGAAAATCCGTAAAAATATATTCTACAATGTATGAATCTCGCGGAAACCTACGAAAAAAGATTTTTGTTACCTGATCAATGAAATTCTGATGCCTCTTGATTGTCTCCTCGCACTCTTGTTTCACCTTGGCTATGTTGCGATGCGATTGTTTTTCTAGATTGCTTATTTTGCTTATCATCTGGAAATCAATATGGCACTATGAATTTTACTATCGGATCACTGCCGGCTTCTTACATAAAAAAAAGAAAAATATTGGTCGTTGTGATTATCTGCAAATTGACATTTGAGTCTGTTGTCGTATCTATTAATATCTTTGTCTGTGGTAGTATAAAAATGCGTTACCTGTTCTTTATGATTAGTCAAACTCTCTTGTAATAAAGCAATGCAGCACGATCGTTCTTCTAGTTGTAGTGAAGCTGTCACTAGCCTTTGAGCTAGCTCAGTTTGGGGTAGCTTTAGTAGCGCTTCCAGTCTGAAAATATTTAAACATGACTAAGGCGATTCACACACGAGACCGCGCGCCGTCACGATTTCATGTCGTTTGGCCACTCTATTAGATACGTTGATACCATTCACACTACACCGTCCGACCGAGCGGACTAGTTTATTCACCTCGTGTGTAAATCGCCTTAGTGGTACGGAGAGTACCACTAATGCGATTTACACACGATTAAACAAGCGATTCTTGTATAAATTCCTGATACTTGTATAATTAACCTGCTCTGAAAATCTCTCTAACGATTTCGATTAAAATTGGAGGTTGGGATGTGTTGGATCAAGTTCAAAAATGTTCCAGCGCATCCCAACGTTAGCGTATAGCGTTCCCGTGACCCCGCCACTAATGGAGAACTAGTCGGAGCACCCAGGGGTTTTTAGTGGATAGACGGATGTCCTCTCCCGGAGCCCCACAAAACTTCCTCTCCCCAAGGGTATGCGTAACGAATTTTCCCCTGGATAAAAAAAGTTCAGAAACGTTGTCTAAAAACTCGTATCTGATGTAAATTGATTCCGGCGCGTCGCTTATGAGTTCACACGTTTATTTTTATGAAATATATATTCAATTTTACAAGTAGAATTTAAATCTGAGTCAGACAGACCAATGAACTCTTAATTCGTCAAATATAAAATTGTAAGATAGTTTTATGTCTTAAGACGTTACTTACTTTGGGACGGTTTGTGGAGTAGTGTTTGTGACTACTGACAAAGCGTCATTTGCACTTTGTTCTACTTTCTCCAGAAATTCGAAGATTTCCCTGAAACATTCGATTTTGATATTGAAAAACAAACCTTATAAATTAACTCTTTTACAGTACCCAACAAGGAATATTGCACGTCGACTTTAGGAAGGAGACTTCGGCTTATTTCGGGTCTGTAGAGCGTTATCCCTTTCGCACCGTACCTCTTTGACATTTGTCGACCATTTTGATCAAGTTTTGACCAATACTGGACTATGAGTGCTTACGTAGGCAGTGTGCAGCAGAGATAACGCTCTACGAAGTCAAAACTAGCCGATTGTTTCTTTCGTAAGCTCGATGTGTAATATTTGTTGCTGGGTACTGTACTTTATATTATTCTCTCTCACTTTATGTTAATTCTCTTACATAAAATTATCTTTCGGCACAGAATCGCATTCTTCTTGTTCGGGTTCCTCAGGGGCCATCACATCAACTTTAGTCACAGAAGTTACTGGATGATCACCATAGCTCTCGATCTCCTTCAACATCGAATAAATATCTAGCACTGTAGACTTTGAATTCAACTCCTTTGTATGTGGACTTTCTGTAGCTGCATTATCAATAATAGGGAATAAGGATTTTGAAACAACATCTTTTGTATCCAAATTCTTGGAATCTCTAGGAGAAGGAGCTACCTCATCAACAAGTTTATTAGAAGATTCCAGATTTGCTACATTATCTAATTCCATCACTCTTGGAGATGGTGCAGAGAGAGACATCCATGAATCAATATCTTTATCGTTTTGGACACCCTCTATTCGCGCGCTAAGAGGCACACGCGCTGGTAGTGTATTTTTCGGAGGAAAAGTCCTTACATTCACTTCTGTGTTATTTTTTCCAATAATATTCTTGTTGGTTTTATTATTCCAATCTTGTTTGAAATTTGATGTACTATCATATTTATTACTAATGTTACTGTATTTTCTGTCATATTTCTTGAGGTTTTTAGGTAAACTGTCCTTATTATAATCACCTTTAACTTTTAAATAGTTTTGTATTAATTCTTTTGTTGTTACTTTAGATATATCTCTTTTATTGTTTTCTAAGGAATTTTTGTCTTTTAAAATCTCACTACTATCTTGAGAATTTTCACTCGATCCTTGCTCGTCAGTGTTATTGGAATGTAAGTCGAACATTTTGTCAATATTGAGAGGTGTTGGTGATATAGCATCAGTTTGAATATCTTTCAGAGTAAGTTCGTGTAAATTATTAATAGCTTCTATTTCTTTTTTATAATCTTCGATCACTTTAGACGTATAGGCTTTTGTAGTGCTGTTAAGAAGGTATGATGGATACTGTAAATTTTCGTTAATATTGTTATTATTAGTAATAATTTTTACTTCAGCAGAGTCGGAAGCATGAACATTCGTTTTGATGGGGCTGTTATGCGGAGCTAAAGCTATGTGACCTTCTTTTTTCAAGAAAAAATCCTTGTATAGTAATCGACTATGGTTTAAAGGTTCAGACCATATTTTGTCGGGAATTTGACTTTTTGGACAGCTTTTGTCATTACTGCCAGTTGAAAGACTGTCTAAGCTTTTGGGTTGATCATCTGTTTTATCATCTGATATTTTTAAAAACGACGTCGTGGGAAGTGAATAGTTCTGCATATAAGCTTTGTCTTCCTTTATTCCACTTTCAGGATAGCCTGAGTCTTTTGATGAAGTATCAGTGTGAACCAAAGTACTAGACATTTTCGAAAGGTAGGGAGAGCTTTTACGAAAATCATCATAAAAATGATTATACGTCTGAGCTTCGCTGACAAAGTTCGGGGTCATTTTCATAAAACTATCATTGTCTTCGTATGAGTTCACTGCTGTAAGGCTTTCTTTTATTGCATTATCTTTTACGTTTTTTGTGTCTTGGTAAGAAATTTCAGGAGAAAGTGATGCTAACTGTTGAGAAGGTATGCTCTCAAGGTCTTGTGTGGATTCTTCTTCTACAAGAGAAAGCTGTTGCTTAGTCAAACGGCGTGAATATGTATCAATAGCTTTTTCTACATCAGCCTGTATATCATTAGGGTTGAACGATACTCTATTAGCCACTCCCATTTGATCGTTATTTTTAATGTCATTTTCTAAGGGTAGGAAATAAGATTCATATGAGCGATTCTTAAACGGTGACGAGCTTCTGATTTGTAACGAATCTCTGTTCCTTGTAGGAGAGAGAGTTCGTTGCGGTCTCTCAGTGATAGTTATTTCCAATCCATAATCATGTTTATTTTTATCATCAGACGTCATATTCTCCATATTTTTTCGCCCTTTTTTCGCGATGTTTCGGTACTTAATAAAATTCCTCGGATTCTTGGGTTTAGGTCCCAACTGAGCTCTAGCTTTAATTTTAGTGCCTAAACTAATAAATGTATCTTCTGAACCATAATCTGAGGCATTACTGCAGATTTCTTTGTTGTGTTTCACAGACTGGTTTTCAGATGCTTTTGTATCTCCCAACAATTCCGTTGTAGGCGGTACTATTTTTATCACATTCACCGGTGAATCTGTAATAAGAAATTAATATTATATTTGAAAAGTTTCATATTAGATTTTTCGTTACTATATGCTGTAATTGTTTTAACTACTATATGCACAGGATTGAAATAAATGGGATACGTAACTTCACGCCTTTAATCCTCGAAGGAATAGACAGATGTAACAGAGTAAACGCATGATGGGATTGATGAAGTCTGAAGGCTTCTTCAGACATATCTGTGCAGTCACAGTTCCGGCACAGTACCGTTACCATGTCAATCATTCCCTTATACATTTTCTATGAACGTCATTTACACTTGTCAGAATACGGCGTCGTCATTGACACTGACTTGAAAATGTATGAAAGAATAATCATCAAGGTGATTGCACTGTGCCAGTACCATGACATCACTGATATGTGTGAATCAGCCTTTTAATGTATAGAATAGTGTAGTCTTAACTATCTATTGTCTATTATTTCACCCAACAAGCTCTACTAGAATCTAATAAAATTCAGTTCAACCATTTAGTGGAGAAACTGTAATATAAATAATATAAATAGTTATAAATAATTAAATTAAAAAATGCTTTACTATTGTAAGACTGTAGAAGCTCAGCACTAAAAGTTTTTAAGAAGCTTCTTGTTGATGAAGCTCGCTCTTTTGTATCTGCCGAGAAAGGTCTTTTGTATCTCTCTTGAATGTCCTGAAAAAAAAAAACCAAGTACGTATTTCAGAACTAAGTACAAAAGAAATTGACTTTCGTATGCGGTAGAGTCAAGTTATAATAATAATAATGTAGATGTATGGCCCCAAGTCTATTTGTCACCTTCATTCAATAAAAAAATACATATATGTATACCATCAATTTAAAAAAAAATATCTGTGACACTGTTTTAATATATTAGGTTTAAACTAAATACAAACAAATTTAATTACACTTTATTACTGGTGTATATACAGCATTGAATAATTTACTAGACAATCCGGCAGATATACGATGCACAATCAATTCAATATTCAAAATTAAGCTGCTAGAATCGAAACATCTCAGCCAGCGGGCTCGACTAGCTGTACATAATGCTGTACTTACTCCAACGCTTTTATATGGAAGTGAGAGCTGGGTATGCAGGAAAGAGCATGAAAGTAAGTTAAACACGGTTGAGATGAGATCTTTGCGTCAGATCTGCGGTGTATCACTCACCGATCACGTTTGTAACGAAGATGTAAGAAAGAGGCTTTGTGTAAATGATAGTATCGGAGTAAAAATGAAAAAAGGCATGCTCCGATGAAGCGAATGATCCGAATGAGCGAATTACTAAACAGATATACAATGTGAATGTGCATGGTTGCAGAGGTCCAGGAAGACCAAGACTGACCTACCATGACCAAATAGGTTGAGTTCTGTCTGATTGTGGGGTCAAAAGTCTTAGGAATAGGCATGCATGTATGAAGAAAATGATAAAGGTAGACGAGGCACGAGAGGTATGTCAGGACCGGGATATCTGGCGCTCTACACTCTCTGCCTACCCCGTTAGGGACCTGGCGTGAAGATACACACACAATATTATTTAAATTAAAAGACTTTTCTACTGCTTATTTGTGTCTATGAATATTTTTTTTAATCCTTCATATTTTACCAGCAGTTCCCTTCATTATTAAGTTGGAGTTACTTACTACCTATTTTTATCACTTTCTAATAATTTAAAAGTTTCAAAATGCTTGTAAAACTTATTAGAATAACATTTTTTTTCTTAATTATTCTGTAACTAGGTAAGTAATAGCTTCAAACATTTTTAGCTACTGAACACTTAAAAATAATACTGTTGTAATATTTAAGTAAAATGTAATCAGAGCTCAAATAAACAAGATTTGGAATCCAACATCACTGTTACTTACAACTCAAAAGATGTGATACGTATCCCTAATTATACAATTTGACGATCATAAATATCTCTGGAACGCATTTTTGAAAAATACTCTAAAGTAGTCTAAAGTATGTATGAATTAGAGACGGAGATGAACAAGTAATTGTTACATAACGATTTTAACTGTCTAGTTTATCTTGGATACTGTTACCAGGTCAAGGACTACATAATAACATGAACTATTTACCGGCGTAAAACAAGAATTCTGAAGTGCTGATCGTGGTCGATTCCGTATGTTTTTTCGATCCTCCTTCTTCTTACTTCGATATGAAAGATTCACAGGCGAGCCTAGAAGCCGCAAGTTTGAGTTTTCTTTGGACATTCCCGCATTTGTTATTAAGGCTGCTTTAAAATTGGATCATAAAATATAATAGCTTCGGTACACCAAGGTACGGGAGATTGACAACGTTTGTTTGTTGTCAAAATCGTAGTTGCTAGGCAACGGGGTCATGACGGGGTCCTATTTTCAGATCACATGTCATCAATGTTACCAACATACCGATGATACTTTTTTTTTTTTTTTTTTTTTTATTCTCCATTTAAAGAGCTTGGTCAAAGACCATGACGCTCTATACGTTCACATGAATTACATTCTTCATTTAAAAAATAATAATTAGACAACATTAGCTCATTGACAATTGATATAGTTGCAACAGTATTCTGGCGTCATCCGTAGTAGGATCTGCCAGGACACTAATGATACTTCTGATAAGTATTTAGAATGATTTTTAAATACAATATGAATGATGTGATTTTTTGTAATAGTTTTCCGTTTTTTTTTTGTTCAATATTTTCTAATATCAGTTAAATAAATAAAATTGCAATTAAATGTTATATTAAAATGTCAAATGGGAGTTTAGAGCGCTAATAAAACGCAAGAAATGTCAAAATTATGACGTCATAACCTAAAGAATGAGTTATTTATTCGCTCTTGTTCATTTTCATTCAGTTGTGTGGCAGGAAAAACGTTGAGTTATAGAGTCCCTTGTTTCTTGTGTGGTAGAGCTCACAATCTTGGGCACCGGTCGGTACTCTAGTACTTGCGATCGCGAAGGTTGCGGCTTTTATTTCGGTGATTCGACTGACTCGGTCAAACTGCGTACAAGCGTACTACGTATATTTAGTTTAGCACGGAGTTAAAATTAGTGTTGCGCTGATATTGGTGTTAACTTGTGAAACAATTGGATATTTTAACCAGGTTTATTCTGTGTCGAATTAACGAAATTAAGAAAAATGTTCAGCGCAATCGCAGGTGAGTAATATGTATTAAGTCATCTTTATAATTGGAATATTTATTAATTTAAGCGAGACAGGGGTGAGTATAATTAGGAATTTAGTTTTTAGATGTATGTAGTTCATCTATTTTATGATTATCTTCATAGTTTGTTTATATAAGCACGGCTTGAATTTTAAAATTATAGGTATTTCAATAGTAGAGAAAAAGCACATGGGATTAACATTGTAGTTTGAGCGGTAGTTTATTTAATGTAGGTGTTAAATTAGTTTCAATATTTTTGTAGAATACCACGTACTTAGCTATTTAATTCTGAGAAAATGTATTAAATAAAATACACTGATTAATGTACAAAATTAAAATATAATAATAATGATTGCACACTGCACTAATAAAATACATTACCTAAGTTTTAGATTACCTATACTAGTTACTAAACTCCGTACCTGAAAAGAAAAAAGATCACTCGTGATCTTATAAGGGTTCGATATGTTCGTCAGTCAAAAGCGTCACAGCCGATTTTCTCCGAAAATATTAAATTAGACCGAGTTGAGTTAATGTGTAAATCAGTGATCCAAACATGAACGTATGAAAAAAATTAGTTATTTTCGGGGGATAAATAAATAAAATGATTTTTAGTACCTATTGGTATTGTGTCGGAGTCGGAGTGATATCGGAAATATTTTTGTTAGAATTTTTTTCATCATAAATAATTTAAAGTTGAAGAACCTTTATCTCCGAAACTACAAGACCTAAAATTTTGAAGAAATCCCGATGGTGGACCATTGAATAACAGGAAAACTTATAAGAAGTTTGTGGTATCTATCTTATAAGTACCTACCTACCTACCTTTAAACGAGCAATTATTTTTATTATTTGTCATATCTATCTTAGAAACACCTACCTACCTACCTTTAAACGAGCAATTCTTTTTATTACTTGTCATATCTATCATATAAGCATCTACATACCTACCTTTAAACGAGCAATTCTTTTTATATTAAGTACAGAATTTAAATCTTGGTATCAGCTACCTAATTTTCATGAAATTTACTAAAGCTTTTTTTTTCAAGAGGTTACGAGGGCGATTAATTGATCTAGCTAGGTTTCATTTTTAGAAACAGTCGTTTTATCCGTATTTTTAGGTAATGAAAACTTCCATAACATCATTGATAATAAGTTTAATAAGGTACCTAAATTTCGCCATCAAATAGGTACGTTAAAACCGATTATGGGTCGTAATTATAGGACCCTACTAACAGAACACAATAGCGGCAAAAATATTTGGTCGGTAGTAAAACCAGTCTTAGAGAAGGTTTAAACCACGCTTAAACTGAACAACCGAATTGCTATATTACTTCAGGCTTATACTGAAATAGGTACCTATTCACATTTACACGGATTGATAACTAAGATTTGTGATTGCCTTGTCACTTCATGTAAAGTTTAATGCACTGCTAGACATGTGCCAGCAGCTGAGCGAGATTCAGTGTGAGATTCACAGACCGCTCTACGACTTTACTTTGAACAAAGTGTGCTTAGAACTGTCAGTAAAGTATGAGTTTTGACAGTTCTAAGCGTAGGTACTTTGCTCAAAGTAAAGCCGTAGAGCGGTCTGTGAATCTCACCATCAGAGACCGCACTACGACTTTACTTTGACTTAGGAGTTGAAGTTCTAACGCTTATTTTGTATCACAGACGTATCAGTACTTTTACTTTGGAAAGGACATTCTTACTAGGCAAAAAATAAATAGAGTAAAGTAAAATAAGAGTTTAAGTCGTCTGTGAAACAGAATAAACGATGAAAGTTAGACCTCAAGTCGAAGTGGTCGTAGTGCGGTCTGTGTATTTCACCCTCGCGCCGCGCCACCCGCCACTGAGGTTGAGTTCTTTGGTACGTAAATTTCAATAGGTTGCAGTATTCATACTATTCATGCACCACCATCGTGAATATTCTTCACATAGTGAATGAGCACTTTACATCGTGCTCCAAACGAAGCAATAAAAAACAATGATATACCTACCTACCTATGGATTGTTTTGTAAGGTCATCATATCACTGACATAGAGAACGTAAACTTTGGACCTCAGTTAACGCACGGTATAAATAGAACGCTGAGGTCATACGAGACGTTCGGAACAGACAGACAACAGCCGTAGATATGAATGTTATGATACATGCAGATAACGCGGCGCTCCATCGGATTCGAGGTGATCAATGGTTAACCCTCACTGCGGAATTCTGCCGCGCGAGTGTTACAGAATGGTGAAAATAAGATTGAACGGAAATATCCTTGCCTTTCCCTGGCGGACCTAAGTTTAGTGTGTACTGCACAAGTGTTATCTATTTACGCAATGCAGCGTCCAATAAAGATGAAATACAAAGCTATTTCTCCACGCACTACGAATAAATTATCGCATCGCTGATAATATGGCACCAAAATCGTGGGGTTTAATTAATTATTGCCTTGAGGATGACATGTATTGAGCAGAATATAAAATCGATTCACAGGAAAGATAAACGTGATAACAGTAATTAACCACCTGATTTATAGATATATTTAGCACCTGACTTAACGCTGCAATGGCGGCTTTGTCCGCAATGAATCTGGTAGTCAGAGTCTAGTAGCCATCAGTAATGATAACGTAACAGTAGAGTAGATTCTCTGGAGGAAGGTCCTTTTTTGACTATTTTGGTGTTACAAGTCTCTTATTGTAAAACAAAATAGTAGATAATTGCGAGGTAAGATCCCGATTGTTTTATATTATTTCGCATTAACACATGCTTGTGAAATATATTTTTTATTTTTAAAGAAAGAAAGAAACATTTGACTTCAGGCGAGACTCGAACTCGCGGCCTACTGGGAATCTAGTCCAGCCGCTCTTCTAATTGAGCTACTGAAGTCCTGCCCGATTTGTCAAATATTTCCTTCACATTTATTGCATTGCTTTATGGTAGCAGCAGCGCCATCTATTGCCAACTATGAAGATTTTAGAACTATGAAGATATTAGAAGAGCGGCTGGACTAGATTCCCAGTAGGCCGCGAGTTCGAGTCTCGCCTGAAGTCAAATTTTTCCTTCCATTTTTCTTTAAAAATAAAGATCCCGATTATTGTTTTTTGCATAATGCATGAACGATGCTTACTCAAAATTAATGAATGTTCATTACAACGATTTATTTTCGTAGTGCGCGCTTACCCTAGTGATCCGTTTATGACCCTGACATGACGGTGCGGAGATTGTTTTTATGTAACACCTTTAGAATAGAGACAGTCTGGTAACTCTCAGCTTATTTGCATCAATCAAATATAGCTTCTAAAACCATCTCTTAAGATGCCCGTGTGATCAAGCGGCCAGTTTCCTAATAGTACTTAAAATAATAAATCATAACACCTTATATAAAGACAAAAGTGAAAGATTGTTTATTAATCCTTTCTTCATTCATCGCCTTATTGAGTTAGCAAATCTTAGTAGGTACCTATCTATTGAAAATATATTTTACAAACAAAAACTATTCGACCCCACGCGTCGACTCATTTGGGAACGGATGGGAATTCTCGTGTTGACAGATCGGTTGAAAGATACTTATAATTAAAAGGTTCGTTTGTGTCTAATATGTGTAATAATAGTTTGGTATTTAAATCTATGTGATAAAGCTACAAAAAAGTTAGCATTACCTGCATAATAACCTAAATACCTAACTAGCGGAAGACAAATTTCAATAATAGGTGAAAGAGCGCTTGATAATTGGTTTTCTGTAAATATATATCTATTTATACTTATTTTTATGGACTAAAGTTTTCATTTAACTTTAACTTCATGCGATTTGCAACTGAACGCATTAAAGTCATGTTAGACACTTTCCAAATCATTAGAAATTAGAATATTGGCCACCTGATGGAAGGTCACCGTCACCTGTTAATATTTGCAATACCAGGTCAATTGCCAACGCGCTGCCAGCCCTGAAGGAATCTTTTGACGCTATTATCGAAGAACACCATATTGTAGCAAGAAGGAAGTTCGTTCCACAATTTACTTATTCTGGTAGAAACGAACGCAAATATAAAATACTTCAAACGTATTCTTTAGCTTCCCTCGCTGCACTATTCTAAGAGCTAAGGAATTATATTAGTAACCATTGATTTGCCAAAATCCGTTAGTGACTGGACTGTTGCATTTGCCAACATGGTGAAGACAAAGTGTTCTCAGCGCATTCCTATATTAAACCGATGAGTCACCCTTGATTTCTTGAGACGCAAAATGTTAAAATTGGTTAACGGCATCGCGGGACTACGCATTCATTTGGACAAAGATGCTAAATATCTTAAAGTCACGTCCCATTTGCATTTAATATTGAATACAAATACGTAACTGGGTAATGTATATACATTTTACATAATGCGCAAAAAAACACGCACCTCGTTTAATTGGTTCCGATCGCCACTTAATTCGCTTGGTTTCTTTGTCGGGTAAATGTTGCTAAATAGGTCTGATTCTGAAGGTGAAGTCTTTGAAAGCGGTGACCTACTTAAGAAGGGGAGAGAGTGTTTTATTTATATAAATAAATAAATAAATAACCAGAGAAAAATGTTATTTTAAGGAAGATACCTACGTTAAATTCGTACCTACTGCTTCCGTTCTCAGAAAATTGTTACCAAGATTGTGTCTATTGGTGTCTATTTATTTAAAACATTATTGATAAAGAAGGGTTTTTTCCCCTCAATCACTAATCGACCGAATGAGACACCTCTGCAAATAAATAGATTTTAAGTGATTTATGTAATTAGATTTATGTACATTTTTATATATCAATATTTGAATAGGCAAAATAAATGTGGTATACAAATACTTACCTAAAAATATTCAAAATAGGCCAGTTAAATGTAGTTAGTAGGTACTTAATGACGAGGAAAAAACATAAATACACACTACAGCCACATAATATACCTATCTAATAGTATTTTGAAAATAATTTGGCCCCATAGTAACTATCACAGAGACATTAACGAAGGTGGCAAACATGCATGCAGTTCACATGGATGTTAATTGATGACTGCAGTCTAAAGACATCTACACAAAACCAGAGGTTAAATGCAGATGCGTTGCCCCCCATGAGACCTTAGTTGTTATATGTCTCTGTGATATTAAAAAGGGGCCATGTATTAGGTACTATCTAATCGGAACACGATTGTGCTGAACACTACCATTTGATGGCAGATAGATTAGGTGTAATATGGTGGTGCCTACGCTCTCGAGTCCCTACAGTGGAACTTTTTTTTATGTAATGGAAGTGGTAATCAAGCATGCAGTTCACATTGATGTTAAGCGATGACTGCAGCCTATAGACACCCATACAAAGACCAAGGTCAAAATGCAGATGCGTTACCACTCCTGAGGCCTAAGGTGTTACGCCTCTGTGCCAGAAATTACAGAGCCGTACATTACCACCTGATCGGAATACGATAGTGCTGAACACTACCATTTAGCGGCAAGTAGGTATATTAGGTAATGCGGCGAGGTCCGTCACTGGAGCTCTACCAGCAGTAAAACTCTACCACTAGTAATAAACATAGTTTTCATATTTTCTGGTGCTGTTCAAAATGTATGTACAGACGCTTTCAAAACCTGATTATTACCAATATATAGGTACAGTGAATACCTATTACCTATTACAAAAATAAAATAGATTGGACAGACAGACTTGGGGGTTAATAATCAATACCAATTCTGCTACATCTAGATGTGTTATAATTAAATGGGGCCAACCGCCTAAAACTAATGCTTTTGATTATAACGTTATCTTGTCAGTTCCTTACCACCTAACTTTTGCCTGGAAGTGTTTTCGTCCGCAGGTACAGTGCTCAACAATTAATATTGCACATCGAGCCTAGGAAGGAGACTTCGGCTTATTTCGGGTCTGTAGAGCTTTACCTCTTTCGCACCGTACTTATTTGACGTTTGTCGACCATTTTGATCAAGTTTTGACCAATACCGGACTGTCAGTGCTTACGTAGGCAGTGTGCAACAGAGATTCGCTCTACGAAGCGAAATGAGCCGATCGTCTCTTTCGCAGGCTCGATGTGCAATACTAATTGTTGAGTAGGTACTGTACTCGTACACACCTACTTTTGAGCAAAATGTTTAATAGGCGGCACAAAACTGACAAAATAACTTCATAATTGAAAGCATCAGAGTAAGACGGTCAGATGCCGCAGCAGGCTATGTTCTGACTTCTGATCTGATTAGGTTCTATATGTATATTTCCATTTAGATCAAACACGAGCAGTATAGTATGTAAAATATATTTTTATCGTATCAGATATTGTAAACGTTGTTGTAAGTTGTTGGATCAATATTATTACATCATCCCACCATATCGACAGCAAAACGAGTGGGTATGCTTCACGAGTTTGAGCAGTTCAATTTTATTCTTCATGATAGTTGTGGCAATCTTTAGGGAGAGCCTTTGTCCAGTAGGTAGACTGAAATGATGATGATATTGATAATTTTATTACTATTCACGTAATGTTAAAGACATTATACCACATATGGTTCACAATAAAGCTGTCCTTCATGTCCTTCAAAAAACCGGTATGGGCGTCGTCAGGGGGTAGCAAGAGGGGGCAGCTGCCCCTCCCTAGAGATAAAAAAGCGTAATATAGAGGCAAGATTGACCTGTGCCATAAGTACCTATAGGTACCTCGTATAGCCAAACTGCCTCCATCATATCGTCGGCTGGCGACGCCCTTGGATAGGTTGCTCTTTAACCTATTGAAACCTCTTTGTTTGTAATAATAAGTATTATTAGTAGTAAGCATTATTTTTGATATATCAATATACGTAGTTAGCTAATAACTTTTTAATGATTTGATGGAATTGCCTCGAAGCGCGATCGATAAGGGCCACATGTGTAGTTCGCTGATAAATATTTTAATGAAAAAGATTGGATTCAGGCATATTTACCTACCTATAGCTGATACAAAAAATACAAAAAGTCTCGTAGCTATATCATTAACATATCAGCCGTAAGATGTCCACTCACTGCTGGACTTAAGCCTCCATAAAGGGCTATTATAGCCACGCTTGGCATGCGAATTGGCGATCGCAGTAGCGGTAGTTTTGTCGCAGGTCGCTGCCTCCCATTTTGCGTTATTGCATTTACTACCGCCCCGTCGGAATGGTTCCGCCATTGTTCGGTCGACTGATTGCACTAGTGGAAGAATTCTCTTCTCGTAGAAGAACATTCTTCCGCTGATGGGCATTGGGTTCGTGGCATCCCGACGCCCTAAATCAATATTTTCTTGATGTCATTATATTGACAAACAAGGGCCGCAAAATAATTGGATGAACTAACAATTTCTGTGCTGAAACTCATCCCGGGAGGATTGAATTCATCTGCTACCAAAAAAGCCTTTATAAGAAAAACAAAACAAAAAATGCCTACAAGACGATAGATGAACTTACCAAGCAAGCCATTTTTATCTGTGAATATCAGCTATAAAGATGTCCATGAACCTTATAATATCATAAAAAAATGTTGCAATAAAAGGAACTACCAATCCACATGGAACGTAACTTTCACGGTCACCTTGTCACAAAGGCACAGGTAGAGTTAAAGGAAATATTTCCCACGTTGTTAATTTAAATAAAGAATACTGCAGTGGCTCTTGCTTGCCACTCTTGCTAGTACCTTATAATTTACGCTTTATGTATAAATCATGTATAAATAATTACTGTCCCGCATTTAATACATACCCACTTACTACTTACCTATACCTTCATACCTTACTTTTTTAATTAATAATTTTTGCGATGTTTGTTCTGTAAGTGATTTTGTTTATTGTTAGGTATACCGACTCTTTTCGCCTTTCATAACAAGAAACTAAAGGTCCCTTGTAAGTTCCTCTTGGGGCCCGACCGCCTAACTCTAATGCTTTCGATTATGATGACATCATCTTGTCATTTTCGTACTGCCTACTGCCTAACTTTTTCCTGGAAGTTTTTTCATCCACAGGGATATACTTAAAAGCAAAATGTTTTAATAGGCGGTATGAAACTGACAAGATAACGTCCTAAACGACAGCATAAGAGTTAGGCGGTCGGGCCCCTGCACAGTAAGCTGCCCTTCATATTGCAAAATATCTGTTTGAATGTCGTAATCTCGAAATCCTTCCTCGAGTTAGGCACTATTAAAACTTTTCGACAAAAAACTATTTCAGTTGAAATTACCTACTGTTTTTTTTTGTATTCTCTGAAAGGTTAAGCAGCAGAGCACAATTTGTCCTTCGAAATAGGTGGCGAGATGTGATAGGAGGATATCATGCGTATGTACAATAATTTCAATAGAGGCTGTTATTAATTCATTGGAATACTTTTCTTTTGTGCTGGTAACCCTACATCGTGGGAGTTACGGTACGCGCGCACTTGCCGGAGGTCACGGTCGACATACATGCTAGCTAGAATAGCTAGTATTATAAGTTCTATGATTCACAATATTAGCGGCATAGGTAATTGCCACAGGAATGTTTAGTCGTGGTTGAGGTGTGACGTTTTGTGATTGAAGCTGAACACGAAAGCTGAATATAAATGTGACACCAATGACTTTAACGATAACACTTAGCTTGTGAAACAGGTGCTTAGCTAATGCTTGGAAATTAAGTAGGTATATTTAATTAAAAAAAAAAAAAATTGGAAGCTGCCCGTATTACCCGGAGTTTTCAAATGTAGCGGTAAACTAATAATAGGTTTGCTTTCATTACTTGGGGTTGAAGAAGTCGGCACGTGATGACTCCATCTAGGGTTGCCAACTATACTGTTAAAAACAGTATTATACTGTTTTTTACTACATTATACTTTTTACTGTTGAACAAAAATAAATTATACAAAAAATACTATTTTCAGCATCACAATTCTTAACACAGTAAGTTAGACTAACACCCTTACATATTTTTTAAATTATTTAGTATGGAAATAGAGCAACTACTAATTTAATAAAAAATGAGCTCCTAATTTATTTTAATTATGTGGTGAGGCATATGAAGTTTTTCAAGATTAAATTAATAAGCTGTGCCAGAATCTCTGGTCTATCGTGACCACGGTAGCTGGAAAGCGACCGAAACGTCGGGTATGAGAAGAAGTTTGGGAATGTTGTATGCGCGAGAAAATCCGCAAATTTAATTTCTACAATGCCTTTTTTCATTTTTACACCGATACTCTCATTCACACAAAGCCTCTTTCTTACATCTTCATTACGAACGCAATCGGTGAGCGATACTACACCGCGGACACTCTGCCAAAATTCCATACAAACGCTTAATTTCGTTTCTATTACACAGACATCAATCAGTGACTTGTATTTACACGCGCACCTATGTGCGTAGCACGTACAAAATACCAACCGTCGCCCATAAGAGGGGAAGGGGTTGAGTGATGCGGGCAAATCGGTCGGGACGTCGAAGTGTCCATTCTATACGTAGTATTATTACATATTCTCTGGCGATACACCGCAGATAACAAGCTGAAGTGGTCGATGTGCAATATTTCTTATGGACACTATACATTATGTTCGCTATAAGTTAACCTTATTATTCAATGAAGCACTCGTAGCTCAGTTTCTTTAGCGTTCGATGCGATCATTAAGGTCAGGGACAGTAAGGCGTGGACTGTATTTTGATTGGTGAAAATGTTGAATGACAATCTATAGCTCACCTTCATTTGCGAAGATAAGCTAAAACGTTGGTTCAGGTTATTGCATAATTCTGATGACTGTTAGGTTTAAGCTGATGCATTTCTAACTTTTCGTTCTCTTCCAATTCGCACTGGGTCAGGGGGAGTGATATGAGTGCCTAAATCACAAATGGTGTGAAGGATTTTTTTTGCTGGACAATAGCCTCTCGACAAAGTGTCATATAGTTATGCATCATCTGGGATGATATTCAATAACGCCAAGCTTGGCATGCGGACTGCCGATCGGATATAGTTTTATCGTAGGCCACTGCTGACTGTTCTACTTTATTGCACTTATTTGATATTATTGCACTTACTACCGCCCTGTTGGAATGGTGAAGAGTTCTCCACCACTAGTGGACGATGAGGTCGTCCCGTTCCGACACCAAACTGGTCGATTTATCTGAATGACTACGCTACTGATGGTAGAGCTCCAGTGACGGAGTTCGCGGGCGTAGGCACCACCGCATTACCTAATATACTTGCCGCTAAATTGTAGTGTTCAGCACTATCGTGTTCCGGTCAGGTGGTAATGTACAGCCCTGTAATTTCCGGCACTGAGGCATAACACCTTAGGCCTCAGGAGTGGTAACGCATCTGCATTTTGACCTTGGTCTTCATGTGGGTGTCCATAGACTGCAGTCATCACTTAACATCAATTTATTTATTTATTTATTTATTTATACTTTATTGTACACCAATACATTAAAGAGACAACAAAATAGAAGAAATAGACGATACAAAAGGCGGTCTTATCACAAAACTGCAATCAATGTGAACTGCATGCTTGTTTGTCACTTCCATTACATAAAAAAAAGAAGAATCTCACAACATACGTATAATACAAATACAATTGACTATTGTGAAGTGTATTAAGAGTAATAAGACTGCTAACACACAATAAGGCTACTTGCTGACGCCCTCGCATCGCAGATCCAATCACGATGTCATATCATTTGGTGCACAGCACAGTCTGACGTAAGCTTAATAAATAATATAGTTTTCCGCATTAAAACTGATTATCCTGGACGAGGTTTGTTTGTCGTCGGTTTCAATTTGATGACTTCATAGTGGTGATGATTTTTTTTTACGATTATGGCGATTGAAAACTGGGGGGACAGTTTTACAACTGTGTTTCGTGAAAGCTTTTATCTAATCGTCCGTCTTTCAATTGCAATGTTTTATGATCATTGATAATGAAAGGGGCAAACAAGCATTCTCATATTCATAAGGATTAGACACTGCTTTATGCGGATTATGCATAAAGCAGTTGAGGCAGCTGACGTACGCCTCTGCGTTTAGAAAAGATTCCAACAACCTATTTTGAGTTTTGGACTGAGTCTTCGCCTTAAGCAAGAGTTTTGCCCAGGGGCCTCAACTTGCTTAATTTGGTCGTAGACAGATGGCTTGTCTACAGCTGTTTAAATAAACAGTTGAGTCACCATCTCAAATGTTTCCACCTCTGAAATCTTTATTTTACTTCTGAGCCTGTGGTGCCTTTCCAAAAACAGGAACAACATATTGTTGAATCTAACCTAACCTTAGAACCTCAGCCTCGAAGGTGTAGGTACCTTTTTTTTTTTGTTTCCCATTGCTTAACAATAGGAATAAAAGATTGTTGATTAATCAACAAAAGTCCTCGCTATTTGATACGGGCGACTTTGGTCGATATATTTTAGCAGTTGGAAGCAGTTTTAGTTCTTCTTTATATTGGATTTGTTTGAAACTATGATGTGTATTATTTAATTGTTTTTTATCTTTGTTTATTGTTTTGTTAAATTCCTTTAATGTGTTTATAATGTAATGAGTAAATTGGGTAACACAAAAATTCAGTTGGTCTCTACCATTTAGGTAGAGTCCAGTGCTGCAATGTTGCGGCAAGTAAACCAATGAAGGATTGCAAAAATTAAAAAAAAACCTAATAAGTTTCTAAAATAAATAGGCGACTAGGTCACTAGTTAAAGCTTTTTCTTACAATACTAATTGGCAGATCTCCAAGAGTGAACGTAGTTCGTAAGCTTAGGTAAAACACCAGATGGTAACAAATGACAATTAAAGCCTTTAGGTACTAAGTTTTGTATTATTCAAGGGCTAACAAGAGCTAATTCAACATTTTTGCCCAACATTCCTAACGCACAATACGGTGCCGTCTAAAAATACATCGGAATTACGTTACGCATTCCGATAGTTCATTGGGTAAATATATCGTAAGTAGCTTATATAACACTGGCTAGTAGATATAATATTTTTTTTTGACTAAGAGAAGTAGTAGGAATTAATCTAGAATCTATATTGATAGTCGGTAAATATCTTCTAACAAGCGATAAATAAAATAACCCAGTACGTGAATTTTATTTCAGTACGTAGATTATGAAAGCTCACACATGTATAATATTCTCTTTCTATCTAAATCAATAGACACCGGCAGTTCTGAAAAATAAACAAAATGTATAAAATATCTTAGGTAATTAATATTTTGAAGCGCGCATAGCCTCGCGGCTGTTGTAGATCGGAAGCGATCTACTCGGTTAAGCGATACGGGCGCGGTCGGGTGTGTGATGGGACCGCTAGTAACAAATTAAAATGCGCGTTTCCTTGCTTCGGATGTCACGTTAATCCGTCTACTATCAATAGATAGCAGTCGTTTAACTTTGTCGGAGGACTTATGGGCGGTTTGAAAAACATCCAACAGCGGGTTGGCCACTAACACTTAGGTATCTCCACCAAATCGCATTGGAGCAGCGTGGTGGAGTAAGCTCCAGGCCTCCTCCCAAGAAGGGGAGAGACTCGTGCCCAGCAGTGGGACGTATCAAGGGTTGCCATTATGTAGGTATATAGTTAATTAATATTTGAAATTGGCACCTTCTGTCGGTTCTAAGGTTCTAAGACTTGGCAACTCATAAACAGCTCCAGATTAGATGCTTTCATTGATGTTGTAAACAATCTGGTACGACTGTATGGAAACCCATTTACCATTCAACTTAAGCCTTAAGATATATACAACAAAACTGACGACTCTACCAAATAAAGTTACATTTTTACAATACGGAGTATGCTAATATGAACACGCGTTTGCGTATTAATTTTATTGATACAATTATCCTTAATTTTAATTTAAATACTGCGTCGGTAGCCTAGTGGTAGCAGGCCACTACTACTACGCTGAGGTCCTGGGTTCGATTCCCGGGTAGGGGGTTATCAGAGATAATGGTGAAAAAGCCTTTGTCTCTGGTTCTATTGGGATTTTTCCATTTTCTGGAAATTTCCCAGTACCTCAAAGTTTGGTAATGTGCCCGGAGATGTCAACAGGCTCGCCACCTGTTACATGGGCCAAAAAAACGTAACCGGCGAATCGTGGGTGATTGTGTGTATGCTTGAATGCATGCATTTACCTCTGCCTACCCCTTCGGGGATTACAGGCGTGAAGTTACGTTTACGTTACGTTTTTAATTTAAATATTTTTTGCATGTCTCATAGATACCTTGGCTTTAAAGTGTTTACAACAATTTGAGATAGTTTAAATAATAAACATTTGACCTCATTTTAATTGTGTACAATTCAGATAAAACCTTCGCAAAATTACTGTAACTGTGAGCAGTAATGGCAAGTTATAATTCGGATATGTTTCTATTGTGCTTAAATAGCAATGTACTTCTGTAAATAATAAATGTAGGTACATAAAAAGTACTTAATTCACGTCTAAATTTCATGTTTGCTTATTTTTTAACCAATTTCAAAAAAAGGAAAAGGTTCTCAATTCATCCGCATCTTTTTTTTTATGTGTGTTCCCCGATAATTTGAAAACGCCTGTACCGATTTGGATGATTTTGGTTTTGTTTGAAAGGGTGTGCCTCACAGTTGGTCCCATTGTAACCATGTCAATATGTGATAATGGAATCCTGGAAAAACCGAGGGAACTCTTCAAATTTCATAGCACACTTTAAAGATTTTCGATATTTTTAATAATAATAATGTTCCGTGCCTTGTGGCCGTATACCTCACAGGTGGGCCCATTGTCACCATGACAAGATGTGATGATGGGATCCTGGAGAAATCGAGGGAACTCTTCAAATTTCATAACACATTTGAAAGGTTTTCGATATTTTTTTATAATACCAATGTTCCGTGTTTGCTTTCGGAAGGCACAATTTGATGAAGTGGAAATGATGATGAAGACTATACAGGGTTAAATATATCTAACGCATAAATCGTCAAAGGTGAGTTAGGTACGTTAAGACAAACAATGTTTTATGGTACACATTGATGTTAACTCAGAGAACATGTACCTAACCTACCTATATGTACCTACCTTTTAAGTGATGACAGCAGCTTAAAGACATCTACACAAAAAACACAAGTCAAAATGCAGATGCCACGCCTTGGACCTAAGTTGTTATTATGTCTATATTATAGTTAAATATTACACACATAGCGCAGCCGCCCCGCGTTGCCTTGTTTACACAAGACGCACCTAGTCCAAATCTCAAAATGGCCCGATTTCTTAAAACATTTATTTTGACATCGTGGACCCCACAAGTTCACGAATACGGACTTGTATATTAAGCTATTCTTAAATGTTATTCATCTGATAACTTCTTAAATCTCATATAGTGGATTGGATACAAATAGTAATGCAATAAAATCACTAGGTTTAAAAGTAGGAATAAGCGTTCCACAAGGCTGTATCTTGGGTCAGCTTCTGTTCAATTTCTTCGATAATATATAAAAAATAACATATAACATATAACCCATAAAAATGAAGTTATGCAGTAAAACATAGTATTGGGAGTGCCTATGTGCCTAATTAACATGCCTTAGAGCTGATGCTAGTAAATAAAAAACAATAGGCTTACTTTACCGTACAATTAACACCCACTATTATAGTTTGTTCGATACATTAGCAATTTTAGCATACATAAATTGATTATGTTGTGCGTAATAAACACATATGTATTGTCATGTTACTTTGTTTGTTACTTGTTGGTAGTTCCACAGACTTTACAGAGCATGCAGTTCACATTGATGTTATGTCAATGACTGCAGCCTATAGCCACCCACACAAAGACCAAGGTCAAAATGCAGATGCGTTGCCACTCCTGAGGCCTAAGGTGTTATGCCTCTGTGCCGGAAATTACAGGGCCGTACATTACCACCTGATCGGAACACGATAGTGCTGAACACTACCATTTAGCGGCAAGTATATTAGGTATTGCGGTGGTGCCTACGCCCGCGAGCTCCGTCACTGGAGCTCTACCACCAGTAGAATCCAATCTCGCGATGTCACTACGCCTGCTACGCCTTTTAGGCCGTTAGTTATTTAATCATATTTATAAGGAAATATCCCTCATTCCTTCAATAGATAATCATGAGTATGTATACATGTGCGCTCAGTCAGTTCGTCGATGAATCATTTTTCATTTAGAATTCGCTCATATTTCTAAAAAATTCACAGTTAATGACTTCTTGGTGATTTTTTTCTAGCGTATCTTTTTCCATCATTGAACTGGATCGATTCGATTAGTAGATTATGCTTGGTCGGAAATGCTATCAAAACAACTATAGTTTTTTTTGTAAAAGATTGTTAGACTTGTACAACAAATGGATTAATATTTTGACAAAATAATACTTTATTGGCATAGTTATCCGTAGGTAACGTGTACGTGCAGAACGACACACCTTCCTACATATTTAATAGAATGGTTTATCGATTCTTAAGCAGAATGCTGAATCGAAATATTAAGAACGCTTAGTTCTTTAGTTCTGATCTGGTTCTGATTAATTGAATTAATTAATATGAATTAATTATATATATTATTATGAATTAATTATTTCCAAATTAGCTTGATAGCTAATTTGGAAATCCTTAATTTGACAGAATGTGTTATTTATGGTATGGACTGTAATACGTTCGCAGTCAGAGGGGAAAGAAAAAAGCGGTAAAAAGCGTGACGAAGGGGAAAAGGGAGAGGGGTGTCGAAAATACCGATATTTTGCGTGACATAATTTATGAACGACCCCTTAGGTAGATCGAGATAATTATTGAAAAAATATGAAATGAATGAATGAAAATGAAGAAAATTATATTTCACTAATCGTGGCTTATCTCGAATGACCACGTCAAGATAACGTGTTTAGAACAAACAAAGCCTGAAATGTGACTGTAAACATCATTAGATACTTGTGGTAGAGCTGGTATTAGGAGAATTACAGAATTACTAACTAATTCCAATGTCTCTTGTACCATAAAAGATCTTAGTGCAAGATTCACAGAATGCGCTACGACTTTACTTTGACTTGGAGTTGAACTTTCAACGTATATTTCGTTTCACAGTATTAAACTAATAATTTACTTTTCTTAGTAAAGATGTGGTTTGCAAAGTAAGTAAGAGTTTTGACATGCTTGTGAAACAAAATAAGCATTGAAAATTTGAAAGGTCGACTCAAAGTCGAAGTAGTGTCGTAGTGCGGTCTGTGAATCTCACAATCAGACTTAAAACTGAAAACCTGTTGCATCCAAATTATTGTAGACATTAACCAAGTAGATGTTTTAAAAGGCTGCGATATCATTATCGTTATACAGTTGAACACCAATATGATCAAAAAGCATACTGTTTGCCACTTGTATGACATTTTCTATCAGTTATTCTTATAGAAATGTAAGAAAATGGGGCGTCTTAGGCCACGTTTCGTCATTTCCAGAACCGTAAGGAACTTGGTCGCTTTATACTATCTTTGCTAATAAAGGTTTCAAAGAAAAACGTTCAAGAAATGATATAAAGATAACATGTGCACAAACAAAGCCTCAAATGGCAAGCAGCATATTTCTAGAGACGAACGATGACATCACCAAGGTCGGCTGGTGGCGGACCCGTCTGACCACGTCCCGTCTCTTTCACACTACAGCGAATACGCCTTGTGGGACAAGGATGCTGACATACGAATAAAATTGTATTATAAGTATACACTTAACAGAAATTGCGATGTTTTTTACTTTGTATCAGAATGTAAGAAATATTTACATGTAAATATAGCGGATTCAAAAGTGGTTAGGTTCGTATTTTCATCAAGGTCTCGCTTTTGATTTAAAAAATGTGTACAAAATTACAGAAAACTGAAATATACTCGATTTTTAAAAATATTTTGGGAAACCCTAATGTAATGTCATTTTTTACTATTTATGTAGGTACTTAGTCGATGCGGTGATGAAAATAAGCGGTGGTAACATACTTTACTGTAATGGTCGTATTTGATGCGTTAGAAACGAACTACAATGTAGAGTATGCCGCTTAATGGTAGTGTTTCTAGGTAAAGATTAGATAAATGGTTGTTAAAGGCCTTAAGAGAAGGCATCAAGTTGATTTAGTTCTAGATCTTTGTTATGCTGTAGGTACCTACTAATTTAACCACAAATTTAACAAATACATATTTGCTTACGGTCAATGTAACATAGGATTAAATATTTGGGTACTACGTCTGAACGGACCAAAAAGAATGGACCGTAGGTTATTCGTCAACTCGACACGGACGACCGGACACACGTGTGTCCAGTTGGTTAAACTTGAAATTATAATGACCTGTTATTTCGTCGTCTGGACACGACAATATTTTTACGTGTGCCCACATAGTGAAACTCAAATAAAACCACTTTTATGTTTTCACCAACTGGACACTATCACTTTTTTTTGCAAAAAAGGTACAGTCATGTGCGTGATTTCCTCGTTTATTACATCCTAATTAATATTTTAAATGCGAAAGTTTGTGAGTGTGGATGTTTGTACTCTTTCAATAAAAAGCTGCTTTATGGATTTGGATGAAACTTTACAGTAAAGTCAAGTACAAGAAGTCGAGAGCAAAATCTAGTGCTACATAATGAAAATAAACTGACTCATATTTTTGCTGAAAAAACCGAATGGTTTTTAAATTTTAAAATAAAACAAATATATATTATAATAACAATCAAATTAAAGTATGATTTATTAATATAAAGACACGGTTTGACTACCTATAGGAAAAGAGTGAAAATAGCCAATATTCTCTAAATATATATATTAATTTAAAATCATTACTTCAAATATCACAAAAAATAAGTAGGTAAGTACCAACACATAATTTAAAGCAGCAATTAAATTTCTGTATTTATTATCAAAGTCAAAGTGAAAAATACACTCCTTTTCTACACATGTTGTATACATGAAGTTTGAACGAGAATTGTACTCGGAGCTACATGCGGCATAAAATAATGAAATAAAATATCACAAAAATGATCAATAGAGCATAATTATGGCATCACAATTCTAAAATGTATAATTTTACAAATAATAATAATTCTATTTAACTCTGTAACAACAATACTTATCACTTTTACATGTGGTATTTCAGTAATAATTGAGCTAGCCACTTGTAGGTATAACAATCATTTTACCAAGCTAAATTCATGTTTCAAAGCCTGTATAAGGTCCTTTTTAAAATCACAACCATGTATTAGTTTCTGGGTATCACTGCGATATTTGGCTTTTAATTACACAAAATAACGTTTTATAAGTTTCCACTATTTTATTGGGAAGCAGAACATAAATAGTAGGAATAATGTTTGTATGATATTTTGTACGCCCAATATCGACATGAATCGTGAATAGTTGATCTAACGCATGTTTTAAATCATCACAGAAGAATCTCTTTAAATGGGCATCAATTTCTCTCATGTTGTGATGGGCAAAAACGAGAAGACCGATGCGATCTACATGCTGAAACTGTTCAAGTTCAACTATATTAGCGATATTATTGAATAATATCCACTAAACGCCTAGTGATGTGTTTCCTTTTCTATACAGCCTTTTGTTTACACTTTGGATAGTTGAAATCATCATATCAGCCGGAATATGTCCACTGCTGGACTAAAGCCTCCCCATAAGGAGATGATGGGACACATACCCTGCCATAATCGCCACGCTTGGCATGTAAATTGGCGATCACGGTGGCGGTAGTTTCATCGCAGGACGCTGCTGCCCATCTTGCATTATTGCACTTACCTACTACCGCCATTGTTCGGTTGACGGATAGCTGGGATATTGGCAATTAAATGAAGTGCTTTATCTTGAAAAATAATCTGCGTGACTGTACTTTGACATGAATTCGGTTAAAATGTGAATGTATGTCATGTTGGCGAAAACAAAATGGTATTTTATTTAAGTTTCACTATGTGGACACACGCAAAAATATTGTCGTGTCCAGGCGACGAAATAACAAGTCATTACAATTTCAAGTTTAACCAACTGGACATACGTGTGTCCGGTCGTCCGTGTCGAGTTGACGAATAACCCGTCCATTCGGCCGTAATCAAAAAACGTTTACGTCCCAACGGCCCGGTCATAAAATAATTTAAAAGTACAGTCGCATACAAGCGTAACAGTCGTATGGTTTATAAATTTTCACTACAAAATATTTACATGTTTAAAGTAGTATTTAATCTAATAGTTGTAATCTGAGTACACAAAATTATTAACATCTTCGTTTCTAGTTGGCACGACTTCAGGTACCTAACTCAACAATGACCCTTTCTTATCAACCAATCATAAGCAGGCAGTTTATCTGTTACGTCAGAGGTGTGGCGAAAAGAAGGTTCATAATTACCATATACATATACATTCGTCATACATTAATACGGAATATGCAATCAGTGTTTTTTAAGGTTCCGGAGTAAACAAAGAACCCTTATAATTTCGCCATGTCCGTCTGTCTGTCTATCCGTCGTTCTGCAGTTTAGCGCAAAAACTATTGGTACTAGAGACTTGAAATTTGGCACAAGTGTACACCTTAATCAAAATCATCACCGACAAAGTAGTATAATAAAAACATGAAAAATAAAATTATATAGGGTATACTCTCACATCATTTAGTTAACTGTTCGTGACTTATTAAGCTTTTAAGTGTCAATTTTCGTTAGAGTCAAGTGTCCCCCCCTCTACCAACTAAGCGGTTATTGTTAGAAATTCAAACGTTGCGGCAATAGTAGCTACATATAACGAAATTAAAAGGAAAATTATCACACCTAAGTTGGCTTTACAAGTTTGCTAGTAATAGTCCACCAAATATAATACTCGAGAGTTTTGAACAACTCCATAGAAAATATTTATATATTTTTTCATTACATTAATCAATTGTGTTATTTATTTTTCGCAATAACACATGCGAGTGAACTTTACAAATTAAAGAAAAAAACGTAAAGAAAAATTTGACTTCGGACAGGAATCGAACCTGGTTATCCTGCGGTCGCAGGTTCGATTCCTGTCCGAAGCCAATTTTTCTTTAATTTCTACTTTAATTAAACCTAAAAATTACGGAACACTACACTGCGCGTGGCCCAACACGCATTTGACCGGGTTTTTTTGTCAATATGTTTAAGTGGTTGATTATTTTTATATATGTTATGTTAGGGAGTTATATATATGTATATATAAAAAGATTTAATCGATGTCATGCAAAATTTTATAATAAAAATATATAAATTAATAAATAGATACAATCACGTATATTAAATAATATGAATAATAGCTCTGAATTTAAATGTCTTCATTTAACATTATAGTCATAAGTTTATATTGTAATGTAAAATATTATATGTACATGAAATGTTCTCATAATTTTGCGGTGCCCCTACGGGGTGCTACATGTAACTACAAAATATTTAATTGTAAGACCTTATAACCATGTGACAAGCAAATAAATAAATAAATAAAATAATCAACCATTTTTTGCTTTATATGTATTTGTATCTTCACGCCAGGTCCCTAATGGGGTAGGCAGAGAGTGTAGAACATTGTTTTTATAAAGAAAATAATACAAATTTAAGAAAAAATGAAGACTTAAGTATTTCAATTTATTACTTTTGCACTCGAATGTACTCCATGTATACATTTGTTAACAATATTTTATGACCGGTCCGTTGAGACGTAGACGATTTTTGATTACGGCCGAATGGACTACGGTCCATTCTTTTTGGTCCGTTCAGACGTAGTACCCATTTATTTAACGTCCTTGAGACCGAATTTCAATTTCAATTTGGCTAGTCTTTTTTTTTTGTATATATATATAATGGGAGTGGCAAACAAGCATGCAGTTCACATTGATGTTAAGTGATGACTGCAGCCTATAGACACCCACACGAAGACCAAGGTCAAGATGCAGATGCGTTACCACTCCTGAGGCCAAAGGTATTATGCCTCTGTGCCGGAAATTACAGGGCCATACATTACCACCTGACCGGAACACGATAGTGCTGAACACTACCATTTAGCGGCAAGTATGTTAGGTAATGCGGCGGTGACTACGCCCGCGAGCTCCTTTATTGGAGCTCTACCACCAGTAAAATCGCCGCTGTAACCAATCTCAACAGAGATTAGCCAACTGCTCGGGAGTCTTGTAGCCCGATGGGGCGGCGATCTGACACGACCGGAGAGAGATCGGGCGCAGAGCCGACGGCTTTACGTGCTCTCAGAAATGTCTGACCTGGCGATCGAAACCAGGACTTTAGGCTTCAGCACCATTGCTGAAGATTGATTGTGACTATTGGACCAACGAGGCATTTACCACCCAAAAGACTCATATGCGCAAAGAATCAGATACTGTTAAGAGTGTCCATGTAAGATACTTCTTACTTTAGATCTGAGACTTTGACCCTTCTTAAATAAGGTTGGAAAATAGTTTCAGTTAGTAGGAGCGTCTTACTCCTTACTCACTCTCTTCTTCTTCAGGTTGGTTCTGGTGTGTCAGGGTGTATCATCACCCTTTTTTGGAGATCCAAAAAAGACCTTCAGTGTTGTAGAAATTAAACTTGCGGATTTTCTCGCGTATACAACACTCCCAAACTTCTTCATACACCCGACGTTTCGGTCGCTTTCCAGCTACCGTGGTCACGGGCTGACTAATTCGACGATGTTTAATTTCTACAATGTATGAAGCTCGCGAAAACCTACGAAAACGTTACCTTCAGTGTTGTTTCAAGATTGAGCTGTTTATGATTAACAAGCTAAGTAACATATCTAAACTAACACCTTACGACATAACTCAGCGTGATGAGTTCGTTGACCGTGAGGTGACATTATTGATAGCTTGGTCATTTAGTCCATGAATTTTAATTTGTGTGACCCAGAACAACAAAGTACCGCGACAACTGGTTATATGTATTTAAAAGACTCAATTGAAATTGACACATGTAGCCTTATTCTAACAAAATACTATATTGTTAGGTTGCCTAAACAAATTAAAATTGATATTCCTCGTTTTCGGTTTGTGGCCTATTTACAATAATTTCGTGATTGGCTTCAAATTGTGGAACGAAGGTAGGTACAATTTGGCTCAATTTGGCCCAATTTCCTCGGCTCCATAATATTCGATTCTTCAAAACTGGCGTCAAAAGAGTCTTTTAGAGCTGGCAGTGCGTTGGCAACGATGTTGCAAATGTTCATAGGCGATGATCACTTCCCTTCGCGTAGGCCACGTAGCCCGTCTGCTTGTGTAAACTACCTACATGCTTGTTTATTTAGATTTATTTATTTTTACCGATTTATCTCGTGTTTAATAAACTAAAATGATTTTTGAAATCAACCTGACGTTTCGGTCTCTTTTCAGCTTCTGTGGTCCGGGGCAGACTTACAAGCTAGTTGGCCACCATATAAAAACAATTTTAGTTAGATAATACGGTAGTGCCTTTTACGCCCTCGGACCTACTCCATTACTAGTAACGCTACTTGATAGTGCGAAGGATACGTATTATACTGATGTATAATACGTATCCTTCCACCACCTATTTCGGTCGCTTTAGGCACTTACTGTTATCTGTCAGATTCTGTCACTTTTTGCGGTGTATTGTTTTGTATGTGGTGTTTTCTTCGATTATTTAGGATTTTTTAGAATTTTAGGACTGTTTGTGGACTAATAGATATTGCTCTTCTTGTATATGATTGTTGGAAGCAGCCAATTTTTCCTAAAGAGACCGATTTTGCTTCACAACTTGATATCAGTAACAAAACCTATAAAACTTTAAAACCTATTTATCATTTTTTCCTGGCCGTTTTGACGAAAAAACTGTATATCACGCAACTCAGGAATTGATGTTGAAATTGATGTGGAATATTTTTGAGCTGAAGACAGTGAGTATTTCACTGACATAAAAACATTTATGGGAGTTCGCCATTGTTCTTTAGGGAGTGCATTAAATATAGGCTTATGATTTATTTGAGAACGTTAAGCTGAATAACATTTCCCAAAGAATTCGGATCTGCGGAAAATTATAAATTACTGGGATTGTTTAGAGCATTAAGTTCTTACAAGGCTTCAAAATCCAATCAGCACAAAACTGGGAACTGCTTTAATTTATGCAATTTTTGACAAAACAGAGTTGTAATTATTGTCATTTATTAGCCATAGTAAAATAATCTGACAGCAAAATACATGTGATTGTTAACAAAAACGGCGTCTTTCCTTACTCACCTAGCACTTCATCTGTGTTTCGGCTGGCAATTCAGTAAGCATGCAATTACATTATACACATTACAAAGTTTTTTCAGATATTTTTTTGATTCATTGCTCAAAACTGCTCCAATGACAGTACAGCTCAAGCCATACGAGCATATTGTCATAATCTGTAATTTTTTCCCTGTAAAACTAATATTTGGCTGATCACTGCTGATGAGGCCCATCCTAGCATTTGACAACAGTAATTATTGATCCAAATTCCAAAAGTACTATTACTACGCATACTACGCAACTACGCAACTACGCAGAAAAATATTGAAGGGTACCACAGTAATTTTGTTTATATCGACGAAGATCGAAATTAGAGCGGAGAATATACCCCCGACCATAAGCAATGCTGTCGAAAATTATCACCATGGTCGTTTAGATATCATTCCGTGTAGTAGTCATTTAAATGCCGAAGTTGTGTCGCGGCCATGGCGACATGTTTTATGAGTCTAATGAAAATATTATCGCTGAATAACTGTAGAAGGATGCCAATGAATTACCTACCATCTTGATTTGTACTTAGTACTGGTTCGCGTAGTTTAACAGGATAAAAAACGTTACTTTTGGCCTGTTGCACGAATTGGTAGATAAATACTAGTATTCAAGCACTTTCACTGGTGGTAGAGTTCCAGTGCCGGAGCTAGAGGGCGGGGGCACCACCGCATTACCTAATCTATCTACCGACAAATGGTAGTGTTCAGCTCGATCGTATTCCGGTAAGACGTTAAGTATGAAAAACTTTTGAAAACCATCACAGAGGCACAACACAACTTAGGCTTTTGGCTGTCTATAGGCTGCAGTTATCACTGATCCAAATTCTTGTGAACTGTACCTTGTTTGCCACCTTAGTTACACTAAAAAAACTGCTGTTCTTGTCTCCACAGAATAAGTATTTAGGGCCATAATGGCGATCGTAAACCGAATACCTAAATACTTTTGGCCACAAAGTTGTAAGAGTCTTCTTCGCCATATACTCTATTTGGTTACCCTTGAATACGAAATGGTCATGATGGCCGATTTTTAACATCATATTACAATGTTTACGACTCAAGTACGCCATAAGCCAGTGACTCAGATGGAAAATGTTATATCAGTAATATCATTTTAAATATCGTAATAAAATGCAGCTGGCTCGCAGCCAATTGTTCACGTGATTAAAGCAACGAATCAATAAAATTGTATGTTTTCTCACATTTTACTGATATGAAGTAGGTATCTTGTTGTTTATATTTATAGTGTGCAATCAACTTTTAAGCTTCGTGTGTTTTTTTTAACAATGCTCTTAACATAACATCGATTTTGTTATGAACCTTTATTCTTCTTGATTGTTTCTTGGGCTAATTACCTACGTCGAAGGTTTAGTGATAAGCAAGTGAAGTAGGTATTTCATGAAATAGTTTTTAACGACTTTAATAAAAAACAATTAGGAGGTTTTATGTTGCACAAATACCTGTGTAGGCGATGATGTTATATGTTACAAGCTCATTGTGTGTAGGTATGACGTTTTATGTAGATATGTTGTGTAATTTATGTTCTGTCTAGGTACCTCTAAGTACCAAGACTTATCTAGAGGCGACTTGTGACCTAACTGCATCTACGGCGTAGTAACCTACGGTATTTATTTTCACACTACAGTTGAATCCATGCAGGCAATGTGAGCGTGATGCGTGAATCGTACTATTAATAATGTGTAGGTATGTGTGATTATTAATAATTATCAATCGCTCGTGTATAGTGGCTGAAGATGACTCAATATGTCATTATAGATCCACGGTCTAAGGGCGAGCTAGAAATAGGGTCAGATTCACACTCAGATTTACTTTGAGCAAAGTATGCTTAGAACTGTCAGTGCAGTATGAGTTTTGACAGTTCTAAGCGTAGGTACCTACTTTGAAGTACTTTGCTCAAAGTAAAGTCGTAGTGCGGTCTGTGAATCTCACCCAGAGACCGCACTTCACAGAGGACTTTACTTTGAGCAAAGTACTTCAAAGTAGGTACCTACGCTTAGAACTGTCAAAATTCATACTGCACTGACAGTTCTAAGCATACTTTGACTTGGAGCCTTTCAAAGTTTATTTTGTTTCAAAGATGTGTCAAAACTTTTAAGAATAATACCTACTCACTTCCAGGAAGTTAGTTTAGTCTTGCTGAAAAACGTAGGTACAATGAGAAAAAAGTAGAAAGTTTTGTTTTTAACATCGAAAGTCTACTTTCTTAAAAAATCATTACCTAAATAAACTTTCAAACTGCCTCAGTACCTACTCTAGCGATATGTACTGAGTATGCTGCGGTCTTCGGTTCGATCCCTGTTTGAGCGTTTATTGCTTTTCCATCTTTCGGCAGTTACGTAGATGGCATCTTTTGTAGTCGGAAACGTGCCCGGGGATATCAATAGGCTCGCCACCTTTGACAAATTACAAAACGCAACAGGCGAATCGTGCGCTTGAACATAAATGCGTCTTTACTTCTGCCTACCGTCGAACTTTTCACTCTTTCGGCAGTCACCTAGATGGCATCTTTGTAGTCGGGAACGTGCCCGGGGATGTCAATAGGCTCGCCACCTTGTACAAATTACAAAACGCAACAGGCGAATCGTGCGCTTGAACATAAATGCCTCTACCTCTGCCTACCTTCGAGGAACACATGCGTGAAGTTACCTTTATAGACTGTATGTTTTAAATCAGGTGCTTTCGTAATACAAACATCAAGTAATGGTAGGTACTGAAGAAGAAAAAAAACAAGAAAAAACATTTATTGGCGCAGCCGATCAAGTACTGCATAGATAAACAATAGAAAAAAAATTAAACATTTAAAATACAAGTACGTTGGTACGACAAAAAAAAACAACACTTAAGAAAGCATTGACATTATAACACAAAAAAAAAAAGAAAGAACACTGATAATATAAAAAAATAGGTACCTTGTAACAGTAGAAAAAAAACAAGATCTCACGGCTGCACCAAATAGTTCCCAGTTCAGCATAATGTCAAGCCGGAGCCTGACGCTGGTTTTCAACTGGAAACTACTCGGTGGGACACGGATATCAGTCCTAAAAGTCTATATCAATATAATAAATACTTACTAGGAATAAACCGATACATAAGTGCAAATAAATATTACATATTATTATATTATATTTATTATGTATGTAGATAAAACAGGTTAAACTAAACAAAAACAAAAAATGAAATACACGTACTTGAATACCAACAAATTACATAAAATATGACATAATATAAAATAAAACGTACATACAGACTGCTGCTGCTAGAGAATATACAATAATACTTATTTCGTACTGCGCAAACCGTATGACATCATAGCCGTGATGTCATAGTCTGATCGTACCGGATACCCCAAGCGATGTAATTCGCTGCCACTGTTTTATTCAATTACCTCCTGTGATGGTACTTTCACTTCTATACGCTATGTATACCCACGTAATAAATAGGAACAAATAAGGAATTAGCGAATAACCATAATATAATACCAGTGGTACATTTTTAATGGCAACAATAAATTGTTTACTGGTAATAGAATGTCAGTAGTAGACATTGAAGGCTTTCAACCACCGCTTTAGATACTAGAGCCTTTAGCTCTAAAGAAACATACAATGTGATATGTAGATGGTAACATCAGTCCAGGACTGACCGACATTGCCTAAATAGGTCCTGTACTGCCTGAAAGTGGGGGTCACGAGCCATTGGAATCGGTGTGCACGTATGAAGACGAGACGAGGCCCGGCTGGTATATAAGAGCCAGGATATTTGGGGCTCTACGCTCTCTACCTACCCCGCAAGGGACGTATCGTGAAGATATTACTGTAGACCTTTCAAATAGGTAGGTATATGGCAATGTCGGTAATTACCTATAGATCTCGCGACGTTAAAACTTTAGGGTTCATCTAGGATCACGTTTCGATGCATCTGTTTTTGTAGGTTCGACACAAGAGTATCAAATATAAATATCGGCTACAAATGAAGTTACACAACCAGTATTTATACATTCTTACTAGTTGCCGCAATCAATTACCAATTACCTACTATCAACGTGCCGTTTACAATGGTGATGATGATGAATGAGTGACTACATTCTAGCCTACTTCATTTACATCGATTTAATTGCGTGTTTACATTATTTATTGGTGGTAGAGCTCTAGTGACGGTGCTCGCGGGCGTAGGCCCCACCGCATTACCTAACATACTTGCCGCTAAATGGTAGTGTTCGGCACTATCGTGTTCCGGTCAGGTGGTGATGTACGGGCTTGTCAATTCCGGCACAGAGGCATAACACCTTAGGCCTCAGGAGTGGTAACGTATCTGCATTTTGACCTTGGTCTTTGTGTAAGTGTCTATAGGGTGCAGTCACCACTTAACATCATCTTGTTTGCCACTTCCATTACATAAAAAAAAAACTACAACCCCGTACTATCTATCACAGGCATAACAGTCGTGCGTGTGCCGCGCTCCGAATCGGACGAGCTGCCTACTCAATTATTATCGTTTAGCGCGGCACTAGCCGTCGCTCGAAATTTTGGTTGCCATGAGTGATACACTGGTGGCGAACGAGCTGTTGGCTTTCTTGCAACAGAAATTGGATGTGATGGACGAGGTGTCCGCCATCCAAATATGTTCAACGAGTTTCAGCGAACAAGAAATAGCAAATGCCAAGCTGTTGCTGTTTAAGTTGCTGAACAGAAGCGACCAGATGGTGTCCCGCAGGCGTGACGGGACTAAGAAGAGTCTGCAGGATATAATTACCCTGCTGAAGGAGGTGGATCCTGACGAGGTGCCGACGTTTGTGGCCAAGGATCTAAATAAGTTGCCTCCGGTAACCTTTGACCACGTTGACGTGAGTTGCCTTTTGAGAGACATCGTTTCTTTGAAGGCAAGTTTAGCAGAGGTGCAGAATAAGTTAGACGCCTCCCAAGTTACCGTCGCTGATTTGCGCAACCAAGTAAATGAGTTGCGTAATACTGTGGCAGTAACTAGGTCACCGACGGTGTCTAATAACATCAACACCGTGCGAGGTGCTTGTCCCCTCGATGCATCGCCTGCAAGCTTCGCGTCAGCGTTATTGTCGCCGGCGCCGAATGCTATGCCTGAACGGTATGCGCTGCCCGCGCACCCCGCAGCCCCCTCCCCCGACCCGTCCCCGCACCTCCACCCCGCGCTGCACGGCCTCCTACACGACTACACCGTATGGTCACTGAGAGCGTCTCTGCGACGCTCCATGCGAAGCCCGGGCCTGAAAAAGCCACGAACCGGGCTGATGATGATGATGGTTTCGTAATGGTGCAAAGAAGGAAGCGCCGTCAGCGAACCAACAAGAACAGCTGCAGTAAGGCTCCCGTGGAGCCCAATATAGGTTTACACGCAGCTAAACCGAATACCCCGGTGTACATCTCCCGCCTCCACTACACCACTGAGGCGGAGGACGTCGTGGAGTTTCTTCGTCGAAAGCTGAAGTACACGCTGAGAGTGCAGCTGCTGGAGTCGCGCCGCAACGTCAACTTCAAGTCGTTCGTGGTGCGTGTGCCGACATTCCTGCTACACCTCGTCATGGAGGAAAGCTTTTGGCCGCAAGATGTGGTGTTCCGTCGCTTCCGGGGACAAGTGCCACTCGAACGCACAATGACACAGTGCAAGTGAAGTGTACTAACATAGTATTAAGATTTATGTACTAACACTATAATATATATTAATATGTATGTTAGTTTATAAGGTATATATTTCTATGGGCCTGTTGTTTAATTTTAATCAATTTTGTTGCCTGCAATAAATGGATAAATAAATAAATAAATAACAACTTAGGTCTCAGGGTGGTAACGCATCTGTATTTTGACCTCTGGTTTTGTGTAGATGTGTATAGGCTGCAGTCAACATTTAACATCAAAGTTAGCACATGCTCGTGTGCCACTCTTTCCTTACATAAAAAATACCTCGCTGATGCAGTCATTCCACACGTGCGATTAAATCACTGCAAAAAAACTGTTATATCGTCATCATTTGCTGCCGTTTGAAATCATGATGTAAGAAATATTTTTGTTTCTCTATCATTAGAACATCTATTCAATGAAGATAAGAAAACCATGAACCAGTATAAGGTCATGGTACGAGTCATTTATGAATTACTTTATACACGGCACACACCTACGCTAGTAGAGTGACCATCTTACATGCGGGATAAATAATAATAATAATAGAAGTCAATACGTTTTATAATTTCATATGAATGCGACTTGCGGATGGGTTACAACCAAAATTATCCAAATCGGTACAGGCGTTTTCGAATCATCGGGGAACATACATAAAAAAAGATCCGGACGAATTGAGAACCTCCTCCTTTTTTTGAAGTCGGTTAATAAAGATACAACTAAGAAAATTGGAGTTGAATCGTAAACAAGATAGAAGAACGTCAGCAGTCACGAAATACTGTGAAAAAGAATGTTACCATCAATGTGAAGCGTAGGCAACTACGCTTGTTTGAAAGGAGATGTTACGACCTCGGCTCTGGTTCGTACATGTCCTCAAAAAATGTGTAAATTAAAGAAAAAGCCGAAAAAAATACAATTAATTTATTCAAGAATATGTTTTAGAGTTACGACCACATTTAATTCAAACGATTGTATCATTTTCAACCATGTTCAACATGGCGGCGATACAGCCGATGCTTGGGATAGTACCTATGTAAATAAAACAAAACTAATGCTATCTGTATCTTACTAGTGCATCACATATTATAAAAAAACGATGTATCGAATCGATCAATTTAAAAGAAGTTACGATGATTTTTTTTTAATTGGAAATCGATAAGTATAATATTAACACATGAAATCGATTTCGATAGTATTTAGAAAATATTACTTTTTCTCCAAGTACTATATAATAAAAAAAAACAATTTAAAAAATTAAAATCTCAAAATGACATCGCCCGCCATATACGCCATGTTGGGTTTGAGTTGCGATCATAACTGCAAATAATGTTTTGTAACTGCAAACAAAGCTAAATAAATGAAAATATGCAGTAAAAACTATTTTATATTGATTTTGCCTGTTAATGATATTGTGTACAATACATGGCCGGAGGTCCATACATTTTTGCAACATCTCCTTTCAGGTAAACCTATTCTTTGAATATAATGACTTTAAGACATTATAAAAATATTTAAGGTACTTTGGAGATGTTAACATACTCATTCCATTTCAGGTTTTTAAAAAAGTACCATTTACTTCGATATCATAAAATGTAAGGTCAATTTGAAGCGTCATTTAAATTGCCTATAACACGACGGACGATATAAAAGCTTGTATAAAAATACTGTACATTTAGTTCATATACATATCGTTTAGGGACAGCGGGTCACCCTGAAGGTGACCCACAGTCCGGTAGCAGTGACGCAATGATCGTTTTACTAGTAATGTTTCACGATCAATATCTGGATTCAGTTAAAGCTAGACTTGTTGACGCTAAAATATCTACACGTTTGTGTATGGATGAATATGTTATGCTCACTAATCTTGATATTTGACATCAACTTGATTGGCTATAGGCAATACTTTGCTGTTTGGCGGTAAATGATAAACTTTTAGGTAAAACAGCAATGTACTGCATAATGCTCATAAAATTGATGTCAACTGAGTTACATAATAAGTACTTACTACATACTTCTTACTTACGAGTGTCCACGACTCCGTTCCTGTAGTTTTCAGGTTGCGACTTGCTACAAAGGTTAGCTGTTCTAAGTGGAGATACCAGCTTTTTTTTGATCTGTCGCAAAACTCTATCGAAATGTTTGAGCTTTCACGTGAATTTTATTTTCGATTCGTCTTTCATTTCGTGGCTGTTTAACCTGAAAATTACATTCCTAAAATCTGTACCCAACTGATATAGATACTTTGTGAGTTAGTGCCATATAATTTGTTTATACATTTGAAATTTTGTTACTATTCCACAGTATTTATTCATATAGAAATTGTGCTAAAAAATATTGCTACGCTTCAGAAATACTTATCTACTTGAAACAGTTACCTACAGTGTACAACAGACTTCGGCTTATTTCGGGTCTGTAAAGCTATCTCTTTCGCACCTTATTTGACGTTTGTCGACCAATTTGATCAATTTTTGACCAATAACGAATTATCAGTGTCTACGTAGGCTGTGTGCGGTAGAGATAACGCTCTACGAAGTCGAAATTTCGTAGGCTCGATGTGCAATAGTTATTTTTGAGTAGTGTCTGGTACTGTATGTATTTTATTATTTGTGTAAAGGTGACCCGCAGTTCCGCAGTGTTCAGGACGATCAATACCTACCTGGATAAAGTTCACCTAGACAGACTTGTTGGCGCTGAAACGGTACGAATTTATGTGTCTGGCTGATTATGTCATGCTGTGAAAACACTAGTTTTTGCCAACGGCATCGTTCCTATGGTTTTACATTTAAAGAAGATAGAAGAACATGTACTTCATGAGCGGTATCAGCTATTCAAAATCTTGACGGTTTAGTTCTTGATTTTAATTGCATCGTGTTAATAGGTAGGTATTACTCGACTGCGGAACGCCGAGGAGAGTAGTGAGTTTAAAAATACTGCTTTGCTTGTTAAATTACTGTTTAAAGCAGATTGTCTTCCTCTCTCATTGGTCCAGTCATCGCGATGTTGAGCCTAAGATCCCGGATTTGATTCCTAGGTCGGTAAAACTTGTTATAGGGTTCTCTAAGAGAACATTTCTGCCTCAGTGGCGTAGTACTGCCTCAGTGGCGTAGTGGTAGCAGGCCACTACTATTACGCTGGAGGTCCTGGGTTCGATTCCCGGGTCGAGGGCTATCAGAGATAACGGTTTAAAATCCTTTATCTCTGGTTCTATTGGGATTTTTCCATTTTCTGGAAGTTTCCCAGTACCTCGGAGTTTGGTAATGTGCCCGGAGATGGCAACAGGTTCGCCACCTGTTACATGGGCCAAAAACGTAACCGGCGAGTCGTGGGTGTTTGCATGTATGCTTGAATGCATGCATTTACCTCTGCCTACCCCTTCGGGGATTACAGGCGTGAAGTTACGTTTTAAGAGAACATTTCCAGTAGCCTGGAATTTGGTTTCTTAGAGAGCACGTTAAGCCGTCGGTGCTGCGCCCGATCTCTCTCCTATCCGGTTGTGTCAGATTGCCGGCTCGGGCTATGAGGGAATGGAGAATGCATCCATGTTTGCACATTCACTTCTGCACTACAATATCTCATACGCATTTGGCTAGTCTCCGATAAAATTTGGATTATATTATTATAATTTATACAGAAGAGCAATACATATCTGCCTTACTTTATATAGTCATTGATTTTGTTAAATTTGATTAGTGATTCCGCAGTATCGGTATATTGTCGTGATACTAGGAATAGAGTTCAGGCTAGACTCGTTGGAGCTGCGATTCCGCGAATTAATGTGACGGTAGCTGATTATAACATCAGAGACAGCCATATACCTAGTGACTATACACAAGGTCGATCGTTTTGTTAAAGGAGATGTTGCGAGCTTGGCTCTGGAAGAAAAGAAGAATCCGAAAAAAATACAATTCATTTATTCAAGAATATATTTTAGAGTTACAACCACATTTAATTGAAACGATTTTTATCATTTTCAACCATGTTCAACATGGCTGCGATACAGCCTACGCTTGGGATAGTACCTATGTAGATAAAACAAAACTAATGCTATCTGTATCTTACTAGTGCATCACATACTATCAAAAAAACAATATATCGAATTTATAAATTTTAAGAAGTTCCGATGAATTTCTTTAAATTGGAAATCGATTAGTATCGATTATTAGTGAAATTTGTCAAAATGACATTGCCCGCCATATTCGCCAGGTTGGTTTTGAGTTACAATTCTAACTGCTAATAATGTTTTGTAACTGCAAACAAAGCTAAACAAGTGAAAATATACAGTAAAAACATTTTTATATTGATTTTGCCTTTTAATGATATTGTGTACAATACATGGCCGGAGGTCAATACATTTTTGCAACATCTCCTTTAGATACGAAATTGTTTATATCAAAATCATTGACGGACCCTCCTTTTTCTCATAAGTGTAATTAGCATATTTAACTTTAATAGCAAGAAAACTCCCTATTAACTATGTCCATGCTCTTTTTATTTGGATACCTATTAACTGACTATACTTACCTAGATTTTCCATAGGCTAAATTGATTTATATCGGGGCAGTACCTTTAATTTATGTGTGTTTTCCGTGACTCATAGAGTGCATTAGTGGTTAAAGAATGCATTGATAACCCCTGACCTACTGAGCCAATTTACCTTTGGCATATCAACTACTGCGGTTATTTATTTTACAAAGAATGCAATTGTAGGATCAAAATTTAATTACTTTAATGGACTATTTGTTAGGGGTGTTACCGATACGACATTTCGGATCTGGGGTACTACCGCCTATCTGTATTGCTGCTGACATTGTCATTGCTGTCAAATTTTAAAGTCGATTTGTAGCTCCTTCAAAAGTAGTATTGATAATCTGATTTCTCGTTTTCATAGGAGATAAACAAGCGATAATGGTAGATTATTTCAATTATTGTTGTTAGTTAAAGTAAAAATCGACCTTAAAATTTGACAGAAATGACAATGACGATAGGCGGTCGCACCCCTGGATATGGATAAATTTTAACCTTTGATCTATTTGCTGCCAAATGGTAGTGTTCAGCACTATTGTGTTCCGGTTAGATGGGAATTTATGGACCTAAACATGTGTAACAGCAACTCTCTTTCTATGAAGTTTCCCTCACACCTCAACACTAGATAGTTACAATATAAATTTACATTACATCAGACCAGTAATAACTTCCACTGAGACTTATCAACTAAAGTCTCAGGTGGGCAACCCATCTGCATTCTGACCTCGATCTTTGTGTTAAGTGACTACAGGCTGCAGTCAGCACAAGGTGGCAAACAAGCATGCAGTTCACATTGATGTTAAGCGATGACTGCAGCCTATAGTCACTGACACAAAGACCAGAGATCAAAATACAGACCCCTGAGAGCATTGTTGTTATGTCTCTGTGATAGTTATTACGGGGCCATACATTACCATCTAACCGAAACACGATAGTGCTGAACACTACTATTTGGCGGCAGATAGATTAGGTAATGCGGTGGTGCCTACGCCCTCGAGCTCCTACCCTGAAGCTCTACCACCAATAAAAAGGTATAAAAAAGCAAAAGGTATTAAATGGTTTAGTGCTTGTTCCGTTTATGTAACTTTCCTTGAAATAACTTTTTCATAGTGCTCATGACTTACATCAGTCCTCAGGTTTTTTTTTTATTGTAGGCCTACAGGCTTCATTAATCGATTACCAACATTACCATTAATATGAAATATATGCTTGGTTGTCTCTTTCATTACACATATCTACCTTCATTCATTAAATTAAGGCTTAAAAATACATTTAACTACTGTCAAATAAAAAAGTAAGGATTTTACCGTCGGAACTTTAAAATAAATGACTTGTCATATAAACAGGAAAAACGTAGTCAATTATAACATGTCATGACATACCTGCCTAACGGAATTACTACAGATAAGTTAGTACATTTTACTGTTTATTAGATAATTAAACACGTATATATTCGCCGGCTTGTGTAATAAAGTATAGATTTATTATTTGATTAAACAAAAAAAAAAACGTAACTTCACTTTGTACGTAACGTAACTTCACGCCTGTAATCCCCGAAGGGGTAGGCAGAGGTAAATGCATGCATTCAAGCATACATGCAAACGATTCGCCGGTTACGTTTTGGCCCATGTAACAGGTGGCGAGCCTGTTGACATCTCCGGGCACATTACCAAACTTTGAGGTACTGGGAAATTTCCAGAAAATGGAAAAATCCCAATAAAACCAGAGATAAAGGCTTTTTCACCATTATCTCTGATAACCCCCTACCCGGGAATCGAACCCAGGACCTCAGCGTAGTAGTAGTGGCCTGCTACCACTAGGCTACCGAGGCAGTTAAACAACTACTGTTATTTGTTCTCAATATGTAACGAGTAGGTACCTATTAGTGATTTTATATTGTGACAGTGGATAACAAAAAAAAAGATCCGAACGAATTGAAAACCTTTTCCTTTTTTTGAAGTCGGTTAAAAATACATTTCACATTGGAATACATGCAGTATGTATACTTATAGATAGTAGCACATTTGAATAAACTACCTCACTTATGTAAGTTTATGTTTAGGCTTCCGCGCCAGAAATTAGGCACGTATTTATTCACTTCTTATCACTTATTTAAGGCACCAAGATCTTGCAAACTGTATGTAATTATACTATTTATTTTTCGCAATAACACATGCGAGTGAACTTTAGAAATTAAAGAAAAAACGGAAAGAAAAATTTTGACTTCCTAAATCGGTTAAAAATCAAAAAAGGGAAAGCAAAAGGATCAAGATTTGTACAGAAAAAACGTAAAAAAAGGTACACGTTCAAATAGCATGGAAATATTATCCAGTGAACCTGAACAACATTTCCTGATACTTAAAATATTTTTAACTCTCCGGAATAAAAAGTTTGAAATTGCACCTTAGTATGGAGTGCTTCTACTGTTGTTAGGAAATACGATTTTTATGCTGGTGATTTAAAAATAACTACCATACTAGAAAACGTTCTTTAGGTTCCCTAGATAATATTTCTAATCCGTTTTACCTTGTACCTTTTTCTAACTTTTTTTGTACAAATCAATGTATGAAACTTGCCATGATTCTTTGACGCATCGGTGTGGAACTTCGGTAGCTTAGTGGTAAAGCGGCTGTACTGGTTATCCTGAGGTCACATGTTTGAGTCCTGTATGTCACTAAACTTAGTTAATAAAACGAAATTAAACTGATTATAGAATGGTGGTTCAGCTTCAGTGACGGAACTCGAAGGCTAAGCTATTTACCACAATTTAATGTATGCCCTGTAATTTCCGGCACAGAGGCATAACACCTCAGGCCTCAGGAGTGGTAACGCATCTGCATTTTGACCTCGGTCTTTGTGTAAGTGTCTATAGGCTGCAGTCATTACTTAACATCAATGTGAACTGCATGCTTGTTTGCCACTTCCATAACATAAAAAAAAATATAGTGTTCAGAGCTATCATGTTCCGGTTAGATGGTAATGTACTATCAGCCCTGTAATTTCAGGCACAGAGGCCATAACACCTTAGGCCTCAGGAGTGGCAGCGCATCTGCATTTTGACCTCTGGTCATTGTGTGGGTGTCTATAGGCTGCAGTCATCACTTAACATCAATGTGAACTGCATGCTTGTTTGCCACTTATATTACATAAAAAAAAAAAAAAAAAAATCAGGGAACAGCGGAATCAGGTAACTGGCCGCTTATCATGCATAAGTATCTTATGCGGTGGTAATTCAAGTTATATGTGATTGATTTTGGATAAGCGGAAACTTTCCTGGCTGTACTTATACGCCGTGATATCAAATATAAAGGCACAAAAGAGCAGTGAAGTTATTTTAGTCAAAAAGTCAGAAGTTGACAAGAATAATCTGATGCGTCAGTTATTACGTCAACAAGCAATTTCTTGAAAAGTTATTAGCTCATAATGGAGTCGGGTAATTTTGGGCCTGCTAAATCGTTACTGGTTAAACACTTATATATTGATTAACATGGGTTATGTTCAGCACAAAGACGGAGGTCGAAAACCAATGATAGGTGAAAATTACGAAAAAAAACATTAAAAAATTGGTATCTCCAAAACCACAAAATTTCGCGGAACATACATGGGTTGATTCGGATAGCCCTTTTTTTTTTTTTTTGTTTTTTACGCGGGGAAACCCTCATGGGCACCAGCCGTCTAGGGGAAACGACGGCGGGTAGTGTGAGACTCGTACTCACTAAAATCCCGCGGTGTTCCGACTCTTCCGCCATCAGTGGCGGGGTCACGGGAACGCTTACGCACACATCCGCGACCCCGCCGGCGGCTGCTCGTCTCCGAGCCCTCCGCAGGTTGAGCTCTTTGGCTCCAACCAACACTAGTGGCGTGCGGAACACGTGCCGCCACCCAGCTTGGGACCTATCTCCATTTGGGCGACGGACATCCCCTAGTCCGACACCCAAAGGTCCCTGCCCCGACCACTCACAACGCCAGGCGTCCCAAGACGCCCGGGTGGAGGAGTCCAGGGGCACTCTGTCCGGCCCCGGGGGAGCGGGAGTGACAGGGATGAACTGACCTTCAACCGCCCCCCCGCGGCCCCACCACGTCCCTATCGAGCGGCGGGACCACCGCTAGGCGGCTGGGGATAGGGTGCAGGGCAACGACACACCCATACACCTCCTCCCCAGCCGCCTCCCCACCACGTCCCCATCTTACGGCGGGACAACCGCTAGGCGGCTGGGGATAGGGTGCAGGGCAACGATACACCCGTACACCTCTTCCCCAGCCGTCTCCTCACCACAGCAGCGAGTGGCGGGCAGAGCCACGCCAAACGCCGCCCCCTCTCTGGGTTCCTCTTGGCTTCTCCGGTGTGAGGCCAACCACCGGGTACTGAGCCCCCCCCGCCACGACAAGGCGGAAACCCTCGGGGGGGGATTCGGATAGCCCTCACTGTACTGCATTTATATTCTAGCTTTGAACGTCAACTCCCCGGCCACCCTGTATACTTCAATTACTGGCAATTCAACAAATGCCCGAATTTTTAATTTTATAGTATTTGAAAATGACATAATTTGGCCCAGAAATGTATGGAACAGTATGGCAGGGTTCCCATTACGCCGGACCGGCAAATCTGCCGCGCCGGTAAATCTGCCGGAAGGGCTAGTGGCTGTACAATTTATATGAAGCTATTCACATTATTCCGAGCCCGGCATTTAAACCGAGCGTTTTGTCACTACGAATTGCCGGAAGAACGACCGGGCCCGGAGTAATGTGAACGAGTTTGTGCCGGTATCTGTCCCCCGCTCGCCCCGCTCGTGCTCCCCTCGCCCTGCCCGTGTTCCACTTCTTTTCACAATTTCTTCCGGGATCCGATGTAATGTGAACACTCTGTCCGGTGTCCGGTTTTTCGGCAGATCTGCCGGTCCGGCGTAGTGGGAACCCTGCCTATCATTCTCCTTGAGGTTGACTGTGCCTCACAAACAATATTTTCTTAGAAAAATCTGCCACGACTCTCAGTTTCACCTAAAAAGAATATGGATAATTTTATAACGTCGAAAGATATGATGATGCATGCTATCCTTTATTACGTTGGCAAACACGCGGTATTATCTCACGTTTTATTTTTAAACTCCTAAATATCGTGTCTGTCGGCGATTAGCAAACACAAAGATGTTAAGAGAACAGTTCTTCTAGAACTGACTAAATTTTTAATAACAGAAGATACCTTGGTAGGTACTATTGATAAGTACTATGAAATAATGATTGCTCTGATCTTTGTTTTACTCAGTACCTATCTAATATAAAGGCATGGTGCGCAAAGGTCTCAAAGACTCAAATAAACGTAGTTTTCACATTCTTTTTGGGCTATATAAAAACACTGCCTGGAAGTAGGTACTCAACGATCCGTATTCCCCGGGGCTACAAAATGGACTTCTTCAAAACTGGCGTTTATAGAGTCCTTCAAAGTTGGTAGGGTTCATAAACGACCGTAACCATTTTCCAGCCGGTAACCGGTCTGTATGTCTGTCATGCTTTTGCCATTAAAAAAATGCAAATTCGTTGCCACTTCTGTGGCCTAAAATCTCATAACTAAGCGCTGGAATGAAGTGCCGTTCATTATCTATCCAACCGGAACCAAAGAATATATCATTTATCGTAAAACTTTAACAAGATCATCTCATGCTAATGAGAATGGTAATGAACTCGATTATTTTAATACATTCAAATGTATTGATCAACTCAATATAGTTCCCGATGGTACTTCAGACGAGCTCTTCAAATATTATTATAGGCCATCAATCATTTCGGTTTCGAAACGGCTCGGCATCTGGATGAGGCGCATTGCGTAGATAAATGTTGACTAATATTTGTTTACAGTTAACAGACAGTGTAATCCCTGATAGGATCATACGGTAGCCTCAGAAAGCTATAGATCAGTGTCGTGTTACTTACAACCATATCCGGATTAATTATTTATGTACTAAAAATTTAAATAAATACGTAAACCTGTAGCTACCTATTAGGTACCCTTATATTTATTTCGTTTTCCGCCTTATTTGCCAGTGATTTGTTTTAAAGAACTGGAAATTGGTACCTATCATATATGCAATATATTTACATACTGTAGGTAAATATACCTACATACTCGATTGCATGAGATGAATAATATATAAGAATATCCCATATAGGTATCTATCTACTATCTTTGATCTTATGAATTTATATTATGTATATTATGAGAAATTTACCAAATTAATGAATCATAAATATTCCTCCGGTCATATACCTATTTGTGGATTAACGTCATAACAGAGTAATATCAACTAAAAAGTAGGATTAGTAGCAGATATTTTCTCCCCTTTTCTTTCTATAAATCGTAATATCTATGTAGGTAGTTGACGGAGCTCTTGGGCGTAGGCACCACCGCATTACCTAATCCACTCGCCGCTAAATGGTAGTGTTCAGCGCTATGATATGGTGTTCCAGTCAGGTGGTAATGTACGGTCCTGTAGTTACCGACACAGGGGCATATCAGCTTAGGCCTCAGGAGTGGCAGTGGCAACGCACCCTCATTGAAATCTCTGGTTTCATGTAGGTACCTAGCTAGATCTTTATAGCCTATATAACCTAGTAACAGTATTACCTGTTAATATTACATATTCTTTGGTATAACTTAGGTACCATCAATGTAAACTATATGTTTGGTGCCACTTCATGAGATAAAAATAATAATATGATGGACAGAAAACTTCATAGAAATGTTTGTTAGTAGCTTACAACAAGCAGAAGTCGAAGTCACTCACTATAAAGTTGGTCTTCTCCGTTTACTATTATTATCACATAAAAATAGCGACATAAACCTATCTTATAACTAAGATTTATTAATAATAAAATAAGCTCATTATGGGCGGACGGAATGGAATACTCCGATTAGGTATTGATTTTCTGTTGTGTTTGTTATGGAATCTAAATGGGAATACGAAATAAATGTTTCTTTTTGGAATAAGGGTAGTAATTTACATTATTTTGCGCATTTACACGAAAATAATTTTTAGATTGTCTCCCAAACCTGCTCAAATCGAACTATGAATTATGTACCATGTATGATGGTAGAACTTCAGTAGTAGGTAGCACCTAATAGAAAGATCGTTGGCAACCGTAGGACTAATCCTGCTTTTCAGCCATAAAGGGCAACGCGAATGCAATAGCAACTAAGTAGGCAGTGGCCTATTATTTTGCTACTTCCTTAAAAAAAAACAAAGTTGTAATCTTTAAAAAATCAATTAATCATTAGTACGCCTAGAATCTTGAAGTGTCAAATGCGTGCAATGATCTCATTAGAACATGTGGTATTTAAAGTGCCGGCACTCGGTCAGACATTTCAGTCCGACGCCCCCACTTGGCAATCGGAAAGCACCTGGCCGAGGTTCCGGGTTCAATCTACTTCTTGATCAGTACGAAAGTACGCTAAAAAATGTTTCGCGAAGTTTAAAGGGGATTCTATATTATTTTATGTCTAATTTGTTTCGTTTTTATTTCAATAGGTACTGATTTCATGGTGTACCTACCTACTCTTAAATTACGCATATAAACGTATAAACCTATCTACTGTTCACCACCCGGTGTACACAGTGAGTCAATTTTCAAAGTTGATTAAAAAGTGATGCGTTAAACCTAATTCGAAGCCAGTCTGACTTAGTTTTAAAATATCTATATAGGGTTAAAACAGTGCCCCACTGTTTACCCGGTAACCCCATGTCTTTCCCTCAAAATCTTTTTTCCTGTCTTTACCCCAAAATCTTTGTATAATAATATGACCATATCTGATTTCGACATAACATTAGTGAAGTTAAACTCCGTAAATGAAATGGCGCTGCAGAACTAGTTGCTTACAATGCTCACGTTACTGGGTGTCGTCGGCCGGTTTGCCTCCTTCGCGAAGGTCGGTGGTCCATTAACCAAGTATGATCAAACTTCGGCCCGACACATCTGTTGCATCTTAAGGCGTAATTTGTTCATTTGTTGTAGAAATTATAAATGATTTTTGAATTTTACGATTCGCAAACGTAGGTATATCTACTAGAATAGATTGCCTCAAATTTTTTAAGGATCTACATATGACTTATGGTTATTAACCATTAATTGCTATTGTAGGTTTCAGAAATTATAGAATCTGAACAAAAATCAGGATTGTCAGTCATAGTAAGTATCTAACTATTCTTGCCTATGGCCATTCGATTTGTTTTAGAACAGTTTCCTACTTGTATTATTTTTTAATATAGGTTATTCCATTTATTCTTTCTATTAAAATAAAAATATGTCAATTTAGCCGTGTTTTGCTCGCTAAAGGAGACGGGTAATTTTGGGAAAGAGTCGTTACTGGTTAACCCATTACACAGTAGATTTTGTAGATAATATAGTCAAAAATTAGCAATCTAACTCAACTTTTACTTGATCATAATAAATAGGTTTATACTTCAATTACAATTCAAAAAAGCCCGAATTTCATATTATTTATTAAATATTGTCTATAGTCATTTGAAAATTGCACAGATTTAACACTTGGGCCCAGAAATGTATAGAACAGTATCGTTCTCTTTTGTTTAAAAAATAACATTCGAGGTCTTAGACAGGCATATTTTTTTGGTGTTAGATTTCCAAGGCCAATTTATCTAAGTCTACATTACCATCTAACCGGAATATCATAGTGCTGACTGAACATAAGTACCTAAAATAAGATATTTTATTAGGTATTTATGTTTAGGTAAGGCTTGTTTTCAATCAATCAAGGAAATCAATGCCAGCAAAACAAAATTGATGTCAAATACAAGGGAAGTAGATGTTATGGTAGATGGCAATAAAATCGAGTATGTCAAAGAATATATTTACTTAGGACAGATAATATCCCCTTCAAATGAAATGACAAAGGAAATAAACAGACGAATAGCCCAAGGATGGAAAAGTACTGGTCATTGAAGGAAATAGTGAAAAGTAAGGATCTAGGGCAATCTAGGCCATCACATAAAAAAGAAAACATTCGAGACCTGTATTCTACCAGTTCTTACATATGGCTGTGAAACTTAATCAACAACACTTCACCTCAGGGAAAGGCTAGCAAAATGCCAAGGTGCCATGGAGAGAAGCATGCTAGGGTTAAAAATCAAAGATGTCAGTCAGTCAGGAACGCAGACATAAGAACAAGAACAAAACTCACAGACATTCTTACCCGCATAGACTACCAAAAATGGAGATGGGCTGGACATTTGCTACGCCACCCCATTAACAAATGGAGCAAACAAGTCACCCTCTGGCAACCAAGAGACGGCAAAAGAAGTAGGGGTCGCCAAGTCAGAAGATGGGAAGATGACTTGAAACAGACAGCGGGACCATTCTGGTTGAGAGTAGCAAGGGACAGGATCCACTGGAAGGAATTGGAGGAGGCCTATGCCAAAAGGCACACCGAACTTAGGGACCTCTTGTAACCCTATGTTTAGGAATAAAAGGCTATATTATTATTTATATTATTAAGGCTTGTTTTGAAATATATTTATGCTTGTGTGTTCTATTCTGTATTCGATAAAATTTCTTTATGCCAAGCCTGTTGTGATTAATTTGTAGACAGACAGTTTAGATTATCATCAACATACCGTAAATGTCAAAAGAAATAAAAAACAGATGTAGGTGTATTCAAAACGGAAACTTATTGCCGAAAGTAGTTCCATCCGACATTTCAACGTTAAAATTATTTTAAATATATTGAAGTGATATTAAAATTAACGGAACGACGTAAAACCGGTTCCACGGAAAAATATACCGGCCTACTGAGATACACAGTGTAATCATGGGAATTTGTACCCATTTGATAATAGCGACCATGATTCAAACCAGTTAAAATACAACTTTGATTTGCGCATAAAGTTAGTAAAATAATTGATTCCTTCCTTGTTTACCTGCGTAACTGTATCAATAGATTTAAATGTTTAGAATCTTTTTATATTTTACTCAGAAATACGCCTTATAGGATACATAAATGAAATAAAATAAAAATATGAAATATCCTTGTTCGAATGTTGAATTAAACATGTTATATATAATAATATGTACTTACATGTAGTACAGTCAGGAGACTCGTCCCTTGCCCAAAATCAGTAAAACATAGCTTTTATTACGGATGATGATGATGAAGGTATTTTATTTATACGTATGGTCAAACGGCGAGTTCCCTGATAGATCCAAATAAAGTATTATGATCCTTATTTTTAAATTAAATGAACCCCAGCACGATTCACCAATGTTACTAAAATAAAAAATGTGGTAAGTCGTAGGTACTCAAGAGCGATTCAGGTGGCCCTGTGAATGAAGATTTAAAATTGCATAAATACCTACCTACATTACATTACATTACTAATTTTTGTCAAACGGACACAAAAACAACGATAAACGTACAATTAAATAAATCATAACTATTTTAGGATTGAATTCATCATGATTGCATTTTTGCAAATCTTTCAACATGGAATATGTTGAAAGAGATGTTTTAATTCACAATTTTAATAAAAGGTAGTGAGTGCACGTTTGTAGTTTTAACGGCTAGTAAATAAGTAGGTTAGCATTTAGTATAGTAGATAGAGATAGTATTTATTATACCTTCGACTCATGTCTTCATACTTTTGAATAATACTACATTCCATAGTATTTTTTTGTAGTTTATTACATTAACAGCACGATTCACGAAGTAAATTCGCAATAATTCTTAGCATGGGTTCACTAGATTATAATTTATAGATTCTTATAAAGTGCCTTTATCTAATTTAAATTAATCATTCAGTCAATAATAATTATGTCTATATTTACACGCTTCCCAGACAAGAATATCGGTGAGTTGATTTATTATACTAAAATATATAAATAACAATTTTATCATATTACACGAACCTGATTGTGTCACAAAATTGTGGTTTTCCATTTTCCTGTCATCAAAATATTATTTCTTGTTTGTTTTCTGATGTACCGTATATAAATCGGCCTGTGACTTATTCTCTTATTTAGCACTACCTCACCATTTTCAATCTTGAGGTGTTTGTTCATTGTTAATTTCTCTTTCCCACCATCTCTTTACCACCAACACTTTGATCTCAGTAACGTCCAATAAAGTCCAGTAAGTCCTTCCTTAATTGTCTATGATTGTAGCTCTGTGGGTGTAAAGTCTTTAAATTTAACATCACCAGCATCAAACAGACAACACGATAGAATTACTATTTTGTATAATGTGTTTCTAGACTAGTTGTGAAATGTGTCGTTTTCTTTTATGATTATGAATTCGTGATTTTCAGATTTTTCAATGTATTTACCGCTAGTCCTAATATCGTACTTTCGATCGCGGATTATGCCAATCTAGATAGCAAACGATCTCTCGATCGACAGCTCGTTAGCGTCCATATACTTAACAGAGGACAGCAAATTCACCCGAGGATTCACCTAGTCGGTTATTGCATCGTATTTTGTGTAGATAGAAGTATCGATCGAAGGACGTCAAAAATGGATGAGATTGAATATTGGGATCTGTCATTAGTGAACTTTAAGAAATAAGAAGAGCTAATACAAGACAAAGTATTTAAAAAAGTGCTAGAGTCAGGACTGGACCAGGTAAGGACTAAATTAATATAAATGGTGAAAATTGGTCCAATCAGTACAGGAGTATTGTATTAGGCCAGCTGTAAGTTACTCTTTACAAGCAAATACCGCGCCCTATGCGTGGTGTTTAAGTAGATCGATGAACGCTGGTAAAGTGCGTTCCTTTCTGTCCCCAGGAATGCCCTATGCCGGTTATGCCAAAGTTTAGCTACAAGGTCTGTCTTAAGCTGCTGCTTTAATATTTATTCTGTTAATTATTTGCGGCCGGGTAAAGTAGACGACATAGCTGTCTCAAGATTAGCTGTCCAAGTACTGCTTGGGGACCTCCCTGTAGGTATTGTACTAAAAGGTTCTAGTATAAAACAGCACGGTTCCTTGTACTTTAGTTTTTGTACTAAGTATAAAACTGTTAACATAAATTCAGTGTATTGTCAGCATCCTGCATCTCGAGATCTTGAAACTGTGGGTACTCAATTAAACTACAATATAGGTTATTTTTTATATTAAAATTATTTCAGTTTGATTCGAATCCAGTGACAGTGTCGCTATTTATTACTCATCTTTAAAGTGCATTTATAATTTTGTTTTTATACTTATTTATTATTTGGGTTATAACTTTTCATTATATACCACGATAAAAACGTACAAATGTAATAAACTTTCTACGTCTTCAATGCGGCATTCTACTTTATCCTGCAGATATATATTATACGACAGTGCTCAGTAGACAGCTTTATCGATTTCTAGAGAGCAGCGGTCAAGGTGCACCCCACATCTCACCCGTCGACTCCTTTTGCGTCGTTTCAGGCTTGCCATGTTTTATTTATATTGCAAATAACCCAGGTTAAAATAAATTCTGGATCTGAATCATTTAAAATGTTCAAAATGTCTTTGTGTTATAATATTATATAGAAGAGAGAGTCGAAAGAGCGAATGACTGAACATCTGTTCAGTCATTCAGTCATACATACCTAAATAAAATGCGAATGTGGATGCCCAGGAAGACTAAGACTGACCTGCTATGACGAAATAGGTCGAGTACTGTTTGAGGGTGGGGTCAAAAGTCTTAAGAATCGTCGTGCATGTATGAAGAAAATGATGAATGTAGAAGGAGCACGGGAGGTGTGTCTGGACCGGGATATCTGGCGCTACACACTCTGCCTACCTCGCAAGGGACTAGGCGTAAAGATATACACAATTATAAAATAAAGAAGAGTAATAATGTCACTGAAAGAGAAAACTATGTAACCCGATTGATTTTCTCTTCAAATGCACGAACCACGACGCAGCGTGAGATTTAGCATACATCAAATGGTAATGTTTAAAAGCAAAAGTATATTTAGAAAAGGAGGGCAATAAGTATACATTTATTTAATATTTGTAAAGTTTTTATTTAAATAAATTAGACAAAACCGTTAAAATGACGAATGGAGTAGATAATGATGATGAATTGTATATTCAAAATTTAGAAATAGTTCTTGAAATAAGCGAATTTCTCCATTCTTATGACAGTACACATTGGATCCTACGCTAAAATGTTAACTATAATAGAAGATTGGAATATATCATGGTGGTAGAGTTTCAGTGTAGGGACTCGAGGGTGTAGGCACCACCGCATTATATGTATAATCTATCTGCCGCCAAATAATACTCCACTATCGTGTTCCAGTAGGATTGTAATGTATGGCCCCGTAATAAAAATCACAGAGACATAACAACTAATTAAGACCCTGTTTTTTGTGTAGATGTATAAAGCTGCAGTCATCACTTAACATCAATGTGAACTGCGCGCTTGTTTGCCACATACATTACATAAAAGAAATATAAAAGAAATATCACAGTTAACTAACACCCATATTCTAAGACGTTACTTGAAACATTGCTTGACTCACACTCAGCTGAAGATACTTTATGAGAACACCTCGAAATCCATCGAAATCCATATTCTTAGTTGTATTTTGACAGTAACTCATGTGTACGGATTATATCTATAGATAATTATTTATAGATTAAATAGTCTTAACGCATTCAGCTTCATTTTTATTGAAAAATTGGCGTATATTTCCAAACAGTTCCGACACGAAAAACTTATTGAGCGCAAAATGCGTAAATGTACTCGTAAATAGGTATCTACTCCCCGAAACTTCAAGGTAGGTCCAGCCGTACCTTGGAGTTTGACAATTGCTTTCTTACCTCAAACGGAGGCAGAATGTCGTGTTGACGTTATTAGTTACAACTAAGAATACCAATTCCCTTGAGTAAGGTTGAGATTACGACTTAGAATATGGGTGTAAGTGCGTTGCTATGTAAAAGTCATAAATGAACGCTGTTAGTAGTTTCCAATAAAGTGAGCGCGGCGTGGGCGCGGCTCTCGTAAATTAACACTATCATCATAAAAGCCGATCGATATCCACAATATTGTCGTGTTTAACTAGCTTATGGAAATATTGTACATACGTTGGTAAACATGAACACGTCCTAAAATTACCTTGTTCAGAATCGGTCGGTACAAGTAGGTAAGCTTGGGTGCATTGACATAATGGTTTTCTGTTCAATTTATAAAAAGTCTAATAATTTAAACGATTTCATAGACCGTGTCTACAATGCCGTGTAAATAGAAACAGGTTGGTGTACTAAGGGTGAAATTCACAGATCGTATTATATGTTTACTTTGAGCAAAGTTTTAAGGGTGAGATTCACAGACCGCACTACGACTTTACTTTGAGCAAAGTAAAGTCGTAGTGAATCTCGCCCTAAGAGTTAGGGGGTCCATATACAGGGCATTTGAATGAAGTCTTGAAGCTTATGAAGTTAGGTAATAAAGTATAATACGCAATAAATATTTATATTCGTGTTCAGACTGTGCGTCACACCGGAAATAATTTCTAGTGTACCATTGAAGATTTTTTTTGTGATCTAAACCATTCCGCAAGAACATAATCCAAGGAACGTGACGTTTGCAGTTCATTAAAAATATTTGAAATATTTTTTTCATTACACTGTTCCGGATTAAAAAATACATATTAAGGGGGAGGGGGGGAGTGGGGATCTCAGTTACTGTGATGTAATATTTCTAGGGAGGTCTCAGATAGTGTGACACTGTGTGACAATAAGGGGTCAGAAAAGGCTGATTTTAGCGTAACGTATGTTATGGCCGCAAATGTGTCCCTCCGCAACGCCGTAATCTAAGGTTCGGACCCACAGAGGTCTCTCTTAAAAGGATCTACCTTCGTCTGTTCATAAAATATTTCATAAATCTACGCATTACAGTGTCTCATAATTGCAGTACGCAAATACGAACACGATCTATAAAGCTCTTTACAGGGTCATAACATTGAAATGAATTCGACACGACAGTTAACATTATATCCGATTCACATTTGAATTAATTGTATCAAACAAAACAACATTAGCATAATGTGTAGGTATAATGAATAATTGTAATACAAATAGGTATGAACACGGTATGAAGTATGAAGAGAAAAAGGGGTCAAAATGTTTTGGTCTCCGAGTAGGTATCGGATAACGATCATTTTAGTGAAAGTGCTTCCATCTCGGATAAAGTTCGTTGTCCTTAATTATTCTATTATACCTATTACCTAGAAATATATCTACTTTCCAGGAAAAATGGATTACCGTGTTTGCTAAAAACCATTAGGTATTGCCCTTAATTTATCTGCTCAAAGGAGGTTGTTCCTTTGAAGATACACAACTGTTACATGATATTTCAGCAAGACTTTATTGTTAACTCTTCTTGCAAACAGTCTACTTTTGAATACCGTTATTAAGACGTTAGATAGTTAATACTCCTTGAACTTAATGAAAAATTTGTACAAATTATTTTAATAAGCGTATTGTTTTTAAGTCTCGTAATTGGCACAGAGGTTTTTAACGGCTCAGGAGTGGCAATAAGTAGTAGTAAGTGTGACGACTGTCATTCCCTCATTCAATTGAATGGCACCACTTTGCCATCTATGGTATAAATTAACCTACGTTATAGATTTTTCATTTAATTCCACACCAGAGATTAACGTTTGATATACTTCCAGGCGCGTTTCGAAACATCGGGGAGAAGACTGCTTCTCTCTTCGAGAGGAAGAAGAAGGATGCTGAGCAGATCGCTACGGAGAAGGCAACAGAGGCAGCCCACGTAGTTGAAGATCAAGTGAAGAAGACAGGAGAACTGATCAGCGGCGCTGAAAAGAGTGCTAATGATGCTGCCAGCTCCGGTAAGTTTGATTTGGACGTTAGGCTCATATTATTTTATTTATTTATTAGTTACTAAAGCAGGTTACATGTTCACATTGAAAAATATAACAATTAAATGTAATCTAGCATTGATACTATATTATATTACAGTTATATGTATATAATATTAGAATGAATACTCAAGGAGATTTATTTTCAAGTAAAAATAGATGATGTATTCTATTGACTATTCTATAGACTTGGGTTATTAAGTTGCGGGTATGGATCGCATCGTAACATCAACAAATCACCTATATATCAAGTTGAATACAATCGAATTCGATGAACACCGTCATTATGTGCTATATTATTATTCAATTTCATACTTAATCTTTCCAAAATTAGAACTGGACGCCTTTAAAAAAGTCTGCTCACCTTAATAATTTGATGACGAAATGAAGTATTGTCCACAAATTTCAATAGGTAACCTGTTTGTTATTTCTGGATCCAGTTTACAACTTCAAGTCGTTTTTTGGTAATAAATCATTCTGAGGCTGCGTTCGAGCAGTTATTTGTTGATCTGAATATTTTATACAAAAGCGTCGGGCTCAAAATGAAGAGGAAAAATATTGGCTCCAAATGCGATTTGTTTCTTAACGATAGATGATTAAGTATAAACTTTTACTATGGACAAGTAGATATTTTTATTATTTGCTGTCTTACCTATTTGGCATATCTATAGAAATATAAAAATGTATGATGAGGTCGCAAGTACGGTCGATGGCGATGATAATAATTTATTTTTACTGAACAATGATTATGAATAAACTTTGGCATCAAAGCTAATAGGTGCGAATGTACATTTTGGTTATGCTAAACCAATGAGTAGACTAGAAGAATGAGTTCAATTGAATATTTAAATGAATTAAGAACTAATTAAAAAAAGTCTAGAGGCGGAGCTAAATAGGATTTGGTTAGTGATGGACATAGAAATTTTACGGAGCTTAGTTTCACATTATTTTCCAAATCCAATCCACAGCTAAGGACGCCAAGAATTCAGCCATCGACGCCCTGGACAAGGAACTGTCGAAGGTGTCACTCGCCGCTGGTGAAGCCAAGGATGCTGCCAACAAAGCTGTTGCCGACGGCAAGAAGGTGGTGGACACCACTAAAGGTTTGTTAATCATTTAATTTAGAATCATTTAATTTTAGAAGAAACAAAGTGGTTTAAGAGTAAATAGGTAGGTAAATCAATAAAGATATTTTCCATTTCTTTAGTTACAAACTTATTTAGAAATATTTAGCTTTGAATGACACATAAGCTAGCATGAGTCTCAATGTAGTTAATATATTTTTTAAATATTATGTAGTTAAATAGATTCGGCACTTTGAAGCTTGATATTAGATCGTAGCAGCATAATAGAAGCGTAAATTAAGCCATTCTTAATCTTTTTTATTAGATATAGTTATATTTAGCACGACAATCAAGCACGCTTTTCTTACATGAGCACCTTATCTAACAACAATCGTTAAATCGAAGCTTCAACTGTGACTAATAATCACGAAAACAAAACTTAAACAACACTTTATTTTATATTTTAAATATCAAATGGATAATGAAGGTATTTAATGAAAGCAGTTTTCATTAATTCTTTGGTATTTTCGCTTTTATTATTATTTTGCTTATTTTTGTTCCTATAGATACAATCGCCACAACAGTAGATAATACTAAGAAAGCTGCTGAAGCCGCTATCAATACAGCTAAAGGTAAGTTTGAAGCTAATTTAATAAATTTATTAGACGACTTGGGCACAATAACTTTTATTAAATGGTTGCACAATATTATCATTGTAGATACAGTCAGTAGTACGGTTGAGGGTTCAAAGAGTGCTGCTCAATCGGCGATTGTTACTGGGAAAGGTTATGTTGGTGGAGCGAAAGGTATTTACTTTTAGTTGGCGCTGCATGTGGACTTCCTTATCTCTCTCATTCTAAATATTACTGATCTCGAACTTGATTATACTAACATTTAAACATTGTACAAAGTATATTGGATTTATTTAAACTGTACCTATTTAATAGATATATTTAAGTATTTAGCCCTATTTTTATGTTTATGATAGATATTCTTAGAGCGAGAGGGGTACAAGTCTACTATAATGTTTTTTGTTTCCACTTTCAAATTACCTAGGTATTAATTATATTATCACATTTTTAAAAGTACCACTATTTTTTTTTGATTTGCGTAAATTAATTTTTAGATTCGTTAGCAAATGTAGCCCAAAGTACAGTGAACACAACGCAAAAAACAGCACAGTCTGCCATTGAGACAGGAAAATCTTATGCATCTAGCGCTAAAGGTATTATGAAAATTCGAAATTCATGTGAAATAATATTTGGCTTCTTTAATGTACCTAGTTCTGTGGGATATTCGAATGCCTTTTAATACTACCTTATGATTATGAAGTAATCAGGAACATTAAGGTTATTATAAACATCTAATGTTGTAGATACCGTCGCTTCTACCATTCAAAGGACAGTAGACACGTCCAAAAAAACTGCCCAGTCTGCTTTTGACACTGGTAAATCTTACGCCGCTAGTGCTAAAGGTAAAATACTTAGCTTCAAGTTCAATTGTATGCTTATTTAAAGCTTATCCAGTAGTGACTGATGATTATATTGTAGATAATGTAGCGAGCACAATCCAAAGCACCGTAGATACAACACAAAAAACGGCCCAGTCCGCTGTTGACACTGGAAAATCTTACGCCTCAAGTGCTAAAGGTAAAAAATCTAATAATAATACCTGTATAATTATTGGTAATAAAATACTTAAAACGATCAAGATTTAATATAAAGAAACAATTATAGACACGGTAGCCAGCGCACTTGATACAACACAAAAAACTGCTCAATCAGCTTTTGATTCCGGTAAATCATACGCTACGACCGCTAAAGGTATATATTATTTTTATGTATCAAATAATGTTTGTTACAATTGATAATTTGATGTTTCGAAATCATTATAAGTTTGTAACTTTTTAACCTTAAAATATAAATTTCAAAATATTTTAAGTAGTTTAGTAGAACAAATAATCAAATTAGGTGTATTGATTACTTCTGTTGAATAAACTGATTAAATTAATTTATTATTTAAAACTATTGAAATGTTTAGATACAGTCGCCAGCACAGTCCAAAGCACAATAGATACGACACAAAAAACGGCACAATCTGCACTTGAGACTGGCAAATCATACGCTGCCAGTGCTAAAGGTACACCAACAGGCTTTAAAAATGATATTCATAAAATTATAATGATTAATGTTAAAACGATCATATTTGTATTTTCCTATATAGATTCAGTAGCCAGCACAGTAGATAGTACACAGAAAGCAGCCAAGTCTGCTGTAGACACTGGCATTTCTTACGCAAATAGTGCTAAAGGTAATTTTAAGTTTTATGTCAATTTATTTTCTTAGTTTGATTCTTGTTTATTTTATTTACTTTATTTATTGTTCCTTTTTTATGTAGATTCGCTGTCCAATACTGTGCACAGTACTGTTGAAGGGACGAAAAATTTGGCTACCTCAGCTGTTGATACCTCTAAATCGTATGTCGATAGTACAAAAGGTACAAATACGTCGGCATCATTGTCGATATATATTATATAAATTGGTTGTCACTAATATTGAAATATGTTTGTAACAATCGTTGTTTAAGATGTTGTAATTTTTTTGTGCTAAAATGTCTCTTTTTACATTTTAAATGTATTGTGCAACTTAATTTTTGCAGCGTAAAATTGTAATTAATCATTTGCTTGTTGTATTTCACTATTTATGTTTACTTATGTGTTTGTTTTTTTAAAATTTTAGTGTGTTTTTTGTTTTGCTAATCCATATTTAGATTCTGCACAAAATACCTTGCAATCAGCATTGGATTTCTCGAAGAGCTATGCGTTTTCAGCTTACGATATTGGCAAAAATTATCTTGAGGCTGCTAAAGGTAGTTGAGTTCATGCTTGTAGTGCTGTGATATCTTAATACGATTTGTAGAATATTTTTTCACATATTGTATCGTTTTGTAGATACCGTAGCAAGCACAGTAGATAATACTAAGAAAGCCGCACAAAATACTATTGAAACTGGAAAATCGTATATGGATTCCGCCAAAGGTAAAGTTATAGACAAAACATTAGTACATAGCCATTGATTATCGGGGATTGGGTATTCTAATCTAATCCATAAAAATAAAATTGGATTTTTATTAAGGGATTGAAGCGATGTACATAAAAAACAGCAGATTTATTTTAATGAATAGTTTTGATAATTATAACATTAGATATATCTACTGTTATAATTATCAAAACACATTATATACCTACTTGAGTTTACATCAAAATCACCCGCCGGAACGGGAAAACCTACAAAAATAGTGCAAATGGTGGACTTGAAAATTACCTAGTTAAAGAGGCAGATAAACTCTTCTCGGTAAACAGTGTCAGTTGTTGATATCATCAGTTATTAACATACAAAGTCAATAATATCAATCGATCACTTAATGACATTCTTGAATAATCACAAAACATTTAAATTGTTGGTATTAATGCTAAAGTAATTCCATGAAAGCAATATAATTGATTTTATCATTACCTACGTATAAAATGAAAGATGTAGTTATTATTTTTCATTAGTCATATTTTTTTTTATGGAGATCGTAATTATTATTTATTTCACACTAATGTTAGCAATGTTATAATTCAAAAGATTCTTGTTTGTGAAGTAAGGTTTAAATTTTGCAACAAATATATTTCTCTTAGCTCATTAAATGTCAAGTTGTAAAAGGTAGGTTATATATTTGAGTAAAAGAAATATTATCCATTGTTTAGAATAGAAGTTAACGGTAGTATATATTTTATAGAGCATTTCTAAGTATTTGTTACTATATGAAACGCTTCATTGATACTCAGAAAAACACTTTATTCACTTTTTTTTAACTAAAAGCATTTATGCATGAAATATATTTATTTTGGCTAATTTTGTGTATCATTTGTAGATACTGTAGCGAGCACTGTACAAGCCACTGTAGACACAACTAAAAATGTAGCTTCATCTGCTGTTGAAAAGGGTACATCACTTGTAGGAAGTGCTAAAGGTATTAATTTAACAAAATTAAGTAACATATCTGGTAATTTGTTAAATCTCACTACAGTTGTATACTTTTTGTAGATACTGTAGCGAGCACTGTACAAGCTACTGTAGATACCACTAAAAATGTAGCTTCATCTGCTGTCGAAAAGGGTACATCACTTGTAGGGAGTGCTAAAGGTATTATTTTATCAAACTAAATTAACATCTGTAGTATTTTTTAAATTTTATAATTATTCGAATATTTTGTAGATACTGTAGCGAGCACTGTACAAGCCACTGTAGATACCACTAAAAATGTAGCTTCATGTGCTGTCGAAAAGGGTACATCATTTGTAGGAAGTGCTAAAGGTATTAATTTAACAAAAAAATGATTAAAAGTACTAATATTTTTTAAATCTCACAAATAATATATTTTTTGTAGATACTGTAGGAAGCACTATTCAAGCCACTGTAGACACAACTAAAAATGTAGCATCTTCGGCTGTCGAAAAGGGGTCTGGAATAGTAGGAAGCGCTAAAGGTAGAATTAATTAAACCAGAGTTTTATTTTTATACTGTGCAAATAAAGTAATCAAAGCAATAGAAAGTAATAACTTTTAATTGTAGATACCGTAGCAAGCACTGTACAAACTACTGTAGACACAACTAAAAATGTAGCTTCATCTGCTGTTGAAAAAGGTGCATCACTTGTGGGAAGTGCGAAAGGTACTTGTGTATATTTTATGTTGTACTTAAGTTTTTACTTTGAACCTAAGACAAGTCTCAATAAAGCAGACTGTAACAATAAAGTAGTTGCAGTAAATTAACACTATAAAAAAAATCGTTTCTAAGTTGATTGATACCTTTAGTAATTTTCAAATCTCTAAATCATTCACGTTTTTTGTAGATATTGTAGCTAATACTGTACAAGCCACTGTAGATACCACTAAAAATGTAGCTTCTTCGGCTGTTGAAAAGGGATCTGCACTTGTAGGAAGCGCGAAAGGTGACTATATAAGACTAGTTTTTACTATTTTATTCTTAACAATAGGTAGTTAATTTAATTTTTATTTATTATAGATACCGTAGCAAGCACTGTTCACACTTCTGTAGACACCACTAAAAATATAGCTTCATCTGCTGTAGAAAAAGGGACATCACTTGTAGGAAGTGCCAAAGGTATTGGCTTAACTATATTTATGAAAATCTCTAGTAATTTGTAAAATTTGCACTATAATTTTACACTTTTTATAGATACTTTAGCGAGCACCGTACAAAGCACTGTCGACACAACTAAAAATGTAGCTTCATCTGCTGTTGAAAAAGGCGCATCACTCGTAGGAAGTGCTAGAGGTAGTCTTTTAATTAAATTAATTAATGTCTCTAGTCATTTGCAAAATCTCACTGTTATTTCACACTTTTTGTAGATACTGTAACAAGCACTGTACAAGCCACTGTAGATACCACAAAAAATGCAGCTTCATCAGCTGCTGAAAGAGGGACAGCGTTGATGGGAAGTGCAAAAGGTATTGAATTAACTCAATCAGAGTAAATACGTATTCAATAGTTTCCAAATCACCTAAATAATTTTCATTAATTGTAGATACTGTAGCAAGTACGCTAAATTCCACTGTAGATACAACTAAAAACGTAACTTCAGCAGCTGTTGAAAAAGGAACCGCATTTGTAGGAAGCGCAAAAGGTATTTAAATTAAAAAAAAGGGACAAGGATTTTAGGAAACCCCAATATACAGTGCTTTTATAATATTTTTTAATGCTGTGTCATGTTGTGTTTTTTATCCTAAAATGTAATTCGTAGATACTGTAACGAACGCTGCACAGGCCACTGTAGATACAACTAAAAATGTAGCTTCATCTGCCGTAGAAAAAGGGACCACATTAATAGGGAGCGCCAAAGGTATATTATTATTATATGGATTTGCAGTAATTTGTGTATTTTGTCATTTCATTGCGAATAAACAGACCTCATTTGTTATCAAATAATCCATGAACAATAAATTAACGTAGGTATATTCGAAAATTATTTAATTTTCTTGGTACAAATTTTACTTTTCACATATGTATCTGCCGTAGTCACAGTAGCGAGTACAATAGATACTACAAAAAATGTGGCAGCATGCGCTGTAGATAAGGGTGTATCTTTTGTTGGAAATGCTAAAGGTACCTACTTAATTTTTGTTTCTATATTTTTGCATACTTGTACTTAATTTTATATGAACAATCAATCATTTTATTTATACTTATTCTAGACACCGTAGCGAGTACTGTACAGTCTACTGTAGATACAGCTAAAAATTTTACGGCAAGCGCTGTCGATAAGGGCTCGGCAATAATTGGAAGCACGAAAGGTTGGTTTGAATCAAAATTAAGGGATTCTATAATGTTACTAAAATGTATCGGCTTCTTCGACTAAACCAAAACAGAAGAGTGAGTGTATATATTTGTGCTAACATTTAAGTTTTTCTAGTGATCCACTGACTAATTTTTGGATTTATAAAAAGTTCTTGAAGTGTTTGACGACTTAATCAAGTATATTTATTTGAACTGTAACGTCAACGTCGTTAATGTTATTAGCTTTATTAAGTGGTACCTACATCATCAACTTATGAATCATCACGTTAAGATTATGATGATACGGTAATGATACCCTTCTAATAATAATATGTTTATATGGATATCATGATTGAGGTACTGTAGGCTGTAGGTGACACTTTATATCCTACAAAGAATGTGGTGGCATTCAAATAAAAATAACAGTTTAGTTTTTAGAAACGTTGTTGAAGATAATGTTTTAATTAAGCTAATATAATTATTTATTTTTCAATATTGTCAAATGTACATTAAATATAACAAAGAACTAATGTAAGTGGGACAGTTATTGATTAAATGATTATCGTCTCTAGTCATTTTATCTTGATGGCATTCTCCCTAAAATGAGGATAAAGTGTGATTATTGAGATACTTATTTTAAATTTATAACCTACTACATGAAATAAGGGCAATTCATTTGTATTTTGTTTATGTAATAAGAACTTTTATTATATGCATAGGTACTTATTCGCATGATGCTCTTCCGCAATATCTTTAAAACCATTTATGATGCTGAATCCGTAATATGTTTGTTTATCTTTTCGCACTAATTTTCTGAGCAGATTCTTTGTCTTAATTTCAATTCGATTAATAATTCAAAGAATTTGCTCAAAAACTAACTATCTTTGACTCACTTTTTCATGCTTTGCATTATTAATTTATCAAATCTTTTCTTTTGCTATCGCAGAAACACTTGAGACTGATTTAGACAATAATACAGAATCATCGGACTCCTTGTTTGATTCTAATGGTGATGCGTTCGCAGTTTTCAAAGGTAACATTGCTACTAATACCATTTATGTGCCTTTAATTATTTTCCTTGTCTGTATACTCATGTTGCGTTGTAGATAAAATCCAAAGTCAGTTCAGCCCGGAGGATTCGTTGGAAGATGACTTCGATGATTTTTTGAATACGACTGAAGATTCAGCTGGTATTTGTGTGTCTAATGATATATTTTTGTTCACAGCTATAGAAACAGGACTAACCCAATTAGCTGCTTAAATATTGTTTTTGGGCGTGATGTGTTCTAAATAGTTGTTTAGTGTGGTTTTATGGTATGCTGATGAGTTAAATGAAAACTTTTAAATTGATAAATCTTAATTAAGTACGACGAAAGTTTGCTTAATAGGATTTAAGAGAGTGTTACCGTATTGAACTACTAATACGTAGTTTATCAGCACTTGAAAGGGATTTAGTATAACAAGATTGATGCACGAAAACTAAAGAGTTAAAAGCTACTTGGGGAAATTAAAGTATCGCAAATATGTTATTGAATTAAGCTTTTTTCTACAGAAACCATTAACGCAACCGTGGATAGTACGAAGAAAGCTGCTGAGGATGCAAAGTCTCAGGCAGTGAAGGCTGCCGAGGAAGCTAAGGAGAAGGCGCGTGTTGCTGCTGAGGCGGCCAAGGAAGAAGCCAGGAAGGCCGCCGAAGCTGCCAAGGCTGAGGCTCAACGAGCTGCCAGTAAGTTTTCGACACCATTTTAGAACTAACGTGCCTGTTAATTGTGGAATTCCGTGTTATTCTTTCGAGTAGGTACCTCTATTTATTAGTTACGCCATATTCCAAAGAAAATCTATTATTATCTACTACTTTGGCATTGGCACAAGACGTCCGATGACCCCACCACCCCTTAGTTGAAGTAAATTCTTCCGCTAGTGTAGGTATTTATTTAGTGCTAACTACTTGATAACTACATCTTAGCAAGTTGTAAGCACCCAACAACTGCGGTCAATCCATTGTAATAAGACAGTAGTAAATACAATTACGCGCAATGGGCAGCAGCATCTCGCGATAAAATTACCGCCCCTGTGATCGCCAATCCGCATGCCAAGCGAGGCAATTAAAGCATATTCTCCACAATACACAATAGACCGTCTGATAAAGGCTTCTCGATGCCCTTAAGCAATCTACGTCTGTGATGTCCCCTATCCAAGTTTTCTGCTTGATGAGCAAAAAAAAGGAATACTGCCCATTTTTAAAGATACCTATTAATGAGCGCATGATCTTTTTTTTCTCATCAAATTTCTTATTAGTTTTGATAGTTATGTCGAGTGATCGCAAATGGAAGACAACACAAAAACACGAGCTATTATAATTTCATCAGATGCAGCTATCGAAGAGTCAAAGAAGGCAGCGGAGAAGGCAGCGGCGGATGCCAGGAACGCAGTCCACAGCACTGTCGATAACACCCTGAAGCGCGTGGAGAACGCCGCAGACCAGGGCCTGAAGAACGCCAGCCAGGTCGTCGACTCCAAGATCAAGGATGCTGACAAATACTTGAACACTAAACGCGATGCGGTAAATATTTGTTTTATATATATCTTCAAATTAGCTATATAAAACCAGGCTGAACATCGTCGAATTAGTCTGCCCGTGACCGCGGTAGCTGGAAAGCGACCGAAACGTCGGGTATAAGAAGAAGTTTGGGAGTGTTGTTTTTTTAACAGAGATTTAAATGCGAAATTTAATTTCTACAATGTATGAAGCTGAAAACCTGCGAAAGCGTTATCTTCAAATTAGCTATGTGTTAATTTTCTTGTAGGTACATCCTTTCCACATCTCATGAAGTAAGGATCCTTCCCAGTAGCGTAGCTATGTGAGGGGGGAGGGGAGGGGGCGCACCGGGTGCCACCCCTTTGTGACAATATATAGGCTATTATGTTCGGACTATTTAAGGTACAATTCCGAACTCCGCTGCACGCAGCAGTGCTGCCACTGCACTACTGGTCTCCATATAATAATATCTATACAAATCAATAAAATTGGAGTGTCTGTTTTTAATATTGAAATAACCGCTTTTTACTAAATGCATAAGTATGTATACACAGAACACATACCTTATCAACATTTTTTACAATTTTTGTCTGTCTGTCTGTTTGTACCTACCCTCAGGTACAAACAGACAGGTGTAATCTCAGGAACGGCTGAACCGATTTGGACGGGACTTTCCTGACAAATACCTTATGTAATAAGGATTAACTTAGGGTACCTACTTTTATACTAGCTGCGCCCACGACTTCTTTCGGGTAGGTACTGAACAATCATACATTCTCATTCTCTAATTCTAATCAAAAATCATATTCTCTGCCCCTGGGAAGCCGGGGCAAGCCGGTAGTAAAACATAACTCGTTGTTTTAAATTTCAGTTGGTGTCAAACTTGTCGTCGGCGGTGCATGATGGCTCTGAAGGCGCCGCAGGTCTCCTCAGCAAAGGCCTTTCAGCTTTCCCTAAGTAAACGTATCGTGTACACTAGTACAACATTCATTAACTTCCTCACCGCATCATGGGAAACTGACAGAATGCATTGTATATAACTAATAATATAGATATATAAAACTTTGATTAATAATATCAAAGATATAGTATATTTTCATGTTTGGCAAGATTTGTTATAGATGTATAGATAAGACGATAACTATTTTGTATGTTACTGTAATATTTTTTACCTAATGACAATATTTAAAACCGAAAAAATAAGAGAGTATAAATATCTATATCTATGTATATAAACAATAAAGTACCTATACTTTTATGAACTCTTTTTGCCAGACTATGTAAATGTTGACTGTCTTAAAGGCTACAAATAAAAATATTGTATAATTATTGTTGTAATATACCGATACTACCTACTTGAAGATATTGCAAGCTGTGAGATTTCCCTTTAAATCTTATTTAAGTATGTAACTCATTCTCGTTTTACTTACCTATTTACTTTAAGTATTACTCTTAGCTTTTCTTTTTTAAATTTAACTTTAAGTTGATTATTATAATCACGGAATAGATAAATAAGGATGGAAAGGCCTTGGCTTCAATTTAGTATTAGAACCAGTGTCGCCGCTTTTCTCCCACCATGCAATTTCTTACACAAATGTAACACCATCTCGACTATCACCCACACATTAATCTCAGGGCAGCGATTCGTTTGCGTAAGTTTGCATACTAAGATGTAACGCCCGTAGACAATAAACACTCGCACGCACACATCAATATACTCACCAATAAACTAGTCGAAGTGTAGCGAACGCATTACATGCTGTGCATTGCCAGCGGAGACAGTAATAGCGTTAATTGAGCGAATGCTTAACGAGCAATGTAATCGCTAGCGGTAACGTTTAAATAATGCAATTTAAGTTCGAATATTCATATTCCTTTGTATATTTATATGTTTTTTACGAGTATTATAACAAAAAATGTTATTTGTGACTTACCGATCAAAAGATATACCTCCTCGCTTTATACTTGAGGTCTGACATTTCATATTACATGTTAAAATTGGCACTACATGGTATTTTACCAAGAGATGCGTCGTTCGAAGTAGTCTACACGACAGTTCTGCCGAACTGTGTGTATTTGTCGCGCGCTTGCCACGCCCACATTACCATTCCATCTTTATTTATCTATTCCGTGATTATAATTCACAAAAAATATTTATTTACAATTGGTGTAATTCCGTAAATTTAATTTGGTAATTTTAAAACATTTTTTTCATGTAGTAAGTCACAAAATTGTAATCTCAATGTAATGTTCTATATTGTGTTAAATATTTTACTTAGTTGTAAATAATTTAAGTTACTTACTATTAAGAATTTTTGCGTTTCTAAGAATTTTACTGCATTTTAAATGCATTTTCGCATTTTTGTGCATTGCTTGGCTTAAACCGTCCATTAATCGCCTTTAAAACTCAAACAGTCAGACACAATTACAACATTTAATATTATATTATTATAATAAAAAAAATAGAAATTATTTATTAATATATTGAGCCTAAAGTTTAATAAAGAAATAGCGCTCAAGGTTTTTATAAATACATATTTTTTATTAGTATGCGACATCAACATCAGATTGAAACTGCATGTTAAAAGTATGGAGAAAATAAAATTATTAAAAGAAAACATCAGATTATTATTATTATTAATTACCGCACAATGCTGCCAACAACACAAAAACACAGTATGAAAGTTTTTATATTTTGTTGCGTATTTTTTTGTCGTCAAACTCGTCAATATTTATAAGTAGATACGCATTTCTTGTTTAAAATTGTATTGCCTAAAATTATGTGGATGTTAGATTTTAAACAATATTTTATTAAACATTATAGATGTTATGTCATGTCATGTACGTATTTGTTGTTTAAAATTGAATAAACGCATTACACCACCCGTTAATTGTCTTTTACTCTACATTTTATTTTATCTACGTTTCTTCCGTTTCTTTTTTCAAGAGAGATTTAAGCAAGAGCTATCTCTTTATCTTAAAATTAATGAGTCGAGAGAATTAGTACAAAGAATGCGACGGGTTGTATCGTGTCCCTTGCACATTCTAAAACTAAGAATATAACTATCCTCTAGTCTTACTGGAGACCGAACGACCTAGGAGTAGGAGAAATACTGTGCACGCCCTTTGCCCCATCTGTGCACTAAGGACATTTAAGACTGAACAAACAGACGAAAGTAAAAGTTGCTAAACAAGACTTTTAAAGACAAAATTACAAAGATATTAGATGAAAAGTTACTTTGAACATGACTTATAATAATAATTTGGATCCTCGGGGGGTGATACACGGCGTTTAGCACTATTTGTCATTTTTCCGGTTTATAGTAGTTTATACTTTTTTCGAATTATTCGGCTACGTGGTTACGGAGCTCCATAAAATCCCTAATCACTACCGACTACTTCTACTTTAAAAGTGGAATGTTATTAAATTTATATTTTAACTGGCTAAGAACAGAATACATAATGTCTGCCTTGTGAGAATACATGCGTGATGTTATGTTGTAATTAATATGCCGAGATGAGCCAACAGCGCAGGAAATATTATAGTTCACAAGTGTATGCGCAAACACAGGTGCACTCTCTATAAGGGTTATGAATAAGTATAGGATCACCCATATACCCCGCGGTGGACCGGAAATCCGAATCCGAGAGCAGTAAAAGACGCTAAGGGACGAGGTAGTTCCCTTCCGTTCTACGTCTCCCAATACGAAGCAAGATGTCGCCGCTACATTTGAATGGAAGCAGAAGATGTCGAGGCTAAAGGACATGTACCTTTTTGAAGTCCTAAAATCGAATTTCCCATTAATCAATCACAGATCGCGGGCAGAGCTGTGTCGCAGGATGATATTATTTTCAAAACTCCTGTATTTAACCGTGTTTTGATAAGTAAAAGTGGTGGGATTCTTCATAAAGCATCATAAAGCATTTGATAACATGTAGGAAAGTGAAATTATGCAGTAAAAAGTGAGTTTTCGTGTTGCCTCCAAGGCTTCGTTAAAACTCCTAGTAAAGCCCCCATCACTTTACTGGAACCATCTAATATACCATAACCATCTATTTATTTAATCATCGTCATCTTCCATCATAGAGCAACACGGACCACCGGCCACGGCAGACCGGAGGGGAGTAGCCATATGCAGGGCTTTCCCCTCTGTCAAAGTACAAGCCCAAGTGGCGTTATAATACGCCATACGTGGCGGCATAAACAATTTCACGCACACATGTTTAAATGTGTGCGTGAAATTGTTTACGTATTTTGTTAAAGTCAAGGTGTGAGTTTCGTAGTAATAGACGATTTTTGTATTGTGTGTGTCATACGTATTTCCTGCCGCAAAAATGACAGACTGTCTTGCATCGGTAATAAACGCTATGGCTACTCCCTTCCGGTCCGCGGCCGGAACAACATTCAGAAATGAAGATGAAAATTATACAATGAAGATTGGCTGCAAAAGACTTTAATCCCCTTCCGTAAAACGTATTAAAAAAAAAACATATTTTTATTATTTTTATCAATTTGACGTTTGACGGGAATTTGACATTGACATTTCGTAACAACTAAATCCAGAATCTTTGTAAAAAATGGTTTCCTTAGCAAAATCAGGTTTTTCTTTACTTAGAAATGCTGTATTGTCCACAACAATTCGTTCTATTACAACTACAAGACCACTACAGATAAAAGAATGTAAGACACCGGCAATCTCTTAAAAACACCTGATAGTGAACTTAACCTCAAATGTCCTCAAAGTATTAATTTTTTTCAGTGCGCGAACGTAAAGAAGGTAGTACTTTAATTGTAGAAGGTGTTACCGTGCCGTCGCCTCGCACCGAACTGCTAGTAAGAGCTGAGAAGCTTCCGGAACCACCGGTAGTACAACCGGACAAACCACTGTGTTACCTATGCGCTCTAAACTTGGATGTGAAGCACACAGACGTGCTGATCCTGAGTCAATTCGTGCGCACCGACGGGTGCATGTTGCCGCGCCGCATCACTGGCTTGTGTCGACGGCAACAGAAAAAGATTGGAAAAATGGTTTCTATGGCACAGAAAGCAGGTAGGTATATAAATATGTTCGAGAATGGGAACATTTGAATTAAATGACTTGCTTCGTAAATCAAAATAATTAGATTTAATTAGACATAGACATTAACATAGGTAAATCACGTGTGATTTATAACTATATAAATAACGTGCCACCTTGTTTGTCTGTGATGGACTCTTAAATTACTTAACCGATTTTAACCTAGCTTATATCACATATGTTAGAAATTGCATCCACACAAACCTGGTGAGAGCCATTAGTATTTATGAAATTAGCAGTTGAATTGTTATTTTAATTAATATAATGTCATATAAGAATATGTAGGCAGAGTTCATAGCGATAATTATCTTGATAAATATATATATACATTGATAATATATAATTGTCTGTGTAATCTAGGAACCATTCTCTGTTATAAAAATTATATGGCAATTCTAATCCAATCTTGTATTGGACAATACTATTTACATTACAAGGGACTTAGCAGCCAGTCTTGTATTCAATGTTTTGGTCAATTTGATACGGTGTATAGATATTTTCTAAATGAATTGGATAATTCCAATTTGAGTAAATAAGCTGACACCAACAATCTTCTGGCCTCTCTGCCCTGAAATACTTGTTACAACTATATAGCTAGATTGCAGCTCTTCTATACCCTTAACTGTGAATGAATAAAGAATAACATATTTTTTGGAATTAAACTAGTTTACGGATTTATCTCACATTTGTTAAACTAAAATGATACTAGTTTTATTTCAATGAGTGTAGCTCGCGAAAACCAAAAAACATACTATATTTTTTGAGGGTATGCTAATTAGTCACCAACTAATCGGCAAAGAGCAACACTGGTAAACAAAGGTGGAAAACAAGCATGCTGTTTATATGGATGTTAAGTGATGACTGCAGTCTATAGAGATTTCACAAAAACTAGAGATCATAATGCAGATGCGTTGCCACCCCTGAGACCTTAGTTTTGATCTCTGTGATAGTAATTATGGGGCCATACATTAGTATTACCATCTAACCCGAACATGATTGCTGAACACTACCATTTGGCAGCCCATAGATTAGGTAATGTGGTGGTGCCTATGCCCTTGAATCCATACTCTGGCACTCTACCACCAGTAAAAACTATTCTTGACTATTTCTCAATATAATGTAAGGGGAATGGCACAGGGTTGGATGTCGGTATTTGATATTATTATGGTTGTTCATACATGTAGTATTTGCTGTTTTTATCTGCCCATCATGAGAAATTATTGTTGGTTACACTTTACTAACATGGCTCCTTTACAACCATCAGATAGGAGGCAAATATAATTATTGGCACATCTCTAATATTTATATTTTTTATTTCCAGGTTTAATGATGAATTTGACACCATCTTATTCCAACAAAGATCCGCGTAAACGATGGGGACATAAGAAATTCAATACATATTTTGATGAGAAAACTATATTTATGAAACGAATTCCAAAGCCTAATGACCGCTTTAAACGATAGATGTTTATGTTAGTTTCTGTAAATATATTGTATGGATTTAGTGAAATAACATATTTTATTCAATCTCTGATTATTTTCATGGACTGATTCAATTATAGAAGTTTTTATCCTGCTGCTGCTATTATAGATTATTAGTTTTATTCCAATTACTGTATCTTTTAAGATAGAGTAGTAGTAAATACGCCACACTGAGTAGATCGCTTGCGATCTACACCGGCCGCAAGGCCATGCGCGCTTCAGCGTATTATCACATATTCTCTGTTTATGTTTAGAATTGAAAATTACTAGGTGGACCTATGGGCAATATATTCCACAGAATGATCAAGCAGGTGGACTGTTAGACGTAAACTGACGATTGACGACCCGGTTAGTCCAGCTGTGCGAGACGACCGTTGGATTCGGAGAGTCGCGGGTTAAATGCCCGCACCGGGACAAATATTTGTTTTATAACGGCAACCACGACACAGGTTAATAACTAGTGTGGGGCTGTGAGTGTAAGCATATTGTATTTTGTATTTTAAACACTACTGGTACACCTAACTCACAAGATGTGTACCACTGATAGAAGATTTTACCTCTGATTCGCCCAGGTGAACCGAGTAGGTGTACCACAGCCAACAACAGGATTAATTAAAAACACAATAAAGAATTTAATAATTAACATTTATTTTCGTTGTCTGTGGATGTTACTTTTACACAAATATTTAGTAGCTCATTGACAACATTCACCTAATCTGAATCTACGTCATTGGACAAAGTTAAAAACATTTTTAATAGTAAAAAATGCGTACTATGCAGTTAGAGCACCTCTGCTAACCTTTTTTTGTATACAATGGTCACATTTAGATCAACATCACAGGAGAAATATGAACAGTATGGTAACTACGTACAAAATGTTCGAAACGGCACACTCACACAAACATGCGCATCGACGCTCGAGTAGCGAGTGACTCGCTACTAGAACAGCTAAGTGGCCTTGGCGTAGTAACGTAGTTTCCATACTGTTCATATTGGTACTGTGTCAACATTTTACGCTTTGGATAGAGATTTTGTGATGTCTAAACCGAATAACAAAATATATATTTACCTAAAATTTTGCAACCTACAATTCTCAGTAAATGCTTATTATATTCACACAAAATTAGTTAATACGCCAACAAATATCTTCTTGCTCCAATGCATAATAAATTACTTGTATAAATATACACACAGTATGTTAAATTCTATTGTAACATAGGCAAAACTTCAAGTTAAAAATTTACAAAATAAACAGTCGAATTATGCAAAATAACTACTTAAAAGACGTTGCTGATAGCTAATTAATAGAAACGAATCCTATATAAAATAAATAGAGCCTAGAAAGTAGTTATTGCACATTATTTAAAGTTTATACAAACATACAATCTCAGAGCAACAAAAACTAAAGACACAAATTCGTATTATTTTATTATAAAATATTATTACTATATTTTTAGTATACAGAACCATGCAAATTCAATTCATGCTCAATATTGTTCAAAATTGAAATATTACATTTATTTCAGATTACTACATCAAAGAGAAACATCACAATCTACGTAAAACTCATTTACAGCATTCTTCACTTTTGCCTCGACAACAATATCTAACGTCTTTGTTTTTTTGTTGGTCTGAGCGTACAATACAGTCTAAATAAAGGTTAAGCTCCTGTACCACTCCCTATGGTACACATCGTCAACTCTCGATCACAGCCTCTCGTATAGATACAGGTAGCCGAGATCTTTGGGGGGATTTTCTGAGAGAGCAACCTGAAAAAATTGTATATATTATATTTGTGTTAGGAAGTAGCAAACAAGTATACCTGCCTAGATAACATTAGCTGTTATGCCTCTGTGCCAGCAATTAAGGGTAGGCTTCACCGTCATAATAAAACGCAATCAAATAATGTAAAACGCGTTTTACGTTCTAAGTTTCAATACACTATTTATTTGTTTTTTTTTTATTTTAAAGAAAAATGGAAAGAAAAATTTGGCTTCAGGCGAGACTTGAACTCGCGGCCTACTGGGAATCTAGTCCAGCCGCTCTTCCAATTGAGCTACTGAAGTCCTGCCCGATTTGTCAAATCTTTCCTTCACATTTATTGCCTTGCTTTATGGTAGCAGTAGCGCCATCTATTGCCAACCATGCTAGTTAGGCACTATTTATTTGGATTACACCGACGAAAATTGATCGTGATAAAGCTGAAATTCGATGCCAGTTTTAAACTCTGTTAAGCTACAACGCGTTTAATTACACACAGTTCGCAGAGCAAACGGTGAAATCTGCCCTAAGAATCGTCTATTACCACCAGACTGGAACACGACAGCACTATAGAAACCATCATGTGAGGCACTTAGTTTTTATTTATGTCACTAAAGTGGCAAACAAGCATACTATTCATGTTGATGATGACTGCCGCATATAGACATCTATACCCCATTCAGATAAACATGGCACAAAAGGTAAACCGAAAAAAAGAATGAGTATTTGAATTTGAAAGATAATGATCGCCTTAAGGACTTATTACACGGCACGGTATTCAGGGTACGATGGCAAGGGTCAGGGTAGTGTAATAACATTTAGGGAGTTAGGGCCCTAATTAGGGCGACCGGAGCGACCGGGTAGTGTAATAAGCGGCAACCCAGCGCGAGGCCACGCCCACCCTTTCTGCCGGACCCTGAATACCGTGTCGTGTTCGCCTTTAACGAATGATATACATCCATCAAAAAATCGTAGTATACTTTCTTTTGAAATATTTAATGTATTTTATGTATTACCTGCATTTTAATCGACAGAGTATATTGGAAATGAAAAGTTTTTCGTAGATCCTGCAAAGAATTAAAAAAAAGTAATCATCCTTTACATTGGATAACATTCCATTCTCTATCCTTGTTTTGTTCATTTAATCCCATCCCTATAACTGAACGTCAAACTCGAACATAGTCTATATAATCTGTGGAAAGTAGTGGCGTCGTTATTACGAAAATTGTAAATTAATGTAATTTACTAAGTGAATTTACACAGTTTTTTTATGGAAATCAATGTGTAATATAATAATGTGTTATAAACTAGTGTCCTCAATCAATTGCAGTGTGTAATTCGCCTGGAATATCGTAATTTGTGACCGAGGGATGTTTGTTTACCATTTATGCCATGTTTATCTGAATGGAGTATACACAAAAACCAAAGGTCAAAATCCAGATGCGTTGCCACCGCTGAGACCTTAGTTGTTATGTCTCTGTGATAAAAATTACGGGGGCTATACATTCCGTTATGCTGACGATACAACACTACTGGCTGCAAATGAAATGGTGAGGCTTATTGACAGCATGTAAAGAATCAGCACGGAATCGGGCCTAATATCTATCATTATAAAACCAAAATTATGGTTTTGGACCGCACCAATTTCTTTCATATCACAGGTACCCTACCCTATGAAAAATCTAGACAATCACGATCATCCTTATGAGGATTACGCCGCGAGGAAGAGGACTGTCATACTGCAAATGAATACTTGAATGAACTACCTTATTATCGTTGAATATGACCCATCGTCCTTCGTGCAGCACGTGGCACACGTAGTGTCCGACCATCGTCGACGTTCCCATGTGTGAGATGAACGCAACCAACTTGTACTCTGCAATTGTTCATGATTCGTTTTATCATTTATAATTTTTATATAATAATAGTGGGAAACAATCACACAGGGGCCTAGTTAGTCGCAACTACATTTAGTTATTGGAACGTAATTGAATCGCTTCGATGTCTTGTTCTAATATAGAGCACCGCGCATTGGTTAAAGCAGGACAGGGGAGCGAATATATAATAGCAATAAAGGAGATGTTGCGAGCTCGGCTCTAGTCCGTACACGTCCTCAAAAAATGGATAAATTAAAGAAGAATCCGAAAAAAATACAATTAATTTATCAAGAATATATTTTAAAGTTACTACTACATTTAATTCAAACGATTTTATCATTTTCAACCACATTCAACATGGCGGCGATACAGCCGACGCTACTTAAAATTGGAAATCGATTAGTTTAAGTTCTTAGTATTAACACATGATCTCGATAGACATCGATTTCGATAGAATTTAGAAAATATTACTTTTTTCTTTAATAAAAAAACAATTTAAAAAATGAAAATGTCAAAATGACATCGCCCGCCATATTCGCTATGTTGGTTTAAGTTGCAACTCTTACTGCAAATAATATTTTGTAACTGCAAACAAAGCTAAATAAGTGCAAATATGCAGTAAAAAACGTTTTTATATTGATTTTGCCTGTTAATGATATTGTGTACAATACATGGCCGGAGGTCCATACATTTTTGCAACATCTCCTTTATTTATTTCCTCCTTAACAACATTAAAAGTTTAACATGCATTGCTATACAAAAATATTTTCTATTGTGAAGACTGGAGCTAAAAAGGTAAAGTTTTTCAAAAACCTTGAATGTATATAGGTACTCATTTTCGGAAACACCCCGAGCTTACACCGCTGGGAACCTGTCCTTATTTTCATCGATTCTCTATATATAAGTACTCACTTTCGAATCTATTTCTAGTAGACTAACAGAGCGTGTGGTAGACTCGGAATTGCGGCTGGGAGTATCCTCTGCGTTAATCTAGATCTGAAGAACATTTTCGGATCTGAGTGTGCGGTAGACTCGGAGGTGTAACCGTGAGCGACCTCTCCCTAACACTTTCTTGCCAAATAGACTCACTTTCAGGTCCGTCCCTGCATCCCATGGTGCGGTCGGCCTGCTGCGGTTGCTGCGCGTGTGTCGTGTTGGGCGGCTGCGACTCCTCAGCGTCCAGTTCGTCAGCCCGACTGAAGATCCAGTCGAGGGCGCGGCCCACGTCGCCGGCGGTGGCGGCGAGCGCGCGCCTCGCTTGTTCCACCGTGAAACCCATGCCCGTGATTTGTTGCACCAGCATCTCGTCCACCACGACGTTCGACGCGGCTGTTTCAAAAATGCTTGTTTATCTTATTGTATTTTTACGCAATTAATGGATCTGAGTGAAGGTAGTACAAAAAAAAGAATTCAAGCGATTTCCAGATATTGCCTAATGGAGTTAGGGTCATAGCTCCTGCCACCTGGCACCCGACCAGCACCGCCTCGTTTTTCGGCGACCGCTCGTTGTCGACGGGTGGTCCACGCGTGAACGACGCGATGTCACTTGTGAATCACTCGCGGACCGCGCGCGTTCCACTTGGGAACAGCGAGTTGGCAATATGCAAAATCAACGCAAGACAAGGGGTCACCGAGACCGAGTGGTCCACTCGCCGTCCGCGCGTGGACCGCGCGCCGCCCGCACGTTGACGGCTTGCGATACGGAGCAGAGTTGATGTAATGAGCGCAGACTTTTTACTGGTGGTAGAGCTCCAGTGATGGAGCTCGCGGGCGTAGGCACCACCGCATTACCTAATATACTTGCCGCTTAATGGTAGTGTTCAGCACTATCGTGTTCCGGTCAGGTGGTAATGTACGGCTCTAATTTCCGGCACAGAGGCATAACACCTAATACCTCAGGAGTGGCAGCGCATCTGCATTTTGATCTCTGGTCATTGTGTAAGTGTCTATAAGCTGCAGACATCACTTAACATCAATGTGAACTGCAGTTTGCCACTTTGATTACATAAATATATATATACCGCTCGAGGCGGTCGGGCGCTAGTCGGGTGCTGGGTGGTTCTAGTGAGCTGTACTATGGAGTAGAGAGAGAGAGAGAGGTATTGTTACCTCTCTCTCTCTACTCGTCGTTTGGTCATCCTCGTGGATGACCAAACTTAAAAAAATGCCAAGCTGTACGCTGAAAATAAAGTTTCTAGTCTCCACCACAACAGCGCTGGCGGACAATTATGGTAGTCAACATTGCATATTTTAAAGTGTTATATTTTCAATCTCACACCAACTGCGTGTGGCGTTTTCTTTAAAATATAGCCTATGCTGTCGCAAGGCCATCCTTATTTTAAATGTTTTGATGGACACGTTTTCATACACAGAGAGGGTGCTCATTACCTCTACACTCCGTTTTAACACATTAAAGGACACGACTGCTGAGGACGTCGTATGTTAAGTATTGTGATACGGCGGACGGCTGTACACGTCATATTTTAGGCACATTTATTTTGTTTTGATCCTTATGGTAGTATAAATACGATCCTTAAGTCTAATAAAAATATCTTGTGTCACACCATGAGGCGTTTATTTTCGTTTAAATGTCACATCGTATCAATTTTTATCCCTTTCAATGTGAGAGTGTCACACGCATACAACAACCTGCGTGAGAGCACACAACGGCCACGAACGTCGAATTTCTTCGCGTCAGTCGGCTGTTGTCACCGCGCAGGAACCTCTCGTTTTCGTCGGCTGATACCTACTCGCGTCAGAACACGAGGCTAGTATTTCCGTGCAAATTTCAAATTATATTATATCGATTAAGTTTACAGGTATTTTATTTCGTATATTCTTATTTAGTGCAACGTATATTGTAGGTAACAGGCAATATCAAGACAATATACCCACCTACATAATGAAATAACTTCACCTGTTGATTTCTATTTCAGATGGCTTACGAAAGGGAAAGAGATCATATTCAGTGATTATTTGAGGAAGTATCTACAGAGGATGAATCCACAAAGGACCCCTTCAGCGACGAAGATGGAGAATATGCATCTGATCCAAATTATGACTTTGTAAATTAAATCGATGTAGCGTCGCCTGGCTCCAATGTACAAGTACTGCCAAAACGACGTCGTGCTCGTTTACATTCATCAAGCCCATCGAGTCCGTCAAGTGATTCAGCGTGTACTGAATTTGAAGATCCTGGTGCAATCGTAAATGACCCCGCTCAGTTTATTCCAACAAGTACTCAGTCAATTCATCATCACGGCGATCAAACCAGCATTACAACAGGTATCTGTGAAGATAGACCTGTATGCCTACCATCCACAAGCAGGAGTAATGCGAATACTTGTTATCTACCGTCAGACAATGAGTGGGAAGACAATATTGCAAACATTCCTAATTTTAATTTAATTCTAAAGAAGACCGATTAAGTTCCAAAGTAATTGTTAACATAAATAGATATTGATCTCGTTTATTTTGTGATTTTTGAGATGTGTTACTGATTTTTATACATTTTATTAAAAGTGGAGTCTATTTATGTGTTATTTTATTTCTTTTATTTAAGTAAAAGGCGTGATTAGACCATTTTGTATGATCTAAAAATATACAATATTAGGACTTTTGCAGACGTCTTGTCATAGCACATGTACAAGATAACATTGTATTATGACAAGACGTTCTCAGCAGTCGGACGTTTCAGGACGTCCTCTTTTATCACAAGCAAACTAATCATATTAGGGTGACACGACGTCCACCGCCGTCGAAATTTTTTGTATGGAAGTTGACAGTGTCACATCCCTATGTATCCATGTGAGCCGACTGTCCTTCAATGTGTTAAATACATACAATGTGGATACGGTAATTAATGTACGATGGTAAACTAAATTAATGGTCACACCTGTGAATAGATATATGACCATTGATATACATTAAAAAAAAACAAAAATCAGACTAACTACTATCGCATTTGCTTCTACAACTCATACAATAGTCTATTCATATGTAAAATAAAAATAATCCGTGACATTCAAACGATTATAGCTGCATAACAGATGCAGAGACTAGTAACAGTTCTATAAAGTGTTTCTATGAGATATTATTCAGCGGCAAAATATCGTTTTCTACTATGTTAACTTCGTAAATAGCACAATAACGTACCCGTAGACTGTGAGCTGGACTCCAATATATCTAGCTCGTTGGCGAAGTCCCAGTCGTTCATGTGCTCCATTAGCCAGTTGGAGGCTGCGTCCATACCGCTGTTGTTTGTGTAGTAGAGGGATTTCTTACACGCCTCCAGCGGGAAGCCCATGTTCAACTGTAATCATTTATTATGTCACGAATTGACAAACAACCATACGGTTTACATAGATGGTAAGTAATACTGTAAGCCTATAAACATTCACATAAAATTGATGGTAGAGCTCCAGTGACGGAGCTCGCGGGCGTAGGCACCACCGCATTACCTAATATACTTGCCGCTAAATGGTAGTGTTCAGCACTATCGTGTGCCGGTCGGTTGGTAATATACGGTCCTGTAATTTCCGGCACAGTCATGACACCTTAGGCCTCAAGAGTGGTAACGCATCTGTATTTTGACCTTGGTCTTTGTGTCGGTAGGCTGCAGTCATCACCTAACATCAATGTGAACTGCACACTTGGAACTTCCATAACATTGATTCGATGATCTCGATGAGCACCATATGGTCTGTTTTATTGTCAAAATAACTGTCGGTTTTCGAACAGTGAACCTGTTAAAGAAAAAAAAAGCCGGTCTAATACGATTTGGGATATAGTATTGTGGTGTAGGGCACTGACCAGCTCGGTGAGTAAGTGTTCGTCGAACACGATCGGTCGGCGCTCGGCGGCGGCCTCGGGCATGGCGCGCTCGTCCGCCGCCAGCCCGCGCCCGCGCAGGCAAGACAGGTCCACCTGCACAGTGGAACCATCACTACATAACAACATAGAGCAACACCGGAGGGGAGCGGCCATATGCGGGGTTTTCCCTCTGTCAAAGTACAAGCTTAAATGGGCCTATACCTGTCGCCTAGATGTTTAAATGTGTGCGTGACATTGTTTACGTATTTTGTTAATGTCAAGATGTGAGTTTCGTAGTAATAGACGATTTTTGTAGTGTAAATAATAATAAAATAAAATACGCTTACACTCACAGCCCCACAGTAGGTATAAACCTGTGTCGTGGGTGTCGTTGTACACATTCAACACATACACAAACACCCAGACCCGAAAAAAATATCTGTAGGCCACATAGGAGGACAAATATTTGTTCCGGTGCGGGGATCGAACCCGCGACCCTTCGAATCAAATGGTGGTTTCGCACCGCTGGACTCACCGGGTCGTCAGTGTGCGTGTGTCACACGCATTTCCCCCAACAAAAAATGATAGACTGTTTTTTTTGCATCGGTAATAAACGCTATGGCTACTCCCCTCCGGTCCGCCGCGACCGGTGGCCCGTGTTGCTCTATGATCAACAACACTAAGGCTGGAGTTTTTGGCGGGAACCTTGAAAGAGGCCTGTGGTGCTCTTAATTTATTTCATTTTCTTGGTGTATTTGGGAGTTATATTTAATAAAGTTGATGGCATTTTGTTTGATATATGCACAAACCAATCAGCCTTCCTTTGGTTCCATAGTCGATGGATATAGGTTTATTACAGTGCCCGTGTATAGTGAATTTTATATTAACAATGCGAAAACACGGCTTTTCAGGTTGCCTCTAAAACTTCATTATAAATGTTCTGGTAAAGTAGCCATCACTTTACTCGAATTTCTGACTGACTGACTGATAATTAACCGACTGACTCTTACTTTTACGCTGCTTATGACGAATACGAAATATCGTTTTACTTGACACTGGCAATGTGCATAATAGCGATGCCCTAATATTAAAAAAAAAAAACACTAAGGCTGGGTTGCAACAAGATATTAAAGGTAAAAGCGACTTCTTTACGATATTCAATAAACTGAAAAGTCTATTATATCGGTTGCCTAACTAGCATAGTTGGTAATAGATGGCGCTGCTGCTACCATAAAGCAATGCAATAGATGTGAAGTAAAGATTTGACAAATCGGGCAGGACTTCAGTAGCTCAATTGGAAGAGCGGCTGGACTAGATTCCCAGTAGGCCGCGAGTTCGAGTCTCGCCTGAAGTCAAATTTTTCTTTCCATTTTTCTTTAAATAAAATATATTTCACAAGCATGTGTTAATGCGAAATAATATAAAAAAAACAAGATATTAAAGTTAAAGTTATTGTAACATTTCACATCCTTCTCAAAGCTACGGCCCCACACTAGGTATAAAACTGTGTCGTGGGTGCCGTTGTCCATACACTCAGACCCCAGACTAGTCAGACCCGAAACAAATATCTCAAATGTAAGTATATAGTTAAATAGCTATAAACATGATGACCTTTCCTCATGATTGTTTTATCATTCTCCTACCTAGGATTAATTAAAGTATGTATGTATGTATCTTCACGCCAGGTCCCTAACGGGGTAGGCAGAGAGTGTAGAGCGCCAGATATCCCAGTTCTGACAAACCTCTCGTGCCTCGTCTACCTTCATCATTCTCTTCATACATGCACGCCGATTCCTAAGACTTTTGACCCCACCATCAGACAGAACTCGACCTATTTGGTCATGGTAGGTCAGTCTTGGTCTTCCTGGGCCTCTGCAACCATCCACATTCGATTAATTAAAGTAACAAATGAAACATTACCTCCCATGGCATGTCGACGGCCACATCCAGTTTGGCGGGCGTCCAGTCTTCCTTGATGGTGAACTTCTTCAATTGGATCATCAGATAGTCGGGGAACGTTGCTAGCCGCGTTATTCTGGCGAAGGATGGTAAATAAGTTTAATATTTTGTTAAAACTATGCTAAGTGAAATAATGGCAGCAAATTCTAACCTGGAAATCATAAAACGGTTCCAATCAAAAGTTCTCCGCATGATAACTGACGCTGCATTGTTTGTTTCCAGCTCTCAATTAGACCGAGATCTGAAGATACCAATAGTGAAAGAGGAAATTCTTAATAAATTAAAGTCGTACTCTCGCCGCATGGAGAAACATCCCAACGAACATGCTTACAGATTGATGAAGCCCATTCGCGCCTTTAAACGCTAAAAAAAAGGAGAGGTCCCCAGGACCTTCTCCCATCGTAAAAAAGATCTTCCTGAAGATTCTACTTTGTATATGGATGCGCCACTGGGCGTATACCATACATGTCTATACTGAAATGTCTAACCATCGGCTAAATGCCCAAATGAGGCAGATTGCAGAAATAAAGGAGATATAGTGAAATAATGGGATCCCATGCTTACTGCCACACATCACACTGCATGTTGCGTGTGGACGCACCTACGCGCGTACTTGCGGGAGTGCAGATCTGCATCATCGTGCGGGTTTTTTACGCACTCACGCGCGTAGTTCAGTTTTGTGGATTCACCTTATATAAACTTACTTTTTAGCGGTAACCTTCCTGTTCACGGCACTGCTGAAGAACTGTTCAATGGTCTCCTCGCGCATGAAGCTCTCCAGGCACGCCTGGAACGGGATGTGTGGGCGAATTATGTCCGATGGGTCCCTGGAGAATATCAATGTCACAGGTTAGTGTGTACTAAAAAACTTTTGAGTGGCTTGTAAAAATTTGAAATAGAAATAGAAAATATTTTTATTTCGAATAGTTCTTTACAGATACTTTCAAAACGTCAATAAATCATAAACTACCTAGAGTGATCTATTCAAGAAGTGATCCATAGTTGTTAACTCTTTGTCTGTTCAATACAAAAATTTGATGATTACACTTAAATAAAAAATTGTTGCATCATTTGAAAATTGTTAAATGACGTCATAACTTTAACTACTAACTGTAATTGGCCGAGCTGCACTGATTAATGTTAAAGTTAACCTCAAAATTATCTCTCAGAGAATATGGGAATCTGTCAACCCTGATAACTATGCCAAAAATATGCTGGTGCAACACATTATGCAATAATTGTTTAAAGTAAATGTTATTGTCATTGTTATATTTGACAAAAACAATAACTTAAACAAATATTTTGGTACAACAGGACCTTATTGTTGGATATGCAGTGGGTTCAGAACCAGATCACATAGTGCACTATCTTACACACTCCACACACTAGACACTGACAGCGGTCTGGCGGTGGCTTCGGCCTGGTGACTGCGGGCCTCATTTTCTCGCAGCAAGTCGGCTGCCAGCTTACCACAGTGCCAGCGAAGAAGAGATCGGAAAACTTACCTTGTGTTTAATTTCTCTACTTAGCATTGGCTTTGCAGTAGGTTCGGAACCGGATCGCATAATGCACTATATTACACACTCCACCTCCACACTAGACACTGACAGCAGTCTAGTGATCGCTTCGGACTGCTGCTGAACAACAGTACCGGCAGTGGCTTCGGCAAGCTACCTGCGGGCCTTATGTTCTTGCAGCAGTTTGGCTGCTCACCACAACAGCACTGGCAAAGACGAGATCGGAACACTTACCTTCTGTTAACTCTACATAGCATTGGATTTGCAGTGGGTTCAGAGGCTGATCGCACAATGCATTATATACACACTTCACACATTACGAACTAGACACTCACAGCGGTCTGGCGGTCGCTTTGGCCTGCTGCCGGTGCACAACAGTACTGGCAAAGACGAGATCGGAACACTTACCTTCTGTTTACTCTACTTAGAGTTGAATTTGCAGTAGATTCAGAACCGGATCATATAATGCACTATATTACACACTCCACACTACACACTAGACACTGACAGCGGTCTGGCGGTGGCCTCGGCCTGCTGCCGGCGGGCCTCATGTTCTCGGAGCAGGTCGGCGTTGGTGGCGGCCGCCAGAGGCACGGGCAGCGGCAGGTGGTGTTCGGCCCGCTTTGTGTACCGCACGCAGTTGGACTCGCCGCACTGGAAACGCTCCTCCACGGCGAAACGCAAACAGTCCGCCGGGTCGAAGTAGTTGCGGCTGTTTCTCTGTGAACAAATTGGTGCTTGTTATAAATCTTCCGTCATTCACAAGTAAAAAACGAAAAGGCTTAAAAAATGGCGAAGATATTTGACACTACAGTAGTCAAGATTTATTTCGTTGCTACTGCTGTGCGTTGGTACCGCCTTTTTTGCCAGTGGAAAATGCGTTACGCATCCCCTCCTTTGAGGAGAGGGGTGGGTTATGTGGGATTCCGGAGATAACATCCAACTATCCACTAAAAACCCCTGGGTGTTCCGACTGCGCGGCGGCTGCTCGTTGCCGAGCCATCCTCGGAGCCTTTCGGCTCCAATTAAATTTCACATCCTTCTCTAACTTAAAGAAATCTGTTAAAGCTAGAGCAGGATGTGAAATGTTACAATAACTTTAACAAATATCTTGATGCTACCCAGGCTTAGTGGCGTGCGGAACACCTGCACGTCAGCCAGCCCGGGACTTCTTCATTAGGACAAACAGGACAGACATCCCCCTTTACTAAAAATTGTATGACTTCACAAACCTCGAGTAGAGTCAACATGTGCAGATAGAACTCGTTAGCGTCCTGCTGTCGTTTGGTCTTAAACTCGGGGTGACCGCGGCCCACCAGCTGCCGGAACATGTGCGGCGAGATGCCCGGCTGCCCGCCGCCCGCGCCTTCCTCGTTCGGGAACGAATACCGCCCCGATAGAAGACCTACGCCCAGTTTCGCGCTGGAACAAAAAAAAAATATATAAGTCATTATATCAGAAGTCATTAATTTGAATATAAGAAAATATCTCTTTTTTTTATTGAGTGACAGACAGATGCTAAGCCGTAAACTGAACGGATTATGTAGCGAGAGTTGTACCAAAAAGAGGTTCAAGTTTAAACTTACTAACAGTAACTGATGTTGCAAATATGGGGTTTGTGAATCAATGCGGGCTCTTTTTTGTTTTCACGCTAAACTAATGCCTTTAATCTTTATTGACAAATTCAAACGCGATTTGCCCCATTTAATAATGATATCACTCACGTTTGAACATTGAAGTCATTGACTGGATCTCTGGGGAAAGTGGAGAATATTTCTGTGGCGCCTTCGACGAACCGTCTGATGAAATCAGGCATACGGAAAAGTACCTGCGAAAAAATATATGTTTTTTTAAACATATTTGTAGGATCATAGCCGTTAATCTTAAAATTATGCTATAGACTTAAGCGTGGAAATGGTCATGAAAAACGTTTAGATTAAATGCTGAAACATCATTTTAAGTGGCACGTAAGCGGTATTTTGAAAATACAAAACATATTAAAACGCAAAATTAAAATAAGGAAGGAATATAACCTAGGACAGCAAGCACACCCGCTTTTAAGGTTTCAAAGTTAAATATAATCAGATTGTGTATGTGTTGTATGTGTACAACGGCACCCACGACACAGGTTCACACCTAATGTGGGGCTGTGAGTGTAAGCGTATTTTTTTTTTATCAGTAAAAGGCCTATGCCACTCTATGCATAGCGACCGCGGCTCAGTGGTCAGTAGAGGCCTGGGTAGAGGGGAGAGGGCAGAGGTCGGATCCCACCTGCACGACGCTGTTGATGTAGCAGGAGTTGCCGAGGTTGTTGAGGCCAGTGAGGCCCGGCCCGTGCAGGGGCCGCAGCTCGCTGCCCGACTCCTGCAGCGTGTTCCACTCGCCCGACCGCTGGTTCAGCTCCAGCTCCAATTCCACCATCGACTTGTCCGTCTGCGGGTACGAGATGCGGTATTAGAAATAACAATAAAAAACAATAGGTCGAGTGTTGTCTGAGGGTGGGGTCAAAAGTCTTAGGAATCGGCGTGCATGTATGAAGAGAATGATGAATGTAGAAGAAGCACGGGAGGTATGTCAGGACGGGGATATCTGGTGATTTACACTCTCTGCCTACCCCGTGAGAGACCTGGCGTAATGATACACACATTTATTTATTTATAGCTTTATTTCCATACTGTTAAAGAATTGTATATTATATTTGTTTAATTTATTGTTGTTGCTGCTCAGTAACAGTATGTGCCTGAAGGGTAAAAGCCTCCTCCATCTTATTCCAACGTCTCCTGTCTTGAGCCACATTCATCCAGTTTAACCCAGCTACTTTGACAATGTCCTCGGCCCATACATACATACATACAATCAAAAACATGTGTGTTAAACTAAAATATTTTTTTAAATCAACCTGAAGGTTTGGTCACTGTTCAGCTTCCGTGGTCCAGGGCAAATGCATAAGGTGATCATTGTCTGACAGCAGTTTAAGAAATTATATTAAGCAGCTCTCACCATCGATTTCGTAAACGCCTTGCATAGCGTTCAGGATTAATGCAAAAATTACTTTAGGTATATTGAGGTCTTGCAGACTGGTGCGACTGGGATTTAATTTTACAAAAATACAAAATAATGAAACTTTCGCACCGTAAAAGTGTAATATATATAGTAATATAGTCAGTTAGATATGTAATATTAAGTAAATGCTGATGTATAAGCAATGATACCTTCTGCAAATTCTGCACGTTGATGCCGAAATGCTTGAGATGGTCAGCGAGCCACGGGTCCTCGACCATTTCGTCTTCATCGTAAGAGAACACGTCCCCCTTGCCGTCCGACGTGATCGTGCCCAATTTCACAGCCAGCGGGTAAAACGTCTTTTTGAAGTGTTCCACCTGCAAACAACATGGCAAATGAATTCTGATCACCATCACATAAATTCTGATCATCATCATCAATTTTTTATTTTATGACATGTGTTAAAATTAATAATAGAAAATAAAGAAAAATGGGAAAGAAAAATTTGACTTCGGGCAGGAATCGAACCTGCGACCTCAGGACTGGTTATTCTTAAGTTCAGTCGCATGTGATATTGCGAAAAATAAACATAAAAAAAATTAATAATATTCAATTTAACCTACTTTTGCTTACTATATTACATAATGCTACCCTTGCAAAGCGTTGCATTATGTACGACCGGGGCGGGTCGCTAGTAAATAAATATATTGTACCCGTGCGAAGTCAGGGTGAGTCGCTAGTATATTTTATAATAAATACGTACAGCATGATCATTCCCACCGGTCCCATCGAAGAATTTTCGCCCGCAAAGAATGGAGCCGTCGGTTAGGTTCAGCCACAGGTTGGTGGTGAGAGAGCACCTTTCACACTTCCACCCGGACGGCGGTATCTTCACACCATTGTTTAGCTGCTTCAAATTTTTTGCGTGGCTAAAATGTAAAAAAAAAACTATTAAAACTGAACACTGTAGGCACCACCGCATCATTTTATGTATCTGCGGCAAAATAGTAGTATTCAGCCATAGAGCAACACGGGCCACCGGCCGACCGGAGGGGAGTAGCCATAGCGTTCATTACTGATGCAAAACAGTATGTCATTTTTTGCAAGGGGGCACACACTCACTGCTGCGTCTCACTTGTGACACACACTCACACAACAAAAATCGTCTATTACTACGAAACCAGAGAATATAATATAAAATGGACACTTGGACGTCCCGCCTGATTTCCCCGCCTCCCCCAACCTCCTCCCCTCTTATGGGCGACGCTTGGTATTCTCTACGTGCTACGCACACAGGTGCATGTGTAACGTCACTGATTGAAGTCTGTGTAATAGAGACCAAATTAAGCGTTTGTATGGAATTTTGGCGGAGTGTCCGCGGTGTGACGAAACTCACACCTTGGTTGAATGTATGCTAGAATTCAGGCGTAACATTTTTTTTTTCTTTAATTACTCTTTACTCACACGGATACATCTCTAGTCTCGCCATCCCAGGTGCCCTGTAGTGCAGCCAATTCAGCCATTTTGAATGGTGACTCAGCATCTATTACGCCCTGAACTGATTTCTTTACCTGTGAACGGAATATAAAGACATTTATTTATTTATAGTAGATACAGTAAATCCTATACGCAGTTATATTACTTAGGGTAACATAGGAAAGAATCTAGACAGGATTTGCACAAAATAAAGTGGTTGTATTTAGTCCGTTAATGGACGATAATTTTACAGGATAACGGCTGTGTTCCAAATGCACTGTGGCCACTGCGACAGTGCTGTACTGTGGAAAATCTATCCAGTATACTGGACAGCGATCCGTTTTATGCTGTACTGTGGAAAGTTCATCCAGTATACTGGACAGCGTTCCATTTTAGGGCAGCAACACAAAACTGCAAGCGATGTATTCGTGCAAGCTCGCAGATATTTGCGATGCGATGCGAAGTCGCAGTTATGTGTGGGAGAAAAAAGTGAACAATAGTAGACAGTGCTGTCAAATAAAACGGAACGGCTTCGCAGTATACTGTAATGACGTCACCTCTTGCACTAGCCGCAGTATTAAGGAACATAGCCTTTGTCATAAGAAAACTTAGTAATAGGATCCCGTTGTTATTCTTTGGGAACGGACACCTAAAAAAAAACTGACCTCTTCGGGCAGCGCATCATTAGGCCACGGGTAAGTATGGAAGCCGGGCAACACGACCACGCTATAGTGGTCCGTGAAAGTGAACTTGGGCTTCCCGCAGTCGGGATCGAATCCGCCCTCCACGCCGATCGCAAGCCGGGTGATCTTTTTCTCTGGACCATCGCCGCTCGTGTCTGACTCTGGTATCTGCAATACGAATGAAATAAAACTTGACTGTTTTTAAATATAATGATGGCAGACTATAGTCGGAGAATATGTAATAATACTACATAATGGACACTTCGATGTCCCACCTGATTTTCCCTCTTGCAGCCTGCACCTCCCCTTAAGTACCATGCCGGCAGCCTCGAGCCTCGAACGGAGGTTGCTAGCGGGGAACTGTGTGTGCGTGTAAAAACACGCCCTGTGTAGTAGGTAACCAGAATATGCGTTTGTATGGAAGTTTAGCCGAGTGTCCGCGGTGTGCTATAGTGCAGTTCACAACCACATGAACTGTATGGAACATACATGCAGTAGTTGATGCACCATCGGCACTTTTGTTGCCGCGCATTGATTTACAGTAGGTATCCAATAAGAAAATCGGCTTGTATCCATTCTGTAGAGCGTTATCTCTTTTGCACCTTACAATACTCAACAATTAATATTGCACATCGACCTTAGGATGGAGTTACTATCGCTATGTGATGTTTGTCGACTATTTTGATCAAAATTGAACAATATTGGACTACCTGTGATTACGTACTCATTGTGCAGCAGAGATAACACTGTACGAAGTCGAAACTAGCCCATTGCCTCTTTAGTAGGCTTGATGTGCAATTTTTCTTGCTTGGTACGGTACCTACCGTAAGTACGTATAACGCCATAAGATCATAAACTAACATCAAACATGAACAAGATAGTGAGAAACACTACCATTTCGCGGCAGAGAGATTAGGTAAAGCAGCGGTGTTTACGCTCTGAAGCTCGAGCAATGCCCTATTGCATCACATTTGGAGGAGACTTTTGTCCAGTGAGCGTGTTCCGCTTGAAATGATGACGATTAGGCCCTAATAGCCTTAATGAGTATGAATGGGCCAAATCCAACCCAATGTCACAACTTACCGGTATCTTCTCTCGGCGTATGTGTACGAACACAGCATTGCCGGTCTTTTGGAAATACTGCTCGACGTAGTTCCGTCCGAATCCCAAGAACGTTACCAGCGACACGTATAAACCGGTCTCAGATTCCTGCAAAAAGAAAACTAGTGTTATATTGTTTTTTTGTTACAAAAAAACATCATGGCGGTAAATTCTGTGGAAGTCCCCTATTAAAATTGTAAGCACAGGCCCTATTTAATTGATAAGTACTGTACGTTGAGCGTGCATTTTTTACTGTCTCTACAATGTTGAGTGCTCTGCTGAACTGTTTCATATGGTGCCACCGCCTCTCTTCTAACACAGCACTACCCGCCGATGAGAGAAGTTCAATCCTCACACATTGAACGCATGGCTGTGCTCAACTGTTTGGTTTTCGGATTCGTATAAACTAACCCGAAAACTGGGCAATTTAGGCACAGGTTTCGCTTGTTGCGCTTAGTTTTTGTTTAGGCTGGAGGGCCTCCTGCGCTCGCCGATTCCCCGATGAAGTAGACTAGTGCCGCCTACATTAGTCCGTTCTATAAAACAAAAAAAGCGATGTTTCGGATTATCGGAACATTACCATGTTTTTGCCAATGTGGCCAAACACTTTGTCGTAGGTCGAAAACGAAATTTTAATGTATGTATCTTCACGCCAGGTCCCTAACGGGGTGGACAGAGAGTGTAGAGCGCCAGATATCCCGGTCCTGACATAGCCATGCTCCGATGGTTCAGGCATAGAAAGAATGTCGAATGAGCGAATGACTAAACAGATATACAATGCGAATGTGGATGGTTGCAGAGGCCCAGGAAGACCAAGACTGACCTACCATGACAAAATAGGTCGAGTTCCGTCTGAATTTTTAATGTGATAACGAATATCTTCGCCATGATGAAGCCGTGACATCAGAAGTGGCGTCGTATTGCCACAGTCGCACTGGTGGTAGAGTTCGCATTGTAGGAGAGGGCGTAGGTGTGGTGCCTTCACCTAATTTATTTGCTGCCAAATAGATGGTAATGTAATGTATGACCCCAAAATAACTATCACAGAGACATAATAACAAAGGTCTCAGGGATGGTAACGCATCTGCATTTAGACTGATAGAGGTGATAAATGTTAAAGTAACTTCACGCCTGTAATCCCCGAAGGGGTAGGCAGAGGTAAATGCATGCATTCAAGCATATATGCAAACACCCACGATTCGCCGGTTACGTTTTTGGCCCATGTAACAGGTGGCGAGCCTGTTGACATCTCCGGGCACATCGCCAAAATTCGAGGTACTGCGAAATTATCAGAAAATGGAAAAATCCCAATAAAACCAGAGATAAACGACTTTACACCATTCTCTCTGATAACCCCCTATCCAGGAATCGAACCCAGGACCTCAGCGTAGTAGTAGTGGCCTGCTATCACTTGGCTACCGAAGCAGTTACAAATATCACCAGTGCATGAAAAATACTTACGGGTATGGGTAGTATGGGTGCCTATACTTTATGGCACATATTATCACGTTCATAAATACCATATCGCACGAATTAATTTCCAAATGTCTACTAGTGAAATTTTTTGTAGATAGAACTTACTTGACAAACACATTGCAAACTATGCGGAAGTAAAAAACTGATTAAACTTTTCACGTGGGTCCTGTACACAAAATCATATTGGTTCGATGTACATAGAAATAAAATGAAATACCTATCTGTATGGTCTTCAGATTTTGTTGCAAGTTTGGGTGTTGTATGCGACACAGGCTATTTCTATTATCTATATACGAAAAAAAAAAATACATATATCGAAAGATGACTTGATCTTTCGACTTAAGTTTTTAACCGACTTCGAAAAAAGGAGGAGGTTCTCAATTCATCTGGATATTTTTTTTCATGTTCACCGACAATTTGATAACGCCTGTACCGATTTGCATTTTTTTTTTGTTTGAAAGGGTATATTGGTTGGTCCCATTGTAACCATGTCAAAATGTGATGATGGGATCCTGGAGAAATCGAGGGAACTCTTCAAATTTCATAGCACACTTGAAAGATTTTCGATATTTTTTATAATAATAACCTTTATTGCCTTGTGGCCGTATACCTCACATGTAGTCCCATTGTCACCATATCAAGATGTGATGATGGGATCCTGGAGAATTCGAGGGAACTGGAAAGGTTTTCAAGGCAAAGTTCAAAGTGTTTTTCTTCATCTTAGTTTATGATAGAGGTACTACCCGACAACGCATTTGGAAGACCAAATTTGTTTTACGATTTTTCTTAAAACAAAGCTGCACTGAATAAATCAAATTGCAGTTCGCTGCCCACGGATCTCTAAAGAGAACTTGTCATCAAAAGCGCCCTCATAATTTGCATATAGATAAAACTTATCGGCAGGCGCAAGCGCACACCATACGGGCTCGCCATTCGACCGCGAACTTCCCGCCAACATGATTCAAACAACGGACCTGTATCTTGGCGCATTTCTTATTTTATGTGGTTTCGCACTAAGTTTACTCAACCTAAGAAGAGTCGTGAAGAAGAACAATGAATTCTCTACAGTGTTGCTGTCAGAAAATATTCTTCTCATGTGCATTGGAATTGCATTCGTTGCAAGATCTGTGTATTCTGTTAACACCGGCAATGTGGAAACATATGATATGGAACGGACTGCCTTCACTATGGATGATGACACTTCTCATTGCGGATTTACATCTCTTCTCATGAGTTATGGACCACTAGTAGTGTCCTTAGTGAACAGCTTTTTAAGTCTCATCATAGATAATTATATGCACTACAAAATGCTCGGGAACATAAATGAGAAAGTCAACGAGAATGTTGTACAAGATTTTCAACAAGTGAGTTCAACTCGTGAGAATAACTTCAGTAAATTATATGAATTTATGAAGAAATATTTCTCATATGGCACCATAGCTGTACAATGGGTCGTTCCCATAATTATAGCTTTATTAATGTATCCAATGGATGTTAAAATTATTTCTATGGATCAAGCTCGAAGCTTTCATGACAGTTGTATGGCAGTGCTGGACGTGAGTAATAAAATGTGTGAAAATACTACAGATCTTTATGAACAGACAAATTATACATCAGAGCTTCGTAAATATATACCAAACATAACCAACTATCTGGATGTCTATGACAATAATCAAATAAACTCAAATACATCCGAAATAAATTCAGTTTTGAGTAATGTGCTTAAAGTTATAACAAATTTCAATAACCACAGTGAATTTATGTATACGAACATGACAAAATCTGCACGAAGACCCAAGATGGAGGAAAGATGCACAATGATTTGTTTTACGGAGAACAAAAACTTACTTATTTATATGTTCGTATTAGCATTTATCTCTTACTTTGTTCCGATTACGATTTCAACCATAATATTAACAAAAATACATCTTATGGAGGTTAATAAAACAAATATGAAGACATATGTAAGCCGCGAACTGCTGTACAATATTTTATTCTGGACACCAGTCATGTTTGACACATTCCTGTCTTTGATTGCATGTTCCTATTCCATGCATGGAATGAGAACCTCACTCTTCAATATAATTGCTAATATTTATCAGGCCGTGAAGAACTTTATGAACACTAAATATTTTAAAGAAAACAGTGTCATTCCTGTCTAGAATAAAATATATTTCTTTTGTAATCACTTTTAGTCTTCAATTATAATTATTTGTAATCAAAATCAAGGAGATACTGTATTGTAACAACATATAAAAATTAAAACATCCAATTAAAGTTCTTTACTTATTTGTATTTTATAATTTGTAGCCAGAATTTTGGTAGGCGAGAAGCAAGGAAAGACAAACCCCCTTATTCATAAACATACATTAGATACGTTTTAGCTATAGAATGCTTTGTCTTTGTCAGTTGCATTGTCAAATGTGCAGGATAGAAAAAGACAAAGGAGAGATTAAGTGTGGCTTGGATGAAGGAACTCCGGATCATATATTTTTCAACTGTCCTCTAAGCCAGAATTCCCTATATACCCATCTCCCGCCAAAAATCCCTCTTCCTACCAATTTAAACTCCCTTCTTATGCTATAATCTTTTGGTCCCTTCTGCACTACGGTATTCTATATTTAACATTCCAGTGCAAAAATATCAACTTATAAATTAGAATAACATAGTAGAAATATCACATAACCAAATTTGGTTAGAATTTTTTAAATAAACTAGAGTTCAAAAGCTATATTAAAGAATTAATAGGATAAAATCTGATCTTGATCTTTACTGGTGGTAGACCTCCAGTGACGGAGCTCTCAGGCATAGGCACCACTGCACTACCTTATCTACATGCCACTAAATGGTAGTGTTCAGCACTATCATGTTCTGGTCAGGTGATAATGTACGACCCTGTAATTTCTGGCACAGAGGTATAATAATACCTTAGACCTCAGGAGTGGCAACGCATCTACATTGGCATCTCTGGTCTCATGTAGATATATATATAGTATTACTTACCATCAATGTAAACTGTATGCTTGTTTGCCACTTCAATACATTAAAAAAAAGTTATGTGTGATATATTAGATAGTGTCACTTGTATCAGTTTTACCATTTGTAAAAAAATATATATGGAATAAAAAATACTTTACTTTTGATGTTATTTAGTGATTACGTCTAGAGATCATCATCACTCAATCCAATATTAATATTTATTTATTTTATTGACACACCAACAGCATAGTACATCAAATAGTTACAAAATATAACACAGCACTGGTCTGATGCATATGCCTTTTATAGGTATGTACAGCATTCCAATTAAATCAAGTGCAACACAAAGATTACATAAATTGGAATCTAGATAAAATGTACATTTATAATAATTAAAAACTAAAGAAAATCTAACCAATTTTAATTTTAAACAAGATGAATAACAATGACCTACAGCTATACAGCTAGATGCAATGTAATGACTCCAGCACTCTACTTTTTAATGTAGAGACATACTGAAGATGTCAAGCTCAGTTTTCTTAATGAGCATGTTGTATTCACTGACCATTCTGTTCAATTAATATTTATATGTATCTATTTATTCTTTATATGCACAGATATGGTAAATAAAGGCGGACAATTTAAATGATTAGAAGCAGTTTGTAAGGCATACAACGACTGTAATATTACTCGTAAAATAAGCACAAAGTTCACTATCAACAACGTCTGTATTGATTTGAACTTTGGTAACATTTTCGACAATTTTCATCAAATATTTTATCGCATACTGTCTTGTAAATACTACTTAATACCATTCAATATGATTTTATTTTAAAGGTACATTTAGAAACACCGTTAATATAACTACAATGCATGTAAATATTGTAGTATTTAGTGTATTAATTAAAATTGATTGAAATATAAGAGGTTAGGAAACAAAATGCAACTCACCGGAGTGTCAAATGAATAAACACATTCATCCTTGTAAATCAATTGCTGTGGCGCCGGTATTTCGATCTCTGATAAATGTGGCGTAAAAGGCTCAAGCGAAGCCATATCGTATATTTGTAAGTGATAGCTAACCAAAATAAAATATTAAGGATTTAACTGAGAAAAGTGAGAAATATTCGAAATCTCTGTCTCACGGCGTCAATTAGGGATGGATGGCGATCTGTGATCGATTAATTGGAAGATCGATCTTTTGGACCGACAAATCGATTATTTAAATCGATCTACAGCACTAGCACAGTATAGATACAAACAGTAATGTAACTACGTACAAAACGTTCGAAACTCACACAATCATGCGCATCTACGAGGCCTCTAAGCGGTTGTAACGTTGCGATTTGTTTTTGTTTCCACGAGTGTTTTAAAGATGCCACGAGCGTATTGCGTTGTATACGACTGTTTGAACTCTGCATCATCAAAACCGGAGTTATCGTTTTTTAAGCTTCCTGGTGATTTTGAAAGGGAAGAATGATGTATTGTGGTAAAATCTAACGTATCTAAAAACCTTAAAAAAATCTCATAGGACAGTGTTTGTAACAATACTCATCCGCAGCGGCTAGACCCATCATTATAAAATTTTGTGAGTATAGTTGGTAGATATGAAAATCGATTGTAGTCTTTTTTATATCCCTAAATGGTAAGGGTGATTGTCACCAATTTTTTTTTTCCGATTTTTTGGACAGTTAATTTGTTTATACCTCTAAGCAATGATGTTATATGTTCTCATTGTCTCTAAGGCGATACGAAGTTCGTCGGGGCAGCTATTTAATATCCTGCTTACCCAAGTGGGTGAGGGAAAGAGAAACTCGCCCGGTCTCGACAACTCGTTGCAGTATTGCACAGATTGTACTGTAAAAATATAAAAATCACTTAAGCAATAAGCACTCATTTTAGTTATTTTTAAGATCGAATTCACAGTAGCAATAGAAATTATAATTTGTTAAAATATTTATGAAGAAAAAGTTTTTTTTATGTAATGGTTTTTTAATTACTAGCACACACGCATTTACGTCGACACCTAGAGACTGACGCTTATTACTTACGAATATTCCCTCACATGAGCAGCGTCTGGACCAAACGTCTTCGTCCAGCCGCTGCTGCTCGTGTCGCGTACTCCCGCCAAAACTTGTAAAAGGTTATGCCATAATATAAACAAGTAAAAGATCTACATAAAAACAAAGATCTACAAGTTATATCAATATTAAACTGTTTTCCGTACTTAAAACTATAATAATAATAAGATCAAGGTTGGATCATGGGTCTAATACAGAAGGCGGTACTCCTCGGCACGGCACGTATAGTGAGGAGGTTCCTGTCTCTGTGACCCTAACCACCGATAAATTGGATCCAGTTCCTGCTGCCGGCAGCGCACTGTTTTTTAATATCTTATATATATATATATATATATATTTTTATAACTACTTATGTATGAAAACAATATTTAATAAGAACAAGAATAAATGACTGAATAGTAATAATAATCGTAATTTTGCTGGGATTAACCAACACCATGAAGCGCGCATGGCCCAGCGGCTGGTGTAGATCGTAAGCGATCTGCTCGGTTAAGCACTACGGGCGCGGTCGGGTAGTGTGATGGGTGACCACTAGTGGCAAATTAAATGCGCGTTTCCGTGCTTCGGAGTGCACGTTAAGCCGTCGGTCCCGGTTGCTATCGATGGATAGCAGTCGTTAAACCTTGTCGGAGATCTTATGGGCGGTTTGAAAACATCTGACAGTGGGTTGGCCACTAACCCACCCACCTCCACCAATCCGCATTGGAGCAGCTGGTGCAGTAAGCTCCAGGCCTCCCCCCCAAAAAGGGGAGACACTCGTGCCCAGCAGTGGGACGTATAATGGGTTGCCATTATTATTCCACTTATTTATTGATACAACTTATTAAATAATTTTTTACATATATATGTATAAAAAAACAACAAATATCTATATAAAAAATTAAAAAATTGTGTGCCACCGGCAGCGAGAGCAGGGTCCAAGCTTCCGGTGGTTAGGGACACAGAGACAGGAACCTCCTCACTATACGTGCCGTGCCGAGGAGTACTGCTTTCTGTATCAGACCCTTGATCCATCCACCTAGCGAGAGCCTCTTGAGATGTTGGTCGAGGCTCTTCGCTATCAGCCCGTTCACCGATACGACTATCGGCACAATGATGGCCGAATCCACATCCCACATGGCGACAACCTCGTGAGCCAGATCAAGATATTTTATTTCCTTGTCTTTTTCGGCTTTCACGAGATTCTCATCATGCGGGACGGTGATGTCGATCATCATTACGCGGCGCTCCGAGCGATCTATCACCACTATATCAGGCTTATTGGCTACGATACGCAGTAAGGTTGGTTCTGAGTGCAAAATAAAATTGTATAAAATCGGAGCAGATTGGAATGTTACTTTTTCGTAAGAGGGTTGCCATTATTATTATTATTATTATACCCAACACCATAAGATTATTTACATAGACTACATGACTACATATTATTATTTGTAAACTGTTGTACCGCGGTGTGAGGTCATAACGTGCTGCAATTTTATATTTATTAAGCCGTTTTGAGTCATTTCACTATTCGCAACATTTTGAATCGTTATATCTTAACAATTTTTAAGAACTTATTGACTTTATGTTTCAAAGACAAATAGTATTTATTTATCCAATACTATTACAAGGTAACCAATAAAAAAATAGTCAACATCCCAATACGATTGTTTAAAGGTCAGTAAATGCTAAAATAATAACACCATTATTTAAAAAAATATATATAGTGACATCCCCATTGCTTCAATGGAGTGAAGGTAAATAATTTATAAGATGGGCTTAGTTTCCATACTGTTTGTATCTATACTGTGGCACTGGTTCGATCTAGTATCGTTACTTTATTCTGGAAAATCGAAGATCGATCTTTTTGTTTCAATACATGATATGATAATCATGCAGTAAAAAGAGACACGACACAAATTCATAAGATTTAAACGTGGGATAGGACTCATTGAACCAGCAACTTGTAAGTTCTGTTTTTTTTTTGCTCGTCTCCTATCCTTGAATTTTAATACATATTACTTATTCCAAATCGAAAATAGATTGATTAATTGGAGTAGGATTTTGTCAATGTCGATTTGATCGTGGATCGATTTTTGACACTTCGATTTGAATTGATTCGATAATCAATATTTTTCTGGAAGTATCACCATCCCTACCACATCCCTACGTCAAGTACAGAGCAGCATATCACCATAAACTATACATAGAGACATAGACTAATAGGTACTAAACAAGAAGGTTGAAGGTAAAAATGGAGATCACGCTCGGCATACCTATTTGAAGCAAACCTAAATATAGCTATCTCTCTTTCTGGGGGCAGGCCGTCTCTTTCTAAGTAGGGTGACCATAAAGTTACAATTTTCCTGGGACATGACTGTGATTTTTTTGTTAAGATGACAAAATGTTTTTTTTTATTTGCGTTTGGCAAAGAGACAGCTATAGACTATAACGCCATTGATCAAATAATATTATAATTACAACTGCTAATTTCATAAATGTCTAATATAGTGAATGAAAATATTTATGGAGGATGACGATGATGAGATGGTTCCATAAGGAAGTTGATGGGATGTCCAGTGAACTAATGGGGAGTAGGACCTTCTTATGAAGTCTCGGAGGAGCACGAAGAAAACTTTACATTGCATTAAATCACTTTCCAACACCCGTGCACGCTATCGATTGCTTTATGTATAAAAATCCTACAATTTTTAAACATAAAACATAACAACACATATATATTTTTTTATGTAACGAAGGTGACAAACACGCCTCACGGATTTTTAGTGACGACTGTAGCCTATAGACACCTACACAAAAATCAATGGTAAATGTGCAGATGCGTTGCCACCCCTGAGGCTTAAGATGATCTGCCTCTGTGGTAGTTAAGGATTCCGAAGATCTCAGTTGATACGTTATAACAGTCCGGTAAAACCTTCTTCTTTGCGGTAAGATGGCATTACTAGGGCCCGGTTCCAATAACTTACCAACATCCGTACGTTTATTTCGGAACAGTTGATTGTGAGAGTTAATGTATGGATGAAATGTCAAATTATAACGGATAGTAAGCCTACCTACGTTGGTAATTTATTGAAACCGAGCATAGTAAATGAATGAAAATCTTGTCAATAATGAAGCATTTATCAATGAATCCCAAACTTTAGGGGACCGTTCAAGTATTACGTAAGCAGATTTATTACAGTTCTTTATGACGATAGCGCGATAGTACTATCGAAACTATCGACCCTTGACGATGCTGCAATACTATCGATAGTATCGATAGTTAAAAATAAGCAATATCAATAGTATCGATAGCTTCGTTTAGTATAGATAGTTTCAATAGTAACGATAGTATCGATACTATCGAAACTATCGATATAATCGATAGTGTTGCAGCATGTCGATATTTTCGATAGTCCTATCGATAGTGTGACTGTTTTTCGAGGTCACGATATATCACAATACTATTGATAGATTATTACTATTGCACAACACTATTAGGCACTTTTGTCATCTATCATCGGCACCACAGACCATGATCGGCACATCAGTTGAATCAAATTCCATATTTTCAAAAGTCAAAGGATATTTTGGCGGGAACCTTGAAAGAGGCGTATGGTGCTCTTATTTTATTTCATTTTCTTGGTGTATTTTTAAGTTATATTGAATAAAGTTGGTGGCATTTTGTTTGATATAGGTTTATTACAGTGCCCGTGTATAGTGTAATAGAATAACAGTACGAAAACACGACCTTTCAGGTTGCCTTCAAAACTTCATTGTAAATGTTCTGGTAAAGTAGCCATCGCTTTACTCGAATAACTTGACTGTAACTCACTTGACTGACATATTATACTTCTTATCTTATATACTTGATACTTACATATTATACTTGATGACTATATTATACTAACTTTTACACTGCTTAAATAAATACGAAATATCATTTTACTTGACACTGGCAATATGCGTAATAGCGATGCCATCCATATTAACAAAAAAAAAAAAGGCAAAGGCGATTGCCATAACTTGCCATACGGCAAAAAAAAAGCATAAAAAACTGGTTGCCTGTAAAGTAGGTTTTACGTGACAAAGTCTTTTTCTCGGTAGAAAGTCATTCGCCGGTCCGGCAGGCCTCTCTCTCGTTCGGTGACTCATCGTTACGTTACCGGGCGTTACACTTTTTCATGAGTGACTCCGAGCCGCAACCTAATTTAAGACGTTGTCACGTCAAAAGTAAACAAAGTTGAATAAAGAGGCTTGAGTGAATTTTAGTATTTTGTCTTTAATTAAATTACCTCCTCATATAATTATATTAAAAAACAATTAAGTAGGTACCTACAGGTTGTTAATGTTTTACTCTTATCAATAATTTATGTAGCTTTGTAAATTACTATTAAATCTGAATGAAATACCTACTGATAAGAGTGAACAGTCCAAACTTCAAAGAAAGCAGATAAGTTTTAGTCTTTTAGTTTCAAGTTGTGATTGTATCCATGCATGGTAGAGTATATTGTTCCGTGATATACTAATAAACTGGAGATTGTTGGTAGGTAGGTCAGTGAACAAAACTTTGGCTTGCAAGTGAAAAATATCATAAAGTATAATTAATCATAATGCCTTTAAAATTGTATTACGACCTTATGTCTCAACCCTCCAGGGTTCTCTATATAATATTGAAATATGCTAAGTATGATTTTCAGCAGAATTACTTGGATCTACGTAAAGGTAACTGAATTAAGTACACAATGCAAATGCTTTTAAAATAAATAATTTAAGATTTGTACACTAATTATATTTTATAAATCATAACAAAAAATATTTACGTATTACTTTACATTATATCTTATATCCAATTGTGGATTTACTAATAAATTGCATTACTTTAATCATGTATAGCTAAATGGCTAATTCAATGACACACCTACATTGATAAATAAAAAAGATCAACCAATATCATCTCTGCTTTATTGCTGTATCATACTGAATTAAAATAAACTTTTCTACAATCAGACTTAAGGTCCTATGTCCCCTAGCTGGGGCAGAGAGGGTCTACAGTGCGTCGCCATCCCAGTTGATCTTCAGCTTCGCACTTCATGCTTCCTGCTTCATTTCTGCAATCTAGTGACATTTTATACACACCTCTCTTACTGAACTTTTAAAAAATACTTAAGTACATAAAAAAATATATGGCATGTTCACAGGTGAGCACTATTCTGAAGAATACACTGCTGTCAATAGATTTCAAAAAGTGCCCGTTATAGATCATGATGGATTTATCTTAACAGAAAGGTAAGAATTTATTTGGTAAGTGTCATAGTTTGGAAGTTCAAATATTTAAATGCAAAGGATCTGAATAAAAATTATAAATGTGACTTCTAATTTTTGTGTACTATCAGGGAACTACACCGCCTTATGGATGGTAATAAAATCTATATTTGATTGATTTTGGATAAGCGGAGAGTTCCATGACTGTATCTATTCACTTACAGTTGTATACATAATTGGCAATTTTATTACAAAAAAATAGAGCTCTACCACCGGTACCAATGTACCTAACTACTTACTTATTTCTTTTAAATTTTGTATTGTTCTTTCCATTATATTTTAACCATAAGCTGGTATTTTATGTGATTGAATGATGTAGGATTCTTTAATCCAGTGATTATAGTTCCATTCACGTTGTACTAGTTTTTGTCTGAGACTTCAATTCCTTTTTTTTTTTTTTTCGAAAAATGTTTTTTCTTTTTTGAATACCTTATTCCATGTCTTTAGTCTGATAATTAATAATTGATAAAACTTGTATTTTTTGAAAAGATATTGATTTTCTTTTTAAATTCCAGTGTTGCAATATTAAATTATTTATCAAGAGTGGATATTGTGCCGGACTCCTTGTATCCCAAGGACAATAGACAGCAGGCTCGGGTCCAGGAATTTCTGGAATGGCATCATTTAGGATTAAGACTTCACTGCTCCATGTACTTCAGGGTCAAGGTAAAAAAAACACGTGGTAAAAGTGAAACCTTCAAAAATGATCATAAGAGACACTGTATAATGCTTCCTATCTCATTTTCTCCCACATGAAACCTTATGAATTTGTGTATCTGTCCCTTTTTACTGTCGCTTTTTCGTTTCATCGACTAACAAATCGTTTTTAATAAATTCAACAAAGTGTACAGAAAAGTAGTGGTATTTAAATAAATTGTACTAGAATAATACCTTTAAGTACCTACTACTGTTGGGCCTGAGCTCTAGGATTAGGGAAAAGTCATTATTGAACTGCCTCATAAGTCTAATATGTAGTTGCAAGCTACTGCTGTTATGGGTCAGCTGATGTCCTAAGTCGTGGGTTCTCTCTGCCTCCTCCTACAAGAAAACAGGAATGTTGCAATGCTTAAAACTATTTAAATTTACATGAACAACAATTTATTATGAGCCCTGTCTGTTTTTGTGGTGTGACCTAGACCTCAACAACTATTAATTCAACAAGTGTCCATGTTTTGATATAAGTCATTTTGCTTCTGAGCGGTACATTTTATTCTTTAAAAGCGAATATAGATGGCGTTACTTGTAGTGAAACTGAATTTATTTGGTTTGGTATGGGCTATGAACTTTGCATTTTTTGGTTTTATTGTCTTGTGGATTTAAAACTTCGGTAATAATAACAACAATACGTCACTCAATACAAACACGCATATTATTAATTGTTTTAGGCCCTGAGAAAAATCTTTGATACGAACATGAAGGAAGGTAAAAAAAAGTGGTACAAAACAGCCTATCACATATTTTGTTATGAGAAAAATATTGCTATAAAAGCACATAAAAATATTACTTAATATATAAAAAGGGACTAGGCGTGATGATACACACTTAATAAATAAGAAGTTTGACTTGTGGTTTAAACTCAAGTATATGAGATGGACGGCGACGAAACCGTGCGTGTAAAGTCAAAAGTCTTATGAATTGGCGTGGATGTGTGAAGAGAATGATGAATGTTTTATTGAGATGATAAATTAATAGTTTTACAGTACAAAGTAAATATAATGTTAGCATTAATATCTTAGTTTTGCCGAAAAAGTGGTAAAACAAGACCTCGTGATCAAAAATTTAGGGTACTTCTACAAATACGCAAAGTGGAAATGTATTTTTTTTGCGCAACGCGTAGTTTGGGTTTGCGCAAAAAAAATACATTTATTGGATAGTTCTTTGAAAAACAAAGGTTTGAGAAGTTTTTTTTTTCATTTATAGATTAATAAAAGCGTTTGTGAATAAATCAGATTTGAAGTGTCATTTTTTTGTAAAGAGTCAAGAGTCCTGTCAGCTACCTAAACAGCGGTAAAAAATATGAAAATAGTATTTGTATCTTAACACGAATTTAATAGAAAAAACTAGCAGAGCTAAGTAGGTCTTATAATTTTACGAGTAGGTTATAGTCGTTTGTTTTTTATAACTAATACAAATATTAAAGCTTATGTCCAATTCCAGCATATGAATCCAATTCTAACGGGCACCAAGTCCGAAGCGCGCCTGGTGCAGAGCTACGAGCGTCGAATGACATTAGCTTTAAAAGAGTTCGACACCAAATGGCTCAGCCGTTCGCAGTTTGTCGCCGGCGATAAAATCACCGCCGCCGACTTGTTCGCCGCCTGCGAACTCGAACAACCTAGTAAGGACTGTCGTTCCTAGTATTTTTTGTAAGTTGTTAGCCTAACACAAAAATAATATTGTGAAAAAAGGGGTTTATAGATATTTACAGGCTGCAGTATGACCTACTAATCAATGTGGACTTAATGTTTGTTTACCCTTTCATTAAAACTATAAAAATTGATAAACATATTATATTTAAAAATATTTATCATTTGGCATTACAAGAATCGCCTATGATAATCCAAAAATAAATAACGAATTATTTTAAAGTATCTATGGTGAATAACAATAGATACACATGTCATGTTAGTTTACAAACTATAAATAAAATTGATAATCAAGATTGTCACTGAGAGTAATTTACATACTCGTACTTCTGTTTACTGCCTCAGTAGCCTAGTGGTAGCAGGCCACTACTACTACGCTGGGGTCCTGGGTTCGATTCCCGGGTAGGGGGCTATCAGAGGTTATGGTGTAAAGTCTTTTATCTTTGGTGCTATTGGGATTTTTCCATTTTCTGGAAATTTTCCAGTATCTCGATGTTTGGTAATGTGCCCGGAGATGTCAACAGGCTCGCCACCTGTTACATGGGCTAAAACGTAACCGGCGAATCGTGGGTGTTTGCATGTATGCTTGAATGAATGCTTTTACCTCTGCCTACCCGTTCGGGGATAACAGGCGTGAAGTTACGTACTTCTATTCGTATAATGTATGTATACCTATATTGCTACTTCTACTGATATCAGTATATCAGAATGACTCATTCCCTCCTTTACGAACTGATAACAAAGAGTTGAGGAATAGAAAAGAAGATATTCTTTATCATTCATCGGCCGGTTTCAATAGACCGATATTATACTGAGAAAAACCTCGCTATAAAAAAACTCAGTACGCAAGAACTGAGTTTCTGTACATTATTTTTCGTAGACTAGCCTTTAAAAACCAGGTAGTTCATTGGAAGCCTTCAGGAGTTTCCGGAATCAGTTTCGTAATCTTCATCAGGGCTTACCATACTATTTTGTCGTTCTTACCCAGATAATATTTAATTGTTTTCAGGAATGGCCGGTTTTGACCCTAGTGAAAACCACCCCAATATAGCTGCCTGGTGGCCGAAAGTGAGGCAACATTTCAACCCTTATTATGCCGAAGCGCATGTCACATTAAACAAAATTGTCAAAAATACTATGTCTAAATTGTAACATGTTCACAGAGCACTTAAGGGCTATCTCGGGCTTCCAGGGCTATGTTCATTTTATTTATTAATATTATACGAAAAAAGATTTACAGTAGAAGATAATTTATATGAATTTTAATTTCAATAAGAAGATACGGACAATAAATAAATATTGTCTTTGTAACCTCTAGTGAGAAAACGTTGCGTGTTGGGATATGACTCAAATGAAGTAATATTTTTTATACCCCAGAAATATGATTATATGAATGTTAAAATAAAGAAGTGTATGAGTGCGTGAAATTGTCGCCACAAATTGGTGTCCCTTAGAAAGTTTTCGACACCAATTCCAGTGATCTGTCAAATCTTCATGTACTTATCATATACACAAAACGAATATGAGATATAATGTCGGTAAGCGAAACAATAAAATGTGTTTTGAATTGAACCATCACAAGGCATTTACGGCTCTATATTCCTTAAAAGTATTTTCATTGCCTGAGTTAACTTGAGTACTTACGTAATTATTGTTTGTGTATTTAGTAGTGAATATGTAAACCGGCGACATGCGTACCCGCAGTCTTTAGTTTTGTAATTTAGATTTCTCTGGTTGATAGTTACCTACTTACTTTTTGATTGTTTAATTTGTATATTAATGGGAGTTTCTTCTTAACAATATGTTAAGATTATTTTATGCTAAGGTAATCGGTGTATATTTGTAAAATAATATATTGTAAATTAAATACTAATTTTGTAAATTGATGTTTTTATTTATTCGTTCTATCTACCAAAAAATGGGGACGTTTACACACAGTAGGTATACAGGGCAGAACATAGAGCAACACGGGCCACCGACCGACCGGCGTTTATTACTGATGCAAAACAGTATTTTTTTTGCGGGGAGAAATTTGTGTGACACACACACACAACAAAAATCTTCTATTACTACGAAACTCACACCTTGACTTTAACAAAATATATAAACAATTTTACGCACACATTTGAATATCTAGGCGACAGGCATTGTATCACTTGTGCTTGTACTTTGACGGAGGGGAAAGCCTGCATATGGCTACTCCCCTCCGGTCCGCCGCGGCTGGTGGCCCGTGTTGCTCTATGCCAGTGAACAACAATGTCATGATATCATCAAAATAATATTAACACCAAAGTTTTTTAGTCTATCTGATAGCTTAGCGACCAAACACTTTTGCTTATAAGTAACCACTTACGAGAGAATAAGAAGAGCCTATAAACATTACCTAACTCCCAAGTTGTAACTGCGAATCTTAAATGTAAAAAAAAAATCTATCCGACTCTGATATCGAAGTCGGAACCTCGTAAGCAACAGTAGTCTAATACTAGCCCAAATGAAATAGTTTATATAGCGTACCTCATAGAACAACGCGGCCCACCGGTCGCGGCGGACCAGAGGGGAGTAGCCATAGTGTTTATTATCGATGCAAAACAGTCTGCCATTTTTTGCGGGGGGAAATGCGTGCGACACACGCACACTACAAAAATCGTCTATTAGTACGAAACTCACACAGCGACTTTAACAAAATACAGAAAAAAATTCACGCACACATTTAAACATCTAGGCGACAGGTATAGGCCCATTTGGGCTTGTACTTTGACAGAGGGGGAAGTCTGCATATAGCTACTCCACTCCGGTGTTGCTCTATGGCGTACCTCTATAGCATAATTAAATACATTAACGTAGCTCTGTTTGCGCCACCGATAATGATGTTGGTTCGTAAGTCTTCGATCGAGACCATAAAATATGGAAATTCCGAAGTCATAGCGTATTTTTACACAGTAATAATCATCGGGCCTAATTTATCGATCGTTTGCTAGATTAATTGAATTATCCCCTGATATTCCTCCCCGTTCCAGTGGAAATTCCGCTATATTTTGTATTGCATTTTAAAGGGGCACGGGATATTGCAATTTTTTCCGGATCATCGGGCTTCTATTTTTAGAGTGCTTGTTTGATGAAGGTATTTTTTACCATTCGATTTTTCTTAAAAAAGTTAAAAAAACGTAACTTCACACCTGTAATCCCCGAAAGGGTAGGCAGAGGTAAATGCATGCATTCACCCACGATTCGCCGGTTACGTTTTTGGCCCATGCAACGGGTGGCGAGCCTGTTGACATCTCCGGGCACATTAGCAAACTTCGAAATACTGGGAAATTTCCAGAAAATGGCAAAATTCCAATAGACTTTTACTGGTGGTAGAGCTCTAATGACGGAGCTCGCGGACGTAGGCACCACCGCATTACCTAATATACTTGCGGCTAAATGGTAGTGTTCAGCACTATCGTGTTCCGGTTAGGTGGTAATGTACGGCCCTGTAATTTCCGGCACAGAGCCATAACACCTTAGGCCTCAGGAGTGGTCACGCATCTGCATTTCGACCTTGGTCTGTGTGGCAGTCTAAAGGCTGTAGTCATCACTTAACATCAATGTGAACTGCATGCTTGTTTACCACTTTACCTTACACCTCTCGTTCGATTCTCAGCAAGAAAAGTGCTTCCAGACCGTGAAGGTATTGACAGTCAAGTGAAAGTATAGAATAGTACCAGACCCCCTGGTTCGCTAGTTAGCTAGTACGTAGTGAAGTAAGCTAGTGATTAAGTTAGAATAGAAAAAACCATTGAAGAATTTGAAAATTATACAGTCCACTCTTGTACGTCGATGCAGACTTGTTTTCATTTTGGTGCAAGCCAATTTGTCCCCCACAAGTTTTTGGTGCATGCTTGTTTACCACTTTACTTTACACTTTACCACAAGACACAGTGGCTTAGTACCTACTGTTGAGTATTGAACTTTATTTTCCGGTCGACTCTGACCCTAGTCACGCCCGGATGCCTCAATTCACCAAATTAATAATTTTCAGCATGAAACACCGGTTAAATGAAATGCTGTAGTTTTGATGGACGGACATATTGTTTCGAATTTTGGCGGAGACAGGAGGCCGATTGTGAAAAATAATGACGTCACGACATCACATCCGAATTCTGTGTTATTTATGATATAGACAGTTTAATTATACAGGACGTACCTGACGTATTGATCAACAAATTACAAATCAATGTGTGATATTGGAACCATGACAATGTTCGCTTCGGGCGGCCGGTATGCGATAGATTGTTTCTGCTCATGACAGCCTATAATGAAAACGGTTACAGCCACGTTATAGCCCGAACGGTCTGATAAACCTATGGTAGATGGATAAACCAAATCAGCTTACTCTGTTAAGGTTATACACAACCTTATCTATTACATGCAACGTTTGACATGCACAAATGGATTTCTGTAGTAAAGAGCCCTAGATGCAATTATTGAATTTATTAGAGCGCATCAGATAAAGTTCTTCACCGTTGTGTGAGGGAATTTTGAACAAGGGAAGGTTGAACAAATTCTGGTTGAAAAAATAGACTCTGGCACCCCCTGGTATAATAAATTTGAAAGTGAGTTTTGTGTTGCGCTTTCACATCTAAACAGCTCAAAATTTGGTTATTCAAAGATGTTTTTTTAAGGGTGTCACCCACAAACGGGTGGCACCCGATGCGGGGCATCCCCGTCGCCCCCCTATAGCTACGCCACTGCGGTAGTTAGTTCGCTTTCGTTTGGACAGCACTTACTATCCATATTCTAAGTCATAATCTCGACCTCAACTCAACCTCACTCAATGGAATTGGTATTCTTAGTTGTAACTTGTAACGTCAACTCGATAGTCTGCCTCCGTTTGAGGTAAGAAAGCAATTGTTGAACTCCAAGGTACCTCATGACCTACCTTGAAGTTTCGAGAAGTATTTACATTTGCGCCATATTCTTGCGCTCAATAAGTTTTTCGTGTCGGAAATATCTGGAAATATAGATAATTAAATATGTACCATATTTTTCGATAAAAAAATTTAAGACTTTGTGAATTATCTTTAAGACAATCTGTACACATGAGTTACTGTCAAAATACAAAAACTAAGAATGGATTTCGAGGCGTCCTCAAAAAGTATCTTAAGCTGAGTGTGAGTCAAGCAATGTTTCAAGTAACGTCTTAGAATATGAGTGTTAAACTCGCTCTCTGTCTCGTCTATGTTGTCGAACCATACTAAGGGATTGTCGAAAAGTTTACTAAGGCAACTTTACTCAATGGCATTTAGATTTGCGTGTACTGTACCTATCTACTCGTGGTGAAATTGGGGTAAAATAATCTTTTGTTCTAAAAAAGCTGTAAAAAAAACAAGCCGATCTTTCTTTGACGTATCTACAACAAAATTAGCATTGATTAATACGTAGGTAAGTAACATAACTAGCTCATTCGACATTCTTTCTATATGCTCATCGACGACACAACGCAGTATATGCCCAAACCATCATAATTGTAGATAATTATACCAAATAATGCATCAATAACCTATGTAGTTAATACCTATTCATGCTAGAAACATCCGTGGATGTCGATGCTGAATATGCTGATAATCGGAACAGAAAATCAAAAGGCTAATTGGGATTTCCTTTTGATTTACCTATGAAGGACAAAGGGCAATCTACTCTGTACAATAGTTTGCTGCGATACAGTACATAATCCGTAATCCGTCCAGACACAATGCGAAACTCTATTAGAGCTTTAGAGCTCTTAGTGCCAGTGTGGATATTGTTAATGGATATTATTTCAAGGTTCATCTATCGCATAGGGTGTCGAGTCGAGCCGTGTTTGCGTAACACTACCGTTGTTAACAGATTGATTATTTATTTATTTATTCTTTTGTGCACAAATTGATGTACATAAGGCGTGCTTAATACCTAGTGGTATTCTCTACCAGCCAACCTTAGGGCTAAATGAATCTGTCGAAAAGGTGCATTAAACTATTGATGAAAAATTGAATAGAAAAAGAAGAGATTATTAAGAGGATAATAATATTAAGTACATATTTAGTAACATTAATATATATATATATATATATATATATATATATATATATATGCATATAATACATAAGTAATATCAATATTACATACGAATATAGTACGAAATACATATAAATAAATTAATATTATATATTTAAAAAGTAACGTTATAATATATGATAAGTAGTGATGATTAAATTTTACACACGATTTGGATCCACAGAGGCCAAAAAATGTTTTTTTAGCCTGCATTATGAAGCATGAGAGTGGCTGTAGCCGTCTGCTGTAGCGTAACGTATGTGATTTTTACGTATTTCGATGTATCTATACATACCGGAAGTGAGGTAAACGCAATTCCACGCCTGTATTCCCCGAAGAGGTAGACGGAGGCAAATGTATGCACTTAGAATAATGTACACCGCGACGCGACGCCATCTTGAAATATCTGTCAATTCAATTTAAAAACGGAAGTAGCTTTTTGTTCGCCTTGTCTTCTCTATAGGTACACCTATTGAAATTATCCAATTTATTTTAATTCATATATTAAACATCCTTTTTTAAAGTCAGAATAAATGTAGGTAAAATTTAGGCTGTTTTATTAAAAAACATTCTACATACCTACTATTTAAAATGTTCCATTATTCTTGCAACTGTTAGCCAAACAAGGGTTGTAATAAATCTAAGCCTCTTCGTGACAATCGGCAGCTAGAAAGCATTAAAAGCTTTCGCTATTTAGGTTTCATTTCAAATATTTTTAGTCTTCGGACGGTGATTTGCAAATAGATCTTTATCGTTTTAGTAAACATGTGTTAATATAACAATACCTACTTACCTAAAACAAACAGGAAGGCATCATGAATGCTGTTTTAACCTAGATCAGGCCAGTTTCATGTTATCTATTATAGGTACTTAGGTATAATAATTTGTTAAGCTAATGATTTGCATGTAGGTAAGTACCTACCTACTCCGTTTACGAAGATTACGTGAATGGCGTATTAAATTTGGCACAGTTATGTATAGTCTATTTCCCTCCAACTCTATTGTATAATATAATAAATAAAACTCTGCACATATACCAACTTACAACTCGAGAGTGCAAGAAAAAATTGATAGAGTGGTTAAAACCGAAAACGTAGGGATAGAAAATTTATTTAAAATTAATATTTAGCGTGTTAAGAATTGTAATGCTTAATTGTTAGAACTAAAATAAAACAAATTAAGATAAAAATAAGTAAAATTAAACTGTGAAGTTACTCGCATTATGTTACCTTTTCTATCATTTAAGTTAGTTTCAATTATACTTAGTTATCTAAGCTATGGAAGAGCGGTGTCCTAGCACTTGTTAATAGATATAAGTATATTTTGTTAGAGTAATAAATATTTTTTGTTTTTTTTTTTATTTTGAGTTTATGTAGAGGAGTCAAGAATCAACAGAAAAATCATAAGTTACGTTATAGGAAAGTTCATTAAATTTTCTACATTAATGTACCTTGGTACATTCCTATATACTTTTTTAAAATATAATTTCATCGCTATTACGCATATTGCCAGTGTAAAACGATATTTCGTATTCGTCATAAGCAGCGTAAAAGTAAGAGTCAGTCGGTCAATTATCAGTCAGTCAGTCAGTCAGAGTCACAGTCAGTAATTCAAGTAAAGCGATGGCTACTTTACCAGAACATTAATGAAGTTTTGGAGGCAACTTGAAAAGCCGTGTTTTCGCTCTGTTATTCTATTTCACTATACACGGGCACTATAATAATAAACCTATATCAAACAAAATGCTATCAACTTTTTTAAATATAATTCCAAAATACACCAAGAAAATGAAATAAAATATGAGCACCACACGCCTCCTTCAAGGCAAAACTGCTCTTTATACTTACACACCTTTTTCAAGGTGCACGCCAAAACCCCTCTTTAACCTTTTTTTTTGTATATAATGACATCGCTATTACGCATATTGCCAGTGTCAAGTAAAACGATATTTCGTATTCGTAATAAGCAGCGTAAAAGCAGTAAAAGTCAGAGTCAGTCAGTCAGTCACAGTCAGTAATTCGAGTAAAGCGATGGCTATTTTACCAGAACATTTACAATGAAGTTTTGGAGGCAACTTGAAAAGAAGTGTTTTCGCACTGTTGTTCTATTTCACTAACCACGGGCATTGTAATAAACCTCTATCTAACAACAAAGATATTATAAGAAAATATCTTTGTCCAACAAAATGCCACCTACTTTATTTAATAAAACTCAAAAATGTACCGAGAAAATTAAATAAACTAAGAGCACCACACGCCTCCTTCAAGGAAAAACTGCTCTTTATACTTAAGATTCAGTTATATACACATAATATATTTTATGTAAGGAAGGTGGTAGAGTATTGCATGCAAGTAACGTTATCGACATAATCTGCTAAATATTTGTATGGCCTACAGATATTTGTTTCGGGTCTGGGTGTTTTACGTATGTGCTGTGTGTGTATACAACGGCACCCACCGCACCCAAGACCCAGATTTATACCTAGTGTGGGGTTGTGAGTGCGAGAGTAAGCGTAAAATTCATTAAATCACGTAAAAACTAGTTTATCGTTAACAGAAAACGGTTTCGTTGTGTTGAAGTAAAAATCGTCGGTGACCCATGTCTACAACATAGACCGAGCACAAAATCGCTCAAAATATGAATAATCATTGGAATAGCAGTGGGAAAAGATTTTTGTGGCTTTGCAATAATCCAATATTGGCATTGAATTGCAAATTAAATCAATTTGATCCTGAATAAAGATTTAATTACAATTAAATCTTTATTATTTCTTACTTTTCAGTTTTGAAGTCGGTTTTTCTTAACGTAGTTATATTTATAATTTAATCCTATCATGAAAGAGAATAGCAAATAAACCTATTACCTTTGTTAAGCCTTAACAAAGCATACTAATTGTACTGTTGAAGAGGATATTCAAGCGGAAAAGGAAAAAGGTTTTTCATAAAGTCCGTGTAATATCAGTATTTGAATCATGTTTATAGCGCTTCAAATCCTAATAAATGCAATAGGAATATCGTTTTCCATTCTATGAAACTGCTAACAAAGAGGAAATGCGATCAAAATAGAAGTGTAATACCTCTGCCCGGGCGAGTTGCCTGAGTGAGGTAGTACCTATTATGGAAGTGTGCGATAACTAGGGTTGGAACTTCATGTGAATGTCAATTACGATAGGTACAATTTTTTAAGCACGCAGTCACATTTATGTACAGATAGGGTTTTCCAATAGGGCCAGGTTATATCTTAGGTACATAAATCCGTTTAGTTTTAGTTTCTCCAGAGTGAAACATGTATAATAAAATAACATAAGTTCGACAACCCTAATCCGGAATGTGTTGATTACGATTTATTGCATTTCAATGTTGCCGGGTTTCTAGGCAAAAGTGCAAGAAAAGTGACTTGATATCCTCGTCGCTTCCTTGGGGTATGATCTTGTTTTGAAAGTAATTGTTTTACTGCCCTATTCGTAGTTGTCATCATTATATTATTGCTGGACAAAAGTCGCCCAAAGATGACCACAACGGACGGAGGTCGTCCGTTGACCACGTGGAAGGCCTACGCTTCGCCTTCCGGTACGCGGTTGCCACTCGAGAATTATTTTGCACCAACGGTCATCGGTTCTTCTAGCTACGAGTATATGTCATGCAAACTACAACTGCCAGTTTTGAATCACTTAGCTCAAATTAAAATAGTGTGTGTATGTATCTTCTGGGTCTCCCTCTGCTTCTTTGTCTTTCTCTTGGTGCCCATTCTGGAATTGGAATGATAGTAATTAAATATTTAATTTTTAATCACATATTTACCAAGATATTTGTTATTCAGACACATTATAAGTAGAGGAAAGGTGCCTTGAAAGGGACAAGTCAAATAATTGGTTATTATTATTATTATTTTTTTAATGTAATGGAAGTGGCAAACAAGCATGCAGTTCACATTGATGTTAAGTGATGATTGTAGCCTATAGACATCCACACAGAGACCAAGATCAAAATGCAGATACATTACCACTCCTGAGGCCTAAGGTGTTATGCCTCTGTGCCGGAAATTACAGGGCCCTACATTACCACCTGACTGGAACACGATAGTGCTGAACACTACCGGCAAGTATATTAGGTAATGCGGTGGTGCCTACGCCCTCGAGCTCCGTCACTGGAGCTCTACCACCAGTAAAAATATGAATTATACCGAGAGGAGGACATATGCGGTCTGTGGCTACCCTGAAGCACAATCATTCGTACCAAACATCACTCTCCTGTCATTTCAAAGATGGCAACGGCATGCAAGTGTTTGTAATCGTAAACAAAAGAAAATTTTCGATGTGTTTTTGGAAATGCTTTGTGGAAAGTTTTAAATCGGCAAGTATTGTTTTATCAGTGTTTATGATAGAATAGTTATTGACAAATACGAGAGCAAAAGGTCAGCAAATATTAATTTATTAGTAGGTATATGGTTTAAGGGTTATTGTAAAGTTTTGTGTGATATTCAAGAAAGGGACACTACGAACGGTTATGAATGGGACGTACGTTAAGACTGTTGATTATGACTTATATTTAAAAATATAAGTATAGGTACGTTAGAATGATAATAGGCAATCGGACAGCTATCGAAAATAAATGTAAACTATGATTAGAATGAATGTTTGTGAAATAATACGATGACTCATTAAATATTTTAGTGAAATATGAATGATTTATATTTTTAAATTGCAAAATAAAATGTAATAATTTGAATATTTTTTATCTGTGTTCCATGTTGATCGAAATATCAATCACAGGACGTGACGTCATACGTTTGTACAACAAATATTTAACACAAGTAATACTTTGGTTTATTGGCTTTTTTTTTGAGATTTTCTACATTATTTACACGAAAAATAAGTTATACGAAATTCAACAAAATTAATTTGCACTGGGTTAGTCGAATGGAATTTAAAAATCACTTAGATTGCAAACAGTTGACGTCACATTGTTCAGAGTCATTCGGCACCGTATACGCGGCATTTTTGAAATTATAAAATGTATGTGTAGTTTCTGGTAGTTTAACATGTAAAATAAAAAAAATATAAATATGTTTTATGGTTAAATAAACGTATAAAGTATGAATTTTAGACACATTCTCAAAAGTTATCCGATTCCCTATTCTTTTAATAAATGTTTAATTTATATAACAGCGTATTTTCTAAATATTTTTATTGGCGTTGACTATTTTATATTATTATTTTTTGCTGGTTATGTCACTATTAATAATTTCACGATGAGTACTTAAGTTTAAGACAATAAATTGATTGTTAATATTTCATAAATGAGATTGTTAAATATTACTGACTAGTATTAGTTTCTTACAAAGTCATTTTATCTTGATATTACGTACTGTCCCTTTTATGAATTAGGCCGTCCCTTTCAATACAATTAATTTATGAAAGGGACAAAACGAACATTTTTAAAAATTGAAAAAATAATAATTTAAATATAAAGAAATGTTAATGACATATTTTTATTTCATTAGCCCATGAATGCAGGCTTCTCATCCAGGCTCAACATATTTAATATATTATATTGGGGAGTCACTAGAGCCACTACAAAAAAAATGTCCCCTTCATGTTCAATAAAGGCCGTTTTTTTACTTATGTATGTATCTTCACGTTTAGCTCTAAGGAAAGTGGAAGCCAACAATATTACAGTTGAAAATAATGTAAATTTTGGAAGTTCCACGGAATTGGTCGACTATGGAAAAAATCAACAGTCACACGAAATTAAGAAACAAACAAATCAAAAAGACCCTTCCCTGAGTTCAACAACCTCTCCCTCCCATGCCCGTGACCCACAAACTTTCAATGTAGGGCAGGCTGTCTGTGTAGCATGGGTAAACAGTTTCGTTCAAGGTTAAGGTCCTCAAATCACCCCTTAATGGAACCGGAAAATTTCGTGTTGCATCCCTTTTCCAGAGCGAGACACACGATACACTTCAAAGCGTAGAATCGAAGGGAGTGAATTTAAGCTCGGTACTCCAATTAGGGCTTCATGCAATGCATTAAGCGCTAATTGGGAAAAATATGTTTTTGTTTTGGCGATGTAGGATAGTGTACATGTAAAGTATAAATTTGGAGTTATATAGAGCTGGTTTTGCTGGCGATAGAGCTTTAGTGTAGGAGCTTGAGGATATCGGCACATTACCACATTGAAGGGTAAAGGAAAATATCAATGAATGTCAATAATTTTCGTTTTTGTTTGTCTATAGTATTTTTATTGACGAAGTGCTTCCAAATTTTTAATTGCGTAGATATTTTTCAAAATCAAAATAAATGTAAGTGTAGGTAGGTTGTTAACCAGCAATAAAAGTTTTTATATGCAAATACTAAAAAGAGAAAATCATTGGTAATTCGATAAAATGTCGTTGTACGTATTAATATCTAAAATGTATCATGCGTATAACATGAACAGGATATTCTGAGAATAACCTCATTGTTCAATAATGATATTGTAGAGTGCAGTACTGAATTTTCAGTATGGAATTTATATTCCAACTAGCTGTGCCTGCGACTTCGCCCGCGTGAGAATTTATGATTGTTCAGTATCTACCCAGACGAAGTCGTAGACGCAGCTAGTATTAAAATAGCCTAAGTGACTCCTTATTATATCAGCTATCTGCCAATGAAAGTCCCGTAAAAATCGGTCATGCTGTTCCCAAGATTAGCCCAGCCAAACTAACAATAATCTTGGGAACGGCTGGATCGATTTTGACGGGACTTTCATTGGCAGATACCTGACATAATATGCATTAAGTAAAAAGCGCGCATGGCCCAGCGACTGGTGTAAATCGTAAGCGATCTACTCGGTTAAGCACTACGGGCGCGGTCGGGTAGTGTGATGGGTGACCGCTAGTGGCAAATTGAATGCGCGTTTCCGTGCTTCGGAGGGCACGTTAAGCCGTCGGTCCCGGTTGCTATCGATGGATAGCAGTCGTTAAACCTTGTCGGAGGCCTGATGGGCGGTTTGAAAACATCCGACAGCGGGTTGGCCACTAACCCACTCACCTCCACCAATCCAGGCCTCCCCCCAAAAAGGGGAGAGACTCGTGCCCAGCAGTGGAACGTATAATGGGTTGCCATTATTATTATTGTTATTAAAAAGCGGTTATTTTTATATTACAAACCGACACTCCAATTGTATTTATTTGTATAGATACTTATCTGCAAATTCAAAGGACTTATGTCCTGTTTGATTTTCCATTGAAATCTTTTATAGCTACTAGCGGCTCGCACCGGCTTCACTCGGGTGAAATTTAGGTACTAACATGACATTGGAAATATAAATTGAGATGTAAGCAATCCTATATTTCAAATTGGATCAAATAGCACATGGTGTGCAAAGTTTGATTAAAATCAGTTAAGTAGTTTAGGAGTCCATAGCGGACAAAGTGCCGCGTAATTTATATACCTAAATTAAGAACATAAGATACTCGTAGGTATATATATATAAAACTGACTCACCGATAGCCGAAACGACTGTAGGTACTTATAAACATGAAATATGATGTAAGTGAGCACTAAGAAACGATTTTTAGAAATTCAACTCGTAAAAATAATTTATATATATTTAATTAATATTTTTTCCGGGATATCTGGCGCTCTACACTCTCTGTCTACCCCGTTAGGGACCTGGCTAGGAAGATATATACATACAACCCGTAAAAAGACAGAGTAGTAGTCTAGTTTGCGTAGACAGAGATAAGAAAAAAGAAGAAGTATTTTTCTACTTATTAGGAGGGAGTTTCTATGAGTCTTCTTTTTTTCTAGACTTACCTCCTTATTTATAAACGTATTTTAGCTAAAGTGTTGCTTATCTCTACTTTGTCTTATTCTATCCTGCACATTTGACAATGCAACTGACAAAGACAAAGCATTCTATAGCTAAAACGTCTCTAATGTACGTTTACGAACAAGGGGGTTAGAATATTACTGGAATATTGCTTTATAGCAAAGTACTAGTAAATTAGGTAACACCATAACATCTATGTACCATAACATTTTCAGAGAAACCACCCTCCATTCTGTAGAAATATAAAGCTGTTCAGGCATAAATACCTCGGGCACACCTGTTCGGTCCAGGTGTTTCAGGTATTACCTATAGTCTTCGTACCGCATAATAGTAGTGTCGGCGGTGTTTGTCTTTGTATTCCTGCGCTTCACCCTCCCTTTGCTGTTAATAAAGTAAGCCGGAATCAATAAGCGGGTGTAAACTCTCTGATGTGTCTTTTTTTTTTCGAGTTTCGAGTTTGTAAGAAAATTGTGTCATAAACGGCTGTATCTTTTGATAGCGTTGGCTTACAAGTTTGATTTTTCTCTCAAAGGGACAGTAGGACAGTAGACCTGAGTATTTGATATAAATTGATTTAAGCTTAATACCTCCACAAGTTCCTGAGAAAAAAGCTCTTGACAGACTGACGGACGGACGGAAGGACGGACGCATTGACAACAAAATGATCCTATAAGGGTTCCGTTTCTTTCAAAGAAGAAAACCCTAAAAAAAAATGTTGTCTGTCCCTAAGCCATAATTCTACCGCAAAGATTTGAAACTTGACGCCATAGTATTTGTTCAGCAAAAGAATACCTATCCAGTAATGTATTAACTCAAAGGCAGCTATTCGAGGATGGACCCAGAGTTCAATAAACTCTGGCATCGCCCTTTCATTGTTTTATAGCTTTAAATGGTAATATTTTAACAGAAATTCGAGCACAAAATCCCATTCGCACCCAGAGCAGGTATTATGGAGTTCAATATAACAAGCACACACTACATAGGTAGTTAGGTACCTGCAACACGATGTACGTCACGACTGAGGTGGTCAATGGTTTTTATTTTCTTTTATCCGTATTCCGAAAGTGGCGTACAAGTTTCATTTTAACTGTCTTAGGAGCCTAGTGGTAGCAGGCCACTACTACTACGCTGGGATCCTGGGTTCGATTCCTGGGTCGGGGGATATCAGAGATAACGGTATTAAATCCTTTATGTATGGTTCTATTGGGTTTTCCATTTTCTAGAAGTTTTCCAATACCTCGAAATTTCGTAATGTGCCCGGAGATGTCAATAGGCTCGCCATCTGTAACATGGGCCAAAACGTAAGTGGAGATCGTGGGTGTTTGCATGTACGCTTGAATGCATGCATTTACCTCAGCCTACCCCTTCGGGGAATATGACATTGAAGTTACGTTACGTTATTATAATGATCTAAAAATGTAATTCATATTTATAAAAGTCGATATTTATTTCCGTTTGTTCTGCTTGTTATCTAAGTTTATAAAATAAATTACGTAATAGATGATTTTTTCCTACAATTCCACTTACAGAATATGGCCCTACAAAATCCGGCACAGAGATATAACTGCTAAAGCCTGGGGAGTTGCAACGCATCTACATTAAAACTTAAGGTTTTGCGAACTGCATTCTTGTTCACTTCATGATATAAAAAAGGCAAAAATGTGTAGGTGAAACTTGAAGCACAGTCTAAAGAAAACGAACGTGTTAATTACCTACAGTCATCCAACGGACGTTTAATGTCAGAGTTATCGTGCAGGGCGTGCGACGTGAGGGACGGAGGGGGCGGTACCAAGTAGCCCATACAAAAACTGTCATCTACTTGGGACTTAGCGATAAGGGGTGCGAGATTTAAAATTTCTTTTACTAAGTTTTTGGAAAGATGATATTGAAAAATTGGATGTCAACTTTACTGTTTTATACAATATTTTATTCTAATTTTCATTTATTATTATTGTCTGTTATATTTTACACTTTATGTACATACTTACTTCACTTAAAACGTAAAAATCTTTAAAGAAAATTCTAAATGTTCTTTTTGTTTGTATATGTATTTTTTTTATGTAATGGGCGTGGCAAACAAGCATGCAGTTCACATTGATGTTAAGTGATGACTGCAGCCTATAGACACCCACATGAAGACCAAGGTCGAAATGCAGATGCGTTACCACTCCTGAGGTCTAAGGTGTTATGCCTCTGTGCCGGAAATTACATGTATTTCATATTCGGGTAATATTGGACGGAGTTAAAAAGGTATGGATGAATATTAGGATCGGTACATTATAATTGTTAAAATTCTAACGTACTGATAGACCACCCAACTGGAATACTGGTAGATAGATGATAGACTGGTAAATTGTTGATAGGTTGAGATATTTATAGTTTGATAGATTTTTCCATTTTCTGGAGGCTTCCCAGTACCTCAAAGTTTAGAAAAGTGCCCGGAGATGTCAACAGGCTTGCCCCCTGGCGAATCTAGGATGTATGCATGAATCCGATTTACCTCTCCCTACTTCTTAGGGGATTACAGGCGATTGATGTTTTTAGGATTTTATATATGTTCAACGTAAACTGACGCGTTACAAACAACGTTAATAAAAACCAAAAACGTGACAACCTTAATGATTTTGCGTTTTGATGGGTGAAGGCGGCATGTCGCAAAACTTCAAAGGCGATAAACTACTGTATGTCCTTATACTGTGCTTGAAGTAAGTATTCTGTTTATTTCCGTGTTCCATCGAGTTTCTACTGGAAGCGCGAACACTGCCGATCGGTGATAGATGGAATAAGAATGCGGCGATAACAACTGATTTTGACTGTTATCGTACTCTGCCACACTCGTATAACAAAGAATCATGGCAAGTTTCGTACATTGATTTGTACAAAAAAAGTTAGAAAAAGGTACAAGGTAAAACAGCATGGAAATATTAACCAGTGAACCTAAACAACATTTCCTGATACTTTTTTTAACTTTCCGGAATAAAAAGTTTGAATTTGAACTTTAGTATGGACTGCTTCTGCTGTTGTTAGGAAAGACGATTTTTATTCCGGTGATTTAAAAATATTTTAAATACCAGATCATGTTCTTTAGGTTCCCTAGATAATATTTCTAATCCGTTTTACCTTGTACCTTTTTCTAACTTTTTTGTACAAATCAATGTATGAACTTGCCATGATTCTTTCGTTCCTTTTTTTGTAATGGAAGTGGCAAGCAAGCATGCAGTTCACATTGATGTTAAGTGATGACTGCAGCCTATAGACACACAAAGACCAAGGTCAAAATGCAAATGCGTTACCACTCCTGAGGTGTTATACCGATGTGCCGCAAACTACAGGACCTTCCTTATTAATTAATTAATTCCTTGATGATCTCTCACTACCAACACACACCACACCTGCTCGCTAACAATACAATTCATATCATAATTGTAGTTCAGACAACAGGCGAGCCTGCACGTGTTAGGCGCCCTAGGTATTGTGTTGCACGTTCAGCTTTCGTCATTGTAACATTCGCTATGATTTTGGGGTGAGCAATTATATTGGGTGATTCATTATACTGCTCCATTCGATGTTGGATGACACAAGACTGATACATCAATAGATATTATTAATTTATGCCGTAGCAGTGCACACCCCGGACATGGGGCTAAAATTCCATACAAACGTACATTCTGGTTACCTATTAATATATTATATATATCTAATCGTTAAAAATAAAATAGAAATAAAAGTTTTTTTTTTCGTTTTTATTTTATATTTTTTTTTTTCTCTTTTTTGTTTCATTCCTAATATATAAGTAGAAGTTATTAGTCTTTAGCCTGTAATAAGAATGTCTCGCGATTGCACTAATAAAGGATTATTTCTTTGTATTAAACAGATATCAATCAGTAATTATATTATACATATTATATATTCGATGTCATATTCACTGTTAATATTTTATTCTAATTTTCATTTATTTATAATGTCTGTTATATTTTACACTTTATGTACATACTTACTTCACAAAACGAAAAAAAATTAAAGAAAACTCTAAATGTATTTTGTTGTTTGTATATATTTTATATTCGGATTATATTGGACGGAGTTAAAAAGGTATGGATGAATATTAGGATCGGTACATTATAAATGTTAGAATTCTGGCGTACTGATAGACCGCCCAACTGGAATACTGGTAGATTGATGGCAGACTGGTAAATTGTTGATAGGTAGAGATATTTATAGTTTGATAGATTTTTCTATTTTGCTGGAGGCTTCCCAGTACCTCAAAGTTTGGTAAAGTGCCCGGAGATGTCAACAGGCTCGCCGCGTGTTACATGGGCTAAAACGTGACCGGCGAATCGAGGATGTATCCATGAATCCGATTTACCTCTCCCTACCCCTAAGGGGATTTTTATATATGTTCAACATAAACTGACGCATTACAAACAACGTAAATTAAAACCAAAAACGTGACAACCTAAATGAATTTGCGTTTTTATGGGTGAAGGCAGCATATTGCAAAACTTCAAAGGCGATAAACTACTGTATGTACTTATACTGTGCTAGTACTGTAATAATTGATAAAGGAATAAGCTTATAGCCGTTATAAAGATATGCTCAAAAAAAATACAGTTCTTGACAAATAAAATGAATATCAAACGACAAAGAGTCGTTATGAAAACAAATGAAACTTTTTAAAAAGTTCCAACTTCATCTATAATATTTCCCTTGTATAATATTTTTTCTGTGAAAAGTTTAAAACACGATTGTTCGAAGTTTGAAAGGGCAGATTTGTTTGTAGTGATTCTCTGCTTTTGATATTAATTTTATTAAGTAGGTATTCAATTGTTTGCACGAATACTTTCGTATGAGTTCGAGGCTCACATAAAAACTGTAAGTAGTTTACGTCATTTTCTGTTTTTTTTAATGTAATGGAAGTGATAAACAAGCATGCAGTTCACATTGATGTTAAGTGACGACTGCAGCCTATAGACACATACACAAAGACCAAGGTCAAAATGCAGATGCGGTACCACTTCCGAGTCCTAAGGTGCCTCTGTGCCGGAAATTACTGGGCCATAAAGGGCTGTTTAGTCCAATCCTCTCGAACGGGTCGATGCAGGCTCCGTTAATCCTGAAATATATTAGATTCGGTTGTACTTAAAGCTTGTTGCCGACCCGGCCAGTGTCGGTTTTCGCAACAATCAAAGGAAGCTTGTGGAACGGTTGCGTCGTATTTACACGTGGGCACGTGTTTCGTGGCGCTCTTGAGTTTGCGCCGTAGATACGGGTGTCATATCTATACATACATACATTTATATACATAGGTACATACAAATAAATAAATTTGGAGTGTCTGTTTGTAATATAAAAATAACCGCTTTTTACTAAATGCATATTGCAAGTGTTAGAGCTCCAGTGATGGAGCTCGCGGGCGTAGGCACCAAAGCATTACCTAATATACTTGCCGCTAAATGGTACCTAGTGTTCAGCACTATCGTGTTCTGGTCAGGTGGTAATGCACGGCCCTGTAATTTCCGGCACAGGGGCCTCAGGCCTCAGGAGTGGTAACGCATCTGCATTTTGACCTTGGTCTTTGTGTGGGTGTCTATAGGCTGCAGTCATCACTTAACATCAATGTGAACTGCAAGCTTATTTGCCACTTCCATAACATAAAAAAACAAGACACCTGAATTAGTTAATTATCAATACGCGCTGTATTTTTCAGATATTCATCAGACAGTTCTCATTATTTTCCTCGATGGAAAAGAACGTGGGTTGATTTAATCTTATTTCAATTAAATTATATATTGCGAATTCGACGAATATTCCTAATTGGTCTTAAAGATTATTTTTTTGTAGGAGTCACGTCTGCTGCTTCTAAGTAGCAAATGTAATTAAGGACGTCGAACTGTTGGTACCTAGTGAGAATAAAAGGACATTTATTACACTACCATGCATTTATAAAACACTAGCTGACCCACCAAACTTCGTATTGCCTCAGAATGACATAATGTGTCAAAAATTGTATAGATACGGACTATTTGTATGGAAACATGAAATTGTGGTTTTTACTATTTCCCTTCAATTTCTTCATATTTCCTTACCTTTTAAACCTTCCCTGGACTTCCAGAAATAATTCAAAACTAAAATTAACCAAATCGGTCCAGTCGTTCTCGACTTTTAGCGAGACTAACGAACAGCAATTGATTTTTATATATTTATAGACTAGCTGACCCAGCAAACTTCGTATTGCCTCAAAATGAAGTAATGTGTCAAAGATTTGATAGATACGGACTATTTGTATGGAAAAATGAAATTGCGGTTTTTACTATTTCCCTTCAATTTCTTCATATTTTCTTACCTTTTAAACCTTCCCTGGATATTCAAAAATCATCCAAAATCAAAAATAGCCAAATCGCTCCAGCCGTTCTCGAGTTTTAGCGAGACTAACGAACAGCAATTGATTATTTAACCGAGTTAAAAAAACGAGAAGGTTCTCAATTCGGCCGGTGTATTTTTTTATGTATGTACGTGATTTTGGCCGATATTTCTAGACCGATTTACGTAATTCTTATTTTGTTTGATGCGGAATTGTTTCGAGTTGGTCCCATAAAAATTTGATTCAGATAGGCCCATCGGTTTTTATTTTATGAGCAATTTTTTTACTTACTTTCACCTCATACTAAAGGAATAAGAATAGACGGCGAGTTGTTGAATATACATACAGTGTGTTGAATCCACTGACGTCCTAGATAGTCCTAATGCACATGACAACAAGAGATAATAAATCTATGACAACAAGTGACATTGACACATTTACTCATCGACGACACAACACAGCTTATTTACTCCTTCGTGGATACATTTTTTTCATTGATTTCGTATAGTCGTGTAATAATTTTGTATCGACACACCTAAACAATTAGGTATCTAATTGTCACGAAGCTAAAAAAGTCAGAATTTACCAATTTAACAGTTGTGAACATTAATCTAATTGGCAATGCAGCAATAAACTAAAAAGTATTAAATAAATATAACTACGTTAAGAAAAACCGACTTCAAAACTGAAAAGTAAAAAATAATAAAGATTTAATTGTAAATTATAAAATACTTATTATTTATATGTGCTATTTACTAATAGGTTTGAAGTCGGTGCCAAGCCAAAATCACTAAAGTAGGCATTTCATTGTATTAAAACGTAACTTCACGCCTGTAATCCCCGAAGGGGTAGGCAGAGCTAAATGCATGAATTCAAGCATACATGCAAGCACCCACGGTTTGCCGTTACGTTTTGTTCAGTATATTAATTTGCTCGTATTCATATTTAAGTAATTAAAATATAATTATTTGTTTAAGGCTTGGCACCGACTTCAAACCTATTAGTAAATAGCACATATAAATAATAGGTAGTATATAATTTACAATTAAATCTTTATTATTTTTTACTTTTCGGTTTTGAAGTCGGTTTTTCTTAACGTAGTTATATTTATAAATATATAGATAGATTACATAAACTACCATGCATTTGTCAACACTATGAATTACGTTCACATTGTTTGTCGAAATGTCAAAAAATAATGACATGTGCTGCGGTTATTTTTTAAATCATAAATGCTTTATTAATAAAACAAGTGTTAGTACAATTTGGGTGTTGAAATCTTCAGCTTCATTTAAGTTGTGTTAGAAGGGTCCCTTTCGGCTGCAGTGTTTCATAGAATTAAATAACTTATTATACTTATTTTTGGCCCTGTAATTTCCGGCACCTTAGGCCTCAGGAGAAGTAACGCATCTGCATTTTGACCTAGGTCTTTGTGTGGATGTCTAAAGGCTGCAGTCATCACTTAAAATCAATGTGAACTGCACGCTTGTCTGCCACATCAACTACATAAAAAAAACTAAATTACGTAAGCATTTGATCAGATGCAATACGACTGTTTCACCGTAGAGGTTCGTTATAGAATTCAAACTTTGTTATATTTTATACATATGTATTGCGGTCGAATTTCGACTATTGGGCGATCACTAGTATAAGGAAATCTACGAGTAATAGCAAATACAGAAATATTTTTTCTTCAATATGGTTTCTAAGGCGAACAATATCCTTTCTTCACGCCGAGAATGTTGAATGAATTCATGCGGCCGCCGGCCGTTTTGCCGCTTGACTAAATCTTTTCACGACTATGAATCATGACTAAAATAGTCTATGAAATACATACTTCAAATATTTCCGTAGTCAAAAATAATTTTACATACTACCACACAGCGGACACTCCGCCAAAATTCCATACAAACGCTTAATTTGGTCTCTATAACACAGACATCAATCAGTGACGTGTTTTTTACACGTGCACCTGATTACGTAGCACATAGAAAATACCAACCGACGCTCATAAGAGGGGAGGAGGTTGGGTGAGGCGGGGAAATCGGGCCGGACGTCGAAGTGTCCATTCTATACGTAGTATTATTACATATTCTCTAACACTACCGTGAATCAATGTGTCGACTGTGTAGCTGGCACTCCGTAGAGCTAAATACGCATAATATGAAATGTGTTATGGTGTACGGGGCGGATCTAGATACACGGTAGCGTGTCAAAATCTGAGACATGCAAAAGACGTCCACTGCTGGACAAACGCCTCTTCCAAAGTTATCCATAACGAACGGTCCTAAGCCGCCCTCGCCGTCGGTCCACCTCGTGGGAGCCTGCCTACGCTTCGTCTTCCGTCGCCAATCGAGAACTCTTCTGCCCCAACGGCCGTCTGTTCTTCGAGCTATGTGCCCTGCCCACTACTTGAGTTTCGCTATTTATTGGTCTATGTTGGTTACTTTGGTTCTCATGTGGATCTTGTCATTTATGATAAGATCTCGAAGAGAAACTCAAACTCAAACTCAAATATTTTATTTCAAATTGGTCTACAAGAACACTTTTTCATTGTCAGTTTACAGGCTACCTTTAGCGAATGACTTACAAAAATAATAATAAAATTAAAAATAATAATGAAATAAAATTAAAAATTAAATAAAATTATAATTTAACCGACTTTATACATCAAATCTTTCAATTCCTTCATAGAAGAAAATGAAAAATTCATTCGTCATAAGCATAGTCATCACAATCAAACCTCTTGCATAGCTCTCTACATTGCTTCACCTTGAGCCTTTTTATGAGGCCCTTCTGATTGTATAAGCGGTCAAATAAAACTGGATGATTTATTACATTGCTTACGGAATCGTGCTGATATGCTAGATATGATTTACAACAATACATACCAGAATAATTTTAAGCCTAAAAGGTACTGCGACCGCTTAATTCGCAAACAGTCATGTGGTTTTCTAGCTGCGCGTAGCAATAATAGTGTTAACGCATCTGCATTTTGACCTTAGTCAATGTGTGGGTGTCTATAGGCTGCAGTCATCATTTAACATCATTGTGAACTGTATGCTTATTGGCACTTCCATTACATAAAAAAAGGAACAATCAACTACAAAACAGAGTTAATTTAATCGATACCAAGGTTTTGTGTCGTAATTGTTAACATGCCGGTCATTTATTTACTAGATGTACGTTCGGACTACGAATAAGTAGTTAGAGTTTTGTTTTAAACAAAAATCTAGCAGGTTCAAAATTAAAACATTCATTCTTGCCAACGATGTACAAAAATAATAAAAAGACAAAGACAATTCAATTTCCATTAGGCTTAGCACCGCGTAATCTTTATAAATGTGCAATATGCCGCTATAAGTCCAGTAAATATATTATGTGTTGCATTTTGCCGCTATAAGTCCAGAATATGTGTTTTATTTTCACAAAATGTGGTGTTACATAATGTGCGGTTATCGGATATTTAATGGACCGAGTGGTTAGAAGGTAACCATTGTCGCCTCCGCTGGCTATTTTAAATATTTCCATAGCGACGCGCCCACGAAGGGATTCATAAATAAGTATTTTGAAATGAAGGCGTACTTGTTGATGTGTTATATACGGGTAAGTTCTTTTGGGTTGTTAACATTTCCTACGCATTTCATCTTTATAAGTATTTTGGGACCATTTGGATTTTGCACATTGTTTTTTTTATGTAATACAGGTGGCAACAAACAAGCATGCAGTTCACATTGATGTTAAGTGATCACTTAACATTCCGGAACAAAGGCATAATACCTTAGGCCTCAGGAGTGGTAACGCATCTGCATTTTGACCTTGGTCTTTGTGTGTGTGTCTATAGGCTGCAGTCATCACTTAACATCAATGTGAACTGCATGCTTGTTTGCCTATTACATAACATAAAAAAAAACATCTAACAGGAACACAATAATGCTGAACACTACGAATTGGTGGCAGATAGATAAGGCACTTAATGCGGTGGTGCCTACGTCCTTGAGCTCTTACACTGGAACTCTACCATCAGTAAAATTTCTGTTACAAAGGCATAAGATAGTTGGTGTCAGGAATAGTACGCTAATAATAATATTTTATGTATGTGAGCCATTTTCATTAGGCACATTATTATTTATTTACAAATACACAGTAAAATCCATATTTGCCGATCAGCTTCACTCCCTTAAACCAGAGATGGTTTGTATGGAAGTTGCAATTCCTCAAAAAACTTATTATTAGTAATACATTTACACATAAAAATAGCTATTTCCCAACGAAACCAAACACAAAGATATGTGTATGAGGTTCATAAAGAGACAAAAACAATACATTTATAATTTCCATTATGTTCAACATCAAATAATATATGCCCCAATAAGTCCGGTACAACTGTTTTATTTTCATAAAACAGGAGTTGTGTTGTGGCTATCGGATATTAAATCGAGCGAGCGACGACTAGGCTTCCCACCTCTCCCGGAATTCCGGGAGTCTCACGGATTTGAACGCTGAAAATTAAAATCTCCCGTCTCCCGGAAGGTATTTAAAATATACAAAATTCTCTTGGAATAACAAGTTGTACAAAAGTAACGACACGCGAAGTCGAAATGGCTAAGAGCGACGTAAATCACGATCGCGCTCGACAACGGCATTCTCGCCACTATCTCGCCACTACTCGTCAGAGTGGGTGGGTAGCTAGTTAGTTTCGTATAAAGTGATTTGCGCGCGTGTAGGTACTTTGTTTTAATGTCTTTTTCTGACCCACGTGCGAAAGAGAATGCGTCGCCTTTGTCTCACTCATTTTCGTTTCTCATATGTTTTATGTTTTATTCGTTCGCTCATTCATTAGTCTGTATCTAACAGCGATCCATGTACTCATGTCGTATTTTGATTAAATACAAGTATTTCTTAGTAGTTGTGTTATAGGTTCAAAAAAAAAAAGTTATGATAATCAATGTTTTATTTTTTCTCCCGGATTTAGACAACTAAGAGGTGGTAACCCTAGCAACGACGGCAACGCTGCTGGCTATTTTCGGTATTTCCATTCAGACGCGCCCTTCGATATCGCTTTGATACTTATTTCGCAAGAGAACGTGAAAATTGTTTCCTCAATTTTTTTTGTTGACGAAGTACTCGTTTTTTTTATGTAATGGTAGTGGCAAGCAAGCATCCAGTTCACATTGATGTTAAGTGATGACTGCAGCCTATAGACACCCACACAATAACCAGAGGTCAAAATGTAGATGCGTTGCCACTCCTGAGGCATTAGGTGTTATGCCTCTGTGCCGGAAATTACAGAGCCGTATATTACCACCTGACCGGAACACGATAGTGCTGAACACTACCATTTAGCGGCAAGTATATTAGGTAATGGGGCGGTGCCTACGCCCGCGAGCTCCGTCACTGGAGCTCTACCACCAGTAAAAACTCGTATAAGTTATTGCTTTTTAACGGCATTCTAAGCGTTATTTAGCCTCAGTTGTACCACGATCTTTGTTGAAGTTAAAGTTATTGTAACATTTCACATCCTTCTCTAGCTTAAATAAATCTGTCAAAGTTAGAGAAGGATGTAAATGTTTCAATTATATCCTTCTTTAACTTTAACAAAGATCGTGGTGCAACCCAGGCTTAGTGTTATTTTGTGACTACGACCCCACCGCCCCCTAGCGGAAGACTTCTCTTGTACAATTTTTGAGGGTTTTTCTCGGCGTTGATTTAGGTGTAGAATTATAAGGGCCAGAATTTATGAACAATCTGTGTTAGCAGCGAGTTTGTTCAAGAAGGTAATTACCTACCTCTTTTATAATGACTTCGTAAAAGACTTAAATCAGCGAATTCTGGTTTTCCACGCGCATAGACGCTAGTACCCGACGCATTGTCAATTTTTTTAAAGTAAAAAATCAAACAGAGCCTTCAAAACCACAATATCGTATTTGAAAAAAAATTGACTTTGAAATCAAAGTAAACTCTTTTCAGCACACGTCAAACTTTCCTGCCTAAAAATAGGTTTACTTTTTGTTATTCGAATGTTAATATATACTGATCTGTTATGAGCATAGATTTATTAAACTACTTCGTTATAAATGTATGTAGTAAAACACTTTATAATTGTTACTTGAACATTAATTTATCTGAAACAATTATTGAATTTGAATATTTTTTATTATAATTAAAATTCTACATGCGAACCATAGCAAAGAAAGGATGAAAATAAGAAATTATTTTTATATTAAACTGATCAAAACGATGTATGTATAAATTTTTATACTGATTCACTCTGATATTAAAAATCATAGTTTCATCGTGTTTTATCTCTCGTGAAAACTAAAGCAACTTAAAAGGAACCAAAAAGGGAGATGAAAAATCTAACATTAACAACCCATTGTTCCGTCAATACCACGTGAACGGTGAGCTCTTTTGCACCACCTGTCAACTGTTCACTTTACCGCCAAAAAATAGGCATGAGCGAGAATGTTAGCGCGTTATTCTTTGTTGTTCAGAATACGCAGTATGGAACCAAAAATTAGACTTGCTTGACGTAGTGAGTAGCCCTGAAGCGAAGGCACGTCAAATGCACACAATTTGGTTGAAATTGAAAATATATGGTTATACTAGCGGCCCGCCCCGGCTTCGCCCGCGCTGCTCTGCTCCTATTAGTTATAGCGTAATGTAAGCTATCCTATCTCTCAAGTTGGATCGAACTGCACATGGTGTGCGAATTTTATTATAATCGGTTAAATGGTTTAGGCGTCCATTGAGGACAAACATTGTGACACGAGATTTATATATATTAAGATATCCTACGCGAACGGTCTCTGGTCTGTCAACTGTTTTTTTTGTTTTGTTTTAATAACTGTTTATTCCATTTATTAACTCCATAACTTGAATATTAAAATTCATAGTTACTCTCCGTTTCCACGTATGATTGACGAAGCTGTGATATTTAGGGTCCCATAGCATTCACGGAACCCTTAGTGCCTTTTCACATGAACCGTTTTCCGGGTAGCCGGCGCCGGATACCCGGCGGCTAAGTGCATGGCCATGCACTTTAGCTTTCACATTTACCGGCGGAATTTGTCGTGAATAAAAAAAAATACGCTTACACTCACAGCTCCACATTAGGTATTTTAGAAACCTGTGTCGTGACTACACAACACTAATAACACATACACACTGAATATGTTAGAATAATTTTAGTTACCGGACAGTCGGCGCCGGCTACCCGGCTACCGGTTCATGTGAAAAGGCACTTATAATTACCAAGTCCGTCTGTCCGTATGTCTGAAAATAGAAGGCTCTAACTAGACATGAATATATATTTATGTATATGTAATATGCATATAAGCTAACTTGGCAAACGTCGTTCTGCCATACCTTCCAGAAATGTTGATGCCATTACCACACAAAAAAACCAGGTAGGTGCCATCGTCGGAGTGAGCAACCAGTCTGAATTAAATTCATTTTCATACGCACTTTTTCCCTCAACAACTTCTAATATATTAATTTTAATTATATGGTGCTCTTACATAATGTGTATATATATATATACGTACTTTATAACCTTTATTTAGTAATATACAAAAAAATATGTAATTAAGCCCGTCAAGTCATTGTCATATTTTTCTCGTGACTTGATGGGTTGGGATATGTTTGCACGTTCCAAAGAGTGAAAAAATGCACGTTCAATATATATTATACTAGCGGCCCGCCCCGGCTTCGCCCGCGCTGCTCTGCTCCTATTAGTCATAGCGTAATGTAAGCTATCCTATCTCTCAAGTTGGATCGAACTGCACATGGTGTGCGAATTTTATTATAATCGGTTAAGTGGTTAAGGAGTCCATTGAGGACAAACATTGTGACACGAGATTTATATATATTAAGATATACGATAGTGGTGAACATTCACTCAAATGTAACTCGCTGCTACAGAACCGTTCAGGGGCGAGTACATGGGTGAATTTCTCAAGAATAAATTTTAGACTGCATCGCTGAAAATCTTCTTATATGTAATACAGTTTATTTTTATAAATATAATAGACTTATATTTCTTGATCACGCCGTCAATATATTTGTAGAAAACATTTTGGAAATTAGCGAAAAAACTAATTGTTTCCCCTTTTTCTAAGTTTAGTGGCGCGTCCACAATCTGTTTTTCTTGAAATAACCACCGTTTAAGTGAAACTACACTGGTTTACCAGAAATAACTAATGCTATTTCTATTAAGCGTTAGTTATTCAACTCGATGACAATTTTATTATTTTATTTAGTGCAATACTTTATCCTAGATGGGAATCAAAAAGGGCTGTCCGCGCGAGATCTGAAATTTTGGTGGGAATAATAAAATCATTAATTAGCTCGTACACAATACATCCTCAGGGATGACATTTCCATCATTCTCTTCGTTTAGTAGGACGCTCACGGGGAGCAATGACAGTTTCGTGCTATCCTGTTGTTATTTCCCGTCAAAAACGAGAGTAAGTCTTTTCAAAGTAATCGGGCAAAAAAAGTGCATTATTGGTGTGATGTTTTAAATTAATAGTATGTGTTGTAATACATATTTATAATGTAAAGGTTTACTATCATTTTAAAATGACACAAATATAATTATATTATGTTTAGTGACATTTTTAAAAATAAATATTTTATACAAGTTTCTAATTTTGGTGGTCCAAATTTGGTGATTTTGGTGGTGTTTTACGTATGACAAGAATTGTTCAGCTGCACCAAAATTATTAATATTTCCGCACGCTAGGAAAACGTCGAACTTAACACACGCGGAGCACTTGGAGAGGAAAGGGGTTGCAGAAATGGAGGAGAAAAGAAAAAAAAAATGGCATGATCATGGGGATTATACCTATTTTTTTTTCAAGCTAGAAAAATTGCGAAAAAAAGAAGGAGAAAGTGAATAAACATTTGAATAAAATGTTAATTCAATAAAATAATGAGGATTTATTGATTAATTAATATTACGTTGAAGTAAAACAATTTTGTTGTCACATTTACTAATTTTGGAGTCAGGTATCAATTTTGGTGTGTTACAAATTCCGGTGTTGACAATATATTAGAAGTTTTTAGTATTAGACAGATTTCTCTTACATTTTTTATAACTCAATAGGTATTTCTTGAAAATAAATAATAAGGATTACTGATAAATTCAAAAACAACAATTTCCACCAAAATTAGGCAAAAAATTGTAGTTGTTGAAATTCACTCACATCTCGCATTCGTCCCATTTTTTTTCAGTTATGGAGTTCAGAACAGGAGCTATCCACAAACAGTCCTCTGCCCGATTTCAACATCGAGGGTTGAGTTAAATACATTTGACTTGCGCTCGGCTTGAATGTAAAGTTTGTATCGTTTATTTTTGTTGCGATAAACGGTTCAAACTAAGCGTTTGATGAAAGTTTTTATTTTGTTTGAATGACACTTTAGCTCACAAACTCTCATTTTAAATAAAAAGTCTTTATAGATACCATCCTTATTTAATGTGAATAAGTTTTTTATGAAACGATATTTTTTTATGTTACAAAGGTGGCAAACAAGCTTCCTGTTGACATTGATGTTAAGTGATAACTGCATAGTATAGACACTCACAGAAAGACCAGAGGTCAAAATGTAAATTCGCTGCCACCCCTGAGACCTTAGATGTGATGTCTCTGTGATAGTTATTACGGGCCCATACATTATCATCTAATCGGAACATGATAGTGCTGAACACTATCATTCTAATGTTATTTTGAAGCACGGAGCTGAAATTTTAATTTTTACTGGTGGTAGAGCTCCAGTGACCAAGCTCGCCACCAGGCTTGTAGGCCACCACTACATTACCTGATCCACTTGCCGCTAAATGGTAGTGTTCAGCACTATGATGTTCTGGTCAAGTGGTAATGTACGGCCCTGTATATTCCGGCACAGAGCAATAACACCTTGGGCCTCAGGAGTGGCAACGCATTTACATTGCAATCTCTGGTTTTATGCAGATGTTTATAGGCTAAAACTGCCTCGGTAGCCTAGTGGTAGCAGGCCACTACTACTACGCTGAGGTCCTGGGTTCGATTCCCGGATAGGGGGTTATCAGAGATAATGGTGAAAAAGCCTTTATCTCTGGTTCTATTGGGATTTTTCCATTTCCTGGAAATTTCCCAGTACCTCAAAGTTTGGTAATGTGCCCGGAGATGTCAACAGGCTCGCCACCTGTTACATGGGCCAAAACGTAACCGGCGAATCGTGGGTGTTTGCATGTATGCTTGAATGCATGCATTTACCTCTGCCTACCCCTTCGGGGATTACAGGCGTGAAGTTACGTTACGTAAAATGTTAATTCACTAAAATAATGAGGATTTATTGATTAATTAAAATTACGTTGAAGTAAAACAATTTTGTTGTCACATTTACTAATTTTGGAGTCAGGTATCAATTTTGGTGTGTTACGAATTCCGGTGTTGACAATATATTAGAAGTTTTTAGTATTAGACAGATTTCTCTTACATTTTTTATAACTCAATAGGTATTTCTTGAAAATAAATAATAAGGATTACTGATAAATTCAAAAACAAAAATTTCCACCAAAATTAGGCAAAAAATTATAGTTGTTGAAATTCACTCACATCTCGCATTCGTCCCATTTTTTTTCAGTTATGGAGTTCAGAACAGGAGCTATCCACAAACAGTCCTCTGTCCGATTTCAACATCGAGGGTTGAGTTAAATACATTTGACTTGCGCTCGGCTTGAATCTAAAGTTTGTATCGTTTATTTTTGTTGCGATAAACGGTTCAAACTAAGCGTTTGATGAAAGTTTTTATTTTGTTTGAATGACACTTTAGCTCACAAACTCTCATTTTAAATAAAAAGTCTTTATAGATACCATCCTTATTTAATGTGAACAAGTTTTTTATGAAACGATATTTTTTAATGTTACAAAGGTGGCAAACAAGCATCCTGTTGACATTGATGTTAAGTGATAACTGCATACTATAGACACTCACAGAAAGACCAGAGGTCAAAATGTAGATTCGCTGCCACCCCTGAGACCTTAGATGTGATGTCTCTGTGATAGTTATTACGGGCCCATACATTACCATCTTATCGGAACATGATAGTGCTGAACACTATCATTCCAATGTTATTTTGAAGCACGGAGCTGAAATTTTAATTTTTACTGGTGGTAGAGCTCCAGTGACCGAGCTCACGGGCGTAGGCACCACTACATTACCTGATCCACTTGCCGCTACATGGTAGTGTTCAGCACTATGATGTTCTGGTCAAGTGGTAATGTACGGCCCTGTATATTCCGGCACAGAGGAATAACACCTTGGGCCTCAGGAGTGGCAACGCATTTACATTGCAATCTCTGGTTTTATGCAGATGTTTATAGGCTAAAACTGCTTCGGTAGCCTAGTGGTAGCAGGCCACTACTACTACGCTGAGGTCCTGGGTTCGATTCCCGGGTAGGGGGTTATCAGAGATAATGGTGAAAAAGCCTTTATCTCTGGTTCTATTGGGATTTTTCCATTTTCTGGAAATTTCCCAGTACCTCAAAGTTTGGTAATGTGCCCGGAGATGTCAACAGGCTCGCCACTTGTTACATGGGCCAAAACGTAACCGGCGAATCGTGGGTGTTTGCATGTATGCTTGAATGCATGCATTTACCTCTGCCTACCCCTTCGGGGATTACAGGCGTGAAGTTACGTTTTTATAGGCTACAGTATTACTTCCCATTACCTAATATAAACTGTTTGCTTGTTTGCCACTTCATGACATAAAACAAAATGACTTACATATAAGCCACTGTGAATTAGGCTCGCGTCACGAAGGAGTGGGTAGGATATTCTGATACGGTCCGAACGGTGAGCTAGATCATCAGTGTCGACGTATCTCTGGCGGGTGCTAATATGATTTTTTGATTTAGTTAACTGTTCGTGACTTATTAAGCTATAAAGTGCCAATTTTCGTTAGAGTCAAGTGTCCCTTCCCTCTACCAACTAAACGGTTGTTGTTAGAAACTCAAATGTTACGGCAATAGTAGCTACATATAACGAAATTAAAAGGAACTCTATCACATTTAAGTTGGCTTTACAAGTTTACGAGTAATAGTCGACCAAATGTATTTTACTCGAAATTTTTGAACAACTCCATAGAAAATATTTATTAATTTTTTTCATTACATTAATCAAACATAAAAACTATGGAAGTTTTATTAAGCGCGGAGCTGAAATCTAAATTACTTATGGCCTTGTTACACGACACGGTATTCAGGGTCTGATAACAAGGGTCAGGGTAGTATAGTAACATTTAGGGCCCTAATTAGGGCGATCGGAGCAGCCCGGTCAGCCTAACGCGCTAACTACACACAGTACAAATATGAGCAGTATGGAAACTACGTACAAAACGTTCAAAACGGCACACACACAAAAACATGAGCATCGACGCTCGAGTAGCGAGTAACTCGGAGCTGCAGCACCGCGGAAACCTCTTAGGGGCTTCGTTGATCCGCATATTTGTGTGATTGTGCCGTTTCAACGTTTTGTACGTAGTTTCCATACTGTTCATATTTGTACTGTGACTGAGTTAGGGCCCTGTCGATCGGATAGTGTAATAAGCGGCAAACCGGTGCTTGGCCATGCCCACCCTTTCTGCCGGACCCTGAATACCGTGTCGTGTAATAAGGCCATTTTACCGCGAATTAGGCTCGCATCACGAATGAGTGGGCCGATAATCTGATACGGTCCGAACGGTGAGCTAGATGATCAGTGTCGACGCAATCCAGTTAAATCTCTGGCGGGTGTTTTTAGCTCCAGGTGCCATTAATCAGCAATTAGTCCCTGGACACCATCCTCTTTTGTATTGAAAATGAAACATTATGTCTTTGTTTTTCATTAAGTATGTTATTTTTAAATGTTATTTAATGTATGGCCCAGTAATTTATCACAAAGACATAACAACTTAGGTAGAGAATATGTAATAATACTACGTATAGAATGGACACTTCGACGTCCCGCCCGATTTGCACGCATCACTCAATCTCCTCCCCTCTTAAGGGCGACGGTTGGTATTTTCTACGTGCTACGCACACAGGTGCACGTGTACAAATACACGTCACTGATTGATGTCTGTGTAACAGAAACCAAATTAAGCGTTTGTATGGCATTTTGGCAGAGTGTCCGCGGTGTGACTTCGGTTTCAGAGGTGGCAACGCATCTGCATTTTGACTTCTGGTTTACGTCTATAGGCTGCAGTCATCGATGCTTAACATCAATGTGAGCTGTGAGCTTGTTTGCCACCTTTCTTACATAAAAAAGGCAGTTTGCCAGTTTGAAGTTATTTATAATATTAATTTCCTCAGTGGCTTAGTGGTAGCAGGCCACTCCTAGGCGGGTTCTATCCCCGCACCGGGACAAATATTTGCCTTTAGATATTTGTTTCGGCTCTAAGTGTTTGTTTATGTGTTGTATGTGTACAACGGCACTTACGACACAGGTTAAAACCTCGTGTAAGGTTGTATGTGTTATTTTTTTATTTTTAATCATACTAGCTGTTGCGCGCAGCTCCGCCCGCGTTGATGTCGTTTTATAAATCACTAAGGCTATTGCTAGGCCTAAGTTCTTTCTTAAAGTCAGCTCTATCTCGGTACCAAATTTCATTAAAATCGGTTCAGTCTTTTGGACGTGGTAAGGTAACAAGCAGACAGACAGACAGACAAGAGTTACTTTCGCATTTATAATATTAGTAGGGATGACTATGAACCTGCTGCGAGATCTCGTAGCGTACGCGTAGCAATCCGTAGTGCTCGTAGAACATTCTGAAATGTAAGAAAAATGGAAGAAAAAAATTGACTGCGTGCAGGAATCGAACCTGCGACTTCAGGATAAGCAATCCAGCCGCTTTACATAGACACTTTAGTAGGTAAACAAATTTTACCAATTTGGAAGTGTCAAACTTTCAAACAATTAACTTTCAGAAAAAAAAAATTCTGGTTCATAGTCATCCCTACTAATATTATAAATGCGAAAGTAACTCTTGTTTGTCTGTCTGTCTGTCTGCCTGTTACCTTACCACGTCCAAAAATTAAAATCTCAATGTCATTTTTAAAGATCTGTCAAAGATACGCCTATGCGTCCAACATGTGTAGAATTATTATTTATCAATTCAAAATGTGCAAATTATAAAATGTAGTAATGTAATGTAAATAGAATACATTTACTTATCGAGTTTCAGGTATGAATTTTTAATAGTTTCGGAGTAAAGTGGCCGTGACATACAGACGGACAAACAGACACACAGACAGGTAGACAGGCAGACAAACCGACGTAACGGATCAGCAAGGATTCCGTTTTTTAGCATTTGGCTAAAGAGCACTAAATAAAACAGGAGTATGACTATATTCAGAACTAAATTTACTGGTGGTAGAGCTCCAGTTACGGAGCTCGCGGGCGTAGGCACCACTGCATTACCTAATATACTTGCTGCTAAATGGTAGTGTTCAGCACTATCGTGTTCCAGTCATGTGGTAATGTACGGCCCTGTAATTTCCGACACAAAGGCATAACACCTTAGGCCTCCGGAGTGGTAACGCATCTGCATTTTGACCTTGGTCTTTGTGTGGATGTCTATAGGCTGCAGTCATCACTTAACATCAATGTGAACTGCATGCTTGTTTGCCACTTCCCTTACATAAAAAAAAATCAAAAATAATAATTAAATCTGTAACACAAATAATATTATTTATTTCATCTGTAAACACACAAGGTGATTATAGACGAAAGCAAAGCAAACAAAATTACTAAGAACAATGGTCCTACATTGGTTCGAGTTTCAATATAAATGTACCCTTAAAACCATGTTTACGTTTTGTCATTCTCATATCATATTAAGTCTTCCGTGACAATATTAAAAACACCCTTGGAACAAAACTTTACACACACAGATTTACCAGTGTAACGGACACAGTGATACACACATGTAAACACGCTCACATTGCAATCAAAATATGTTGTTTACTCGCTTTGACTACCCATACGTAATGTCCTCATATGCAAACGCGTCCGTCCCGCCGTAGGCTAAAAATGAATAACCCTCTTTGATAAAATGAAATCAATCACACTATTTTGGTATTGGTTTGGATGGACGAAATTGTCATTTTCATTAGTAAAGTTAAATGTTAATAAAATTACATGTCACGTTGTTTGTCCGCAATGGTCTCCTTAACTACTTATTCTATTATAATTGAACTTGCACACTGTGTGCAGTTTGATCCAATTTACATCAGAATACTCAGATAGGAAAGCTAACATCTTAATTTAATTTTATAGCCGCAATAAACTTAACATATTTTTAGATTTATTTCATACAAAGACAAACAATTATACTTGTCAACAATCCGTCATTGAGAACCTAACCACGATCTAAAAAACTTTTTAACTAACGTAATGGACAACAATGGCGCGGAAATAATCCGTTATTATGAACCTGATCACAGATTAATTAAAAAAAAGTAAACTAACGTAATTGACAACAATGGCGCGAAGAGTTTTGGCGGGAACCTTGAAAGAGGCGTATGGTGCTCTTATTTTATTTCATTTTCTTGGTGTATTTTTAAGTAATATTGAATAAAGTTGGTGGCATTTTGTTTGATATAGGTTTATTACAGTGCCAGTGTATAGTGAAATAGAATAACAGTGCGAAAACACGACCTTTCAGGTTGCCTCCAAAACTTCATTGTAAATGTTCTGGTAAAGTAGCCATCGCTTTACTCGAATAACTTGACTGTAACTCACTTGACTGACATATTATACTTCATAACTTATTTATTTGATACTTACATATTATACTTGTTGACTATAATAAACTAACTTTTACACTGCTTAAATAAATACGAAATATCGTTTTACTTGACACTGGCAATATGCGTAATAGCGATGCCATAATACCAAAAAAAAAAAAAAAAACAATGGCGCGAAGACAATCCGTCATTATGAACCTGACCACAGATTTAAAAAACTGTAAACTAACGTAATTGACAAAAATGGCGCGGAGACAATCCGTCATTACGAACCTGACCACAGATTTAAAAACTGTAAACTAACGTAATTGACAACAATGGTGCGGAGACTACCATACCATATTCGTGTATTTATGTGTATTGCATTTTTTTCACAGACGTACGAAACCTTACCTACCTCGTGCTATTGAATTTGCCTTGTGTTCAAAATTGAATGCACTCGCTGTTGGATTATTATTTCGTTCGTGGAATGTACCGTGTGTCAAAGCCATATTAGGTGCGTGATTAATCAAAGTGAAAATCCGATTGCATTGTCATATCAATGTAATATTGCTTTGTGAGATTGGAGTGCTATTTTCAGATATTGCGTTGGAAATATTCAACACAGCTATCTATACATCTATACATATTATAAAACAAAGTCACACGCCGCGTTTGTCCGTCTGTCTATCTTCGCAATAAACTCAAAGACTACATCACGGATTTTCATGTGTCGAAATTAATGAACTTCCAAAAAAATGGTCACTTACAATGCGTATTTTAAAAATATATTTTGCTTATAGGAAATGAAGAAAAAAGTTATCAAACCTCTCAAACCGATTTTAAGTTAAAGCCTAACCAAGTAGAAAATACTATGTTCTTTGAGCCAGTAGACTGTATGGAAGTAGAACGAATTCTATAAAATCTAAAAAATAAGGTAAAGATATCTATAATTCCTTCAATACTAACTAAAAATGTACAGAAATACTCAAAGTCCCATACACCATGATTAAAAAATCAATAATTCCTGGTAGGCACGTATCTCGATTCCCAGAAAACCTCCATAATAAAGCCAATACTCAAAAAAGGTTGTAAAACTTATCCCATTAACTACCGACCTTTCGCGCTTCTGCCGACGTCTTCGATAATATTGATGACTAGCTGTGCCCGCGTCTTCGTCCGCGTGAGAATTTATGATTGTTCAGTATCTACCCGGACGAAGTCGTGGGCGCAGCTAGTAAAAAAGTTGCCTAAGTTACTCCTTATTACATAAGCTGTCTGCCAGTGAAAGTCCCGTCAAAATCGGTATAGCCGTTCCCGAGATTAGCGGGAACAAACAGACAGACAGTCAGACAAAAATTGTAAAAAAAATGTTTTGGTATATGTACCGTGTATACGTACATATGCATTTAGTATAAAGCGGTTATTTTTATATTACAAACAGACACTCCAATTTCATTTATTTGTATAGATATAAGTAGGTATCCATACTATTATACTATGCACCAACATCTCCAAATTAAAAACAAATCTTGATTCCACATTAAATACAAACCAGAGCTAGCTAAATACACATAGCATTGAATTAAATTATAAGAAATCTTTAATTCAAACCTTTCCAAACACGAATTCTGAACACACTGTACCTATAAAGATATTCAAATACAGAATTTTAGAGTACCCACTAAAACGCTGCAATTCTATTAGGAATAAATATCGAAAGTGCACGTTCACAAACTTACCAAACAATTTCCATCACTTATTTGTGCTTTGTCACGTTTCAAGAAAACAACAGACTGTAACACAGCTCTTACAGCTTATTATGCGTACATACATTTACGGCTCACTTGCGGCATAATGTTGTGGGAACAGCACTTCGACACAAGATATTTACCCCCTTATTCATAAACGTACGTTAGATATGTTTCAGCTATAGAATGCTTTATCTTTGTCATTTGCATTGTCAAATGTGCAGGATAGAAAGAGACAAGGGAGAGATTAGCAACACTTTAGCTAAAATATGTTTATGAATAAGGGGGTTATATTATAAAAGAAATATATCAACATACTGGTAAGTATCAAACAGATTGACTCCTAAGTACCAAACCGCCCTTTGCGAAAACTACTCGACTATAATACCTCAATCATGAAATTCTTTATGTGGCTTTGACAAACAACAGACGGAGTAGCTATAGCTTTTCTTGGGGAATGGTAGTGCCCCCGCTAAGACGAGCCAAGCGAAGCGCAAGCAGAGAATATGTAATAATACTACGTATAGAATGGACACACAGCGAGGTTGCGAGCGGTCTAGTTTTGATTAATTTGTAATCGAATATTTTATTTATTTAGATTAAGATAGTGCTTTTTTGTGCAGTGTATGGCTGTACAAGTCGTGACAAAAAAAGATCATTTTTCAGTTTCCCGAAGAAAAATTTCCTAAGGTTTTTCTCGCGTAACCTGTGGAAACTCATCAAATTATCCCATGGCATCATACAGGAACATTTTTTCGGAATAAAAAGTATCCTATAATCTAAGTCAGCTAATACCATTCTATATACGCTAAGTAGCCATGTAGGTATGTATAGTCACTTCATTATTTTGCTACAATTTGTTAATTGAAGTATGTAGTGAAACTTATTTTATATTTTATAATTACTTTTTGTTCTCATCAATTTACAATGTAACCGACGACACTGATGCACGGTAAAACTCTATTAAGTTTATGTTTGCATCATATTATGTTTGTAAAACTATATGTTTCTTTTTATAAGTAAATATATAAATAAATAAATATAACAAAGGAAATGTTTGATACATTTCCTTTGTTATATTTATTTATTTATTTATTTACTTATAAAAAGAAAAAATCTGTGGTTTCTAACAGTAATGAAAAGATACGTAAAAATACGCTGATGAATTATACGAATATCTTTATAGATTCGGTATTTGTACAGGCTGGGAAAATCAACAAAACATTTTTTGAAATACCACCTTTTAAACAATGACTATATACAATTTGCTTTGAACAAATTGCGTCATACACAGTATTCTACACCATACATAATGTATCTCTGTGATACTACATTATTTAATTTTAAAGTTTATCGAGCTCTAGTTTAATCGGTATGAATTACTTTGTATATTAAACAAAGATTTGCGCGCATGCTGCGTTTTTAGATGATATGATCAAAAATGTCGACTAGATTCCCAGTAGGCCGCGAGTTCGAGTCTCGCCTGAAGTCAAATTTTTCTTTCCATTTTTCTTTAAAATATATTTCACAAGCATGTGTTAATGCGAAATAATATAAAACAATTATTAAGGGTAAAAGCGACTTCTTTACGATATTCAATAAAATGCAAAGTTCATTATATCGGTTGCCTAACTAGCATAGTCTGGCAATAGATGTCGTTACTGCTACCATAAAGCAATGCAATAAATGTGAAGGAAAGATTTGACAAATCGGGCAGGACTTCAGTAGCTCAGTTGGAAGAGCGGCTGGACTAGATTCCCAGTAGGCCGCGAGTTCGAGTCTCGCCTGAAGTCAAATTTTTCTTTCCATTTTTCTTTAAAATATGTCGAAAATGATTTGAAAAGTTCCTAAAAGTGTGTGTTTTATTTAACAATTCCTCTCATCTACAGAGATAGATGTATTACCTAACATGCTCACAAACACCTTTTTGTAGTACGTCGTCCATTTCATAAACACACATACATTTATCATAAAAACTATATTTTATAGGTACATAAACTAAAAACTTTAAACATGAAATGATGCTTGACCAAGTGATATAGATTATGGTTTCTAATATAAATAATAGAACACATAAAATGAAAAAAAAAGAAGAATATTTCATCTTTGTTATGTTTTATTTTGTGGGGCCCAAGGTCGTAACCGTCGTATGTAACCGCATTCATATCCTTTCATCAAAATCCGTTCAGTAGTTTCGGCGTAATTGACGGACAAACATCCAAACAAAGAAACTTTCACATTTATAATATTAGTGTCATTAGAGATTTCAATGTAGATACGTTGAAATTACAGAGCCGTACATTACATAGCAAGTACATTATCACCTCATTGGAATGCGGTAGCGCTGGACGCTACCATTTAACGGCAAGGAAAATTAGGTAATGCGGTGGTGAGTACGCCCTTGAGCTCTGTCACGGAGAGTTCAAGTAAATATACTTACTGCTGCTTACCGTTTCACGATGATATGACACCGTTGAACTGAGTTTGGTGAAATTAATGAATGCTAGGTGAGATTTTAAGGAACCGCATATTAATTTCTCTGAATAAAAAACACGCGGTGATTTTTCCAGTGACTATAAACTTTATACTGTAAAATTGCAGTACTAAAGGCCGTCAAAGGGCATTTTCAAAGTGGAAAAATAAGTAAAACCATATTATACTCTCAAAGGGATTTATTTGAACAGTTTCTCTGTACTGCGTTGTAAATATCTAACTTTGAAATAAACTCTGGTTTCCAAGCAAAGAAGCTTGAGAACCAACGGCTGTATTTAACTGGGCTCGGAGCTTACTTATCTAGTATAGTGATACCACTGCCTCGCTTGTTTATTAATGCTGTGGTAATATAAATATTTTTCTGACAAATAAAGGTTTGATAATCTGTTTCAAGTCATTTATACGAAAATTGAAGAATTCTATAAGATTTTTGCATTACACATCAATATATCTAGTTCTTTATTGTGTTACCTTACTTTTATATTCATTTTTCTAAAATGATATATATTTTTGTCCTACACGTAATTTGTACGAATGATGACTTGCTTGACTTGCTTGAACTTAATGTCACATAATTATTGATTGTAAAATGTATTTTATACAATTATGCATAACAATTTTAGGAGTCATATTAACTTTCTAGTCGTAAAAAAAAATACTGAAAACGAAATAATGAAATATCACGTTTTGGGAAACGCCAAAATCTCGTCTAGCCTATCGCTTTTAGGCACTTTGTAGCGCTAGAAAGCCTTTTATGCCGTGAAATTGAATGACGTTTCAGTTTTGTAATTGCATCGTATTGCCAATTTATTTCTCTATCATGCCTACATACGAGCTGATTTTTAGTGGGCCGTACTTCAAAAGGCAATAACGAAACCCTTATAAGATCACTCGTGCGTCTGTCTGTCTGTCTGTACATCATTCTCAACTAATTTTCTGCGAAAGTACTGGACCGATTCAATTGAAATTTGGCACACGTATGTTAATCAGTGATCCAGGTACTTATGTAATAAAATTATGTGAATTTCAAACTTAGGGACAACTTTTAGAGGATTATTTTAGGAATAATAAAAAAAAGATTTTAAATTTTATATCTATTGTGTGGACGTCAAAGGTTTTTTTTAATTTAAAAGTACGTAAATGGTTTTGCCGTTATTTAAATATACGAAAATTGAACGTTTCCCCCTTTACCTTCAAAACTACTGGCCTAAAAAAAAAAAATTTTATCCACAGATATAGATCTTATAAGAAGATCATGTGTTTATGATAACACAGGAAATGCATGAATTATTAGCGAATTAGATCGAACTTGCCCATTGTTTTTCTTATAGCTTATGAGAATCGCAATTGAAACGGAACTGTCAAACGACTCTCGGATCAACTGAAACTGAACTTTAAGAGAAAACTTTGCTTTCTCATTGGAGAGTAGGTAGGTACGAATCATACACAAATTTGTTCTTTGTTTTTATGCCATGAACTGCCGTATTAGCTGCCATATAGTCGAACGAGTTATTGTTCTTGAAACTCACGAATGCAGTCGATACATGTGCGGTATGTCAGTGTGCGTGTGTTACGGAGTGCCCACTCTCGTTACTTTCTCGTTTGCACACACTCATTTACACTTTGCGCAAAACTGTAATGTGTCCGTGAAGTTAGTTACAAATCGCTGCAAAGAAGGCGATTTTATGGTTTGGATGGGATACGCGAGGAGGAATGTTGCAGCAGTAGTCGTGCAAGTAGTAGGTACATATCTGTATACACAACTGATACAGCTCCAATTCCTGAAAAATAAATTAGCGCAATCAAAAAAAAATCACTGTCTGGGTGTTTGCGAATTAATATTGGTAAATTCAAAATAAGTTTCAATTGGCTCTAAGTCAGCTTGGTTTAAGTTTTAAACATCGTTTAGAGTAATACACCGAAAGTGAAGGAACACAAGTTCCGCAGTTTCTTTGTGTTGAAGTCGGTTTTTCTTAACGTAGTTATATTTTTTGTATCCTGCACATTGACAATGCAACTGACAAAGTCAAAGCATTCTATAACTAAAACGTAGCTAATGTACGTTTATGAATAAGGGGGTTAATATTTTTCCATCAAATTTGTAAAGAACTTTGTTCGTGACATAATGTTATAATAACTTTAATATTATCTCAAACGATATCAAAGGCAATGCAATATGATGTCAAAGCCTTTTATAAATTTACCTAGAGTACAGGATATTAGCTTCTTGTCTGCAATTAACAGAATAAATAGAGTGTGTCTTGTACACTCCTGTCTGCCTGCCAGGTTCTTCAAAAAGTAATATACAAACTCTAAAATATTATGATAAAACATTATTTATAGCAGGTCGACAGCATCCTACGATAAAACTAAGGTAACTACGTAACTGCGTATTTTTATTATATAAGGTTAGTAAACCGTCCAAATGAGAGTTAGTACAATTTAGATAATACTTGTAATAATAATATTGATTTCTCGCAATAACATGCAAGCGAACTTTAGAAATTAAAGAAAAAACGGAAAGAATTGATTGAATTCGGGCAGGAATCGAGGAATCTCCACCAATCCGCATTGGAGTAGCGTGGTGGAGTAAGCTCCAGCCCCCCCCCCCAAAAAGGGAGAGACTCGTGCCCAGCTGTGGGACGTATAATGGGTTCACATTATTATTATTATATCCTCAGACTACAGGAATTAGTTTAAGATATTATCTTGAAACTAATCCTAGTGTGACATTGAAAAGCGAAACCTGACTGTAGGACACAGCCATTAAATTGATGAATATTGTAGCTCAAAACTAAGCGTCCACTTGCATGGGTGCATACGGATAATATGGCTAAGTAATCAAATCTTATGGTTAAATATGTGTAAAGAAATACTATTTCTTTCTTCGCACTCTGTGTGTTTATTTACCATGAAGTTTGGTTATAGTTTTTAACTTTTTAATTGTTTGATTTTAAAGAAGAAACGAATTCAGAATGTCAGAGACAGATTCAAATACGAGTTGATTGACAATTGCATAATCAATGAACATTTTAATATTATATTATTTTATGTTTTTAAAGTGAAAGAATAAACTTTCATTGTCGTTTCTTCTTTTCAGGTTTGAGTTCATATTGTCGTATATTACCTAGATAAAATAGTCTCTGTATAAATAAAACTAACAATAAAACTTCTTTTCAGCAACACAAGGTTTATTTCTTTCATGTAGTAAAACAGACTTATATATGTATAAGTTGGAGACAGAGAAGACAAATGGATAGATGGACGAACATGGTCAAACTATTCCTTTCTAAGATCTTTTAAGAAGACGTGTATAAACCTGTAGCACACGGCGGACACTCAGCCAAATTCCCATACAAACGCTTAATTTGGTCTCTATTACACAGATATCATTCAGTGACGTATATTTACACGTGGTATTCTCTACATGCTACGCACACAGGTGGAATACCAAATGTCGCCCATAAGAGGGAGGAGGTTGGGTGAGGCGGGGAAATCCGGCGGGACGTCTAAGTGTCCATTCTATACGTAGTATTATTACATATTCTCTGCCTGCAGTTCCTGTTTGCTAACAATCAATGTTAGCTGCACATTTATTTCCCGTTTAATTAATTAGATCACATAAATCGATTGAGTCTTTTCAAAGAAGGCAGATTTGAACTTGAACTAGAAATTGTAATAACCTTGACCCATTCCGCTCCCCTAAGACACCACCGACAGGAAAAGTAATTCCTGAGGGGTGAAAGGGAAAACAAACCGTCTAACAAACGTTCAGTTTGCACTGCCTGATAGAAATTTAAATTACAGTATTTTTCTTATGTCATGATATGATTATCAATTTTTGTAACTTGTAACTTATTGACGTCACATGTGTATCTATTGTTATTCACCATAGTCTATCTATATATGTAAAAATCAATTGCTGTTCGTTAGTCTCGCTAAAACTCGAGAACGGCTTTACTGATTTGGCTAATTTTGGTTTTGAATGATTTTTGGAAGTTTAGGGTAAGTTTAAAAGTTGAAGGGAAATAGTAAACACCACGATTTTATTTTCCCATACAAATGATCCGTATCTATCAAAACTTTCACACATTATTTCATTGTGAGGCAATGCGAAGTTTTCCGGGTTGACTAGTTTAAAATAATTAACATATCATAAGGGATTCATGTAATCCCAAATGATAAATAAACTTTCTGACTTATATGGCAAACACGCCTCCAGAACTACCAACAAAACCACCAACGTCACCAACGCCACCAATGACTCCATCGCCACTAAAAACCACCACCACCACCAAAGCCACCAACACCACCAAAGCCACCAACACCACCACCAGAGTCACCAACAACACTTATGCCACCAACGACATCAATGACACCAACGACCCCCGTATGGAAATGTAATGAAAGTGGCAAACAAGCATGCAGTTCACATCGATGCTAAGTGACGACTGCAGCCTATAAACACCCACATAAAGACCGGAGGTCAAAATGCAGATGCGTTACCACCTCCGAGGCCCGAGAAAATTACAGCGCCGTACATTACCACCTGACCGGCACACGATAGTGCTGAACACTACCATTTAGCGGCAAGTATATTAGGTAATGCGGTGGTGCCTACTCCCGCGAGCTCCATCACTGGAGCTCGACCACCAGTAAAAATGCATTTATATATACATATATCTTTGCCTAACCTTTCAGAGAATCGACGTGTGAAGCTACTAAATTACAAGACCCGAAATCTAGAATATATGTATGAATAGTAGGTACTCTATCAAGCCTTCTAAGGTAATTTGAATGCGAATTTTCATTTCCCTAACAAAGGAATAAAATCGGTAAGAAAGCAAAGACCTACGTAATTTAAAAACATTATCTACGCAAAGAACTTTTCATATTGAATCACGGAGCCTAACAAATTCGCCAACAAAGAGTGAACATTATAATAAAAGATTGCTCCGACAGAAAACTACGCGCGTAAATATAGATAGCACACGTCTGATATGAAAGTGAGCCCCTCACTCAATTACCGGTAGGGATGTAAACGTTGAATAACGATTTATTTATCGTAAAATGTCGAGATCCGGTACACGACGTCCAGTTGATCCAGTAATGTGTGTAGACCGATTGATCCAATGGTCGCGGTTATAAATAAATAAATAAAAAAGCTTTATTGAATTAAAATACATATTGTCTCAAAATGTAATGAAATCCTGAACTTCGATTTAAGTAGAAACTTGTGTTTAGAAGTTCAGTGTTTTCTCCCAAATACCAAAGTCACATTATATAAAATAAATAAATCATTGTTATGAAAGGAAAATAGTAATAATTACAAGGATTATTCAGGCGTGTTTTGTCGTGCGCGCGCGCACCTCTCTCTCTTTCTGTGTGTGTGTGTGTGTGCGCGTGTGTGTGTGTGTGTGTGTGCGTGCGTGCGCGTGTGTGTGTGTGTGCGTGCGTGCGTGTGTGTGTGTGTGTGTGCGCGTGCATACGTGTGTGTTTGTGTGTGTGTGTGCGTGTGTGTATTTAGTGATGGCCATTTTATGTTTTCTTGTCACCGCATCGGATTAAATATTTGTTGGCATAAGAATATTTGTTTCAGGCCTGTACGGTTGTATAAGTGCTGCACCCGATGCAGGTTTATACTCAGTGAGAGGCTGAGAGTATAAGCGTATTTAATATAAAACAGTAAAAGTGTTATTTTATGCTGTAAACATACGTGTATATATTTTACACACAGTCACCTCTGCGACGATTATATTATTTGCTATAATTATTTTTTGTTTTAGTATCAAAGCACATAATACAGAACACAATCACCACGTCAGTTCAACAAACATAAAAATCGAGAGTAAGCATACACGTTTTCAATCGAAATATTGATATTCCCAAAACAACAACACATCACTAGTCCAGGGAAAATCTGAGCTGGGTTCGATGCAGCGACCCTGGAGCTGCCATGGTAACCGCTAGGCTGCATCCGATACCTATTTATACTGCCTTTCAATATTGAATTTTGTGTATTCTATTTTAAACTGCCGTAAATATGACATGGATTTTAATTCAGTTGAGTTTATAAGGCTTTGTGTGTATGTAATGATATCCTTTGAAAACGTAGAGTCCAATTTAATTTAAAACTGTAGAGGATATGCAATGCATAGCAGTGATATTATTTTAGACTAGCTGTGCCCGCGACTTCGCCTGCCTGAGAATTTATGATTTTTCAGTATCTACCCGGACGAAGTCGTGGGTGCAGCTAGTATAAAAGTAGCCTAAGTTACTCCTTATTACATAAGCTATCTGCCAATGAAAGTTTCGTCAAAATCGCTAAAGCCGTTCCCGAGTTTAGCGGAAACAAACATACAGACAGACAAGAATTGTAAAAAATGTTGTTTTGGTATATGTACCGTGTAAACATACATATGCATTTAGTAATAAGCGGTTATTATAATATTTATTTATTTAAACTTTTGTGCACAAAATAAATGTACATAAGGCGGACTAAATGCCTAGTGGCATTCTCTACCAGCCAACCTTAGGGCTAAATAAAGCTGTCGAAGAGGTGCAATAACAAAAGATAGTAACTTGCAATCGAAAACATAAAAATATAAAAAATAACATATAGCTACATACATTTTGTTATATGAATATATAATATACTAGCGGCCCGCCCCGGCTTCGCCCGCGCTGCTCTGCTCCTATTAGTCATAGCGTAATGTAAGCTATCCTATCTCTCAAGTTGGATCGAACTGCACATGGTGTGCGAATTTTATTATAATCGGTTAAGTGGTTTAGGAGTCCATTGAGGACAAACATTGTGACACGAGATTTATATATATTAAGATAGATACGTAAATAAATAAGTATATAATACTAGAAAATATAATTATATATAAAATTTAGTAAATATAAATGGATAGATAAAATGATACAGATGTAATGTTTTCGTAGGTTTTCGCGAGCTTCATACATTGTTGAAATTAAACTTGCGGATTTTCTCGCGTATACAACGTCACGGGCAGACTAATTCGACGATGTTCAGCCTGGTCTTATATAGCTGAGACAGAACACAACCCTAGTGCGATGTAAACTACTAGAAAACTACGTTGCCATGTCATGCTAGCGCCACCTGTTTCTGAGACGTCAGGCTTAACGGTCCGGATTCACGCAAAAGTTACTAACCGTATCTCGTGGTTTTGCAGATTTACTAGTTTGGGATTTCAATTTGGATATAATGGGATCCCAATTCGTCGACAAACGCCAACCATCCTCTCTATTGAAATTTGGATGCTTTTTAATCTCAATAGCCTCCCTGACCATCCGTGGAATAGGACGATTTTCTTTTGATATTATCTGAACCTTATCAAAACGAATGCAGTGGTTGGGTTTGTCCGTTAGATGTTCACAAACTGCAGACTTTCCGGTTCGTTGGTGTTTGACATGGGCTATACGTTCTTTCACCCGGGTCAATACAGGCCTCTTTGTTTGTCCTATGTACGAAAGTCCGCAATCACAATCCAGTTTATAGATACCGGCATCCTGCAAAGGAATGTTACATTTTATGGGTCTTAAATACTGGTGTAGTTTCTTATAAGGTTTGAAAATTGTCTTTATTGACGACTTTTTCAGTATATTATCTATTTTATCCGTAACACCCTTAACATAAGCGACCCTTCCGAGCGGGTCCTTTAATAATAAAATTTGGCTATTAGTAAATCCGATTATCCACAATTTACAATAAACCCTAAATGAACTTCGATGCCGGCAGCGTGAAGCCAAACGGTTCAGAAGGCATACCTTATACCGACAGTGCATTAATGTAATAGACGAACTGGGGTTGACATTCAGACGTTTGCGTTGTTATAGATTAGGATCCCACTGCAGAATCATTTCGTTCATCCAGATATGCTACAAATCTATATTTTACTTAAATTTATATTCTCCAGTCTCCCACAATTTACTTTAATAATGACTCACGACTTCTTTTGTTTTATTATGTTAAACTGTGTAGTTATTCAGGTAATTGTGGTGATAAATAAATAAATAAATAAATAAAATTCTAGAGAATATATATCCACTAGGTTGCCTATCAAAAAATGGCCGCAAGTATTTTTTATATTTTATTTTTGGGAATTATTTTTCTTGTTGTTTATTTTTAGTTTTGCAGATTTTATTGTGCGATATCAAATTTAAATACTTATTTTGAGTTTTTGCTCTAGTAAGCACTGGCTATACATAAATAAGCATTAAAATTGAAAATGCTGCAGCTATGAAGCTGAAAAGCGACCTAAACGTCTGGTTGATTTTATATAATAATTTTAGTTTTATAAATCCGAAAACTAGTTTTATTTGAATTGCAATTTAGTTCAATTATTATATTATCAGTCGAATACCCCTAAATCCAGTATTTCCGGATATCCCAGGTATCCAATAAGCCCTAATTGAATTTTGAAGCTTGCAGCGTAAAGCTAAATGGTTCAGAGAGCATTCCTGGCAGTATATTAATATAACAGACGAACTGGAGCTGATATTTACACGTTGCTGACGGTATGCCCCTGTATTTGTTTGGAAGATTTTAATATTGAATCTGACTTTAGTGTTACAGTCTAAAGAAAACGAACGTGGTGTTAGTATTTATTGTGTTAATACCAAGTGCTTTATGGAGTGGGCAGAGCGCGTGGATTGTGAACCATGTTTACAATTTAAGAAATTAAAAAAAAAACCGAAAGAAAAAATTGACTTTGGGCAGGAAGTCAAAATGCCCGAAGTCAAACTTTTCATTCTGTTTTTTTTTTTTAATTTCTTAAGTTTACTCGCATGTGTGATTGCGAAAAATAAATAGTACATGTTTACAATTGTCAGGCTCGTTCCATATTTATTATTCTCTTTATTTCTTTAACAAAGTTGAACTGAGTTAGGTTGAGAATTTAATATTTTTTGTTTTAATTTTTTTTTAATTAATTTATTCATGACCATAGATACAAAGTCTTTCAGTCGTATACATATTGAATTTCACATTTCTTTGAATTAATGAATATCCATATGGAAGATGACGATGATTAAATGCTTCCATGAGGAATATGATGAGATGATGGGATGGCTCCAGTAAAGCGATGGGGACTTTACTAGGAGTTTTATGAAGTTTTGGAGGCAATACGAAAAATCACTTTTCACTTCATAATATCACTTTCTTACACTCGTGAACATTATCGAATGCTTTATGATAAAAATCCCACCATTTTTACTCATAAAAACGCGACTATACACAAATTTCGAAAATAATATCACGCAGCGACACAGCTCTTTTCCGCGTTCCCGCCAAAACCTCCACGTCAAAGTATTTTTGTTTTAAGTAATGACTGTGTTGCCACCATCACTGCAATAAACAGTATGTTAACAGTATGTATGCTTATGTACGCATGTAAGAAGTTATACTTCTTTAGCTTAACTATCCAATATACCAGAAATAAAACAAAACGACAGAATAAGTTTAGCAACTGACTTCAGACTGTCGTTTTTAAGTCGGTGTGCGCGGGCATCGTCAAAATTCTTGTCATTTTTTCCAATCGCGCCAAAAAAAGTATAAATTTACTGGTGGTAGAGCTCCAGTGAAGGCGCTAGCGGGCGTAGGCACCACCGCATTACCTAATATACTTGCCGCTAAACGGTAGTGTTCAGCACTATCGTGTTCCGGTCAGGTGGTACGGCCCTGTAATTTTCGGCACAGAGGCACGCATTTTGCCGATGCATTTTGACTTCTGGTCTTTGTGTGGGTGTCTATAGGCTGCAGTCATCACTTAACATCAATGTGAACTGCATGTTTGTTTGCCACTTTCATGACATAAAAAAACAAACTTCAAAAATGTGTAACTAAGGTGGCAAACAAGCATGCAGTTCACATTGATGTTAAATGATATCTGCAGCATAGAGAAATAAAAAAGCAGGTGTGTTGCCACCCCTGAGACCTTAGTCGTTATGTCTGTGTGATAGTTATTACAGGGCCATACAGGATTTTATTTGGTAAGGTGAGCTGTCAACAAATGCTATTCTATTGCATTTGAATAAGTTGCAAGTTCTCTAACTGTACATACTCGTGCGGAAGTAATTGGGTTACCCACGCCGCAGGAAGTCGCGGAATCATTATAACAAACTTGTATCAATAAAAACACACAAGTATCAATTGAGACAAGAAAACATAAGTAACACAAGAGTGCGCTGAGCCGGATGTCGAATATCCTGTCTACACAGAACAGCTGAATTCTGTTACGATATTAAGAGGCGGAAAATCCTCATTATTATTTTCTTTATTTACTAGGGGCCCGTCTTCGCACAAGTGCCTACCCTCTCCTGTTCCACTTAGTGTGATGTTAATAGCCAAAATCAAAGGTCAAAATGCAGATGCGTTACCACTCCTGAGGCCTAAGGTGTTACGCTTCTGTGCCGGAAATTACAAGGCCGTACATTACCACCTGACCGGAACACGATAGTGCTGAACACTACCATTTAGCGGCAAGTATATTAGGTAATGCGGTGGTGCCTACGCCCGCGAGCTCTGTCACTGGAGCTCTACTATCAGTTAAGAAAAATATTTATCACATCGTAAGATACCATTTTTTTCCAAGATCGTAAGATGGTAGAGTTTGGCTTACTTTAACCATTAGGATATAATAAGCTATTCCTAATAATAGATATATGTAATCGCGGACTTTTTGTAGATATACCAAAGAGAAAATATTCCACACTACATTGTTTTATTATAACTCAAAAGGTTTAAGTAGCGTCTTCGATTAAAGCTGCGGCTGGCTTTGTTCCGACACCTCCAACATATATCAATATAAACAATTTACACAAAACTTCAAAAAAATATACACACCAATCTTCCTCATTATTCACTATCTTCTAGGTGTTTAGACTATGATATAATAAAATTCTAAAATAACTCACACAAACAAACACACATTAACCCCAATGCTTAATAAGTGGATAACTAAAATTTCAATTATAATTTCACTCTTTTACTGACTTTTATAACAAATAGGTACTGGAAAATTATTAATTTTAGATTTTAGTATTAGTGAACTTTAGATTTTACTACTAGAAATCTTTATATTGTAATAGTAATAGGATTAAAATCTCCTCAAACATAATGTATAACACTCATAAAAATATTGCTACATGTACAATCATCTAAATTATCCGAAGGGTGTGGACCTGGAGACCTGTAAAACAGGTTTTATAACTTTAGTTCAGGCTCCAGTCTCCACAATAAATTAAATGACACGACAGAATGTTTTGTATTGCAATTAACTTAATGTTGTACCGTTAATGTTATTGTGGAGAGAATAAATACGTTTTTTTTTTATTTTTTTATTTTTTTTATCTATCGGTGAAAAGCGCATGAAAATCCGTAGATCCGCAGACCGCAGACAGACGCGGAGAGAGACTTTGTTTTATAGACGCTACGAGCTACGGGGCTACGAGCTACGCGTTGCTACGAGATTGGCTAACTTAGCTAGCACTAGCTAGCTAAAATAGCTCTTGACCACATCATATAAGTTTTTTTTTGGTAGGTAAACACAATGGTCAGTGCTAAATAACAATCAGTCTTTTTGTAGTTTCAAGGCTTACACCTTTAGGCTGCGTTGCATTATTAAACTTTATATTTACCTAATTTTATTTATTATTAACCAAATCTATAAACCCGTTCAGTTTTAGTGAGATTAACAAAAGTCATTTCATACAGATTATAAAAATTACGAACCCCGACCTTAATTGTCTGAATTGACCTTTTAATGCTGTTCAATTTTATGTATTCTATCCAAATACTTTTATGAGAAGTTTAAGTGTAGTTTACTAGCTGTTGCCCGCGGCTTCGCCCACGTGGATGTTGTTTTATAAATAACTATGATCTTTCCCAAAGTCAGCTCTATCTCTGTACCAAATTTCATTAAAAACGTTCAGTTGTTTGGACGTGAAAAGGTAACAGACAGACAGACAGACAGAGTTACTTTCGCATTTATAATATTAGTAGGGATTACAACTGAAAATAAATTTGAATATAAAAAAAACAAATTCCATATCTGTGAAATCATTCAAATGCTCAATTACTTCTATATCGCTGGTTGCAATACTATTCCACTAATGATCCTAATGATCACTACAGCAAACCTGATTTTACGCCATCACGCTGATTTTTTCGCAACATACCTACAAACCGGACACCAAACAAATTAACAGGAAAAATAAAGAGTGTGTGTATTTATGGACTCACGAAAGAAACTATTCTTTTTTAGCGTAACAATTCAAAAGATTAAAAATAAAACAACAAACCAAAAAAAAAAAATTGCAACTAACTTCAGACTGTTGCTTTTATCTATAAGTGTGCGCGCGCATCGTAAAAATTCACTCTATTTTTTCCAATCGCGTCCAAAGATGTGTATAACTTCAATACATTCTTAAAATAAAATGATGAGTCGCTTAGAGCTGAGCTTCATTCCAAACACAAAAACAATCGCATAGCATCACAATGAACGCATTCGCAATACATAACAATATCACGCACATCTATCAAACAAAAAGGTAAACGCACGTCAATATTCATTACCTAAACTAGGTCATCTAGGGCTCGGGCGTTATCGATTGCAGTGCTATCCAGGCCCGGTGATTCCTAGAAATGCCTTGCAAGCCCTGGATGCAACCTGACATGCGCACTGAGGATCTTGCATCTCACAAATACACAATTTTTAAATTTATATAGGACGTAAGAGTCCATCAACTTCGCTCGTCGCTTACGACGTTTATCGTTCGAGGTAATTAGAGTTCGTCTATATATTTAAATTATATTTTCACAAATTGCGTGTCTGTTTTCCAAGGGAAAGTTTTACAGAGCTCACAGAACTGTGAACCATTTACGAGAATGCTCCTTTGGAAATGCAAAATCTAGATATTCGAGGATATCAAAGTCTTCAAAGCGTTCCTATACAGCTGGCTAATTAATGCATTCCATGAAGATGAGACTATTCGTGATCTGAGAGATGTACTGGTATTTTATTGTTGTGCATATTGTCATCAGATTTTCATTAGTTGTTGGTTCCATAATATTGGATTAATCTTTATACGAGTATATAAAAATCAATTGCTGTTCGTTAGTCTCGCTAAAACTCGAGAATGGCTGGACTGATTTGTCTAATTTTGGTTTTGATTTTTGAAAGTCCAGTTTAAAAGGTAAGAAAATATGAAGAAATTGAAAGGAATCAGTAAATACCACAATTGCATTTTCAAATAGTCCGTGTCTATCAAACCTTTGACCTTTGACACATTATTTCATTTTGTGGCAATACGAAGATTTCCGGGTCAGCTATTAATAGTATATTACAAAAATTTAAGCAGTTATTGATTGTAGTTTTAAAGCACCGTAAGACGTAGGATGTCTGCAATGTGATAGGTACATATTTGCAAAAAAATATCGATTGTTTCTTATTATGTATTTCGAAATATACTTAGTTGGAGTTCCAAGTAAGTATATGTACTGTTATATTTATATACAAAATTACGTAATATTACATAAATATAGATAAATAAATAAATTATTAGAACAAATAAATAAAATACATGATAAAATTACACACTCTCTGCCTACCCCGTTAGGGACCTGGCGCGAATATACATATATACATACAATAATTAATCCAAATATTTGGTGGCGTGGTATCAAACATGTTTGATGATACAATAAAAACAAAACATGCTGTCATCTGTCACTATGACAAGTGACGAGTGACAGGTTGGTTGAAATTGGACATAATAGTGCCGACATATCGCGTAGAGCTCCAGTGACGGAGCTCGCGGGCGTAGGCACGACCGCATTACCTAATATTCTTGCCGCTAAATGGTAGTGTTTAGCACTATCGTTTTCCGGTCAGGACATATTACAAACAGACACTCCAATTTTATTTATTTGTATTAGATATAGTTTATAGATGTTTGTTTGGTAACTGAAAAGGCTATCTTTTTCCACAACGAAGATTGCTTCCTTTAGAATAAAATTAAGAACAGAATGTAGGCCATTACCACTACGTTGGGTTCAATATCCAGATCGGAGGCTATTCCACTGTTCATACATACACAATGACAGTTATATTGTAGCCTATAAACATCTTCATCAAACCAGAGATTTAATTACACAGGGTTAACTGAAATTTAACCGGTGGTAGAGCTCCAGTGACGGAGTTCGCGGGCGTAGGCACCACAGCATTACCGAATATACTTGCCGCTAAAAAGTAGTGTTCAGCACTATCGTGTCCGGCACAGAGACATAACAGCTTAGGCCTCAGGAGTGGTAACGCATCTGCATTTTGACCTTGGTCTTTGTGGGTGTCTATAGGCTGCAGTCATCACTTAACATCACTGTGAACTGCATGCTTGTAAACAATTTGCATTACATAGAAAAAAAATCCGCATCACTTTTTAAAATGTAGGTTTTCTCATACAAAATTATTTTTGCCTCTGTACTGGCTTCTTATTTACTCTGAGCGTAGGTATGCCACGCACCTTGCCTACGCAAAATATTGCCACGAGCAGCGGGGCGCGGGGTTGCGGGGTTGCGGGGTGACGCAGCGACGGCAATACTCTTTTGACCTTTGAAAACATTTCTTTGTTCAGTTTTTTGGGTTCTTTATCAAGATTTTTTTTTATGTATTGGATGTGGCAAGCAAGCATGCAGTTCACATTGATGTTAAGTGATGACGGCAGCCCAAAGACCAAACCAAGGTCAAAATGCAGATGCGTTACCACTCCTGAGGCCTAAGGTGTTACGCCTCTGTGTCGGAAATTACAGAGCCGTGCATTACCACCTGACCGGAACACGATAGTGCTGAACACTACCATTTAGCGGCAAGTTTATTAGGTAATGCGGTGGTGCCTACGCCCGTCACTGATGGTAGAGCTCCGTCACTGGAGCTCTACCACCAGTAAGATTTGTGAAAAGTCGTAGATCAAATGTTGTTGGGGTTTATTTAAAGAGGCTGCCTTTAAGAGGTGCTTAAATTAACGCTGTAAATGCTTTTCCACTCCTGAGGCCTACGTTGTTATGCCTCTGTGCCGGCTGTACAGCTGATCGAAACACGATAGTGTTGAACACTACCATTTAGCAGCAAGTAAATAAAGTAATGCGTTGCTGCCTACGTTCCTCGAGCTCCTACACCGGAACTCTCACTAGTAATAGTTTTGATTTCAGTCGAATTCTCATTCAAATACGAACTTTTTTAGTTAAAAAAAAAATTAAACGAACTAGCAACACAGGAATGCAATAAAGGTGAACTTAATAAACTCAACGTTACCCCAGGGCTAGTCTCGAATAAATTTTACCGACGGACACAAAAATTAAGCTCCCTCGCGTTTGATGTATCGATTTTCCCATCCTCTGATGTAGGGTTTTACAATGAGAGCTATCATAACGTTAACAATATGTCATGTTTACAGCACTCCTACAAACGAAAAACAATAAGAGGTAGTCTCCCTATTGTTAATTTTGTCCAGATCATTATGGGTAACATTTTGATAAAAATAAGGAATAGCACTGATTGTAATATATTATAATATTTATAATAGGAATCGAACCTGCAACCTCATGAAGTCCCTTTTTAGGGACTTAGGTAGCTTAGTGGTAAAGCGGCTGGACTGGCTATCCTGAGGTCGCAGGTTCGATTCCTGCCCGAAGTCATATTTTTCTTTCCATTTATTTCGAACAGCACTGATGTACTTTGACTAAATATTCAATTTTAACTTAACGTAAATTCACGCCTGTAATCGCCGAAGTAAAGCCGGATTGGGGGCTATCAGACATAATGTTGTAAAATACGTTAACTTTATTTATATTGATATTTTTCAATATTCTGGAATTTTCCCAGTAAGTACCTCAAAGTTTGGTAATCTATACTTTGTTTGAGAAATTGCAAACGAAATAGTAAAAACGTAACGTTGCTTCACACCTGTAATCCCCGAACTGGTACGCAGAGATAAATGCATGCATACACACACCTTCGATTCGCCGGGTACGTTTTGGCCCATGTTAAAGGAGGCGAGCCTGTTGACATCTCCGGGCATATTACCAAACTCCGAGGTATTGTATCTGTCTCTGATAGCTCGGAAATTGAACCCAGGATGCCAGTAGTAGCAGTGACCTGTTACCACTGGAGTACTGGGGCAGTTCAATTTATTTGACGACGTAGAAGTGCTCTTTCGGAGCCTTTGATCCCTCGAACTTCGTACAAACATCAAATTTTGTTAAATATTTGATATAATTTTGGCTAATTATTTTCATACCAGGACCTGTAATAACCGGCACAGAGGCATAATCCTCAAAACCTTAGGCCTCAGAAGTGGTAACGCATCTTTATTTTGACCTTGGTCTTTGTGTGGGTGTCTATAGGCTGCAGTCATCACTTAACATCAATGTGAACAGCATGCTTGTTTGCCACTTCTATTACATAAAAAAAAACCAACCTTCTCCTAATACATAAAATATTTATTCTATTTGGTGCAGTCGTTATAGAAAAAAAATGATTTCACGTGAGAATTGAATCCGCAACCGCTGGGATCTCTTGTCCAGCCGCTCTCCCAACTGACCTGCCGAAGTCCACACCCGACTGTCGAAATTTTCCTTCACATTTATTGCATTGCCTTAGAGTGGCAGTAGCGACATCTATTGCTAACAAAGGGAGTACTTTATTTCGTTACATAAAAAATCATGTTCCTAGTTGTTAATCAAATTACGAAACTGTTGAAATAAATACTAGATATGGAATAGGTATGTTACAGCCATTCATACCTATATTAGTGCCAAACTTCCGACGCAAAGCTTTGAATCTTCTAAATGGAGACGCTACGTAGTTTCCAAAACCGACCCAACCAAGTTTGTTTCTGTAAGTTATCTCCTCAAAGTTGGACTTACCCATTCAGTTCACTTATTCTATGTACATCTGTACAAATACTATTCCTGAGAGAAGTTAAGTACCTTCAACTAAATAAACAAAGAAACTCAGCTCAATAACATTAAGGTTCGGGTGAAGCAAAATATTTTGTTAAAATTTTTTAAAGGAGATATTGTGAGCTCGGCTCTGGTTCGTACACGTCCTCAAAAAGCGGGTAAATAAAAGAAATATCCGAAAAAAATACAATTAATTTATTCAAGAATATATCTTAGAGTTACAACCGCATTTAATTCAAACGATTTTATCATTTTCAACCATGTTCAACATGGCGGTGATACAGCCGACGCTAAGGATAGTACCTATGTTTAGAAAACAAAGCTAATGCTGACTGTATCTTACTGGTGAATCACATATTATCAAAAAAAAAGATGTATCGAATCGATCAATTTAAAGAAGTTCCGATGAATTTCTTTAAATTGGAAATCGATTAATATTAAGTTCTTAGTACACATGAAATCGATTTCGATAGTATTAAGAAAATGTTACTTTTTTCTCCAAGTACTAAAAAAATTAAAATGTCAAAAAGACATCGCCCGCCATATTCGCCATGTTGGTTTTGTGTAGCAATTCTAACTGCAAATAATGTTTTGTAACTGCAAACAATGCTAAATTAGTAAAAATATGCAGTAAAAAAACGATTTTATATTGATTTTGCCGGTTAATGATATTGTGTACAATACATGGCCGGAGGTCCATACTTTTTTGCAACATCTCCTTTTACATCCTTTTGTAACTTTACAAATATTTTGCTGCAACCGAACCTTAATGTTATTGAGCTGAGTTTCTTTGTTTGTTTAGTTGAAGTTACTTAACTACTCTCAGGAGTAGTACAGATGTACATAGAAGAAGTGACCGAGTTCCTTTGTTTATTAATTTTAAACTTAACTACTCCCAGGAACATAAGGCCACCTAAATCACATAAAAATAAAACAAGCACCTCTGCTCTTTGTGTAGATGTTTACTAAGGCAGCAGCCTAGTAAACATCTACACAAAGAGCAGAGGTCAAAATGCAGTGTGTGTCTATAGGCTGCAGTCATCACTTAACATCGATGTGAGCTACATGCTTGTTTGCCACTTCCATTACATAAAAAAAGAACTGTTTTAGATAGGTCAGTGCATCTGCATTTTAATCTCTGAATTTTGTGTAGATGTGTATAGACTGCAGTATTCACTTGTCATTTATGTGAACTGCATTCTTGTTTGAATGAATGATGGAGATGGACTCCATAACATTTTTAAAAAATGTAATGTAGAATTTGGATGGAGGAATAGGTAATGGAAAAATTCCAACACTTGCTCCCCAAACCGGGGATTGAATCTGGACGACATGGGGGCCGACCGACTGACTCTAAGGGCCCTAACTCACTAGGACGCCATTGCGACGTCACCGGTTACGTATCCAAGCAGTAAGTACAGTGTAGAGACGTCGCCACAAGGTCGTTAGGTTTTTTTTAAAAAATGTATTTATCGCTTTTACAAAAGGTTTACAAAATTACTACAATAAAAGCAACAAAAAACTATTGTGTGCTATTGTGAGTCTATAATGCAAAATATTTACAGTCATTCCTTAATTTTATTACACGTGACTAATAAACATTTGGCTGAGTTACATTTATATAAAAAACAATACTGGAGTGAGAGATAACCCCTGGGTGCTCCGACTCATCCACCCTCAGGGGCGGGGTCGCGGGAACGCTTTAGCACACATCCGCAACCCCGCCGGCGGCCGCCCGCAACCGGGCCCAACTCACGAGGGGAGCCCAATGGCTCCCGGCCACGCTAGTGGCGTGCAGAGCACCAGCACGCCAACCAGCTCGGGACCCAACTGGAGTGAGAGATAAAACCAATCACATAACCAAGCTATAATTAATAGCAAAACACGGATTTCACTCCAGAGTGTTTATAAAATATTGTTTTAGCATATGTTTAATATTTTTTGTTGTCAATTTATTGCATAAGTCTGAGGTGAGTTAGGTATCATGTATTTTCTTATTAGCAGCTTGGATACGTAGCCGGCGACGTCGCCATGACATCCCGGTGAGGTAGAGACATTATGCTTACGTTTATGACGTTATCTTGTCAGTTTCGTACCGCCTATTAAAACATTTTGCTCTTAAGTATATACCCGTGGACGAAAACACTTCCAGGAAAAAGTTAGGCGGTACGAAACTTACAAGATGATGTCATTAGTATATATATAAGTCATGATAATCGAAAGCTTTAGAGTTAGGCGGTAGGTCCCCCAGTTTTTTAATAAACCTGTATTATCCCACAGCTGGGCAATGTTTTTTGCCCTAACGATTTCCCCTCTTCTCTATTCTGGGCGCAACGTGGTGTTTCTTTTTTTATGTAATGATAGTGGCAACCAAGCATGCAGTTCACATTGATGTTAGACACTCACACAAAGACCAAGGTCAAAATGCATATGCGTTACCACTCCTGAGGTCTAAGGTGTTATGCCTCTGTGCCGGAAATTACAGGGCCGTACATTACCACCTGACCAGAACACGATAGTGCTAAACACTACCATTTAGCGGCAAGTATATAAGGTAATGCGGTGGTGCCTACGCCCGCGAGCTCCGTCACTGGAGCATTACCACCAGTAAAAGTTCTTACTCGGTCTTTTATATTAATGCCAAGAATGCTGCGTTCTATACCTCTTTGATAAACACTGAGGCCTTAGCCTGGGTCAGTGACCATGTTTGTGCAGGTTAATATAGGCAAAATGAAGACAAGTGTAGTGTAGGAAACAGATTAAATGAAACCAATATTCACAACACCAAACATTTATTTAACATTTAGATTTCAAAAATTACATTTATTACATTTACCTACATGTCAAATACCATCGAAAATACATTTGTTAATTAATTAATACGTAATAATGGCAGAGTAAGGGCCCTAACTCACTAAGACGCTATGGCGACGTCGGCTACTTATCCAAGTAGCTAGTATTGAAATACATGGTACCTAACTCACTTGACCACCGTGAGGCGACGTCTCCACACCATATTTACTGAACGGATCCGTAGATGGCAACGTGGCCATGGCGTTCTAGTGAGTTAGGGCCCTAAAGCTTTTGGAGATCAATTTGTTACATTTTATATGTTTGATATGTTACATTATAGCATTTAAAACAAGACTACAAATTTGGCTGCTCGAGAATACCTTTTATAGCATAGAAGATTGAGTATGCCAATGAAATTGTAAATTGACATAACTATTATATTATATTAATTATTATACCACATTAATCAATTAAGTTAATATCATACATGATTATTTTAATTTTATATAACTAAACGATTTCTCTATTTGAGAAACTTCATATTCTAGTACACGAGATGTACTAATTGTACCTATGACCTGTAACTTAGAAGTTATTAATAAAAAATTGTATTGTATTGTATTATTTATATTCTGCCCACCATAAACTGCCTACGATTATTATCTGTTATTGACTATGTATAACATTTTTTTGTTTTACGACAAGTTCTCTCATCAAAACACACATCTCTTAAGTAGATAATAAATCTATGTCTCTTACAATAAAACATCATCTGAAATACTATAACAACTATTCTATGTTACAGATCGGTGGAGACAAAATATTTTATGTACGGATAAGTGGATATTTTATTGGGTAACTACATTATTTTTATTTTGTGCACATAATAATTACATTATACTCGTATTAAGTGTATCAAATGGTAATGTGTAGCGCATCAAATGGACAAGTTTGATGAATGTAAATATCATGCAATTCTTATACATAAGCTAAATATAATAAAATATATTGGTAGTCTATTTAATAGTTTACGTAATAATAAAATATAGCGTGTAAGATTATTAACTTCGTTTCTTATGAAGCCTGTAATTACGGCATAGCATACCTGTGTAATAGTGAACATACAAGCCGACAGATTTTTATGTTCACCAGAAGAAATTCAATGATTGTAAGAGGTTTCTTGTGCTATGATATTGATTGATTTTATCATATGATTCCTTTAATTACTTATGTAACTGATTATCATAAGCGTAGCATATTATACAACTTACAGATAGTTCCTAACAAAGATATTAGATGAAGTAAGATTGACAATACGCACCGGACGCTGAGCGTTCGTTTAGACTCGCGGACGATCAGGTGACCGTTCCCGCTCACGCGGCAAGAATCATCCATTCATTGTGCTTTCGCCCGCCGAGCGCAAACTTAGTGAGAATAAACCCTTAAAAATGCCAAATTGTTCAGTGTTTTGGTGTAAGAACCGAACAGTAAAGCAAACTAAATCACTCAGTAGCATTAGGTACTCATAACCGGCAAGTCATAATTTTGTAATTTTTTAAGTGAAACACGATATCACATCGTCCGTTATCAAATATATCGTGTCAAAACATCCCGGAGTATTGCTAGCTAACTCATTCATATGGAAAACGACGGACATCTCGATTTTGTAGTATAAACTGATAATAGGCCTATTTATGACGTTTTGTGGCGCGATCAAACACTAATCAGGTGAAGTCAGGTGTGTTCTCCTCGCTCCTTATTGGTGTAGGTATATTTTCGCGCCAAGATAAGCTCCGTCCACTTACGATGGTTGAACCAGTTTTCTCAGAAAAGCGTGTGTATTGTCGATCTAACCTCATCTAATATCTTCGGTTCCTAATATTGATTATAATAATTACACATATTTTATAATGCAACGATTTACACATATGTACTTAACTTTGAATCAAATAGTACGTCATGTTTGATGTGTAAGTTTACCCTCGTATTCACAAACGTACATTAGATATGTTTTAGCTTTAATATGCTTTGTATTTGACAGTCGCGTTATCAATTGCGTAAGATAAAAAGAGACGGTTGAGAGATTAGCAATATTTTAGATTGCGTTAGTCCTTAAATATAAATCATTACGTCGTCATTAGTCGTTTTTCATTAAAACAATGGTGAATATATCTACACTCCTATACTTAATTGCAGCCAAAATCTAAGGATAAACCATCACACAATTATTAATTTAATCACACTTAAGATTATAATCTAAATTCATTAAAATAATGGTCATAAAATGTGACTATGATATGATTAGGTTATTTGCTTATATTATAGATTACATTACATTAATATTACATGATAGAATCATACAATAAGATTTCTCTATAAAATACACATACAGAAACAAATCTGAATCTCTACAGAAATAATAAACAAATAAATAATAAATAAAATACGCTCACACTCACAGCCCCACAGTAGGTGCCGTGGGTGCCGTTGTACACATACAACATATACACAAACACCCAGATACAAATATCTGTAGGCCTTACAAATATTTGTACGGGTGCGGAGATCGAACCCGCGACCCTTCGAATCAAACGGTCAACTCGCACCGCTGGACCAACCGGGACGTCAAAACAACGAAACAAATCTGTATCTTTACAGAAATAAATCTTAATACCCTTACCTTTCGCTTGGTTCGTCTTGGCGGGGTCACTGCTGTGCCCTAAGATACCTATGCTTACTATCATAATTAAAATGTGATGAGAAGGTCGGTATTTGAAAGATTTTATGATTCAAATGGTTACATACTAATATACCTATAATATATTACATTAAATATTCACCGAGTGTTTTATTTAAAAGATAAAAATTCTACGTCTACTGCATTACTTAATAAGTCGTAACCCCTTTCAAGTCCACATTTTTTTGTCGTGGATATTTTTTACAATGATCAAGGTAGAAAGAGAACAGGTGGTTAATGAAGTGAAAAAAACTTACATCAATATATTCTGTATCTACATTCATACTGATATTCATACACAGAAAAACAGTAAATGCATTATTTTTCTATTTTACACCGTGCTACGGTATTGGAAATATGTGCTAAGTAATTTTTTTTAGTCTCCAAAAAACCAAAATGATCGAATAAAAATCGCAAAAAAAAAACTGTTATTTTAAGTTATATTTACTACATGGTATTATTAACGCGATAAATATTATTATACTATTTATTTAATATCATTACACTCAAATATCCTCTAATTTTTAGTTTTTAATTTTAAGAGATTTGTTTTACGTCAAATGTGCCTAAGTACTTAATTGACATTTATTTGCTCATATTTTGAATGCCAACACCCTCGAATCATTCATTCTTTTTTACATCACATTAGATATTTACACTAGTATAATATCTACATAATTGTTTTCAATATAATTAATTTCATGTATATAAATAACTTCACCTGAAATTTAAAAATAAAAATTTCCTTTTTTGGTATCTCTTCTCATCTCATCTAAAAATAAAAAAAATAAAACGTAGATGACTGTTGTTTTTGCTTCATTGTTTTCTTAAAATTTAAATAACTAGGTATGAAAAAAATGTTAGGTAATCTATCGACTTTACTCGCAAGTTTCTCTGTAGAAACACATTTCCTCAGCGTGTAGAAAGCAAATTGTAGAATAAAATCCTTGACATTTTCCTTTTTTTTAACTCATAAAAAAGAAAGTTGACGATGTAATACTTACATACCTATTTAAATAATATGGGGAAACCAGAAAAACGTATTGTAACAATAGAAAATGGTCAAAATAAATCAAGAAACATTAATAAATAATAAATAAAATACGCTTACACTCACATCCCCACAATAGGTATAAACCTGTGTCGGTAAACTACACGCCCTTAACGGGAATAGGTCGACTTAACCTGTAACCCTGTATATATGCATCTTCACGCCAGGTCCCTAACGGGATAGGCAGAGAGTGTAGAGCATTGTTTTATTAAGACAATAATACAAATTTAAGAAAAAAATTAAGACTTAAGTATTTCAATTTATAACTTTTGCACTCGAATGTACTCCATGTATACATTTGTTAACAATATTTTATGACCGGTCCGTTGAGACGGAGACGATTTTTGATTACGGCCGAATGGACTACGGTCCATTCTTTTTGGTCCGTTCAAACGTAGTACCCCGTGAAGATACATACATATTCAAAATTTAAAAGTCCGTAAATGAACACGTTATAATTAAAATAACACTGACAGCTTAAAAACATTTACAAGCAGGCGGTCCTACCGGTTTTGAGAGTACTTCGCTTTTGATAGAGTTTAATATTTAATACATACAAATAAAAAGAAGAATTTTTCGAACCTGGTACAAAGTTCCATATAAATTCGTTAACTTTATATTATTATGGTATTTGTCTACTTCAATTGACAGTTCAAATTCATAGTGCCACTTTCTCTTACACTCGTACTTAAATGATTATTCTAAAAGTTTAAAGTGAACAAGGTTTTGACTTTGTTTAATTTTAAACTTGCAACTTGAATGAAATTATTTATTGTACCTAGGTCTAATTAATTAGGTTGTAAATATTTGATTTGTTTACATATCAATGCTCAATCAATGCAATAATTAACGCGCCATATTAGAGAAATCGCCACACGGCATTATAATAGTAGTATACTTAAGGGTATTCATGCAGCAGTTTATAGAGGCAAAATTAAAGAGGTTTGTTAACCAACACTGCTGTTGTTTTACTTATTTTATCCAGTAAAAGAGTTTTATGGCGCAAATATAATTTTCGTTGCGAACTGAAACATCGGGGTTTGTATCGAGACAAAAAATTGCGACATTAGGTTAACAATTTCATAGAATTATGTGGTTGTAATAAATCCACCTTACATTAATCCCTGAAGCAGCATATGGACGCTGTAAGGTCCAAGAACAATAAGAAATCAGTTCTCATATTTTACGTGCGTGAAAATAACTTTTTTAAAAAAGATTTTCACTTAATTCCTAACTAGAATATTTAAAGCAGTGACCAAAGATTTTTAATTATTCTAAATCTAGGCGATTAACACCAATTTTTGGCGAAGTAATGGTTTACATGAGATTTAATTTACGATAAATAAATTATTCTACATTATTATAATAATAAATAATGGCAACCCTTGATACGTCCCACTGCTGGGCACGAGTCTCTCCCCTTCTTGGGAGGAGGCCTGGAGCTTACTCCACCACGCTGCTCCAATGCGGGTTGGTGGAGATAAGGGTTAGTGGCCAACTAGCTGAAGGATGTTTTCAAACCACCCATAAGGCCTCCGACAAGGTTTAACGACTGCAATCTATCGATAGCAACCGGAACCGACGGCTTAACGTGTCCTCCAAAGCACGGAAACGCGCATTTTAATTTGCCACTAGCGGTCACTCATCACACACCCAACCGCGCCCGTATCGCTTAACCGAGTATCGCTTCCGATCTACACTAGCCACGGAACCATGCGCGCTTCATTTTTTATTTTATTTGATTAATATTTTTTTATGTTATTGGGATGACGGACAAGCAGACGGGCCACCTGATGGAAAATGGTCACCGACTATGAACATTTGCAACACTCCTCGCCAACGCGCTGCCAGCCCGGAAGGACTCTTTTGAAGAACCCTATTTTAGCACTTAGGGTATGGGGGAAGTAAATAACAAATAATTTACTCGTTCTGGGCAGAAACGACCGTGAAAACCGCATCGTTGAGCAAAGATCACGTATATTTTTTTTGGCTCGTGCGTCTTGTCGTTCTTTAGTTGTATTTTAAACAAACTGAACAAATTTGATAATTTTACGACTAATTCATTACATAAAAGAAAATCAGCACCTGACCGTAACTCGTGATAGATCCTCGTGAACCTAAATGGTGTCACTTAAAGACTCAAAATGGTGTCACTAAGATGGTTGCCGACGTTCGGAATACAAATAAGTGCGAAGTGTATAGGCCGACCGTTTAACTCGCGTATCGCCTGCGGGGTAAAAAGAGAGCGGGGGGAGATGTCACCGGGTGGGTACAAGGGTTGCGCGGAGCAGAGTGCCACGTCAAAGCGCGGCAGTACGCTGTCGTGTCGGTGCTTGCAGCGTGCGGTATGTATTTTTGCAACGGACGCTTTGACATTGACGCACATGGTAAATACTTACCAAAATTAATCTCAAGATAAATCGCTTTTCCTGTTTTGCAAAAAAAAGTTGACGAATAGCGTACAACGTATATTCCTTTTTTAAAGCCAGCAAACAAGATCATAGTTCTACGGAGTATCTGCAAGTCAATTACTTGAGAGAAGATGAAGAGATGGACAGCTTTATTATTAATTTGCAAGATTCTGACTCTTCAAGCGATATGTACCTATATTGGTGATGAATAGTCCTAATCCTACATAACTTTTATCTGTGGTTAAATATTACGTGAAAGGAGTTATTATTATTTTATTATTTCGTACCTTAGAAGCTATTATTAAAATAATTAAAATTTTAAGTTTATTTTTACTTAAAAAATACATATAAGTTTGTATATTATTATATTCTAAACTTTGCCAACAATATATCTCGAGATAACTATTTGGATTATTGAGTCCGTGTGTAGCGATACCCGCCCCCGCTCCCCTTGTACCGCGCAGGCGATACGCGAGTTTAACGGTCGGTCTATACCTACCTAATCACTCGCAAATGTTCCCAAAAATTTGTCAAATTGAACCTTTTTTCAGTGTTGTCAGTAAAAGCATGTTGTTATGTCGTTCATGCAGTCATTTCATTTTGGACGTGCTTCGATATCGTCAGCGATAATCAAAGAGTATACAAATACTTATCGTTTTGTGTTTGTGTTTTTTGTTCAAATGTATGGTATTAGGTATGTACGTGTACTTTTCTCAGGTTTTTAGCGAGGTGCGGTGTTTCATATCGTTTACAGACTTTATTTTAATTAAATTGTCAAATGCATTTACACAAACGGTGAGTTTTGAACTGTAAGGCTTATAGGCTATATACTTAACATCACGCTAAGTTGAATAGAAGAGGAGCAGGAATAAAAAATATTGCAAAAACGGTAAAATTCTGTGATATAGGTTAGCCGTATGCACCCGTGCGAAGGTTTATTCCGAAGCCGGGGCGGGCTGCAAGTACTTCATATTAAATTTAATAATTGACACTTCAGGATTTAATGGCCAGAGAGTCCTTGAATTAACCTCAATATATATTATTATTAATTTAATATTTAATATAATTAAAAACTAGAATTTAAATTACCTACTTTATCGTCATAAGTTATACTTCTATTACCTACTTTATTATTATACTCAATGAATATCAATCTAGTCTACTTGATATTGTTATAGTATTAAATTACTTCTAATAACTACTATCTTACAATGTTTTCATATTTTCTTTGAAACCTTGTACATACTTCAACAAATATTTCAAAACTAAAAGAAGTAAAATCGGTCTAGTCATTATCGAGTTTTAAGTGAGATTTACAAACGTCAATTCATTTTGATATACTAATATATTAATATTATTAAAGAGACTAGGCTTGTCCACGTGGTAACTTTATGCGGTGGGAATTAACGCTAGGCATATTGGATTGATTTGGGATAAGCAAAGAGTTGCCTGACTGCATGCTTAAAGAAAAACATGGTTATTTGTCATTTTTTTTAATGGTAAAAAAATATTGAACTAGCAACTCTGTTACCGTAACCGTCATCTTAGTACATTGTTCAAGTTTTCACGACAGTCGGCATTAGCGATGCAGCCTCAGGAGTGGCAACGCATCTGCATTTTGACCTCGGTCTCTGTGTGGGTGTCTCTAGGCTGCAGTCATCACTTAACATCATTGTAAACTGCATGCTTGTTTGCCACTTCCATAATTTAATAAGTATAAGTTATAATAAAAACGAATTTCGATTATAATTTCCTGATAAAAGGGTTTGTTCCCGTTGTCCCCGTCGCACGGGGACAGTGGGAATAAACCGATATAAGTACCTACGAAAACTTAAAATTATAGCATTGTATAAACTTGATACCATTTCAGTGTAGTTAGTTACATGATTTATTTTATATGTAACGAAGGCAAACAAGCATGCAGTTCATATGGATGTTAAGTGGCGACTGCAGCCTTTAGACCTCTACACAAAAACCAGAGGTCAAATGCAAATGCGTGGTATGGTGGTGTGGTTACCTTACGAAAGCCACCTCGGGACCATTCTGCATTCGGGCGACGGACATCCCCTAGTCCGATGCCCGAAGGTCCCTGCCCAGACCACTCACAACATCAGGCGTCCCAGGACGCCCGGGTGGAAGGGTTCGGTCACACATTTCGGTCTCGAGGGAGCGGGAGCATCGAAGTATTCCACCCTCCGCCACACCACTCCCCCATTTTACGGTGGAACCAACGTTTGGCGGTTGGGGATAGGGTGCAGGGCAAACGACATACACATACACCTCCTCCACACACCTTAGCAGCTTCACCGGTGTCTGGAAACAACCTCCGACTACTGAGTCGTCTTTAATTGCCCCCAAATCAGTTTTTCGGAAAAATATTTAATGTACCTACAGACACTCGACTTTTACTTTCCCTACTATATAATATTATAAATGTGAAAGTAACTGTCTCTGTCTGTCTGTTACCTTTTCAAGATAGAAAGTTAAAACTCGGTATGTGAACTCTTTGAGTTTAACAAACAATACGTATATCTTTTTTTTTTTGGAAATCTGCCTTCATCCCTTTAACACGGGGGGTGAAATTTGAAGGTATTGGGCTTAAGGCAGTGTTCAAGCTGGAAAGCCAAAAATTGGTATGCGGACTCTTTATTACTAAAAAAAACAACATTTGCTTATTATTGAATTATTATTTTTTGAAATCTCCTACATCCCCTAAAATAGGCGATGGAAATTTTGTATGGAGCATTCCACAATTTTCAAGGTAGAAAGTTAAAACTCGGTATGCGAACTCTATGAACCTAACAAACAATAATTACATTTATTTTTTTATTTTATCTACCCCCATCCCCTTAAAAGAGGGAGTGAAATTTGTATTGGGCCTTCCGCAGTGTTCAAGGTGGATAGCCAAAAATTGATATTCGGCCTCTTTGTTACTAAAAAAACCACGTTTACTTGATATTTAATTTTTTTTGGAAATCTGCTCCATGGGGGGTGGCAATTTGTAGGGAGCATTCCACAATTTCAAGGTAGAAAGTTGAAACTTGGTATGTGGACTCTTGAGCCTAACAAATAATTTCGTACATTTTTTTTGGACATCTGCCCCCTTTTCCGAACAGAGGGGGTAAAATTTTGTATTGGACTTTAGCCAACAATTGGTATCCGGACTCTTTGTTACTAAAGTAAACAACGTTAAAGTTCTTAAAATATACACGTTTTGTTAAGAAATCTGCTCCAACCCCTTTAAGAGAGGAGTTGACAGTTTGTGCGGGTATTTTGTCAGTTTTTAATGCCGTTTTTTATGTCGTGATAGTGGCAAACAAGCATGCAGTTCACATTGATGTTAAGTGATGACTGCAGCCTATAGACACCCACACAAAGATCAGAGGTCAAAATGCAGATGCGTTACCACTTCTGAGGCCTAAGGTGTTATGCCTCTGTGCCGGAAATTACAGGGCCGTACATTATCTCCTGACCGGAACACGATAGTGCTGAACACTACCATTTAGCGGCAAGAATATTAGGTAATTCGGTGGTACCTACGCCCGCGAGCTGCTTTACTGGAGCTCTACCACCAGAAAAATTGTTTTTTTGAAATTTGCCTGAAAATTGGTTAACGGGCTTCTTATGTTATGTACGAAAAATAGTTGCATCAATATTTTTTTTAAATGTTCCCCCACACCCCTAAAAATGGGTAATGGAATTCGGTATGGGACTTACCGCAATTTTCAAGGTGGAATATTAGTGAACAGGCTCTTTGGTACAAAAAAAAAGATAAAGCAATAAAACAAATATTAATACTCTTGGCAAAAGATAAGAAGCAGTACCCATGGCCTTTGATGGATGAGGTCACAAGTTTTTTAAAACGCGCTAACGCTGTCTTCTTGATCTGTACTTAAGTCGGAGCAACGGCCGCGCTACCTTTGCTCTGAGTTAGACGGTTAATTCTACATTGATTATTTATTTGCTTTTGATTTTGTAATTGTATAACCTACTGTTCCTATATAAAACTACTGTTCCTAGAGACTTAAAATTTGGTACAAGGGTTCCTTTCATGATGGATAATGAAATACATAAATAATAAAGGATTTTTAGAGATAAATATAAAGGACTATATGACAACAGGTATAAACATTTTGGATTACAATAAAAATTGATCCGTGTAGACGAAATGGGCAAATTCTGTCCTAAAGGGGAAACATGAAGTGGTAATTTTTTTATGGAAAGTTTCTCATTCCTGAACTAAACAGTATAAAAATTGGTATACAGGCTCATGATTAGGAATTGTAAAAATTATCTGTTTAAGTGAAATGGATAAAATTTCCCCCTAAAGCGGCACAATGGAAGGGTACTGTTTGTATGGAATTGAGGGTAAAATTTGCGTGGGAATTTTGGTAGTTTCTAAGTTAGAGACTTGAAAAGTAATGTTCCAGTTTTTCTGTTAGGCATAAAAAAATAGGTACATGCTTCAGTATTTTGCCACAATCACCCCTAAACTTTCAAATATAAGGGGTTAAAATTAAATAGAGATTTCTAAGTTATAGACGTGATTAAGAACTCCACATATAGGTACGCGACGGGAAACTTAATTAGGACATTTCCATGGGATTGTAAAATTTAAATTATTTATAAAACGAGATCCACGCGGGCAAAGCCGCGGGCAACAGCTAGTTATTTATAAAACGAGATACACGCGGGCGAAGCCGCGGGCAACAGCTAGTCTTATTATATGTACGAGTATAGATAATGGTATCGCTGTAGGTAAGCATATTGCCCGTGGCAAGTAAAACTATATTTTGTGTTTGTATAAAAGCAACGAAAAAGTCAGAATCATTAAATTATATGTCCTTCAAATGAGTCACAGTCAGTAATTTGAGTAAAGCGATGGCTACTTTACCAGAACACTTACTAAAAAATCACAGTTACGTAAATTTATTTTGTTGTCTACAAAAACACCTCAATTAGAAAATCAAGTAATAATCATAAAGGGCCCCACACATTAACGGTCTGCCGGCAGATATTAGCCTGTCAGTGAATCGTAGGAAAACACAGACTGACAAAATCGTACAAAGAACTGTGAGTCTGCGATCTGCTTCGATTAACTGACAGGCTAATATCTGCCGGCGGACTATTAATGTGTGGGGCCCTTAATACACGAACTGAAATTAGGTACATGTTCGTGTTAAATAATAATATAGTGTTTATTTGAGAAATAAACCTACGGCAGTACATAAAACACAATCCCACTACACTCACGCTTTTTTTTTTTTTTTACGCGGGGAAACCCTCATGGGCTCCCGCCTTCTACGTGACGGCGGGTAGTGTGAGACTCGTACTCACTAAAACCCCGCGGTGTTCCGACTCGTCCGCCACCAGGGGACACGGATGTGTGAGCATTCCCGTAACCACGCCAGGTTACGGGAATGCTCACACATCCGTGTCCCCGCCGGCGACTGCTCGTCTCCGAGTCCTCCAAGGTTTGAGGCCTTTGGCTTCAACCAACAATATAATAGAGGCGTGCGGAACACGTGCACACCAGCCATCTTGGTACCTTTCTCTAAAAAAGTGACATATTACTATCATATCTAACTATTTAACTGACTAAATACTAATTAATCAATTACTTAATTCCAACCCAACGCGCCCTTTTTAATAAAATGATGACACAAAAGTATAAAAAACTAGGTACCATGTCTTATAAATATTTATTGATACATTTTATTTCTGTTTTCACATTATACATGAATAGGTATCTAATATATAAAATTCTCGTGTCACAGTGTTTGTAACAATACTCCTCCGAAATGGCTTTACCGATCATTATGAAATTTTCTGTCTTTAATTGGTAGGTACGAGAATCGGTTGTAATCTATTTTTTATAACCCTAAATGGTAAGAGTGATTCTCTTTTTTTTTTCGATTTTTTGGATACTTATTTAATTTTTTTATACTTCCTTTTTTTATTTTTTGGTTACTTATTTAATTTTTTTATACTTACGTTTTTTCGATTTTTTGGATTCTAATTTAATTTTTTTATACTTCCTTTTTTATTTTTTGGTTACTTATTTAATTTTTTTATACTTACTTTTCTTATTTTTTTGGATATTTATTTATTTTTTTATACTTACTTTTTTTCGATTTTTTGGATACTTATTAAATTTTTTTATACTTACTTTTTATTTTTTTGGATATTTATTTAATTTTTTTATATTTACTTTTTTTATTTTTTTGGATATTTATTTAATTTTTTCATACTTACCTCTAATGGGATACGACGTTCGTCAGCTAGTTAAATTATATTTGGCATGGTATATTACAATTTTTTTTTTAATTATTACGTTTATTTTATTACACTATTATAATAATATGTACATACTACGTGTTGGCCTGATCTAGACATGAAAAGGTAATGTTGAAGCTGGAGTTATCCATGAGTGTACCTATCTTTAACTTGATTGACCGACCGATATGTCATTATGCTCAAATTAAAGCTTTATTGATCGAAGATAACAGAAAAAAGAAATTTTATTGGTCTCTATTTTAGTCTAAGAAAAACCTGTGTTCCGTAAATATATACAAATTTTTTATATATGACATGTTAAATTCTCCCTGTATTAGCCGGAGGTGGGGACCTGGAGTCCTAAAATACAGTTAATCCTAGTTTATTTGCTCCACAAACTTTACTTTAACTCACTTGTAATTTATTTCTGATTTATCTGAAATTGGCGATATTATTTTTATGTTTGGTCGGATCCACCAGTATCCGGTGCTTATCAGCGTGGTATTCTGTATTCACCGTGTCACATCTGGATCATAAAGATGAAAGTAATTATTTATTATTTCTATATTTAGTTGGAGCCACCAGTATCCGATGCTTATCAGCGTAGTCTGCTGTATCCACCTTATCTCATTTAGCACATAATGACGAAATTGACGATATTATTTCTGTATTTGTTTGGATCCACCAGTATCCGATGCTTATCAGCGTGGTCTGCTGTATCCACCGTGTCACATGTTGATCATAGAGATGGAAGAAACAATATTATTTCTGTATTTAGTTGGAGCCACCAGTATCCGATGCTTATCAGCGTGGTCTGCTGTATCCACCTTGTCTCATTTAGCACATAATGACGAAATTGACAATATTATTTCTGTGTTTGTTTGGATCCACCAGTATCCGATGCTTATCAGCGTGGTCTGCTGTATCCACCGTGTCACATCTAGATCATAGACATGGAAGAAACGATATTATTTCTGTATTTAGTTGGAGCCACCAGTATCCGATGCTTATCAGCGTGGTCTGCTGTATCCACCTTGTCTCATTTAGCACATAATGACGAAATTGACGATATTATTTCTGTGTTTGTTTGGATCCACCAGTATCCGATGCTTATCAGCGTGGTCTGCTGTATCCACCGTGTCACATCTAGATCATAGAGATGGAAGAAACGATATTATTTCTGTATTTAGTTGGATCCACCAGTATCCAATGCTTATCAGCGTGGTCTGCTGTATCCTTTGTCTCATTTAACACATAATGACGAAATTGACGATATTATTTCTGTGTTTGTTTGGATCCACCAGTATCCGATGCATATCAGCGTGCTTTGCTGTATCCACCGTATCACATCTAGATCATAGAGATGGAAGAAATGATATTATTTCTGTATTTAGTTGGATACACCAGTATTCGATGCTCATCAGCGTGGTCAGAAAAATCATAGTATAAGAGTACATGGATCTCAGCACTTAATTGATGTTGACTTTATTAATGACCAAATACACTTTTTTTTTCCTATTTTTCGATAGTTAGCCGCGCGGCAAATGCTTCACGAGGCTGCTCGCTCTGTGTGGACGTGCCTCGGTTAGAGCACGTGACCGAGCGCTCGAGCCATCTAGTGTCGGGCGCGTCGGACGCGCCCGACACTAGACATTAAAAATTGAAATACGAATTGAAAATAGAAAAGAAAAAATAACAGCAGAAAGCTTTCTCACAATAGTACGTACCTACTGTAATTCTTATTTAATGTCACTTATTTTATCACAGCAAGTTCATTTCCTTTAAGCCAAGGAGCCATGGTATTCAACCAAGCCTGACATACATCATGGCATATTCGGCACACATCTGAATATCTAAAGCGTATGTATGGACGTCCATTTATAATATGTGACTCTTGCAGGTACAGTGAGACAGTGACATAACTAGCATGGCCAAGGGATATTAAGGATATGCCGTTTTGGATCTGGATTTGATACGGATATAAAAATAATATCATATAAGTAATAACTAACACAGAGACGTAAAAACTTAGGTCCCAGGGGTGGCCTGGTTTTTGTGTAAATATCTATAGGTCATCACTTAACATCGTTTCAGTCCAACGTGAGCTACATGCTTGCCACCTTCCTTATTTATATAAATATCGGTTTCGGTTGCCTATTCCTATGTTGTTTTCATTTGACTCTATTTCGGATTAGAAATTGAATTTGGTGATCGAAGAATATTTCGAATATCCGTTAGATACGGTTGTGGAGCTCCTTATCATCACTAGCATGGCCTAGCACTCCTTGAGAGCATAGCAGGGACCACCATTTATCTGCCACTGTTTTAAGCTTAAGGTTCCCGTTAGTGTATAAAATAGTGATTATATACAATACCGTAATTAATATTGATATAAAATAGTAATTAATATAGATTAGTAACTTAATTACCCGAAGTTTCTAAGCTAGCGTATGGCATTGACTAGGCTACACTTAGGCTGGGTTGCGCCAAGATATTTGTTAAAATTATTGTAACATTTCACGTGCTTCTCTAACTTAAAGAAATCTGTTAAGCTAGAGAGGGATGTAAAATGTTACAAAAACTTTCACAAATATCTTGGTGCAACCTAGGGTTAGTCCTAACTAAAGTTGCTACTTTTAACATCCTTATGGCCGAATATTCAAACGTCACTCAATTTTAAGCAACCCTCAAATGTGTACTATCTTTATCGTTCGAAGGTGTTGTATAGACAGATGACTTTTAAGTCCCACTTAGATTTAAGTGACGTTTGAGTATTCGGCCGTTATAGTGTTAAAAAAGCTTTAAAAACAAAGCTAGATTAAAGTATAACTAATCTTATACATAGAAAGGGAACTGCCTATAATTTCACTACCTAAGTAAGTTATTTACAGCTACGTGTGGCTATCTATTTCACCAAGCTTTCTGATACAAATTACAATATCTCCATGAGATAAATCAATTATCTAATAGCAACTTGGTTGCATTTTACTAGCTTTTAAATTTAGTGGATAATTTACTTTTGGTATTCTTATATATACAAACTTGTCTTCTATATATTATATTATAAATTTAAACATTTATATTAATTTTCGGACATTAAATTATACAACCGATTTTTATATCTATCACTCACAGAATTTCATTATATTCGGTCAAACCGTTTCGGAGGAGTGTGGTAATTAACATTGTGACACGTGACATACTTTACTGGTGGTAGATTTCCAGTGACGGAGCTCGCGGGCCTAGGCACCACCGTATTACCTAATATACTTGCCGCTAAATGGTAGAGTTCAGCACTATCGTGTTCCGGTCAGGTGGTAATGTACGGCCCTGTAATTTCCGGCACAGAGGCATAACACCTTAGGCCTCAGGAGTGGTAACGCATCTGCATTTTGACGTTGGTCTTTGTGTGGGTGTCTATACTGTCTATAGGCTGCAGTCATCACTTAACATCAATGTGAACTGCATGCTTGTTTGCCACTTCCATTAAATAAAAAAAACTGAATATTATAAATATAAAAATAAATGCCACTTTTAGTTGTAATTTTATAACTTAAGAACGGGCTCACTTATCCAAACCAAATGTTTAGGCTTTATTCGGACTATTTAGTAAATGGTTTATGTGAAGTTTTCACAAAATCGTCAGAGCGGTTAATCATTTATATATTTTTTTGTAACAAATAAATTCAATAAGTGTCCGATCATTATCAAATGGGTAGGCTAGTTATATTATAATTTATTTAGTTAATTTAACTGCTATGTATTATTAGTTTACAGTTATTTATATATATTAATAAAATAATTAACTTAAATTAAACGTAACGTAAAACGTAACTTCACGCCTGTAATCCCCGAAAGGGTAGGCAGAGGTAAATGCATGCATTCAAGCATACATACAAACACCTAAGATTCGCCGGTTACGTTTTGGCCCATGGAACTGGTGGCGAGCCTGTTACCATCTCCAGTCACATTACCAAACTTCGAGGTACTGGGCAATTTCCAGAAAATGGAAAAATTGGGTTAAACCAGAAATAAAGGACTTTACACCATATCTCTGATAACCCCCTACTCGGGATTCGAACCCAGGACCTCGGCGTTGTAGTAGTGGACTTAAATTAAAGTTAAAATACTAATATCTATCCTATTCTTTTTAATATTTTTTAAGACCTTTTAAATATTTTTTTGTATTTTTCGTCGGTATATGTATTGGTTACATTTCGGCTTATTTTGACTTAAAGCTATGAATTTAATAAAGATAATGGAAATTCATCACCTAAAATTACTTTTTATTTACATTATACTTCGTAATACCTAACCAAAGATGCGATTACGAATAATCCCCATAAATATGGGCGATAATAATAGTGAATAATCGATTAGATCGATACAGATTAATCAAGTTTTGTAATAAAATATTTTAATAGAGAAAGTATTTACAATTCTAACAGCGGGTGCCTTCTTTTAATTTAACTTCTTAATAAAAGTTATTTATGTATATTAATAAAATAATTAAGTCAAATAAAAGTAAAAATACTCACAATTATCTATCCTATTCTTTTTTTTTTACTTTTAATACTTTTTTATTTTTTTTATTTTGTTTAATTTAAGTTTTTGTATTTGGCTACTTTTCAGTTTATATTTAGCTTATATAAAAGCTTTGAATTTAGTAAAGATATGTTTTTTTTACATTATACTCTGTAACTTACATTATTAATCCTATACATATCCGTAATAATTTTATTATATATATATCTAACATATTCTAAATACAGTTTAGACACCGATTGTTTTCAGCGAATTAGTAACAATATGATAAGATTTAAATTATAACGTTATTATTAAAATTTATACAAATGCAATATTAATAGTTCTAAGTTTTAATTTCCATTTTTAAAATGGTGGCACATTTCGTATAGAGATGATAAATATAGAAGCACTTATTAACCTAGGTAATTATGTTAAGGCTTATTGTTATAAAGAGAGTACTGCATAGATTTAACTTTTTTTGACTAATACTACGCTGGGGTCCTGGGTTCGATTCCCGGGTCGGGGACTATCAGAGATAACGGTTTAAAATCCTTTATCTTTGGTTCTATTGGGATTTTTCCATTTTCTGGAAGTTTCCCAGTACCTCGAAGTTTGGGAATGTGCCCGGAGATGGCAACAGGTTCGCCACCTGTTACATGGGCCAAAAACGTAACCGGCGAGTCGTGGGTGTTTGCATGTATGCTTGAATGCATGCATTTTCCTTTGCCTACCCCTTCGGGGATTACAGGCGTGAAGTTACGTTACGTATATTATATTAATCCAAATACTAATAATATCTATATATATTATTTGTATTTGGCTACATTTCAGCTTATAATCAGTAAAAATAAAGATTTTTTAATAAATATGTGTTTTTTTTGCACACACCATTACTTTACACCAAAACGTAACCGGCGAATCGCGGGTGTTTGCATGTATGCTTGAATGCACGCATGTTTTATCGCGAGATACTAGCCTACCCCGCGTTGTTATTTTTCCTACAGCTCTATTGGAATGGTTTGTCCGCCATTGTTGGGTTGGTAGTAGATAAAAATGCTTCCGCTATTGGGCGGTGGGTCGTCACGTCCCGACGCCAGGGCTTAAAAAAGTACAGGAACCTATAATCTGTATTTAAAGATTCAAAACTTTGTGAGTTGTGAAATGACTCAAAATGGTTGATATTACAGTCTGCCAATCAACGTGGCAATGCTGGCAGCATTGTCCTTCTGGGAACTTTGCCGCAGTATGACGGCGATGTAAATTTGTACATAACTGCTTTATTATTTATTTATTTATTAATTTTAATATAGTTTGTGAATTTTTTTTTTTTTTTTTCTGTAATAAAAGTGGCAAACAAGCATGCAGTTCACATTGATGTTAAGTGATGACTGCAGCCTATAGACACCCACACAATGACCAGAGGTCAAAATGCAGATGCGTTACCACTCCTGAGGACTAAGGTGTTATGCCTCTGTGCCGGAAATTACAGAGCCTTACATTACCACCTGACCGGAACACGATAGTGCTGAACACTACTATTTAGCGGCAAGTATATTAGGTAATGCGGTGGTGCCTACGCCCGCGAGCTCCGTCACTGGTGCTCTACCACCAGTAAAACTTCGGCGTATTACTGTATTGTTATTTACCTGTGAATTGTATTTTAATGATCTTCATCAATACTACGTTTACTGTACTGCAATAAGTCTCAAAATTAAATAATAATTATTTTAAGGTTAACATTTTGTATACGATATTTTGACATTTTAGAATTATTTTATCCTATGTGATTATACTGCAACTTTCAGAATATTTGAACCTCGTTCACAGTTTTCATGTGATAGGTATAATAGAAAGTAGTTATGTCATAACTTGTTTCAAATGATAAGCAATAAGAGGTTATGAAACGGGCGCTTTTAGCTATCTATTTTTACATTTTACTATGACATAATATTATAAAAGGTAGAAAATTTTGAGTGCCTACGACACTTATGTAATAAAACTGTAGGTTAAGTTGTTTTTTTTTTATTTTTAATTTTATAATTTTTTTGAACACGGGTCGTAAAAACTTATTAGTGATTATAAATAAGTGTGAACTAAACTATAGTAATAAATTAACGGATAAAAAAATATGAACGTAGTTAGTTAGGTACCTCATGCGAAAAGAATTTGAATATTTTATCCTCTGCCTATTCATAAATATCTTCCTTTCTCTACATTTTTTATCCTAATAATTCCAGAACTTTTTTTTGGAATTGCTAAAATAAATTTAAAATACTAAAGATAAAAATAAATAATAGAAAAAAACGTAGACAAAACATATTCGTGTGTTTTTTTAATTATGTTTTTTTTAGCTATCTGGAATATAATTGACCTATCTACCTACTAATTTTGAAAACATTACTTTTTTTGGTGGTACTTATTAGATTTAATTTTAGATTCCCCATTTGAAGGACGACCATTGCATCGATATTTCTTTATTACAAAAAAGCATCTTATGATGTATTAGATTATATTTTAAGAGCTGCCTTACAACTATACATAAAAGAAAACAAATAATCAATCCGTAAAACAACCATTAATAATATAATTTGCTTCAGTTATGAGGTCTAAATCTCTTGCCTGGGTATCAGTAATAACAGGATCATACTACTAAATAAATAAAAAGCAAAGCAGAGACGTGTCTTTGACTTTGCAATAAACTTGTTTCTCATGCTATGCAAAAAAAAAACAACAAAATTCGGAACGACCGATATTGCAAAAAAAAAGATAAAATTCTTAACTATTTGGCTTAAAATTATATTAAGGCTGTTTAATAACAAATTGCTGCTTAAACAATAAAATATAAAAGTTTAAACAATAATAAAATCAAACAAATTATATTATTAATTTTGATAATAATTATTTTGAGTAGATAAAATATTATTGGAAAAAGTGAAAAATGTATCTACTATATACATATTTACACTATTCTAGAACTAAAATGATTAAAAGCTAAAGTTTTGAAACATTTTAGTTTAATATTTTATTTATTATCCGAATCACTAGGTCGTATATATTCTTTATTATATTAAAAGGAAAGATTTGCCAATGCCTCATGCCAAGCGTATAAGTACACGGTCTCTGCGGGAAGCTTTTGTCACGCAGTAAACGTCTTTGGGTTGAAAGATGATGAAAAGAAAAAATCGACCTATTGCAAGATTTGAACTTCGGTACGTACGTATAGATGAATAGATGTTTTTTTTAAATAAAAATGAAAAATTGTAAAATACTGTATATACATATATTATTTACACTAGTTTAGAATTCTATTGGAATAATTATGAATAGTATTTTATTTTATTTGGAAGACAAACAGTGTTAACAACAAGAAAAGATAATAAAAAAAAAATACTTGAAACCATTTACATGTCTTCGCATAAATATATCTATCAGAGCTCAAAAATTTTTTTTGAGTCCTAGATAAAAAAATTGATTGATTGTGGTGTCATATTTTTATATTTGCTTTAAACTTTTCATTTTACGGGCTCATTCTTTTATATTTAACTATATTTCACATTGTGATTTATTTTAAGAATATTGCCAGTGTCAAGTAAAATGATATTTTGTATTCGCAAGCAGCGTAAAAGTATGAGTCAGTCGGTCAATTATAAGTCAGTCAGTCAGAGTCACAGACAGTAATTCAAGTAAAGCGATGGCTACTTTACCAGAATATTTAAAATGAAGTTTTGGAGGCAAACTGAAAAGCCGTGTTTTCGCACTGTTATTCTATTTCATTATACACGGGCACTGTAATAAGCCTATATCAAACAAAATGCCACCAATTTTATTTAATATAACTCAAAAATATACCAAGAAAATGAAATAAAATAAGAGCACCACACGCCTCTTTCAAGGTTCCCGCCAAAACTCCATTTTGTCTTAGACACTTAAAAATTACTCATCTACTTGGGCGTCATTCTTTTTTTATGTTCTTTTAACTTTTTTTTTTACCCGACACAAACTTTAATAATACGAATTGAACCGATTTTTAAAAATAACACATCAACAATAATCTAATATAATACGAGTAAACATGTGCCATTCTGAAATTAAGTACCGATAATGTAATGAAAATTGTCTTATGACTGAAGTAAAAAACTAAGGTAGGTATTAATTAATAATGAGTCGCGGGATTTTTTGTTTGTTTTGATATAGTCAAAGGTATAATCTAGTAAAGTAGCAGTAAATAAATAAATAAATAAAACCTCGCCACCCTTGGCATGTGGATTGGCGATCGCAGTGGCGGTAGTCTTATCGTAAGACGCTGCTGCCCATCTTACGTTATTGCACTTACTACCGCCCCATTCGAATGGTTTGACCGCCATTGTTCGGTTGACTGACTGCACTAGTGGAAGAATTCTCCTCCAGTGGAAGAAAATTCTTACGCTAGTGGGCGATGGGGTCGTCACGTCCCGACGCCACATATTTTTTTTTATTCCTATTACATTTTTTTTTTAATTGCAAATTTTTACGCTCATTTTACTATTTATCGACTAATATCACATGGGAACAATATTATGTTTTAGTGAGTTACAGAAACTGATCATGATTTCGAAACTCGGTCTCGATATAAAACTATTGGTTCAAGATTTTTTTTTGTAATCGTTTATTGGGTTCTGCGACAATACAACATACAAAGTAAGATTTTGTAGAAATACTTCTTTTGATGACTTATTACAGTAATTAACAACCCAGGAAGCTTTTCCATTAAAGTAAATAAAGAATGAAAGAAAATATATGTGTGTAAGCATCTTTCATAGAAAAAAACACGGTAAAATTACGAAAGCTCTTCATTTTTATCGTTGTGTACCGTTCACGGTTCACGACTTTGCGATAAGAGATGAAGTTTGTTAATTACGATATTTTACTAAATATTACAAATACTTTGGAAGATATTTACTATGTGTTTACCCATTAATTGATAGTTTGCTAACCTAGATTTAAAATAAAAAGTCGCTCTGGCACGATATATTCATTGGTTAAATATTTAATTGTTTATACTCGTACAATGAAATAAAACACAAAATATTTTCATAACTAAAATAAAACAACAAAATTATTGTGAAATCATAGAAAAAAACCCGTTGAATAACTTTACAAGAAAGTTGTTTAATAGAAACAAATGTTAAAAAACAATTTCTTTTTTTTTAAAATTTATTGTAAATAATTTAGATGCAGAATTATGCAAAAAAAGAAACCTATAATTAAAAAGAAATCGGTGTTATGCTAATATTATACTACATTTTTCTGTGTGCATATAATATATATAAGTACCTAGTACAGATGAGTAAATGATTTTTTTTTTAAGTTATTTTTCTTCGTTTAAGCGAAATATTTATTCACTACATACATATTTAATTCAATTCAATTCAATTCAATTTCTTTATTGCATTAGTTAGGTACATCGGATGACAAATAATTTACACAAGTTTAAATTCTATTGGAATAACTATGAATATTATATTTATCACAGCTCAACATTTTTTTGAGTCCTAGATAAGAATTTAGATACTGCTATCTATTATAACCGTTTCAGAGACCGTTATAAAGATATAGCTAAAATTCTGATATAATTTTCTTTGCTATTTTATTTATTTTAAGAACCACCAGGTCTGTTTTCCATCGGCAATAAACGCTATGACTTCTCCGCTCCGGTCGGCCGGTGGCACGCGTGACTCTATGGGATGAAATGATGATGAACAGGAAAAATTCCACTTAGTTGAATATTTTAACTTATGTATACATGTATACAGATGAATAGATGTTTTTTTTTTTTAGGTTATACTTCTTTTCTTTTTGTGCAAAATCTATCTACTATATACATTTTTACACTAACTTAGAATTCTATTGAAATAATTATGAACATTACATCTATGAAAGATGTAATGTTCATAATTATTTTTTGAGCTCAAATTTTTTTTGTGTCCTAGATAAAAATTTAAATTATGGTATCTATTATATCCGTTTCATACCGACTTGGCCGCGCTCGGATGATAAAAAGCTAAAACTCTGACACAGATAAGTTATATATTTTATTTATTTTTCGAACCAGCAGGTCGTATTTATTTCTTACCTACTATCAGATTATTTTGCAATACCTAACGCATGCAACTGAATTAAAACTATTTATGAAAAGAAAAGATTCACCAATCCGCATGCCAAGCGTAGGGATTACGCCATATCCCCTGATATAATACACAATCTTTGCGGGAGAGAGGTTTTTGTCCCGCAGTGGACGTCTTTGGGGTAAAACATAGAGCAACACGGGCCACCGGCCTCGCGGACCGGAGAGGAGTAGTTATATGCAGGCTTTTCCCTCTGTCAAAGTACAAGCACAAGTGTGCCTACGCCTGTCGCCTAAATGTTTAAATGTGTGCGTGAAAAATGACAAGATGGTTTTGCATCAGCAATAAACGCTATGGCTACTCCCCTCCAGTCAGCCGCGGCCGGTGGCCTGTGTTGCTCTATGGGTTGAAATGACGATGAAAAGGAAAAAAACGATCTAGTGCAAGGTTTGAATTTCTGTATACATATGTACCTACCTAGTACTTAAGAGTAGAAGTTTATTTTTTGAAGTCATACTTCTTTTCTTTTTGTGTAAAATTTATCTACTATGTACATTTTTACGAAAATTTTAAATTATATTTGGAATAATTATGACCATTATTCACAGATCAATATTTTTTTGAGTAGATAAGAATTTAATCTAAATTGTTGTGAAAAATGTTATCTATTATTTATCCGTTTTATATACACTCGGCCACGCTGGGAAGATTACAAGTTAACATTTTGAAACGTTTTAGTTTAATATTGTATTTATTATCCGAACCACCAGGTCGTATTTATTTCTTACGGTAAGATTTAAAAAAATATATATAAATTAATTAATAGATACAATCACATATATTAAATAATATGAATAATAGTTCTGAATTTAAATGTCTTCATTTGAGATTATAGTCATAAGTTTATATCTTAATATATATAAATCTCGTTGTAATGTAAATTTCAAATTAAAACTGTAATCTTTAGTATGTATAGGAAATATTACATGTACATGAAATGTTCTCATAATTTTGCGGTGCCCCTACGGGGTGTTACATGTAACTACAAAATATTGAATTGTAAGACCTTATAACCATGTGACAAGCAAATAAATAAATAATAATAATAATATTTTTTTCGCAATAACGCATGTGACTGAGCTAAAAGTATTAATGAAAAGGAAAGATTCGCCAGTCCAATATGCCGTAATCCAAATTAGGGATTACGCCACTTTCCCTATAAGTATAGGAATATGCCGTATAGTTAGTATAGTATCCATAGTAAATGGTAGATACCTACTCCAGCTTCTGTATTTGGTCTGAATCACTAAGGCCCATATAAAAAGACAAATTTTAGTCCGAGAACATGGCATGAAGATCCCGTTTGGTATGGAAAGTATGGGAAGTGTAAGATTGCCCTTATGCCAGTTATTATCACCTAATTGGGAACACGGCAGCGCGGAATACTAACATTTCGGAGCAGATAAGTATGTATAAGGTAATGCGGTGGTGTCCCCCAAACATTCCTTTTTAATTTATGAGTATGTATATTAATTCAGATATCGGAGGTAACTATTAGTGGCCTTTATCCTGTATCCCAACTATATACTAACTATTCTAACTAAATACTGCTACGACTGTACAATCTACCTAGTTACTGGCTTTTTGATTATTAGGCTTATCGATATTAAAGCTAGCATAATCCTTAAAACTGTATCGGGGACCGGGGAGATTTGATGGGTCCTTTTTGAAGCATTGGATTGATATAGGAAGGCTGATTGGTGTGTGATATGCACGTATCAGCGTCAAACTTTGCTTCAAAATAGGTGCCGACGGCTTTGTGTGTTGTTTTTTGTAATATTTTATCTTTTGTTATACTTACCTTAGTTCTATAGTATTGTTACTATCATATGGATTTTGGTCTGCAATAAAGTTATATTATGATTACTATTATAATTATAATGTATTTAAAATATTCACTATGTAGGAACAACACTCACTCATGCTGGGTTGATCTTCTCTAGATATTGGTCAAGGTGACAGAGAAGATTTTTTTTAAGTCATGAAGTGGTAAACAAGCACACAGATCACATTGATGGAAAGTGAAATCATACTGTATCCTATAAACGTCTATAAAACCAGAGATTTCAATATCGGTCGACGTCCAAATCGGTCGCTATAAGCATTTTAAGGAAAAAAGTTATACCTACAAATATGAGACCCCAGCCAAGCCCATATGTATCTGGTAGATATGAAAGTCCTAATTAGTCAGGCCATATACCTAAAGCACTGAGGCCGCCCTGTATGATTAGAGACATGTGAAGCAACTGTCAACGTTTTCAAAGTTGCCTTCAATGTGCCCGGGAGCCCGGGAAGTATACATATTTTGGTAGAACGCGCCATGCCCAATTGAAGATCATTATAGCCTAACAGTATTATGGCCAACAGTTCTGTTTGTTACTCTAAGTAGATAATATGTGTAAGTCCTACTCAGGCCCTAAAGATCAACCGCTGGGCAGTATAATTTGATGAAATATGTAGGTTATACTTCACCGAGAGGCCTTTATCACACTGTGTAACCCAGTGTGAAATATCTGCCAACTTTTCAAGGGTCATAGGCACATGGGCTTTATGAGATCGTTAATAAGCCTGAGAAGTATAAACATTTTGGAAGAACGCGCTATGTCCAGTCGAAGATCATTATAGCCTGACAGTATTATAGCCAACAGTTCTGTCTGTTACTCTTAGTAGATAATATGGCATGTGTAAGTCCTACTCAGGCCCTAAAGATCAACTGCTGGGCAGTATAATATGATGAAATATGTAGGTTATACTTCGACGAGAGCCACTTAACACACTGAGTAACCAGAGCGAAACCTCTACCAAAAACCATGAGCACATGAACCTGAGAAGTATAAATGTTTTTGGAAAAACGCGCCATGCCCAATTGAAGATCATTATAGACTGACAGTATTATGGAAAGGAGTTCTGTCTTATACTCATAGTAGATAATATATGTAAGTCCTACTCAAGCCCTAAAGATCAACTGCTGGGCAGTATAATTTGATGAAATATGTAGGTTATACAGCACCGAGAGGCCCTAATCACACTGTGTAACCCAGTGTGAAACTTCTGCCAACTTTTTCTACCAAAATTCCGAGTATAGTGCAAGATTTGAACTTCCGTATATATATGTACAAATGAGCAATGTTTTTTTGAAATCATACTTCTTTTTTTTGTGAAAAATCTATGTACTATATACATTATTACACTAACTTAGAATTCTATTGAAATAATTATGAACATTACATCTATCACAGCTCAACATTTTTTTGTGTCCTAGATAAAAAAATAGATTATGATATCTATTATATCCGTTTCATATCGACTTGGCCGCGCTGGAAAGATAAAAAGTTAAAACTCTGACACAGATAAGTTATATATTTTATTTATTTTTCGAACCAGCAGGTCGTATTTATTTCTTACCTACTACAAGATTATTTTGCAGTACCTAACGCATGCAATTGAATTAAAACTATTTATGAAAAGAAAAGATTCACCAATCTGCATGCCAAGCGCAGGGATTATGGCATACCCCCTCATATAATACACAATCTTTGCGGAATGTGAGGCTTTTGTCTCGCAGTGGACGTCTTTGGGTTGAAATGACGATGAAAAGGAAAAATTCGACCAAGTGCAAGTTTTGAACTTCTGTATACATTATGTACCTAGTACATATGAATAGAAGTTTTTTTTTGGAGTCACACTTTTCTTTTTGGGAAAATCTATCTACTAGGTATATACATTTTTACATTAATTTAGAAATATTTTGCTATGATTGTGACCATTATATCTATCATAGCTCAACATTTTCATGAAAAGAAAAGATTCACCAATCCGCATACCAAGCGTAGGGATTACGCCATATCCCCTCATATAATACACTATCTTTGCGGGATGTGAGGCTTTTGTCCCGCAGTGGACGTCTTTGGGTTGAAATGACGATGAAAAGGAAAAATTCGACCAAGTGCAAGATTTGATCTTCTGTATATATATGTACCTAGTACATATGAGTAGATGTTTTTTTTTGAAGGTGTACTTCTTTTCTTTTTGTGAAAAATCTATCTACTAGGAATGTACATTTTTACACTAATTTACACTACACAATCTTTGCGGGAGAAAGGTTTTTGTCCCGCAGTGGACGTCTTTGGGGTGAAACATAGAGCCACACGGGCCACCGGCCGCTGCGGACCGGAGGGGAGTAGCCATATGCAGGCTTTTCCCTCTGGCAAAGTACAAGCACAAGTGTGCCTACGCCTGTCGCCTAGATGTTTAAATGTGTGCGTGAAAAATGACAAGATTGTTTTGCATTGGCAATAAACGCTATGGCTACTCCCATTCTGGTCCGCCGCGGCCGGTGGCCATTGTTGCTCTATGGGTTGAAATGACGATGAAAAGGAAAAATTCGACCTAGTGCAAGATTTGAACTTCTGTATACATGTATACAGATGAGTCGTTTTTTTTTGAAGTCATTCTTCTTTTCTTTTTGTGAAAAATCTATGTACTATATACATTTTTACGAAAATTTAAAATTGTATTTGGAATAATTATGACTATTATATTTATCACAGATCAACATTTTTTTGAGAAGATAAGAATTTAGATTATGTTATAGATCTATTATATATCCGTTCCGTATACACTTGGCCGCGCTCGGAATATTAAAAGTTAAAATTTTGAAACGTTTCTTCCTATAGGCAGACAATATGTAATAATACTACGTATAGAATGGACACTTCGACGTCTCGCCCGATTTCCCCGCATCACGAAACCCCTTCCCCTCTTATGGGCTTTTCTACGTGCTACGCACACAGGTGCACGTGTAAATACACGTCGCTGATTGATGTTTGTGTAATAGAGGCAACAGAGCAAATTAAGCGCTTGTATGGAATTTTATCGGAGTGTCCACGGTGTGCTATAGGTAAGATTTTTTTGCATTTGACTGAATTAAAAGTAGGTATTTATGAAAAGGAAAGATTCTGCCGTATGGGTAGTATAGTATCCATAGTAACAAGTGTAGATACTCCAGCTTCTATATTGGGTCTGAATCACTAAGGCCCGTATTAATAGACAGATTTTTGTCCCAGAACATGGCATTAAGATCTAGTTTGGTATGGAAAATATAGGAACTGTAAGATTGCCCTTATGCCAGTAATTATAGGTCGCATATTATCACCTAATTGGAACACGGCAGCGTGGAATACTAACATTTCGGAGCAGATAAGTATGTATAAGGTAATGCGGAAGTGTCCCCAAAAATTCCTTTTTAGTTTATGAGTATGTATATTAATTCAGATATCGGAGGTAACTATTAGTGGCCTTTATCCTGTATCCTAACTATATACTAACTATTCTAACTAAATCTACTGCTACGACTGTACAATCTACATAGTTACTGGCTGTTTGATCATTTGGCTTATCGTTAATAAAGCTAGCATAATCCTTAAAACTCTATCGGGGACCGGGGAGATTTGATGCATTTCCTTTTTGAAGCATTGGATTGATATGCACCATCGACTATAGAAGAAGGAAGGTTGATTGGTCTGTGATATGCACATATCAGCGTCAAACTTTGCTTCAAAATAGGTGCCGACGGCTTTGTGTGTTGTTTTTTGTAATATTTTATCTTTTGTTATATTAACCTTAGATCTTAAGTATTATTGTTACTAACACATGGATTTTGGTCTGCAATAAAATTATATTATTATTACTATTATATTTATAATGTATTTAAAATATTCACTATGTAAGTACAACACTCACTCATCTTGGGTTGATCTTCTGCAGATATTAGTCAAGGTGACAGAGAAGGTTTTTTACGTAATAAAGTGGTAAACAAGCAGACAGATCACATTGATGGCAAGTGAATACTGTATCCTATAAACATCTACATAAAAACTACAGATTTCAATGTACATGCGTTGCCACTCCTGAGCTCTAAGTTGATATGCCTCTGTGCTAGAAATTACAGAGGCGTACATTAACACCTGAGCACTATAGGGCTGAACACTACGGCGGCATGTAGATTTGGTAATGCAGCGGTGTCTACGACCCCGTGCTATGTCACCCGAGCTCTACTATCTACCATCAGTTAAAAATATTATGATAAATAGTAAGTTGATTAATCTAAAAAAATAAATAAGTTAGTATTGGGTAATTGATCTCTATTGAAACCGTAATAGAGCTGGGGAAAAGACGCTTCGCCCAGATGAAGATATAATAAACTTTTAACTTGGTCTCATTTGCTAATGTAAAAAATAACGTACCTATTATTCTACTATTACTCGTTAATAATCCTTCCGTATCGGTCGCTGTAAGAATTTTTAGGAAAAAAGTTATACCTACAAATATGAGCCCAGGTAATATGTATCTTGTAGATATGAAAGTCCTAATAAGTCAGGCCATATACCTAGAGCACCGAGGTCACCCGGTATGATAAGAGACATGTGAAGCAACTGTCAACGTTTTCAAAGTTGCCTTAAATGTGCAATGAGCCTGGGAGAAAAAAATATAGTATCAATATTTTGGTAGAACGCGCCATGCCCAATTGAAGATCATTATAGCCTGACAGTCTTATGGCAAAGAGTTCTGTTTTATACTCATAGTAGATAATATATGTAAGTCCTACTCAGGCCCTAAAGATCAACTGCTGGGCAGTATAATTGGATGAAATATGTAGGTTATAACTCTACCGAGAGGCCCTAATCACACTGTGTAACCCACTGTGAAACTTCTGCCAACTTTTTCTACCAAAATTCCGAGTATAGTGCAAGGTTTGAACTTCCGTATACATATGTACAAATGAGCAATGTTTTTTTGAAATTATACTTCTTATTTTGTGAAAAATCTATGTACTATATACATTTTTACACTAACTTAGAATTCTATTGAAATAATTATGAACATTTTAACTGCTATCACAGCTCAACACTTTTTTGAGTCCTAGAGAAGAATTTAGATTATGCTTTCTATTATATCCCTTTCATATCGACTTGGCCGCGATGGGAAGATATAGATAAAATTCTGATAGAGTTTTCTTTACTATTTTATTTATTTTAAGAACCACTTGGTCTGTTTTCCATCGGCAATAAACGTTATGGCTACTCCCCTCCGGTGGCACGTGCAACTGGGTTGAAATGACGATGAAAAGAAAAAATCGACCTAGTGCAAAATTTTAACTTTTTTATACATATGTACAGATTATTTTTTTTTTGTGAAGTCATACTTCTTTTCTTTTTGTGAAAAATCTATCTACTAGGTATATACATTTTTACAATAATTTAGAAATATGTTGGAATAATTATGACCATTATATCTATCATAGCTCAACATTATTATGAAAAGAAAAGATTCACCAATCCGCATGCCAAGCGTAGGGATTACGCCATATAATACACAATCTTTGCGGGATGGGAGGCTTTTGTCCCGCAATGGACGTCTTTGGGTTGAAATGACGATGAAAAAGAAAAATTCGACCAAGTGCAATTTTTGAACTTCTGTATACATATGTACCTAGTACATATGAGTACATGTTTTTTTTTGAAGACATACTTCTTTTCTTTTTGTGAAAAATCTATCTACTAGGTATATAAATTTTTACACTAATTTAGAAATATGTTGGTAGGTATAATTATGACCATTATATCTATCACAGCTCAACATTTTTATGAAAAGAAAAGATTCACCAATCCGCATGCCAAGCGTAGGGATTACGTCATATCCCCTCATATAATACACAATCTTTGCGGGAGAGAGGTTTTTGTACCGCAGTGGACGTCTTTGGGGTGAAACATAGAGCAACACGGGCCACCGGCCTCGCGGACCGGAGAGGAGTAGCTATATGCAGAGGCTTTTCCCTCTGTCAAAGTACAGGCACAAGTGTGCCTACGCCTGTCGCCTAGATGTTTAAATGTGTGCGTGAAAAATGACAAGATTGTTTTGCATCAGCAATAAACGCTATGGCTACTCCCCTCCAGTCCGCCGCGGCCGGTGGCCTGTGTTGCTCTATGGGTTGAAATGACGATGAAAAGGAAAAAATCGATCTAGTGCAAGGTTTGAATTTCTGTATACATATGTACCTAGTACTTAAGAGTAGAAGTGTTTTTTTTTGAAGTCATACTTCTTTTCTTTTTGTGATCTACTGCTACGACTGTACAATCTACCTAGTTACTGGCTTTTTGATTATTTGGCTTATCGTTAATAAAGCTAGCATAATCCTTAAAACTCTATCGGGGACCGGGGAGATTTGATGCATTTCCTTTTTGAAGCATTGGATTGATATGCACCATCGACTATAGAAGAAGGAAGGTTGATTGGTCTGTGATATGCACGTATCAGCGTCAAACTTTGCTTCGAAATAGGTGCCGACGGCTTTGTGTGTTGTTTTTTGAAATATTTTATCTTTTGTTATACTAACCTTAGTTCTTAAGTTTTATTGTTACTAACACATGGATTTTGGTCTGCAATAAAATTATATTATTATTACTATTATATTTATAATGTATTTAAAATATTCACTATGTAAGTACAACACTCTCTCATGTTGGGTTGATCTTCTCCAGATATTGGTCAATGTGACAGAGAAGGTTTTTTACGTAATAAAGTGGTAAACAAGCAGACAGATCACATTGATGGCAAGTGAATACTGTATCCTATAAACATCTACATAAAGACTACAGATTTCAATGTACATGCGTTGCCACTCCTGAGCTCTAAGTTGATATGCCTCTGTGCTAGAAATTACAGAGGCGTACATTAACACCTGAACACTATAGGGCTGAACACTACGGCGGCATGTAGATTTGGTAATGCAGCGGTGTCTACGACCCCGTGCTATGTCACCCGAGCTCTACTATCTACCATCAGTTAAAAATATTATGATAAATAGTAAGTTGATTAATATAAAAAAATAAATAAGTTAGTATTGGGTAATTGATCTCTATTGAAACCGAAATAGAGCTGGGGAAAAGACGCTTCGCCCAGATGAAGATCATCATAGCCTGACAGTTTTATGGCAATAAACTTTTTACTTGGTCTCATTTGCTAATGTAAAAAATAACGTACCTATTATTCTACTATTTCTCGTTAATAATCCTTCCGAATCGGTTGCTGTAAGAATTTTTAGGAAAAAAGTTATACCTACAAATATGAGCCCAGGTAATATGTATCTTGTAGATATGAAAGTCCTAATTAGTCATGCCATATACCTAGAGCACCGAGCCCGGTATGATTAGAGACATGTGAAGCAACTGTCAACGTTTTCAAAGTTGCCTTAAATGTGCAATGAGCCTGGGAGAAAAAAATATAGTATTAATATTTTGGTAGAACGCGCCATGCCCAATTGAAGATCATTATAGCCTGACAGTCTTATGGCAAAGAGTTCTGTTTTATACTCATAGTAGATAATATATATAAGTCCTACTCAGGCCCTAAAGATCAACTGCTGGGCAGTATAAAATGATGAAATATGGAGGTAATACTTCGACGAGAGCCCCTAAACACACTGGGTAACCAGAGCGAAACCTCTACCAAACACCATGAGCACATGAACCTGAGAAGTAAAAATATTTTTGGAAAAACGCGCCATGCCCAATTGAAGATCTTTAGACTGACAGTATTATGGCAAAGAGTTCTGTCTAATACTCATAGTATATAATATACGTAAGTCCTACTCAGGCCCTAAAGATCAATTGCTGGGCAGTATAATTTGATGAAATATGTAGGTTATGCAGCACCGAGGGGCCCTAATCACACTGTGTAACCCAGTGTGTAACCTCTACCAACTTTTTCAAGGGTCATAGGCACATAGGCCTCATGAGATCGTTAATAAGCCTGAGAAGTATAAACATTTGGAAAGAACGCGCCATGTCCAGTCGAAGATCATTATAGCCTGACAGTATTATGGCAAAGAGTTCTATCTTATACTCGTAGTAGATAATATATGAAAGTCCTACTCAGGCCCTAAAGATCAACTGCTGGGCAGTATTATATGATGAAACGTGTAGGTTATACTTCACGGAGAGGCCCTAATAATACTGGGTAACCCAGTGTGAAACCTCTGTCAACGTTATCAAAGATCATGGGCACACGGACCCTATGAGATCGCCAATATACCTGAGAAGTATAAAGTTAGTGGAAGAATGCGCCATGTCCAGTCGAAGATCATTATAGCTAGTCAGTATTATGGCCAACAGTTCTGTTTGTTACTCTAAGTAGATAATATGTGTAAGTCCTACTCAGGCCCTAAAAATCAACTGTTGGGCAGTATACTATGATGAAATATGTAGGTTATACTTCGACGAGAGCCCCTAAACACACTGGGTAACCAGAGCGAAACCTCTACCATAGACCATGAGCACATGAACCTGAGAAGTATAAATATTTTTGTAAAAACGCGCCATGCCCAATTGAAGATCATTATAGACTATAAATACTATAATAATATATAATACTATTCAGTATAATATGATGAAATATGTAGGTTATACTTTTACGAGAGCCCCTAAATACACTGGATAACCAGAGCGAAACATCTACCAAAGTTTTCAAAGGCCATAGGCATATGGGCCCTATGAGATCGCCGATAAGCCTGAGAAGTATAAAAATTTTGGAAGAACGCACTATGTCCAGTCGAAGATCATTATAGCCTGACAGTATTATGGCAAGTAATTCTGTAGAAACATACTCTACAAATGGCACGGTAGGTAAAAGATTTAAGCTACGTATTTACTTATTGTATTCATTTAGTCTAAATCCTTTCATATAAGACTCTGTAATAATTCAGTCTAAAGTGTTATACCAACGCTCTGTCGTCTATAATAATAAGACCAAACTATTGTGTAACTCGATTAACGTCAACTTGATAGCCACTTTGCAGCACATTGCTGTTTTGACGTAACGTGATAATTACCATAATTTTAGGAAAAAAAACAACCATATACTACGAAATGGCCTACGATTTTATAACCACCGACATACATAATACGCCTTAACCCTTGAACCTACTCGCAGCATATATGAAAGTCCTAGCCGGGTTATAAGGGTCAACTACTGGACAGTACACTAGGATGATAGGTATATATACTTCACCGGGTTAACTTACTGTGATTAGAGTCAAACCACTGTCAGTGTTTTTTAAGCGAAAATTGAAGTACAGAAAAGACAGTAGCTTAATGTATTTGCCCAAGTTCTTCATAAATAAGCATTATAACATCCCTACTTTATATTCGACAAATCAATAAATAAGAGAGAGCTAGGTAGCACCATCACTTTCTTCCCACTTTTTTCCTTTGTGTATTGTTTATGGCGACTGAGAAAATGTTTAGGATGTACTCATGTTACTGTCTTTATTACTATGAGGCAGAGTTAGATTGAGTTGGAAGGGCCCGTGTGGCTCCTCAAATGCCCGGGGCCTTAGATGGAGTAGAGGGCCCGGAGCCTAAGACAGATTCTCGCGACAAGTTCCACAAGACCGACATGTGGAGTGACAGTGAGTTAACCTTGTTTGTAGTAACTAATTTTTAACGTTTTCTAAGCCGTCCTAAGCAATAAACACCTCCTTTATTCTTTCAGCACTACAACAGACATAAAACTAGCCTTACTTCGTAAGAAAATAGCAACAAGACAAGGATCAGGTGTGTTCGGTTAGCAAAAGAATAAAACAATCAGAAATACTGGACCAGGGCCCATAAAACACCTACGTGACCTGTTCCTAAGTAATATATCTAAGTATCTTAATACATATAAAGGCGCGAGCCCACCGCGGCGTATGGAGAGGCTGCGCACGGGTATTCAGCTTCGCTTTATATGAAATTGTATGTGGTAGTGTCCACTGCAACCAATGAAGAACACATGAATTGACGTCATTGATACATGCGTGGCTAGCTCGAGAAGGCGGTTACATAGCTCAACGCTATCAACGTGGGTCTAAGTTTCCACTGGGAGTACACGAATATGGCCCACGACTATGTACAGCTCGCTTATCTCAGCGCAGTTTTTAGTCATACACCTTGTGGAACGTACGCGTTTTGCAGTGGGTACGCTATATATTATTTGTGGGTCTTCATGTACTCCAGTGGGAACATTGACCCACTTTGTCAAACATATTAATACACGCAGCTAAAATGCGCCGCGTGAACGGAGCACAGCATACGTCGCGGTGGGCCCGCGCCTTAAGTATCTGTTCTACTTTTTTCTTTACTTTGTGACTATAGGAAAAGTACCTAAATAAACAACATGCTAAAAAATCTCGTTGGTAAGTTCTTGATGGTAATCAATGGTTAGTGGTCAGACCGCTGTCGGTCAGATAGGGGTTCCACCTAGTGGGGTAACCTTGCATGTAGTAACTCATTATTAAGCCGCCCTAAGCAATACTGATGCAGCAATAACTAAAATGAAAAAAATATTTTCAGCACTTCAATGATTTTATAGTTTTAGTTTATTCCGAAACTCAAAAGAGATATAACAAGATGAAACTATTCTAGGTTAACAAAAGAATAAAACGTGTATCAGGCCTTTTATAATAACTAAGTAAAATATAAAGAAAATAAAGAATACTTGGAAAGTCACTTGGACGCCCACACGAACACACAAACACACGCACACACACATACACACACACATGCACACACACAAACGACGAACCCATTCAAGAAGCAAATCATTCCACTAATGGTTAGTCCAGCACGGTGTCACTTTTTTATCGTCATCATCATTTTAGCCAAAAGACGTCCACCGCTGAACAAAGGCCTGCCCCAAAGAATGCCACAACGAACGGTCCTGGGCCGCCCTCATCCAGCGATTGCCCGCAACCTTCACCAGGTCGTCGGTCCACCTCGTGGGAGGCCTGCTTACGCTTCGTCTTTCTGTACGCGGTCGCCACTCCAGAACTCTTCTGCCCCAACGGCCGTCAGTTCTCCGAGCTATGTGCCCTGCCCACTGCCACTTAAGTCTCGCTATTCGGTGGGCTATGTCGGTTACTTTGGTTTTCATTCGGATCGCCTCATTTCTGATTCGATCTCGTAGAGAAACTACGAGCATAGCCCACTCCATTGCTCTCTGAGTGACCTTGAGCCTTCTTATGAGGCCTATAGTGAGCGACCACGTTTCAGTTACGTATGTCATCACTGGCAACACACACTGGTCAAAGACCTTCTTCTTCAGACACTGCGGTAAATTGGACGAGAAGATATAACGCGGCTTCCCAAACGCTGCCCATCCGAGTTGGATTCGGTGATTGATCTCTTTCTCGAAGTTGGACCTACCTAACTGGACCGTTTGTCCCAGGTATACATAATCGTCAACAACTTCGAGTGTAATACCCTCAACCATAATAGGAGTGGGCGTAACAAGGACATTTGACATAATCTTCGTCTTGTCCATGTTTAATTTAAGGCCCACTCGTTGGGAGGCCCTACTGAGGCCATTGAGCATTGTGCCAAGGTCTTTCAGAGTCTCAGCCATGACTACGATATCATCCGCAAATTGGAGGTGGGAGATGTACTCGCCGTTAATGTTGATGCCGAGTCCGTTCCAGTCCAGAAGCTTGAAGACATCTTCCAATGCATCGGTGAACAGTTTCGGAGATATGACATCTCCCTGTCTCACACCTCGCTGCAGTTGGATAGGTTTCGAGTTCTGATCCTGAAGGCGAACCGACATAGTGGCGTTTTCGTACAAGCTCCTGAGCACCTCGATGTATCGGTAGTCGACTTGGCACCTCTGGAGTGACTGTAGGACAGCCCAAATCTCGACCGATCGAAGGCTTTCTCATAGTATACAAACGCTAGACATAGGGGCTGGTTATACTCTTCTGTCTTCTGTATAAGCAGCGTGTGTATGTGGTCTATGGTGCTAAAACCTTTACGGAACCCGCCTTGTTCGGAAGGCTGGAAGTCGTGGAGTCTGCGAGATAGACGGTTCGTAATCACTCTCGAAAACAGCTTATTGACGTGACTTAGAAGTGTGATGGGCCTTTAATTTTTAAGAATGGTTTTGTCGCCCTTCTTAAATAGCAGTACCACCACACTTCTGTGCCACGCCTGTGGCGTTTTGTCCTCGGATATGATGGAATTGAACATCGACTGAAGAGCTTCTAATACTGGCCTTCCACCCGCTTTCAGGAGTTCAGCAGTGATGCCGTCATCACCCGGCGCCCTGTTGTTTTTGAGCTGCTTGAGAGCCGTACTAATCTCGTCTAGACTCACGTCCGGGATATCTTCGGTGTAGTGTCGGGTCAGTCCGGCTCTAGGATCTGCTGCCGGACTGTTAACAGGTGGTCGTGCTGTCGTGTATAACTGTCCGTAAAACCGTTCGATCTCTTCTGCAAGCTCAGGTTGCGACGATACGATTCTGTTGTCCTCTGTCTTCAGCTTAGTGCGACGGCTTTGCCCTAAGGACAGATCTTTGGCGATTATTAAATTGGGGCGTAGACCTGTATGACCTTCAGCGAATACCGTTTGGTTATTCTGAGTATAAGGTACGCCACTCTCGACGACACATTCTCGATCTTGACAACGTTGTTCACTTTCTCGTCAGTCCGCAGCGTTCATTCTTTGTATGTTGCCAGGGCCAGTTGTCGTCGGGTGTGGTACCCTGGTATCTCCCGGTGATTCTTAGCACCCTCTGCCCCACCCTTACCATGACCGGTACCACCATGGTCAGGAATAGCTGAGCTACCGGGGACTAGGGGCCGTTGTGTATTGGTGTGTATTAGGGTGGGTCAAAAAACAGTTTTTTAAATTATACTATGCATTTCTAATAGCGATTTTCAGTTGTCATTTGATGCTGGTATGATGTAGATAACATATTATTTCAATCGGTGTAGTATAACTGCCTCCGCATTACATTTAAAGTTTCGATATTTTGAGCAGAAAAGCTGATGTTTCAAAGAAATCGTAATAGTATGTGTACACCTTTCATACTCTCAAAATCACTTTTGTTTATATTAGGATGATGTCTACTATTACAAACAATATGCCTATTATTGATAAAAATAAATTGAAGAGAAAGAAAGAAACGCTTGAGATACAGGATCTTCGCCTAATACCTGCGCTTTACTTTGACATTAGGAAGGATAACACGTTGGTTACCAAGAAAAAAGGTCGAAACCTCTATAAGGAAATCATAATTCAGGAACACATTTCATTAATCAAAGAACCAGACAGCACATATTAATGTGCTTATTTATTTTATTTTGCTATATTTTTGAAGCAAATCTCTACAGAAGAACTAGAATGAAATCTTTCATTGCTCACGGAGAGGACAACAAAATAGATTTTTTTTGCGTTTATCTTGCCATACTCAAGGCCAGGAAAAACTGTAACGGCAGCTTCAGGAAGTCTGTGCTCAAAATCAGCTCGTGAGGGTTTCATCAAAGTCAAGATTGAAGTCTTGTAAACTTATGCCTAAATTTGATAGTAAAAAAGTTTTAAGTGTTAAGTAAAAAATACTAGATAACAAATAAAAACTTCTTTAGTTATGCTTATATCTTAATAATTAATTAAAACACAGTTTCAATATACATTTTTATTATTTACATCTATCCTACAACAAAACAATAAACATTTTGTAAGTTAAAAAAAAAAGAAATTACAAAAAATATTAAAAGTTTCGAGAGCAATCCGGAGGCAAAAGATGATAACCGATTGTGATAAATACCTATTTCATTAGACACATTTTTATTGCTATTACATACCAAAAGAGTAACATTATTTTTTCTCCATACAAAAGTGACCCAGTGTATTACAACACAACAGTTGGGGTGATTTGCCATAATCGCCACGCTTGGCATGCGGGTTGGCGATCGCAGTGGCGGGAATTTTATCACGGGACGCTGCTGCCCATCCCGGATACTCCTGCCGCCATGGTTTGACCGCCATTGTTCGGTTGACTGACTGCACTAGAGGAAGAATTCCCCTCCACTAGAAGAGAATTCTTCCGCTAGCGGGCGATGGGGTCGTCACATCCCGACGCCGAAACTTTTTCATATTTACATTTAATTTACGGGTTCATTAATTTATGCTTTAACTATATTTTACATTGTTAACTAGTTGCCTATTTCGAAAACATTAATAAAATGTTAAATATAAATCGAGTGTGTCTAAAGGTGGGTACAGACTATTTATTTAAACATGTTATAAAACATAGTTAAATAACATGTTTTATTAGTGTGGACGATATGTGTTACAGAAATAAGTTATGTAGCATGTTATTTGTATACTTTGTGCGTATAATTATGTACCTATCTAATATCTATCGTACCTTGCTATGTAACCCCTAGACACTTTTAAGAAATTCCTTATCTCGTCGTTCCTTTTTTTGTTTTTTTTTTTTTTTTTTTTTTTTTCACCCGACTAGTACTTCAAGAACACGATTCGAAGTCATTTAAATGATTATAAAAATAACACATCAACATTAATCTAAGAGAATAAACATAATAATATGCTTTTTTAAAATTAAACACCGATAAATATAACTAAATTTGTCAAAATACTTAATTGAAGTAAAATTATTTTTAATGAGTCGCGGGCTTTTTTAGTGGTTTTAATTATTAGTTTAAAGAATAACCTAGTCAAATGAAAGCGAAACATAGTGGTAAGATCTTATAATTTATTATATCTTGAAATTTTTACTTTTATTTTAGAAGGTATCTATTAATTGGCTAATATCACATCAGAACTATGTTACCTATGTTATGTATTAGTTGAGGGTCAAGATACTGATCCTAAAAGTATTAAATTCGATCTCTATATAGGAAACAATCGGTTCAATATTTTGTTAAGAATTCAAGATTTTTTAAATAAGTTATTAGCAATTTTGCAAAACTTGACAATGTTAAATTTGGTGATTAAAGTACTTTTTCAAAATTTCAAAATAATAAACAATCTAGGAAGCTTTCCTATTAGTTTTCACCTTTTTACTTTTATTAAATTTCCAATTTCAATAAAAGAAACTCGAAAAGAAATGATTCATGGTGGAATTCAAAATTATTTCTATAATAGACCAATGTAGTCTCAAAATGACTTAATTTTCACTGTATATGTTATGTTTGAGTAAGATTTTTTTTAATCGAAAAAAAACACGGTAATAGTAATAATTATGAAAACGCATTATTTTAACCGTGTTTCATGGCGCCAAGTCAAGGTTTTTCGATAGGAGATGATTTGGGAAGCTTGTAAATTATTATATTTTTATAACTACAGTGTTTATCTAAATATTTTAGAGTAGAGTCTTAAGAACTACATACCTATTAGACACAAGAAAGTCTGAAGATATCTAATATCTACTTCTAATTTGATAGTTTGCTAAATACTACATTACAAACTACCTACTACATTAACCCTGGGTTGCACCACGATATTTGTTAAAGTTAAAGTTATTGTAACATTTCACATCCTGCTCTAACTTTAATAGATTTCCTTTAGTTAGAAAAGGATGTGAAATGTTACAATAACCTTAAATTTAACAAAAGTCGTGGTGTAACCCAGGCTTAAAGTAAAAAGTCGTTCTGGCTCGGTATTGTACTTTTCTTTGGTTAAATATGCCATATAAACAATAAAATAAAACAAAAATATTTTCATGACAATAATAAAACAACAAAAAATATTATTCGCATCACTAAATCAAATAAAATAAACCCGTTAATTACTTTAAAATAAAGTTGTTAAATTGAAACAAATGTTAAAACAAAAGTAAATTATTTAATTTAAAACTTTTCAAATTGAAAGTGAAATCGATTGACACAGACTTACTTTCAAGTAAGTTAGTTAGATAATAATGCAGAATTATGCAAAAGAACCAAACGTATATGGTAAAAAAGTTATCGGTGGTATTGTTATCTTTATGAATTATACACGTTAGGGCCATTTTTGCTTGAATTAATTTCAAAAGGATATACTTACTGATGTTTTACTAAATTTTAAATCCAATTATAACTAAGCCGGATATTAATGTGTAAATGATAAGAGCGTGTACTATTCTGGAAAACAACAATCTAAAGTTTTTACTTTTGGGTTAAATGTTGTTGTATGTGTTAAGTTGCGAAACTTAACCGTGAGTTTGCATTGATGAAACATTCATATAAAACATGTCAAAATCCATGATTCTTGTCAATGCATCGTATCGCGTTTGCACTGTCATGAAACATGTTAAAATGCACGTAACGCGGAAACAAATCAAAAGACTTGAATTGCTACAAGTTTTATCAATAAGAAGCCTTGGAACATGTTGTTTGATTAGGTTGTCAGACTTACACTCAGGCTATCGGATCTTGTCCACTACATCTTTCGTTTTTACCAGATGGTTCGGAAAACTTAAAAAATCTAATTTAGACAAATTGTGTGATTTGTATAACGACAATTCAAACGTCAATTTAGACATGTCATAGACAAACATGAACAAAAAACATGTTTTATGTCAATGCAAACACAGATAACAACAAATCTTGAGATGTCTCACTTAAATGATAGGTTTTGACAGCAGTGCGAACGCAAGCACTATAATGACATATCGCAAAACATATTTTACGCGACGAGTTTTTTTTTTTTTTACTTATCGCATCGCTATTACGCATATTGCCAGTGTCAAGTAAAACTATATTTCGTATTCGTACTAAGCAACGTAAAAGTCAGAGTCGTCAGTCAATTCATCAGTCCGTCAGTGTCAGTCAGTCACAGTCAGTAATTCTAGTAAAGCGATGGCTACTTTACCAGAACATTTACAATGGAGTTTTGGAGGCAACCTGAAAGGTCTTGTTTTCGCACTATTATTCTATTTCACTATACACGAGCATTATAATAAGCTTATATCAAACAAAATGCCACCAACTTTATTCAATATAACTTAAAAATACACCAAGAAAATGAAATAAATTATGAGCACCACACGCCACTTTCAAGGTTCCCGCCAAAACTCTCTATGCTACGAGTTGCGAAACATCATCATATTTAATGTTTTTAATGCAAACTAGGGGTAATATTTACACAGTTACATTCACTGTAATGGAATTTCTAAGTTGTTTGCTGCGTTAATAGAAAATGACTATCAAATGGATTAAGAAATCGAAGTTATACAAAAGCCCGATAGTGATTAGTAATGTTAACAAAGGCAGGTGATAATATAAGTAGTTTTCATCGTTGTGAAATGAAAGCAATAATACTTTGCGTCATAAGCTTGAATGTTTTAAAATTATATATGTATTATTCAATAAGGTTGATTTTGAAAAATCAATGCAAAGAAAACCACCTTCGAAATAAAAAAGTTATCGGTGGTAGATAACTAACATGTGGCCTCCAACCTCCCCTTACAGCCACCCCTATCCTCACAGATGTTGCTTATGTTTTTTAATATTTGCAAAAATCTGTTTTTTTAAACAATACTACCAACTGCCCAAGCTAAAATTATGATTCTTTCCAATTAATTTGCTTTCTTTATGCTAAAATTATGCTCTTTTTGCTGAATCGATTTCGAAAGGATGAACTGTTGTCCAACTAAATTAAAAAAAATATATATTTTAATAAAACCTTTTCAAATTTTGTAAATAATTTAGATAATAATTCAGAATTATACAAAAAAAGAAACCCATATTATAAAAAAGTTATTGGTGTTGTGCTAAAATAATACGACATTTTAAGGCCATTTCGCTAAAAAGATATAAATATCAGATAATACAATTTTATTTCATATGGCCATATGTAGGTAATATGTCTTCTCTTTTCGTCGAACTCTTTTACATTTTGCTGTTAGTTGGGAGCACTGATTTACATAATTAAAAAATATACAGTCCGGTTATAATGTGTTAATAAGTATTATACTTCACATACCTGTATTATATTATTACATAAAATATTTAAATTTTTACGTATGCAGGAAAACTATTTCTGTCCTGGAAAGTGCCCGATGCATTAATTTCATGAGTGATTAGTGGACCTCAGTAATCACTTACTACATTGTTATCACTTTTCTTACATAAATAATAAATAGCATTATTATTGCTTCTTGCTTATATTATTGTAAGTGCAGTATTATTTTATTCATTTAGTTGCATATAAATATTGACCTCTTCCATAACTATGCGTTTGTGGAGGAACGGGTGGAAATTTCCCTCCGACGTAAAGGGAGAATCCTCCGACTAGGTGAGGTGGAGGCGCCTGGCGAGCCGCGGTCCAACGATTGACGTTGGGAAGTTGTATATATGCCAACTCTTGAGATGACTTCGTATGTGCGATGTAATTCGATTGATACGCCATCTACCGTACTAGATAAATACTAAGAGGTTTTCGTCTGTGTTAGTTAGTTGGCGCCTTAATGTAGTGGACGCTACACGTTTATTTATAAAAGGTAAGGTAAATGTTCTTTAATTTGATTTTTAAGATTGTTTCAGATTTAACTCCCTCGTCATACATATATAGCCATATCATAATAAAATACATTAAGAACGTATTAAGTTTTTTTTTTTTCAATATGGTTTTTGTATTATCAATTAATTTATTTTTTAAACAATTCAATTAATGTATATCTACTTACAATAAGATATGTTTTTCTTTTTTGTGTTTTTTTTTGTTTTTTTTTACTACTTACTTTTTAATATTTTTTTCTTCATCAACTACTATTTTTTTTTCAATATGGTTTTTTTATTATCAATTAATTTATTTTATAAACAATTCAATAAATGTATATCTACTTACAATTAGACCGATATGTTTTTCTTTTTTGTGTTTTTTTTTGTTTTTTTTACTACTTTTTAAAATTTTTCTTCATCAACTACACATTTTTTTTCAATATGGTTTTTGTATTATCAATTAATTTATTTTATAAACAATTCAATAAATGTATATCTACTTACAATGCGACCGATATGTTTTTCTTTTTTGTGTTTTTTTTTGTTTTTTTTACTATTTTTTAATATTTTTTCTTCATCAACTACAATATTTTTTTAAACTATGTACAATTTTTTAACTTTAGTTTTTATTTTAGTATAGTTGCTCATCTCCAAGAATGATCCGGGAATCGCCTACAAGTAGTATTTTATTGAAATAATTTATGATTAGGCATTGTTAACAAGTTGCTGCTTTTATCAATTAATTTATTTTTTAAACAATTCAATTAATGTATATCTACTTACAATAAGATATGTTTTTCTTTTTTGTGTTTTTTTTTGTTTTTTTTTACTACTTACTTTTTAAAATTTTTTTTTCATCAACTACATTTTTTTTTTCAATATGGTTTTTTTTATCAATTAATTTATTTTATAAACAATTCAATAAATGTATATCTACTTACAATAAGATCGATATGTTTTTCTTTTTTGTGTTTTTTTTTGTTTTTTTTTAATACTTTTTAAAATTTTTTCTTCATCAACTACAATTTTTTTCAATATGGTTTTTGTATTATCAATTAATTTATTTTATAAACAATTCAATAAATGTATATCTACTTACAATGCGACCGATATGTTTTTCTTTTTTGTGTTTTTTTTGTTTTTTTTACTACTTTTTAATATTTTTTCTTCATCAACTACAATATTTTTTGAAACTATGTACAATTTTTTAACTTTAGTTTTTATTTTAGTATAGTTGCTCATTTCCAAGAATGATCCGAGAATCGCCTACAAGTAGTATTTTATTGAAATAATTTATGATTAGGCATTGTTAACAATTTGCTGCTTTTATTTATAGTTTGCTTATCTTACACGTATTAATATTTCGGTGTCAAACCGTCAATCAAGATGTCACGATTATGCCTTAATTTAAGTTAATCTGGGTATTTGTTTCGTATGTTGGAATTATATTATGATATATTAATATTTCAAGAACATAAAATGTACACAGTTTTTGAGCTGATTAAACATTGAAAACGATAAAAATTATACTGTTAATTAAAGGTAATGATCTACTTATATTCTACTGTTTTTTTTACATTTTATTCCATAATGACTATGTTGTATGATAAGCTGAGATCTTTAACTATAATGTAAATATATATTTTATATATACAATAAATATTTTTCTAAGAGCTAAGCTCATACTACGTTTCTTTATATGAATAGAATAAATACCTACTCACATAATATGTTTAAGTTAAGAGAAATATTTTTAAAATCTTATTATGAGAATTATTTTAAAGGTTTATATTATAAATATAAAGTCAAATCAATTTCATAGTATGCTGACAATATTAGTCTAATAAGCACTGTACAGTTTGATATGTTCTTAGGTTTTCGCGATCCGTAAAAATAGTTTAATTCAATGACTGTACAGTTTACAGTGTTTTGTTCTTGTCCTTTGTTATTTTGAATTGTTGGATTATAGTGAGTTACTTTATCGTCAATAGGGTTCCGTATATCCTCATTTGTGGGCGTGGTTTTTGTAATAACCCCGCCCTGGGGCCGCCCACAAACTCTATTTTACGTGGTATATTGGTTTTATGGAAGACATTTACTGTACGAATAATATATTAATATGTTAATCATAGTATGGAATATAGGTCATAAATATATAATTTATATTATAGAGTGTTTCAGTTGTTCAGATTAAATAGTTGTTAAGTGATTACTGAAGCCCATGTATGATGTTGATTACGCACGTCCACACATGTTTAGATGTGAAAGCGCAACACAAAACTCACTTACGCATTTATAATATAGGCAATAGCCATTTATATATAATACTAGCTGTGCCCGCAATTTTGCCCGCGTGAGAATTTATGATTGTTCAATATCTACCCGGACGAAGTCGTGGGCGCAGCTAGTATAAAAGTAATCTGATCCTATGAAAAGTATGTGATTTTTTTTTTTTTTTTTTATGTCTGAAGATTGGCAGACCAGCAAACGGGCCACCTGATGGAAAGTGGTCACCGTCGCCTATGAACATTTGCAACACCAGGGGAGTTGCCAACGCGCTGCCAGCCCTGAAGGACTCTTTTGACGCCATTTTTGAAGAACCCCATATTGTACCTAGGGAACACCTCAGAGGGAAGTTCGTTCCACAATTTACACGTTCTGGGCAGGAACGAACGAGAAAACCGCACCGTTGAGCACTGCCAGGTGTCCAGTCGGTGTGGGTGGAACTTCTCTCTTCGGCGGGTAGTACGGTGTAGGAAAAGAGACAGTGGCACCATGTCAAACAGTTCAGCAGAGCACTCACCATTGTAGAGACGGTACAACACGCACAGACTCCCAATGTCAAGTATAGTGTATCCCAATGTATAGTGCAAGCTTTGCATTATACTATAAGGTACTTACAATATAAATGAGTTAGGTATTATAAAAAAAGATCTTAAATCCATAAAAAAACACAAATCCGTACTGAATTAAGTCGATCTCTGTTGATTTTAATTTCAATATGATTTAATATGATTTGATACCTATTTTTATTATTAAGTATTTTTGGACCATTATTCATTTTATTTTGTTTACTTTGACTTATTAATCAACGTATCAGTTGTTATTCGCTTTAATTTTTAATTTTGTAATTTGACCTATCACAAGCAAATTTTATTATTTCCAAGTGATTAAATAAATTTTTGAGTTTCATGACATTTTATATATATATGAAATACTTTGCACAAAGCCATACCGCGATGTAAAATGCTGCAACGCCATCTTTCGAAATTTAACAAAACTATTTTCATTAGATACGAAATTTTTTCAAACATCAACAGTTTTACCAACATGTTCGTTTTCTTTAGACTCTGCTATTATTGCTGTGCAACTGTGTTGTATATTAGTATGTTTCGTTTATTATGACTGTGAAACAATGAGATGATATTACATTAAATCACTTTTTGTCCTTCAATATAAACTTATTGGTTTTAGTACGCTATGTTTCTTATATTAATGCCGTTCTTTTTATTATTTGAAGTATCGGTCCTATGTTCTAAAGGCGGCCACACAAAACGATGCGATGCGATGCGAAGCCGCATCGCAGGCGATGTATTCATGCGAGCTCGCGGATATTTGCGATGCGATGCGAATTCGCAGTTTATTTGTGGGAGCCCTAAATCTGCCTTGGAGGCGCCTCCAAGGTTTATTTTTTTATGTAAAGGAGATGGCAAACAAGCATGCAGCTCACATTGATGTTAAGTGATCACTGCAGCCTAAAAATATCTACATAAAAACCAGAGGTCAAAATGCAGATGGGTTGCCACCCCTGATACCTAAGGTGTCATATCTCTGTGATACTTATTACGGGGTCATACCATATACCTACCGTCTAACCGGAACACGCTAGTGCTGAACACTACCATTTAGCGGCTGATAGGTTAGGTAATGTGGTGTTGCATATGCCCTCGAGCTACTACACGTGGAACTCTACCGCCAGTGGAAAATATCTCTGATAGCCCCCGATCCGGGTATCGAACCCAGGGCCGTTAAATGCCGTTAAATGGTAGTGTTCAGCACTATCGTGTTCTGGTCAGGTGGTAATGTACGGCCCTGTAATTTCCGGCACAGAGACATAACATCTTAGGCCTCAGGAGTGGTAACGCATCTGCATTTTGACCTTGGTCTTTGTATGGGTGTCTATAGGCTGCAGTCATTACTTAACATCAATGTGAACTGCATGCTTGTTTGCCACTTCAATAACATAAAAAAATGGTAGTGTTCAGCATTATCGTTTGCCGGTCAGGTGGTAATGTACGGCCCCGTAATTAGGCCTCAGAAGTGGTATCGCATCTGCATTTTGACCTCTGGTCTTTATGTGGGTGTGTATAGGCTGCAGTAATCACTTAACATCAATGTGAACTGTATGCTTGTTTGCCACTTTCATTACATAAAAAAAAACCTGACCGGCGAATCGAGGGTGTATGCATGCATGCAAACTCCTACCACTTCGGGGATGACCGGCGTGTATTTAATTTTTTTACGTTACGTATATTTGTTAGATGATCTTTTATAACTACATACTTAAAAATAATAGCACATGATCACATTTTTTTATTTATTCGAGCACTGCACATAAAGATATGGGGGACGCCTTGCACCTTGCACCGTGTTTAGTACCTACGATATGACATGTGAATAGCAGTAACCTCCGTTCGATAGACATCGCTTTGAACGCCAAAATAGAAAGTGAAGTAACCTTACTTATTATCTAATTAAACTAAACTAATTTAAAAAAGGTGCTTTGGACCTCCAAGCACGGGTCTACCTCACAACTATTAAGGAGCAGCACCATTTGCTTTGACCAGCTAAAATGTATGACAACATTGAGAAGTCATCGGTATAATATTATTATTATTATAATCAATATATATATATTTTTTAGAAACAATTTTTTTAAGTTCGTTTGTCCTACTTGTGACGTAATTTTGCACGTTCTTATCTTTTTACATTGTCTATAATAATATATATATATATATATACCTAGTGAATAAATTTATTTTTTTAAATATTTTTTTTTAATTTTTTTTTGTTCACCGTATGATGTCTTTATACTTTTATGTACTTAGTTTAATAATAACATATACCTAGTGAATTTAAGTTTTTTAATATTTTTTTCTTTTTATTTTTTTTTGTTCATTTTATAATGATTTTATACTTTTATGTACGTAGTTTAATCTAGAATGAATATACTAGCTGTAGATATTAATAAGTCTATTAAAGTAAAGGTTAGGTACTATAAACACTATAGTTATCATAAATTCATTGATAACTTGAAAAAAATGCTTGGTTTATGATGTACTCAACGTATTTAGACACAAGTACCTACATTAAATAAATGTGATTATACCTAATACAATTCCGAGTTAAGTAGATATTGCAGCATAAAAGATCGAAAATCGAATACTTTCGTCTCTTATTTTGTTACAAAAATGATAAAAATTATGAAAATTATTTATAGCCTAATGATTAAAATATTTTAAGTGTTATGATAAAACATAGTTATGTACAGTATAGTTTATTAGGATAAATATTAACTGTCTCAATAGAATATAATCGTACATATAAATAAGACACCTGTTTTTGAAAATGTACTTTAGAAATAAAAAATCGTTCTGATTAAAAACAACGAATAATAGAAATATTACTAAAATGGTTCCAGATAAATAATAAAATATATTCAATCACGCAAACAAGGAAAAGTAATTCTCTCTCCTTGTTATTTTTATATCTTTAATTAAAACTGTTTGTATAAACATTTAATTTTTTATATCGCAATAAATAAAAATGTTTTCATTTTTACACCGATATTATCATTCACACAAAGCCTCTTTTTTACATTTTCATTACGAACGTGATCGGTGAGTGATACACCGCAGATCTTGAGCAAAGATCTCATCTTGAACGCGTTTAACTTACTTTCATGCTCTATTCTGCATACCCAGCTCTCGCTTCCATATAAAAGCGTTGGTGTAAGTACAGCATTATGTACGGCTATCCTTGCTAAAAGCACATCCAAGATATACAATTTCATTCACCTGTTCTAACACTGCATCATCTACTATTACCCTAGCGTTTGTTCTCTGTTCATCTCTTTCAAATACTATTTTTTTCGATTTATTCACATTCAATTGTAAGCCTTTCTCCATACAATCCTCTTTAATGACTGTGACTAGTGCTTGTAGCCCAGATGGTGTAGAGCTAACAATTACTGCATTATCTGCGTAAAGCAGACAGTTCACCACTAAGTTACCCATACGCACTCCCGCATCCATCATCTTCAACCTATGGAGGCATTTGTCCAGATATATGATAAACAGCCTAGACGAAAGCACCCTGTCTGACACCGATGTTAACATCAAACTAGGGTGACATGTTACTATCTACCCGCACACATGCTTGACAGTCCACATACGTGGACTGTATTGCACGGAGCAGACTGCCATCAATACCACACAGCCAGATGCTTCTCTACGATGTTGCGGAGGGAGAAAACTTGATCTATACATCCTCTTCCAGTTATGAAACCACCCTGTGCATCCCACAACAACCCGTTGGACTTCTCTTTCATTCTTCTTTCTAAGACTTTCCCATACACTATAGCTGCCAAACTGATCACACTGATCGCCCGATAGCTGGTGCAGTTCATAGTGAACCCTTGCCTTTATGCAAAGACACGATGACCGCACACCGCCAATCCTTTGGGATACTTCCGGATGTCCAGCAAATGTTGCACAAGACCCAGAAAGAATCCCAAAGGGCAGCACCACCATATTTGATCATTTCGGCAGAAACCAGATCAATACCCGCAGTCTTACCACATTTCAAACTTCGTATCGCCAATACAATCTCATCTATTGCTATAGCCTCACAGTCCGGCACCGTCAAGTCAGCAACTCCGGCGGTTCCATTTCCATTTCCCCATAATACTCGCTCCATCGTTTTAGCACATCTTGTGTGTTCTCAAGAATGTCACCCAACTTAGATTTTATTCTATTCATTCCAGAAACTGAAGAAGAGCTTCTAGACTTTTTCACCTTCCTCCAATAGAGTTTGATGTTAGTCTCAAAGCTCTTCGCCAGTCTTTCATCGGCTTCCACGTTATCTCTCTCACGCTTTTCATTCGCTAAAATTTGGTGTCATTCTTGAGCCGACGGTAAATTTCTCTCTTCTCATCTCTCATACCATTATTCATTTGCAAAGATGCTACATAATCCAGCCAGGCTTTCTTCTTTCTTTCAACGGAGTCTTGCACCTCCGTGTCCCACCACGCATCCCCTTTCAAGGATTTGCGTATCTATGCAAAACCACATACTTCTTTCGCAACTTCCACCATACTACTCGTATCTTTCATAACTTGCCAACATTTATCCACGTCCAAGTCCGTCAGACAAACCTTGTCTAACTTTTCACGGACTTGACGTTCATACACTCTCCTTGCACTAATGCCTTGTAACTTTTCACTCTTTATTCTTTCAAGTCCTCCGAAAGGCACATGAACACGCCAATGTCGCCACTTCTTGAACAGACCTCAGAGTGTGAACATGGAACTGTGACGTGGTCGCTCACTATGACTCTCATTAGAAAGTTCAAAGGCACACAGAGAGAGCAATGCAGAGAGCTTATGCTTGGCATTATGATACACGGCACCGGTTAATCCACAGTAACGCCTTTTACAAATTAACGCACGGGTGAAATTCGTATGTACAATGGTGATATGGTAATGTCTTATTAGAGTACCACAGATATCATTCAATAATAGTCTTATATTTTGTTGTCAGGTTACTAATACAATCGTTGTCAAAAGTCGAAATATTATCTTGGTTAACTTTGATAAACGTACAGTGCTCAACAATAAATATTGCACATCGAGCTTACGAAGGAGACTTCGGCTTATTTCGAGTCTGTAGAGCGTTATCTCTTTCGCACCGTACCTACTTGACGTTTGTCGACCATTTTGATTAAGTTTTGACCAATACAAGACTGTCAGTGCTTACGTAGGCTGTGTACAACAGAGATAACGCTCTGCCAAGTCGAAACGAGCCAATCGTCTCTTTCGCAGGCTCGATGTGCAATATTGATTGTTGAGTATTGTACTGTGATTGTAATAAGAATGTAATTTTAAACTAACAGAATAAACTGAAACTGGGTCTCCATTAGTCGACTTTTACGACACCCGGGAGATAACGGGATGGCGCTATTCGCTACCGGCGCCACACGGCTAAGGCCTTTCGCACACGCGTCGACTCCACAGAGACTCGATTTGTATGCAACTGCGTATAAAACTTGAAAATGTCTGAACTGCCTGCGGCAAGATTATGTGTGTTGGGACTTGTATTTAAAAAAAAATTGAATACTACTTGTTCCCCGCGACTTCGCTCGTATGCTCTTTGAATAAGGTACAAAAGTAGTATATGTCCTTTTTCAGGGTTCAATCTATTTTCGTGTTATTTTATTGGCCCAGTGATTTGGTCGCTATAGGTTAGGATACCAACGCAGAATCATTTCGTTCATCCAGATATGCTGCAAACCTAATGCATTTTTATAATCTAGAGAATATATATCCACTAGGTAACCAATCAAAATTTGGGCGCAAGTATTTTTTCTATCTTTAACAGCCAGCAACTCTTATTTGCGGTCGATTTAATTTGGCGCCCGTATATCATAATAATGAGAAAAAATTTAAAGCTTTAATCTATAATATAAAAATAAGTCTGGTTTTCCTTCCTGACGCTATAACTCCAGAACGCACCAAGCGATTTCCACGGTTTTGCATTCGTTGGAAAGGTCTCGAGCTCCGTGAGGTTTATAGCAAAGAAAATTCAGGATTATAAAACGACATCCACGAGGGCGAAGCCGCGTGCAACAGCTAGTCTATAATATAAAAATAAGTCGGGTTTTCCTTCCTGACGCTATACCTCCAGAACGCACAAACCGGTTTCCACGGTTTTGCATTCGTTGGAAAGGTCTCGGGCTCCGTAAGGTTTATAGCATATTATAAAACGACATCCACGCAGGCGAAGCCGCGGGCAACAGCTAGTTTTATATATAAATAATTCATATACGTTATGGACGTAAAAAGTTATAGGGGCAGAACGAAAATAGGTAGGGGCGGCCAAGTGCGCAACGGCAGCCGTGAATTTTCAGAGTATTTATACATATTGCCGTGAAGTGAATAATATTTTATTGAAAAAAAAAGTAAAAAATATCAAAAAATACTTGCGCCCAAATTTTGATTGGCAACCTAGTGGATATATATTCTCTAGATTATAAATATGCATAAAAGTTAGGTTTGCAGCATATCTGGTGGGATCCCTAATGCAGAATTATTTCGTTCATCATATTAAGTAACATATTAATACGTAACAGATAGACAGAGTTACTTTTATATTTTTGCAATGGTAGAAATTATTACTTTTTGTCCGGACTTCAATGGATATGAGAAAATCACTACCGATCTATCTATCGCTAAATGGTAGCGACCACTTTTATTTCTATTGTTCCGGCCTCGCAAGGACTGAACAGAGACGTTAGATTTCGGAAAATGCATCACAATTTATCAACTTTTCCCATCTTAATGGTACCAAATAACAGTAGTTCTACAGTAATTAAAGCGGAACGCTACGATCTCGGGACACGTAGATCAAAACCTACCTATTTTGTTGATTGAAATAAAAAAATAATTTTGAATTTATTGAACAAACTAAAACTGGGTCGCTATTAGTCGCCTTTTACCCGGGAGGTAACGGGATGGCGCTATTCGCTACCGGCGCCACACGGCTAAGGCCCTTTGCACACGCGTCGACGTGATAATGAATCAATTCGTACGATTTTTTGACGGAGCCCTAACATAACACGTAACCTAAAATTAACTTTTAACTTTCAATCAGAAGTAAGCTCTTCAGTTACTACTTCAGTTTAACCTACCTATCCTTTATTTATGGTAAAGCCCGCATTATATTAAAAACAAAAAAAACTGTCATTATTTTTTTTTTCATAATTAATTTGGTTCACTATTAGTTAATATATTTTATTAGCGGATCGCACGCAAGGAAGGAATGCCAGAGCAGAACCACATTATATTATAATAACAATAAATAAAAAATAGTCCTAAAACCACTTACCTGCAGAGTTTTCTTTCTTCGTCAATCACGTACACTGCTGATTCTTTGCCGCTCTCCTTCTGATCTTCACGTTTTGCATAATTATTGTCTAAACCTGAAATACCTAAGACTAAAATTCCCAATTGTCTCCTATCTACCGTAATCAAGCCTTTTGCTGAAGACTATCGTAATCTAAACTTTGTCCCACGGCACGGACCGTAAACTAATTAATTTCATATAAAACTAAAGTGCATTGTATTGATTAATTTTTCAATATATTTATTAATACTAAATTAATATATTTAAAAATACTGGTGCGGAAACATGAAGTTGTTCGAATATTGGTGCCAATTAACGTTTTGTTGATTGAGCACTGAGCGCTGGTGCTGCTGATATAGAGCTTGATTTTGAAAATTCATGGCATTCGCGTCATTGTTACAGTGTTGCAAATTTTATTGAAGCCTGAGGCCATAATTGCAGATCGAGAGAATTCAAAGGCATATACATTTTGGTTATTGGGTATATACTGTGATTGTGACCTGCCATAGTTAATTTGTCTTTTATAATTATCATACATTGGGTAATTCGTAGCGATGGTTGGTTGATGCTGTTGATCCGCTGGTGATTTTGAATTTCCACTGCCGGAGCAGGTTGTTGGAGGAGCAAGTTGGTGTCTTGAAGCATCTGCAATTATTTACATTCGTTACGAAATTTTACTACATTCAACTTTTTATTTTAAAATTAAAGTAGTGGAATCTCTATATTATGTTTAGGCATTTATTTTCTTCGTATAATTATCAATGCCACTCATGGTGTAGGTATAGTAAAGTGCCCGAAGATGTTAATAGACTAGTTGTTATTTATTATACAGGACAAAAGTAACTTGTATGTTTGCATGTCCCGCAGCATACCAACATTTATTTTGCTATTATGCTAAACAAAATGCTGTAATCTTTTAAGATAAATCCCATATATGTATAGCTTTAATTGCCCTGTTGGTACCCTGTCACACAGGTTTCTTAACCCAGTATGGGGGCCCTTGCGATGTTAGTTGTATAACCGTTTAAAATGAATAAAGATTTTTTGAATTTTTGATTTTTTTTTTTAATACCTCCATGCAAACATTCGTGAGTGTTTGCATGTATGCTTTGGGGAATACAGGCGTAAAATAAAATAATTCTTATGTTAATTCACATTTGGCTACGTCTTATAAAATCCAGAGAAATGTCTTATTTATATTTTTAACCCAAATTATAGAATTAAACTTGAAGTACCTACTTAAAAATAAAGTACCCACATATTTTAGAAGGAATCAATAAAGATAACAAAAGAGTCGATGGTTGGGAAAAAAGTTTCTTCGCATTTTTTAAGATAATTCAAAACATTTTTTAATATAGTTCATTTAAATTTAACTAAAGTATGTATATACCATTTTGTTTGATAACCTTTAGCCATCTTGTGGGTAAGAACATGATCCCATTGCTATAAAAATTTTGGGACTTCTCATCAAAATACCGCGACAAGTGGATTTGGCAGTCCTCTCGTGATGTTAACCTAACATTGCATAAAGAATTCTGAAGAGACCGAAACAGGTGGAAATCTGAAGGTGCAGGGTCAGGACTATGCGGCGGATGCATTAACACCTCCCAGCCAAACTCTCTTAATTTTTGCTGAGTGGCTATAGATGTGTGAGGTCTAGCGTTATCATGATGAAACACCACACCCCTTCTGTTGATCAATTCCGGCCGCTTTCTCTCAACTTCTTGCTTTAATCTCATCAGTTGTTCGCAGTAGAGTTCAGAATCGATAGTCCTGCCTGGTGGTAATAGCTCATAATGAATAATGCCCTTCCAATCCCACCACACACACAACATCACCTTATTGCGAGTTAACCCGGGTTTCGCCACAGTCTGTGAAGCTTGACCGGCCTTTGACCACGACCTTTTTCGCACGTTCTTGTCGTACGTGATCCACTTTTCATCACCAGTTATCAGCTTCTTCAAAAATGATTGGGTTTCATTACGTCGTAATAAAGAATCACAAATGAGTACACGGTTCATTAGGTTTCTTTCAGTGAGCTCGTGAGGTACCCAAATATCGAGCTTTTTTTTGTACCCAGCTTATTTCAAATGCGCCAAAACTGTTTTGTGATCAATTCTCAGTTCTTCAGCTACGTCGTAACTACTGATATGTCGATCTTGCTCCACTTTTTCAAAAATGGCATCCATTTTATCCGTAATAGGACGACCAGAGCGAGGTGCATCTTTGACATCAAAATTTCGGGATTGAAAACGCTTAAACCAAATTTGTGCTACTCTCACAGACACTGCACTAGGTCCATAAACATCGCAAATTTTTTTCGCGGCTTGCGTTGCATTTTTACCTTTTTTTGTAGTAAAATTTTAAAATGTATCGAATTTCTTCATTAGATTCACTCATCTTGACAGTACGAAAAACAAATAAAAATCACACATTTGCCTAATTTGAATTTGGAATTATGTTCTTTAAAATTTTAACTTTCAATGATACCAAAACCAGCTAGATACAAATACTACAGCCAAAGAGATTTTATTACAAGTGCATACATACTATAATGCGAAAAGACTTTTTCACCAACCTATTATTATTCACACGTAGATTAAAACTACCGTACCATGACGTCTTATTGCGATTCAGTTTAAGGACTGGCAAAAATTGTTTAATCGTATGAAGAAACAAGACAAACCTAAGAGCGTTTCAGTTTAGTTTGTCAATATAAAGTCATGGTACCGCCGCAGGTCTCAATGCAGACGCGTTGACAAAGACCTGCAACATTAAAAATACCTTACTTACAAAGAGTATATTTCCCAAAAATAAATATTTACCTGATTAATTATATTTTGTAAATAATATTCATTTAAATTGTTGTTAATTGTGGCATTGTTTTTATTTTCCGTTCTTATATTACTAGCATCAAGGGCCAACAACACTAATTGCATAATTTTGTCGTCTTGTGCATTTTTTATGACATTTGTTGGACTTTCATTATTTGTAGATAAATGTTTCATTTTGGGTTTCCCGCTTAAATCTTCGAATATCGTTATTATTATAGTTTAAATTCTGTTCTTGTGTTTCATTAGTAGGTACATTGAATGGCTTGATCTTTCAACGATATCCTCTAAGTTGGGATCGGATCGTTCTGTACTCCAGATTCTAAGTATTGTGTGTATTATTTATTATTATTATACATCTTATAAGGAATATCATTTATGTTACCTGTTTTCATAATATCTAATAACATTTCTTTGTTATGGTTACTATTCTGTAAACCTATCAATCGATGACATTTTTATACCAGTATCATCTGATTCTATATTAAGTTTTTCAATCACTTGTTTTGTATCGAAATTGATTTTCAAATTAGACTCTTCATTTTGTCTTATTTCCATTTGTTTTATTAGCGTTGCTTGAGGCAAGCCTGATGTTTAAACTTCTTGATTTTTTTTCATTTTTTTTTTGTTGATTAACATTGTCTTGTAACTTATCATTTTTCTTTTGCTTTTCAAGAATTTATTTTTGGTCTAACGTTTCTAGACCAACACTCCTATTTGTTTTCTCTTTCATTTGATTTACATTTATATTTTTATTGGCTGCTTAAAAATTACCTTGTTTTTTCTTATCGTTTTATTTTCTTAACAATCTTCAGCATCCTCATCGTCTGTAACGGATGCTTTGTTTTTGTTTTGTTCAGTTTGAGTATACGAGTATTTCGCGTCTGTTCCATTTATAATTGGCACAGTTTTAATCATTTTTTGTATAGCTCTTCTTTTTTCATTTTCTTGTGTGGGGTTATGATGGCGAGGCAATATATTTTTATTTTTATCCATCATTTTATTGTCGTATGAATTGCTCTGTCTTTTTTTAGATTCCCTGTGATGTCGAAGAATTGTGTTGAACGCTGGTATTCTAAAACAATGAAAAAGAAAGGCTTAATGGTGTTCTTTATGACAACATTTATTATTTTTTATCATAAAAATATCTTTATATAAAATAAATCTTATGCAAATATATTTTTAGCAAAAGTTTGGTCATTGTTTTTATGTAATTTGAGATAGATAATAATTTATAAACGTTTTTCAGAAGAATATTTTTAACTAATTTATAAAAGAAGGTAGAAAAGAAAGAAAATACATTATTTGTCCAGTCATTAGACACATACGACACATACATAATATTATAACAAAAGTTTAAAAAATGTGTATGTCATTATTGAATTATATTACAATTAAAAATAGTAAAATTAGTTAGGTACAGTCAGGAATCTGCTCATCCAAAATCAATCAAACCTCTCACGCTTGTATTTAAGTCAAAGGAATAATTAGAATAGCTCTCTAAGAATTTATTTCTAATTCCATGTCACTAGGAGCTTTTCGTGAACTCTATGTATATTCGCGCTCATTTCCCAGCTGTAGAGGTGCTCTTAGTCAATTCCTCAATTTATCAGTTCCGCGTTTTTAAGTCACATGCTGGTAATAATCTAATAACATGTAATCTGTCTTCCCCCCCCCCTAAACATTCCACTGGAGTAGTTGCCTCCCCCTCCTTCATACGCAGTGATAATAAAACGAAACAAAAGCGACGTCATGAAAAGGCAGGGGGATTGCCACCCCTCACTCTAAACCGTAAGCTGATAAAACTAGCTGCCTCCCATTCCCTAGATCTGGAATCAGGGGGACAAATGCCTCTTCCTCCTTCCCTAAATCATCTGCTGATGTAGTTACCCCTAGATATATTGTGATATCAAAACAAAGCAAAGACGTCAACAAAAGCAGGCTGGGGAACAAGTGCCTCCCTCCCCCTAAACCATAACCTAAACTAACCTACCTGCTGGAGTAGCTGCCATCCTCTCACACACTCAAACAAAACAAGGACGTTGCTAAGAAAAGGCAGAGGAACCATTACCACCATTTCTCCATAACCGTTAGTTGATAAAGCTAGCTGTCTCCTTCGCTAGATATGTAATGAAATCATAACAAAGCAAGGGTTTCACCAACTGGAGTCAGAGGGACAAAAGCCTTTTCCTCTTTCCTAAACCATCCGTTGGTGAAGCTGCTTCCCCCTCAATATATTGTGATATCAAAACAACGCAATGACGCCAGCAAAAGGAGATAGAGGAACCCTCACCTTCCCTCCCCTCTGTAACTGAACTGTAAGCTGATAAAGAAAGCTGCCTCCATCACTAGATATGTTGTGGCATCAAAACAAAGCAGAGGTTTTACCGCTTGGAGTCAAGGCGACACTTACCTCTTCCTCCTTCTCTAAACCATCCGCTGGTGTAGCAATCCCCCCCCCCTAGATATATTGTGATATTATCATAACAAAACAAAGGTGTCAAAAAAAGGAGGCTGGGGAACAATTGCCTCCCTCCCCCTAAACTATAACCTAAAGTACCGGCTGGAGTATCTGTGTTCCTCTCCCATACCCAAACAAAGCAAGGGCATCGCTAAGAAGAGCCAGAGGCACCCTAACCCCGCCTCCCCCTAAACCGTAAGCTTATAAAGCTAGCTGCTCCCTCCCTAGATATGTTGTGAAATCTAAACAAAGTAAAGGTTTCGCAAACTTCACTCCTTCCCGCAACCATCCACTGTGTAGCTGCCTCCCCCTTCATATATTGTGACCTCCTTCCACAAACCATCCACTGGTGTAGCTGCCTCTCCTTTGATATATTGTGATATCAAAACAAAGCAAAGACGTCAACAAAAGGAGGCAGAGGAACCCTTACCACTCGTCCCCCTCAACCGTAAGCTGATAAAGCTAGCTGTCTCCCTCCCTAGATATGTTGTAAAATCAAAATCAAAGCAAGGGTTTCACCAACTGGAGTCAGGGGGACATGTGCTCCTTCCTCCTTCCCTAAGCCATCCGCTGTTGTAGCCTCCCCCCTAGATATATTATGATATCAAAAGAAAGCAAAGGCAAGATTTCAAAAGATAGCAAGAAAGCAAGGGCAAGAAGAAAGCAACCCCCTAAACTATAACCTAAACTAACCCACTTGCTGCCTGCTGGGGAAGCTCTCCCACACTCAAACAAAGCACATGTCCTACCTGTTTCAGATGACGTGTCAATGTCTCCTACCTCCCTACCTCTAAACCGTCAGCTGGTGAAGTGTGACCCATAATCATCTGACGGCATAGAGCAACACCGGAGGGGAGTAGCCAAATGCAAGCTTTCTCCTCTGTCAAAGTACAAGACCAAATGGGCCTACACCTGTCGCCTAGATGTTTAAATGTGTGCGTAAAATTTTTTCTGTGTTTTGTTATATTCAAGGTGTGAGTTTCGTAGTAATAGACGATTTTTGTACTGTGCGTGTGTGTCGCATGCATTTCCCGCCACAAAAAATGTCAGACTATTTTGCATCGGTAATAAACGCTATGGCTACTCCCCTCCAGTCCACCACGGCCGGTGGCCCGTGTTGCACTATGTCTGACGATTTTGTCAGCTTCTGATTATAACCAGCATGTGACTTGATAACGCCTAACTAATAAATTGAGGGATTAAGCCTCAAGACATTCATTTTCCTATATCTACCACGCCGGAGGTAAAAGAGAAAAAGAGCGAAGTTACGATTTAGTATTTTTATAGTTTATTCTAGTTCAAGTGTGACACGAAAGTTGAGACGTTACGCGCGATTCCCCCGCGGGCGCTGTGACCAGCGGACCTGTTTCACTCGGTGGCATACAAGGGATCCCCTTACGCACACCGTGTAACTCCCGTCGTGCGTCAGAGCTGACACACACTGATTTTTTGAAGGCTAATGAAATCATACTATCAATTTTTGTATTCGTTTTATGTATCTTCCCGTAATTTACATTTATAGGAATGTCGTAACTATTGTTTAAAAAATGGTATTATCTTTTCTACATTTTAATTCTTTTCCTATAAAAAGGTAATATTGTCGGCGTATTTCCTGCCTTTTTTATTTAATTTTATGACCTACCCACAACATGTTTATATTAAAAGAAAACTGAACTCAATAAATCGTTGTTTTATATTATTTCGCATTAACACATGCTTGTGAAATATATTTTATTTTTAAAGAAAAATGGAAAGAAAAAATTGACTTCAGGCGAGACTCGAACTCGCGACCTACTGGGAATCTAGTCCAGCCGCTCTTCCAATTGAACTACTGAAGTCCTGCCCGATTTGTTAAATCTTTCCTTCACATCTATTGCATTGCTTTATGGTAGCAGCAGCGCCATCTATTACCAACTATGTATCAATAAATCGTTTCCGAGCGTAATTGAAACGGCATATTTCCATTAAAAAAAAATTTAATCAATCTCAGCAGGTTGTATGAACAATTTTTATTTCTTTGTGAAGTTATCAATGTAATAAGTAAATAAAAAAGATTTAATATATTATGTTAAAAATGGTTAGGCTTAATTTCGGTTTGCTAATGCTTTTGTTTTAAAAAAAATGCCGTCTTTTATTTTTAAATTAACCAATTGTGCGCTTTTTTAACACGAAATATAAATACATTCTTTGAAGAGAGTAACATATTATTATTTTTAATAGAATGTTTTAATCGTAGAAAGACCAACTTATGCCCATTCCCCCATCCCCATCGTAATCAATTAAATAACTCCATTAACAAAAATTAAACAAATTATATTAATAAATGTTTTGAATAAGAAAAATAAAAATAAAATGCTGAATCAAACAGAATCTATTAAGAAAGTCTACATAATTAAAAAAAAGCTTGAATAACAAATATTGAATAGCAGAAAAAAAACCTGCAGAATTAAGTGTTAACTTACCTCGAATGTTTGAGAGATACTTTTAGACTTGGTTTCGTTTTGGTGTTCACTGGAACGTCTTTCGTCGAATAATGCAATTTTCTTTTCAAATCCACTTGTTCCGTTATTCGATTAAACCATTCACGGTTTTCCAAATTCAAATTCGAGTTTTCATCTTCATATTTATATTTCTCTCGTATCTTATTCACTGTATTTTGGTAGTGATGCATGGTGACAAAAAAATATTAACACATATTAGAACAAATGAAAGCAAGGACTTTTGAAGTTGCCACACAGAAATTCAGCCTGCAAATCTTTATGCTTCCTCAGAGGTTTTCATTTCAGAGGTCTTCTCTCTTCGGCGTCTCGGTGGCAACTGACGATTCACCTCTCACATCACATCAGCCGCTTCAACAATTATTTTTAGAGTTGACGTCTAGCAAAGCTTTCTCTCATGTGAAGATGTGTTCGGCGTCCGACGGCTGCGTGGCAACTGACTAGTTCAGGCGATATTTCAGACACGAAACTCTCACTTCCAAGCCTGGACGATTTACATGCGCAGAACAGGATTTATGGGTCCATTTGGTGGTGCCTTGGGAGGGAGGGGTGAAAATACACTCAACATTGGTTCTCCATATTTTTGGAGTCATGCTATAGAATAGCGAATCAAAGAGTGGGCGGGGACTTAAGCAACAGTTTGATGTCAAATGGGGGCGTGGTATGCGCACGCAAACATTACTCCGCCCACATTACACGCAATACTAATGATTTATTTAATTTAAGCTTAGTACACACATTCAGTGCCCGGATTAAATAATTGGTTACAAATATATGTTTTTTTTTGTTAGAAAGGTGGCGAACAAGCACGCTGTTCACATTGATGTCAAATGATAACTGCAGCCTATAGACACACACAGAAAAACTAGAGGTCAAAATGCAGATGCGTTGCCACCCCTGAGACTCTCTGTGATAGTTATTACGGGGCCATACATTACCGTCTAACCGGAACACGATAGTGCGGTACACTACCATTTAGCGGCAGATAGATTAGGTAATGCGGTGGTGCCTACGCCCTCGAGCTACTACACTCGAACTTTACCACCAGTTAATAATACCTGCTACTACCCTTAAAAGAGAAAAATTGGGTCTGGACAGAAATTTAAACAGGAATCCATTTTGACTGGATCCATTGGAGCTCGTACGAATTACAGCATCATCTTATTGGTAGCGTTCATTACTGCTGTGTTCATGTTACAAGAAAAAAAATGGACAAGTGTGAGTTCGACTCGCGTGGTGAGAGTTCCGTAATTTAAATAAATATTTTCGAAAATATTACAGATTTAAAATGCAGGGACATAGCGGTTACGGTGGTACCGGCAGGGGGGGTTATATTATTAAGAATTTTCGATTTAATTTGAATACTCAAACTTCTTATAGGTTTTCCAGTAATCTATAGGCAAAGAACTATTTTCCACATTTTTTTCAAAATTTTTAGTCCAGTAGTTTCGGAGATAGGGAATGGTCAATTTTCGTCGTTTTTCTTAAACAACTTCAAATTTGTTTATGCACAAATTATAAAAAAAATATATCTGAGATGCTGACAACAACCTCTTTCATTTGATATGTCACACGACACAGTTTACGATTTTTTTTTAATTATCTGATTTACCCCCCCGAAAGTGGCCCCCCTGTTTAAAATTTATTATTTTACTTGACGTGTTCATCTTTAGGTCACCAATTTACTTAAATTCATCAAATTTCAACTCAATCGGTCGAGTAGTTTCGGAGCAAATTGGCTGTGACAGATGGACAGACAGACAGACAGACAGACAGACGCACGAGTGATCTTATAAGGGTTCCTTTTTTCCTTTTAAGGTACGGAACCCTAAAAATCTATTATTTCCGGTCCAGGGGTAAAATTTGTTTCTTATGAGCGGCTATGCGCAGAGTACAGGATAGCTCCAACACCGTCCTCGCCACGTAATAGATAAATAAAGATGGAATGGTGATGTGGGCGTGGCAAGCGCGCCACAACTATGTATGAACAAACACAGTTCGGCCGAACCATTAGTTCGCCGCTCGTAGTGTCGTGTAGACTGCTTCGAATGACGCATCTCTTGGTAAAATACCGTGTAGTTCCAATTTTAAGATGTGATATGAAATGTCAGACCTCAAGTATAAAGCGAGGAGATATATCTTTCCATCAGTATGTCACAAATAACATTTATTGTTATAATATTTGTAAAAAACATAAAAATACAATGGAATATGAATATTCCAACTAAAACTGCATTATTTAAACGTTACTGCTAGCGAATACATTGCTCGTTAAGCACTCGCTCAATTAACGCTATTAGTGTCTCCGCTTGCAGTGTACAGTATATAATGCGTCCGCTACACTTCGACTACTGACGTGTGAGCTCCTTGTGAGTATATTGTTGTGTGCGTGCGAGTGTTTATTGTCTACGGGCGTCGTCTTATTATGCAAACTTACGCAAACGAATAGCTGCCCTGAGGATTTATGTGTGGGTGATTATCGAGATGGTGTTACATTTGTGTAAGAAATTGCATGGTGGGAGACAAGCGGCGACACTGGTTCTAATACTAAATTGAAGCAAAGGCCTTTCCATCTTTATTACTTGTATAAATAACTGATATTGTTTAATTATTTGCTTTAATTATGTATTATTTTAAAAGATTGTTAACATATTTTATTTAGTTATACAAATTTTATTGAATTGTGACTTGATAGTAAATTTTTTAATGATATAATTATTGTATTATTTATTTTTCGCAATAACACATGCGAGTGAATTTTAGAAATTTAATATTATTATTGATATTATTATTCTAGAAATATTTTGATTGTTTTTATTTTGACATTACAACTGACATTTTATTTTGATTTATGCTTAAAGAGAAATTTTAGTCCTAATTAAATTAATTTTAATTATATTTTTATGCTGTTGTCATTCATAAATTAGTATGTACTTATTTTCTGACATTATTTCTGTATTTATTTCAATGTATTTTCTTGTATGGGTGTAATTTACCCGAATAAATAAATAATTCATTCATTAACACGATTTTTTTTATGTAATAGAAGTGGCAAACAAGCATGTAGTTCACATTGATGTTAAGTGATGACTGCAGCCTATAGACACAAAGACTAAGGTTAAAATGCAGATGCGTTACCACTCCTGAGGTCAAAGTGTTATGCCTTTGTGGCGGAAATTACATTACCACCTGACCGGAACACGATAGTGCTGAACACTACCGTTTAGCGGCAAGTATATTAGGTAATGCGGTGGAGCTATACCAGCAAAACGATGGTGCCTACGCCCTCAGTCACTGAAACTCTCATCACTCCAGCGGAATGACGTCCACTGCTGGACAAAGCCTTCCCCAAAAACGCCCACAATAGTGTCGTGAGTCATTAGGAGAGAATATGCCATAATCGCCACGCTTGGCAGGCGGATTGGCGATCGTAGTGACGATAGTTTTATCGTTAGACGCTGCTGCCCATCCAGCGTTGTTATATTTACTACCGTCCTATTGGAATGGTTTGACCGCTATTGTTCTGTTGACTGACTGCACTTGCAGATAGATTCTCTTCTAGTAGAAGAAAATTCTTCCGCTAGTGGAAGGTGGGTCGTCACGTCCCGACGCCAGTACTGACTGACAATAATAATAATGGCATCCTTTGAGACGTCCCACTGCTGGGCACGAGTCTCTCCCCTTTTTGGGAGGAGGCCTGGAGCTTACTGCACCACACTGCTCCAATGCAGGTTGGCGGAGATACGAGCTAGTGGCCAACCCGCTGTCGGATGTTTTTAAACCGCTCATAAGGCCTCTGACAAGGTGTAACGACTGCTATCTATCGATAGCAACCGGGACCGACGGCTTAACGTGCCCTCCGAAGCACGGAAACGTGCATTTCAAATTGCCACTAGCGGTTACCCATCACACACTCGACCGCGCCCGTATTGCCTAACCGAGTAGATCGCTTACAATCTACACCAGCCAGCGCGCTACTGACTGACAATACTTGACTGAAACTCTTGCACAAATAAACATTTACACCAGCCAGCGCGCTACTGACTGACAATACTTGACTGAAACTCTTGCACAAATAAACATTTACACCAGCCAGCGCGCTACTGACTGACAATACTTGACTGAAACTCTTGCACAAATAAACATTTACACCAGACAGCGCGCTTCTGACTGACAATACTTGACTGAAACTCTTGCACAAATAAACGTTTACACCAGCCAGCGCGCTACTGACTGACAATACTTGACTGAAACTCTTGCACAAATAAACATTTACACCAGCCAGCGCGCTACTGAATGACAATACTTGACTGAAACTCTTGCACAAATAAACATTTACACAGCCAGCGCGCTACTGAATGACAATACTTGACTGAAACTCTTGCACAAATAAACATTTACACCAGCCAGCGCGCTACTGACTGACAAAACTTGACTGAAACTCTTGCACAAATAAACATTTACACCAGCCAGCGCGCTACTGAATGACAATACTTGACTGAAACTCTTGCACAAATAAACATTTACACAGCCAGCGCGCTACTGAATGACAATACTTGACTGAAACTCTTGCACAAATAAACATTTACACCAGCCAGCGCGCTACTGACTGACAAAACTTGACTGAAACTCTTGCACAAATAAACATTTACACCAGCCAGCGCGCTACTGACCGACAATACTTGACTGAAACTCTTGCACAAATAAACATTTAATCATTAATCGTTCCCATTTTTCCTAGTAAGGTGATTAGTGACGATCTAATTCACGTTTCAGGTTACTTTCTTTTTTTCATCACTTTCATCAAAAGAGCAAAGTATACGTAACTTCACGCTTGTAATCCCCGAAGGGGTAGGCAAAGGTAAATTCATGCATTCAAGCATACATGCAAACACCCATGATTCGCCGGTTACGTTTTTGGCTCATGTAACAGGTGGCGAGCCTGTTGACATCTCCGGGCACATTACCAAACTTCGAGGTACTGGGAAATTTCCAGGAAATGGAAAAATCCCAATAGAACCAGAGATAAAGGACTTTACACCATTATCTCTAATAATCTCTGATAATTCTTAGTACGATAAATTGAAGTAGGTGATGCAGACGTGTATGCGTATGCGGTTACAATTATACGAGCAATAATTAGGCAGCATAACAAAGAGAAAAGGGATTACCTGAAGAGGTAGCGGTTAGTCTGGGAACCTTAAAGCTTATTTCGCAGTATGGGATATATCATATACTGCGATATAGAAATATCTGTATAAAGCTTTACTGGTAGTAGAGCTCTAGTGACGGAGTCACACCGCCACATCTATACAAATAAATAAAATTGGAGCGTGTGTTTGTAATATAAAAATAACCGCTTTTTACTAAATGCATATGTATGCATACACGGTACATAAACCAAAACAACATTTTTTACTATTTTTGTCTGCCTGTCTGTCTGTTTGTTCCCGCTAATCTCGGGAACGGCTATACTGATTTTGACGGGACTTTCACTGGCAGATAGCTTATATAATAAGGAGTAACTTATTCTACTTTTATACTAGCTGCGCCCACGACTTCGTCCGGGTAGATACTGAACAATCATTACTTTACTGGTGGTAGAGCTCCAGTGACGGAGCTCGCGGACGTAGGCACCACCGCATTAACTAATATACTTGCCGCTAAATGGTAGTGTTCAACACTATCGTGTTCCGGTCAGGTGGTAATGTACGGCCCTGTAATTTCCGGCACAGAGGCATAACACCTTATGCCTCAGGAGTGGTAACGCATCTGCATTTTGACCTTGGTCTTTCTGTGGGTGTCTATAGGCTGCAGTCATCACTTAACATCAATGTGAACTGCATGCTTGTTTACAAATTCCATAACATAAAAAAAATATATCTCACGCGGACGAATCGCGGGCACAGCTAGTTATAAATAAAAAAAATAAAAATAGTTTATTCTTTAACATGTATACAAAATACTAATACAGTGGCCAGAACCAATCTAGTAAGCATGTATTATAACTTGCGGTGGGTGGCTCTGCACTTCCCGTTACATTAACTAGTATAAGTTTAGAATAATAGTAGGCTACAGATGTTAATAAACTACCTATTATCTACTAAGAAATATTACAACAGAAAAAACAAAAGGAGTAAGTAATAATTAGAACATTCGATATTAAACTTACTGATAACCTAAAGTTTAGAAGATTTGTGTGTTTGTGTGAAAGTGTGTGTGTGTGTGATGATGATGTACTTTAATATGCACGCTTGAATAATAATTCCTCTATATTAAAGAAAAATGGAAAGAAAAATTTGACTTCAGGCGAGGCTCGAACTCGCGACCTACTGGGAATCTAGTCCAGCCGCTCTTCCAATTGAGCTACTGAAGCCCTGCCCGATTTGTCAAATCTTTCCTTCACATCTATTGCATTGCTTTATGGTAGCAGTAGCGCCATCTATTACCAACTATGCTAGTTAGGCAACCGATATAATAGACTTTTCAGTTTATTGAATATCGTAAAGAAGTCGCTTTTACCCTTAATAATTGTTTAAATTATTTCGCATTAACACATGCTTGTGAAATATATTTTATATTAAAGAAAAATGGAAAGAAAAATTTGACTTCAGGCGAGGCTCGAACTCGCGACCTACTGGGAATCTAGTCCAGCCGCTCTTCCAATTGAGCTACTGAAGCCCTGCCCGATTTGTCAAATCTTTCCTTCACATCTATTGCATTGCTTTATGGTAGCAGTAGCGCCATCTATTACCAACTAAGAAATAATTTAAACAATTATTAAGGGTAAAAGCGACTTCTTTACGATATTCAATAAACTGAAAAGTCTATTATATCGGTTGCCTAACTAGCATAGTTGGTAATAGATGGCGCTACTGCTACCATAAAGCAATGCAATAGATGTGAAGGAAAGATTTGACAAATCGGGCAGGGCTTCAGTAGCTCAATTGGAAGAGCGGCTGGACTAGATTCCCAGTAGGTCGCGAGTTCGAGCCTCGCCTGAAGTCAAATTTTTCTTTCCATTTTTCTTTAATATAAAATATATTTCACAAGCATGTGTTAATGCGAAATAATTTAAACAATTAATAATTCCTCTGTTTCGTTATATCTCAGAGTTTCAAGTTCTTTGACTAATGTCCGTTTACAATCATTGTACTGCAGATTATAAATTATCTAATCTACTTGCCGCTAAATGGTAGTGTTCAGCGCTATCGTATGCCGGTCAGAATGTACGGCCGTGCAACTTCCGGCAAAGAGGCGTGATACCATTGAGATCTCTGTTTTTATGTAGATGTTGACAGTATTATTTACCATCAATGTAAGTTGTACGCTTATTTCCCACTTCATGACATAAACAAATTTAAAAAAATTGGATACCGAGCTTGCGTCGAGTAGTAAGAATGCGTGATTCAACCGAGTGAGTAGGACTACTGTTGTACCTGTATAAAAAACTTCTATTTTATACACATAAAAATATAATTATTCAAATAATATCATCAAATGTTTGGATAATGACAGTATGCATGTATGTATGTCTCTTCACGCCAGGTCCCTAACGGGGTAGGCAGAGAGTATAGAACGCCAGTTATCCCGGTCCTAACATACCTCTCGTGCCTCGTCTACCTTCATCATTCTCTTCATACATGCATGCCGATTCCTAAGACTTTTAACCCCACCATCAGACAGAACTCGACCTATTTGGTACGTAGGTCAGTCATGATAATGACAGTAATATTTAAATAGTGTCAGAATGATACCATATTAGTACTACATGTAAGCAACAATGCTTCAGTATACGGCGAAAGCCGAGGCAGATTGAGTCGTGTACAAATATCTCGGTATGTTTATATATTACATCTCGTTGTCAGAAGCCTGCTTTAGGGGCGAGGGTTGTTGACACCCGTCTGCCCGGCTATTCTGTAATAATGCCGGAAATTTAAGGATCAATTTACACTCCAAACGTACTAATCGTATAAACATAACAAAGTATAACCACAGTCTAAAGAAAACGTACATGATAATGTGGTGATAACATAGCATAATGTATATTATCATAAAATAATTGATAATTATATCGCATTCATTACTGATATTGAATATTTAATTGAACGATTAGTAGCAACTTAAACAGCTCATTTTTTTTAACGTAATCACGCGTTTTAACGCGTTTATCTCGAAAAAGTAGTCAAGCACACTTCTGTGTAGATGGCTTTAAGCTGCAGTCACCACTTCACATCTATTTGAACTGCATACTTGTTTGCCACCTTCGTTACATAAAAAACTAAAAATAATACTCATATGACATTGCACAAAAAATTTATATTCCATACCATTTTCTTAATATATGATCTTCTCTTCTATGTGTACTAATATTATGAACAGGAAACATTTTACGTTTCTGTATTTTTTTTAATGTTATGAAAGTGGCAAACAAACATGAACTTCACATTGATATTAAGTGATGATTGCAGCCTATAGACACGCATACAAAGACCAAGGTCCAAATGCAAATGCATTACCACTCCTGAGGCCTAAGGTGTTATGCCTCTGTGCCGGAAATTACAGGGCCGTACATTACCACCTGACCGAAACTCAATAGTGTTAAATACTACCATTTAACGGAAAGTATATTAGGTAATGCGGTGGTGCCTACGCCCGCGAGCTCCGTCACTCGAGCTCTACCACTAGTAGTTGCATTTTAACTGAGTTACACATGCATTATATTTCATTTCATTGCGAAGCCGGGGCGGGCCACTAGCCACTCATAAAGAACGAACGATGATTGCTAAGTTATCAAAGAGGAAAAAAAATGAAAGGCACGTCACCCTTAAACTGAACCAATCAGTGTCAGAGAATTCAGAGTGTCAATTTAGGGTATAGATTTTTCACCTTGGTCGATTAATCAATGAGAAAAACTAAATTATTTCTTAACGAAGCATTATTACGCATTTAATGTTATATCACATTTTGTTATATTTAAAACAGTTTCGTAATTTAAAATAATAGATTTATCCAAAATCATTATCCGTATCTTACTATCGGATTATTTGCCGGATAAATTGTGGTTGTTAAAAAATTTTTCATTAATGTAAAACGACCTGTTTTCAGATCTACCGAATATACACAGAAAACCATCAAAATTGTTTAATATAATGTAATTAATGCAGGCAACCAACCAACGCAAACCTTATTTTATAAAAGCTGCACTTGTGCATTAAATATTTGTTTATCTTTAAAAGATCTGTCTTACTTTTACACTCTAAGTAATTTTTTATGATTTTTCGAAAGTGTGTAAAGTTTATTCGTAATAAAAATATTACGGGCTACGGGGCTACGGCGTAGCCCGTAGCTCATAGCTGTACAATACCTTCGTACGTTCTCGGTGTGAGTCTACGTTCAACCGACACGACCACGACACGACAGTTGATTTCTACCCAAACGGAGAGACATATATATTATTATCGAATGACAGCACAATTAATACATTATTTAGACTGTACCTACAAAGTATCGTTTCAAAGTCTGATAGATAACTCGTCTGACACACAGTGACACCCCTGATGTCCACATAACACGAAACCACAATTGGCGAATTGATTTATTTAATTGGGTTCTACCTCAACCTGTAAACTGCAACCAAAATGCCACCAACTTTATTTAATACTAGCTGTGCCCGCAACTTTGTTCGCGTGGAATAGTGGCTTTGGGACTTTGGGCAGCGCTTTTGGATATACATTTTAGTAAATTTTGGATCATAAACACTTGTCATCGGTCAAACGGTGGTCATCACTATCACCACCACCACAACCAATGCCACTATTGCCTCCAAAACTACTAACAACACTAACAACGTCACCAACGCCACCAATGCCTCCATCGCCACTAAAAACCACCGGCAGCATCATCAACACCACCACCAGAGTCACCAACAACACCTATGCCACCAACGACACCAACGCCACCACCGCCACCACCACTACCAACACCACCTATGCCACCAACGACACCAACGCCACCACCGCCACCACTACTACCAACACCACCAATGCCACCAACACCATTAACACCACCACCACCACCACCATCACCATCATCATAATTACATCAGAAAGACGTCCCGCTGGACAAAACCTTTCCTGAAGATGCTCCTAAAAGTGTTGTGCGTCATAGGGAAAGAATACGCCATAATTGCCACGCTTGGCATCTTATTATTACTAATGCTTATTGTTACTAACAGAGAAAAAACCGACCAAGTGCGAGTCGAAATCGTGCACGAAGGGTTCCGTAAAAAATGGCATAAAAATTACGTTTGTTGTAAGGTAATATACCTAAGACCTAAAAAATCTGTGAAAATTTCAAGCGTCTACTTACTACCGTAATTGATATCGAGCAAACAATATACGAAAAAAAAAACACGTTTATTGGATGCCCCCTTGGACCCCTTGGTATTTTCATTTTCTTATTTTTAGTATTAAATTTTGTCGTTATAGCAGTAAGAGAAATACATAATTTGTGAAAATTTTAGCTTTCTAGCTATCACTGTTTATGAGATACAGCCTGGTGACAGACAGATGGATGTATGGACAGACAGGCAGATAACGTAGGATTAGTAATAGGTCCCGTTTTTACCTTTTAGATACGGAACCCTTAAAAAAACAGAATATAGATACAGAATAGTTTCTGTCGTAACTTTTTTATTTCTGAACCGATTGACATGAAACAAACAGTAAATGTTAAGTAAAACTTACCACAATATATAAGTGAAAACACAAATCGAATAAGCCGTTTCTGATATAAGCGTGCACAAACACACAGACAAACAGACATTTTTTTCGAGATAAAAAGTACCCAGTGTTGTGCGCCAAAGGTTAAAGTATACCAAGTTTCATCGTCATCGGACCGGTAGATTTTGTGTGATGCTTGAACAAACAGACAGACAGACAAAAAAAAATCTAAATACATATTTGTGTTTGGTATCGATTTAGTAACATCCCCTGGTATTTATTTTTTCAATATTTTCAATGTACAGAATTTACACTTCTACAGTTTTATCATAAGTATTTTTATCATACGAGTAAGTATAGATAACTAAAAACACACCAAGAAAATGAAATAAAATTAGAGCACCATACGCCTTTTTCAAGGTTCCCGCCAAAACTCTTACGACCTTTTGTCAGAGTTACCCATAGATTTATTATCTACTATTATAAATCAATAAAGTTACCCAATATATATAAAAAAACATTAAAACCAGTCCAGCCGTTTCAGAGTTGTTTGGTTATTAAAAATGGTACAACTGGTGGTAGAGCTCCAGTGACGGAGCTCGCGGGCGTAGGCACCACCGCATTACCTAATATACTTGCCGCTAAATGGTAGTGTTCAACACTATCGTGTTCCGGTCAGGTGGTAATGTACGGCCCTGTAATTTCCGGCACAGAGGCATAAGACCTTAGGCCTCAGGAGTGGTAACGCATCTGCATTTTGACCTTGGTCTTTGTGTGGGTGTCTATAGGCTGCAGTCATCACTTAACATCGATGTGAACTGCATGCTTGTTTACCACTTCCATTACATAAAAAAAAAAATGTGACACGAGTATCGCATTAGATATATAGACATAACTTTAAATATCTCTTGAAATCAAAGCCATAATAATTATAAATATCGAATCTCAAAGCAAAATATGTAGGTACTCTTAAATAAAAAAAATAATTATTATGGTGAAACCTTGTGAATGTTAAGTCGAAATTAATTTTCTTAAAAATATCTCAATCCACTCAGAGGTCTCTGCAATATAAATAGCAGATAATACCCTTAATTGGTTACGTGTGTAAGGCATTACTGGGAAACCTTTGCTACGTAGGGATGTCAACAATGAATGGAATAATTAAGATGTATCGATATGTCGATGATTTAGAAAAAGCGCGTTGGATTCGAATCAGTTTATGTCACGAATTTTATTTTTATCTACATGCCGCTAATTGGTAATGATCAGCGTTATTGTATTTTGGTCAGGTGGTAATGTACAGCCAGTGATTTCCAACAGAGAGCCAGCTTAAGCCTAGCTATGTGTTGCTGTGCATCTACCCTGGAGCTCACGGGCGTAGGTACCACCGCATTATCTAATATACTTGCCGCTAAATGGTAATGTTCAGCACTATCGTGTTCCGGTCAGTGGTAATGTACGGCCCTGTAATTTCCGGCACAGAGACATAACACCTTGGGCCTCAGGAGTGGTAACGCATCTGCTATTATATCTCTATTGTTAATTTTAAGCTTGTTTAAATTATGGAAAATTGTAAAAATATGCCTAAGAGATATTTTTAAAAGAGCCGACTGAGTTTTTTCCGGCATGTTTTTCTCAGATCATATTGGCCTTTGGAACTTTGCCGGTGAATGACAAAGAATGACTCTTTTTCTTTTCTTTTTACTCTTTGTTATCAGTTTGTAAAGGGGAAAAGAGACATTCAACTGATATACTTTTACATTAGTTTATTACATTTAGTTTTATCTTAGTGATATTCTTGAATTTACATAAATTTTTATCTTGTTTGACATGTATATCAATTGTTATTCGCTTTAATTTATTTTGTTTGTTTTTGACGTGTCATAAGAGGTGCCTGTCACCCTAAATGAATAAATGAGTTTCTGATTCTGATTCTGATTCATTTTGACCTTGGTCTTTGTGTGGGTGTCTATAGGCTGCAGTCACCACTTAACATCAATGTGAACTGCATGCTTGTTTGCCACTACCGTTACGTAAAAAAAACTGATATTTTTTTATGTCATGAAGCGGCAAACGAGCATACAGTTTACATTGATGGTAAGTAATAAATCTCTATTGTAAAAATTATATTTGCGGATTTTCTCGCGTATACAACACTCCCAACTTCTTCTTATACGCGAGAAAATCCGCAAATATAATTTCTGTATTGTATGAAGGTCACGAAAACCTGCCGTTTATAAACGATAGTATTCTCTTTACATAACTTGAAAAACAATGCTTTTCTATCGTTAACATCGATGTACGTATAGTTGGCATCCCTATTGATAGGTCGATTTTCGTCTCGTAAACAATCTTTCAGTTGAATTAAGAAAATGATGTTGTTATTGCGTCAGAAGGATAGCGTCCAATATTTTTTTAAGCTTCTAATTAATTAGATCATTTTATTAAACAAACAATTTGTTTTGCTATTTCGCGAAAAAGATCACTATATTTTTGTAAAATATAATACGCCGTAATTTTCACATTTATATTTTATATTGTACTAGCGGCCCGCCCCGGCTTCACACGCGGGGCTACCGATATCTCAGATACTTTGCCGTTCTCACAATATTTTTTAGCTCCTCCATTCCAGTTCACATTGATGTTAAGTGATGACTGCAGCCTATAGACACCCACCAATGACCTGATGCGTTGCCACCCCTGAGACCTAAGTTGTTACGTCTCTGTGATAGATATTACGAGGCCATACATTACCATCTAATCGGAACACGGTAGAGCTGAACACTACCACCATTACTACCATTTGGCGGCATAAAGATTAGGCAAAGCGGTGGTGTGCCGCCATCTTGGATAGGTATAATATAGGTGTTGCTCAACTTTGGATGAAAACACCACTAGTATTTTACCTAAGTGGCGACCGCTCCGAATATCAACAAAACTTCGGATGAGTCGACCCCTTCTATTTGTAAAGAGTGACATTTCATCCGCGGATAAGTTCCATTGCGGATGAATTGTCACCTAAGTCGTGCCTTTGCCCTCAAGCCCGTACATTGGAATTCTACCACCCGTAAGATTGTTCCGTAAAAACTTTTTGAGTGGTGAAACAATATTACGGTTTTTTACAATGAAACTTGGTATAATTATACTTTAACCTTTGGCGCATAACACTGAGTACTTAATATCCCGGAAAAATGTCTGTTTGTCTGTGTGCTTGTGCACGCCAATTTTAGATACGGCTTATTCGATTTGCGGTTTTCATTAATATACGTATTACGGTAAGTTTACTTTACATTTACCCTCTTATTCATAAATGTATTTTAGCTAAAGTGTTGCTAATCTCTCCTTTGTCCCTTTCTATCCTGCATATTTGAAAATGCAACTGACAAAGACAAAGTATTCTATAGCTAAAACGTATCTAATGTACGTTAATAAATAAGGGGGTTAGTGTTTGTTTCATGTGAATCGGTTTAGAAATAAAAAAGTTACGACAATTTAAACAATCATATTGTCGAATATTTTTAAACTATTCTGTATCTATTTTCTATCTTTTTTAGGGTCCTGTACCTAAAAGATAAAAACGGACCCTGTTACTAATCTGTCTGTCTGTCTGCCACCAGGCAGTCTCTCATAAACAGTGATAGCTAGAAAGCTAAAATTTTCACAAATTATGTATTTCTGTTGCCGCTACCACGACAAAATTAAATACATGAAATAATAAAATGAAAATATTAAAGGGTTTAAGGGCTCGTACAATAAACGTGATTTTATTTTGTATAGATACATACATATATTCTTTGAGCCTAACAAACAATATCTACGTACATATTCTTTTTTCAGAAATGCGCCCCATCCTCTTAAAAGAGGGGGTGTAAATTGTATTGGGATTGCCGCAGCGTTCAAGGTGGAAAGCCAAAAATTGGTATGTATTCTTTGTTACTAAAAAAAGAACATTTACTTAAATATTTATTTTTTTTATTTGGAAATCTGCCTACTTCCATAAAATAGCGGGTGAAAGTTTGTAGGAGCCGGTTACGTTACATTTGTCATTTTTAGACTATATCAAAATAGGCAGGTATACTTAAAGGTTTTGGATAACAAATAAAATGATATGTGTAGACGAAATGGACAAATTCTTTCCTAAAGTGGAAAAATGAAATGGTAAAATTTGGATGGAAAATTTCTCATTCCTGAACTCAATAGTATAAAATTTGGTATAAATACAGGCTCTTGATTAGGAATAGTAAGAATGATCCGTTAAGGTTAAATGGATAAAGTTCACCTCTAAAGTGGTGAAACGGAGGGGATTTTTGGTAGTTCCCAAGTTAGGGGCTTGAAAAATGATGTACATACGGTCTTTCTGTGACGAATAAAAAATATGTGCATAAGTATTTTGTCTAAATTGGCCCTAAACTTTAAAATATAGAGGCTTTAAATTAAATTAAGATTTTAAGAATAAGTTAATAAAAAATAAGCTATAGACGTGAATAATAGTTACTATTAGTACTCCACATATAGGTACACGACGTGAAATTGGTTGGGACTTTTGCGCGGCATGGTAAAATTTGAGTTATTTATAAAACGAAATCCACGTGGGCGTAGCCACGGGCAACAGCTAGTATTAAATAAAGTTGGTGGCATTTTGTTTGATATAGGTTTATTCCAGTGCCCGTGTATAGTGAAATAGTATAACAATGCGAAAACACGGCCTTTCAGGTTGCCTCCAAAACTTCATTATAAATGTTCTGGTAAAGTAGCCATCGCTTTACTCGAATTACTGACTGTGACTCACTTGACTGACATAATAAATAAATAACTGACTGACTGATTCTAACTTTAACGGTTTTGACTTCGTTGATTATTATTAAATAATAATCAACGAAGTCAAAATTCTATGAACTAAACAAAATTATTAACAAATACTTAATTTAACATACAGTCTCAATATGAATTTCAAAAGAAGTTTATGTACGTACCTACATATATTTTAGGAACCTTAACGTTGTTTTCTTTGGTAACAAAGAGTCTGCATACCAATTTTTGTCCTAAGTCCAACACAAAATTTTACCCCTTCTGTTAAGAAGATGGAGGCAGATGACCAAAAAAAAAATATAAACGAAATTATTTGTTAGGTTTAAAGAGTGCACATACCAAGTTTGAACTTTCTTCCTTGAAAATTGTGGAATGCTTCATACAAATTTTGCACTCCTTATTTTAGGGGGTGGGACAGAATTCTAAAAAAAAATAATTCAATATTAAGTTAAACCTTTTTTGTTACAAAGAGTCCGCATACCTATTTTTGGCTTTCCAGCATGAACAAAAAAATTACATACCGAGTTTTAACTTCCGATCTTGAAAATTGTGGAATGCTCCATACAAATTTCCACCCCCCATTTTAGGGGGTGAAGGGAATATAGGGAGACAAAAAGTAGCCTATGTATTTTCTCAAAGTCAACTCTATCTCTGTACCAAATTTCATTAAAATCAGTTCCCTCGTTTGGACTTGGACGTAAAAAGGTAACAAACAGACAGACAGAGTTACTTTCACATTTATGATATTAGTAGGGAAGTAGGAATTTATTAGTATTTTTGTTAGGTTCATAGCATTTTGGCATCGTTGATTATTATTTGTTTATAAACATTTTGTTATTAGATATGTTCAAATTAAAAAAGATATATAAGATTAAGTAGTCTATTTCAGATTGAGATCAATGTCAAAAGTTTATTTTGCGACATTTACAATAAAAATTGATTATTATATAGCAGTTCGATTTAAAAGTTCAATCCCTTTGTTTGATGCATGTAGTGAGTATTTCACAAATTACGAGGCGTATCCTCTTTTCTCCCCTTACCGGGGACGATGGCACTTGATTTGTGTCATCTGGCCCGGTAAGCATATCACCGGGCCAGTTAAAACAATTTTTTCCCATGTGGCCGGGCCACATGCCGGGCCAAGTCACCGGGCCAGATGGGATACAGCCACTTTAACGCCGCAAGTTAAACGATATTTTATACGAATACGAAATATCGTTTAACTTGATACTGGAAAAATGCGTTATTTCGAATATCACATTTTATATTTTACCCAGATCATACCTGATGGCAGATAGTGTCTTTTATTTTCCCGAGCGATCACTTAAATAATGAAATTGTAAAATTCCTTTTACACGTATTATTAAGCCAGAACATGTTGCAATTCAATTACTTTTTTTTTATCTTGTTCATTTGCACATGGCAACTGATAGGGGATAAAAATGGCTTCGGGCTGACAGCTTAGGTAACACAATGTTAATAAAATATAAAGGAAATAAAGTATTGAAACCTGCACACATTGCGAACCTTTCTCTTTTTTGACATTGATCTAAGTAATCAATAAGAATTCTAAAGAGAAAAATATATTTAAAGAAACCGGCTAAGTGCGAGTCGGACTCGCCCACGGAGGGGGTTCCGTACCATCATCTATTAAAGAAATTTACGTTTGTTTTATGTGGGGCTCCTTTAATATTTACTTTATCTTTATTTACGACTAGCTGTGCCCGCAACTTCGTCCGCGTGAGAATTTATAATTGTTCAGTATCTATCCGGACGAAGTTGGGGGCGCAGATAGTACAAAAGTAGCCTAAGTTACTCCTTATTACATAAGCTATCTGCCAGTGAAAGTCCCGTCAAAATCGGTATAGCCGTTCCCAAGATTAGCGGGATCAAACTGACAGACAGACAGACAGACAAAAATAGTAAAAAATGTTGTTTTGGTATATGTACCGTGTACATACACATACATATGCATTTAGTAAAAAGCGGTTATTTTTATATTACAAACAGACACTCCAATTTTATTTATTTGTATAGACGACCCGGTTAGTCTAGTGGTGCATAACAACCGTTTGATTCGAAGGGCGCGGGTTCGATCCAAGCACCGAAACAAATATTTGTACGGCTTACAGATATTTGTTGTGTTTGTGTATGTTGTATGTGTAAAACGGCAACTACGACACAGGTTTGTATAAAACCTAATGTGGAGCTGTGAGTGTAAGCGTATTTATTTTAAATTTTATTTAATTATTTATTTTACAACATAATATTCTATGAAAATTTTAAGCGTCTACCTGCTACCAAACGAAAAAAAACACGTTTATTTTATGTATTCATTCCCTCCTCAATATTTTTTTTTTTGTACTTTTATTGTATGTTGTAAGTTAGCGGCAGCAGAAATATATAATTTGTGATAATCTCAGCTTTCTAGCTATCACGATTTATGAGATACCGCCTGGTGACAGACGGACAATTTGGATTTTATTTTCTTATATCTAGTTCGCCGGTTAGTACAAGTACGTAAGTGCGCGATGAATGGAAATTACATGTCTTATACTAAGCGACTCGCGCAATCCCTGCATAATATGTAACGGTCTTTATACAAAACGACAAACTTCAATTGAAATAAAAAAATACACAATATACAAAGGATATTAAATAGTATTAAACATTCTCTGTAATCAGGCGCATGATGATCTTAAAACTGAGTAACTAGTCGAATCTTGAAGGATGTGATTTAATGAGTTCAAGTCAAAGCGCATCCAACATCATTGGACTTGTCACTCAGCTTCTCGCAGCCGCCAGACGCAGCCACTGTTGTCGTGTTGCCGGCCACTATAGCTGCTAAATATTAAGGGATTAGTGGCTCAGCTAGTCGCAGCCGCCAGACACGACCACTATTGTCGTGTCGCCTGCCACTGTACCTGCTAAACATTAAGAGATTTGTGGCTCAGTTAGTCGCAGCCGCCAGACGCGATTACTGTTGCTTGAATCAGCTATTAACGTTTCTACCGTACTAATGTTCGCTCTGATGTCCATCATGTTCAATTTCATTATACTCACTATGTAGTGCATAGAAATAACATGTCTGACACTAAACGACACACGCAATGTCTGCATAATATGAAACCTTTATACAAAATCACTAACATAACAAAGTTATGATGTGAAATACAAAATATACAGGAAACAGTAAAGTATTTAAACTTTCTCACAGAAAGGTCAGAAGCATGATGATCATGAAACTGAGTGACGAGTTAGATGTTGGTGGAAATGATTTAATGATACCAAAACACATCCAACAACATAAAACTTGTTGCTCAGCTTCTCGCAGCCGCCGCTCGCCGCCACTATTGTCGTGTCGCCGGCCAGTTTAGCTACTAAATAATATCAAGGTGTTTGTCGCTCAGCTTGTCGCCGCCGTCATACGCGACCACTATTATCGTGCCACCGACTACTGTAGTTGCTAAACACCAACGGCTTTAACGTTTCTACCCAACTACGGATTGCTCAGGTTGCGTCATTATAACAATGACACTTCAGTTGTAACAATTTAAATTCCATCTCTACGCCGTAGCCACTCTAAAAGTTGTAGCCGTAGCCTGGCTACAAAGTATCGTAGCGTTTTTAATAAGTAACTATGTGTTCACACCATGTTTATAGGTTGCATGCTAATTAACAAAATGATCTACCATTCAAAGTGATGATAAGAAAACACTGTGTAAAAAATATATCAAAACCAGATGTCCATCATATTCAATTTTGAGTATATTCACAATAGTAGGTGTATGGAAATAACATGTCTGACGCTGAACGACACACGCATTGTCTGCATAACATAAAACACCTTTTATACATAATCAGTAAATTGACAAGATACGATACTACGTGAAATACAAAATATACAGGAAATTTTAGGATTTTTTTTCTCTGATTAGAAGCATGATGATTATGGAACTGAGTAACAAGTTGTATGCTGGAGCATGTGTTTTAATTTATTCATACCAAAATACATACAACGGCATCAAACTTGTTGCTCAGCATCTCGAACCCGCCGAACGCGACCACTGTTGTCATGCCACCGGCTACTGTAGTTGCTAAAAACCAACGCTTGGTTGAACCAATTGTTAACGTTTTTATCCCGCTTTTAACCGTTTGCTTCGGTTTGCGTCATTGTTATAATGATGTCATGCTTGATCGGCTCTTAGCCGCAGTATAACAATGACACATCAGTTGTAACAATGAATATGCGATTCGATACTTGCATCGTAGTACCTCTACGCCGTAGTCACTATGAAGGTCATTGCCGTAGCATGCCTACAAAGTATCGTAGCATTTTTAGTAAGTAAGCTGCGGACCCAACGCAGCACACGGAGAGGATACGCATGTAGGTCAAGGTTTGCCTTGTAATAAAATATGATATGAGATTTTGTCCACTGCAACTGCAACCCACGGACACGCTATGAATGAATTGCCACACGTGGCTTGGTTGGATAAGCGCGCGAATAGCCCAACGCCGCCGACTCTTTACACGCTGTATACATCGAATACGGAACATGCGGGACGCATCCAACGTTTTGCGGGACTATTTTATTAATTCTTGCAAGGCGGGATTACATCCAGCAATACAGGACGGTCCTGCAGAATCCGGGACGGTTGGCCGCCTTAAATAAGTTGAATGATAATTAGCAAATTGTTCTACCATTCAAATCGATTATAAGGACACACTGTGGTTCGTAAAGAAACACATCAAAACTAGAAGTTCATCATCTTCAATTTCATAATATTAGTTATAGTAGATTCCTTTTTCTACCGATAAAATAATCTACTGATACATGCTCATATTATTAATTATTTAATTATTTATGAATAACTTATAATCTACTTATAATATTACCTACATTATTTTTATAAATCTATACTTAGATTATATATTATATACCTACAATTTTAATCTATTCCTGAGTGTTATTTTGTTTGTTTTTCTTAGATTATGGTAGATTCCTTTGTCTACCAATAAACACGTTAAAAGTAATAAAGAAGAAACGTCACAGTTTTATTAATATAGATTTTTTTTTGTTTCACAATGCTACATATATTACTTCTATTCTATATTACAGTCCATCCAGTAAAATAAACACTGAACACGTTTTTGCTTACATTTTCACATTAATTTTCCTCAAGATAGGTAATCATAAGCGCCTCACAGTTTTATTACAATCTTATTAATCAAACTAGCTGTGCCTGCGACTTCGTCCACGTGAGAAAAAATACGATTGTTCAGTATCTACCCTAGACGAAGTCGTGGGCGCAGCTAGTATAAAAGTAGCCTAAGTTACACTCCTTATTACATCAGCAATCTGCCAGTGAAAGTCCCGTCCAAATCGGAGACACTCAAATTCTATTTATTTGTGTGTAGGTATGTATGTATGGAGATAAAGTAGTCTAAGTTACTTCTTATTACATCAGATACCTACCCGTGGAATTCCCAGCAAAGTCGGATACACTCCAATTCTACTTATTTGTGTGTAGGTATGTAGGTATGTATGTATGGAAATAAAAGTATCTAAGTTACTCCTTATCACATTAGCTATCTGCCAGTGAAAGTCCCGTCAAAATCGGTGCAGCCGCTCCCAAGATCAGCCCCGCCAAACAGACAGACAAAATTGTAAAAATTTACTTAAAAGCGGTTATTTTAATATTACAAACAGACACTCTAATTATATTTATTTGTATAGATATAGATTTATTATGGAAGGTAATATACAACATTATTTATTATGGAAGGTAATATGCAAAATATGTAAGATCTAAAAATTATGTGAAAATTTTAAGCGTCTACTTGCTGTCGTTATTATAGAGCAAAAAATATACGAAAAAAAAAACACCTTTATTAAATGCCCCTTGGACCCTTTAACTTGTGAAAATGTTAGCTTTCTAGTTATCACTATTAATGAGATACAGCCTGGTGACAGACAGACGGACGGACGGAAAGACAGACAGACAGCGGTGGATTAGTAATCCGTAGGGTCCGTTTTTACCTTTTAGGTTCGAAATCCCCTAAAAGATAGAACTAAGATACAGAATAGCTCAAAAATATTCGATACGATTCTTTAAATTGACATAACTTTTTATTTCTGAACCGATTCACATGAAACAAACACTAAATATTCAGTGGAATTTACCACAATATATTAGTCAAAACCGCAACCGCAGCCAAACAGACATTATCCGGGATAAAAAGTACCCAGTGTTGTGCGCCAAAGGTTAAAACATAATCATACCAAGTTTCATTGTAATCGGACCGGTAGTTTTTATGTGATGCTTGAACAAACAGACAGACAGACAGACAAAAAAATTTCTAATTACATATTTGGGTTCGGTATCGATCTAGTAACATCCCCATGTATTTATTTTTTCAATATTTTTAATGTACAGAATTTACACTTCTACAGTTTTCGTGTCGCCTGCCACTGTACCTGCTAAACATTAAGCGATTTTTGGCTCAGCTAGTCGCAGCCGCCAGACGCGACCACTGTTGCTTGAATCAGCTATTATCGTTTCTACCGGACTAATGTTTGCTCTGACGTCCATCAGGTTCAATTTCAATTTAAACTTTCTCACAGAAAGGCCAGAAGCATGGTGATCATGGAACTGAGTGACGAGTTTCATGTTGGTGGAAATGATTCAATGATACCAAAACACATCCAACAACATAAAACTTGTTGCTCAGCTTCTCGCAGCCGCCACTCGCCGCCACTATTGTCGTGTCGCCGGCCAGTTTAGCTACTAAATAATATCAAGGTGTTTGTCGCTCAGCTCGCCGCAGCCGTCATACGCGACCACTATTATCGTGCCACCGGCCATTGAAGTTGCTAAACACCAAAGGCTTGAACCAGCTGTTAACGTTTCCACCCAACTACTGTTTGCTCAGGTTTGCGTCATTATATTATAATTGTCAGGCACAGTATAACAATGACACATCAGTTGTAACAATGCAAATTCCATCTCTACGCCGGCGCCGTAGCCACTCTGAAAGTCGAAGCCGTAGCCTGTATACAAAGTATCTTAGCGTTTCTAATAAGTAACTACGTGTTCACACCATGTTCATAGGTTGCATGCTAATTAACAAAATGATCTACCATTCAAATTGATGATAAGAAAACACTGTAGTTCATAAAAAATATATTAAAACCAGATGTCTATCATATTCAATGTCAGTGTATTCCCTATAGTAGGTGTACAGAAATTACATGTCTGACACTAAACGACACACGTAATGTCTGCATAACATAAAACGCCTTTTATACAAAATCAGTAAATTGACAAGATACGATACTACGTGAAATACAAAATATACAGGAAAATTTTGGATTTTTTTTCTCTGATTAGAAGCATGATGATCATAGAACTGAGTGACAATTTAAATACTGGAGCGTGTGATTTAATGTGTTCATACCAAAATTCACGCAACAGCATCAAACTTGTTGCTCAGCATCTCGAACCCGCCGAACGCGACCACTGTTGTCATGCCACCGGCTACTGTAGTTGCTTAACCCCAACGGTTGGTTGAACCAATTGTTAACGTTTTTATCCCGCTTTTAACCGTTTGCTTCGGTTTGCGTCATTATTATAATGATGTCATGCTTGATCGGCTCTTAGCCACAGTATAACAATGACACATCAGTTGTAACAATGAAAATGTGATTCGATACTTGCATCGTAGTACCTCTACGCCGTAGTCAGTCTGAAGGTTGTAGACGTAGCATGTCTACAAAGTATCGTAGCATTTTTAATAAGAAAGCTGCGGACCCATCGCAGCGCACGGAGAGGATACGCATGTAGGTCAAGGTTTGCCTTGTAATAAAATATGATATGGGATTTTGTCCACTGCAACCCACGGACACGCTATGAATGAATTGCCACACGTGGCTTGGTCGGATAAGCGTGCGTATAGCGCAACGCCGGCGACACTATACACGCTGTACACGCGGTAAACGGAAACGGGGCCGGGTGGTGGGTGAGACGGGCAAGAAATTCAATTCCGATGCGCTTTTGCGCCCCGCGGCTGGTGTAGGTCGTAAGTGATCTACTCGGTTAAGTGATACGGTCGCGGTTGGGTGTGTGATGGGTGACCGCTAGTGGCGAATTAATATGCGCGTTTCCGTGCTTCGAAGGGCATGTTAAGCCATCGGTCCCGCTTGCCATCGATAGATAGGAGTAGTTAACCTTGTCGGAGGCCTTATGGGCGGTTTGAAAACATCCGACAGCGGGTTGGCCACTAACCCGTATCTCTATCAACCCGCATTGGAGCTGCGTGGTGGAGTAAGCTCCAGGTCTTCCACAAAAAAGGGGAGAGACTCGTGTCCAGCAGTGGGACGTATAATGGGTTGCCATTATTATATTTACGAGAAACTCGAAATGCGTCGATTCCACTGAACTACTCCTATAATTAAAAACTGTGCAAAGTCGTGACTTTAGTGTTAATATTCGTGTATAGCGTGTGCTGCAGTGGAAACGCTGATCAACGTTGTCAAGTAAATAAACTCATGAGTCGCGTGCCTGTGCACAGCGTGCGCTGCGGTGGATCCGTGGAGAACCACGCGTTTACACGATGGTCATACAATAAGTTGAATGATAAATAGCAAATTGATCTACCATTCACATTGATAATAAAGAAACATTGTAGTTCGTAAAGAAACACATCAAAACTAAACGTTCATCATCGTCAAATTTCATGATAATAATTATAGTAGATTCCTTTGTCTACCAATAAAATAATATAATTAATCATGCTCATATTATTATTTGCGTAATTATTTATGAATAACTTATAATCTACTATAATAATACCTATATTAATTTTATAAATCTATACGATTTACATATTATAGACCTACAATTTTAAGATTAAGATTTTAAGATACTTAGATTATGGTAGATTCCTTTGTCTACCAATAAACACGATTAAAAGTAATAAAGAAGAAACGTCACAGTTTTATTAATATAGATATATTTTTGTTTTACAAAGCTACATATATTACTACTATTCTATATTACAGTCCATCCAGTAAAATAAACACTGAACACGTTTTTGCTTACATTTTCACATTAATTTGCCTCAAGATAGGTAATCATAAGCGCCTTACAGTTTTATTACAATCTTATTAATCAAATCAGTTATTGAGAAAATCACTCAAAGTTATTACACATTTGTCATATTTATCAACTTCTTGAATGTACTTGGGGAGAGCTTTATAGAGTCTTATTTACATAGAATGTGGTGTACTTTAATATATAGCTACATTACTGTTTGGTAACAATAACTTAAGGAAAACAAAATAGTCTTAAGGAAAAGAAATCTCTTTTCCTTAAGACTATTTTTCCTATAAATCTGTCGTCAGCATTTTCAAAAGTTGATATAGATATTTTGTTTAACAATTTTACAAGTCTCCAAAATGTAGCATAAATATAAGGCGTTAACAGAGATAATACTCTGAAATACAAATAAGGAGATGACCTGCTGTGTATATAACATAGCCATTTAATTTTGTACATGACAGGGCCGAATTAATTGAACACCAGTCCTGAGAACAATACCGTTGCGCCCGTTGCATTTCAGGCATCATACATACACTTTGTGTGTACCTTGTTATTGTGATGTGGTTCCGAAGGGTCCTACTACAAATACCTATAACATTTTTGATAATTTCTTATACGTCAGACAGTACTCCAATTTATAAAATTAAAATAGGTTTGATGACAAACGTACAAAAAAACAGTATTTTAAATTAATCAAATTGGTCTGTGGAAGCCCATATGAGGTACGGTATCACGGAAACCTCAGAGTACATTGTTCTATACTGGAATATTTACTCTAAGCGGAAAACGGTCCTATAAACCTCGACAATCCCCTTTATTACTAATTATTTTTTGTCATAATAAAGGAAGCAATTACAACATTATATTTCGGGCATTTTGATACATTTTCGCATGCATAGATAGAATAGGATACGCGTCGTAAAATACGCTTACGCTTACACTCACAGCCCCACAGTAGGTATAAACCTCTGTCGTGGGTGCCGTTGTACACAAACAACACATACACAAACACCCAGACCCGAAACAAATATCTGTAGGCCATACAAATATTTGTCCCGGTGCGGGGATCGAATCAAACGGTCATCTCACACCGCTGGACTAACCGGGTCGAGACCGAACAATTTTTTGTCTATAACGTAGTAGACTAGTAGTTTTTAATCTAAGTATGTTAGTGCATAGTAGAAGCCCTAGATAGCGTCGCCATACAAATTAATGCCATTGTTACGCGTCAGAACCGGCAGCTCTCCGATAATAACGCACCCTTTGGACAGTGAAAATTAATTCCTTGTACGATATCAGCTTCCTGCCATGGTGCGATCACCAATTAGTGTTCGGAATAATGACTTATCGTGGAAACCTAAGCTTAATACCCTGTTTATCATATTTATGAGATTATTTGATATTTTTTAAAGTGAGGAAGTTGACAATGAAGCATGCAGCTCACATTACTAAGTGATGCCTGCAGCCTATAGAGATCTAGACAAAAACTAGAGGACAAAATGTAGATGCGTTGCCACCCCTGAGACCTAAGTTGTTATGACTCTGGGATAGTTATTACAGTGCCAATTAAATATCGAACAGCGAAACTTACGAGTAAAGTGACTGTCGTCAAAATGGTGGTAGAGCTCTGCAGTGACGGAGCTCGCGGGCGTAGGCACTGACGCTTTACCTAATATACTCGTACTTGCCGCTAAATGTTAGTGTTCAGCACTATCCTGTTCTGGTCAGGTGGTGATGTACGGCCCTGAAATTTCTGGCACAGAGGCACATAACACCTTAGGCCTCAGGAGTGGTAACGCATTTGCATTTTGACTTCGGTCTTTGTGTGGGTGTCTATAGGCTGCATTAATCATTTAACATCAATGTGAGCTGCATGCTTGTTTGCCACTTCCATCACATTAAAAAAATATTAAATGTAGCTTGATTCTTCCTCGAATAGTATGATATTATATTAATACATTTTTGTAGTTATATGGACTTATAAGTATGTACATGAATGTTTAACTACTTTGGTGAAACATATATATAATTAATACCTTTAAACGAGCAATTCTTGTATATATGTAAGATCTCGGAAACGGCTGAAACGATTTTCTTGAAACTTACAGATTAGGGGTTTTTCGGGTCAAGAAATCGATTTATTTAGGTTCCAGGTCCAAGAAAAGCTCGGTTCCAAGTTAATAATAAATTTTTCTTCATAATCGACGACTAACGCCATCTATTGATGAATAGAAGAACCATTAGTCTACTAACGTTAGTCGTATTTTTAGCAAAGAAGAAGTGTTTGATTTGAGGTTAGACCAAAAAAATCAATTGTTTTTATTCATATTTCTTCAATAATTTTCAAAAATCGCTACGGAGCGAAGCTCGGTCAACCAGGTACTATAATATAATTTTGTTACAATATTACTTTAACAAACTAAAGAATACACAGTATACGTTTTTTTTTTTTTTTTTTTTTTTATAGGTCGGGCTTTGTGTAGGCGGCCTGTCTCGAGACGGCACTAGTCTACTTCACCGGGCAATCGGCGAGCGCAGAGGGCGCTCCAGCCTAAACAGTATACGTGTCATTTATGATGCATATATATAAAACTAGCTGTCCCGGCTAACTTCGTATTGCCTCACAATGAAATAATGTATCAAAGGTTTGATATTTACGGACTTTTTGTATGGGAAAATGAAACTGTGGTTTTTACTATTTCCCTTCAAATTCTTCATATTTTTTTTACTTTTTAAACCTTCCCTGGACTTCCAAAAATCATTAATTACCAAAATTAGCCAAATCGGTCCAGCCGTTCTCGAGGTTTAGCGAGACTAACGAACAGCAATTGTTTTTTATATTTATAGATAAATAATGATTATAATATATAATATTTTGTTAGTGTTTTAATTGCCTCAGTGGTTTAAGATTAAAAGCAGGCCACCACCAGACCACCAGGAGATAAATCCAAAAACAAGTTTGTATTTCAATGAACGTGAATATCAACCAAAATATTCACGTCATTGAAAGAAGAATCCCAATTTTAGCAGGACGGTGCCACTAACATCGAAAGGGCCGTGCTATAGACGGTTGTCATGGGCGACTCGGAGATTTCCGGGTACCTGTCAACCCAGTGAGCCGCGTGCACCCTATTATAGTGAACCCACGAGATATTCATCAGCATTCAGCAAAAATTCATCAGATTTTTTCCGTCCGATTATTACAGAAAATTTAATGTACGATTCCGATACGATATGTAGGATGCACCAGTGCGAAGCCGGGGCGGGCCGTTAGTCTATACTAATATTATAAAGAGGTAAACTTTGTTTGTTTGGTTGTATTGAATAGGCTCAAAAACTACAGGACCGATTTTAAAAAATCTTTCACTATTCGAAAGCTACTTCATCCACGGGTAACATAGGCTATATTTTATTTTGAAAAAAATAGGGTTCCGTAAGATATTTGGGTTTTTCAGACACAAGGTGTAAAAAATCAACCAGAAAAGTTACTTATTTTGCGAATGCTGCCTAAACAATAAAAGATATCGGGGAAAGCTTTAGGCTATGTCTATAATCATCACGCTAAGACGAATAGCAGAGGGTAGGTAACATTGCACCGAAGCCGGGGTGGGCCGCTAGTATTATATTAAACTATAAATACAATGAGATCAATAGAGTAGACCCGGAAACAAACAGCCGGTTCTGTTTTTGAATTGATTTGACAGATATTTTGTAAGACGTTTTCACGTCAGCTGTCATGTTACTATGGGAAAGTGCAGGTTATATTTGTATGCAAAAAACTGGAACCATGCTATCAAGGGGAATATCCAGTCTAGTACCTTAGTACATCAATGTCAATGTATAAATATAAAATTTATAAATTAGTTCTGTATAAATATAACATTCATAAATTAGTTGTATATGAAATACATGCAGACAAAACAAGATCAATACCCTTCAGTTGTAGAAAATTGAGCGTAGGCAATAAGAACTTAACTGAAGTGCCTTTAGGTGTCGTTTCACATTGACCGCTCCGTAGAGCATCAGGAAGCATTAATTTTTTCTAACCTTAAGACCTAGAGAGAGTTTGCGTCATATTCTCATTGTAAGACTTTCTTTTTGTAATAAAACGTGGCAGTTTTGTTTAAATGATTTAGGTATTCTAATGAAATTTTGCTTAAAGGAGACTCAATACTGAAATATGTCAAACTATGTAATTGTGTAATGGAAAAAAAAAAATTATCATTATTAATGAAAAAAGATTTTTGAAATGAAAACTTTTTGAGCGACGACGTTGCGCATTTTTGTGATGGGTAAAAAATGTTTAATTTACGTCAGGACACGTGACCCTGGTCGAAAATTCGTAAGACACGTGACACAGTTGCGTCCGCCTACTTTTTTAAGGATCTAATCACAGCTGTCATTGTGCCGGTGGTCAAAAATGCAGAACGTTCAAGTTTTCACTTTTGCTGGTACTCCCGTTGCTTTATTCACAGCATTCTTCTGATGACGCCATAAAAATAACAAATATCAAACCATGTTTAAGTGATTGAAAATACAATATAGATCGAGAGGGGGCAGAATCGTCTGTGTAAGCCTTAAAGTACGGAACAGTTAAATATCTTAATACTTCACTGGTGGTAGAACTCCAGTAATAGAGCTCGAGGGCGTAGGCACCACCGCATTACCTAATCTACTTGCCGCTAAATGGTAGAGTTCAGCACTATCTTGTTCCGCTCAGGTGGCAATGTGCGGCCCTGTAATTTCAGGCACAGAGGCATAATACCTTTGGCCTCAGGAGTGGCAACTGGCAACATGGCAACATATTTATAGGCTACAGTATTACCTACCATCAATGTAAACTGTATGCTTGTTTGCTACTTCATAACATAAAAAAATGAGATACGTAGGGCCGCAGGGGAATCGCGGTGACTCTCTTGTCATGACTACCTACTTGTCAACACTATCTTATTTTAACATACCTACCATTATCTTACATTTCCGATGTGATCGTAAATTTAATATCTTACAGCTCAATTTTGAAGGCATAAGTACTTGATAAGGATGTCAAGATACGTGAATACTGTAGCTGTTAGCTATATCCACAACATAAAAAACTACATCATGCTCTCTAAGCCGATTGATATGAATAAACCATAACACAGTCTCTAAAAAATACGAGAATTAACGCGACATAAATAGATTTAATGAGCATTCTTCTCACAATAAACAACGCTTCAATTTGTAAATTAAATGTTCATTTTCTTGTAAAAAAGTAAAATAAATAAGTATCAAAATGAACGATGTTTTTGTCTGTTGTGTTTACGTTGGTGACTAGGTAGGTATTTTGCTTTTATAACTCTGAATTTAGAATAAGAAAACACGGGAAAGGTGTTATCGATGACCCGGTTGGTGCAGTGTTCCTGAATCAATGTTTGATCTGAGACATTTATAAGTATGTATGTTTGTCCCTATTTTAATACCTAACCTTTTTATTAATAATCTAAAAATGGTTAGGTCGTCTTTGGTCCTTTTCTGTCTTTTATTTAGAAAAAATTAGAGCCCACTGATTAAAATTAAAAGACAACAAAGTCATTTAGATTTGATATTAAGTTTACATTCCCATTTTTGTCCGTAATAAATCTTAAGTTATATTTTTTATTTAAAGAAAAATGGAAAGAAAAATTTGACTTCAGGCGAGACTCGAACTCGTGGCCTACTGGGAATCTAGTCCAGCCGCTCTTCCAATTGAGCTACTGAAGTCCTGCCCCATTTGTCAAATCTTTCCTTCACATTTATTGCATTGCTTTGTGGTAGCAGGAGTGCCTTCTATTGCCAACCTATGCTAGTAAGGCAACCGATATAATAGACTCGAACTCGCGGCCTACTGGGAATCTAGTCCAGCCGCTCTTCCAATTGAGCTACTGAAGTCCTGCACGATTAGTCAAATCTTTCCTTCACATTTATTGCATTGCTTTGTGGTAGCAGCAGCGCCATCTATTGCCAACCTATGCTATCAATAAACTGCAAAGTCTATTATATCGGTTGCCTTACTAGCATAGGTTGGCAATAGATGGCGCTGCTGCTACCACAAAGCAATGCAATAAATGTGAAGGAAAGATTTGACAAATCGGGCAGGACTTCAGTAGCTCAATTGGAAGAGCGGCTGGACTAGATTCCCAGTAGGCCGCGAGTTCGAGTCTCGCCTGAAGTCAAATTTTTCTTTCCATTTTTCTTTAAATAAAATATATTTCACAAGCATGTGTTAATGCGAAATAATATAAAACAATTATTAAGTTATATTGAAACAGTTTTGTAAAGTTTTTGTGCCATATTTATCTTTTCCACAAGTAATTATCACTTAAATACCTAATTACGACGGTAAACAAAAAATGCCTTTCGCTAAAATACGAGCTATGCTGAGTAAGTGTCTCCGACTAATACGACAGGAGACATCCCTAATTTAATTATACCCATTCAAATTCCAGTAATATAAAAAAAGGTTCCAGAACAATATAATATTAGTACCTACCTTTTTACTGGTGGTAGAGCTCCAGTGACGGAGCTCGCGGGCCAACGCATTACCTAATTTACTTGCCGCTAAATGGTAGTGTTCAGCACTATCGTGTTCCGGCCAGGTAATCGTGTACAGCTCTGTAATTTGTGGCACAGAGGATAACACCTTAGGCATAAAGAGTGGTAACGCATCTACATTTTGATCTTCCTGTAAGTGTTTATAGGCTGCAATCATCGCATAACATCAATGTGAACTGCATGCTTGTTTGCCACTTCCATTACATTAAAAAAAACCCTACATTGCAAGTATGTAGCAGTTAATAAAAGCGAAACACCGCTTCCGATCTGCACACTACATCACATACCTAGGTTACCTATAGCTCACAGTACACTAGAGTAACTTAAAAAGGGTGGTTTGAACAGGATAGTGCCCGCCGCGTGTGTTGGATCAGGGACTTATTAAAACTAAATGTCTGTGTCACAGCGTCCATTGAAAAGTGCAAAATTAAATTTTTCCCCTGCAGGCGGTACTAAACTATATGGCAGGTTTTGGTGGGAACCTTGAAAGAGGCGTGTGGTGCTCTCATTTACCTGGTGTATTTTTTGAGTTATATTAAATGAAGTTGGTGGCATTTTGTTTGATATAGATTTATTACAAAATTACAGAAATTCTACAGCGATTTCAATACAAACTCCTAAGAATTATAACTGACTCACCTTGGTACATAACCAATCATAGGTTGCACCACGATCTAAGAATTTCCACAGTAATGGAGGAAATAAAGAAATCAATGCCAAAATAGAGGGATCGTATCTTAAATCATGCGAACACGCTTGCTGTCGAACTGATGCAACCGAGAGTCATTTTTTCAAGATTGAAAAGAAGAACACCGTCAGATTTATGCCAATGACATGGCAGGATAAACAAAGACATGCGTAGACAGCCACGCGCATTTGTGAAGTAGCCGAGTCACTGGACCCGGACTGCAAAACTGCTAACTAACTAACTGTATGATAAAAACATTGATGAATGTCCGTAAGAGACAGATTACAATGTACAAAAGAGAAGAAAAAGAAAAAAACAGATTTATTACAGTGCCCGTGTATAGTGAAATAAAATAACAGTGCGATAACACGTTCTTTCGGATTGTCGCCAATACTTAATTGTACCTAAATGTTTTGGTAAAGTAGCCATCGTTTTACTCGAATTACTGACTGTGACTCTGACTGACGGACTGATAATTGACTGACTGACTCTGACTTTTAGGCTGCTTTTTACGAATACGAAATATCGTTCTACTTGACACTGGCAAAATGCGTAATAGCGATGCCATTACTTTAAAAAATAAACTATATGGCAGCTCAACTAAGTAATACATGTAAATATATTCTTGCAAAATTGAATTTTTAAATATCAAGAAATAAAAAACAATTGGGCTGCAATCCGGGAGTGCCGGGAGAAGTGAGAACTTGGATATCAAAGTTGTGCTTTTTAAGGTTCCGTAGTAAACAAGGAACCCTTGAAGTTTTGCCATGTCCGTCTGTCTGTCTATCTGTCTGTCCGTCCGCGGTTTAGCGCAAAAACTATTGGTACTAGAGACTTGAAATTTGGCACAAGTATACATCTTAATTACGCCGACAAAGTGGTAGAATAAAAACATGCAAAATAACATTTATTTAGGGTAGGTACCTCGCCTACAAGTACCGCGCGGATAATTTTTCGTTTTATATATAGTGTGGGAAGCCTTCAAAAATGTTAGAGGTGTGCTAACATCATTTTTGGATTTCGTTAACTGTTCGTGACTTATTAAGCTTTAAAGTGCCGATTTTCGTTAGAGTCAAATGCGGAGGACATTCTCTCAACCAACTAAACGGTTGTTGTCAGAAATTCAAACGTTACGGCAATAGTAGCTACATATAACGAATTTAAAAGGAAAACTATCACACCTAAGTTGGCTTTACAAGTTTGCGCGTAAAAGTCGACCAAATGTAATACTCGGAATTTTAGAATAACTCCATAGAAAATATTTATACTTGTTTTCATTACATTAATTAAACCTAAAAACTACGGAACCGTACACTGCGCGTGGCCCGATATGCACTTGACCGGTTTTTTATATGTATACATATATGTATGTATCTTCACGCCAAGTCCCTTACGGGGTTGGCAGAGTGTGGAGCGCCAGATATTCCGGTCCTGACACACTTCCCGGGCATATTCTACATTCATAATTCTTGTACTGTATTCACATAAATCTATATTTCTGCAGTAAAGTTTTAAAAATCACTTAAAAAAACTCAAATAGTTGGTGAACGAAAGTATTTTTTTTTGTATTCGACTGTACATGACAATATAATTGGACCGAATCTACCCATTTAAGAAATTTTGGGTGATTCGGTCCACTTGTCATTTGTGGGCCGAATATCCCCATGAATAAAATGCTTATAGGCGTTTCGGTCCGCGCGTCGAAGCCCGAGCGGACCGAAACGCTCCACATCCCGAACCAAATGGTTGTAAGTTTTTCTTATGAAAAAAACCATTAGGATTATAAAGCCGATATCTATCCATTATGGAACAATTTTACAGAAACAGTTTATAATCATTTTTTTCTCAGAGAATACACCGCTTAAATTAATTATTACTCTAAAAGGATTCAGCAGCATTACGAGTAAGTAGGTATTATGTATTTAATTTATCTGCCGCTAAATGGTAGAGTTCAGCACTATCGTGTTCCGGTTAGATGTATGGCTCCGTAATAACTATCACAGAGTCTCAGGGGTGGCAACGCATCTACATTTTGATCACTTAACATCAACGTGAACTGCATGCTTGTATGTCACCTTCATAATATAAAAAAAAAGTATAAAATAATGTCTCGGTTATAATAATATACATCTTCCCAAAAACCCAAGAGGTCAAACTGTTGCTAGAGAGCGTATGCACCATCATATTAACCTATCTAAATTTTACTCGATCTTAGGTACTGTTAGTATTGTACTATTTATTTTTCGCAATAACACTGCGAGTGAACTTCAGGAATCAAAGAAAAAACGGAAAGAAAAATTTGACTTCGGGCAGGCATCGAACCTGCGACCTCAGGATAACCAGTCCAGCCGCTTTACCACTAAGCTACAGAAGTCCCACACTTTGCGTCAAATTTTGCTTTGCCTTTTTGATTTTTAACCGATTTAAGGTCGGTGAACGACATCCATTGTATCAACATAACTAATTAATAGCTATACAACTGTTAAGATAGACTTTGCAGTTTATACAATATCGTTAAGATGTCGCTGTTCCTTTAATAATTGTACTATTTATTTTTGCAATAACACATGCGAGTGAAATTAAAGAAAAAACGGAAAGATAAATTTGACTTCGGGCAGGCATCGAACCAACGACCTCCAGATAACCAGTCCAGCCGCTTTACCACTAAGCTACCGAAGTCCCACACCGATTTTCAGCAGGTTCAATTCCTGCCCGAAGTCAAATTTTTCTTTCAGTTTTTCTTTATTTACTGTTTTAGTATTACTTAATGATGTGTTAATAAGTAGATAGAAAAAATACTTAACTTTCACGCATTCTTGATTCTTCTATTGCGATCACACTTTTTGCAACATAAAAGTCACCATTATAATTTTGACAGTAATTTCCGCAATTGGCACTTTCTATTCGCGATCGAAGTTATCCAGTTTGGAAATCAAATAAATACACGTGCTTCCGTCGACAGCACATGTCGTACTAAACTCCGGGTTAACGGGAGGGAGGTGATCCAGGGGTGCATCACGCCTACCTTTGGGGAGAAATCACAAAATACGCCACCGGACCACGATCTGATATTATATTGCTTTTCCAATGTAAACCTTAACTGTGTATTGTTTTGTTTCTTTTAAATCATTTATTCCTAATGTGTTCACAACGCATCTATACATCTATACAAATAAATAAAATTGGAGTGTGTGTTTGTAATATAAAAATAACCGCTTTTTACTAAATGCATAAACGGTACATAAACGAAAACAATTTTTTTTACAATTTTTGTCTGTCTGTCTGTTTGTTCCCGCTAATCTCGGGACTTTCACTGGCAGATAGCTTATGTAATGAGGAGTCACTTAGGCTACTTTTATACTAGCTGCGCCCACGACTTTGTCCGGGTAGATACTGAACAATCATAAATTCTCACGCGGACGAATTCGCGAGCACAGCAAGTTAGGAATAAACGAGAGTGTAAGAGTTCATTTTTTTTTAATTTATTTTTCATTTAACGAGTTCAGTCTGTTTAAGTAGGTGTGAAATAGTGAGGTACATTTATAGTCGAAATTTAATGATACCTACTGATTACCAAGTTCTGTATCAAACAGATATACATCGAGTTGAGAGAATCCGCATTTGAAACATTTTCGTATCGTGCTCCGGTCAGGTGACAATGTGAGGCCTGTATACGGTAAAGTAGCCGTTTGTCATCCTTGCCAACGCTTATTTTCCACCTTCATAATTTAGAAGACTTACCTGCCATGACCAAATAGGTCGGGTTCTGTCTGATGGTGGGGTCAAGTCTTAGGAATCGGCGTACATGTATTAACAGAATGATGTATGGTGCTCCACACTCTCTACCTACCCCGTTAGGGACCTGGCGTGAAGATATATACTCGTACATTAAAAATACATACATAAATTATGTATTTAAGAAAATATAAGATTTTCAACTGCCTCAGTAGCGTAGTGGTAGCAATCCACTACTACTACGGTGGGGGTCCTTCGATTCCCGGGTCGGTGACTATCGGAGATAATGGTTTAAAATCCTTGATCTTTGGTTCTATTGGGATTTTTCCATTTTCTGAAAGTTTCCCAGTACCTCGGAGTTTGGTAATGTGCCCGGAGATGGCAACAGGTTCGCCACCTGTTTCATGGGCCAAAACGTAACCGGCGAGTCGTGGGTGTTTGCATGTATGCTTGAATGCGTGCATTTACCTCGATGACCTAAAATTTTTTTAACGTAATGATGTGTTCTAGTGTTTTTGCGCGCTACGCTCATTAAAATAAAACTATTACCTATTCGGATTTATCTCACGAATATTAAATTAAAATTAATTTTATAATCAATCCGATGTTTTGGTCACTTTTTAGCTTCCGTAGTCTCGGGTATAATAACGTGACATTTGTCTGACAGCAGTTTGAAAACTTACCTATTTCGTAAACGCTTTGCGTAGTGTTGACTCACGGAAGATATCCTGAGGTCTCGTAGACTGGTGCGACTGGGATTTAATTTTACAAAGTATAATATGTGTGTTTTTTAATGGTGGTAGAGTTCTAAGTGAAGGAGCTAGAGGGCGTAAGCACCACCTCATTACCTAACCTATCTGCAGCTATATGGTAGTGTTCGGCATTATCGTACTCCGGTTTGATGGTAATGTATGGCCCCGTAACAACTACCACAGAGACATGACACTTAGGTCTCCGGGGTGGCAACGCATCTGCATTTTGACCACTGGTTTTTATGTAGATATCTATAGGCTGCAGTCATCACTTAACAACAATGTGAGTGGCATGTGTTCTGGCCACAATCCTTACAAAAAAAGATTTTTTTTTAGTAAGGAAGGTGGCAATCGACGAGTTGAGGGTACACGTGCTAGTAGCAGGTCGCCTATGAGGTGGACAAACCAGATAAAATCCGCACTAGGCGGTCCACTCGATGAATGCTCCTGTAAGGCAAAGACAAGCGACGAGTGGCTTATGATTGTGAAGCGAGCCACTACATCTGGAAATACGACCACAACCACTCTGTCAAGAGTGGAACGCAAAAGAAGAAAATCCGTAAAAAGTTTAATTTCAATTGAACTTAATATTTAACATAAAATTATTTTTGCAAATTTATTTTATCCCATCAGATTAGGTTCCCTGGCAACGACATTATTGAAGAAGCGCAAATTTCTCAATCTGTAACGGAACTTTCCTTTCTTCTTTAAGCGTCCCATATGCTGCAGGGTCCTGATCAGGGGCAGGAATCGGTACAGGCCGTTCAGCTGGTCACCCATGCAGAACAGAAATGAAGACTCGATGTATGCTGAAGAATAATAATATAACAGTTAAAAGGAGGATGATAGTAGTAGTTACTAAAATTTGAACTATCCCAAAGTAACCCACATAGCCCGTATAGCGAAACTCAAGTGGTAGTAGTGGGCAGGGTAAAGAAAGCGGTGCGTGCTCACCAGGACTGCGACCGCCTATCGATATTGCTATTGTCGTTGTCATTGCTGTCAAATTTTCATTAACTAAATAACAATAATCGAAATAATCTACCATTATCGCTTGTTTCTCACCTACGAAAGCAAGAATAACAATCAGATTAACACTACTGCTTGAAAAGGAGCTACAAATCGACATGGAAATTTGACAGCAATGACAACGACAATAGCAATGAGGATAGGCGGTCGCACCCTAGGTGTTTTCGCTCCCGGTTTGCCGCACCAACTCTGGAGAGTGTGCACCGTTCCTCACACTCATGCACCTTCACAATAAATGCTGCGCAAACATTGATCTATTTGCACTATCTGAACTTCTATTTAAGAAATCAGTAGAATTTGCTACAACACATACATAAATTAGCGATATCGATTACCTCTCACATTAAATTAAAAGTTTTTGTAAATACAGCACCAAACATGGCACCAAAGGCAGCCTATCGCGTCAAGTCCGTCACCGCCCGCCCGCTTGGTTCTGACAGCGAGTAACAAGCTTTACCGGCGAGTGGGAGCAACATGCGTTGTGTCTGAAAGCCTTTGACGCTAGCACTATGCACTAAATAACACCTACCGGAGGTGTTATTTAACTCCTAGTTTGCACTAAAAACATTAAACATGATGATGTTTCGCAACTCGTCGCATAAAGTATGTATTGCGATAAATGTTTTGTTGGTGCTAGCGTTCGCACTGCTGTCAAACCTATCATTTTAACATGTTTTTAGGTGAATGTTTCATCAATGAAAACTCTGACGTCAAAAAAGACATTATAGTCGCGGTTTCGTAGCAAAAACAAAAAACTTGTTGGTTGCGCTCAGGGAGTGTCGGCAGAAGTGAAAACTTGAATATCAGGGTGCTTTTCCACCAGAGATCTGCTATGCTACGTTGCGATGGATGCGTTTGATATCTACCAATCATATTCATTAGTGCACATAATTTAAACTAGTTTAAACACACTGCACTGTACCATTTATAGCATATATCTGGTGGTAAAGCATCCTTAACGTAGTATTTTTTTGTTTTGTTGCACCATCACCTCTCCTGACGCGAGTTTAACATGTTTTACACGTTACAAAAGTGCAAGGCGCCGGTAAAGATTTTACACTTCAAAAATACACGCATTGATAATACCTATTATGTTTCCAGCATACCTATAAATTAGGTGTAGGTAGGTACCATTGCATTACCTAATGTATCTGCCGCCAAATGTAGTGTTTAGCACTATCGTGTGCCGATCATGTATGGGTCCGTAATAAATACAAAGACAAAAACAATAAAAAATAAAAACGCGACTGCTTTACAATTAATTGAAATTACATTTTTATATGAATTGAAAAGCTGTTTGCCTGAGCTTGTGAATATAAATTTAATCATCATAGGTATTGTCTGCTGTAACAATTTCTATACAATTCTATTACAATGCAGATATTATCATCATCACCATGATCACTCTAGACATAATACGTCCATTACAGGAGAATATGCCATAATCGCCATGCTTTTTACTTGTAATGAAGGTGGCAAATGTGCCTGCAGTTCACATAGATGTTAAGTGATGACTGCAGCCTATAATCCACACAAAAACCTGAGGTCAAAATACAGATGCGTTGCCACCGCTGAGACAGAGAATATGTAATAATACGTACCTGTGATAGTTATTACGGGACCATACGTGACCATCAAACACGAACATAATAATGCTGTGCGCTACCATTTGTTGGTAGATAAATTAGGTAATCCTACGTTAGGCAGGTGGTGACTCACCTTTCATTGGTGGGCCCCCCAAACAGCCAACCCGATGGTCGACGGGAGGGCTGGCGTGAGAGGCTGGGGGCTGGGGGTATCGAGAGGTACAGCACCGGTTTCACCATCGCGAGCGAGTAATCTCAAGCTCGGAGTGGGCTTTCCCGCTATTATTCCATTAGTCACCTCCACCCCCAAGTGCATGGACTCTTGCAGAAATTTATACAACAGTCTTTAATCTAAATTTCTTCAAATGCCATTCCTCTAGCGCCTTACTCTGACCGGTCAATGAAGACAAGCCACAAGCTGCTACCCCCTCTTTATTTTATTATTATTATCTCTATCCTTTTGTTGTGAACGCTACAGTGCCTAGAGTTTAAAAGTTAAACACTAATGGCGACCAATTTAATTATATGATGGCCTGATGCAATCCCGTTTCGCGAGTGCTGGCATCATTGAGCAACACGGGCCACCGGCCGCGGCGGACCGGAGGGGAGTAGCCATATGCAGGCTTTCCTCTCAGTCAAAGTACAAGCACAAGTGTCCCTTTGCCTGTCGCCTAGATGTTTAAATATGTGCGTGGAATTGTTTACGTATTTTGTTTAAGTCAAGGTGTGAGTTTCGTAGTAATAGACGATTTTTGTAGTGTGTGTGTGTGACGTATTTCCCTCCGCAAAAAATGACAGACTATTTTGCATCGGTATCCCTCCGGTCCGCAGCGACCGGTGGCCCGTGTTGCTCTATGGCTGGCATTTATCAAAAGTATGGTAACGTATATAGTAAAGTAACGTATATCCCATCCCACGCGGATGGGATATACGTTAATTAAATTAGTATCGAAATGGACCGGACGAGTGCAGTATAACCCTATAATTTAGATGGTAATTTTATTTTATATCAGACGAGATAAACAAAATGGCATTCACAACGTTTACCTACTAGAGGAGCTCAGGGTTTTTAAGGGTTCCATAGCCTTTGAGGGTACCTACTTTTAGTTACGCCATGTCCGTGCATCCGTCTATTTACAGTTTAGCTCAAGTACTCTTAATATCAGAGAGCTGTAATTTGGCACGAATTCCTATATTTTTTTATGGTCCTTAGGTACTTTACGTAAAGTAGTGATGTATATTTTTTTTGTAAAGAAGGTGGCAAACAAGCATGCAGTTCACATAGATGTTAAGTGAGGACTGCACCCTATAGACATCTTCACAAAAACCATACGTCAAAATGCAGATGTGTTACCACCCCTGAGACTTGAGTCGTATTACGAAAAAACACAATATCCATATATCCACATATCCAAAAGATATTTTCTGTCTCCTACGCTTAAATTCTCGTGTAATAATATAAAACTACAGACAAATCCGAGTGAGACATTCCATTTCACTTCCAGTCGAAGTAACAGGCCACGGTATGTGGGGTGCTCTCGGAACTCCCAGAATGTTTCGCTTTTCGCTGAACTTTGCTCGTTTTATTAACTTTACAAAGCGCTAGCGTTCTTTTTGTACCTAATGGGAGAAAATTAAACGTACGACGGACACGATAAAGAGTTATGCTCCAGGCATGCGTAACTTTACGGTTCGTATGACACAACTTAGTTTAAAATCGCCATTTTCATAAAATCAAAAAATGTTATATAAAAACAAGCTTTTATTTAAATGACTTGAATAGTTATTATTGGACTGACCAAAATGAATCTTGGACTCCAATACTACTTAGTGTACTTAGAGTGCCCCACAAATAGAACAATATATTTTTTATTCCTTCAAAACGATAACTAATTATAACGTCATTACTAATTAATGATACAATTTGGGTGATATTAAGTATTTTCGTGAGATTAGGCTAAGCACACACGCGCTGCGAAGCTGCGCACCCGTCGCGTTTGCGGGCCCGCAGCTTCTGTAGAATGCAGACATTTTATATGTAAAAAACCGGACAAGTGCGAGTTCGACTCGCGTGGTGAAGGTTCCGTAATTTAAATAAATATTTTCTAAAAAATTACAGATTTAAAATGCAGGGACATAGCGGTTACGGTGGTACCGGCAGGGGGGGTTATATTATTAAGAATTTTCGATTTAATTTGAATACTTAAACTTCTTATAGGTTTTCCAGTAATCTATAGGCAAGGAACTATTTTCCACATTTTTTTCAAAATTTTAAGTTTAGTAGTTTCGGAGATAGGGAGGGAGGGGGGAATGGCCAATTTTTGTCGTTTTTCTTAAATAACTTCAAATTTGTTTATGCAAAAATTATAAAAAAATATATATCTGAGATGCTAACAACAACTTCTTTCATTTGATATGTCACACGACACAGTTTTTATTTTTTTTTAATTTTCTGATTTACTTCCCGAAAGTGGCCCCCCAATCGGTCGAGAAGTTTCGGAGCAAATTGGCTGTGACAGACGGACAGACAGACAGACAGACGCACGAGTGATCCTATAAGGGTTCCTTTTTTCCTTTTAAAGTACGGAACCCTAAAAATTAAAGCACATTTCACGACGCGTTTTACGCCCTCGATGTCCGCAGTTGTTTGCAGCTCCCGCTGGACCGGCGGGCACCTAGTAAAATCGCGCGGGCCGCGGTCACCCACAGCCGCGGCGGTTTGCGCCCGTGCGGTTGGCGGGCCACGAACAAATAATCCATAATGATTTCTATCTTGAATCAGTGGATGCACCCTTTGGAAAACCTTTTGGGCCTCCATTTTTAATTCTTATGTGAAATAAGTATAACGCAACAGCTCGCTTCTAGTGTGTCCATGGCGGTCTGGACCTCAACCTCTCTTCGTCCGTTTCCATTCCTCAACCTCTCTTTCACCGTCTTACAGTCATCGCCGCAAACTTGGCTTGCGGGCGATGATCGCAACCGCGGCGGCAGTGTAACCGCACAAATAACCGGTTTCGTGAGTATATAAATAAAACCGCAGTTCCACCATCGCGGCGGTCGCGGGAGAAAACCGCTCCGTGAGTTAAGTAGGTATTCGTCTCTGAATTGTATGCAAAACTATCCATGCATTACGGTCTCAGTCGAACTTGCTCGTATTTTATTGGAAGGTTTGGCACCTACGCACCGTCGATGAAATATCCGGTGTATCACTTATGGCGAGATTCACAGACCGCACCTCAAAAGTATGCTCAGAACTGTCAGAAAAGTATAGGTTTTGACAGTTCGAAGCGTACTTTGCTCGAGTAAAGTCGTAGTGTGGTCTGTGAATGTCGCCCTTAGAGAATATGATATCTTATTTGTGTAGTTTTGTAAGTCTAATTTGCAATGTTTTCGCCTTGAGGTTGCACACTTTGAGTGTAGCTGACTCATGGCATTTATTTACCGCCAATGTAAAGTGGTGAGACTCTTTTGCCCATAGATTTATTATCTACTTCGTTTATAAATCTATTCTTTTGCCACATGAAACACGCTCAATACTCACAGGAACTTTGAGCAGTGGGACTTTTGTTTTCCCAGTACATCTTGCACTGAGCCACGTCCATGAAACAGTGGTTCTGGAACATGAGTGACGGCTCCCGCGCCACTATTCCAGGGACTCCACACACGGGAGCATATGTGTCTGGACATTTCTGAAAATTATTATTTATTTCAATAGTCCTATAGTGAAAAAGCCTATCATTTGTGATACAGAGGTGTTATAACTCATGCCCATAGAGCAACACGGGCCACCGGCCGCCGCGGCGGACCGAATGGGAGTAGCCATAGCGTTAATTACCGATGCAAAACAGTCTGTCATTTTTTGCGGGGGGACTACGTGTGATACACACACACTACAAAAATAGTCTATTACTTCCAAACTCACACCTTGACTGTAACAAAATACATAAACAATTTCACACATACATTTAAACATCTGGGCGACAGGCGTACCAGAACCTTGGGTTCGTACTTTGACAGAGGGGAAAGCCTGCATATGGCTACTCCCCTCCCGTCCGACGCGGCTGGTGGTCCGTGTTGTTCTATGCTCATGCCTCAGGAGTCAACGCGCCTACATAATGATGTCTAGTTTCAATGTAGATCATAAAGGGCTTCAGTACGTTTCATTTTTGTACCATCATAGCGTGCGTGAACCTTTATCTATCACTTAATAACACAAAAATGAAGCGCACATGGCCCCGCGGCTGGTGCAGAACTCAAGCGATCTACTCGGCTGTGCAAAACGGGCGCGGTTGGTCGCGTTAGCAGTCGTTAAATCTATTCGACAGCGGGTTTGCCACTAACCCGTATTTCTACCTTTACCAACCCGCATTGGAGCATCGTAGTGGAGTAAGCTCCCCCCCCTCCCCATTAAAAAACCAGTTGCCTTTACTTCTTTAGCGTAACAAACCGATATATGTACCGGAAATAAAACAAAACAACAAAAAAGTTTAGCAACTAACTTCAGACTGTTGCTTGTATCTGTTTAACAACCAACTTCAGACTGTCGCTTTTGTCTGTGAGTGTGCACGCGCATCGTAAAAAACACTCTCATCATTTTTTACAATGACGCAAAAGAAGTAAAACTTCGAAAAAGGGGGAGAGACTCGAGACAGCAGTGGGGCGAAACAAGGGTTTTTATTACAATACAAAAATTGGCCAAGCGCATGTCGGACCACGCACAGCGTAGGAGTTCCGTTATCAGAACATTTTTTCAGTAAGTCGAGTTTTACTCGTAAACTTGTTAAGCCGTTCTGTTATAGTTTCCCTTAAAACGTAACCGGCGAATCGTGGGTGTTTGCATGTATGATTGAATGCATGCATTTACCTCTGCCTACCCCTTCGGGGATTACAGGCGTGAAGTTACTTTTTTTCTATTACCAGAGAATATGTAATAACTATCACTATGTTTATTTTCAGATATCCAAAGATCACTGTTTAGCTAGCTCACTGTTACACTCAAGTTTTTATTTTTTCTGCTAGCTGCTAGTAGAAACAGTAAAAACTTGAGTTTAACAAAATGACAGTTTTTAAGATACGAGTACAAATTGATGGATACTATTTATCAGTACTCAGTAGTTGGTAATAAAAATATTTTAAGGGCGATTGGACTTAAAGGAGATGTTGCGAGCTCGGCCCTGGTTCGTACATGTCCTCAAAAAATGGGTAAATTATAGCAGAATCCGAAAAAAATATAATTAATTTAATCAAGAATATATATTAGAGTTACCACCACATTTAATTCAAACGATTTAATCATTTTCAACCATGTTCAACACGGTGGTGATACAGCCAACGCTTGGTATCAATCGATTTCGATAGTATTTATAAAATTTTATTTTTTCTCCAAGTACTAGATAATCAAAAAACAATTTAAAAAATGAAAATGTCAAAATGACATCGCCCGCCATATTCGCCATGTTGGTTTGAGTTGCAATTCTAACTGCAAATAATGTTTTGTAACTGCAAACAAAGCTAAATAAGTGAAAATATGCAGTAAAACGTTTTTATATTGATTTTGCCTGTTTAATGATATTGTGTACAATACATGGCCGGAGTTCCATACATTTTTGCAACATCTCCTTTGTAAATTATAGTACTTTTACTTTTATTGTGCACGGTGCACGATACAACTACGAGTAAGTTGACTGAACCACAAACATGGTTGCCAATCTAACGTTCAAAATAGACCTATTTTGTAGAAGAATTTTAGTCATAATACCGGACTAAATACCTATTCCCATTTAAGTTCGTACAGTCCGAAATCGGACACATTGTAATGAATATAATAATTATAAACCTCACGAATTGGTCACGGAATTTTAAAATGGTCCTATTTTTAATGTAACAACAACATTGCCAAGAAATAAATATTCCTTATTTTCAATTTCTCTTTTTCCTGTAGCGATGTTGTTTGGAATTACCGACACGTGCCTGTTGTTGCCAAGGATACCAAGGATTGATGATTATTTTTATGTGAAACATTCTAAAGAATCGATATTTAATTTAATTTCACGTGATCAGAGGGCTGGTATTATCTTTTCTTTGCTTAGAGCAGCTATACTCTAAGTGTGTTCCGCGGAACCCTAGGGTTCCGTGATACCTCTGTCGGGGTTCCGCAACAAACTCCATTTTTTCTCTCCATATTTAATTTAATTTAATTTATAATGTGTTTTTGATTATTATTAGTAATTATTCACTCTAGGTTAGTTTAAAAAAAATGACGATGTAAAAGTGCTCTCCAGGAGCCTAATTATATGAAATAAATGAATAAACTGAATAAACAACTTTCTTCCACCAAACTTGATATCAACCAATTGATGAAAAATAAAAAACAGTTTCATACCTCCCACTAGTTAGATTTTTTCTTTTTTAATGTTTTCTATTATTGTCCTTGCCAAGTGGTGAAGTAAATAATAACTAGTAACTGTTACATTGTACTTTTATTATGCTGATTAATAAAAAATACACTTATAAAAACAATTATTTTATTGTAGGGTTCCGTCAAGTATTTTGATTCCCAAAAGGGTTCCGTCATTTCAAAAGTTTGAGAACCACTGGCTTAGAGGATTAGCGTTGCTATTCAACATGGAAATGCGGCCAGCATACTGACCACGTTATCGAAGGAGTTTTACTGGCGGTTAAGTTAGAGTGCAAGTGCACCACCGAAACCGCCAAATTGTAGAGTTCAGCATTACCGTGTTCCGGTTAGATGGTAATGTATAGCCCCGTAATATCACAGAGACATAACAGCATAAGTCACAACGGTGGTAACGCATCTGTTAAAATACAGATGCGTTACCACCGTTGTGACTGGTTTTTGTGTAGATGTTTATATGATCCAATCACAAGATTGACGATTAGATGTGGGGTTTCGGTAGCTTAGTGGTAAAGCTAGGGCTAGTCTAGCTTAGGGCTAATTATCCAGTGGTTCCAAATCCAAATGCCTATTTTGTCTTTATACTTTAAGTACTCTTAATATGTACAATGTACAATTGCGAAAAATAGAATATGACTATAATATTTCGTCAGTGGCGGATTTACCAGCAGGCTGAGTAGGCTGGAGCCTAGGGCGGCAAATTTTAAGGGGCGGCAGATTTAGTTCATATTTTTTAAATTTCTATTTACAAAATTACTGTTAAAATTATTAAGGCTCAGATCATAGTACTCAATGATTCGAACCATAAAAAAGTTGAAGTAAAGAGGATGATGAAGCCTAAAACATAAAGTTGGAATTTTATTGATAGAAAAAATAATTGATATGATTGTGGACTACGATATCAGAATGTAGGGGCGGTAAACATTTAATAGCCTACCGGCGGCAAATTTGTAAATCTGCCACTGGATTTCGTATTTTATAATTAGATACTTGCATGTGTTATTAAAAAAAATTGAATATGATGAACGAATTTAATGTTGTAGTATTATATTGCCCCCACCAAGACGAGCCAAACGCGTATGATTACTCTTTTAATTTACTTTTGATGTAGATGAAACTCATGATTATAAAGTCTTTAAACATTTTTCATTAACATTGCTTATCATCCATGCGTACCTACCTACCTGTGTAGGGTGGCTGGTTGTTCCACAGGGTTGGATGGGCGCCGGTAAGGGCACCGTGGATGGCACGCGCGTGCCTCCGCTAGTGGCGCACGCACCTCGCCGCGCCGCCTGCCACAAGGCCGCCTTCAGCGCCGCATACGTCAGAAGTGACGTCAAGACGCGTAAGGCGCTCCGTTTGGCTTGTCCCCTCCACGCATTTTAACTTGAGTTCGGTTGCACCAAATATTTGTTAAGGTTAATGTATTTATAAAATTTGACATACTTCTCTAGCTTAAACTTTGTTAAAGTTGGATAAATTAGTAGAAGAATTTTATTATCAATAACTTAAACAAATATTTTGGTGCAACCGAACCTAAGGCAGAGAATATGTAATAATACTACGTATAGAATGGACACTTTGACGTCCCGTCCGATTTCCCCGCATCACCCAACCTCCTTCCCTCTTAAGGGCGACGGTTGGTATTTTCTACGTGCTACGCACACAGGTACACGTGTAAATACACGTCACTGATTGGTGTCTGTGTAATAGAGACCAAATTAAGCGTTTGTATGGAATTTTGGCGGAGTGTCCGCGGTGTGCCTAAGGTTTATAAAAATTAAATGTTTATAAAAAAACTGTTTATGACAGGATATTAATTATCATCATTATCATCATTATTATTATTTTTAACCAATAAGGCGAATTATTTGCTTTATTGGAAATATAAAATGATATGTATTTAGTATACCTAGTACCTTCATATCACGGGTTGAAACATTTTAGACGGGATTTGAACATTGACCACTTGTTCGCTTTATTACGAAACCCCACGAATAGTTTTTACTTGTAATAAGTACGTTCTGTATTGCAGTGTGTGTTAAACTTTCATACAAATCCAATACCAACCGAAAATTATTAAAATTTAAAACCAAAGATGCAATCTGGGCAACAAGGAAGCTGTTGCGTATTTTCTCTTACCTATCTATCGTCGTTTTTCCGATATTGCTGTTTTTTATGTAAGGAACGTGGCTGGCAAGCATGCAGCTCACATTGATGTTATGTGATGACTGCAGCCTGCATATCACATAGAAATCAGTTATTTAGATTGCTATGGTATCACATGAATCATCATCACAAAAATGCTCTTCAGTGAAGTTTGTAGTTAAGTGTTCTTATTCATATGATGGACTACCGCAATTAGGTCTGCTGTCGTAAAATATGTTATGAAATTACATACATACCGTGGGACATTTATGGTAGCATGACGAAAGAGTGGGCCTGTGGTAATAATCATCACTCTTATTGTCGGGAATATTAATCCACGGTGTAAAAACCTTCACTGGTCCCGCATTTTTCAGAATTCTTCGTCGTGTATTCAAATCAATACCATTAATTTGCTTCATTGGAAGGTCATAAACATGTGTTGCGGCAAAAAAGTTATCTATAGTCGTGTTAATATCTATATTGTCACTAAAATTCAACATGTTACCATACACGACAATTAAATTATTGAATTTATCATGCATATCATCATATATTTCAATGTCTTCGGATGTTTTTTCTTCTACATTTACAGTAGTATCAGTGTCTAGAGTATTTTTGTTGCTTTCAATTTCCGATGGTGCATTACAAATAAAAATTTCCGTGGCAACAAATTTGATTTCATTTTTGCAATTATATTCGGCCATTTCACAGTTGCTATTAAATAATTTGACTCTATAACCTATTCCATCTCGTCGAATACCGCAAACTTTTATTTTTTTTGAAGTGCATTGCAATTTACAATCAGTTTTGTTTTGTCCCGTTTGTTTAAATTGAATTAATGTCTCAAAATCATTATGCTTGGATTTGTTGGCATCGTTACCGAGCCCGTGTTCACAATATTCTAAATTTATTAAACCGTAAGCTACAAAAAATTAAATTTATTACAAATCGAGATATTTGCATACAATGTTAAAATCTGCCGTGCAGTGTGTTCCGCGCCTAAGGGTTCTTACAAAGCTACGGAACTATAATATTCTAATAACACAGTCTAATAACGTATTAAGTACCTGCTATTAAATGGATAGATGGATATTTACTGGTGGTAGAGCTCCAGTGACGGAGCTCTCGGGCGTAGGCACCACCGCATTACTTAATATACTTGCCGCTAAATGGTAGTGTTCAGCACTATCGTTTTCCGGTCAGGTGGTAATGTACGGCACTATAATTTCTGGCACAGAGGCACCTTAGGCCTCAGGAGTGGTAACGCATCTGCATTTTGACCTTGGTCTTTGTGTGGGTGTCTATAGGCTGCAGTCATCACTTAACATCAATGTGAACTGCATGCTTGTTTACCACTTCCGTTACACAAAAAAAAATTATATGTATGGATCTTGGATAATCACCAAATTTGTCTTGAACACTGCAGCCATATTTAATTAATTCACATTCACTATCAAATAGTTTTATACGATAACCATCGCCTTCCTCTCTAATACCGCAGACACTCAGATTTTTAATATTATTGCATTTTAAATTGTTACAAAATTCAGTTTTATTATTGAACCTTGCAAGTGATCCATGGAGCACCATTAAAAAAATGTAAATTAATTTCATGGAGAAGTTAATATTCCACAACAATAATGTTATCTACAGATAAAGGTAGTAAGAACATAGCAATAAGATGGAGTTGCATGCAGTATGTAGGTAAATCGAAATGCTTGCATCATTCACCGACTGCAATAAAATAATACTGAACGCAGGCGATGAAACAACAAAAATAATTAAAAGATATTATATATTTCATTTTGATTGGAAAATCATGGTAAGCCGTCACTTGAAGTCACAATTTTCAAGATAGGGGAGAGTTGGCAGGTTTCTTACAAAGGGAGCATTATACACGGTACATAATTATATGCCTAGGGATATAACTATATTACGGCTTTATCTATCATACTGCGACAGATATATCTACACTATAGGTACAACATTGATGTGCTCGTGTTTTAGGCATCTTATTCAGACCTGCGGCACAGTATAGTTACAAACAGTAATGTAACTACGAACAAATCGTTCGAAACAAACAAACATACGCATCTACGAGGCCTCTAAGCGGTTCTCGCAGTGCTACAGTAGCGAGTGTCGCGGACTGTCGCATCGAGACGAGCGGTCACGTTGCGATTTGTTTTTGCTTCCACGAGTGTTTTAAAGATGCCACGAGCGTATTGCGTGGTATACGAGTGTTTGAACTCTGCATCATCAAAATCGGAGGTATCGTTTTTTAAACTTTTTGGTGATTTTGAAAGGCAAGAATTTTTGTAAAATTGTTATAATATCTAACATATTAAAAAAATTCTCGTGTGATAGTGTTTGTAACAATACTCCTCCGCAGCGGCAAGACCGATCAGTATGAAATTTTGTGTGTAGGTATGAGAATCGGCTGTAGTCTTTTTTTATATCCCTAAATGGTGAGGATGATTCTTACCAATTTTGTTTTTCGATTTTTAGACATTTAATTTGTTTATACTTCTAAGGCGATACGAAGTTCGTCGGGGCAGCTATTTATTAAGATTGTACTGTCGTAAGAACTATAAAAATCACCCAAGTAATTAGCACTCAGTTTTGTTATTTTTAAGACCAAATTCACAGAAGCAATAGGAATTATAATTTGTTAAAATATTTATGAAGAATAAAGTATTTTTTATGTAATGGTTAAAAACAAAGAGCTATAAGTTATATCATTATTAAACTGTTTTTTGTACTTAAAACTATAATAATAATAAGATCAAGGTTGGATCATGGGTCTAATACAGAAGGCGGTACTCCTCGGCACGGCACGTATAGTGAGGAGGTTCTTGTCTCTGTGACCCTAACCACCGATAACTTAGACCCTGTTCCCGCTGCCGGCGGCGCACTATTTTTTAATTTCTTATAGGTCTGTTTGTTTGTTTTATAACTACTTATGTATGTAAAAATATTAAATAAGAACAAGAATAAATGAGTGAAAACTAACATAGTTACTTTTGCTGGGATTAATCAACACCATAAGATTATGTACATAGCCTACATATTATTATTTGTAAACTGTTGTATCGCGGTGTGACGTCATAACGTGCTGCAATTTTATATAGGCCGTTTTGAGTCATTTCACTATTCGCAACATTTTGAATCGTTATATCTTAACAACTTTTAAGTACTTATTGACTGACTATATGTTTCAAAGACACATAGTATTTATTTATCCAATACTATTACAGGGTAACCAATAAAAAAATTAGTCAACATCCCAATACTATTGATTAAAGGTCAGTAAATGCTAAAATAATAACACCATTATTTAAAAATATAGTGACATCCCTATTACTTCAATGGAGTGTTGGTAAATATTTTATAAAATAGGCTTAGTTTCCATACTGTTTGTATCTATACTGTGCCTGCGGGTTATTTGTTACCGGTGTAGAGGGATATACCGAGCGGGTTTCGCTCAGATGTTGAACTCATACCTATTCCGACTTACAAATTTCCTTATAAACGTTTCCCATACAAATTAGTAAGTCAGAATATGAGTTTTCTGTAATAATTTTAAACTTAATAAAACTAAACGTAGCCCTAATTTGCATATTTATATTTACGTGTTGTAATAACATAACAATAAAATCCCTGGAAAATATTAGAAAATGTTAATTTTATTCTTGTCGGACTAGCAAAATATACCCCTTTTTTTGTAGGCCATTGTTTTATTTGGACGACAAACATACTAACCTATCACGTGATACTTATCGCCAACAGTAACTAATAAAAAAAAGTTCTTGTGGTCTTGACAACTTTTGGGCGTAGGACCAGAATGTCTACCACGCAATCTAAAGGACAATGTAACTGTTGAATTAAATAAATACTTATTATTTAAACAATAGAAAAAAAATCAGCTGGTTACTAGGTAATTATTTTTTATGACCTTGTTAATAATAATTAAAGTTAAGTTATAGAATTTTATTAGGTGGTAGAGCTCCAGTGACGGAGCTCGCGGGCGTATGCGCCACCGCATTACTTATTATACTTGCCGCTAAATGGTAGTGTTTAGTTTTAGCACTATCGTGTTCCGGTCAGGAGGTAATGTAAAGCCCTGTAATTTCCGACAGGCCTCAGGAGTGGTAACGCATCTGCATTTTGACCTTCGTCTTTGTGTAGGTGTCTATAGGCTGCAGTCATCACTTAACATCAATGTGAACTGCATGCTTGTTTGCCACAACCGTACATAAAAAAAAGAAAGGAGACTCCATTGATGAAACCTTTTGATGAACAAAGAAATATCCGGTTAGTAATTTTTTTTTTGATTCGTCAAATCAACATCCGTCATCCTTGCTCTCCCCAGTCGACATGAAGCTACTTACAAAAAATCAGATAATTAGTAATAAAAAAAATGTTATGGGGAACCTTTAACCATTGGTCTGTGGTCGTAGCTGCAAGGCGATAGGTATCTCAAATCGCCTCTTTTTTATTATATTTTGTGTAGTACCTACTATGGCGATATTCCATGCACTGCGGCCACTACAAGAGGTGACGTCATTACAGTGCACTGCGAAGAACCGTTCCGTTTTATTTGAATCCACTATTTACTAGTGTTCACTGTTTACAACGGAACGCTGTATACTGAATGGATGCACGATTATACATTATACAGTCATTTTAGTTACTTTCTTTTTACATAAAATATTGTAGAGAGTAAAGAGTGGATCTATAGTAATGAAATCTTTCAATAACTTTATTAAACAATAATAAATAATAAATAACAATAGTGATATATTGGTCACGTGATCATACCACTGAGAGCACTGAACCCAGTGTTATCAACTCCGAAATCGATTGGGTGGTAGAAATCTTCTAAAATTACGGTAGATTTTCCAAAATTATGTGGTACCCATAATTTGAAATACGGTAGAATTACCGTGTTTATTTCTTTCTTTGTGGCGTTTCATTACACTACTTTCGGCACTGAAACTATTGTCAGTATTATGAAAATGCCTTAATTATATTGCCTTTACGATGCCAGTCACAGTATTCTTTAATAAGCGTCCATTCCTCTCGGAATTTTTGGTTTTTAACCGATTTCGAAAAAAGGAGGAGGTTCTCAATTCGTCCGGATCTTTTTTTTATAACTTTTTCTTTTAGTTGGTTTTTGACTATTTTCTCGTTCAGATGCGCTGTCATTATCACCAAGGGTGTCGCCAGCCAACGATTTAGCATTTAGGGCAGTTTGACTATAGGGAAGGGCAGATTGGCTGTGGAGGAGCCAGGTCGGTACCTATTCTTATGGCACATATTACTGTCAGTCTTTGTTATAAATTGTGCTGCTTTTTGTTTTCTCTGCCACCCCCCGGTGATGGACGTCCGAGATTATCACTGTCCATTTGTTAAACTAAAAACTTCAGATAACACAAGAGATGACAAAATAAAGTATATATGTACTATCAAGTGAAATAAAAATGAAATTAACATAGCGAATTATAAAGTTCCGAGTAATCATCTCTAAATTAAAATACACACTACTTCTACCAAACTTGTTGGTATAATATCTCTCATCTCCCATCAAGTTCTCCCTAGGTTATTTATTGGTGGAGAATACAGTGTTCCGCTAGATTAATGAGAATACCCTATTGTAATACTACTAATACACCTAAAACATGTATGTAGGTAGGTATACCCAATTACATAATATATTTCAGTTTTGTTAATATCGTTTATCCAAATGTATATTAATTGATCTCATACCTATTACGGATTACGGTGGTTTTTGCTACCGTAGTTGTAAACGTACCGTAGGTCGTAGATCTTTGCTAATTACGGTGTTTTTATCGTAATTACGGTGCAGTTGGCAACACTGACTGAACCTCGAAAGCTCCAGTGCTCACAGTATAAAAATAATAAAAATGACGTCAGCAATGACGGCTTCCTTAATAATTATGACACCTGCAGCAGTATACTGTCAGCGATATCGGAACGAATTTTTTTACTGTACAGCACTGTCGCAGTATCCGCAGTGTATGTCTTTTTTGGAACGCCCTCACTTCTTCTTTATTATAATTAATGGCTACTACCAAGACTAAGGGTAATTCTGCCAGAATCCAGTAATTGGAGACGCACAATGAAATACAAACAAAAAGAAATAAATAAATAAATTAACGCCCTCACTTATTCTCCATCGTTGGTAAAAGATCTATGGTAAGGGATGTCAATGTCAGTCTATGGTAAAAGTTATCATGTCAACAACGTCAAGTAGGAGTTTTGGCGGGAACCTTGAAAGAGGCGTATGGTGCTCTTATTTTATTTCATTTTCTTGGTGTATTTTTAAGTTATATTGAATAAAGTTGGTGGCATTTTGTTTGATATAAGTTTATTACAGTGCCCGTGTATAGTGAAATAGAATAACAGTGCGAAAACACGACCTTTCAAGTTGCCTCCAAAACTTCATTGTAAATGTTCTGGTAAAGTAGCCATCGCTTTACTCGAATAACTTGATTGTAACTCACTTGACTGACACATTATACTTGATAACTTATATACTTAATACTTACATATTATACTTGATGACTATATTATACTAACTTTTACGCTGCTTAAATAAATACGAAATATCGTTTTACTTGACACTGGCAATATGCGCAATAGCGACGCCATAACAAAAAAAAAAAAAACGTCAAGTAAATGTCAAAAATGACAAAATCACAACATAACCTAACCTCAATTTCCGTGTCTGGCTGGCTTAATTTCGATAGAAAATAAAGTATTATCTATTGCACAACATTTTAAAGCGCACATTAGTTTTAAAAATATAGTTAATATTTTTTTACTAGCATAATTTTAAGAAATATAAAAAAAATTAAAATGTCCAAAATTGACCATAATAAACCTAGGATTTCAAAGATTTATGAAATAAACGAGTTTGAGAACCTTACAAAGGGTTTGAAAGTTGCGGCATGTATGCTCACAGAATCTCATCAAGTTGGTACGTATCTTTTAAAATACTTTCCTTGGCTTCCAAATTTTGAGCTCAATGTTACTTGCAGTAGCTTTGTAACATAATTGCTAACTCTTTTTCTATTAGAGGATTTTTTAAATATCTTTAGTGTATTTTGATTTTAATTTCTATTAAAGATTCAGTATAAAAAAAATATTTATTAATTTAGGGTGCCAAGTTAAAATAAAGTGAGTTAAAGTTAAACTAGTTCAAGTGAACCACTAAAGAATATCAACTTAATCCGCAAATTAAAAAAAAAACATACTTAATCAAGAATATCAATTACAATAGTTCTAAAATAATATATTCATTATGTATTTCACTGGTGGTACAGCTCCAGTGGCAAAGTTCTCGGGCATTGCCACCACCGCATTACCTAATATACTTGCCGCTAATTGGTACTGTTCAGCACTATCATGTTCCAGTCAGGTGGAATGTATGGCCCTGTAACTGCCACTTCCATTACATAAAAAAAAAAAAAATGTATATCAGCACTCTACACTCTCTGCATACTCCATAAAGGACTTGGCATGAAGATGTATATCAGTATAATATCTCACTTCCTCTTTTACAAACTGGATAATAATGAAATTAGGAAAAGAAAAAGAAACTGTTTACATCTATGTATTTATAAGTCACAGCAGTGTTTCCCAAACATTGTTTTGCCATAGCCTGGTAATTATCACACTGCCCCTTCGTGACCCGCTTAATATTTTTAAACCAAAGCTGGTTCTATAAGGTTAACTTATATTATTATACATTTATTAAGAAGATTAACTATGCGTGGATTGATAGTAGCTTATATTTTCTAAAACAAGATGGGAATTTTGTGACTCAGTATTTCATTTTGATGACCCGGTACCGGATCGCGACCCGGTAAATGGGAAACGCTGGGCTACAGTATTACTTCATGTAACTTGTACTGTGAGCTTGTTTGCCATAAAAAAGAAACATTTTTCCATCTATTTCAGTGGATGAAGCCAGTGTAATCAAGCGTCTTGGTGCTCTGACATTAAACGGACCTTCTGATGGCAACTGCTGTTCATGTTGTGGGGTCGGGCCGTTTGAAAGCCGCGCTCAGCAGACAGCACACTACAAAAACCACTGGCACACTCACAACTTGAAGCGGAAGTTGTTTGGGAAACAACCACTAACTTTAGGGCAGTTTAATTCAAGACAAGGTAATAATGGTTTGAGCATTAAAATAGATGTAATATCTTTATTATTTGCAACAACACATACAAGTGAATTTAGAAACTATATAAAAACTGAATATATGTACGTAATCAGTAAGAATCTAACGAAGTATTAAATTAAAATATTTTAATGAACTGCGAACGTCACGTTGCCGTGTGCCCTCCATCCCCTCCTATCACATTTTGTCACGCTCAGCGATAGCCCCCCTTATGTGTCCAATACATTTGGTAGATTTTTCCGTTTCTGTTTTTTTAAGGTAAAATAACTAGGTACTCATAATGATATTATAAATTTGTATAATAAAAAAAAAATTTTTCTTTATGTTTGCATGTAATTTTTTAAATATTATTTTTCGCAATAACACATGCTAGTGAAATATATAATTTAAAGAAAAATGGAAAGAAAATTTTGAATTCAGGCGAGACTCGAACTCGCGACTGCTGGGCATCTAGTCCAGCTGCTCTTCCAACTGAGCTACCGAAGTCCACATATGATTTGTCAAAAGTATCCTTCACATTTTGATTGCATTGCAACATCTAAATTAATTTTTTCCATTTTTCTTTAAAAAATAATCATGTAAAAAAAATATTTACATGATTAGTTCTAATTATGTATTTTTAACATTGTTGTAATTTTTCTTTTTGCTATTTTGCCTTCAGATGACAATTCAAGTGTATCGGGCAGTGATTCAGAATCAGAAGACAGTGGGAACTCTGCAACTGATCTGTTTGCAGCAGCCACACGTCACTGCAAGGCCTTCTTTACAAATCAAAAGGGTCAAGTGTTCTGTGTTTACAGATGTGTGCTGCATCATAGGAAGGTTAGTCGGAAGTGATGTCCAAAACTGTTTTGTGATCAATTCTCAGTTCTTCAGCTACGTCGTAACTACTGATATGTCGATCTTACTCCACTTTTTCAAAAATGGCATCCATTTTATCCGTAATAGGGCGACCAGAAACGCGCATGGCCCAGCGGCTGGTGTAGATCGTAAGCGATCTGCTCGGTTAAGCACTACGGGCGCGGTCGGGTAGTGTGATGGGTGACCGCTAGTGGCAAATTAAATGCGCGTTTCCGTGCTTCGGAGGGCACGTTAAGCCGTCGGTCCCGGTTGCTATCGATGGATAGCAGTCGTTAAACCTTGTCGGAGGCCTTATGGGTTTGAAAACATCCGACAGTGGGTTGGCCACTAACCCACCCACCTCCACCAATCCGCATTGGAGCAGCGTGGTGGAGTAAGCTCCAGGCCTCCCCCCAAAAAGGGGAGAGACTCGTGCCCAGCAGTGGGACGTATAATGGGTTGCCATTATTATTATTTAGGGCGACCAGAGCGAGGTGCATCCTTGACATCAAAATTTCCGGATTGAAAACGCTTAAACCAAATTTGTGCTACTCTCACAGACACTGCAGTAGGTCCATAAACATCGCAAATTTTTTTCGCGGCTTGCGTTGCATTTTTACCTTTTTTGTAGTAAAATTTTAAAATGTATCGAATTTCTTCATTAGATTCACTCATCTTGACAGTACGAAAAACAAATGAAAATCACACATTTGCCTAATTTGAATTTGGAATTATGTTCTTTAAAATTTTAACTTTCAATGATACCAAAACCAGCCAGATACAAATACTACAGCCAAAGAGATTTTATTACAAGTTCATACATACTATAATGCGAAAAGACTTTTTCCCCAACCTATTATAAAGGAGTATGACGTCACTGTGCTTAGGTCATGTGACTAAGCGTTTTAGTGCGAAATTATATCTTCATCGGGAAAAATGTTTAATTTTTATTATACAATTCATTTTTTGAGAGAAAATTAAATTTGATGTTAAATAATTATATATTTCATACATTATAAAACATAATTTATCAAATTTTCAAGTTGCCAGTTCACAAATGTTTGAGTTTACTTCAAATTATTTGTAGGAAGAGCTATCAACAGACGGCGACGGTCACGCCTGGGTGGAGCGTTGCCAACGACTCACGATCCCCGGCTTCCAACGCTGGGCCATTCTCATGGTGTCTGGGGGCCACTTCGCTGGGGCCATATTCTCGGGGGCCATCCCGGTTGTCCACAAGACGCTGCATGCGTACGTGACGCGGAGGGGCCAGGGGCAGGCGCAGGTGGCAAGAGACCAACACGGCCACGCGCCGAGGTCCGCTGGGGCCAGTCTGAGGCGGTACAATCAGGCGCAGTTCTTAGAGGTATGTTCATATTGGACAACAGCTCTTGGTTTGTAACCTTCAATACTATACTTACACTCACAGACTCACAGCCTCACACTATGGTTAACCTATGTCGTGGATACATACACTGCTAAATCTACGGGCCATACATATATTTGTTCCCAGTGCAGTGATCGAATACGCAATCTTCGGATCAAATGGTCGTCAAACTCGAGAATAGGGATAATGTAAAAATGTCTGTTAGTCCAAATACTTCGAGGTAAATACAAAATTTATATATAAATTCTTTACGAGTAACATTTTGGGTAACGCGGTGTCTATTAGTCAGGCAAGTTCTGTACAAGCATTATATTAAAGGAATATGATACTTATTTTTATGTATTAGACGTCTACACAAAAATTTAAGGTTAAAATGCAAATAATCTGTCACTCCTGAGGCTTAAGTCAAAATGTAATCTAATCAAGGTGTATACTTAATAATATAATAATAATAATGTCAACCCTTGATACGTCCCACTGCTAGGACGAGTCTCCCCTCTTGGGGGGACGCCTGGAGCTTACTCCACCACGCTGCTCGAATGCGGCTTGGTGGAGGAACGGGTTAGTGGCCAACCCCCTATCGGATGTTTTCAAACCGCCCATAAGGTCTCCGACGAGGTTCAACGACTGTTATCTATCGATAGCAAACGGGACCGACGGCTTAACGTGCCCTCGGAATCACAGAAACGCGCATTTTAATTTTGCCACCCAGCGGTCATCCGTCACACACCCGACCTCGCCCGTATCGCACAACCGAGTAGATCGCTTGCGATCTACACCAGCCGCGGGGCCATGCGCGCTCTTTATACTTACCATACGTATTTTATTTTGGATAGACGCCTCATTTTGTTTTGTATTGACTGTGTACCAAATGCGTGAGCATCATTCACTTAATTCTAAGTAATGTTGGTTTTTGGAATAAAATATTAGTACCTATATGAAAAATTCCTAAAATCAATTCAGTTATCAATTCTAAACAAACAAGTTTCGGGTTGTACAATCCTGTTACACGTTGTTTATTTATTTTGGTGAAGTTTTGTATTCAATTGGTTGATATTGCAGACTTTTTATATTTGGTTGGAGGATGCAAGTGCTGGCATCAATCAATAAATTGTATTCACTACTTTAACTTACAGCACGTACAAGAAATCATGGCCACCTGGTACGAAGATCTTGTGGGTTGTTCCATAATTTTGTACCGAGCTAGTGGTTCCACCAACCAAGCTGCGTTGTTTGGCAAGAATTCTCCTATCAATCGTGATGATTTCCGTGTCAGAGCTTTGCCTTTCCCGACAAGGAAACCCACTTATAAGGAGGTCCAGAGAGTACACGAAACTGTGGCCAGTATTGAGGTATATGGTGAGTATATTATGCATGACTACGGATGTGCCGTTCCCAGGAACGTTCCTCAAAGTGGGAATATAGTGGAACATTGTTTATAAAGATTATAAAATGCTTCCATCATTATATTACACTTGCCACCTCGGATTTAAACAAAATGTTTGATATCCGTTGGTGCTTTGTCATATTTTGGTAGATGGCGTCCGAAATTTGTTGTATTTTTTAATTTGTAGACTAATTTAAAACTCTATACTACAACTACTACAATATTTGCACGCCATCTAACAAAATGATGGTTGATTTGTTGGTCCTGTATTAATAAGTATATGTGTCCCTAAAATCTCCAATTTCTTATCTTCTATTTTTTCAGATACCATGGAGCAATTTCAGAAAGTCCTAATCGCGTCGACGTCCAAAAAGGCGCCCAAATCAAATTTGGACGTGAGCAGTGACCGCAGTAAAAAGGCCAATAAGAGTCCAAATAAACCAATAGATAGAGCCAAGTCCAGGTACATTATGATGTCTATAATACAGGTAAAAGAGCTTCAGACGGCCTATTATGTGGCTCGGTTGACATTAAATTGATAAACACCTCGCAATATAGGACGTTTAAAACTTAAATGCGTTCATGAAGTTAGTTAGGCCGATAGCACACTGCGTATTTTATACGCGCAGACGACGCGCGTATTAGGAATGCGCTTTTTCGGCGCTGTCGACGCTGATTGTTGCGTTTCAGAATCAGAAACTTTAGGGAAACAGAAAATTTAGGGTGACAGGCACCTCTTATGACACGTCAAAAACAAACAAAATAAATTAAAGTGAATAACAATTAATATACATGTCAAACAAGATAAAAAATATATGTAAAGTCAAGAATATCACTAAGATAAAACTAAATGTAAGAAGAATATCAGTAGAATGTCTCATTTCCCCTTTACAAACTGATAACAAAGACTAAAAAAGAATAGAAAAAGAGTAATTCTTTGTCATGTTTGCATTGATGATACAAGAGCGCGCATCGAGCGCGTATACACGGGTTTGAAGCTATACAAACCCGCGTACAAAGGAGCGGTGTAGAGACCGAGGGGATCCAAACGCAAAGGAAAATGTGTCAGTAATTTGCTTTCATCAGGCCAATATTGAAACTCGTTCTCTTTCTGAGTAAATTCGCCACAAGTTAAGAGACTAGTGCAAAGATTACGCAGGCAACTTCACTCTGGCATTAGTTTTGCGCCTACCATTGCTGTTTACCTAAAAGGATGTATGTACCAATATGACATCATTATAGTGGTACGTCAAAAGAGCAATGTAATGCATAGTGATCACCATAGAGCAACACGGGCCACCGGCCGCGGACCGGAGGGGTGTAGTCATATGCAGGCTTTCCCCTCTGTCAAAGTACAAGCCCAAATGCGTCTATACCTGTCGCCTAGATATTTAAATGTAGGGAATCGGACAAATTTTGAGAATGTGTCTAAAATTATTCTTTTACCATACAAAATATTAATTTTATTATTTAAACATGTTAAAGTACCAGAAACTACACATACATTTTATAATTTCAAAAATGCCGCGTAAACGGTGCCGAATGACTCTGAACAATGTGACGTCAACTGTTTGCAATCAAAGTGAATCTTTTAATTCCATACGACTAACCAAGTGCAAATTAATTTTGTTGAATTTCGTATAACTTATTTTTTGTGTAGATAACGTAGAAAATATCTAAAAAAAGAGCCAATAAATCAAAGTATCACTTGTGTTAAATATTTGTTGTACAAAGATATGACGTCACGTCTTGTGATTGGTGTTTCGTTCAACATGGAGCACAGATAAAAAATATTAAAATTATTACATTTTATTTTGCAATTTAAAATATTATTAATAAAAAAAATATTTAATGAGTCATCGTATTATTTCACAAACATTCATTCTAATCATAGTTTACATTTATTTTCGATATGTATATATTGTTTATGTATTTTGTTAAAGTCAAGATGTGTGTTTCGTAGTAATAGACGATTTTTATAGTGTGTGTGTCACACGCATTTCCCCCCGCAAAAAATGCCAGACTGTTTTGCATCGGTAATAAACGCTATGGCTACTCCCCTCCGGTCCGCCGCGACCGATGGGCCGAGTTGCTCTATGAGTGGAGTACTCTAGTGCCGTCTCGAGATGTGCCGCTTACACGAGTACATACCAAAAAAGAGTAGTATAACTCGAGCCGTAGTAGCATACGATCGAGTCAACGCGTGGACGAAGGTTCTTAATGTGGTCTGTACGCCTACGCAAGCTACCTTAGCATAACATGTAACCACACCGTTGCCAAGTAAATTTCAATTCACCCTTACCACACCCCGGACACTCGGCTAAAATTCTGTACAAACGCTTATTCTGGTTACTTATTTATTACACAGACATCAATCAGTACACGCGCACACAGAAATGTTAAAACAATCGTGAAATAAGTCGTCACTTGACGAAATTAACTAAAGACAGACTCGTTCGCCCGCAACCTCACTGTTGAAGTTTATTCAACTACCTCTCGAGGGGGGTTGATGGGTGAGGCGGGGAAATCGGACGGGACGTCGAAGTGTCCATTCTATACGTAGTATTATTACATATTTTTCTGCCCTTACAGAGAACGCGCACCACGTGAGCTACCCACACAAATGATTTCCAGCGAAGACGAAGGACCATGTTTCATAGATTCCGAGACCCCAGTCGACTGGATTAAGACGTTATCAGAACAAAGTAGCAACGGTGTGATCACAAACTCGAGGAAGGATCTACTAAACGACGTTGTGATTCCAAGCTGTAAAAGTTCTGACACCGAACAAGAGAATACGCTGGATAAGAAGGACCAAGTTGTGAAAAGGAAAAAAAAGAAAAAAGCTGAAGAGACAAAAGCGGTTAAGAAACCGGTGGGACCGAAGATTCCTGCCAATGTGAAACAGGTAGGTTGAAAGTATAATAAGGTAGTTGGGCAATTACTATTATGTTAACGTGATATAAAAGTACAAAACAAATATGATATATTTTTTAAATGTTATTGAATGGATGGTAGTGGCTCACAATATATACTGTCGTTAGGATCTACAAAAGAACTTCTTGGATTTTTTAAATATTATGTTATTATGAAAACTACATAAGATTAATTAGATATTGCCATTGAAACTACTAAATAGTTTCTGAGGTAATTTATATTACTCGTACAATTTATAAAAATAATAAACTACGCATTTGATCATTGGATGATCTTCAGCAAAGTTGTTGTGTATGAGACCACGAAGGTTTCTGAGTTGGCAAATTCGACAGATGGCGCCACTATCATTTTTTAGTTGGTGGCGTAGCAGCGCGCGCAGTGTACAGCTATTTTTATAAAACTTAAAGTACCCAATTACATTCCTCTGAAATAAATAGATATCGACCTACTGTATGATATTTGATCTTCTTTATTCTATAGCATAGAGCAATACGGGAGGGGAGTAGCCATATGCAGGCTTTTCCCTCTGTCAAAGTACAAGCCCAAATGGGCCTATACCTGTCGCCTAGATGTTCAAATGTGTGCGTGAAATTGTTTCGGTATTTTGTTAAATTCAAGGTGTGAGTTTCGTAGTAATAGACGATTTTTGTAGTGTGCGTGTGTGTCGCTCGCACTTCCCCCCGCAAAAAATGACAGACTGTTTTGCATCGGTAATACACGCTATGGCTACTCCCCTCCGGTTCGCCGCGACCGGCGGGCCGCGTTGCTCTATGTTCTATAGAAATCAATGATGATCTTAAACCCATTGAATACCTATTTTTTTTATTTCGTCTTCAGATGTGGAAAGTTATATCGGGTGCGGAACAGAGTTCGCTAGATACTATACTGGAAGGTTTCGAGGGCAGCGAACTGGAGGCGGCTTGCAACACCCAAGACCCGGTGGACGGCAACACTGCGCTACATAAAGCTGCTATTGCTTCCAAACCTGATATGGTCATGTGAGTGGTTTTTCTCTTTCTCTAAGAACGGAAGGTTCCTCTTCACGAATTTGTTTGCTTTTGAGCTGTTTTTGTATTTGCATCATTGTGGCAAACAAGAGTACAGTTCACTTATGGGAAAGGAATACCGTGGCTTATTAACCAGAGATTTAATATACTCGGGCTGGGTTGCATAATCTTACGTTTAAGTACCGGTTAAGAAAAAAAAAACCATTTGAAATTAAAAATAAAATTGTTCTGCGATCGCCAATCCGCCTGCCAAGCGTGGCAATTATGGCATATTCTCCCCTAATGACGCACAACACTGTTGTGAGCGTCTTTGTTCAGCAGTAAAAGTTTTTCGGATGGAATTATGATGATGATATGAAAATTGATACATGACGTCATTACTTTGACTGCTGACCGTAACTGGCCGACCTGCGCTGGTTAATGTTAAAGTTAACCTCAATTAACTGCCAGATAATAAGGGAATCTGTCAACCCTGATAACTTAAACTATGTCAAACTTAGCCCAAGGTTGTACCAAGATATTTTTTAAAAATATTGTAGCAATTCACATCCTTCTCTAACTTTAACAGATTTTTTTTAAGTTAGAGAAGGATGAGAAATGTTACATTAACTTTTACTTTAACAAATATCTTGGTTCAGCCCAGGCTCAGTTACATAAAAAAGATAAAAAGATGCATACTGATTAATGTAATGTTTATTTAATATCTAACAGGCAAATCCTGACAGCCGGCGGGGACCCTTGTATACGGAACCATCTGTTGCAAACGCCGTACGCCGCCTCCCCACACCATGACACCAGAATAGCGTTCCGACTTTTCCAGGGCCAATATCCCGAGAAATACAATTATAATAAGGTACGAGTAGTAATCCTACTAATATTATAAACGCGAAAGTTTGTATGTATGGATGAATGGATGGATGTTTGTAACTCTTTCACGTAAAAACTGGCATGGCTGGCCATTGCATTTCCTTCTTTATTCCTGTTCAAAACAAGCGTCAGGTACCTATTATATCTAATATCTAGGTTCCTTACATATGCTGGATACCCTTTCGGCGCAGCCGCGAGATACATCACATGTACAGTGCTCATCAAGAAATAATGCACATCGAGCCTATGAAAGTGACAATCGGCTAGTTTTGGCTTTATAGAGCGTTATCTCTGCTGCACACTGCCTACGTAAGCACTGGTAGTCCGATATTGGTCGAAACTTGATCAAAATGGTCGACAAACGTCAAATAGATAAGGTGCGAAAGAGATAACGCTCTACAGAGCCGAAATAAGCCGAAGTCTCCTTCCTAGGCTCGATGAGCATTATTTCTTGTTAGTTGTCGGATACTGTACAGTCCCCAGCAAGAAATATTACACATGAGTTTTGGCGGGAACCTTGAAAGAGGCGTGTGGTGCTCTTATTTTATTTAATTTTCTTGGTGTATTTTTGAGTTATATTAAATAAAGTTGGTGGTATTTTGTTTGATATAGGCTTATTACAGTGAAATAGAATAACAGTGCGAAAACACGTCCTTTCGGTTTGCCTCCAAAATTGCTTCCTACTTTGTAAATGTTCTGGTAAAGTACCCATCGCTTTACTCGAATTACTGTGACTGATTGACGGACTGATAAATTGACTGACTGACTCTGACTTTTACGCTGCTTACGCTGCTACGCGAAATATCGTTTTACTTGACACTGGCAATATGCGTAATTGCGATGCCACAACATTAAACAAAAAACATTGACTTTAGGAAAGAGACTTCAGTTAATTTCAGCTCTGTAGAGCGTTATCTTTTTCGCACACTTTCTATGTGACGTTTGTCAACCATTTTGATCGAACTTTGATCAATACAGTAATACCCCAGACTTACGCGGTAGGTCCAAGCGATAGTAGTGTAAGGCGAATTCGCGTTACTCGAGGTTCTCATGTGCATATAAAAACTAGGTTCAAATTACTATTTTTTTGGTCTTTTGGATGATATATGATGATTGTCTTTTCATTGTTGATGTTTTAAATAAGGGTCAATGTTTTATGTGTTTCGTTGCGTGTCAAATAAAGGTGTTTTTCTGTTACACGATTTCAGACTTGATACAATATAATACCTTTTAATATTTGTGGAGTTTTCTTGGCACCTTGTATATTATATCGAATATCTGAATGAATATTTCAGTCTCAAATCCCCGGGCCAGTGACTCCCGAGCTTTTGGAGCAAGAGAAGGAGAGGAAGACTCAGCAAAAGCGAGCCAAGCGGCAGCGCGACAAGGACAAACAAGTTGAGAAAATCAAAACTAACAAGTTCCTACAACTGACTGATGCTCAAAAGGTATGTAACTATTCTGTTTTATGTTATTTCGCATTAGCACATGCTTGTGAAATATATTTTATTTTAAAGAAGAATATTATGTATATTTCTTACGTAACTTCACGCCTGTAATCCCCGAAGGGGTAGGCAGAGGTAAATGCATGCATTCAAGCATACATGCAAACACCCACGATTCGCCGGTTACGTTTTGGCCCATGTAACAGGTGGCGAGCCTGTTGATATCTCCGGGCACATTACCAAACTTTGAGGTACTGGGAAATTTCCAGAAAATGGAAAAATCCCAATAGAACCAGAGATAAAGGCTTTTTCACCATTATCTATGATAACCCCCTACCCGGGAATCGAACCCAGGACCTCAGCGTAGTAGTAGTGGCCTGCTACCACTAGGCTACCGAGGCAGTATATTTCTTGTTTAAAATAAAATATATTTCACAAGCATATGTTAATGCGAAATAATATAAAACAATTATTAAGGGTAAAAGCGACTTCTTTACGATATTCAATAAACTGCAAAGTCTATTATATCGGTTGCCTAACTAGCATAGTTGGCAATAGATGGCGCTGCTGCTACCACAAAGCAATGCAATAGATGTGAAGGAAAGATTTGACAAATCGGGCAGGACTTCAGTAGCTCAATTGGAAGAGCGGCTGGACTAGATTCCCAGTAGGCCGCGAGTTCGAGTCTCTCGCCTGAAGTCAAATTTTTCTTTCCATTCTTCTTTAAAATAAAATATGTAACTATTCTACTGGTCAGTTCCAGTAAAGGCGCTTGAGGCCGTAGGCACCACTAGATTACCTCCTAATCTTTCTGTCGCCAAATAGTAGTGTTCTGGTTAGATGGTAATATTTTACTGGTGGTAGAGCTCTAGTGACGGAGCTCGCGGGCGTAGGCACCACCGCATTACCTAATATACTTGCCACTAAATGGTAGTATTCAGCACTATCGTGTTCCGGTCAGGTGGTAATGTACGGCACTGTAGTTTCTGGCACAGAGGCATAACACCTTAGGCCTCAGGAATGGTAACGCATCTATATTTTGACCTTGGTCTTTGTGTGGGTGTCTTTCTTGCTGATACTGGATATAGTGGCAACCCATTATACGTCACACAGTCCCACTGCTAGGCACGAGTCTCTCCCCTTTTTGCTCACTCCACCACGCTGCTCCAATGTTGGTGGAGATAAGGGTTAGTGGCTGTTGAGTATTTAAAGGGAACGGGGGTCGACCAGTAAACGCGGTAGTCAGTTGCATACTAATTTATTCGTAGGCAATTAGGCGCGGGACACAGCCACACGCACACATATCAATCTAAGTTACACATACTTAACAATCCCTACCCCTTTAAGTTGTTACCCCAACTTACTAAAAGAACTGCTTATAAAAAACTTTAGGACGAATGCGTTTAGTTACAGGATCCTGTGGAGTAAGGTTGGTATTATTGATGTCCGACGGGTTGACGGGTTCCTCCGGAGGCGAATAGAAAACCGGAGACAGAGCTTGTCGTCGAGGGTTGACAGTCATCTTTGGCGAATCCGCCGTCGGTGATACTGTCCCTTCTGCTGGACGTTCCTCCTCTTCCTCCAGTTGTAGAGTTACGGACTCCCGGGACGCCGATCCTTCTGCTGTTCTTGGCACGATGAGGTCTAAGTTTTCCGCGGTCCTAGGCGGCGGATCCCTAGACGGCATGTCGGGCTGTAGGTCGGAGATGACGTTTGGGCTCCAGGTATGAGTAATATCGTCTTTCGTTGAGTACCCCTGATTCCTCATTTGGTCAACGTGTCTTTTCATCACGCAGTCCAACTCCGGAACAAAAATTTCATACATCACATTACCGATTTTCTCTTTTACTACTCCTTTTATCCAACAGAATTTTTTATTATTTAGGTTTTTAGTAATCCATACATGATCATTTATTTTAAAAATAGGTCTTGGTTTTCCTTTGTAATGTTTAACCTGTGAAGACTGGTGACCGCACACAGTCTGAGAAAGATCCGTCGTGGAGGGCGAAGGATGCCGTGGATTTAACAAATTCAACCGGGCCCGTAGTGGTCGACCGTACACTAATTCCGCGGGTGACATTTCGGTGGTACTGTTTATGGAGTTCCGATAATCGAATAAAAACTTAAAAATTCTCTCTTGAACAGGTTTTTTATTTCCATTACTAAGAATTATAGTTTTTAAACCTTTTTTAATGACTTTAACAAGACTTTCCGCCTGACCGTTACTACACGGATGATAAGGCGGAGTACAGACGTGTTTAATTCCATTTAAAGTACAAAAATATTTAAACTCATCACTTGTAAACGAGGTACCATTGTCACTCACCAAAACCTTCGGTATGCCTACTCGCGACATAAACTCATTAAGTTTATTAATAACAGCCTTAGAACCATACGAAGATGACATCGGAAAACATTCCACCCATTTACTAAAAGCGTCCACTATAATTAAATACATTTCGTTATAAAAAGGACCAAGAAAATCTATGTGAATACGATAAAATGGATGCGGCGGATGTGGCCACGGCGCCAGCGGTGCGTGCGGCGGCGCGGGCCGCAGCGCCGCACACACTGCGCACTCAGCCGCCAGCCGCTCCAGCGCCGCGTCGATACCCGGGAACCACACGTGCCTACGAGCCTCTGCTTTCATCTTAACTATTCCGAAGTGAGAACTATGTAATTCGTTACAAATAGTGTCACGTAAAGGTATCGGTACGATTACCTTGTGGCCTCGCATAACGCAGCCGCGCTCCACGGATAACTGGAACCGACAGTTATGATAGGGTTTCATCTGCGAATCATTCGTTTTCCTCGGCCAACCGTTCTGTATAAAATCTTTAACTTTTACTAAAATAGGGTCGCGGTCTGTTTCGTGGCATATATCGAGAACAGTAACGGGGAGGCTGCCTTCTAATACGAAATTAACGTAGGCTGCGGGCTCCTCGCCAGGCTCCGTAAAATGTGTGCAATCTTCCCTCTCCTTCTCGGGAAGAGGCGCCCTCGACAAATAATCTGCGTTATTATCATTACTGCGTACATACTCGATTGTATAATTATACGCAGACAGAAACATCGCATAACGTTGTAACCTATTAGCCGACACTTCAGGTATACCTCTTTGCGAACCGAAAATACTTAGCAACGGTTTATGATCTGTCCGCAGGATGAAAGGAATGGATCGACCATATAAATATTGGTGGAAACGACGAACTCCGAAAATTATAGCCGTCGCTTCCTTTTGTATTTGTGCATATTTTTTTTCTGCAGATGATAATGTTCTAGAAGCGAAAGAAATAGGTCTTTCAACCCCGTCCGAATCGATCTGTGACAAAACAGCACCTAACCCCGTCGGTGACGCGTCCACGGTTAAAATGATAGTCGCTGCCGAATCAAAATGTGCTAAAATTCTATCTGAAATTAGTATTTTTTTAACAGAAACGAATGCATTTTCGTGTAAGGTTGACCACTCCCATTTCGCATTTTTGCGTAAGAGGTCAAATAAAGGGCTTAAAATCGATGACGCGTCCGGTATAAAATTGCGATAGTAGTTAATTAAACCCAAAAATGATTGCAATTGAGAAACATTATATGGTCTTTCGGCTTCGATGATGGCTTTAACTTTCTCTGGTGACGTCCGGACACCGTTCTTGTCAATGACGTGGCCCAAGTAAGATATTTCATTTTTAAAATATTCACACTTATTATGCTGAAGAGATAAACCAGCATCTTCTAAGCGTTGTAAAACAGCAGTCAACCTTTCTCTATGAATGCTCAAATCTTCCCCAGTTACTAAAATGTCATCCAGAAAAAATACAGTACCTTCCAAGCCCGCCAGCAAGCACTCCATCGCTCGCTGAAAAATAGCCGGCGCACTTGAAAGACCGAACACTAACCGCGTAAACTTGAATAAGCCGCGGTGCGTATTGATGCACGTGAGGTCTTGAGATGACTCATTTAACAGAAATTGATTGTAAGCCATTGAAAGATCTAATTTGGTGAAATGAACACCCCCATGCAACCTAGAAAAAAGTTCCGCCACAGTTGGTAAAGGATATTTATCGATAATTAATTGTTTATTTATAGTTACCGAAAAATCTGCACAAATACGTAATCTTCCATCTTTTTTTAACGCAGGTACTATCGGTGAGGCATAGTCTGAGTAGTCCGCGGGCTGTAAAATACCTAAACTTAACAAGCGATCCAACTCCTTGTCTATTTTATCCTTAAGAGAATAAGGTACAGGTCTAGCCTTAAAAAAAATCGGTTTGGAGTCTGGCTTTAAACGTAATTCAACTTTGTATTTATTAAAAGTTCCCAGTTTTCCGGCAAATAATTGGGGAAATTTTGTAGGTAATTCACTAATAAAGTTGGTATCCCACCTATCTGTAATGTCAGTCAATTGAATGGCGTTTACTGCTGGCAATAATTCTAAATTAAACATTGTAATAAAGTCTCGACCAAGCAATGGAGGACCACCGTTACGAACAACAAATAAATCTAATTTATGTGTAGCGTTGTGGTATGACACGGGCAGGGAAACATAACCAAAAGTTTGAATTGGTTCACCCGTGTAGCTACGTAATTTTTTATTCGTGACTGCCAATGGTACTCGTTTAAAATTAGTTTGGTACATTTCGTGTGAAATTATGCTTACAGCAGAACCACTATCTATTTGAAACTCCAACAACACACCACCTACCATAATCCGTTCTGACATAGGCTTGCCTTTCATACACCGGATAGTATTTATCAAAAACTCACCATCATCACCCTCCTTCGACGAAAACTCCTCGACATAATTTACTGGTTTAGAAAACGTACACATCTTTTTTAAATGACCTTTACGATTGCACCGCTTACATATATAATTTTTATACCGGCATCGATTTGCTTTGTGGTTACTGAACCCACACACACTGCACTTTTCTTTAGAAATCACAAACACTCCGTCAGCGGCAGCCGTGGCTGCGCTGGCGCCGGCCCCTCCGGCCAGCGCTCCGTGCGGTGCGGCGGCCGCCATGCGGGCACATCTCACGCTCTCAGCCAAGTCCACTGCCTTTGCCAAGCTCAGCTGTTTCTGATCCTGTACAAATAACTTGTCGCGCTCGGGTCCTGGCAACATGCCCATAATAAATCTATCCATTAGGGCTTCTTCTAGGTCCTTGAACCCGCAGTGCGCTGACAAACCTCTAATCCTGGCTGCCCATTGAGTATGACTTTCACCTGGCCTCTGCATTGAAGAATAAAAAATAGACTTTTCGGCGAATCCCACTCGTTTCGGCGTGAAATGGTTGTCCAAGAGTAATAATATTTCATCGAAATCTACTTCTTCTAACTTCTTCGGCAGTGCCAGATCACTGGCTAGTTTAAAAGTCGATTCACTGAAGGCACTTAGTAACAACGCTCGCCGTTTAACCTTTAACTTGTCACTGTCCTCTAGTATGTTGTTCGCTATAAACCATTGATTTAACCGAGCTTTATAGGTATTCCAGTTTTGGGATAGATGGTCAAAAGTAGTAAAAACACCCAAAGCACCACTGAACGACATTTTTTAACGTTAAAACACACGCGAAGAGTCCGATTCGTCGCCACGTGTTGAGTATTTAAAGGGAACGGGGGTCGACCAGTAAACGCGGTAGTCAGTTGCATACTAATTTATTCGTAGGCAATTAGGCGCGGGACACAGCCACACGCACACATATCAATCTAAGTTACACATACTTAACAGTGGCCAACCCGTTGTTGGATGTTTTCAAACCGCCTATAAGGCCTCCGACAAGGTTTAACGACTGCTATCTATCGATAGCAACCGGGACCAACGGTTTAACGTGCTGTCCGAAGCACGGAAACGCGCACTTTAATTTGCCACTAGCGGTCACCCATCACACACCCGACCGCGCCCGTATCGTTTAACCGAATAGATCGCTTCCGATCTACACCAGCCGCTGCACCATGCGCGCTTCAAAATTATAATTATTTCTTTGTTACACAGGTAAAAACGGATGAACTACGCTGTTTCCTTTGCGGCTCGCTGCTACCGAAAGCGCCGTTCGAGTACGACAGTTTCAAGTTCTGTAGAATTGTGTGCCTTCAAAACCACAGAAACCTCAGACCGCTGCATATGAGCGCGTGATGTTGTTTGAATTAACGTATTTTGCCCCAAATTATAGGTAATAGGCTAAATGACACTAAAAAAATCATTTGTGTGGTAGGAGTGAAACCTTCAAAAATATTCATAAGAGAGACTGTATATGTATATCTAATGCTTTCTATATAATTTTCTCTCACGTTAAATCTTATATTTGATGTTTTGGAAGTGGCAAATAAACTTGCAGTTCACATTGATAAATGCAGCCTATAGACACCCAAAGACCAAGGTCAAAATGCAGATGCGTTACCACTCCTGGGGCCTAAGATGATATGTCTCTGTGCCGGAAATTACAGGGCCGTACATAACCACCTGACTGGAGCACGATAGTGCTGAACATATTTAATTATAGATTAACAAAATATATTTCTTAATTCAAAATATATTTCTTAAATGTCTTTGCCTTTGGCGGCGTCGTGTGGCGGGTTGCTCACTTCCCTCTAAAATGGTCGAGGAGGGCAATGGCTGTCACATGCGTCATACTCGTGAACGGGTGCTGTTGGTGGGGACTGGTCTGTTCTGGTTTGCAGGGGCTACATCACATTTAGTAGATAGCAGTTTATTTGCATCTATGCTATGGACGTTGACATTATTTGATTTTTCACGATAATCTGTACTAGATTTAAGCTCTCATTTAAAAGAGCTCTTACTGAGTTTGTTGGGTAGCGGAGTTCTTCTCAGTAGTGACTGCACTTGGAACTCTGCTAAGTGAATAACATTGATCTTGACGAATAAGTTTTTCTTTTTCTTCATTTATTATCATTGAAGGAATTGAAAAATTTTATGATTATAATGTTTTAACCAAATAGTTTAAATTTTAATTTACTATTAATATATGATTTTGCTTTTACTATATGTAATGGTTAATCGCTCTAGGTAGTTTATGATTTATTGACGTTTTGAAAGTATCTGTAAAGATCTATTCGAAATAAAAATATTTCTATTTCTATTTAATTTAAATTATTCAGCGATCCGTGATTTTAATTTATAAAAATCAATACATATAATAAGTATTTCCTGAATCCTGTCCTGAAATACTATAAGAAATAAAGATATTTATTATTATTTTTATTTAACTAGCCTATTCAATGATATTGTAATAAACCGACAATACACACGTTTACTGTGAATGGAGTTGTTTCATTCTATCCCCAACAGAAATCTAAATAAAAAGACAATAGAAATGCCATGAAAACTATCACAGTTATGTCGTAGCTAGCGAATGTACAAACTGGCAACTGGAGACGTCCTTTCTAGACTGTTCTAAGCAAAAGGCCATTTCACAAAAAAAAACGTAATTTTACGCCTGTAATCCCCGAAGGGTTAGGCAGAGGTAAATGCATGCACATCTTATAATGAAACAATTTCTAACCGGATTGATCGTGTGTTTATTGATTTCAGATTTGCAGGAAAAATGTAATATTATTATAAACTATAGGATACCTCCGCTCCCATATACCCTTTAATATTGTCAAGATATCTAGCCCTGTTGGGCTGAGTGAAGAGTGTTCTGCCGAACATATTTTTATTGAAATTATCTTTTCACACACTAAACTTCTTTTAGGTGTATTCTACAGCCCATCTATTACGGTTGATTACTTTTTGTCCTTCGAAAAACTTGTAGAAGATTTAAGGCAGACACACTGTAATAATGGGTGACTTCAATACCTGCCTTTTAAAAAATGACACAAGGTCTTTCAAACTGCAATCTATCATTAATTCCTGTAACATGCATATTCTTCCGCTTTCAGCTACTCACATTTTTTCAAATTGTACACCTTCGCTTCTCGATTTAATTTTTGTTTCCTCGTTAGAACATGTTGTTAAACATGGTCAGTTTCCAGCTGATTCATTTTCCTACCATGACCTCATATACATGTCTTATAAAATCCGCCCCCCAAAATCTAGATCTAACACTTCTGTAGCGCAATTTTAGTAATATGAATATGGATAATCTTCTTGAGGATGCATATCAAGTCGATTGGTCTGCTATAAACACCGCAGGTGATGATGATGACCAAATTTTATTGTTTAATTCTCATAGGCCTTTATGATAAACATGCACCCATTAAACCCATACGGTTGAAACACCTCCCTGCTCCATGGATTAACGACGATATTAAACAACTGATGCATAAGAAAGCGACTGCGAAATCAAAATATAAATCAGTCCCAACTGAGAAAAATAAGTTGAAATATTTCTTTTCTCGAAATCGCTGCAATAGAGTTTGTAGAGATTCACAACGACGCCATATCCATAGTTCAGTCGAACATGAAGATCCAGCAAAAGTTTGGAAGTTTCTTAAAACATTAGAGTTGGGAACTCTCGTTCAGATTCACTCCCTAATAATTTAGATATCAACATGCTTAATCAGCATTTCTCTACTGCCGCATCAATTGATGATGTATTAAAAACACATTCCTTATCCACCCTTTCACAGATGCCCACTCCTCGTCACTCTGAACTCGTGTTTAGTCAATTTGTTGAGTGTGATGTTAGGAAGAACATACTCGCGATCAGTTCGAATGCTGTCGGGTGCGATGGTATTAGTCGTAAGATGATCATTCCTTTACTAGATATCCTTTCTCCTATAATAACATCATTTTTTTACTCCTGCATATCCTCAGGCGTCTTTCCTAGTCTATGGAAAGATGCAAATATTATTCCCCTCCCAAAAAAATCTAATCCCACTTCATTGTCCAACTTTAGACCTATTTCTATCCTTCCTTTCCTTTCCAAAGTCCTAGAACGCCTTGTCCACCAACAGTTGAGTTCCTTCTTATCGAAATTTGGCCTACTCAATCCCTTACAATCTGGATTCCGCCCTGGTCATAGTACGACGACTGCCTTAGTGAAAATTACCGATGACATTCGCTCTGGCATGGATAATCAACAGTTGACAGTATTAACATTGCTAGATTTTAGTAATGCGTTTAATACTGTTGATTTTGACATTCTTTTAGCAACTCTGGGTTCTCTTAACATATCTCCGCCAGCAATTGACTGGTTTCGTAATTACTTGTACGGTCGCTGGCATCGCATACAGGCTCAAGAACATTTCTCGACCTGGTGTGCAACTACAGCCGGTGTTCCACAAGGTGGCGTGTTGTCTCCCCTGTTATTTGCTATTTTTATCAACTCTGTTTGCCTTCATATTTCTTCTCTCTATCACCTCTATGCAGACGATCTCCAAATTTACACGAAAGCTTCATTAAAGAATCTACCTGATGCTATAAACCTAATAAATGATGACCTTAGTCGCATATCAAAATGGAGCACCTCATTTGGCCTTAGAGTAAATCCTGAGAAAACTCAACGTATTATAATTGGTAGTTCTAGGCTAGTTAGCAAAATAGATTGGGATAACTTACCGCGGGTACTTTTCGACGGTATCCACATACCATTTTCGGATAAAGTGAAAAACTTAGGTGTAATTTTTGACCAACATCTTGCGTGGTCCACGCAATTATGTGAAGTAAGCAGAAAGGTGTTTGCAACTGTGGGTTCTTTGCGAAGGCTGCGTAACTTTTTACCGGTTCCTACTAAAATTGCGCTTGCACATTCTCTACTTTTTCCGATACTTGACTATGCTGATGTCTGTTATCTTATTTTGACCCAATGCCAACTTAATAAGCTTGAGCGCTTACAAAATGTATTCATTAGGTTCATATTTGGTCTTCGCAAATATGATCATGTTTCCGAATATCGCAATAGGCTCAAGTGGCTCCCTATTCAGCATCGCCGGAATGTACATATACTTTCTCTTTTGTACTCAACGCTATTTAATCCTGCCAGTCCCAAATATTTAAGTGATTACTTTGAATTTGCCCACCTCTCCCATTCCCGGTACCTTCGTTCCTCTGTAGCTCTGCGATTAAAAATTCCGTTGCATTCAAGTGATTTCTTTACTAAATCCTTTGCTGTCGAAGCCGTACGTTTATGGAACTCCTTGCCCTACACCATTAAACAAGCTCAGAATATTGTATCGTTTAAATACCAAGTTAAGGCTCACTTCCTTTCCTCTCTTCTTTAAATTCCTTGTGTCTGTTACTTTGTTCCATTCTCCTTCGTTCGCCTGTTCACTGTCCCTTGCTAGTCTTTTAGTTTAGTTAGTACCTAGAGAGTACCTTTTTAGTGTCGCGCACCCTACTGTAATTTTTTTCTGTATTCCTTTAGATTGTTGGGTTGTCTGGAAGAAATCGCTCTTCTAGCGATAAGGCCGCCCATTGTCACATATGTCAAAATGTAATCTTAACCGATGTACTTTTGGTGTGCAATAAAGTGTACTATTATTATTATTTCACTCATTTATTCTTCATCTTATTTAGTTTTTTTTTACATACATAAATTAAAAAAAAAAAAAAATATACATAGAAAAATAAAAAATAGTGCGCCGCCGGCAGCGGGAACAGGGTCCAAGCTGTCGGCGGTTAGGGTCACAGAGACAGGAACCTCCTCACTTAAGTGCCGTGCCGAGAAGTGCCGCCTTCTGTATCAGACCCTTGATGAAAAAGTACTGTCTGAGGCTGCACACCTCACGGTTGTGTAAAGTCTTGGCACTAAGAAAGCCTCGACCTCCACACTTCCGCGGGATGTACAGTCACATGACCGACGACCGTGGGTGATGCATCCGGTATGCCGTCAGCAAAGAGCGGATTTCATCAAGGGATTCCAGGTCGGTCTGAGTCCACTTGAGAATGCCGAAGGAGTACATTAAGACCGGCATGACCCAACCGTTGAAGGCACGCACCTTATTACCACCCGACAAAAGACTTCAGTACTTTTGTCAGGCGACCAAAGAAACGTTCCTTCAACGACTGTCTCATGTCGCTCTCGTTTATGCCTAAGGCCTCCGACATACCCAAGTACTTATAGTTCTCGGCAGCAGAGAGGGTTCGGAACGGAATGGAACCCGGGGGATTCGTTCCCTCGGATTCTATTATCTGTCGTACATGCATAACTGCACATTTATCGATTCCAAATTCCATCCTAATAGAGTTACTAAAGTTTTCAGTGACCTTCAGTAGCTCTGTCAGTTGCGAATTGCTGGAACCGAATAATTTCAGGTCATCCATGTACAACAGATGAGATATCATCCGACCGTCTCTGCATAGCCGATAGCCTAGGCCCGAAGCCTCTAGCACAGCGCTTAGAGGATTCAAGGCCAGGCAAAACCATAGGGGGCTCAGACTATCGCCCTGGAAAATACCCCTGGTGATTCTCACAGGTTCACCGACCGCCAGGGGCTGCCGAGATCCTGGATAGCGAAGGACCGTGTTCCATTGCGTCATACATGAGCCCAGGAAAGTACGTAGAACTGTATTTACTTTATACAGCTCCAGAACCCTCATGAGCCATGTATGCGGTACGGAGTCGTAAGCCTTCTTATAATCTATCCAGCAAGTCGAGAGACTCTTTCGGTTGCGACGAACCTGCTGGCTAATTGCCATGTCAATGAGGAGTAGCTCCTTAGTGCTGCGGGACCCGCTCCTACATCCATTCTGAGAGGCAGACAAGATGGAATAATCTTCGATGTGTTTAGTTATTTTCACTCTCAGAATTGATGTAAGGAGTTTATATACTGTTGGCAAGCATGTGATAGGCCTGTAGTTTTTAGGTTCCGCGGTACTACCTAATTTATGGAGCAGGTGGGTCACACCAGTTGTAAAAAACGGAGGGAGCGTCCCTGACTCTAGAGATGACTGGAACTGTGTTGCCAAGCGAGCGCGCGAACTTTTTAGCCATTTTAACCAGAAATTATGCAGCCCATCCGATCCCGGAGATTTCTTGTGTAATTAAAATGTCATCCATTTCTTGAATTGATTCGCACGCTCCCTCGACATCCCCTATCCAACCATCTTCGGAGTGAGCGACCGGTTCCGACCAGATGTTGCGCCAGAATGTGAGCATAGCTTCATCATCATCCGGTCGGCTCGGGTCAACCCCTTCCGAATTAGATCGCTCCCACGTTCTATAGACCCTCCTTTGATCACTTTGGAACATGCTGTTCGGTTTATACCGGCCCACACGTTCTTTAAAGCGTCTTATCCGGTTTGCCCATGCGTAAACTTTCTGCTTCAGGAAGTCGATGCGCTCTGTGAGATGAGCAGAATAATTTTGAGGGTTGATTCCCATTCCTGAAAATGCTTGCCTCACAAACCGCATCACTCGTGGGCGTGTATTGCCCGTCCTAAAGCAGAGCAGCTTGCCAATGAGCGCTCTGGCCCCGGCGATACGCCACTCGATCCGGCACTGCCAGGCTGGCACGGCGGGTCTTGGCCGCGCAGCTGCGTCAAAGTCTGGGAACTTGACGCGGGCTACACGGCACGCCGCGGTAGCCGCGCAGTACAGGACTGAGTATCACCGAGATCTTCACTATTATCGAAGTATTCTGGTAGCAGTGAATCCAGAGCGCACACCAGCGCCACATTCCGTTTATGCATAGGTAAACGGGGCAAACGTGGCCTGTCCGTGGGCAATGTGGATCGATATTCGCGAAGAGCATGCTCCAAGGCGCTCCTCAGCTGTTCAATATACTTACAGTGGTTACCTGGTCTACTTCCCCCCCATCATCAGGTTGCGGCGCAGTCACAATGTTACATTGCTGCGTCACTGCCGTATGTGTTGGTGGGGCAGGAGTTGAGCGGGAACCCTGCATCTCACTGCGTAGCCGATCAAGTACACTGTCATCCAGCATGCGACCACGCTGAATGACACGGACCTGATCCGACAGACGTTGGGTCGATACGTTGATTGTTGGTTCAAGAGCCTGAAGCAGAAGCAGCATACGACTACGATACGCAGTAAGGTTGGTTCCTCCCTCTGTAGCCCCAAAATATGCGCGCATGACGTTCTCGTAAATTTGCGATGTCCATTTCATGCGCGGCACATTACCACCGACAGCGGGGACCCTATTCGCAGCCGGTTGGCGCCGAGGTCCCAAGCTAGACGGCGGCCGGGGTCTTACTCGACGACGCGCTGGTGGTGGTGACGGCGCCGGGGAGAAGTATTCGTCGCTAGAGCTCGACGCATCTACAGCGGCCGGTGACGCACTCGCGTTGGGGACGGCATCCGGCGGCTGCGAGGCGGAGCTCAGCGACGAGTCCGGTGGTGGTTGGTGTGCTGCTTGTGCATTTCTGGCTCTAGCCCTTGTTATCATTCCATTTTGTTTATGTGTTTATTGGACTCACTTAACTTTGAATATTTATTTCACTATGAATTTTATACATATATATTTTACAAATTGTTTGTTGTCATGATTTGTCATTACACTGACTGTCACCATATTTTTTCATCACTATTTTTGGGATAATATAGAGTTTGTTGTGCTCGAAATCATTTTTCACGACATGTGTTCATGTATAAAGTTTCTGATTACTGTTTTGAATAGTGATAATACCTTGAGTACAAAATTAAATTTAAATAAAATCGGAGCAAATCGGAATGTCACTTATTCGTACCAGGGTTGCCAGGTTATTTATTATTATTATTATTTTGTATAACTAATTGGCAGTAATTGGTAAGTAGTTAACCGAGTTATTTCTGGATTAATGCTGTTTTACTGGGCACACTTGTTTTCCGACTCTTCTCATCTGTGCCGGCTGGGTGAGTGATCACTTTCAACTGTGTCTCATTAGCGCTGTTTGAGTCCAATGTGCAGCTGCTACTTGTACTGCTGCATTCTGTTCTCGGTGAGAAACTCCTGGGTTCACGTTCATCTCCAAAAATAGAAGGTAGTTCAATGTCGGGGAACCTGAAATAAGTTGACTTTGTTTTGAAAATCTGATGACACGAAGGAGAAAACTTGAAGATGTATTTTTTTTTTGTAACTGATGTGGCATGCGTGCAGTTTACATGAATGCTAGGTGATGACTGCAGCCTATAGACATCTTTACATCATTTTTTTATGTAATGGAAGTGGCAAACAAGCATGCAGTTCACATTGATGTTAAGTGATGACTGCAGCATATAGACATCTTTATAATTTTTTATGTAATGGAAGTGGCAAAGATGCATGCAGTTCACATTGATGTTAAGTGATGACTGCAGCCTATAATAGACACCCACACAAAGACCAAGGTCGAAATGCAGATGCCTTACCACTCCTGAGGCTTAAGGTGTTATGCCTCTGTGCTGGAAATTACAGGGCCGTACATTACCACCTTAGGTAAGTACCTACCTAGTTTAATTTTAGTTCTGTTCTACCCTCAAATACTGTCGATCGTTTTATGGCATCTATTACATGAACACTCTTTTCGCTTTTCATCCTAGTCTGTGTAAATGACTCACCGATTTTAAAAGAAAAATGACTCACCAATTTTAAAAGAAAAATGGCTCACCAGTTTTAAAAGAAAAATTACTCACCTATTTCTGAGCAATTTCAACGTGTTTTTATTGCACACAAATATAGCGAATATAGCTACGCCCAGCAGGAGGTTGTAGGCGTCCGTGAATTTCCAAATCACCAATTGCGGATAAAAGGAACTGACCACTTCTAATAACCAGTTGACTCCCATAATGATGGATAACCTCACGTACACCATCAACCTGTGAAAGGAGAATATTTAGTTGATGTTTATCTGATTCTGACGTCTTCATTACCTACATATCACATTAAAATTTTAGCCAAGGCTTTCATTAGGTACCTAAAGGACAAAATTAGAGGAGGCGAAGTGATGATACCAAAACAATTTAAGTCCCAGAATGGTAAAATGTTTTAAGCTCTGGTTTTTGGCGTGTATAGGTAGCAGTAATAGCGTCTATAGGTAGAACTATCAGAGATAACTCTTTAAAATCCTTTATCTCTGGTTTTATTGGGATTTTTCCTTTTTCTGGAAGTTTCCCAGTAACTCGGAGTTTGGTAATGTGCCCGGAGATGGCAACAGGTTCATGGGCCAAAACGTAACCGGCGAGTCGAGGGTGTTTGCATTTATCACTGCCTACCCCTTCGGGGATTACAGACGTGAAGTTACGTTACGTTTTAGGTAGCAGTATCTATTAAAAAAATAAACAGAAGGATTTTTTTTTCAAATTTCTTATATAGGTAGTTAGATTATTTTAACTCTGCCACTCCTCTCAAATAATGAATAGGTATAGTAAGCTATACTTATTAAAAAGATATAGATAAATCATCGCGGACTTTTTTGTAGATCAATCAAAAAGGAAATATTCCATCGTACATTGTTTTGTTATATATATCAAAAGATTAAAAGAACGGCTAAAAAGGTTTCGTCTTCGATGACAGCTCCTAGGAGGCTTGATTTTTCCCACACATCTAACATCTCGTATTGTCACATTAATTTCACAAAACTTTAATAAATTACACACACAAACTTTCTCCAAGAATCGCTCTATCTATTGGTGAAAACCACATCAAAATCCGTGCGTAGCACGAATTGAGTTTATCGCGAACCGAAAGACAAACAGACAGACGTGGTGGGGACTTTGTTTTTATAATATGTACTAGCGGCCCGCACCGGCTTCGCACGAGTGCAATTTAGGTACCTACATTACATGATATTGCAACTATAAATTGAGATGTACGCTATCCTATCTGGTAAGTTGGATCAAACTGCACACGGTGCAAGTTTGATTAAAATTGGTTAAGTAGTTTAGGAGTCCATCGCGGAGACACTGTGACACGTAATTAAAAAGATAGATAGATACCGCCTGCCAAGCGTGGCGATTATGACATAGGTATAATGACGCATAACACTGTTGTTGGGGTCTTTGGGGAAGGCTTTGTCCAACAGTGGACATCGTTCGGCTGGAGTGATGATGATAGATAATTGTTTTTATATTATTTCGCATTAACACATGCTTGTGAAATATATTTTTATTTTTAAAGAAAAATGGAAAGAAAAATTTGACTTCAGGCGAGGCTCGAACTCGCGACCTACTGGGAATCTAGTCTCCTAACTAGCATAGTTGGTAATAGATGGCGCTGCTGCTACCATAAAGCAATGCAATAGATGTGAAGGAAAGATTCGACAAATCGGGCAGGGCTTCAGTAGCTCAATTGGAAGAGCGGCTGGACTAGATTCCCAGTAGGTCGCGAGTTCGAGCCTCGCCTGAAGTCAAAAATTTTTCTTTCCATTTTTCTTTAAAAATAAAAATATATTTCACAAGCATGTGTTAATGCGAAATAATATAAAAACAATTATTAAGGGTAAAAGCGACTTCTTTACGATATTCAATAAACTGAAAAGTCTATTATATCGGTTTCCTAACTAGCATAGTTGGTAATAGATGGCGCTGCTGCTACCATAAAGCAATGCAATAGATGTGAAGGAAAGATTCGACAAATCGGGCAGGGCTTCAGTAGCTCAATTGGAAGAGCGGCTGGACTAGATTCCCAGTAGGTCGCGAGTTCGAGCCTCGCCTGAAGTCAAATTTTTCTTTCCATTTTTCTTTAAAAATAAAAATATGATAGATAATGTTTGCATAATTATTAACCTTTGTTTGTGGTTGCGATGTGCCTGCGGTGTGCCAGAGTTAGCAGAGCGCAACACGGCGGTGTCGCGATTAATACCCCATACGTTATATGCGGTCATCAAGAAGAATATCCAGTTGCAACCGATCTGGATCAGCATCGGTATGTATAGGTACAAAAATCTCTGCCCACCTGTAAAGTTCTATAATTTTAATTTTCTACCTTATGTAAATACAGAATACCATTTTTAATCCCAGCTGCGGCTTAACCTATAGTGCAGGGTGTGCAATGCTCACGGGCGCCGCCGTCTCAGGGGGCACCGCGGCGCTCCCTGAAACAGCTAAGAGCATCGTCTTGGACCATCATGGTAACAACATAGCAACACGGGTCACCGGACGCGGCGGACTGGAGGGGAGTAGCCATAGCGTTTATTACTGATGCAATACAGTCTGTCATTTTTTGCGGGGGGAAATGCGTGCGATACACACGCACACTACAAAACAGAAACAATTTCACGCACACATTTAAACATCTAGGCGACAGGTATAGGTCCATTTGGGCTTGTACTTTGACAGAGGGGAAAGCCTGCATATGGCTACTCCCCTCCGGTGTTGCTCTATGTGGTACAACAATGATATGACAGAAGAGAGGCCTAGGGAGCGCCAGGGTTTCATTGCACACGGGCGCTACACGAGCTAGAGCCGCCCCTATTAAATCCCTCAGACAGCACGAAAAATCTGACAATAAAATTGATTTCTTATTGTTCTTGGACCTTATATAGTCCATTTGCTGCTTCAGGGAACAAAATAAATTTATTATTAAGCAGCACAAAATGTGTCATACCTTATTTGTTTTTCGCAGTAACATATTTTATGTGAATGAAAGGATAATAAAACAATAATGGAAAGTGAAATCCTATCAGTAGTTTAGTATTCAAAGGTTGTTTTATTTATCCAGAAAACAAGGGCTCAAGCCTCATCTATTGTCCATTCTCTTATATTTTTTTAAACACAATCTTTATGTGTGTAACAAAATCTTTATACGCGCCCCGGCCACCGCACAAGGCGCCGTACCGGCTCCCGGTGACGGCGCCGTGCCGTTACTGAATGGCCGCCGATGCCGCATAGTAGACATGGGCCCATGCCCTTATAATTTTGAAAGTATCTTCATCGTCATTCTCGCTATAAACATGATAAAAAAGTTTGAAGATAACGCGCATAAAGTCGAGAACAATGATCGTAACTTACCATCTATAAAACAACCCTGTTGGGGTACTAGTGGCTTTACAAAGTCGGGTGTTTCAGATAAATCCATGCTGTTTATCACCAATAGTCCTATCGTCATTGCCAATGGCACGCCAAAAGCGTAGATACAGTACATGCAAAACTTGAAATTCTCTCCGCGACGATGTATTGGCCGAGATTTCAACATGCCCCTGGTGAAAATAAAAAAAAAACTTGATAAATTGTAAACAATTATGTATGCCATGGGTAATTGCCATGGCCAATTATGGGTGCCATGTATGTGCCACTGATATTCCTACACTTGCGAGCTTTAAACTGGAATCACAAAAACTTAGTTTTAGGTAATACCTTTAAGGCAAATCGTTCTACTGCGGGAAATACTTTCACTAAAATTATCATCCTGTATAATGATACCAACCTGAATGTCCACCAAATGTCGCAAGACATCACATTCACCCAGGAGAAACTGGCCAACAAGAAAAAGTAAATTGCACCCGCTGAAACAACATTCGCATTAATTATTTAAATACTCATTGGGGTAGAGATCCAGTGTCAGATCTCGAAAGCTTAGGCACACCGCATACCTAATCAATCTTCAGCCAAATGGTAGTTCAGCAATATCGTGTTGCGAATAGACAGTAGATAGGTAATACAACCTGCATACCTGTTTCCGTGCTTCGGAGGGCACGTTAAGCTGTCGCGTCGGTCCCGGTTGCTATCGATAGATAGCAGTCGTTAAACCTTGTCGGAGGCCTTATGGGCGGTTTGAAAACATCCGACAGCGGGTTGGCCATTAACCCTTATCTCCACGGTGGAGTAAGCTCTAGGCCTCCCCGCAACAAGGGGAGAGACTCGTGCTCAGCAGTGGGACGTATCAACGGTTGCCATTATTATAATACCTGCATTAACTATGACAAAGACAAAATAACTCAGGGTCTCAGGGTCAATGTATCTGCGTTTGTCCGCCAGTTCCGACGACCGAGATGTCAATTCAACACCATCATTCATAGGTACTTACATAGGTCAAAACGTAACTGACGAATCATGGGAGTTAAGCCTGGTTGAAGTTTATCCAACTGGCTACTGGCTCGCAAGCAGGGGTGATGGGTGAAGAGGGAAAATCAGGCGCGACGTTAAGTGTCCATTCTATACGTAGTATTTTTACATATTCTCTGCTATTATGATGGGTTAGGACCAAGTGAATGAATGCTCATTCTATCCACACTACATCAGATTCTTTTGTTGTAAACATAGATCAACATGGGCCACCGGCCGCGGCGTTATGGCGTTTATTACCGATGCATAACAATCTGTCATTTTTTCATCAAACTCAAAACAAAACTATTTGTAGATGCTTTGGAAAAGTAGTATAATAAATCTATGTATGCTTTGGAATACACCTTAAAAATTGAACGTTGCCTAATGAGCTGGCTTCGGCACAGATAAAGGATGGACTATGTAGCTCAAACAAAATTATGGTTTATGTAATAAAGTATAAAACTCACTCGCGCCGATGCATCCCTCTGATGGAAGATTCGCCACTCTCACGACAACAAGCAGAATGAGTGCGCTCATGTGGCTAGCCACGTATGCCATTCGTACCTTTCCGCATATGTTACGAAGTTCGGGTAGTATAGCATACACGATCAACACCAGGAACAAGAAAAAGGAAGATATCACCATAGCTGAAATAATGATAAAAAACTTTTTAAAAAATCGACTTTTAACTTCAAAACCCACCAAGGGCCGTTCATAAATCGCAGTTTACTGCGATTTATTTTATATATTCATATTCAAAATTTTATTACAGCAAAAAGTAAATAAATATTTTAAATTCTTAATATTAGTGCACAATGATTGAAATTTGTCATATTAAGGGGGAGGGGTCTTAGTTTTTATGATGTTATATTTGTTTAGGGGGGCCATATTTAGAGTGACGCAGCGTGACAATAGGGGAAAAGGTAAGAAATAGCTTAGTATAAGTAGTGTGCATAATACGTAGTATTATTACACATTCTCTGACCGGTGCAGGAGCAGAAGCGGGAGCAAAACTTACCACAGGTATAAAATGTGTCATCGTTTTCACTTCCAGCTTCCATAAATATCCAAAAATCGTATCTAAGAGTGTCTGAATCGTTAGTTGAATCAATGCAGAAGTTCTTTGTATTGATCTCGATCCATCTTTCATAGGCATTCGGAAGATCCATGTAAAGTATCCCATCCTGAAATGTGGATGCAGATAAATGAATTTTCATTATTACATCAATACACTTAATAAGACAGTAAAAATCGAGTGTCTGTACAATAAATATTTTTCCAAAAAGAGTCGATTGTTATTAGGAGCGTTGTTAAAACTTAGTTTTTTTTTATGCAATAAAAGTGGCAAACAAGCGTGCAGTTCACATTGAGGTTAAGTGACGACTGCAGCCTATAGACACCCACACAATGACCAGAGGTCAAAATGCAGATGCGCTGCCACTCCTGAGGCATTAGGTGTTATGCCTCTGTGCCGGAAATTACAGAGCCGTACATTACCACCTGACCGGAACACGATAGTGCTGAACACTACCATTTAGCGGCAAGTATGTATGTATGTATCTTCACGCCAGGTCCCTAACGGGGTAGGCAGAGAGTGTAGAGCGCCAGACATCCCGGTTCTGACAAACCTCTCGTGCCTCGTCTACCTTCATCATTCTCTTCATACATGCACGCCGATTCCTAAGACTTTTGACACCACCATCAGACAGAACGGCGGCAAGTATATTAGGTAATGCGGTGGTGCTTACACCCGCGAGCTTCATCACTGGAGCTCTATCACCAGTAAGAATTTCTAATTAAATTAAATTACTAATTATATTTTTGTTTCGTCAAAACTTAATCAATTGAAAATTTACTTCAAGCACTGCTTCAAAACTTTTACACAGAATTGAATGCGATTTACATTTTTTATTATTGATTTATTCAGTAAATTTCAAAATACACTTTTATACAATAAGTACCGCACCACGAAAACCTCACAGGGTTTATCTGGGCGCCGGTGAGTCGCTAATTTTAGGCTTAGTGTAGTACCTTTTTAATTTATTACAGAAAAAATTATGGTTTGTACTATACATAATTTGCAAATCTACAGGAAGTTTATTTAAATAATGAGATATTAGATAACTTATCACTCTAGTCCCATAGAGGTTGTTGCTTTTTGGCAGAATATACTTGTTTCGATTTATGAGTGTTCTCATGTATACAGGTCTTATATTTTCCACGAGAGAATCTAAGTTATTGTTTTCAGACAAAATTAAGTATTCAATTTTTTTATACACACACATAATATTACAATATTCGAACAACTTTCTTGCGTCATTTTTAGTTTTATTTAGTATATGTTTAGGCGTTATAGTTTGTAATATTCTTAATTGCAATTTGTATATGGATTCAATATAAGATGTGTATGTTCTGCCATAGCTACTTAATCCGTAACTTATAACCGAATCTGCCAAGGCCATATAAATGAGTCTTAATATATTGAAAGGCAATTTATGTTTCAATACATAAAGTTTACTTAGAACCGATCTTAGTTTATTACATACATGATCTTTATGCGGGCCCCAGCAGAGCCTGTTATCAATCACTAGACCTACATATTTATGTCTATCAACTATTTCTAAAGACGAACAATTACATACATTATTTAATGAGTGAGAGTGTAGGCAAGCGTGTACATGGGACTTAATGGAAGGTGAAATATTTGTATGGTTGTGTGACGAATGAATGTGTACTATTTTGGTTTTTTGTGAGTTAATGACAAGTCCGTGATCATGCGCCCATTTGCACAGGTTGTTAAAGTTTGTTTGTAGTAAATTTTGGGCCTCTTAAATATTTTTATTAGCCACCAGGAGGCATGTATCATCCGCGAATTGGTAAACGGATCCCTTACTAAAAATATTGCTCATGTCGTTTACGTACAGAAGATATTCGGTCGGACCTAATATAGAACCTTGTGCCATGCCTTTAGTGGTCAAGATCTTTGAACTAAACTTGTCTTTGATTTTAACAGTCGTATATCTATTACTGTGGTAACTCATTAACAATTTTAAAAGAGGGCCTTGCACTCCGTTTTGTTTTAGCTTATCATATAGTAGGTCATATCTTAGCATATCAAAAGCTTTACTAAAATCAATAAATAACGCTAATACATGCATTTTTTTATCTAGACATTTATTAACTTCATCAGAAAATTTACTTAGTAGTTGGGTGGTGCTTTTATGTTTCTGAAAACCATATTGATTTTTACTGATAATACTGTTTGATTGAAGATAATTATTTAGTTGGTCACCTATAAATCTTTCAATTATTTTATCTAATGCCGATAGAATTGTAATCGGTCGATAGTTATTATATACATCATAATTGCCTTTTTTATGTATGGGCCTAATTATTCCTATTTTAAGAAGATCTGGATAAATTGATGTTTTGAAACATTGATTTATTAGATGTGTTATTACTGGGACCAACTGGGTAGAATTTTTTATAATATCCTTTGTTCTAATGTCATCATAACCTGGACTTTTTTTTTCATTTAGATTTTTAATTATAGATTTGACAGATTCTTCACGCGCCGGATATATTTTTATCGATCTATCCGGCACCGACTCGTATGATTTTCTATCCAATAATGGTGTATTACAAAAATCACAAATATTTAAAGCACTTTCTTCGAATTCGTTCGCGAAATTATTTGCTAATACAATAGGATCTAATTTAAATTGTTTTAAAAGTAATTTATCAATGCAGTTCACTATTTTTCCCGTGAGGTTATTAATTATTGCCCATATTTTTTTTTGTATTATTAAAATTTTTACTAATATTTGTGCGTACTTGTTGATTTTTTTTGTAATTAGTATATTTATTTGGTTTATTTCTATATATATTATATAACAATCTATTTTTTAAGTTTTGTTTGTCCTTTAACCATATCATATAAAGCTCATCGCGTTTTTATCGCTTATTAAGTTTCTCATTAGCCCATGTACACACTTTTTGCTTTCTTTTACTATTTTTCAATGAAATTATATTTATAGGCGTTAGTAATGGCGTTTGTGGCGTTGCTGGTGGTGGTGGTGGCGTTGGTGGCGTCAGTGGCGTTAATGGCATTTGTGACGTTGATGGCATTGGTGGCGTTGGTGGCGATGGTGACATTAGTGGCGTTGCTGGCGTTGGTGATGGTGGTGGTGGCGTTAGTGGCGTTAGAGGTACTGGTGGCGTTGGTGTCGTTGGTGGTGGTGTCGGTGGCGTTGGTGGAGCTGGTAGCATTGGCAGCGTTGATGGGATTTGGTGGCGTTAGTCATAAATATATCGTGTACCTACAGAGAAAATCATTGTATTCATGTAAACCAGATTTTTTTAGCTATCCATAAGTGTTTTCGTATGATGATGAAATGTAACCAAAAGTTAAGTAGGTGTCTATCTATCCAAAATATGCTACGCGAAGTCGCGGGCACAGCTAGTATGTACTTATAATAATAAATGGCTAAACTAACTTCAGTATCTATTTAATTCTATGTTATGATTTATGTATTACCAACACATTACACACACGATGTACTGAAACTTTGTGTACCTAAGTGCAGTGCCAGGTGGAGAGCCCTGGTACCCATAACACAAGTTAAATCTTACTTTGGTCATCATATATATATATCATCATATATACATCAAACATGGTATCAGCTGCTCAACAATTTGCAATGCACAAATATAATTTGTACCAGTTTGTGATAAAATGTGTGTATATTTTTGTGTTAATAACCTATTATTACTAAACAGCTATATCATCAATACAAGAATGGAAAAAGAGGCGGATGTGTCATAATAGGCTAGGATCGCACTGCAGAATTATTTCGTTCATCCAGATATGCTGCAAAACTTATTTTTACACATATTTAAAATCAAGAGAATATAATATCCACCAGGTTGCCTATCAAAATATGTCTGCAAGTATTTTTTATTTTTTTTTCTGATGAATTTTTTTTTCAACAAAATGTCGTCCCCTTCACGGTTTTATGTATAAAGACTCTGAAAAATCGCGGCTACCGTTGCACATTTGGCCGCCCCTAGATATTTATGTTCCGTCCCGATACCTCTACGTTTATAACGTACATTTATTATTTATTACAAATTAAATCAATTTTTTTCTCATTATTATAATATACTGGAGCCAAATGAAATCGGCCGCAATTAAGAGTTGCTGGCTGTTAAGGATAAAATAATTTAATTAAAAATACTAGCGACCAAATTTTAATAGGCAAAGTAGATATTTATATACGTAAAATTAGGTTTGCAGCATATTATTATCTGGATGAATTTCGTTCATCCAGATAATAATATGCTATGGGTTATAAGTAATAATTCTGCAGTGGGATCCTATATTATAATAATATGACGAACTGCGAACGACACTGAACAATAAAACCGCATCGTTAATTAATGTGCTAAATTAGACACAATTTATTAAATGTATTTTGTATTCAGCAATAAAGGCTAACCCCCTTATTCATAAATGTATTTTAGCTAAAGTGTTGCTAATCTCTCCTTTGACTTTTTCTATCCTGCACATTTGACAATGCAACTGACAGAGACAAAGCATTCTATAGCTAAAACGTATCTAAAGTACGTTTATGAATAAAGGGGTTAATCTATATTAATAAGACAGTAAAAATCAAGTGTTCATTCAACATGCAATATTTTGGGAGCCATTAAAAAAGAGTAACAGAAACCAAAAAAACAATATTTGGAATTTTTGTCTGTCTGTCGGTCTGTGTTATAACTTTAACGTTATAACTTGTGGCGTCAGTGGCGTTCGTGGCACTGGTGGCGTTGGTGTCATTAGCGGTGGAGTTGGTAGCATTGGCGGCGTTGGTGGCATTGGGGCCATTGGTGGCGTTGGCTATGTTCGCTTTGGTGGCAGATTTTTTAGCCATTTATAAGTGTTTTCGTATGTTCCAAAATTAACCAAAAATTAAATAAAAAAAATGCTGCCCATGATCACTATTCCACGCGAACGAAGTAGCGGCCTCAGCTAGTACCTATTTCAATATATAGGTACTGAGTCCTCATCATTTGAAGAAAACAATTCAAACGACACGTTAATTAATTAAGTTTGTTTGTGCATACTGGAGTCTGTAACCGCAGATTAAGTTCCTGTAGGTAACGAATAATGAGTAAGTGGAACAGAGATGTCATATTTTGTATTTAAACTGGGTATTTACTGTATGGAATTAAACTAATTTTACATCCGTATAATAACTGTGGTAATTATCTATCAATAACTTTTAAAATTCGAGCCATGAAGTACTCTGAAATTATTAGCTGCTGCTCACGACTTCGTCCGCGTAGATACAGGACCTACTGCTAAAATAATTTTGTTAAATTCTATGCGGATAAAGTCGCGGGCAGCGCTATTCTAAATTAAATACATTTCACTATGCTTAAAAGTTTTGAAGCAGTGCTTGAAGTAAAAAAATTGAAGCACTTCTCGACATCCCCAGCTTTTCACGCCAGTGTTGCACTCGATCGACCATCGGGTTGGCTGTTAAAAATTATCCAAAGGGCCTCTACCATAGAATGAGCGTTATACCTCTATGTTACTTTTAAAGGAGGCGGGCCGTTAGTTCTATAGTTAATAGATAGGAATTAAGGAAATTGATTCGTACCGGCGACAGTATCTAGTCCTTTATAATTTCTTTATATTTTTTAAAACTAAGAAGTCGAATAAGTTATCCTTAAAAACCAAGCATACATTCGAGGAAACAAATTTGAAGTAAAAAAACCTTCGATCAAATAAGCATCGACGAAACAAGGTATCGGTGAATCGTTTTCGATCAAATCGAGCAATGAAGCTTCGGCGAAATAAAGCATCGCTCAATGAAGTCTTCGATATATTTTTCGATGAAACGTATTTCGTAGTAACGTAGGGAACTCATTCGGCTAAAGTTGTTCTTGGGAGGAGGCCTGGAGCTAACTCCACCACGTTGCTCCAATGCGGGTTGGTGGAGATAAGGGCTAGTAACCAACCCGCGCCGCGGTCGGATGTTATCAAACCGCCCGTAAGGCCTCCGACAAGGTGCAACGACTGCTATCTATCGATAGCAACCGGGACCGACTTCTAAACGTGCCCTCCGAAGCACGAAAACGCGCATATTATTTGCCACTAGCGTCCACCCATCACACGCCCGACAACGCCCGTATCGCTTAACCGAGTAGATTGCTTGCGAACTACACCAACCGCGGGGCCATGCGCGCTTCATAATAAATTATTACTAACCACTTCCAAAATGAAGATTGTTCTATTTGAAGATCCACTTACCTGTGATAAATAATGGCTCAATCCAGTTAACGAAATAGCAAACGAGTTTTCAGCAAACGTGAGACCCGTTACATTATCAATTTCATCGAATTTATTTGGCAAAAGTTTAAACACATCGCGTAATTTCCCTCTTGTTATATCAAGTTTGACATCTTTGTACACTTTAAGATCCCAATTAATTTCGTTGCCTTTATACGGCTCACATTTAACATATTCTTCATAATTAACCACAATTTGATTTTCAGGGCAACACTTTGATATACACTTTACCGTAGAACATAAAAGATCGAGGTTTGCAGTTGTATTAAGAACTATGCTTGTTGGGGTGTGAAGAAAAGAAAAATCATTTGTTTTGACTTGAAAAAATTGCCACGATACCAAAAACGCGAGAACCCACAACATATTGACACCTTCCTAGTTGTAGAATTAGCTTTGAAATGATTAACAGGAAATTCAATCATAAGCGTCTCAGAGATGCAAGTAAACATTTAATTAAATTTATTAATAACTTATGATTAATAGCGACCTACCCTGGTAAGTAGTAGCTTGGAAGCGACGCGAAGCTAGAAATGCCCCAGAACAGATCTATATTTTAACTGTCCTGGCAAACTTCGTATTGCCTCAGAATGAAATAATGTGTCAAAGGTTTGATAGATACGGACTATTTGTATGGAAAAATAAAATGGTGGTTTTTACTATTTCCCTTCACATTTCTTCATATTTTCTCACCTTTTAAACCTTCCCTGGACTTCCAAACCGGTCCAGCCGTTCTCGAGACTTACGAACAGCAATTGATTTTTAAATAGGTAAGGAATTGAGGATGGTGTACAGTTGGTGAAAACATAATGGTATTTTATTTAAGTTTCACTATATTTTATTTTTAAAGAAAAATGGAAAGAAAAATTCGACTTCAGGCGAGACTCGAACTCGCGGCCTACTGGGAATCTAGTCCAGCCGCTCTTCCAATTGAGCTACTGAAGTCCTGCCCGATTTGTCAAATCTTTCCTTCACATTTATTGCCTTGCTTTATGGTAGCAGTAGCGCCATCTATTATCAACTATGCTAGTTAGGCAACCGATATAATAGACTTTTCAGTTTATTGAATATCGTAAAGAAGTCGCTTTTACCCTTAATCTATTGTAAAAATGTAAAATATTTGTATATTTCTCGTTTTATTTTTAAAAAGTTATTATTGTCATTTTACTCATTAGGTAGGTAAAGTACTTTCGATATCAGTTTTAACATTTTTTGATATCTGTAATAGATACGGAATGATCGCCTGTGCACACTTAACGATTAGTTGTTACCCTATCACACCGCGGACACACCGCCAAAATTCCATACAAACGCTTAATTTGGTCTCTTTTACACAGACATCAATCAGTGACGTGTATTTACACGTGCACCTGTGTGCGTAGCACGTAGAGAATACCAAACGTCGCTCATAAGAAGGGAGGAGGTTGGATGAGGTCGGGAAATCGGGCGGGACGTCGAAGTGTCCATTCTATACGTAGTATTATTACATATTCTCTGACCCTGTTTTAGACAGGGTGATAATATTAATTAATAGTACATTTTCTTGGCAATGTACTTTTTTGTAAGTGCCATACCTACCTCTAGAACAGCCATTTTTGCCGACCAAGGCTAGGCAGAGATGATAGAAATTTGAAAATATTGTTATGATGCCTTACACTTTCAAACAAAAATTTAAAAAGTAACTATAGTACCCAGCAAGAAATATTGCACATCGAGTTTATGAAAGAGACAATCGGCTAGTTTCAACTTCGTAGAGCGTTATATCTACTGCACACTGCCTACGTAAGCACTGATCTGATCTCGATCTAATAGTCCGGTATTGGTCAAAACTTGATCAAAATGGTCGACAAACGTCACATTGGTAAGGTGGAAGTCTCTTTGCGATAGTAGCCATGTCGCAATTAAATCCCGCATGACCTAACAATGACGGGTCAGTTCAGCTCTAGAACAACTACCGACTAACAGGTAGCCGTGCTGCCGTGTGCTCCCAAGCTCGGGGCTCGAACATGCGATTCTGTCGTCCTTTGTCTGCAGCTAAGTTAGGTTAGGATCTGCCCTATGTACAGATATATATATTTTCTTTTCTTCTGGCATTGGGTCGGATGTAGACCATAATGCCATTGGTCGAGTTTGTTGTACAGATCTTTGGCTAACACTTTGGGAGTCCTTCTGCCGCTCTATGGCCGTTAGGTACATATTGCCGTTATCAAACTGCCGAAGGTCGCGCGAGTCAGTGGCTTGGGGAACTGTAATTATTATTTTCCTTATTTATTTACGCTACATTTGAGTGACCTAATTCAACGCATGTTATGTGCACATATATATATAGACATATAAATTAAAATAAATAAACTATTTTTGAAGTGAACATTTTATTAGCGATGCCTTCAACATGTTTGGTGGGTAAAAATGTTAAACTCGCGCCAGGCCACGTGGCCCTAATCGAAAATTGTAAGACGGCCACGTGATCAGAATCACGACCGATTTTTGGGGACCCATTGACAGAATCATCGTTGTCAACGGACGTCTTATCATGTTGATGACTTAATAAGGAATACTTAATCTAGACACTTCATTACGCATTTCTATACAATTTCTGTCAAGGGTGTTAGGGGAATGAGACCTAAGCCACCTAAGTGGGAAACACAGGGGACGTCGGTCGCGCTCAAGAATTAAAAGATATGACATGTTACACCACGCCACAACTCACAGAATATGCTTTACTGGTGGTAGAGCTCCAGTGACGGAGCTCGCGGGCGTAGGCACCACCGCATTACCTAATATACTTGCCGCTAAATGGTAGTGTTCAGCACTATCGTGTTCCGGTCAGGTGGTAATGTACGGCCCTGTAATTTCTGGCACAGAGGCATAACACCTTAGGCTTCAGGAGTGGCAACGCATCTGCATTTTGATCTCTGGTCATTGTGTGGGTGTCTATAGGCTGCAGTCATCACTTAACCTCAATGTGAACTGCATGCTTGTTTGCCACTACCATTACATTAAAAAAAAAATGTGGATATTTTATTTATGCTTCTTATAATTTGTTTATTTTGTAATTTATTTGGTTGATTAGGTACATAGTTATTTTTGGATCAATGCTGTTTCACTGAGCGCGCTTGTTTTCCCCCATTTTTCGTCTGTGCCGGCTGGGTGAGTGATCACTTTCAGCTGTGTCTTATTAGCGCTGTTTGAGTCTAGTGTGCAGCTGCTACTTGTACTGCTGGATTCTGTTCTCGGTGAGAAAGTCTTGGGCTCACGCTCACCTCCGCAAATAGAAGGTAGTTCAATGTCGAGGACGGGAAACCTGAAATAAATTGACTTTATGTGCTGAAAACTGATGACGCAAAGGAGATAACTTCAAGACACATTGAAATAAAACTAGTTTTCGGATTTATCTCGTGTATAATAAATAATAATGGCAACCCATTATACGTCCCACTGCTGGGCACGAGGCTCTCCCCTTTTTGGGGGGGAAGGCCTGGAGCTTACTCCACCACGCTGCAACCAATGCGGATTGGTGGGTATTTTAGTTTAATAATATATCTCGCGTATATTAAACTAAAATGATTATTTAAAATCGAACCCGACGTTTCGGTCGCTTTTAAATCCAAGCGAATAAAAATTGAATATCATAACTTTTTATTTTATTTTAAACTTACAACATATCTACCCACTGGTGAGTAGTGGCTTTAGTGGCGTCAGTGGCGAGTAGGCCGTTGTCCAGCGCGGTCGTGATTTACGCCGCTCTTAACCATTTCGACATTACGTGTCGTTACTTTTGAACAACTTGTTATTTCGGGAGAGTTTAGTATACCTATTGAAATAAAACTATTTTTACGGATTAATCTCGCGTATATTAAACTAAAATGATTTTTAAAATCAACCCGACGTTTCGGTCGCTTTTCAGCTTCCGTGGTCCCGGGCAGACAAAAAAATAAAATCCGTAAAAATAGTTTTATTTCAATGAGTGTAGCTCGCGAAAACCTAAGAACATATCATGTTAGTATACCTATTTCAGATGCCTTCCAGGACTTTAATTTTCAGAGCTCAAATACGGGAGACTCCCGGTATTCCCTATTCGGGAACCCTAGTGTCAAGTGATGACCTATAGACACAAAATTCAGAGGTCAAAATGCAAATGCGTTACCAACCCTGAGACCATAGTCATGGCTCTGTGTTAGTAATTGCGGGGCCATCTAACCGGAACACGATAGTACCTACTGAACACTATCATTTAGCGACGGATAGATTTGGTAATGCGGTGGCGCCTATGCCCTTAGTCCGAGACCTCTTATACCAGCAGACTACCAGTGGTAACAGTAGGAATTACTGAATAAGGAAGCGTAGGCAGGCCGCACAAGATAGACCGATGACCTGGTGAATGTCGACAATCGCTGGACGAGGGCGGCCCAGGACCATTCGTTGTGGCAATCTTTGTGGGAGGCTTTTGTTCAGAAGTGGACGTCTTTTGGCTTAAATGATGATGTTGATGACTTAATAAGGAATACTATAAACCTACACACTTAATTACGCATTTCTATACTATTTCTGTTATGGGTGTTAGGGGAATGAGACCTTAGTCACCTATGTGGGTTTCATCACTTAATATAAATGTAAACTGAATGCTTGTTTGCCACTAGCATTACATTAAAAAAAAACAGTGGGAAGCACAAAAATTTTTCTAATCACATATTTGGGTTCAGTATCGATCTAGTAACATCCCCTGGTATTTATTTCTTCAATATTTTTAATGTACAGAATTCACACCTCTACAGTTTTATTATAAATAAGTATAGATATAGATTATGAATTCCTACGCAACTAATTAATCTAAATAAAATTCGATCTAAATATTTACATCCTACGCATATTCTGTGAGTTGTGGCGTGGTGTAACACACAGATCACTATACTGTATAACATGTCATATCTTTTGATTTTTGAGTGCGACCGACGTTAGCGCACAACACCGGGTACTTTTAATCCCGGAAAAATGTCTGTTTGTCTGTGTGTTTGTGCACGCTAATTTCAGAAACGGCGTATTCGATTTGCGGTTTTTACTAATATATTGTAGCAAGTTTCACTTAACATTTAGTGTTTGTTTCATGTGAATCGGTTCAGAAATAAAAAAGTTATGTCCATTTAAAAAATAGTATCGAATATTTTTAACCGAGTTCAAAAAACTAAAAGGTTCTCAAGTCGGCCTTTCTATATTTTTTTTAATGTATGTACGCGAATTTCGCCGAGATTTCTGGACCGATTTACATAATTCTTCTTTTGTTTGATGCGGAGTAGTTTCGAATTGGTCCCATAAAAATTTGATTCAGATAGGCCCATTCGTTTTTATTTTATGAGCATTTTTTACTTAGTTTCACCTCAGACTAAAGGAATTAGAATAGACGGCGAGTTGTCATACAGTGCGTTGAATCCACTGACGTCCTAGATAGTCCTAATGCGCATGACAACAAGATGACAACAAGTGACATCTAACTCCTCACTTGCTATCCCTTTTTTCTTAATATCCATGAACCCCAACTTTTTTCTTTTTTAACCTTCTGTCAAATGGTCATTACCACTTTGGTTAAGTTTTTAATATTTATAAATATTTGTGTGATTAGTACACCCTACCGACGTTAAATTTTCTTTTTTTTAAAATTATTCCTGACCCGAAGGTTGCCTGGAAGAAATCGCAGCTTTGCGATAAGGCCGCCTTTTGTACTAATTGCTATTTTGTATAATATCTGTTGTAAAATTTCTGGTGTACAATAAAGAGTATTCATTCATTCATTCATTCATTCATTCATTCATACATACGTTCATTCATTCATTCATGCATTCATTCATTCATTCATTCATTCAAGCTGGTGTCTGACATAGGTACATAGACCTGTATTACAGATCACCAGGTTCCCTCCCCGTGGTACAACATGCTTGATTACATCAGTAGGTATGAGTATTTCTATAATATAATATTTATTTTACACATTCTTATAATTTTACAATTCTACAAGCCTGCGAACAGATGATTGAGAAGAGTAAATGTGACCTGACCATGATGCCAGGGTTCACCAGGTGTTTGATGATGTTGGTGTTGGTGGTGGCGTTGATGGCGTTGGTGGCGTTTGTGATGGTGGAAGTGGTAGCGGTGACAGTGGTGGTGGTGGTGGTGATGATGGTGGTGATGGTGGTGATGGTGGTGGTAGTGTTCAAGTAGTGTTGGTGGCATTAGTGGTTAAAAATGCACAACGTTAATATTCAATTTTTCACATCTGCCATTATGAACCTAAGCACAGACATTACACGTATTTTCTGCCACAGATCTACGGTAGACTCGATCGAAACCTATCTATACATATAATAAAACAGTAAAACCCGCGTGTCTGTACATTGAATATATTTCCGAAAAACCAATTGGGGGCGATGTTAAAATAGCATTATAACACTTTTCAATGATTTGAAAATTTTTTGTCTGTCTGTTTGTCCCTTTGTCCAGGCTAATCTCCGAAGATACTGGACGGATTCGAATGAAACTTTTTGTGGTGTATAGATCTAAGCCTGGCTAATATTTAGGCTACTTTTTACTGCGGGGAAAATCACTCATTCTCACAGGAATTTCTACATTTAATTTCATTTTCCTGTACAATATCAAACCTTTGACACATTATTTCATTGTGAGGCAATACGAAGTTTGCCGGGTCAGCTAGTGATTAAATAAAATGAATAGCAATAGAAAATGAAAGCTATATAATCCTTATTAAATTAAAAAATTTAATTACCTGATATATTATAATTTACTAACTAAAATGAATATCTTAGAAGTTGGCGCGAAAAATATAGCGCGCATGAAAATTATTTTTTAAACGCTTACCTTTGTCTAAGTAAATTCAATGTCTTTTTGTTGCACACGAATATAGCGAATATAGCTACGCCAAGCAGGAGGTTGTAGGCGTCCGTGAATTTCCATATCAACAATTTCGGATCAAAAGAACTGACCACATCTAACAACCAGTTAACTCCCATAATTACGGATAACCTCACGTACACCATCAACCTGTGAAAGGAGAATATACAACATGTAACATGATTAAATGTACAAAACGAAACTAGTTAGTGCAGAATAGATAACCTAGTCGATTTCAGGCATTTTTGATACAGGTAATATGTTGTCCCAAAATTAATTAGGAAATTATGGTCACGCATTTGGTGAACAGTCAATACAAACGAAAATAAGACTAACGACTGTCCAAAATAAAATACTAGTCTCAACCAGTTCATTTAAACTCGTTGATGCGTGCTTTTTATTATAAATAATAATTTAAGAAATAAAAAAGTGGAAATTAATCTTATTACTAGCGAGTGTTAAATAAAGATACGCAGGTAACGCTACATCACATTGCAACAGCGTGGGTTATTACACGTTATTTCAGTTCATGTATAGGTCGCGCCAGGTAAAAAGAACGCTGGCGGTCAAGCTGCGCGTCATGTGTTTTGATTTCATTTTATGTTATTCTATGTAATATAGTTTTCAATCTGCCTACCAATACACGAAACCGCAAGCGAAAGCTAGATCAAAAATAAACCAATAGGGCTAGTACTTTCGTGCGCGAGTGTACCGATGCGCGAACACATCCCTACTACTTTCTTCCAGCGTTCTTTTCACGTGGCGCGACCTATACTATGATTATAACTCGATTTTCTAATCGGGGTGCGAGAGAGTGTGCATTATTCCTGTTACATGTTGTATAGTAGATTAGTATTTATGTGATCTTATTTGTGTGGAATTGTGCAATTACACCAGTGTGCTAAACTGTGCGGCACTAAAATGTACAGTGTGCGATACAAACGTTTATTCTGGTCGACTCACTCAAGCAACCAATCATAAATAATGACCAACATTTCACCCGGGGGGCGGTACTCTTCTTCTTAACACAGACTATTGTAACAAATAGCCTAGCAAGAAGAATGGTACTATGCCCATAATTTAACTATTATGCACCTATATGTCAATTTGCTCTGAAATATGTACCTATTCCAAAAATTGTACTACATATGTTAACGTCAAATAAAATTTCAATTTTAAATTTCTACAGTGTTCGCGCACAGCTGTCTGCTTTTGTGCGCACACACTACTCGTATTGTTACACGATTACATAGAAAATCCTGCTTAGTGAACACTTGTGCTTCTGCACGATTGTGCACAACTGTGCGCGCACAATAGTTGCACACAGTCGGTGAAAACGGAGGCACACCGCGGACACTCCGCCACTCCGACAATCCATACAAACGGTTAATTTGGTCTCTATTACACAGACATCGATCAGTGACATGTTTTTACACGTGCAACTGTGTGCGTAGCACGTAGAGAATACCAAACGTCGCCTATAAGAGGGGAGGAGGTTGGGTGAGGCGGGAAAATTGGGCGGGACGTCGATGTGTCCATTCTATACGTAGTATTATTACCTATTCTCTGACAGAGGCTGAACGCGCCACAAGCTTAGTTCGAGCACTGCTAGAAAAAAATTGTAAAAATTTGCTGCACAGTGCGGCACACTTTTTGGTGGAATCGTAACTACGTATTCATTACATATCTATCACATTAGAATTATAGCCAAGGCTTTCCTTTAGGGACAAAATCCATATGATTTAAAAGGGTCGATAACCGTAGTCCTGGTGGAGGCAAAGCGTTGTACGAGAAGGTTTTTCATGGGATCTAACGTTACCAATGCAATTTAATCTTCAGGATAGTAGTGTTTGTGTTTTATAATGAATGAATGAATGAAAACTTATTTATTTGCCGTAACCCTAAGATATGCCAAAAGTAGTAATAGTTATAAATGAAATAAATTACACAAAAAACAAATAATAAAACAATAAAAATGAACAAACTAAACATTATTAAACAAACAAAATTAATTAAATATAGGAAAAAAAACAAGTAATGACAAAATAAAACAACATAAGTACTGCTTAAGAAGGTAGGTACCTACCTAAAAAATTAATTCCTAAATTTAATGTTTGATATACCTACCTCTCAAGCACCAACCTACATACACTGACACGTACCGACCACCTAAGAAATGTCTCACGGCTAGGTACACCAAATAGCTTCAGTTCAGCATTTAGGTATCAGTGGAATATAACGAAAGCTGTTGTGGGGTAGGTGTTGGAGAAAACCAAGCCGCTTGGGAGCTTTCAGGTCACTGCCTAAACCTTTTGAGATACTATAAAGCTATATACCTACCCATTGTGGAATAGAAATAAGGTCCGTAATTGCATATCTATCTTATACGGATACCTTACTATACCCATTAATTATTTCTTACGAAATATTACATTATCAATTACAATGCGGTAATTGGAAAGTGATTTAGACCAATGCAGCATTAATCCTTATCAAATTAAATACCTGTGTTACCTTAAGCCAATGCCCATTATTTTACTACACTACACCAATAATGATTGATGATGAGAAAACATTTAAGACGTTGTCGCGAAAAATTGCGCGCAAGAAAATAAAGGAGACGTTGCAAAAATGTATGGACCTCCGGCCATGTATTGTACACAATATCATTAACAGGCAAAATCAATATAAAAACGTTTTTACTGCATATATTCACTTATTTAGCTTTGTTTGCAGTTACAAAACATTATTTGCAGTTAGAATTGCAACTCAAAACCAACATGGCGAATATGGCGGGCGATGTCATTTTGACAAATGCCACTAATAACCATATTGAAAATGATAAAATCGTTTGAATTCAATGTGTTTGTAACTCTAAAATATATTCTTGAATAAATTAATTGCACTTTTTTCGGATTCTTCTTTAATTTACCAATTTTTTCAGGTACTGTACGTACCAGAGCCGAGCTCGCAACATATCCTTTAATTCAAACGGGTAGATTTATTAACAAGCTATGGAGATAGAATTGGCTTAAAAGGCTATTACACGACACGGCATTCAGGGCCCGGCAAAAAGGGTGAGCGTGGCCTCGCGCCGGGTTGCCGCTTATTACACAATCGCAGTACAAATACACGGGCCGCTCCGGTCGCCCTAATTAGGGCCCTAACTCCCTAAATGTTATTACACTACCCTGACCCTTGCTATCGTACCCTGAATACCGTGCCGTGTAATAGGTCCTTTAAGCGTTCGGCTTGTGACCAGGATTGCTAACTTTTCCAGTCGCCATAAACGGACAACAAATTTAATCGGATCATACTTAGTCAAAATCGAACAAAAAAATGGTTCGTTGAGGTTGATTTGTTCCCAAGGTTTTGGGTTATTACTTTGTACAGTGGCAACATTTTAAAATATTTTTCCTAATCTGCCCCCTCTTTTGGAACTTTTTGTATCGAGTTTTTTTAAGTGTCTAGAAAGGTAGCTTACTGTCAACAAATCCCTGAAGATGATCGTGTGATCGAAATCGGTTGGATAAAATGATTAAATAGTAATAAATAAATTCTAATGGAGCCCCATGTAAGCCCCACCCGCCGGCCTGGCGCGCCCGTCGAGTCGTGCGGCTTCAGTCACTGAAGTTCAGTCTGCGCTGCGGCAGTCGTGGTATGGTCCTTCACGTCGCGCGTCACGTTCATAGTACTTGCTGACCGGACAAATTGAGTCCGGTCGGCAGAAAGCGACCTGACCCCAACAATTCCTTCTAAAACCCAACAGTCCGTTCGAAAACCGGACGGTTGGCAACCCTGCTTGTGACGCGTGTTCTTTAATATATTTTTTATTTTTGTTTAAATAATTTGGTGTTTGAATAGTTTTTACTGATGGTAGAGCTCCAGTCAGTCAGAGTCGGAGCTCGCGGGCGTAGTCACCACCGCATAACCTAATATACTTGCCGCTAAATGGAAGTGTTCAGCACTATCGTGTTCCGGTCAAGTGGTAATGTATGGCCTTGTAATTTCTGGCACAGAGGCATAACACCTTCGGCCTCAGGAGTGGTAACGCATCTGCATTTTGACCTTGGTCTTTGTGTGGGTCATCACTTAACATCAATGTCAACTGCATGCTTGTTTGCCACTTTCTTAACATAAATATTAACCTTTGTTTGTGGTTGCGATGTGCCTGCGGTGTGCCAGAGTTAGCGGAGCGCAACACGGCGGTGTCGCGATTAACACCCCACACGTTATATGCGGTCATCAAGAAGAATATCCAGTTGCAACCGATCTGGATCAACATCGGTATGTATAGGTACAAAAATATCTGCCCACCTGTGAAGTTTTATAATTTTAATAACTTGCCTTGTGCAAATATCCTACTAATATTATACATGCGAAAGTTTGTATGTTTGTTTGTTTGTTACTCCTTCACGCAAAAACTGCAGAATCGATTTTCATGTAATTTGGCACACACATAGAGGGTAACTTGGATTAACCTATAGGATTTAGATAGTTTTTATTCCCGAAAAAATGTTCTTGTGGGTTGCCATAGGATGATGAGTTTCCACTGATTACGCAAAAAGCGAAATACACGCGGGCGGAGCCGCGTACAACAGCTAGCACAGAATATTTTTATACAGCATACATTTTACCTGCTTTTGTTTTTCTCAATAGCATATGCGAGGGAATTGAAGAAAAATAAAAACGAATAGAAAGATAAATCCTGTCAGTAGTTCAGTATTTAAATGGATAACGCAATTATAAATTAAAAAAAAATCATGTTCAGAAAATAAACATTTGTGTGCCATGGTCGGTTCAGATGCCGTGTCCACATCGGAATTGATCCGCGGCTCCAATTTTCGCCATTCAATAAAAAAATAAAGATATATTTTTTTATGCTGAGATTTTTTACTGGAAATCGCTTCGTCTTTAAACGTCTGTAGATTAAATTTACTCTTTACAGAAATTTACAAAAATTAACTCTTTGCAGTTTTTAAATTTTTGCTAAATTCTAATAGTAGCTACACAACACAGCACCTTCGCTACACTCGGGGGCTATAATTTTTAAAATTAATAAAGTCGAGAACAATAATCGTAACTTACCAATTAGAAAACATCCCTTCTCGGGTACTAGTGGCTTTACAAAGTCGGGTGAGTTAGATAAATCAATGCTGTTTATCACCAATAGTCCTATCGTCATTACTAATGGCACGCCGAAAGCGTAGATACAGTACATGCAAAACTTGAAATTCTCTCCACGACGATGTATTGGCCGAGATTTCAACATCCCCCTGGTGAAAATAAAGAAAAACTTGATAAATTATATACAACTAGATGCCGGCCTCGACTCCCCACGGGTACAATGTAAATGTAGGTACTAATATTAATTATATTTCTTCGAGACATCGGGGCGGTTTGATTGAAAGATCCCCACCCACCCGTCTCTCCCTTACCTTATCATTTTCTATTTTGAAACGTAAACGAGAACTAAAAGGAAGTAGTTACGCTATTTAACATCGATTTTAAAAAAGGCTTTTGCAGGCAGCAGGCCATCTAAACCTTAAAAGATGTAATAACTGCAATTTAATTATGATGTTGTCAGGTGGCGTAAGCATGTTAATAGTCTCATTCTGGAGCCATTCATAATATTAGTAATATTAGTGGCATTATCTATACTGGATCTGTTGCCAGCGTTTGACAAAGTGCATTGAAATATTCTTTGCGCCAAATTAAAGGTAGCACAGGTCCCTACAGGTATGTAATCTTTTGAGATACTGGTATCACCAAATCAATTTTGTGAAATGGGGCGACGCTAACGAATTATATTATTTTTTTATATTATTTCGCATTAACACATGCTTGTGAAATATATTTTATTTAAAGAAAAATGGAAAGAAAAATTTGACTTCAGGCGAGACTCGAACTCGCGGCCTACTGGAAATCTAGTCCAGCCGCTCTTCCAATTGAGCTACTGAAGTCCTGCCCGATTTGTCAAATCTTTCCTTCACATTTATTGCATTGCTTTATGGTAGCAGCAGCGCCATCTATTGCCAACTATGCTAGTTAGGGAACCGATATAATAGACTTTGCAGTTTATTGAATATCGTAAAGAAGTCGCTTTTACCCTTACTAATTGTTTTATATTATTTCGCATTAACACATGCTTGTAAAATATATTTTATTTAAAGAAAAATGGATATAAATTATAAATAATAATGGATATGAATTATATTATGTTAGAGAACGGCGTGCGCCAAGGTGGAATTACCTCTCCCGACCTGTTCAACATGGATCCATATAAAGTTGCATAAACTAATGTTTACCTAAATTATAATCTGACTCATTGTTCATATTAATACATAGCTTATCAATCATAGTAAAGCTGGGGGTAAGAGACTGTTATCTCTTTAATACAGGTCGCACTAGTGATCTATCTAGGAAGATGGTCAGGATGGTACTTATAATTTTAAAACTTTTTATTGTATAATATTATTTTGTATAAAAAAATTGTATAGATTTAATCATTATAAGAGAAATAAAGAAATTATCTTATCTTTCTATCTTATAAATTAAAAATGCATATTTAAGTCTAAATATAGTTTTTTTTATAGTCAATGAGCACTAATAATAATCAAAAACAAAAAATACATCAAAAAGAAACGAAACAATTATAATGTGGAAATAATTAATTTCCCTTTTTCAAAAAGGTAGGCAGATATTGCATAGTAAACTTTATAAAATTCAACTTATGAAATGATATTCTAAACGTTACTATTATGGTTTTTTATTAATTGTAATCCTAATTTTCGATAACGACACAAGGCAAATCGTACTGCTGCGGGAAAACATTCACTAAAATTATCATCCTGTATAATGATACCAACCTGAATGTCCACCAAATGTCGCAAGACATCACATTCACCCAGGAGAAACTTGCCAAGTAGAAAAAGTAAATTGCACCCGCTGAAACAACATTCGCAATAATTAATGTACTGAGTAGGTATTGGGGTAGAGTTCCAGTGTCGGATCTCAAAGGCTTAGGCATCACCGCATACTTAATATATCTCCCACCAAATGGTGGTCAGCAATATCGTGTACCGAGTAGAGAGACTGGTGGAGATGAAGGTTTTTTATATAAGAACTAGCTGACCCGGGGAACTTCGTACCGCCTTAGCGTAGCAATGATGCACTACTTTATTTTGTATAGCTGACCTATCTTAGGTATGAGTACCTATTCAATTTGAACTTTAATCTATAATAAAAATGAATCCATAATTCCCTGGTCTCGCTATACCTGAAAAGGACTTTACTAATTAAATTAATTAAAAAACATTTTTTTTCCGTAAGAACCTTCTCATAATAATAGAAAATACAACAAAAAAAGAATGAGTGAAATCGGTCCCGCCATTCACGCGTGATGCCGTGACCAAGGAAAACGGGTTGCATTTTTATATATATAGTATAGATAGGTACTTTCTCTTAGAATTTGATCAACTGACATTAGCCCTCGCTGGTGCACTCGGCCAGTGTCAAGTTGGCTGCCCGCAAAGATAGATAGCAGGTATGTATGTTTCGTCACGCCAGGTCCCTAAAGGGTAAGCAGAGAGTGTGGAGTGCCAAATATCCCGATCCTGACACACCTCCCATGCCTCATAGATAGTAGGTAATATCTGCATTAAATATCACCAGCGTTACAACTCCTGAGGCCTAAGATGTAATGCCTCTGTGCCGGGAATTACAGGGCCATTTCCACCTGACCGGAACACGATAGTACTGAACACTACCGTTTAGCGGCAAGTATATTAGGTAATGCGGTGGTACCTACGCCCGCGAACTCCGTCACTACAGTTCTATCACCAGTAAAAATCCTACAAAATTACTAAGTTAAATTCTCTTTTTATTGAACTATTACAAATATACCTACAGATAACAAAGAATAAAGACATCAAACTCAAAACAAAACGATTAACAGATGATCTGGAATACACCCTTTAAAATGGCGTTGGCCGGGTCTTGAAAACTGATAAAGGATAGACTATATAGCTCAAGCAAAATTATGACAACTGATATAAAAACTCACTCAAGCCAATGCATCCATTTTTGGAAGGATCCGCTTTTCTTATGACAACAAGCAGAATGAGTGCGCTCATGTGGCTAGCTACGTATGCCATTCGTACCTTTCCGCATATGTTACGAAGTTCGGGCAGCACAGCATACACGATTAACACCAGGAACAAGAAAAAAGAAGATATCGCCATGGCTGCAGCAAAGATAAAAAATATTAAGTGAAAAAAAGTCGACTTGAACAACTTAGAATTATCTACTAAAAAGTGAAAAATATTAGAAAACAGATTTAGTTAAATTCAAAAAGCAATACACATTACTCTTTTGGAATATTTAGAAGTCAGGCCGCTAATTACCGCTAGTAAAGATCTTTAACTTATGATTTAAATCAGTTTTCTGTTAATTCCCATTTTTTGTGGTTACGGTGAGAATAAAATAAAATAAATATAACGAAAATTAATTATATAATGCACGTAAAATATGTAGTTACGCTGTACATTGCTTGTTCCAAAAAAAAAATACCGATCAAGTGCGTGTCGGGCTCCGCGCAGGGTAGAACGTTGCAATTTTTAATTATGACAGATGCTTGTCCTGGAGGGATTTAAGATCTTAAAGTAGCTCTCCGTTCACACTCCACCACAATGTGGTACACATCCTCTAGTCTATCACAAGTGGTACAATTTGGCGAGTTCACTAGCCTCATTAGAAACTTAAAAGCATTGAGTGGAATGTGACCGGTGCGAAGCCTATGCGTAATTACAATCATCTTCCTTCTCAACTTACTGTTTACGAGGAGGTTCAGGCTGAATTTTTTGTACCAATCTTTAAAATATGAAATATCATTAAAAATCTGTTTTCATTTTTGAAAAATGTTATATCTGTACTTAGTAAGCAATATCTTAGTTCATTCGTGTCTTGCGTGCTGCAAGAATTTTACGAGAAAAGTGTTTTTAGCCTAGTTTTGGCTGGAGCACCTTATGCGCTCGCCGATCGCTCGGTGAAGGTAGAATAAAGGCTACAGCTGCGAGACGTGCCACCTGCAAAAAAAGTCTCGGAGCTAAGATTCTACTGGTGGTAGAGCTCCAGTGACGGAGCTCGCGGGTGTAGGCACCACCGCATTACCTAATATACTTGCCGCTAAATTGTAGTGTTTAGCACTGTCGTGTTCCGGTCAGGTGGTAATGTACGGCCCTGTAATTTCCGGCACAGAGGCATGGTGCATTGCTGCCACTCCTAATGCCTCAGGAGTGGCCCATCTGCATTTTGACCTCTGGTCATTGTGTGGGTGTCTATAGGCTTCAGTCATCACTTAACATTAATGTGAACTGCATGCTTGTTTGCTACTTTTATTACATAAAAAAAGGATGCAGATAGAAAGGAAAACGAAAAAACTTACTGCACACGTAAAATGTGTCATCGCTTTCACTTTCTTCTTCAACCTCATCCAGTCTCCAGAAATCGTATGTAAGAGTATCTGAATCGTTTAAATAATCAATGCAGAACTTCTCAGTTTTAATCTCCATCCATCTTTTATAAGCATTTGGAAAATCAATGTAAAGTATTCCATCCTGAAATGTGAATGCATGAATGAATGAAATGCTATTTGGTGCTAGAGGTGGTATAGACTAGCTACTGGTGGTAGAGCTCCAGTGACGGAGCTCGCGGGTGTAGGCACCACCGCATTACCTAATATACTTAAAATAAAAATAAATTACGCTTACACTCACAGCCCCACAGTAGGTATAAACCTGTGTCGTGGGTGCCGTTGTACACATACAACACATACACAAACACCCAGACCCGAAACAAATATCTGTAGGCTATACAAATATTTGTCCCGGTGCGGGGGTCGAACCCGCGACCCTTCGAATCAAACGGTCATCTCACAGCGCTGGACTAACCGGGTCGTCGTTTTTATGTACTACTCCTGAGGCATTAGGAGTGGCAGCAATGCATCATGCCTCTGTGCCGGAAATTACAGGGCCGTACATTACCACCTGACCGGAACACGATAGTGCTGAACGCTACAATTTAGCGGCAAGTATATTAGGTAATGCGGTGGTGCCTACGCCCGCGAGCTCCGTCACTGGAGCTCTACCACCAGTAGAATCTTAGCTTCCGCCACACAGTCGTGCGGCCGGACAAAGCATCAGGTCTCTCATCTCTGGCTTGCCTTCATTGGCGGGTCAGAGGCGGCGCGAGAGGTATGGCATTTGCAGAAATTTAGATAACAGCCTGTTGTCTAAATATCTGCAAGAGCCATACACTCGGGGGTGGAAGTGTCTAATGGCGGCATAATAGTGGGGAAGCTCCGAGCTTGAGATTACTCTCTCGCGATGGTGAAATCGGTGCTACACCTCTCGACACCTCCAGCCTCTCACGCCAGTGTTGCCTCTCGTCAACCATTGGGTTGGCTCTTTGGGGGGTCCACCAAGGAGAGACGAGTCACCACATGCCTAACGTAGGATTCGATAATGTGATAGATGTTGAATATAGGCAGGTGCCGGATCTCACTCCATAGGCCCAGCCAGCTAGTATCCCCAATTCACCTACATAGCCCAAAATTTGGGCACACCAAATCTCATAACAATAGTATTTATTCTGCAGGGCCTGCCTGTCTGTATTAGCTAGTGATGCAGTCAGAGAGAGGTCCTAACGAATGCAACCTATTACAAAGTCAAAATTCTCGAGGGCCTTTACGCGTTGGACCTATCAGCGTCAAAATGTCCCCGCGCAAGCCTGACAAAGGTGTGGCAGGACAGGGAGCGAACATGGAGGTTTTTTCCGGGCCCTTCACGGGTCTGATGTGGACATTTTAGCATCCGTGACCTGGCTACGATTCGGTGACCTATTTGAGAAAACCGAAGGTTTTGTATGTGCCACATATTTCGTGTGGACGAAATGGTAATATAACCAATAACTACCGGAAGTTTATCTTAAAGGCTGGCACGGTCGAAATATGACGGGCATGCCACCGATCGGGTGAATCCATAAGACATATTATGCCCGGCTGTTCAAGTCTTGCCAACGGCGAATATCTGCACAGACACATCCAAGTAGAGAGGATTATCGATCAGTAACTTGCTTTGCGATACGGTCTTGTGGCCATGGAGGTGCCATACTACAGGTATGGGCCCGACCCAGTTCTAGAAAACGACCATGCCGCAATGTAATAATGGGACCGGTCTATCATCACTGACAGGACTATTGTAGCCAATAAGTGTCACCGTGGTGATAGATCGCTCGAAGCGCCGATTACATCGTTATTTCCCGTCTTTCCGTAATTTCATATGGCGGTTGAATTATAGTTTTAGGACAGAAAAGAGGAAATCGACGCTATACCATAATAATAATTGTAATGTTGGTTGCCAGATTTAATTAGGCATATTTTTCCCTTGAGTTGTGCTGTCATACTTTAATTTTTACCAAATATAAAATAATTTTAACCTGACATTGGAAAAAATCACAAACATACTTTAATTATTTATTAACTAGTAGTAGTAGTACTGACAAAGCCACTGAACTTATTAAATGACGATGATATCGAAGTATTCATTTAATTTGGATTAGGATTAATATCATGTTTATAAAAACACCTTCGCAAATAATGTATTATTTTAGACACTTTGGTTAGCTTAAGGAAGTTATAGTGAGCTAGCCCTAATTCTGAGGCAATATGAAGTATGCGAGATAGCTAGCAGATTACATATTTATAATTTATGTATGTGATATGTATAAGTCATAGAGCAACACGGGCCACCGGTCGCGGCGTACCGGAGCCATAGCGTTTATTACCGATGCAAAACAGTCTGTCATTTTTTGCGGTGGGAGTAGGAAATATGTGTGACACACACACACACACACACCCACACACACACACACACACACACACACACACACACACACACTACAAAAATCGTCTATTACTACGAAACTTACACCTTTGACCTTAACAAAATACATAAACAATTTCACGCACACATTTAGGCGACAGGGATAGGAACACATGTGCTTGTACTTTGACAGAGGGGAAAGCCTGCATGTGCATAATAATATGGCTACTCCCCTCCGGTCCGCCGCGGCCAGTGGCCCGTGTTGCTCTATGGTATAATTAAAAACGAGTCACCGGAATTGGATAGGTAAATGTTTCTTATGAGTGTTCGTTATTGTCAGGAGAAGTCTATAATCTATACATATAATAAAACAGTAAAATCCACGTGTCTGTAAATTATATATATTTACGAAAAACCAATTGGGGGCGATGTTAAAATAGTATTAAAACACTTTTCAATGATTTTTAAATTTTTTGTCTGTCTGTTTGTCCCTTTGTCCAGGCTAATCTCCGAAGATACTGGACAATACGAAGTTTGCCGGGTCAGCTAGTATAAAAATAAGTCGGGTTTTCCTTCCTGACGCTATAACTCCAGAAAGGCCTCGGGCTCCGTGAGGTTTACAGCAAAGAAAATTCCGCAAAAAAAGCCGCGGGCAACAGCTAGTTGTATATGAAAATAGAAAAATGAATTACTGACACACAAATGAATGAATGCTTGTAAACACACAACTTCTACGGCTGCACCCAATTGGATAAATCTTTCTTTCATGTGTTGGTTATTGCCAGGAGAAGAGTTGTATGAATAAAATATTGATAAAAAAATCATCGAATAATATGGCGGTACGTTGTTTGCTGGTTCAGCTAGTGTTTTTATTAGCAGGGATAGGTACCCAATATAGTAGCACTATGGACTTGGACACATACATACCATGGGCATCGTAGAATGCCTTTTTTTACGAGTTAGAAATGCCACAGCATTCAACCGACTCTTGGGGAGAAGAGTCGAGATATGAGGGACTTGGTAAAACCACCTCGGTGTCTACTTCAGAGCAGAATGGGGGGGATCCGGATACACTTTAAATACTGCTCCGGTTCTCCCCTCGCACTTCGCCTCCATCCAAGGCTCATCTACGGGGTCCTTGTGAACCCCCCTTCGTCCTTTGCCACGACAACCTGCGGCTACGACCAGACAGACCGGCGACCAGAGCCCCCACTCTTTCTTGCCCCCCCGCGGCTTATTTCCCCTTTTAGTCGCCTCCTACGACAGGCAGAGGACCTCAGTCCTATTCTAAAGGCCCGGAACTGCATGCAGAGCCTATCATAGAACGCCTACAATAAAGCGGCCCATGCTACCTGCCCACCCGCTTGAGCCAGACAAGGCCACTAGGGGACATGGATCACTGGGCACGGCGCGCGTTAACATTTTTGAATACAATTTTAACACAACTTTTCTATAAATGAACATTATTTTAATTTTTAATTATTAAATGGTATTATGAAATACCTAGCTCGCAGAACTGACGGCCGTTGGGGCAGAAGAGTTCTGGAGTGGCGATCGCGTACCGGAAGACGAAGCGTAAGCAGGCCCCCCACGAGGTGGACCGACGACCTGGTGAAGGTCGCGGGCAATCGCTGGATGAGGGCGCCCTAGGACCGTTCGTTGTGGCATTCTTTGGGGGAGGCCTTTGTTCTGCAGTGGACGTCTTTTGGCTGAAATGATGATGATGATGATTATGAAATACGTAACTTCACGCCTGTAATCCCCGAAGGGGTAGGCAGAGGTAAATGCATGCATTTAATCATACATGCAAACACCCACGACTCGCCGGTTACGTTTTGGCCCATGTAACAGGTGGCGAACCTGTTGCCATCTCCGGGCACATTACCAAACTCCGGGGTACTGGGAATCTTCCAGAAAATGGAAAAATCCCAATAGAAGCAGAGATAAAGGATTTTAGACCGTTATCTCTAATATCCCCCGACCCGGGAATCGAACCCAGGACCTCCAGCGTAATAGTAGTGGCCTGCTACCACTACGCTACTGAGGCAGTTATTATGAAATAGTTGGGGAAAAAGTTTCTTCGCATTTTTTAAGATAATTCAAAACATTCTTTAATATAGTTTATTTAAATTTAACTAAAGTATGTATGTACCATTTTGTTCGATAACCTTTTGCCATCTTGTAGGTAGGGACATGATCCCATTGCTATAAAAATTTCGGACTTCTCATCAAAATACCGCGACAAGTGGATTTGGCAGTCCTCTCGTGATGTTAACCTAACATTGCATGAAGAATTCTGAAGAGACCGAAACAGGTGGAAATCTGAAGGTGCAAGGTCAGGACTATACGGCGGATGCATTAACACCTCCCAGCCAAACTCTCTTAATTTTTGCTGAGTGGCTATAGATGTGTGAGGTCTAGCGTTATCATGATGAAACACCACACACCTTCTGTTGATCAATTCCGGCCGCTTTCTCTCAACTTCTTGCTTTAATCTCATCAGTTGTTCGCAGTAGAGTTCAGAATCGATAGTCCTGCCTGGTGGTAATAGCTCATAATGAATAATGCCCTTCCAATCCCACCACACACACAACATCACCTTATTGCGAGTTAACCCGGGTTTCGCCACAGTCTGTGAAGCCTGACCGGCCTTTGACCACGACCTTTTCGCACGTTCTTGTCGTACGTGATTCACTTTTCATCACCAGTTATCAGCTTCTTTGACATCAAAATTTCCGGATTGAAAACGCTTAAACCAAATTTGTGCTACTCTCACAGACACTGCACTAGGTCCATAAACATCGCAAATTTTTTTCGCTGTTTGCTTTGCATTTTTACCTTTTTTGCAGTAAAATTTTTAAAATGTATCGAATTTCTTCATTAGATTGACTCATCTTGACAGTACGAAAAACAAATGAAAATCACACATGTGCCTACTTTGAATTTGGAATTATGTTCTTTAAAATTTTAACTTTCAATGATACCAAAACCATTCAGATACAAATACTACAGCCAAAGAGATTTTATTACAAGTTCATACATACTATAATGCGAAAAGACTTTTTCCCCAACCTATTACGTCATTATTGACAAAGAACGACAAAATTGAACCGAAATTTGGTCGATTTTGCCGTATCCAAAATTCAGATACGGAATGACATATCCGTAACATCCCTAATCTACACTTGGGCAGTGTGATATGGCGTTATAAACGTAACTTCGTTTAGGGGCCGTCCATAAATCCTGGAATGGAAGTGGCAAACAAGCATGCAGTTCAAATTGATGTTAAGTGATGGCTGCAGTCTATAGACACCCACACAAAGACCAAGGTCAAAATGCAGATGCGTTACCACTCCTGAGGCCTAAGGTGCTATGCCTCTGTGCCGGAAATAACAAACCGTACATTTACACTTGACCGGAACACGATTGTGCTCATCCATTTAGCGGCAAGTATATTAGGTAATGCGGTGGTGCCTACGTCCGCGAGCCCCGTCACTGGAGCTCTACTAGTTTATTTGAAGATCAACTTACCTGCGATAAATAATACCTTAATCCAGTTAACGAAATAGTATACGAGTGTTCAGCAAACCTGTAACCCGTGACATTGTCGATTTCATCGAATTTATTTGGCAAAAGTTTAAACACATCACTTCGTAATTTTCCCCATGTTACATCAAGTTTATTATCTTTGTACACATTAAGATCCCAATCAATTTCGTTGCCTTTATACGGCTTACATTGAACATTTTCTTCGCCATATTCCACAATCTCATTTATAGGACAACACTTTGATATACACTTTACCGTAGAACATACAAGATCAAGGTTTTCAGTTGTTTTGAGAACTATGTTAAGAGAAGAATTATCATTTGTTTTGACTTGAGAAAAGTGGCACGAAACCAAAAACGCGAGAACCCACAACATAACGACAACTTTCTTGTTGTCGAATTAGGTTTGAAATGATTAACAGGCAACGTTTTCATAAATATGTTCCACTCAACATTTAATAATATTTATTTATAACTAGCTGTGCTCGCGATATAATAGGTTGGGGAAAAAGTCTTTTCGCATTATAGTATGTATGAACTTGTAATAAAATCTCTTTGGCTATAGTATTTGTATCTGGCTTTGGTTTTGGTATCATTGAAAGTTAAAATTTTAAAGAACATAATTCCAAATTCAAATTAGGCAAATGTGTGATTTTCATTTGTTTTTCGTACTGTCAAGATGAGTGAATCTAATGAAGAAATTCGATACATTTTAAAATTTTACTACAAAAAAGGTAAAAATGCAACGCAAGCCGCGAAAAAAATTTGCGATGTTTATGGACCTAGTGCAGTGTCTGTGAGAGTAGCACAAATTTGGTTTAAGCGTTTTCAATCCGGAAATTTTGATGTCAAAGATGCACCTCGCTCTGGTCGCCCTATTACGGATAAAATGGATGCCATTTTTGAAAAAGTGGAGCAAGATCGACATATCAGTAGTTACGACGTAGCTGAAGAACTGAGAATTGATCACAAAACAGTTTTGGCGCATTTGAAAAAAGCTGGGTACAAAAAAAAGCTCGATATTTGGGTACCTCACGAGCTCACTGAAAGAAACCTAATGAACCGTGTACTCATTTGTGATTCTTTGTTCATTGTCCTGACCTTGCACCTTCAGATTTCCACCTGTTTCGGTCTCTTCAGAATTCTTTATGCAATGTTAGGTTAACATCACGAGAGGACTGCCAAATCCACTTGTCGCGGTATTTTGATGAGATGTCCCAAAATTTTTATAGCAATGGGATCATGTCCCTACCTACAAGATGGCAAAAGGTTATCGAACAATATGGTACATACATACTTTAGTTAAATTTAAATAAACTATATTAAAAAATGTTTTGAATTATCTTAAAAAATGCGAAGAAACTTTTTCCCCAACCTATCAATTGTTGTTCGTGACTCTCGCTAAAACTCGAGAACGGCTCTACCGAGTTTTGAATTATTTTTGGAAGCCCAGGGAAGGTTTTAAACGTAAGAAAATATGAAGAAATTGAAGGGAAATAGTAAAAACCACAATTTCATTTTCCCATACAAATAGTCCGTATCTAGCAAACCTTCGACACATTTTATTATTCTGAGGCAATAGGTACGAAGTTTGCCGGGTCAGCTAGTTCTAAAATAAAAGTAAACTGTTTGCCAGTGAGAGTCTGAGATTGAGACAAAAAGAAATTGTAAAAAATGTTAGTATGGTACCTAGTACATTTGCACTTAGATAGTAAAATTTAATATTAATTTACGGTTATTTTTATACTATAAACAGAAACTCCAATTTATTTGTTTAGATGTTTAGGTAAGTTATGATTAATAGCGACCCACTCTGGAAGCGTAGTTTAGATTTTGGGTCTATTTTTATGTAAGGAATATGGAGATCAACTCAAAAACTAGATTACAACATGCAGATGCGCTGCCACCCCTGAGACCTAAGTTGTTATGTATCTCTGATAGATATTACGTGCCCAAACATTGCTATCTAACTGGAATACGATGGGGTAAAACCGGGTAATACGCCCCACTTTTTAAAACCGAAATACAAACAAAAATATTTAAAGACGGATTCAGATTTTTGATAAGGAAAACTATAATGTCATATGCTGTAATATGAACAATGGTAACTTAAATAATTAAAAAAATAAATTAACTACAGATGGGGCGTTTTAAAAGTATCGTCAGCTAAAATGGCTCAGTGTATGAAAAACATCAATACAGTACAAAACTCATACAACCACTCTGAGCAAACCGTGCATTTTAGTTTTGTAATAGTGTTCGATGTACTCGTAAGATGTCTTCTTAGAGTTCGAGACGGAATGATGAAGTTTCTTGAAACCTCATTCACTCCCATTTTTTGCTTCTTTAACATACTATTGCTTTTTCTAAATCTTCTGAACTCCAAGAAGCTCGGCGAGTTGTTAGTTCATATTTGTGAGACATTGTCTGTAATAAAAATAAAACACTGTTCACTTCTGTGTGTCCAAATACTGGGGCATTTTACAAAAGCAGTGGTGGAACATATTGTCAAATTTTGAGTTTTAAGACGCTTTACTTAAAGTTCCAATTTCAAGGTTATAATGCTGAGTGTAATATGTATCTGCGCATAGCTTTGCTTATGTGCTTAATAGGTCAGTGAGGCGTATTGTCAATTGGGTCGTATTACTTAGTTTTACCCTAGAGAGAGGATTATCCATCAGCAACAGGTATGTGCCCGACCCAGTTATAAAAAACGACCACTCATCATCGTGGGATCATCACTGACAGGACTATTGTAGCCAATAAGCGTCACCGTGGTGATAGATTGCTCGGAGCGCCGATTATATTTTTGCCATTTGGTGGACAATCTATCTAAGATTAGCCAATGCGGTGATTCCTATCTCCGCGAGCTCCGTTCCACGAGCTTTAGCTCTACCACCAATAAATCTATTCGTTATTATTGCTTTATGTATGAATGTTATAAATGTTATAACAAATAACCGGCCAAGTGCGTGTTAATGATAATACTTATTACGTTATATAAGTTTTTGGAAAATTGTCTTCTAAGCCCGCAATATTTGTCGTAGACCTATCCGACGATACCCGCATGATGGGATTCTCGTAAAAAAATTGCATCCCCACTTTGTGGGTAGGGGAAGTACCCTAAAATAAAATATTTGGCAAAGATTTTGTTGCACGAGCACGACTTTCTCCGAGTAGCTAATATTATTGTTACTGCCAAATAAATGTGTGCTAGATATATTTGGAACAAGCTCTACCCGTGACTTCGTTCTTGAAATCTCGGAAACACAAATACTTCTCTGTACTCGATATTAGACTAACGCCATCAAAGCCACCAATGCCACCAACGCTATCCACTCCACCGAAGCCTCCAATACCACCACCAATGACACTAACGCCACCAATGCCTACAACACCACCAACGCCACTAACGTCACCACCACCACCAACGCCAGCAACGCCACCTATGTCACCAGCGCCACCAATGCCACCAACGGTACCAACTCCACCAACGCCACCAATACCACCACAACCACTAGAAACGCCACAAACGCCACTAACGCTACCAACGTGTATGTAAACCGTATTCAACTCTGTTTAAAAGTTTTGAAGCAGTGGTTGAAGTAATTTTTTTTTTGTGTCTAAGGATTGACAGACAAGCAGACGGGCCACCTGATGGAAAGTAGTCACCGTCACCTATGAACATTTGCAACACCAGAGGCGTTGCCAACGCGCTGCCAGCCCTGAAGGGCTCTTTTGACGCCATTTTTGAAGAGCCCCATATCGTAACACCTCAGAGAGTTCAATTATTCACAATTTACACGTTCTGGGCAAAAACGAACGTGAGAACCGCACCGTTGAACATTGCCAGGTGTCCAGTCGGTGAGGGTGGAACTTCTCTATTCGGCGGGTAGTACGGTGTAGGAAAAGAGACGGTGGCACCATGTCGAACAGTTCAACAGAGCATTCGCCATTGTAGAGACGGTATAAAACGCAAAGACTCCCAATGTCTCGGAGCAGGCTCAGGTGTTCGAGCCTGTCAGTAAGTTCTGGGTCGTTAACAATACGAATGGCGCGTCGTTGTAGGGAGTCAAGTGGAACAAGTTGGCATTTGGGGGCTCCCGTCCACAAATGAGAGCAGTATTCCAGATGGGGCCGCACTTGGGTCTTCATCATTTCAGCCAAAAGACGTCCACTGCTGGACAAAGGCCTCCCCCAAAGAATGCCACAACGAACGGTCCCGGGCTGCCCTCATCCAACGATTGCCCGCGACCTTCACCAGGTCGTCGGTCCACCTCGTGAGGGGCCTGCCTACGCTTCGTCTTCCGGTACGCGGTCGCCACTCTAGAACTCTTCTGCCCCAACGGCCGTCAGTTCTGCGAGCTATGTGCCCTGCCCACTGCCACTTGAGTTTCGCTATTCGATGGGCTATGTCGGTTACTTTGGTCCTCATGCGGATCTCCTCATTTCTGATTCGATCTCGCAGAGTAACTCCGAGCATAGCCCTCTCCATCGCTCTCTGAGTGACCTTGAGCCTTCTTATGAGGCCCATAGTGAGCGACACTTGGGTCTTATAAAGCTGTAATAGCTGCCCCGGTGTGAAATACTGCCTCGCTTTGTTAAGCACCCCTAACTTTTTGGATGCCAACTTGGTTTTACACTCAATGTGACTCCCGAATTGCACTTCGTTCGATATGTCAACGCCCAGAATACCGATACTCTTACCAACGGCAAGTGGAACTGTGGTGCTACAGTGAATGGGGATTTTTTAGCGGTGAACGCGCAGACTTGTGTCTTCGAGGGGTTGAACTGCACTAAGTCGAGTCGACCCCAATCCGAGACCGGCTCCAGAGAGTGCTCGACTTCAGACACAAGTCTAGTCCTGCTTTTCGATAAGCGTCTGAGAAGCATTTGCACGGCTAGTGTAGTGTGCATCTCCCGTACTGTCATCCGCACAATGAAAATTGGGGTTTTGTTCAAAATTCGTTTTTTTGGTTAAGGTCTCGTAAGGCATCTACGCTTCTTTAATATCCCCTATCAGTTTTTTTTGGAAATATATTAAATGTCCAGGCACTCGATTCTTACTGTCTTAAAGGAGATGTTGCAAAAATGTGTGGACCTCCGGCCATGTATTGTACACAATATCATTAAACAGGCAAAATCAATGTAAAAACGTTTTTTACTGCATATTTTCACTTATTTAGCTTTGTTTGCAGTTACAAAACATTATTTGCAGTTAGAATTGCAACACAAAACCAACATGGCGAATATGGCGGGCGATGTCATTTTGACATAATTTCATTATTTAATTGTTTTTTGATTAGATAGTATGTACTTGGAGAAAAGTAGTAATGTTTTCTAAATACTACCGAAATCGATTTCATGTGTTAATACTAAGAACTTAATATTAATCGATTTCCAATGTAGAGAAATTCATCGGAACTTCTTTAAATTGATCGCATTAGTTAGGTACAGATAGCATTAGTTTTGTTATATCTAAATAGGTACTATCCCAAGCGTCGGCTGTATCGCCACCATGTTGAACATAGTTAAAAATGATATAATCGTTTGAATTAAATGTGGTTGTAACTGTAAAATATATTCTTGAGTAAATTAATTGTATTTTTTTCGGATTCTTCTTTAAATTACCCATTTTTTGAGGTAGTGTACAAACCAGAGCCGAGCTCGCAACATCTCCTCTATTATTATGTATAGATTTTTCGATTATGACAAAAAATAACAGTTTTATTACCGTCTATGTAAAAAAGTGCCCAATATTCCCTTACCTCCTCTACATGACGCAATCTTGCTGAAATTCAGTCAAATTCGTAGTAATATTATTGCGGTTAATGAACTAAGTTAATACCATATTGATATTTGGTATACCTACTTATTTATCCTCATTTTACAAAATCTTTATGTACTGCACTGCAAATGTTATTAATTTTATTTGCAAATAATTTGAACCTCTAAATCTGGCCCTGATACAATATGACTGTCTAACGTAGGTTTCAATAATGTGACATTATTGAAACCTACGTTAGACAATCAGTGACCCCCGCAAACAGGGGGCTGACTGCCTAATTCTAATGTTTTCGTATATGACATCGCTGCTGGACCAAGGCTTCCTCATAAAGGGGATATCCAATAATAGCCACGCTTGGCATGCGGATTGGTGATCGTAGTGGCGGTAGTTTTATCGAAAGACGCTGCTGCCCGTCTTGCGTTATTGCACTAGCTTCTAACATTGACATCTATACATGTATTTTGTAAAAACGAACAACCGCGACGATATCAAAGTCGCCAAAAAGAAACAAGATAGAAATCCCCGCCTCTAAATTTAAGTTATATCACTCACTAAGTTAGATCACTCAGGGCCTTATGCTAAGTGCGTTAAAATTTTTAATAAACTATGTACCAGGAAAAATAATAAAATCCAAAAATAGTATTATTTAAATAATAAAAGAGTACCTACCTATCTCCATAAGAAATGTTTCTACAAACTATCAGAATATTTTGAAAACACTGATGATTAGCTAAAATTATAAATAATATATAAATGCTTAAAAATGAATCGGTTTGCTCTCACTGCATTAAATGGATTGCAATACCCAAATAGGGTTCATTTGTGACATTGTAACAAAAATGTGATATATCTACTACCATTATAATTATGATGGTAGGGTCAAAAGTCTTAGGCATCGGCGTGCATGTATGAAGAGAATGATGAAGGTAGACGAGGCACGAGAGGTTTGTCAGAAACGGGATATCTGGCGCTCTACACTCTCTGCCTACCCCGTTAAGGACCTGGCGTGAAGATACACAAATACATTATAAATATTATAATTATTGTAATTAGGTACCTACTGTAACAAATGAAAGCAATAAAATATTGAGTATTGAGTACTAGGTACTATTGGAATGGTTTGACCGCCATTGTTCGGTTGTCTGTCTGCACTAGTGGAAGAATTCTCTTCCAGAAACAATTTTTAGAATACGGTATTTGTGGCTTTGTGATAATACAAACATTACAAACTCTTCCTCCTAACCAAAACACACCAAACATTAGATTATATTTTACTAGTAAAACGCCACCTGTGCATTTGTTTCGGAAGTAATTGACAAACAACATCACTAGAGGGTGTTCTATCTCATTAGTTCTTGGAACTGAAGCATAGATGGGAGTGTGAAGACTGTGAATCAAACCACATACCATACCACACCACAGTCTAAATATTATTTGTTCATGTCTGTGAGTGGTTACTTTTCACAGGTACCTAATAGGTACTTTTTATTATGCGGAAAAGGTTGTCCTCCTGGTGCTTAGTAATATGTTCAATCAATTGATGTGCAGGACAGGACAGTGTTAAATTTGATTGAAAAATTATACCTGATTAGTTGTACTGAAAATGGTATCTGAATACGGTATCTGTATCGGTAAAGAATTCAGTAATTAGACGGCCTCAATGGTAGATATAGGAGTAGGTACCAACCGATGTCTAAACTCAAACTCAAACTCAAAAATTCATTTAATCAAGGTCAAATTACAAATATAAAATTAAAGCGAATAACAACTGATTCGTTGATTAATATGTCAAAGTAAATAAATTAATAATAGACCAAAAATACTTAATAATAAAAATAGGTATCAACAGAATGTTCCATACTCTCTTTTACAAACGGCAAGATAAGACTAAACAAAAAAATATGGGACATTCTTTGTCATTCACTAGACTTATACCTCTGCTCTAGACTCTAGAGCAGACGTTTCCAAACTATTTTTTCTTGTAGATCCCTTTCAATTTTTTTCTGGCTTCCGTGGATACCCTCCTTGCTACATTTATATCACATTCCCATATTTCCATATTTTATTCACGCCTACGTAGACCCCCATCGAGTCTCCGATGGACCACTTTGGGAATCACTGGTATGATGTAAGTAAATTGGTACTATCAGTGTATGTGTTGAGATCCATTATCGTGGACCCCCATTTTCATTTCATGGACCCCCAAATTTTTTATTTCGCTTACGCCGACCCATTTCACTTTGTTATAGACCCCCAGGGGTCGATATAGACCACTTTGGGAATCACTGCTCTAGAGCAAAAGTCTCACCGTCGCTAATCGCATTTTTTATTGGTGGTAGAGCTCCAGTGGCGGAGCTCGCGGGCGTAGACACCACCGCATTACCTAATATACTTTCTGCTAAATGGTAGTGTTCAGCACTATCGTGTTGGCCACGATATACCTATATTCATCCACGAGAAAATATTTTCATCCAATTCTGTTACCTACGCAATAACTGTATCAGCTTGTAAAAAAAAAAAGGTATTTTGAATCAGATAAAACGAGCATCATAGCCGAGACACTTAGTTTAAAAGCATTTTGTCCATGAGATTGATACATTGATACACGATCAACTTGACAGATCGCCCAATTTAGTATTCACAGGCAAAATAAAATGGTGATTGGATGAAATGTAATCCTATTTTTTGTTTTAGTACCAATGCTACTGGTGTGCAGTGTGGAAATGGCCTTATATTTATATAGTCGACTGACTGCCTCGTTGGTCCAGTGGTTGCAGTGGTCCGGAGTGTGGTACTCGTGCCTCGGACACCACGTAAATGTCGTCGGTCCTGCACCCGATCTCTCTCCGGTCGTGTCGGATTGCCGTCCCGGCTATGGGAGTGAGGGAAAAGAGAGTGCAACTATGTTTGCGCATGCACTTGTGCACTATAATATCTCCCGCGTAGTTGACTAGTCTCCGTTGATATTTAGTTTTAGATTAGATTTTAGTCTCGGTCGGACAATTTTTTTTATGTAGAGTCGGGGTGGCGTTTGCCCGCCGCTTACTCGGGCCACGGCAAGCCCCGCAAGCTAGACAAGGGAGAGCCCGAGTCGAGCTTGCGGGGCTTGCCGCAAGCGTCTGTCTTTGGTCTCTTCGGACCCACCATGGATAGTGTGTCTTAGGTTGTGATGCTTTATTTTTTTATCTGATTTTTCAAGTAAAAATAATTATGCCATACGTTGTTGTATTAATGACGTAGAATAAGCTAACCCGATAAACACCTCTCATAGCTTTTACTCACGCTTTCTATAATAAAATTACTAAATTCACTCGCATATTTATGTACCCAAATGCGACAAAATGATTATGACAATTAGTTTTAAGTATTTAAATGTGTTACCTAACATTTTCGGTTGATTTACCATTTAATTTGGTACTGAATTGAGGTTTTCTATATACTACTGGTAGCTTCCATTATAAAAGGGTGCATGAGGAGCAATTTTGTGTCTTATAGGTACCATTTAAAAATGAATTCAAGCGAAGCGATACTACGCAACGCCCTAAGCGTTGCGATGCGACACCCTTTTTATTATATTTCTCCCTCCACGACCGTGATGAGAGGCAGGTAAGATGTATTATAAAAAACTGGCCAAGTGTGAGTCGGACTCGCGCACGAAGGGATCCGTACCATCATATATGGGACCCCCAGTTAATTTTTTTTTTTCATTTTTAGTATTTGTTGTTATAGCGGCAACGTTAATACATAATTTGTCAAAATTTCAGCTTTTTAGCTATCACGGTTAATGAGATAATTGGTAGGCATGCATTCAAACACGCATATACCCTCGATTTGCAGGTTACGTTTTGGCAACCTCCATCTGTGGTTTTGGCCCATGTAACGGGTGGAGAGCCTGTTAACATCTCTGGGCACATTACCAAACTCCGAGGTACTGGGTTACTTAATTCTAGAAAATTTAAAATCCCAATAGCGCCAGAGATAATGGATCTTACACCGTAATCTCTGATATCCCCGACCTGGGAATCGAACCCAGGACACCAGTAGTGGCCTGCTACCACGAGGCTACTCAGGCAATTAAAATTAACACATAGATATTGATGGTTATTTAATACAGAAATATTCAGAATATATCTTCGTAAAATCTAACGTCTAGCAGATAACGCGCCAAATGCATAAGCAGATTATCACATTTCTGTTCTACCACTAAGTAAGAAATTAAATAAGTTTATGATTGTCTAATCTGTCTTAGCTTTTCAATGGAGAGTTGTTTCAAGGAACAAGAAACAATTAAAACGATATTCGCGGATCTTTCTTAAAAACAATAACACAGTTGTTTAACTTCAGGGCGAACACAACTTTTGGGCTAAAACGTCCGCGCTCACGGAAAATGGTTAAAATTGAGAAAATAATTTATTAGCGCGACATTTTTTGAGATAAAACTTTATCGAGTTGACCGGAGACACCCGCGAGCATTTTCTATGCTTACATTTAAAAAATGAGTGTACGTCTGACCAACTAATTGGTTTTGACAAGGTTCTCTTTATTTATAGACCTTTTTATCTTTGAGTAGCTAAAGAAACCTGCAGGCGTATTCTGTAACTCGGTGGTCAACAATTTGATAGGATACAAAGACGCGTCGTTCGTATCTTTAGCGACCCAGCACTTACTGATAGGCTCGTCGCACATCTCACCCTACGCAGAGATGTTGGGAGTCTGTGCGTTTTTTACCGTCTCTACGACGGTGAGTGCTCTGCTGAACTTTTTTATATGGTGCCACCGTCTCACTTCTTACATCGTTCTTCTCCCCGAAGAGAGAAAGTTCACCCTCACCGACTGGATACTTGGCAGTGCTCAATGGTGCGATTTTCACGTTCGTTTCTGCCTAAAACGTATAAATTGTGGAACGAACTTCTCTCTGAGTTGTTCCCTTGGTGCTACTCGTACAATATTCAACTCTCGGGTTCTTCAAAAATGACGTCCAAAGAGTCCTCCAGGGCTGGCAGCACGTTGGTAACTCCCCTGGTGTTGCAAATGTTCATAGGCGACGCACGGTGATCACTTTCCATCAGGTGGTCCATTTGCTAGTCTGTCAACCTTATGACATAAAAAACCTCCTTCAAAAAATATTCAAAACTGAGTAGACAAAAAACACTAAAAAGCGAAAAATAAACTCAATTAGATAATTTCATTTTAAGGGAATAAACCCGTAATCTATTAATTATAATAAGACAATTACTTTAATATGGGCTACGTACCTATCTACTCATAGCCTTGAAGTCGGTGCCAAGCCAATAGTGCGGCCCGCGCGTTAGGGTTAGGACTAAGGTTGTGTTGTTGCAGTACCTACTACGTTAAGTTATCAAATGCGGCTATTTGAAACGCAGTGAAATAGGCTTTAAATGTATTTAGGTTTAAGGTAGTAGTAGGTACTGCAACACCACAACATTAGTCCTAACGCGGGGGCCGCACTATTGGCTTGGCACCGACTTCAAAGCTATGAGTAGGTAGGTACGTAGCCCATATTATTAAAGTTATTGTCTTATTATAATTAATAGATTACGGGTTTATTCCCTTAAAATGAAATTATCTAATTGAGTTTATTTTTCGCTTTTTAGTGTTTTTTGTCTACTCAGTTTTGAATTTTTTTGAAGGCGGTTTTTTTTTTAATTTTAAAATAAATTCTTTTTTGCTTTTTAGTGGTGTAACTATTATAAGTATTACAATGAAAGTAGGAAGGTATTTCAACTACGAAGGTACTATAGTCTTCATCATCAGTTCTAGAGGTGTATAATAGCGGCTTTTCTGGAACGGCAACGAAACGAAACTAGCTATTGAACTCTAATAGCGGTTTCGAAAACTATCTAGGTATTCCAGTAGCTGGTTCTAAGGCAGTCAAGCAAAAGGCTAAATGTTTAATAATGTACAATATTTAAAAAACTCGCTAACCGCTACTGTAGTGATAGATTGTTTCAATAGGAACTTTGGCTCTTCCTTTATGATGAACAACACTGTTGTGGACATCTTCTGGGAAGGCTTTGTCCAGCTGTGGACATCTTTCGGCTGGAGTGATGTTGATGATGGTGATGGTGGTGGTGGTGATGATGTTGATAGAGGTAGTGATGAAGATGGAGATGATGATGGGGTTGATGATAGACATGGTGATGATGGTGATGTTGATGGAGGTGATGATGAAGATGATGATGGTGATGACGGTGATGATGATCTTGACACGCATAATAGTATGAACATCTTACTTTATCATCATCACTTTCATCATCATCACCTCAATCAACGTCACCTACATCATCTTTATCATCATCATCACATCCATCATCATCACATCCATCGTCATGCCCTCCATCATCTTCACGTCCATCATCATCACCTCCATCATCATCACCTTCATCATCATCACCTTCATCATCATCATCACTTCCATCTTCATCACATTCATCATCATCACATCAATCATCACCACTTCTATCATCATCGCCTCCATCATCATCACCTCCATCATCACCTTCGTCATCACCTCCACCTTCATCATCATCTCCATCATCATCATCACCTCCATCATCATCATCTACATCCGAATCTCTTCCATCATCATCATCACCTCCGTTATCATCACATCCATCATCATCACCTCCATCGTGATCACCTCCTTTAAAAAATGTCGAAATACTTTCAAATGTGCTATGAAATTTGAGTAGTTCCCTCGATTTCTCCAGGATCCCATCATCATATCTTGACATGGCAACAATGGGACCAACTATGCAATAAACCCTTTCGAACAAAAAAAAATCATCCAAATCGGTGCAGGCGTTTTCAAATTATCAGTGAACATACATAAAAAAAAAAAAAAAAAAGATCCGAACGAATTGAGAACCTCCTCCTTTTTTCGAAGTCGGTTAAAAAATAAAGGGATGAAACTTCGATTTGCTTAATAACTTTTCTTGCTGACTTAAATAGATAGCTTAAAGTCATCGACGACACAACGTAGCTTAAAGTCTATTTGTTTTTTTTAAGATATATGTAATCCTCTAGTAGTCTGAGGACGTAGTACATAAAATACCTATATTAAAATATTTTTTTATAAGTTATGAAGTGGCAATTTAGCAGACAGTTTTCAATTGTTTACATTGATGGTAAGTAATACAGAAATATTCAGAATATATCTTCATAAAATCTAACGTCTAGCAGATAACGCGCCAAAGGCATAAGCAGATTATTACATTTCTGTTCTACCACTAAGCCTATAAACATCCATATGACACCCTCTTTTGAAATCTCTTCAATGTAGATAGGTACGTTGTTAGTTAGTCCTAAGGCATTACATCTCTGTGCCGGAAGTTACTGAACCGTCCAAATTGTGGAACTGACTTTTTTATGTAACAAACGTGACAAAAAAGCATGTAGTTCACGTAGATGTTAAGTGATGCCTATAGACAACTTTCTTTTGTTAATGTCTGGAGGTTGACAGACAAGCAGACGGGCCACCTGATGACAAGTGGTCACCGTCGCCTATGAACATTTGCAACACCAGGAGAGTTGCCAACGTGCTGCCAGCCCTGGAGGATTTACTGAGATAGTAGGTAGGTCCTGGATCGTTAACAATACGAACGGCGCGTTTTTGTTGGGAGTCAAGTGGACCAAACTGATATTTGGAATCTCCCGCCCACAAATGAGAGCAGTATTCCAGATCCACATCTACATAAAACCAGAAGTCTAGATGCGTTGCCACCCTTGAGGCCTAAGTTGTTCCGACTGATAGTTATTACGTGTTGAGCACTACAGTTTAGCAGCAGATACATAAGATAATGCATTACCTCCGAGCGCCGACACAAGAACTCTACCAGTAACTTAAATGAGTATGTTGATTGTTTATGTTTAATGTCATAAAATAATGAATGAACGGGTATCGCAGGTCACTCACATGTGCGCAATAACCATGACGCGTGGTCACCGTCCGGTCCCTCTCGACCCGCGATGTGATGCATAATTATATAACAAGTATAGACAATACACATAGATACTTTACCGGTTAATATCAGGGAAATAGTCGCTTGACCGCATGTGCATCTTATACGGTTGTAATAAAAACTGTTTGACTGATTTTTGACAATCGTAGAGTTCTCTGATTGCAACTAGATATAAATAGAACTTTATATAATGTCCTCCACACCAAATTCCGGTCACGGCGGCCAATCTTAACGGAGACTAAACAACTGCGCGGAAGATATAACAGTGCAGAAGTGTATGCGCAAATACAGGTGCACTCTCTATTCCTTCACTCTCGTAGCCCGATGGAACGGCAATCCGACACTTTACGTGCTCTCTGAGGCACGACCGGGCTACTTACTATAAGGAATTTCCTTACCTAAAAAACCCGACTTTTGCCCGCCCTGGGGATCGAACCCAGGACCTCAAGATTCACCATCCCGATTGCGACCACTGAGCCAACGAGGCAGAATTAGAACTATGCCACCAGTACGTACTGGTGGTAAAGTTTCCAGGTGAGGAAGGATGTTTGTTAGGTGTCTTTTTTGCTGACAGTAAATCCATGAATTAATCGTTTTGTCGGCGAATCTTTCGTAGTTGAAAGGTTTTGTCGTTGAACAACCGATAAACGAAACATTCTGTCGGCGGCTTATTCGATAGAGAAAGGTTTGTCGGAGATAAGTTTCAGAATTCACTTTTGAACATGATTGGCTCAACGTCAGGCAGTTAAGTAAAAAATGGTTTTATGTAATGGAAGTGGCAAACAAGCATGCAGTTCACATAGATGTTAAGTGATGACTGCAGCCTAAGAGACACCAACACAAAGACCAAGGTCAAAATGCAGATGCGTTACCACTAAAGTCTAAGGTGTTATGCCTCTGTGCCGGAAATTACAAGGCCATACATTACTACCCGACCGGAACACGATAGTGCTGAACACTACCATTTAGCGACAAGTGTATTAGGTAATGCGGTGGTGCCTTCACCCGCGAGCTCCGTCACTGGAGCTCTACCACCAGTAAAAAAAGTTGAGTTGAGGTCGAGATCACGACGTATCATATGGGTGTTAATATCCCTGTACCGAAAGGGGAATGGCAGGTGGTTGGCAATTGGTCGAATCTCCACAATAGGTATCTAAATGCTGTCCTATTTAAATTTCTCCAATCATGTTGAATCATTGCCTCTCGACTTAAAGTTATGGACATATAAAATCAAAATAATACAGGAGTTGTAGTTTTTTATAACATACAACATAAATTGCCGCGTGCAGTAAAACATTTCTCATTTACAAAAATCGCTTCAGTGGTTTTTGTAGTTCGAAAAAAAATAGCTTGCAACGGTTTTGTTTATGGTACGATCCTTGTTTTAACAGGATTTTTTTCGCTATTGGATTGGCTCTGGCTCTTGACTCTTATGAACAATATGAACACAGTATCCTATGTAATTATTGTGTTGGCGTATTGCCAATCGGAAAAACACTTTTTCAATCATTTTGAATACCTACCATCAGATTTTACTTCATCGAGACTAGCAAATAATATAGTCATATTAAATTTTTTACTGATGGTAGAGCTCCAGTGACAAAGCTCGTGGGCGTAAGCTCCATCGCATTACCTAATATACTTGTCGCTTAATGGTCAGGTGGTAATGTACGGCCCTGTAATTGCCGACACAGAGGCATAACTTCTTAGGCCTACAGTGGTAATGCATCTGCATTTTGACCTCTGGTCTTTGTGTGGGTGTCTATAGGCTGCAGTCATCACTTAACATCAATGTGAACTGCATGTTTGTTTAGTTGAAAGCTCAAAGAAAGCATTCGAGTTAGATCATTATTATCCAAATATAATTTGATCAATGTTTAAATGGAATTGTAATGATTATAATGTAGAAATTGATAAAATATATTATGTTCTGTTATTTGCATGCCAATGAAGTGGTGAAATATGAAAGGAAGTCATTTTATTATACTGAAGATCTCATGTACTATATTTCTAGCAAATAAATTCATTCATTCATTCATAGGCAGTCGGCCCCCAGTCAAACCTGAGACCTAAGTTGTTATTTCTCTGTGATAGTTATTACCGTTCCATGCATTTCCATCTAATTGTTTTATATTATTTCGCATTAACACATGCTTGTGAAATATATTTTATTATAAAGAAAAATGGAAAGAAAAATTTGTCTTCAGGCGAGACTCGAACTCGCGACCTACTGGGAATCTAGTCCAGCCGCTCTTCCAATTGAGCTACTGAAGTCCTGCCCGATTTGTCAAATCTTTCCTTCACATTTATTGCATTGCTTTATGGTAGCAGCAGCGCCATCTATTGCCAACTATGCTAGTTAGGCAACTAGCATAGTTGGCAATAGATGGCGCTGCTACTATGCTAGTTAGGCAACGAGCATAGTTGGCAATTGAGCTACTGAAAGCTCAATTGGAAGAGCGGCTGGACTAGATTCCCAGTAGACCGCGAGTTCGAGTCTCGCCTGAAGACAAATTTTTCTTTCCATTTTTCTTTAAAATATAATACATTACCATCTAAGCGGAATACGATAGTGCTGAATACGATCGTTTGGCAGCAGGCAGAATAGGTAATCCGGTGGTGCCTACGCTCGTCTCCCTGCACTGGAACCCTACCACCACTATGATATGCCTCTGTGCTGGAAATTACCAATTGATCGGTTAGCTTCACGCCAGGTCCCTAACGGGGTAGGCAGAGAGTGTAGAGCGCCAGATATCCCGGTCCTGACATACCTCTCGTGACTCGTCTACCTTCATCATTCTCTTAAGATGCAGATTAAGTAATGATCATAATAATTTGCTAAACGTAGGTACAAGTACATCATTCTAATGAAAGAGCTCCAGTGGATGTGATAGTAGACACGACTGTGTTATCAAATCTATCGATAAATTGTGCTTAGTGCGTCGTGTTCCTGTTTGATAGGTATTATTACCTAAGTGATATACGATGCAGTTCAATTTCAGTGCTTAGCAGCCGGGTTAAATCAGTGTGAATCAATAAACAAACGTAGGTACAGTACGTACAAAATTTTTAATCCGTGAAGTTAGTTAAAAGTCGTTGTACTATTCATTTTTTCTCAATAACACATACGAGTGAACTTTAGAAATTAAAGAAAAAACGGAAAGAAAAAATTGACTTCGGGCAGGAATCGAACCTGCGACCTCAGGATAACCAGTCCAGCCGCTTTACCACTACCGAAGTCCCTGCGAAGAAAGCGATTTTATGGTATTTACTGGTGGTGGAGTTCCAATGCAGGAGATCGAGGGCGTAGGCACCACCGCATTACCTTATCTGTCAGCCGCCTAATGGTATAGAACGCCAAATAGACACAAAAAGCCAGGGTCAAAATGCTGATTCGTTGCCACTCCTGAGGCGTAAGTTGTCGTAGTTATCAGAGGGTCATACCATTCACCATTTAACCAGAAAACGAAATTGCGGGACATTACTATTTCCAATGCTACCGCTTACAACAGTAACGCCTGCGTCCTCGAGCTTAAACACTGGAGCTCTACCACTAGAAGACCTTATGGTTCTTCTATTAGAATTTTATAACGTCAATACCATAGCTCATCTATTAAAACTCTATGATACCTGGCGCTCTGCACTATCTGCCTACCCCGTTAGGGACCTAAAGAGACATACATACATACAACAGCGTTTTTAAGAATATAAGTTAGTAATATTGTAGTATGTACTTATACTGCTTTTTTGTTATATTAAAATTTTTTACTTGTTTAACTGACAAACTTGTTAAGCATCAGTGTATTATTCACACCGTTTTGCTATATGATAATTATGATGTATTAGCTAGAACCTTTCTTTATAATGTCTTTTAAGTGTGGCTAATTAATGTCTTTCGCTATCTACTTTTTTTCTATATGTGGAGACTTATAAATGATTCTTTCGTTTCTTTTAATGTACCCACGCTCTAATTGTAATAATCGATAGTCTTCATAATAAATAAAAATAAATATTTTTAATAATATAAAATGTGAGTTAAAAGGATAATCTAGCAAAATACTAAAGTTGGTAATCACTTGCAAAAGTTTTTATGATTTATTAGATAATCATCCACATTCCTTAGTCCTGCGTAACCAAGGTTTTGTCATCGTCCTTTATTTTTTACTTCTACCTATTCATTGTTATTCGTACAATCTCTATAACAATACTAACAATAGGGTAAAGCGCTTTTCTATGCGCGTACGCTCTACAAAACTACGAATTTTATTATTAGCATATCAAGCTAATCGCTATAGAAATAAAAATCATTCTATTCTACTCTCTAATACCGTGCAATAAGGTTGAGAAATTGTAAATGTGAGCGCACGAAGTGAGTTTGCCTAAGGTGTGTTTCGGTGCGATGCACATGGAGTCGGCAGTCGTGCGACCAACGACTGTGGTTCCGGTGGGGTCGATCACCAGCGCGTAGTGAGTGCGTGCCTTTACATTTATTCCAAAGTTTACCCGCGTGAGGTTCGAACGTCGAATCCGCGCCAAAATTTTGCCGCGATCTATCGTGCAAAGATTAAAAACTTTTTATTGTTCCTTTTTTTTTAATTAAAAACTGTGGCACTGTATTGTGTAGATTTAATTATGAAAACAAAATTAATCCAACAATATTTAGCAGTGATAAAGTAAACAGTATTCGTTTAGTGAACAATTTGTGCAATGTTTTGTGAGCCAAGGAAATTGCGAAAATGAAGATGAGTTGCAATTATATTGTGAAATTTTTAGTTTTGCTGGTATCCATTATTAGAACCGGTGAGTACTTTAGCGATTTTTCAGCGATTATTTTTTGTTATTTATTTACCTGCATAAAACCTGTTTAGGTATTTTGTTTATAAAATTCTTGTACCTTTGTGTTATCAATTGAGACTTGAGACAAAAATGTGATAACTCATCCAATTATAAGAATTAAGAAATAAAATACTATACAACAGGAACTTTGAGATATCCATTCATTAATTGAAGCTCTATTTGAATATTTTAAATTAAGTGTAATAAAATGCCTATGTACGAAAATAATTCAATAAATATTTTAAATATACATTTATATTCATAAAAACATGGCAGGTATAGGTACTTGTACGTACTATAGAGATTTGTATGGTTCCAAATTCAAATTTTGCTCTACACAAAAGACGCGTTGAACTCTTATTTGAGTCTCTTATTAAATCTCATTAATATTTATTTGTTTAAAACAATAACTCACATAACTGTTGTTATTGAATCTCATTATAATGATTAAGCATGGCATTGTAGTAAATAGACTAACGTAAGTAATTCTAGTCCCACGTACCTATGTATCTTTTAAGATTTTAAATGAAAATGTGTATGTTCGTCTGTCTCTGTTTGTTCAAAACAGCTATACCGCTTTTAATGAAATTTCAAAAGGTGATAGTTATAGAGACCCAGGGAACAACATAGACAATATTTTAAATCTAAAATCAAAAGAAACCAGCTAATCGTAAGTTGTTTTCACGTATGCTTAAATGCACGCATTTACCTCTACCTATCCCTTCAGGGATTACAGGCGTGAAGTTAGGTTTTTTTTTAAATCAATCCCTAAACAGTTTTAATAAGGAATGCTAGTTTGTATTGAAGTCCTTAATTTTTGTAATTAATTCCACGCGGACGAAGTCGTGTTAAAAGTTATGCATTGGGACATGACGACCCCGCCGCCAATAGTAGAAAAGGATTATTATTCCTCCTACCATCTATAATACTTTCTAATACTAAGCCATCGAGGCTGAATTTTTGATTACAGTAAGTTAACTTAAACCTACCTTACTTGAATCCTTGCAAATTGTAAAAATTATTTGTTCGCATGCGATTTTCAAACCACAAATCAGGCTAATCTATTTGCAACCATAATGTACGAGTTTTTTGCTATAGCCAAGTTAGATAACGAGTAGTTATGAGTTTTTTTATGAAGCAAAAACATGTTATACCTTCTTAAATCTAAATGTAAACATTGAATACTTATGCAAACCATCTACTACGTAGTCTAGGTACTTAGCTGTGTATTTATATTTAAACTAGCTTTTGGTTCGTTGCCACTCCTGAGGCCTAAGGTATTATGCCTCTGTACCGGCAATTACAGGGTCGTACCTACATTACCACCTGACCGGAACACGATAATGCTGAACACTATCATTATGCGGCAAGTAGATTAAGTAATGCGGTGGCGCCTACGCCTGCGAGCTCCATCACTGAAGCTCTACCACCAGTACGTCACTGAAGCTCTAGGTACTCATCATCATCACTTCAGCTGAAAGACGTCCACAGCTGGACAAAGCCTTTCGCCGAACATGCCCACAACAGTGTTGTGCATCATAAGGGGAGAATATGCCTTAATTACCGCGCTTGGCGTATGGATTGGGGATCGCAGTGGCGGTTTTATCGTGGAACGTAGTTTGCCCATCGCGCGTTGTTATATTTACTATCGATCTGTTGAATCGTTTGGTTGACTGACTGCACTAGCGGTAGAATTTTACTTCATTAGAGGGCGATAGGTTCGTTACATCCCGATGTCGCGGTAGGCACTTAGTCTGGTAAAAAAAAACTGTGTTAAAACGTCTTTTGATGCGCCGATGTCATTGGAAAACGGCATCCTACATTTCGCGACACGCACTTGGCCTCGTATTTTTCGTTATTATTGAGTTGACACACAATAAAGTGGGGTACCCATATGAACTAGTTGACATAAAGATGAAACAATAATTTGAATTTATTTTGTATGCTCATGGTCATAATGTTTCGTATATTTCTCACGTTGCCTAAGTAGGTACCTATTTGTCATACATCATAGAACAAGTGGGTTTGTACATTACTAACGTGAATTAAGTAACTGGTATGATCCACGAAAGTGGCAAGTTAGCTGGTAGTGATTAGCTTAAAAAACATTTTTTTTTTCACAGCCCCACATTAGGTCTAAACCTGTATCGTGGGTGTCGTTGTAGGTACACATACAACACATACACAAACACCCAGACCCGAAACAAATATCTGTAGGCCATATAAATATTAGTCCCGGTGCGGGGATTGAACCCGCGACCCTTCGAATCAAACGGTCATCTCACACCGCTGGACTAACCGGGTCGTCAACTATCGTATAACACTCACTGGTGGTAGAGTCCCAGTGTAGGCTGTTTAGGGCGCACCGCATTACCTAATTTATCAAACTCAAACTCAAAAATTCATTTAATCATTTGGAAATAATAGAATTTGCTTGTGATAGGTCAAATTACAAATATAAAATTAAAGCGAATAACAACTGATACGTTGATTAATATGTCAAAGTAAACAAAATAAAATAAATAATAGTCCAAAAATACTTAATGATAAAAATAGGTATCAACAGAATTTTTCTTTAAAAATAAAATATCAACAGAATGTTCCATACTTTCTTTTACAAACGGCAAGATAAGACTAAACAAAAAAATAAAAAAATCTGCCGCTAAATGGTAGTGTTGAGCACTATTGTGTTCCGGTTGGATGATAGGTAATTTATTACTATGTAATAACAATCACAGAGACATAAAAATTAAGGTTTCAGGGATGGCAACGCATCTGCATTTTGAGCTCTAGTCTAGTCTATGTGTAAATATCTATAGTCATCACTTAACATCAATGTGAGCTGCATGCTTGTTTGCCACCTTCATTCCATTAAAAAAATACAAGATAACTACTTTTTGAAAGGGTTCAAACGTTGTTATTTAACATAAGCCACAAAATACGTAGTCCCACGAGAAAAGCCTTTATGACGAGGGTTAGTTCGTTAGTTAAAACGATAAATTTATTTTAATTAAATTATTACTAATGCTTATGTCACAACATTGTTAAGTTTTAGTTTCAAAGTCATAAAAAAAAAGAAAATTTCATATAACGATATAGAGTATTTATGTATTGCATCTTTTCAGGTGTATGATTATTTGAATAGTGGGTTAGAATATAATCTTACTATTAGTAGGAGAGATACTGAACCCTCCTAGTAATGTTGGCTCTGTAAGGCCAGAAATATTTGTAGGAATGAATCATAACATGCTGAGTACAAAAACCAATCGCCTGGCAAGGATCAACCCGTCGAAAATATGGAAGTAACTTTTCTCATCAGAAATCCAGATGACGTGACGGGTTTATCCTTGCCAGGCGATGGTTATCGTATTTAGCATATTATGACTCATCCCTACAAAAAAATCTAGGCTACAGGCGTTCCGATACTCAAAGGGTTCACTAGCTCTTGCACCATATCCCCGCAGAAGTGCATTGTGAATTTAATTATAAAAAAATTAGCAATGTTTTATTTTTCTATTGTACGTAACGAAGGTTGCAAACAAACATGCAGTCCACACAGTTAAGTGATGACTGCAGCCTATAGACATCTACACAAAAACCAGAAATTATCGAATTCCGATGAGATGATCATGTATGACCCCGTAATAACTATCACAGATACATAACAACTAAGATCTCAGAGCAACGCATCTGCATTTTGATCTTCAGTTCTTGTGTATACGTCTATACGTTGCAGTATTCACTTACCACCAATCTGAACTTTATGCATGTTTGTCATCATAATAATATAAAAAATCTTTCAATATAATATTACTAGCTGTTGCCCGCGGCTTCGCCCGCGTGGTTGTCGTTTTATAAATAATTTAAATTTTACAATCCCATGGAAATGTCCTAATCAAGTTTCCCGTCGCGTACCTTTTGTTTTATGTTTAGACGTGATTAAGTACTCCACCTATATGTGGAGTACTTAATCACGTCTATAACTTCAAAAATCTCTATTTAATTTTAACCCCTTATATTTGAAAGTTTAGGGGTGATTTTGACAAAATACTGATACACGTACCTATTTTTTATTCCTAACAGAAAGACTGGAACATCACATTTCAAATCTCTAACTTAGAAACTACCAAAAATCCCACACAAATTTTAACCTCAATTCCATACAAACAGTACCCTTCCATTTTCAATTTAGGGGGAAATTTTGTCCATTTCACTTAAACAGATCAATTTTACTATTCCTAATCATGAGCCTGTATACCAATTTTTATGCTGTTTAGTTCAGGAATGAGAAACTTTCCATAACGGTACGGCCCTGTCATTTCCGACACAGAGGCATAACACCTTAGGCCTTAGGAGTGGTAACGCATCTGCATTTTGACCTTGGTCTTTGTATGAGTGTATATAGGCTGCAGTCATCACTTAACATCAATGTTAACTGCATGCTTGTTTGTCACTTTCACGATATAAAAAACGGCATTAAAAACTGACAAATACCCGTACAAACTATCACCTACTCTCTTAGAGGGTTGGGGCAGATTTCCAAAAAAAAGTTTATATTTTCATTTATTTTATTCATTTATTTCATATAATTAGGCTCCTGGAGAGCACTTTTACATCGTCTTTTTTTTTAAACTAACCTAGAGTGAATAACCACTAATAATAATCAAAAACACATAATAAATTAAATAGACTCTGAATAATTTTGTATAACATGGAAAGCATCATTTTAAGAACTTTAACGTTGTTTTCTTTAGTAACAAAGAGTCTGGACACCAATTTTTGGCTAAAGTCCAATATAAAATTTTACCCCCTCTGATAAGGGGATGGGGGCAATGTCCAAAAAAAAATTATGTACGAAATTATTTGTTAGGCTCAAAGAGCCCGCATACCAAGTTTCAACTTTCTACCTTGAATGCTCCCTACAAATTGCCATCCCCTATGACAGGGGGTGGGGTAGATTTCCAAAAAAAATTAAATATCAAGTAAACGTTGTTTTTTTAGCATCAAAGAGGCCGCATACCAAATTTTGGCTTTCCATTTTGAACACTGCGGAAAGCCCAATACAAATTTCACACCCTCCTTTAAGGGGATGGGGTAGATAAAATAAAAAAATATGTATTTATTGTTTGTCAGGCTCATAGAGTTCGCATACCGAGTTTTAACTTTCTACCTTTAAAATTGTGGAATGCTCCATACAAATTTCCACCCCCTATTTTAGGGGGTGGGGCAGATTTCTAAAAAAAATAATTCAATAATAAGCAAAAGTTGTTTGTTTTTTTTAGTAACAAAGAGTCCGCATACCTTTTTTTGGTTTTCCAGCCTGAACACTGCCGTAAAGCCCAATACCTTCAAATTTCATCCCCCGTATTAAAGGGATGCAGATTTCTAAAAATAAATGATGTACGTATTGTTTGTTAAACTCAAAGTGTAGTTATATATAGTTTTCATACCGACTTTTAACTTTCTATCTTGAAAATTGTAGGATGCTCCATACAAATTTCCACCCCCTATTTTAGGGGGATGGGGATAATAAAAGGAGACAAAAAGTAGCCTATGTTCTTTCTCAAAGTCAAATCTATCTCTGTACCAAATTTCATTAAAATCGGTTCACTCGTTTGGACTTGAAAAGGTAACAGACAGACAGACATACAGACAGAGTTACTTTCACATTTATAATATTAGTAGGGATCACAGTCTAAAGAAAACGAACATGTAAGTGATATTATGCTCTCAATGACGACCTTGTAGTCTAACATCCGAACAGATCGGTGCAATCTACTTATCTGTTTACACCGGCTTGCCAGGTAGCCATTAACGTAAATACGTAGGAAATACATCATAGTCATAATTATTTTATAAGTTTTAGTTCGAAACACATTTGATTTAATAACAAATGGGTGTAACAAATCGTTCCTTTTTTTCTAATCAATGATAGCTGATCTGAACATATTTTGATAGGCAAACGTGTTTGTTTATGTATGAAATTTGACAAAAACAATGTTTCATTCGGTAAACAGATAGGTGAAGGTCGACCTAGATTCGGCTCCCCTACTACTATACCATACTATATATCCCCTACTAGTACTCGTGTATAGTGAAGTGGAATAACACTGCGAAAACATGTTCTTTCGGATTGCCTCCAAAACTTAATTGTAAATGTTTTGGTAAAGTAGCCATCGCTTTACTGGAATTACTGTGACTCTGACTGACGGACTGATAAATTGACTTTGATTTTTACGTTACTTATTACGAATACGAAATATCGTTTTACTTGACACTGGCAATATGCATAACAAGCGATGCCATTAAATTAAAAAAAAACTGAATAAAAGTACACAGGAGAGTTTTGGCGGGAACGCGGAATAGAGCTGTGTCGCTGCGTAATATTTTATATTAATATTAGTCGCGTTTTTTATGTGTAAAAATGGTGGGATTTTTATTATAAAACATTCGATAATGTTCACGGGTATAGGAAAGTGATATTATGAAGTGAAAAGTGATTTTTCATGTTGTCTTCAAAACATCGTGAAATCTCCTAGTAAAGTCCCCACTTTACTGGAGCCATCTCATCATATTCCACATGGAAGCATCCAATCATCGTCATCTTCCATATGGATATTCATTATCATAAGAAATGAGGAAAAAAAATTACTGAAGATTGGCTGTTAAGGACTTGAATCCGTAGCCGTAAAATAAGTTTAAAAAAAAGTAGAACTTAGGATATTTCGTCTGCTGGATATAATGATCCAGCTGGTATGATTACGGTTCATAACCATACGGGTCAAGCTCATTAGCATTTTGTTTCTTTGGTCAGCGATAATCATCTACGTTGCAAAATGAAAGCGAAATGGTTTGAAGATTGAATATGATATATGTATGCGCCGCGCTAATTGAATAACTTGACTTCTGTCTACTACCTACAGTATCCAGCAAGAAATATTGACTGTATCGAAATAGACTTAGATTGCATATCGAGCCTACGAAAGATTCGAAAGAGGCAATCGGTCGAATTCGTAGTGCTTATCCATTCGGAGAATACAGGCGTGTAGTCACGTTAAGTATAATAGGCGATGTTTTTCAATATAAACAAGCCTAAAGTCGTTCAATATTAGAATAATTTTGAACGACTTGAGGCTTATTTGAAAAATGTGTTATTTAAGCTATTGCAAACTAATTTTGAACATTGAACAATACCTAATTCTGATGTTTGATGCCACCGCCTTTAAGTACAAAAGTATAGTATCCAACAACAAATATTGCACTTCGACTTGAGGAACTTCGGCTTATTTCGGGTCTGTATCTCTATCGCACATTAATTTTTTTTTTATGAATTGGCATCGCTATTACGCATATTGCCAGTGTCAAGTAAAACGATGTTTTGTATTCATCATAAGCAGCGTAGAAGTTAAAATCAGTTGGTTAATTATCAGTCAGTCAGTCAGAGTCACAGTCAGTAATTCGAGTAAAGCGATGGCTACTTTACCAGAATATTTACAATGAAGTTTTGGAGGCAAACTTGAAAGCCGTGTGTTCGCACTGTTATCTATTTCACTATACACGGGCACTGTAATAAACCTATATTAAACAAAATGCCATCAACTTTATTTAATACTAGCTGGCCCGGCGAACTTTGTATCGCTTTAAAGTAAGGATAAAAAAATACACTACAGTTTTAGCGAAAGTAACAATACAGCATATGATTTTTAATCTTTCCTGGCCCGTCCAGTTTTGGTAATACATCAATCACATTCATTAAAAATAAAATGTGTACGTCAGAATGGCGGGCATTGTGACATTAGAATTTTTAAAATTATTGATTTTATTTCACGAATTATCAAAGAATACGAACTTTGCGTATACATGTTCTTGACTCAGAATAATATTTTTTTTACGATCTTTAATTGTAAATAGGTTTCGATTTACCTAAGTTACAGAAAATATGACATGTAATGTCTGTGCTTAGGTTCATAATGGCGGATGTGAAAAATTTAATATTAACGTTGTGCATTTTTAACCACAAATGCCACCAACACTACCACCACTATCACCACCATCGTCACCACCACCACCACCACGACAACTAATGCCTCCAAAACTACCAACAACACGACCAACGGCACAAACGTGGGTTCCCTACTTTACTGCGAAATACGTTTCATCGAAAAATCATTGGCCGACAAATATACCTACATCGAAGACTTCATTGAGCGATGCTGCCTCCATCGCGACTAAAAACCACCACCACCACCACTAACGCCATCAACACCGCCACCAGAGTCACCAACAACACCTACGCCACCAACGACACTAATGACATCAAACCCACTAACGCCACCACCACCACCACTTCCAACACCACCAATGCTACCAACACCACTAACGCCACCATATAAGACCTAAAAATTCTGTAAAAGTTTTAAGCGTCTACTTGGTACCGTAATTAATATCGAGCAAAAAATATACGAAAAAAAAAACACTTTTATTCCCTTGAACCCCTTAATATTTTCATTTTTTATTTTTGTATTTAATTTTGTTGTTATAGCGGTAACAGAAATACATAATTTGTGAAAATTTTAGCTTTTTAGCTATCACTGTTTATGAGATACAGCCTGGTGACAGACGAACGGACGGACAGACAGACAGACAGCGTAGGATTAGTAATAGGGTCCGTTTTTACCTTTTAGTTACGGAAGCCTAAAAAAGATAGAAGATAGAGAATAGTTTGAAAATATTCAGTAATAATATTATTTTTTAAATAGACATAACTTTTTTATTTCTGAACCGATTCACATTAAACAAATACTAAATCTTACTTGAAACTTAAAACAATATATATGTAAAAACCAGAAATCGAATAAGCCGTTTCTGAAATAAGCTTGCACAAACACACAGACAGACATTTTTCCGGGATAAAATGTTGTGCGCCAAACACTAAAGTATAATTATACTAAGTTTCATCGTAATCGGACCGGTAGATTTTGTGTGATGCTTGAACAAACAGATTTTTTTTTTAATTACATATTTGTGTTCAGTATCGTGCTAGTAGCATCCCCTGGTAATTATTTTTTCAATATTTTTAATGTACAGAATTTACACTTCTACAGTTTTATTATAAGTATAGACTAGAGGACCGCCCCGGCTTCGCGCGGTGCAATGTTGTCTACTCTCTCCTATTCGTCTTAGCGTGATGATTATACATAGATATAGCCTAAAGTCTTCCTCGATATCTTTTATAGTTTAGGCAGCGTACGCAAAATAAGTAACTTTTCTGGTTGATTTTTTACACCTTGTGTCTGTAAAACCCAAATATCTTTCGGATCCCTATTTTTTTTTCAAAATAAAATATAGCCTATGTTACCCGTGGATAATGTAGCTTTCGAATAGTGAAAGAATTTTTAAAATCGGTCCAGTAGTTATTGAGCCTATTCAAAACAAACAAACAAAAAAATATTACCTCTTTATAATATTAGTTTAGATTTAGATAACTCAAAAATACACCAAAAAAATGAAATAAAATAAGAGCACTACACGCCTCTTTCAATGTTCCCGCCAAAACTCACATTACATATTTAACATTTGTCTACCGGACTATCAGTGCCTACGTATGGAGTGCGTAGCAGAGATAATGCTCTACGAACTCGAAACTAGCCGATTGTCTTTTTCATAAGCTCTACGTGCAATATCTCACGACGGGTCTGTACTGTGAGTAGGTAATTAGTAAATGTTCTATTCGTACCTTTTAATACCCGATCCCTTCTTATCAGTAGCAGGCGCCGTCAATTGATAACCTTTTTGTCATAGATAACGAACTTGAATAGCTTCCATTTTTAAAGTCTAATGCTTAATCTAAATTTATACAACATTGTACACGTCTGAATCATCCTTAAGTCTGTGATATTGAATAATACTAATATCTTACTTTTTGTTTTTTTTTTTTTGTTTCGTAATGCATCACAATGAATAAAATAATGGTTATGTAATGTTCGAAATGTATTTGTAAATCCATACACCTATATTATAGGTACACTAATATTATAAAGAGGAAACATTTGTGTTTTTGTATGTATGTTTGTAACGTTTTCACATAACAAATGGACCGATTTCACCATTAAAAAGCTGCATCTTCACTGAGTGACATTGGCTATATTACATTCATAAAGGCGCGGGCCCACCATAGTTTAACGCTATCAATGTGGGTCTACGTTTCCACTGGGAGTACACGAATATGGCATACAACTATCGCTTATCTATCCTTGGCTTGCAGTGGGTCGTGCGTAGTCTCCGTACGCCGTGCCACGCCACGCTATACATTATTCGTATGTACTCCAGTGGAAACATTTTGACCCACATGGAGAGATGTCTAGCTGATATGTGCCGCGTGTCCGTGCACAACATGCGTCGCGGTGGGCCCGCGCCTTTACACCTGTGCAAACCCGGGGCAAGCTAAGTAATATAGAAAACTGTAACGAGACAGTCTGAACTTACATCATAAAATCTTTTAAAAAATATATCACATTATTAATAAATTCTATATCTACTTAGGTACAGACTATCTCGTAGTAGCAAAAAAACTATAGTTTTTTTATGTCATGAAGTGGCAAACAAGCATACAGTTTACATTGATAGTAAATTTATAATACCTATAATAACAGTTGTCTAAACATTTAATAAAAATGCTTTCTACAAAGAATGAGCGTACTCTCAAAAATAGACTCTTCAAGTTTAAATGATAATGTCGATAGGCGACTCTGCCCCAATTCCTAAATATCGTAAACATATTTTTTCGTTTAATTAGAGACGAACTTTCATTTTCGATTGTGTTTTGTAATTACTTATTTTTAAGTTGCAAGAAAGTTGGTAAGCAAAAACTGAAACAATCGATGCGCAAAGACTTGTAAAGGTGTCGACGCAATAGATCCCATTTTTTTTTGTTTGTTAAGCGAGAAAAAGGTGTCTGTTTCAAGGCAGATCGGATTAAGTTCGAGTTACTTTGTTTCCGAGTTGTCAGTAGGGCTATCACGCTTATTTTGAGATTGAAAAATGTTCGAGCCATATTCGCGTTCACACTAGGTCACATGATTCTGTACCATTGAGAAATTAGCTATATCTACGAGGCTCTCTCGTGTCACAATGTTTGTCCTCAATGGACTCCTAAACCACTTAACCGATTATAATAAAATTCGCACACCGTGTGCAGTTCGATCCAACTTGAGAGATAGGATAGCTTACATTACGCTATAACTAATAGGAGCAGAGCAGCGCGGGCGAAGCCGGGGCGGGCCGCTAGTAGGTATATAAATATATTTTAATTATGTGGCCTACTCCCTAACTACTTCCATTAATTAACTAATTAAAGGAATAAAACAGTAAATATTTTTGTATAATATTAATGGATATAGATAAAAAACTTAAACACCTCATCCAAAACTATTAAAAATACTTGGACTCATCAGTAGTTGAATGTGAACTCTTAGCTTAGAATCTTAATATATGATTAAATTTTAATATATGATTGCTTTTTTGTAATGGTGTTTTCTTTTTTGTTTTGATGTAGGTACATAAGCATTCAAGATTTATTTAAGCAAAGACATGTAAATGGTAAAAACTAGTAAAAAGGTTTGTATTTTTTTCTGTTCATTTTTTATATGTACACTTTTTGTCTTCCGAATACAATAAAAATAAGTAAAATAGTTACAAATAGTTAAAACCATTTTTCGTTGACAACCCTAGTTGACGATCTGACAAGTTTTGTGAAACGAAGATTGGTACAAATTGAAGTGAGAATGTAGTTTCATTGTAAATCTGGTGTAAGTAAATAAAATATGATAATAACGTCCTATTTGTTTAAAAACAACGGTAGCCTGATACTCCTAATTATAAAACCTTTATCATCTTTTCCAGTCGTGAATAAAGATTTTCCAGTGTGATTAATCAAGTGATCCTTATCAAGCACTTAATTTATGTGTGAAATGTATGATCAATCATCCACGTCAGTTACTTGATAATTGGATTTGTGTTTAAGTTAAACTATCGAACGCGGCCAACCCGTTGTCAAGCCCGCTACGGAATTTGCAGTTGTGAATAAAGCATCTACAAACAGGAACCCATTTATAGAAACTCTCGAAAAAACTAGAAACAAAACAAGTACAGTAAGGTTTTACCTTTTATGTATGTATGTATCTTCACGCCAGGTCCCTAACGGGGTATGCAGAGAGTGTAGAGCGCCAGATATCCCGGTCCTGACATACCTCTCGTGCCTCGTGGTAGACGATCATCACTCTCTTCATACATGCACGCCGATTCCTAAGACTTTTGACCCCACCATCAGACAGAACTCGACCTATTTGGTCATGGTAGGTCAGTCTTGGTCTTCCTGGGCCTCTGCAACCATCCACATTCGCATTGTAATATGAATTACCTTTTATAATATGAATTATCTCTGTATTTTCTACATACGTTTCTGTATTTTCACACCTACCTTTGTCCTCCAACATAAGCACGATTAATCAAATCATTATGTAGGTACCTACATTAACTACGTGTACGTGCAAATGTTATTCATGCCATTCACGCGTTATTCTGTTATCGAATAATTTCATTAAAATCCAACTCGTACCCATTCCTTGAATAACTTACACAGATAATTCAATTTCATTTTTCCATACTTTACCTATCAATTTGCTCGTAGTCCCAGCATTTTCAGTCGGTAACTCGAGATATAAATTATTCTAAAGCTTTTCACAGTTTTAAAGCATCTTTTATTTAAAATGGCTAATGCAAAACAGCATTTAATTGAAAGAGACGTAAAAAGCTTATCGGGTGTTTTTCACAGAGGTCCTGTGAACTGAGTAATCTTGAATGTATTAAATCTCTTTTTTTAAATGAGAATACGACTTTGTTTTGTGTGAAAAGTGAAAATTGTGGCTAGCTTGTGAAAAATGTGATAATGTTTTAAACTGTTTTGGTACTATTAATTTAATTCTATATATAACTACTTGTATAAAAAAATTGTGCAATACATATTTGTGATAAGAAGAATCTGATTAATAAAGGTCTGCCGTTAAATATGGGATCACCGGTTCACATATTTTGATTTCTAATTATGTGATGTAACTGTAATTTTTTTTAATAAGATACATGTTTAGGTGGTAGTAGGATACCTTTAATAGGATATTTGTAAAAAGATTTAGTTAACTCTCATTATGTTTATCCACATAGGTATTTTAAAACCATATTGCCTATTTATTAAGGGTTACTAGTCTAACATTGTTTTTTACTGGTGGCAGAGCTACAGTGATGGAGCTCACGGGCGTAGGCAATATCGCATTACCTAATCTACTTGGCGACAAATACCTAGCGGTGTTCAGCACTAGGTACCTCAGTCTCCGGCACAGTTATAAAAATATAGACCTCAGGAATGGCATTCATTGAAATCTCTGGTTTTAGGTTATGTTAATCCACTATTCACTTAACATCAATGTGAACTGAACGCTTGTTTTCCATTTCATGACACCAAAAAAAAAAAAACGCTACGAATGTCAGGTGCGGTGCAGTTAAAACGCAAACGAAATCACGATAAACAAAATGCAATACCGCGTGTCACAGCTATTCTCAAATAAAAATATCGCTAAATCAAGTTTAATAACACGCGAGGGAAGGACATTGATAAAATTATGCCTGAGTTCACACGCCTACTTCGTAATGAGTTCTGAGGTCCTTTGTCTCGTGAGAAATGTGAGATTGTATGTAGTCAATGATGTTCATACTTTATAGGCATATCTCTCCAAGTAGGTTACATTTAAAACTTTTGCGCGTAAATTTTGATCAAGTATCAAAATCTTTGTAACTATGTAAAGAGTTTGTTTATGGTTTTGTTATGTGTTGTGTGAGTAATTTTCGTCGGGACGTGACGACCCTACTGCCTACTAGGGGACGAATTTTCCTCTACTGGAAGAGAATTCTTCTAACCGAATAATGGTGGTTAAACACTTCCAATAGGGCGGTAGTAAGTGCAATAGCGCAAGATAAGCAACAGCGTCCTGCGATAAAACTGCCACTGCGATCGTCAATTCGCATTGTGCCTTTAGCTCACTATCAAAATGTGTTACTTAAAAAAATATGATACGATATTGTAATTGGTAAAGATTTCTAAAAAACAAGATGTTATTATATATTTGTATACTGCCATTTGTACGGCCATTTAGCGGCTGATAAAAGCAATGATACCTAAATACGCTATCCACCATGCAGTCAAAGTACACTGAGCATGATCAGTAATGAAAAAAAAAAGGGTAGGGAGCGACAGCAATAAATAGCTTAAAAAGAAAAAAAATTGCAAAAATATTAACCAAACCAAACCAAATATCTTATTACCCAAAATTGAATTAAGTTCTCTCATTTTTTACATGGAGTTAAACAAAATATCGTTTTTAGATATTGCCTTATACTTAGCTACATAAAATAACATTTCTAACGTTAATACAAACATAACAGCTTAAGGGAAGTTAAATTATTAATGAAATATATCTTTTTACCAGTACTATGCAATATAAATATGATATACTTACATAGAGTATGTAAAAATATCATAACTTGTTAAACAATCTACACGTTTTTTGACCATGTAAATTTTAGTTTTGTCACATTATTTTCATAGTTATCAGACTTCAAACTAGACGTAAGGATTTAAATAATGTTATACAACCCAGGCTGGAAGTAGTAAAGCATTGTAGTCGCTATCAATCGGTCAAACTTTTTAATAGACTGCCTAAAGAGCTTAAGACTGTAACAAAAGTAAATACATTCAGATATAAATTGAAACAGTACCTTTTGGAAAAGTGTTGTTACAGTGTTGCAGATTTTTGAGGAGAAGTATGTATTATAAATGTGTTTTGTATGTATTTTAATGTTTGTGTAGGCATTTGTTGTCATATTTTTGTTAACATTACTTAATTTTTTATTTTTGTGTATGTTTAATACGTATAATTGTGTAATACCTTTTTTGTATCTCGTGCTTAGTTCGAACACAATGTAAAATTGTTTACGAATAAATGAATAATAATAATAATAATTTCATTCCTACGTAAGTGATCCTTAATAAATCACTAACTTTCTGCATCCTTTCAAATGACGTCTGTCTTCGTTTTAAAATACCTGTAGTCGTTTGTATAAATAATCCATTTTTCAAACCTTATATTTACGGTATTTCAGAAAAACTGTTCTATTTCTAGAGCGAAATGACAGCAAATTCATTCTGTTTTTTTTAAAGATATCACGAAATGCGGTTTCTTTACGTGAATATACTTGCGAACAAAAAAGTGTTATTTGTAGCAAATGTTGGTACTCCATTTTATTTTGATTTTATTGTACTCGAATAGCAGTGGCAGTGTGTATTGCAGGGCGCAGGTAAAAGAAAAAGGAAAACGGTTGTCATGGATAAAAAATTGGAAAATGTTATGTCATTTTAGCCGAGAGACGTTTACTTTTGGCCAAAAGCCTCCCGTTACCTACAAAGAAAAGTTCTGGGCTATCCTCATCGAGTGATCGCTTATTATTATCACCGTCGTCGGTCGAACTCGTAACAGGCCTGCCCACATCTCGGCGTCAGATCTAAATTTCAAATCCCCTCATTCAACCCCACACGGCAAACTAAAGGTTAAATTACTAATTAATCAAACATCTAACAATTACGGCATATACATTTTCTGATCTACGATGATACTAAAATCTCTGAATGGTAGGTATGCAGTTTCTTCACCGAATACCATAAATTATTTATAACCAAAAATAAAGTTGGAATTAAAGTGGAAGGAGTTAAAATTGCAAGAATGCCCAATATCCCCAAATAGGCACATAAATTCGATATAAGTGCTTAATGATAAAAAAATTATTATCGTTGAAACATGAATAGATAACAATGAAAATCTCGCCATTTAAATATGGAATAGAAAAAACATAAGTCATGCCGTGAAATGAAATTTCAGGCTAGTTCGAACCGAATGGTGTTTATTTGCATTCCGCTATTGTTTGATACTCAGTCATCTAATATTCATTAAATTGTTGAATGAACTGTACAGGTGGACCAACTGAAATTCAATTTCGTAGTGAACAATCACGCGTGAAGGATTCAATATACGGTATGAAATGTTAAAATACCCCTAGATAATACGAAAACCACGCTGGCGGTTGTCATGGCAACGAATTGTACAATGGGGTCCCTTGAATATATAATTGGCTCGTTTCTATGTTTGTCATGATCAAGCCCATTTGTAATATAGATTCCTTGTTATTCCTTTAATAATATGGAGTTAACTTAATTTGTTGACTAGCTGCTGCCCCAGACTTTGTTTGTGTAATTTCGGAAATTTCACAAAGTATCGTGTCAGTTGGAAAATTTCAAGAACATTTTACCGATTTATAGCCTCAGGTGTGACAACGTATCTACATTTAGACCTCCGGTTTTAATGTGGCTTTAAGCTTACAATATTGTTTTACTTATGAATTGCTTTCTTGTTTGCTTCGACTTCCGGGCTCGATAAAGAAACTCCTTACAAATAAATATTAAAATATCCTATCGATGATAGGAAATCACGCTGGTCGTTGTCATGACGACGAATTTTACAATTGAGTCCCTTGAATGTGTAATTGGCTCGTTTCTATGTTTGTCATGATCAAGCCAATTTGTAATATTATTGCTTGTTATTACTTTAACGATGAGTTTAATCAGTTTGTTTAAGGAGTTGCTAACTTGCTACGTCCAACTTTGACTTCTAATTTGCGTACTTTGACTGAATCGCTACTATTTTGTTTCGTTTCTTAATACGCGTTATCATGTTTGTAAACAAATGAAACAGAATATTGATAGTTGTTGAATTAAATCAGAATAAGACGTTATGGGTAATCTATTATCACAGTCTAAACAAAACGAACATGTTAGTGCTATTATAAGTATTGATTGATTTTTTTTTATGTCGGGAAGTGGTAGAAAAGATACAGCTTACATTGATGGTAACTAATACTTCAGCCTATCAACGTCTACATATGCAGAGTTCATTGAAATTAGCGTATCACCTCTTGCAGACAGCATCTCTATGTCTATCCCAACAACATTTGTTCTACGACTTTTTACAAATCATCATAATTAAACAAAAAAACCGGACATCAACCACCAAAAAAAATCTAAATTTAATGTGTTTTTTTTTATCGGATCCAAATTTGTTCGATTTAATTTGAATACTCAAACTTCTTATAGGTTTTCCAGTAATCTATAGGCAAAGAACTATTTTCCACATTTTTTTCAAAATATTAAGTTCAGTAGTTTCGGAGATATGGGGGGAATGGTCAATTTTCTTCGTTTTTATTATAAAAAAAATATATCTGAGATGCTGACAACAACCTCTTTCATGTGATATGTCACACGACACAGTTTACGATTTTTTTTTTTATTTTCTGATTTACACCCCGAAAGTGGCACCCTGTTTAAAATTTATTATTTTACTTGACATGTTCATCTTTGGGTCACCAATTTACATATATTCATCAAATTTCAACTCAATCGGTCCAGTAGTTTCGGAGCAAATTGGCTGTGACAGACGGACAGACAGACAGACGCACGAGTGATCCTATAAAGGTTCCTTTTTTCCTTTTAAGGTACGGAACCCTAAAAATTATTTCAAAAGTTCAAAAGAGCATTGCCACCACTGCGTCACCCTGCAACCTCACTCCCCGCTGCACATGGCGAAATTTTGCCTGGACAAAGGTGCGTGGCATATTTACGCACAGAGTAAATGCCAGTTCAGAGGCAAAATAAAAATGTTGTTATAAAACTGAAATTTTAAAAACTAATAAGTTTAAGAATTGGTAGAACAAAATGTTATTGGGATTGATTTAGGAAGAGAGGCTGCCTGTAAGAGTTGATGCGCTAATTTAAATTAACCCTGTAGATAAATGAAAAAAAAATATCATAAATCCGTTGTCACTCCTGAGGCCTAAGCTGACATTCTGTGCCGGAAATTACACGGCTTATAAGAAACATCAAGGCAATAGAGAGGACTATAATAGGTATCACTCCTCAACGCGAGATTGTGCGAAGCTGGTGCAGGTCGTTGATATCATCATCATCATATCAGCCATAGGACGTCCACTGCTGAACATAGGCCTCCCCCAATGACCTCCATGCCGACCGATCGGAAGCGACGTGCATCCAGCGGGTACCTGCAGCCTTGACTAGGTCGTCGGTCCATCTTGCAGGTGGACGTCCTACGCTGCGTTTGCCGATACGTGGTCTCCACTCGAGAACCTTTCTGCCCCAGCGGCTATCGGTTCTCCGAGCTATGTGCCCTGCCCATTGCCACTTCAGCTTGGAAATCTGCTTGGCTATGTCAGCGACTTTAGTTCGCCTACGGATCTCCTCATTCGGATTCCCTCATGTGGTTCCATTGAAAATCAGCGTCAGGCGTTACGCCTGACTTCTATGCTGAACTGGAGACCATTTTGGCGCAGCCGGGTGACACACACTATTATCATTATCTAGGTTCACTATTATCATTATTTAATTGTTTGTGTTACTGTGTAGTTGGTTCTGTTTTGTTTTCTCTTTCTCCTTTTTTGTTTTCTATTGTTTTTGTGCTGTTACCTACTAATTTTAAATTAATTGTTTTGTGTTTTTAAACCTGTTTGTTTTTTTGTGTTTGCCGGCTATGCGCCAAATAAACGCCTTTTCTTTCTTTCTTTCTTCATTTCTGATACGATCCAGTAAGCAAACGCCGAGCATAGCCCTTTCGTAGAGACCCATAGTGAGAGACCACGTCTCGGCACCGTAGGTCATCACCGGTAAAACGCACTGATTAAAGACTTTCGTCTTCAAGGACAAGGACAAGGTCGCTTATATACATTTAGCATAATTATAATATTCCAAGATACTTAAATAGATACTGATGCATCTCAGAATGTGTCAATCGATACTTGTAACCACTTTTAGCCTTCATTTGCGGTTTCGAATCATTGATATAGGTTTACTTTAAAATAATAAATTATGGAATTATTTTACTAAAACATAAGGCGATCCGTGTGAAGCCAGGGCTGGTTGCTAGTATACGTATAAAGTTGAACAATAATAGAAAGTCTAATTTAGTTAAGACTCGTCACCTGTCAAATTACACTTCTAATTTGATTTGAATTGCCGACGCGACAACCCCGTACAAATGCGATATTAATAAGCTACCCTCATTTTTTTGTGTGTAAAAAAATAATCTCGTCTCAATCGCGGGGGTATGATTTTAATTTGACGTATTTATTAGGGTCCCATATTTTTTTACTAAATTTCGAAATGTAACATCAATACCTATGCGTAAAAATCATAAATAGGTAACTATGCGTAAAAAAAACGGTTTTGCAGCATCTCAATGGACGAAATAAGTCTGCAGCGGGATTCTAACCTATTAGGCAGATTTGTGAACGCGAAGGTACACTATCTAGCTCTACCAGTTCTACCATCAACAATAACAAGACCTCAAAAAACATTACCCTTCTAATACAGTCGGATAAACGATAAAATAAACGTCGGAATTGTCGGAAACAGTTTTATTGGCAGTTTATACGATTCACTTTAGTTTTATGGCGTTGTAAGAAATCAAGTTTGTAAGTTCACATCATCAATAACTGCGACCTCCAAAACCACGTCCTGACCCTACATGGCTTTGGTACTATTTTATTTCTGTAGGGGAGACATAGGAGAGTTGTGACAAACGTAAGTTGTGAGAAAGACGATTTCTCCCTACCTATAATCGTTAGCGAGCTGGCTTCAATGCTAGTTTGCGACTTGAGAGATGCGCTACTTGACTTAGTACTCGCTGGCGTCGTACGAGAAGCGGTTATCAAATTATGACATCTGCGTGAAAAAATATGCGAAAAGTAAGTTTTTCTTTAAAAATTTGATCGAATCTATATCATGCCTTATTACATGTTGATTGTTGTGTTATGTTTTCTTAAATTGTGTGGTTATTCAAGACTCAAAATGTTGCATCAATCTTTTGTGTTTGTATGGTGTCTAGAAAATATGAATTATTATTTGGACCAAGTCATCATTTTGAGCATCTAGGCGAGTTGTGACAGTCTGTCACAACTCTCCTATTTGACTTCATTTTTCGCGATGTGGTGTGTTGCATGCTAAAAGGCTACGTTCTTGGTTTCAGAATGCTGAATAAATATACAAGAACGACTGATGAGGAATGGATGATGGAATTTGAAGAGGTTACGTAACGATACGAGATAAATGTCCAAGAGATGTCGCGTCCTCTTACAATCTTAACTACATGTCTCTGTCAAGATATATTTAGAAGAAACACGCTTATCAAGCAAACTCAGTAGGCAAGGATTCATCAATGGGTTATACCATTTATGACGCACCTTCACGCCTGTAATCCCCGAAGGGGTAGGCAGAGGTAAATGCATGCATTCAAGCATATATTCAAACACCCACGACTCGCCGGTTACGTTTTTGGCCCATGTAACAGGTGGCGAACATGTTGCCATCTCCGGGCACAATACCAAACTCCGAGGTACTGGGAAACTTACAGAAAATGGAAAAATCCCAATAGAACCAGAGATATAGGATTTTAAACCGTTATCTCTGATAGACCCCGACCCGGGAATCGAACCCAGGCCTCCAGCGCAATAATAGAGGCCTGCTACCACTACGCCACTGATGACCATTTATAAGCGGAATATAATAAGTGACTATTTGAAAACATTAGATCGAATGAGCAGTGGGTCCAATGCCTAGAATGCAAAGTATCTACTTTTTTTTTTTATGTAATGGAAGTGGTAAACAAGCATGCAGTTCACATTGATGTTAAGTGATGACTGCAGCCTATAGACACCCACACAAAGACCAAGGTCAAAATGCAGATGCGTTACCACTCCTGAGGCCTAAGGTCTTATGCCTCTGTGCCGGAAATTACAGGGCCGTACATTACCACCTGACCGGAACACGATAGTGTTGAACACTACCATTTAGCGGCAAGTATATTAGGTAATGCGGTGGTGCCTACGCCCGCGAGCTCCGTCACTGGAGCTCTACCACCAGTAAAAACCTACTGGAGACAAGTTGCAAAAAGTTTGCCATAATTTTCTATGAGATTAAATGAAGATTTTTTATGGATAGTAATGTGATTTACCTCAAAATGGTGCCATATATTAGATACTTATAAGGTATTATTTCTTGTTACGAGTGCTATGTTATTTTTGCTATTTAATGTACTAAATGATGATTATCAGTACTTTTTTGCAAATTAAATTGTTTATTTTATATAATCAATTCCATAATGGTCGTTTTATATAATCAAACAGTCTAAATAAAAAGCTGTCACAACTTATCTCGGGCCCTGTCACAATTTACCTCGGTGATAGGAGAGTTGTGACAGAGGGAGTTGTCTTTGTTTTTGTTGATTTTCTCAGAAACTATGATACTCCAATTATTTTTTTTGATTATTTTGCGACGATAAGGAATGGTGCTACATTAATTAACATAGATCATAACTGCAAAATGTTTCTTGAGCGAGATATGGCCATCAAAGTAAAAATTGTCAAAACTCGGTCTCCCTACCCTCCCCCCTATTAAAAGCGGAGTGCCAGGTGGTGAGTTTAAGGCCCATTTCACGCCAAAATACCTGATCTTATATACCGCGTTTGGGTGGGTACATTTAATATCCTATCGAGTCCTTGAGTACTTTGGTCACATTGCTTGCAAAGATGGGGTAACCTCGAGAAACTCGTCGTCGAAGGCAAGACCACGAGGGAGAAGCCCAAGGCGCTGGACAGACCAAGTCCGCAGCACACTCGACAAAAATGGACGAGGCCATACACGTTGCTGAAATCGGAACAGAAGATGATCCATGGAGGGAGCCAAGATCCTCAGTTATGAGGCAAGGGACACGAAGAAAAAGAGAATAACCTATCAGAATAAAGTTCTCAACATTTTAGATACTCAAGAGGTAATGTTAAATGAACGTTTAAAGCTCCCATCATCAAGCACAGATAAGCCGTTGGTGACTTTCTGAAAAATTTGAACAGCGGCCCTAAGGGCGCGATTCTATTATATATACGTAGATAGTTTAGATGTGGTAGACGTACTTAACAGGGTACAAGGTATGGTTAAAGAATTAGCCCAAAAAATCCCCTATTAATCCCCTACTATTATTTTTAAGCTGTCACATTTAATATTTGACAGTCTACCTATTCCATTCAATGAATATCTACTTCGTGTTTCGTGATAATTTTTAGTGACTTGAATTGATTCAATATGCATAGCTAGTTGTCTAAAAACTTGGGAAATAGACACGACACAAATGACTTTTATAATATATTTACCTGCATAAAAATTTTCACTATCATGACCTATCTCAATAAAGCGAGTGACGATAAGTTCACTATCACTTAACAAAAAAGTGTACCCAATCTAAAGTAAATGTCCTGTACTTTTTATCACTACTTGGTCAAATATTAGTTTCCTTGGTTGATAACCAATCGAACTGTTTGTTGTAACAATATATTATATCAATCGGGAACATACAAACTACGTATTTACGTTAAAGCAAATTGATAACAATAAATGCTGTAAATAGACTGATAGGAATATTTTATTTTTACGAAATTTCTATTGAACTGGTGGTCTCAAGTGATGAGCTCTACCATCCGTTCAATAAAAAAATCATAATAAAATACATTATTTTGTAATTATTTGCTATCAATATACTTTAACGCAATCAGATTGTGTATTCCCGGTAGTTAAAAAATAAGAAGGTGCACTCTTGATGACCTGTTGTTATGTAGGTAACTCCATTCACTAATATTTGATGAACACTTTGCAGGGAATACCTATATGGTTAAAAATCCTTCAGGGCTGGCAGCGCATTAGCAACTCCGCTGGTGTTGTCCTGTCCATAGGTGACGGTGACCACTTTCCATCACATGGCCCGTTTGTTTTTCTGTCAACCTTAATGACATAAGAGATAATTGGTAATTATCATGTAAAATCAATGCAGTATTATACTGCTTACTGCTGTAGATACTGCCTATGAAGTTCATGGCAAATGAGTTATTTAAGACGTCCGTTGGTCTACTTTCCGCTAAATGGAAGTGGATAACTATAATAAATACTCTAAAAGATATCTTCAATATGGGTTTCTTCAAAAGAGGCTTTCGGGTTGGGCATCATGTGGGCAATTCCCCTGGAGTTACAAATATTCATAGGCGACAGTGACCACTTTCCATCAGATGAATCCTCTGCTTGTCAGTCAACATTCTTAAGTAAAAAATAATTTCTTTTACACACTCATGTCAAAAACAAACTCGAACAATGTTCATGTGTACCTAGGTACTTATTTAATTTTCTTGATTGAACACGAAGTAGATAAGTACGAGTAAGTCGTTGTTAAATTAAGTTTGCAGTTAGCACGGCTTCAGATTTACCCTACGGATGTTAACACCCCATTATGCCTCAGGGGTTGAGTTTCGCGGAAACATTTATTCATATTTATCTATCTCTTTATCAAAATATAAGTAACAGGGGAAAGATGAAGAATCTTGCTGAATATTTTGCGAAAGTTAGGACTCTTAGTTTTAAATATGTCCTAGCGGTCCGCCTTCGTACGGGTGAAAAGTTACTTACATTGCTTACCTATTCAAGTTAAAGTATCCTATGTGTTACATCCATATTATTATATACTCTTGAATTTCTGTATACTAAGCTGTTATGCCGGCAATGACGGAGCCGTACATTATTACTTGACGTGTAAATTAACAATAAATTCATCATCATCTCAGCCGAAAGATGTTCACTGCTGGATCAAAGCCTAAAAGGGGGATATAACTTCCCACTATCTCCCATTCCCCTTCCTACCTTTCGGTATACGGGGCTAAACATGCACAAAATTTGTTATTAATTAAAAATTACTAAACCTTAATTTATTAAGTTTTTAATTTAAAAGTTAAAAATAATATTATTAATAAAAAAATAATATTAAATAAAAAAAAATTAACATAAAAAATTTCCTTAAATAAATTTTCATTTTATTATAAATAATATAGTTCTTTTTTTAGAATGAGAAATTATTTCTTTGGATATCAAGAAAAACATAGCAACGTCTTCTTCCATGCATTGCTGGATCTCCCTACAAGTTATTTTCTTTAATTTCGCCCCGAATGTCACAGACATCAATCAGTGACGTGTATATATATACAACCCGTATTACAACAAAACACACACAGAAGATATCGGTACGGTATGCTCGATATTGATAAGGAACTTGACTTACTTCTCATTTTACTCAGCAGCTCAATTCAGCAACTTTCTGAAGGGCCAACGATGTGCAAAAGTGCGCAGCAGGTCAAAATTTTCAGGACAACAAATTAAATCTTCAAACTAAGATGACCCAATAGTTGTTCTCTTTAGTCCGTCCAACATATTAGGTTGGGGACAAAGTCTTTTCGCATTATAGTATGTATGAACTTGTAATAAAATCTCTTTGGCTGTAGTATTTGTATCTGGCTGGTTTTGGTATCATTGAAAGTTAAAATTTTAAAGAACATAATTCCAAATTCAAATTATGCAAATGTGTGATTCTCATTTGTTTTTCGTACTGTTAAGATGAGTGAATCTAATGAAGAAATTCGATACATTTTAAAATTTTACTACAAAAAAGGTAAAAATGCAACGCAAGCCGCGAAAAAAATTTGCGATGCTTATGGACCTAGTACAGTGTCTGTGAGAGTAGCACCGATTTGGTTTAAGCGTTTTCAATCCGGAAATTTTGATGTCCAAGATGCACCTCGCTCTGGTCGCCCTATTACGGATAAAATTGATGCCATTTTTGAAAAAGTGGAGCAAGATCGACATATCAGTAGTTACGACGTAGCTGAAGAACTGAGAATTGATCACAAAACAGTTTTAGCGCATTTGGAAAAAGCTGGGTACAAAAAAAGCTCTATATTTGGGTACCTCACGAGCTCACTGAAAGAAACCTAATGAACCGTGTACTCATTTGTGATTCTTTATTACGACGTAATGAAACCGAATCATTTTTGAAGAAGCTGATAACTGGTGATGAAAAGTGGATTACGTACGACAAGAACGTGCGAAAAAGGTCGTGGTCAAAGGCCGGTCAGGCTTCACAGACTGTGGCGAAACCCGGGTTAACTCGCAATAAGGTGATGTTGTGTGTGTGGTGGGATTGGAAGGGCATTATTCATTATGAGCTATTACCACCAGGCAGGACTATCGATTCTGAACTCTACTGCGAACAACTGATGAGATTAAAGCAAGAAGTTTAGAGAAAGCGGCCGGAATTGATCAACAGAAGGGGTGTGGTGTTTCATCAATATAACGCTAGACCTCACACATCTATAGCCACTCAGCAAAAATTAAGTTAGTTTGGCTGGGAGGTGTTAATGCATCCGCCGTATAGTCCTGACCTTGCACCTTCAGATTTCCACCTGTTTCGATCTCTTCAGAATTCTTTATGCAATATTAGGTTAACATCACGAGAGGACTGCCAAATCCACTTGTCGCGGTATTTTGATGAGAAGTCCCAAAATTTTTATAGCAATGGGATCATGTCCCTACCTACAAGATGGCAAAAGGTTATCGAACAAAATGGTACATACATAGTTTAGTTAAATTTAAATAAACTATATTAAAAAATGTTTTGAATTATCTTAAAAAATGCGAAGAAACTTTTTCCCCAACCTACTCGTATTATAAAATCCGTCCGATGTTCAGTGTACAGCTCGCAAGATCACAAAATGTGGTCTTTCGTTTCTGGAAACTGCCCGCCAAAGCACATAGCATCTTCCACTAGCTTCATCGCGTGGAGACGACTCCGGAAACATCCATGTCCCGTAAGAATTTGGGAAACCACATATTCGGGCTGCACCCACACGCGCGATTCGAGCTTATTATAAGAGGGATATGTCATAATCCCCACGCTTGGTATGCAAATTGACCATCACAGTGGCGGTACTATTATCTTCTCCATTGTTCAGTTGAACGACTGCAAGAGTGGAACAATTCTCTTCCAGTAGAAGGTTTAAGTAAATATCTAATCATTTTAAAACAGAGTCTATTTATAAGTGAAAGTAAAACATTTTTCGAATAAAGAGGTGTTTTCCTCGAATATAATATTTTTTGGCATCCCCTGTTTTCCCTTGAGTCTTTATTTCATTTTACTCAGTGAGATGAGCCAACAGTTTACGCTTTCTGTCCGTCAATCATGGTACTGTTTTATTTATTTCCATTTACTTGTTATTTCCGTAGTACTGAGCGCCTTCAATTTCGGGATGTTAATAAGCTCCGTAACCGTATCTGAAACTATAGGATATCCGAAATATTAATGTAGGTACAGTACTCGCCAAGAAATATTGCACATCGAGCTTAGGAAAGAGACAGTCGGCTAGTTTCGACTTCGTAGAGCGTTATCTCTGTTCGACACTGCAAACCTAAGCACTGATAGTCCAAGTCAAAATGTGATCGAAATGGTTGACAAACGTCACATAGACATTGTGCGAAATTTATAACGCTCTAACCAGAGAATATGTAATAATACTACGTATAGAATGGACACTTCGACGTCCCGCCCGATTTCCCCGTCTCACCGAACCTCCTCCCCTCTTATGGGTGACGGTTGGTATTTTCTACGTGCTACGGACACAGATGCACGTGTAAATACACGTCACTGATTGATGTCTGTGACACCCCTAGTTTGCACTAAAAACATTAAACATGATGATGTTTCGCATCTCGTCGCATAAAGTATATGTATTGCGATAAATTTCTTGTTGGTGCTAGCGTTCGCACTGCTGTCAAACCTATCATTTTAACATGTTTTCATCAATGGAAACTCACGGTAATAGAGACCAAAATAATCGTTTGTATGTAATTTTGGCGGAGTGTCCGCGGTGTGCTCTGACGTACGTAAAACGTAACGTAACAGAGACGAAATATATAGATAGATTACGTAATGGAGGCTGCCTACTTCCTCGAGCTTTTACAGTGGAACTCTACCATCAGTGAGATATATATCTACTGCCAAATATACGTATAATGTGATTCCTATTACCAAAACCCTTACAACTTAAGCCTCAACGATACCAACACATCTTATCTCATATTTGTGCGCCTACGTATAGACTGAAGTATTCATTATGTGAACTGCATGCTACCATCATATAATAAAAAAAGAATGAGAATAGTATAAGAGTATTATTACAACCACTTTCAATTTACAAACGTCCATTCAAAAAGTCAAATAACTCCAATTTGTGGAACAAATCATAGCAAACGCGTGTGAACAAACGCACAAAATGTCACAGAACCTGCATTGTCATGGTCACGTCGGACAACCATTACGGTATCGACATTAGACTATGAAAGGAACACGACAAAAAATTGGATAAGCGCGAGTCGCGTGCGCATGGTTCCGTAGAATCGAAGAATTTCCTGCGTTACTTTAAATACCAGACTATCCAGGTTCTTACTACCAGGTTATTTTCTGTAAAATATAGGCAAAATACTGTTTCACGTATTAAAAAAAAATCTAACACTTACGGAGGTAAGAGGTCAATTTTCGATTATTTTACTGTAATAACTTCAAAATAATTTGTCAATTTACAATTTTAAATCTCACACAAAATAAAGCCCTTTTTTTTTGGTATATCACACAACACATTTTGCAAAACTTAAAATATATAATATCTGGGAGCGAGCGAAATGTTTTGGTCATTTCAATATTTTACATGAAACTGTTTTTAGTGGAAGTAGGTATTCATCAAAAGCGTCATTCACGTTTAAAATGTAGGCATTTATCTATTTAAATTACACGCTCATCTTTGAGTCAATTTTTTTCTAGTATACATATATTTTTTAAAACTATTCGAAATTTTAATTCATTTGGTCCAGTTAGTCAGCCACGAAGCTACATAATTGACTGTGACAGACAGACAGACACAATCTGATCCATTTAGGCTTCCGTATTTTCTTTTTAATTTACAGAACCCTAAAAAGCCTTACGATGTCACGCCCATGCAGTTTCGATAGTTCTCACGGCGCATCGAGTGTCGAATAAACAGAACCTTTTACCGAGTACTCGTAAGGTGATACTCGCCGACAACAACCGTGTCACGACGTACATTACCGTTTCTGAACACCTTAAGACTTCGGACGTAAAAGGATGTACGCATTGAACGCTCGAAAATGGACGTAGTAGGAAGGATGCCTAAGGCTTCGAAACGAGAGACCGCAATGCTATATCCTCGACAAAAGGAATACGGTTCGACACGTTTATGTAGGTTCACTCATACCATCCCGTGGGAACTGACTGGAGGCGATGTGATAATTGCCTAGTTTGCCTATGGCCTAAACAAATCTGAGGTAATAACAGACCGCTCTCAGAGAATACATGCCCAATGATAGCCTTTCATAGCTCATGAATAATGGACGGGACTTTTTTCACGATTAGGGATTTATTGGAATAATGTTTGTTCGTGACGCGATTTCTGAAGGGTATCTGGAAGACCATTTTGTAATCAGTAAAAAGGATGTGTCGAAGAAATGTGTAAGAATCTTACTTACTTGTTTTTGGAAATATTGGTAAAATTCGGATATGCATGTAAATTATGACGTGTGACTCTTTATTCTTCTCCGGAACTTCTCGACCAATTAATATTTTTTTATTTTCATGTGATACCTAAGTCCTATGTTATGTTTGGTTTTAAATTCCAACCATTTCGATGTTGATTTCGATTTCAATAAATGTTTTTTTTTCATGAACCCGTTATGAGACGCTGAGTACCTACGTCTGGTATTGAAATGTATTGTTTTTTATTTTGAGGTCAATTAGTATTTATAAATCTCACCATTCTAGATCAAGCTCTAAGCAAATGTTTTAAAGACCAAGAGGCATTTAATGTCAAAAATAAATTGTCCTAATCAACCCGGATACTCGTATTTTATTTGATATCACCGAAATTATGTTTAATATTATGGAGAGAACTAATATAATATTCACAAATCAAGTTATTGGGTTTTAAAATGAAGGTATTTATTACGCACATAAAGTAATAAAATTTGGATGCGATTTAATTGTTGGGACATATCAAACTCATAAATAATACAACATAATCAATTCGCATTTGCCTCTATATGTGTGGCCTTATACGATTAGGTAATTGACACTTTTTTCGTTTCAATTTAAAAAATAAACGATATAATATTATTGTAAACTTTAACAGGCAATATTAATGTTAGTAATAAATTTATCAAAATACATTACTTTAACAAATCATAAAATCAAACAAATCAAACCTTAAACTGATAATGTAAAATTGTTGATCTAATATCATGCTCAAGCTCAACGAGAGTTAAACAAATTTATTACATAATTGATTTCCAAAATAAATAAAAAGTTAACTATTCAACTGCGAAATATATTCAGTCGCATAAACTTACGTCACTCAAGTTTTTATCTCCACAAACCTATTTCCTTTACGTGCTTCGTCTTCAATCAAGTCACCAAGCCACCTTGGCAACAAATATTTTTTTCCCCACCTCAATATCCGGGGACAGCTAGAAAGAAAAGCAACGTCTGTTTCCTGTGGGGCTACCACATAAACGTTTGTGTACTTACAATGTCTGTGTTTTGATCAATGATATTTTATGAGTAGGTAGACACAGTTAGAGATCTCGCCGCTTACCCAAAATCAATGAAATATAGCATTTATTACCACGGTATAAAGTGTGCATGTGGTCAGATTCAATGATCAGTTAGGCTGATTCCCTTGTGGTAAGTAACTACCTACCTACGTTATTTTCAAACTACGCTTAAAAGGTTACATAACTTACAGAAAAAAACTCAAAATATAAATTATAATTATTCAAATCTCTCAAATTAATATTTCAGAAAGATTGTCCTTAGTAATAGGGAGAAAAGTAATAATAATTTTAAAGAAAGAGAAGTAAAAGAAAGAGATGCAATTTTTGGTTACTTGCTTTTATGTGCATAGAATAATTTTGGTTTTTAATATATTAAATATCGGAGATGTCACTAGTTTTTTTTTTAATATAGTGTCCCACTTATATCACTTATCAATATGATCTTTGGTCTCCCCTAGATCTATTTATTGATTTAAATCTCATAATTTTCATCCATAGCACAATTAAACAAATTTGTAACTAAACATTGACAAGTCGTTTCCCTTACAAAATACCAAAAATTCAATTCCAACCCATAAAAAACCCATTCGATACATAGTGGTCGGCATGCGCAAGCGCAATGATGCGCGACCAATCCACGTAGTAAACGAGGGGACCGAACAAATATTTATTTATACTACAAAAAAGTGTAAAGATGTTACCCACAGAACTGTACCTAACAAGGTTACTAAGCAGTTTAACAAATACGTACTTTCTCATGCTTTGATTATTATTTTTAAATGTGAATGAGGTTTTTAAGTGGTTTTTTAATAGTGGATCTCTCAATCTTGAATTGCAGATGGGAAATAAATTTATGATTAACCTTTGGCTTCATATTTTATGTCACACTGGCAATAGATCTTAGTTTTCAAGAGCGTCAACACGCATCGCAGTCGTACCATTGTTGGCAGTCTTAACTGGATCACAATTATCAGTCTCACGTTTAAATGGTAATTCATTTAGATGAAGGGGATCATTAATTTTTCGGTTAGCCAAAACCCGACAGTTCTGAACACTACCATTTGGCTTGAGATAGATTAAGTAATGCGATGATGATACCCTCGAGCTTCGATAGTGAAATTACCAACAATAAATTTTATTATAACATAAAGGTGCCTAATAAAATAACGTTTTTTATTTTATTTTCTGTCGGCCGACTTTGTCTTTTGTAGATACAGAGCACCGTACCGTGTTTAGTTTAGGCATAAACAATAATGACTTCGCAAACCTTATAAATTACGATATAGGAAGTAATGGCTGTCTGAATGCATGAGACAAGGCAAAGGCAAAATCAAAAACAGACCTCCAAGTTAATTTATCTGTAAAATATATACTTGCTTTCAAAACTGCTTGGATTTGAGGTTTTTAAATTGAATTAACTCTAAAGAGCTAACTGATAACAGAAGAAAGCTATTTTATAACTTAGCCTAAACACTCGACAATGGTCTAGAACCACAAAAAATACTATCATACAGAATTTTTTTTTTATTTTTTTTTTATTTATGGCATCGCTATTACGCATATTGCCAGTGTCAAGTAAAACGATATTTCGTATTTATTTAAGCAGCGTAAAAGTTAGTATAATATAGTCATCAAGTATAATATGTAAGTATCAAGTATATAAGTTACCATATGTCAGTCAAGTGAGTTACAGTGAAGTTATTCGAGTAAAGCGATGGCTACTTTACCAGAACATTTACAATGAAGTTTTGGAGGCAACCTGAAAGGTGATGTTTTCGCACTGTTATTCTATTACACTATACACGGGCACTGTAATAAACCTATATAAAACAAAATGCCACCAACTTTATTCAATATAATTTAAAAATACACCAAGAAAATGAAATAAAATAAGAGCACCATACGCCTCTTTCAAGGTTCCCGCCAAAACCTCATACAGAATTTTGCCAAGACTAGACCACATGGTTCGCACTGACAATAAGTTGTCAGATTTTATGTAAAGCCAAATTTCTCACTCTTTAAGCCCACCAAGCAAGTATCTAACTGGTGGTAGAGCTCTAGTGATGGAGCTTGCGAGCGTAGGCGCCACCGCATTACCTAATCTACTTGTCACTAAATCGTAGAGTTTAGCACTATCGTATTCCGGTCAGGTGGTAATGGACGGGCCTGTAATTTCCGGCACAGAGGCATAATAGGCCTCAGGAGTGGAAACGCATCTTTATTGAAATCTCTGGTTTCATGTTGATGTTTATATGTTACAGTAGTGCTACTTATCATTGTAAACTGTATGCATGTTTAGCACTTCATTACATAAAAATAAAAATTGCTCTTTTTAAGGTTTTATAACTTACTAGCTGACCCGGCCTCCGTTTACTTCGTATTGCCTCACAATTAAATAATGTGTCAAAGGTTTGATAGATACGGACTATTTGTATGGCAAAATGAAATTGTGGTTTTTACTGTGTCCCGTCAATTTCTTCATATTTTCTTTCCTCTTTAATCTTCCCTGGACTTCCAAAAATCATTCAAAACTTAAAATTCGTAACGAACAGCAATCGATTTTCATATATAAAGAATTCAATTATACAAGGAAACCATAGACACAAGCGTACTTAAATAAAGAGCGGGAGGCGTGTAGTTTAAAAAAAAAAACGTTTTGCATATCTTATCACTAGTTTCGTGCTGGCTTCACGAATAGATAGGTGCCTATTTGTTTAAAGCCAGAACGTAACCTATATTTTCAAGGAAATAGATATCTCCGTATTCACTTCACCAGTGCTTAATGTTTCTTTAAGGTTTCCGTACCTCAAAAGGATTAAATAGAACCGTTATAAGATTATTTGTGGGTCTGTCTGTCACATTTTCTTGGAAAATCCTAGACGAATTGAGTTGAAACTCGGTACACATATTGTTATGTAAATTAGGGACACAAACATAAACGTGATACGAAAATAGGTGAATTTCAAACATAGAGTAAATGGGTACTTTTTTGGGTTTGTTATAATTTTCAGTAGCAATCCTCAGGCCGCCAGAAAAATTTAAATGTATTAAAAACTATATTATTATGAGAATCTCAGTGTTTTTTTTTATTTTAACATAACCATTTTTGCTGTATTCAACTAAATAAACGAAAATTAACTCTCCTTCGTTTCACAAACTACATGGCTTAGTGTCGAGACAAATTCTGAAATAGATCTTTACCTATAAGCATATTCTCTGCTAAAGGTTAAACTTATAAGAAGTCTATGTCATTCAGTTCCCATTGATGTTAATTAAATACTGCAGCATACAGATCTGTAAAATAATTTCACCAGTCTTTAGTGATAATTAATTTTTAAAAAACTTTACGCCTTAAGCATATTCTATGCTAAAGGTTAAACTTATAAGAAGTCTATGTCATTCAGTTCCCATTGATGTTAATTAAATACTGCAGCATACAGATCTGTAAAAATAATTTCACCAGTCTTTAGTGATAATTATTTTTTTAAAAACATTACGCCTTTATTATTCTCTACCTCCCGTCAAACATTTCTCAATTTTTTTATTGCTCTCGCAGTTAACAATAATAGTACTGTAATATTTATTTTTCGCAATAACACATGCGAGTGAACTTTAGAAATTAAAGAAAAGACGGCAAGAAAAATTTGACTTAGGGCAGGAATCGAACCTGCGACCTTGTGGGACTTCGATAGCTAAATGGTAAAGCGGCTGGATTGGTTATCCTGAGGTCGCAGGTTCGATTCCTGCCCGAAGTAAACTTTTTCTTTCCGTTTCCCTTTCTAATAATAGTACTGGTGGTCAATAAAAAGATGGGAGGACGATTTTCCTAAAGGATGGAGAAGGTTTGCTCTTAATAGGGAGAAATGGAAAACAATGGGGGAGGCCTATGTCAGAGGACAACCTGACCAAATTGGTTGCGGAACTGGTCTTTGTACTAAATTTTCTTAAAAAAAAATAAAAATAATAATATTAGTTTTATATTTGTAATGTTAAAAAGAAAAAATTGTACACTTTGGTCAGAGAATAAAGGCTTATCTATCTATCTAATAGTACTGATTCATAATATTGTTGAGTACTGTTGTAATTATTGGGGAAATAATTACAGGTCACGTGAAACTCGAATCATTACATCGTTTAATGCTAAATTCCCATTAGAGGGCGTTTTGCTGGCGAACATCAATCATATCTAGGTCATACCTAACCTATTAACACTTTTATGATAGAGATAATAAAATAGAAGAGCCTTTTTGGCGTTTGCGTTCATCAGGATCACAGAAATATAAATAATAATATAATAATGGCAACCCTTGGTACGTCCCACTGCTGGGCACGAGTCTTTCCCCTTCTTGGGAAGAAGCCTGGATCTTACTCCACCACGCTGCTCTAATGCGGGTTGGTGAAGATAAGGGTTAGTGGCCAACCCGCTGTCGGATGTTTTCAAACCACAAGGCTTAACGACTGCTATCTATCGGCTTAATGTGGCCTCCGAAGCACGGACACGCGCATTTTAATTTGCCTCTAGCGGTCACCCATCACACAACCGACCGCGCCCGTAATACTTAACCGAGTAGATCGCTTCCGATCTACAGCAGCCGCGGGGCCATGCGCGCTTCGAAATATGAATAATATCACAGAAATATGAATTACACTGGTGGTAGAGTTCCAAGATTAGGAGCTAGAGGGCGTAGGCACCACCGCATTATCTAACCTATTTACCATAAGAGACAGTGGTATTGCCCCTGGACTCTAACACAGTGTGGCCAGCGCCTGTAACCACTTGAGTACACACACTGAAAATCTAAAAGGGTTATAAGAAATACTCGTAAATTTAACGACACGTTTTCATGTTAATTTTTACATCAATAAATACATTTATTACGACGGGCCATTTGATTTGGTAGAGATCGTAAAACTTTTATAGCTTGCCTCTGAACTTGGACTGAACATTATATATTGGACAGTGAAGATTTTTTATCTATCCATATTAAAAAATTGACCTTTTTTTTCTATGTATCATTAATTTCATTAAGTACACGATGGTCTTATTTCCTCAATCACAATTTACATTATAATATACAGCAAACAACTGCGGAGCGGCAGCGTCGACACCTACTGTCGATCTAATTTTTGGCCTAATGAGGTTGAAAAAGTAATCAAAGAAAGGTCAGATCAAAGAACTAATTATGCCAATCGAAAGAGCGCCTAAAATCCTAAAATTACCCTTAAAATGAACCATTTTAGCATCGTAGCCTACAAGATCCGTCGGTTTGACCACAGCTTAGTTAAGAATTCTTAGCCTGGATTGCACCAAGATATTTGTTAAAGTTAAAGTTATTGTAACATTTCACATGTTTTCGACTTGGCTCGAATGTATTTATTAAACACGCTGACATAGTGAAATAAAATCTTAAAAACTTTTTCGATCCCTACCTACTTGTAAAATGTGATATTTTTTCTGGCGCACCCCGTTTGGTGTGTTAACGTTGGATAGGTCTTAGAAAAATATTACGTACTTGAGCGTGGGACACTCGAACCAGCAATATTTTTCCTCTCTGCTCGCAAAACGATGTTATTCGGGTATGTGGAAAAATCATAGAGCAACACGGGCAACCGGCGCCAGACCGGTACCAAGTTACTCTGTGGAAAAAAAACACCTTAATTTATCGATTAATACTAAGGGTCATTGTTTATCGGTAGATACTTATGATAAACAAAGGAGACGGGTAATTTTGGGCCCGCACAATCGTTACTGGTTAACCTATCACACAGTACATTTTGTAATATACCTAGTTAACAATTTGCAATCTAACCCATCTTTTACTTAATCATATATACATACTCCTATACCTACTTCAATTACTGGCTATTCAAAAAATGCCCGAATTTCAAATTAGGTATTTTTTTACAGCCATTTGAAAATGACTTAATTTGTACAGTATTAACACCTGGGCCCAGAAATGTATAGAACAATATCATTCCCCTTTAAACTTTAGGAGGAGTAATTGATTCAACATCATCACTCCAACTGAAAAACGTCCACGGCTGGACAGAGCCTTCCCCAAATATAATAAAAATTCACAACGGTGTTGCGCGTCATTAGACAATATGCCATAATCGCCACGCTTGGCAGGCGGATTGGCGACCGTAGTGACGTTATTTTATCGCTGGACGCTACTTCCCATCCCGCGTTATTATATTCACTACTATTACACTACGCCCTATTTAAATGGTTTGACCGCCATTGTTCAGTTGACTAACTGCACTAGTGGAATAATTCTCCTCCACTAGAAGGCGCGTGAACCCCCGAAGTAATACCCCGACTTTCGCTACCCCGAAGATACGCAGTTGTTTTGTCATATCGCGCGCATCGGCTTTCTTTATTACTTCGCTCGGTCAGTTCACCCTTCGTATCTCGAAACGTGCGTTTACGGTGCAATAAAAATATTTCACGAGAAGTTCGAGTATAGGTACGTTATTGATTGTGGTGGTGGCCCTTATGCAACTGCCTAATGTTGCTTTTGCTTAAATCCGGCACAAGTAATTGATGAACAAATAATAATAATGGCAACCCTTGAAGCGCGCATGGCCCGGCGGCTGGTGTAGATTGTAAGCGATCTACTCGGTTAAGCACTACGGGCGCGGTCGGGTAGTGTGATGGGTGACCGCTAGTGGCAAATTAAATGCGCGTTTCCGTGCTTCGGAGGGCACGTTAAGCCGTCGGTCCCGGTTGCTATCGATAGATAGCAGTCGTTAAACCTTGTCGGAGGCCTTATGGGCGGTTTGAAAACATCCGACACCGGGTTGGCCACTAACCCGTTTCTCCACCAATCCGCATTGGAGCAGCGTGGTGGAGTACGCTCCAGGCCTCGCCCCAAAGAGGGGAGAGACTCGTGCCCAGCAGTGGGACGTATAATGGGTTGCCGTTATTATTTATTATTATTGATACGTCCCACTGGGCACGAGTCTCTCCCTTTTTTGGAGGGAGGCCTTTAGCTTACTCCACCACGCTGCGACAATGCGAATTGGTAGAGATACGGGTTAGCGGCCAACCCGCTGTCGGATAGTTTCAAAGTGTCCATAAGTCAGAAAAGGTTTACCGATCTATCTATCGATAGCAACCGGGACCGACGGCTTAACGTGCCCTCCAAAGCACGGAAACGCGCATTTTAATTTGCCGCTAGCGGTCACCTATCACACACCCGACCGCACTCGTATCGCACAACCGAGTAGATCGCTTGCGATCTACACCAGCCGCGGGGAAATGCGCGCTATCGATATATATACCTAAATAAACAGTCGAACACAGAACAAGCTCCTTTTATGACGTCAGAAAAAAAACATATTTTAAGAAAATAATAGTAATCGTTTTTCAAGGAATCTCTTTTCACCCTTCGTATCTCGAAACGTGCGTTTACGGTGTAATAAAAATATTTCACAATCCATATCCCAAAATCTACTATTGCTCGTAAATGAAGCCTGCACTAAACGGACCATACAATGCATTGTAGTTGCACTTCGCCGCAGATTCGTCACATGCCGATTTTACGGCAATTAGTTCCGCATTCAGTTTTTTTTAAACGTACGTGCACTCAGCGATTATGAATAAAGGTGCTGACCATCTGTCAGCGGGATGTTAGCTTTTACATTCTGCAAAAAAGTTTTTTTTTTATGTTTTAGTAGTCAAATTTTATGCAGTCTATGTTGATGAAATATGATCATGGTGCGTTTATTAGTCTACAAAAAACTAAAATACGCATAGCCATTTCGTGTTTAAAAAAAAAGTGCGTCTAGCCCAGTGTTGGTATTTTCTATTTTAATTGTGATAGGATCACATTAACGATAGATTTCATAATAATACGATAGATTTCATAATAATACTTAAACCATCGGAAATTGTAAGGAGACGATATACCTACCTACGTTTTAATATTTTTTTAACAGTACCTTCTTGTATTCCTACTTACTGTACTTATTAATCCTTTCAGTCTGGATGTTTGAAATCTATAAATTTTAATATCTATGTAGATATTTACAGATAACAAACTTAAAATAGGTGTTTTTACCGAGATGTTCCCTTAGCAATATAATATGGGGTCATTCAAAAAAGGGATAAAAATAATTTCGGTGCTCCAGGCACATTAGCAACTCTTCGTGGTAATTATCCATAGAGTTACCCGCCTACTTGTCTATCAAACTTAAAAAAAAAAGTGGATGTTATTGCGCCTTCAAATTAATGAATTAGTTTTCGTATATTTTAATAAAACGGAAAGAAAAGGATGTTTTTTTCGCCGTATTTTTTATCCAACAATCTATAATGAACTTAATCTTTAATGATCAGTACTTCATTGATATCTTCAATCCAACCAAATTTATAATATATTATTATATTACTGGTGGCAGAGTTCCAATTAAGGAGCTCAAGGGCACCAAGGCATCGCAAGGCACCGCATAACCTAATCTATCTGCCGCCAAATGGTAGTGTTCAGCACTATCGTGTTTCGGTTAGATGGTAATTTAAAGCCCCGTAATAACTATCATAGAGACGTAACAAGTAAGGTCTCAGCAGTGGCAACGCATCTGCATTTAGACCTCTGGTTTTTGTGTAGATGTCTATAGCTGCAGTCATTAATGTGAGCTGCATGCTTGTTTGCCATCTACCTAACATAAAAAACCTAACAAATGTTGATTTGAGTTGATTCATAGTTTAATTTCTCTTTTTTTTTTACCGAACCTAAGTTTTTTCCGATATTCCATATATCTGTTATAATTTATTTCGTATACTATTATGTGTAGCTCCCGCCATCCAATATTCGCAATTGCGAACACTCGTGCTTCTTTTTTTTTTTTTTTTTTTATGTCTGAAGAATGACAGACAAGCAAACGGGCCACCTGATGGAAAGTGGTCACCGTCGCCTATGAACATTTGCAACACCAGGGGAGTTGCCAACGCGCTGCCAGCCCTGAAGGACTTTTTTGACGCCATTTTTGAAGAACCCCATATTGTAGCACCTAGGGAACACCTCAGAGGGAAGTTCGTTCCACAATTTACACGTTCTGGGCAGGAACGAACGTGAAAACCGCACCGTTGAGCACTGCCAGGTGTCCAGTCGGTGTGGGTGGAACTTCTCTCTTCGGCGGGTAGTACGGTGTAGGAAAAGAGACGGTGGCACCATGTCAAACAGTTCCGCAGAGCACTCACCATTGTAGAGACGGTACAACACGCACAGACTCCCAATGTCTCTGCGCAGGCTCAGATGTTCGAGCCTGTCGGTAAGTCCTGGATCTTTAACAATACGAACGGCGCGTTTTTGTAGGGATTCAAGTGGACCAAGCTGGTATTTGGGGGCTCCCGCCCACAAATGAGAGCAGTATTCCAGATGGGGCCGCACTTGGGCCTTATAAAGCTGTAGCTGCCCCGATGTGAAATACTGCCTCGCTTTGTTAAGCACCCCCAACTTTTTGGATGCCAACTTGGTCTTACACTCAATGTGACTCCCGAATTGCATTGCTTCGTTCGATATGTCAACGCCCAGGATACCGATACTCTTATCAACGGCGAGCGGAATGCCCTGGAACTGTGGTGCTACAATGAATGGGGTTTTTTTAGCGGTGAACGCGCAGACTTGTGTCTTCGAGGGGTTAAACTGTACTAAATTAAGTCCTCTTTTATTCGCCTTAAAATTTCGAGTACATTATTCCGAAAACGCGTTTTGGGTAGGTACTTAAAAGATGAAAGCATCCAATCAGCCACGCGACTCATATTTATCTAACAGATGCAAACATAGAATATTAATTATATGTAAATTAGCAGCTGCGTATTTTTAAAGATATAGTACCAGCGACATTGAGAAACCGATGTATAGTAGGTACCTACTCCCGGTCTCGTAACAAGCGTCAAATCTCAGATAAACAGACACCTGTCGATTGTGCGACTGGTTTGGATGTCCAATCAAAATATCTTTCACTTATTCTTGAAGCTATATAAAAACAAAACACTTTATAGCAAGATCGCATCGTTTCACTATCGAGTTACCTGGGTAACTTTAACTGTATATATGACACTTTTCTTGGTAGTGATAGGGACTGCATATTTCGCTTGATATACGAGCTAGCGTATATCTTTTGCATTATTTAATAACTGTTATTTATATGAACTGCAGTTTTACTGGTAGTAGAGCTCTAGTCAAGGAGCTCGGAGGCGTAGATACCACCGCATTAAGTAATTCACTTGTCGCTAAATGGTGGGATTCAGTACTATCGTGATCCGGTCAGGTGGTGATGTACGGTTCTGTAATTTACTCCATAGATGTATAAAACCTTAGGCCTCAGGACTACTCAGAAGTGGTAGATAATTATAGGACTACAGTACTACTTACCATCAATGTAAACGGATGCTATAAAAATGGAATGATTTAAATGGCAAAAGAGGTCCGGTGGTGGAGTCCGAGGGCGGCGTAGCCGTTACTGCTTCATATTCTTTAAATAACGAAGTGTTCTATCCGCTAAATAGAAGGTAAAAAGGGAAGCTATTCAGTAAAAGATAGTGCCTTTGCGCTTATCTTTATCTTTTCTATTACTTTGCCTGTCTGTCTGTCTGACTGTTACCTTTTCACGTCCAAACAACTGAACCGATTTTAATGAAATTTGGTACAAAGATAGAGCTGACTTTGAGAAAGATAGTTATTTATAAAACGACATACACGCGGGCGAAGCCGCGGGCAACAACTAGTATTATAATAAACTAGTTAAATAACCTGAAATTAACGTTTTCGTAGGTTTTCGCGAGCTTCATACATTGTAGAAATTAAACTTGCGGATTTTCTCGCGTATACAAGTCAGTCAGCCCGTGACCACGGTAGCTGGAAAGCGACCGAAACGTCGGGTGTATGAAGAAGTTTGGGAGTGTTGTATACGCGAGAAAATCCGCAAGTTCAATTTCTACAACCTGAAATTAAAAAAATACTTACTATAAGTGCTATATGTATCTATATCGTATTGGGGAGTGAATACGTAACAACAACAACATATGTTAACGAACATCAGATAAAGATGTACAGGAAATAACAGAAAAGTATACAATGGGCACAGCAATCTTATCGCTAGAAAGGCGATCACTACCAGACAAGTTTTGGACACAGGAAAATATCCATTCCAAACGTATTAGACCGAGGTTTACAAAAACATACTTTACTTGTATTGCCCAAAACTGTAGTTACCTGTGTTTACCTGTAGGCCTAGGTAACTATTGTGACAGGTAAAATACGGACAGTGCTCATCAAGGAATATTGCACGTCAAGTTTAGGATATAGATAATCGGCTGGTTTCGGCTTCGTAGAGCATTATCTCTGCCACACTCTACTTTTGCTTGTGATGTTTGTTAGTCGTAAATCAATTGCAGTAGAATACGGTTGTGTCTAAGTTCAAATATATATCTAGAGCTGTTAATCCCCAAAATATTTGATTATGACATCATTAGGCAAACCACTTTCTCGAAGTTCACATAATCGTCAACAACTTCGAGGTAATACGATCGAATTAGTACCTCCTTTTTATTGAGAATTTGGTTTTTGAACATTCGAATCGCCTAGATTAATAAATTTAATATTTTCAATGAACATGATTTTTGCTCAACGCTCCATTTTCACCAAAACTTCGGATACCAAACTAGAACAAAAACGGACATTTCACGAAATTCCTATTCGAACTTTACTCGACAACGCAGAGTTTTCTAAATTCCAAAGCAAAACTACCTAGGACTAGAATACAGAGCTATCGCGCCATTCGTAGTCAGTTCTAACTACTTTATTTTTTTCTCCTATCCCCGGGGGTCGACTGACAAAAAACATAAAAGATATATCGGTAATAATTGTTGTGTCGAAATCCGACTTTAAATAGCGTCAAGTTTACGCGCATCGAACAGCATGGATAAGTAAATGAAATGTAATAACAATAAGACCATCTATGTAATGTCGAAATATCATCATATCAGTAGAAAAATGTCCACTGTTGGACTAAACCCTCCCCATGAGGGGGAATATATCCATTCAAGTAAAAATTTCAGCATGTCATGTCTCACAAATTACCATTCAATTAGGTACCTACATTAAAATTTACACACTAAGTTTATTTTATCTGAACACAATTTTATGCAGCATACATATGCAACAAATACATGCATTAGCCATGCTTGTACTCCAAACTTAACGTTTCTCTTGTTCCATTTTTGCCAAACTTCGTTTATGAATTTAAAAATCGTTCCAACAACGTCAAAATTTCCCAACTTCACTCAAATACACGAGTTTTTAAAAATCCTAGACAATACCAGAAGCTACAAAACTGCCGATTGAAGTTAGGTTTCCGGAATGAGAATTGATTGCCAGAGGGGCTTTAAAAATACATTATGCCTCGGCACAGTGAATGCAGGTAGTATGTAAACTTGTATGAACTGAGTAGGTATGTTATTTGTTTTCGCGAGCTGCACTCATTGAAATTAAACAATTTTTGCATTTATCTCGCGTATGTATATCAAACTAAAATGATTATTAAAATAACCCGACTTTTCGGTCGCTCTTCAACTTCCTTGGTCTCAGGCCATAGAGCAACACCGGAGGGGAGTAGCCATATGCAGAATTTCCCCTCTGTCAAATTACAAGCCCAAATGGGCCTATACCTGTCGCCTAAATGTTTAAATGTGTGCGTGAAATTGTTTTTGTATTTTGTTAAAGTTAAGGTGTGAGTTTCGTAGTAATAGACGATTTTTGTAGCGTGCGCGTGTGTCGCACGCATTTCCCCCCGCTAAAAATGTCACGACTGTTTTGCATCGGTAATAAACGCTATGGCTACTCCCCTCCAGTCCGCTGCGGCCGGTGGCCCGTGTTGCTCTATGTCTCGGAAAAACTGATGAGACGTTTGTCTGACAGCAGTTTAAAAAAATATCACGTGCAGCTGTCTCCACATTTCGTAAATGTCTTGCATAGCGTTCAGGATTAACACAAAAGTTACTAATTCTTCCCACTATGCCCGAGACCAGGGAAGCTGAAAAGCGACCGAAGCGACGGGATAATTAGAATGATTTTAGTTTAATTTATTGTTCTTATAACCTATTTAATTTCAATTATGTGCATTTGAGAGAGCTCTTTGTGTTTGGTGATACGATTGGAAAACGTGCTATTGTAATTTTGAGATAGCCACTGGCATGCCACTGGGGCTTATCTTAAGTTACATACTTAAGAAATTTAACGACCCGGTTAGTCCAGCGTTGTGAGACGACCGTTTGATTCGAAGGGTCGCGGGTTCGATCCCCGCACCAGGACAAATATTTGTATGGCCTACTGATATTTTTTTCGGGTGTGGGTGTTTGTGTATGTGTTGTATGTGTACAACGGCACCCACGACACAGGTTTGTACCTAGTGAAAAAAAACATATTGTAGTTTTTGAACAAGTCTAGAAGCGCTACAGAGATTTCATTATTGAAGTTATATTTCCTGTATTAGAATGGACAACCTGCATGTTTCGGCTCAGTGGTCGCAGCTAGTATGTAAACCTGTTTTGGGTTAGCCTATTTATTTAAGTGCATTTGTGTGCACTGCTTTCTCTGCCTACCCCGTTAGTGACCTGGCGTGAAAATACATACATACATACATTTGGAATGATCTGGAGAGTTTGCTGATTCGATTGGAAAAGCTACTATTGTGGTTTTGGGATAGTCATTAAGACTCTATGGCGGTGAATAGTTGAATGATTAAACATCAGTTTCGTTTTTGTTGAAGTTAGCATTAATTATGTCGCATGTCGGTCAGTTTAACAGTTGAAAATTGGTACATTTAAACTTTTAATGAGGAATATTGAAAAAACGAGACTTACGCTGATGCATACCTTTTATCTTAAAAACTGACGTAACATCATAGTGATATTATATTAGATATACCCAAGAAACTGCAAGTAATTTTAATCAAACTCAAATTTGATAATCATTCACGATATTCAAATGTCGACTTTACTCTTCAAACTCGAAAATGTATAAAGTCAAATTTCTGTCACAAAGGCGAAACCCCTGTGACAGTAATTACGTAACCGTCTTGGTAATAATAGGTTGGGGAAAAAGTCTTTTCGCATTATAGTATGTATGAACTTGTAATAAAATCTCTTTGGCTGTAGTATTTGTATCTGGCTGGTTTTGGTATCATTGAAAGTTAAAATTTTAAGGAACATAATTCCAAATTCAAATTAGGCAAATGTGTGATTTTAATTTGTTTTTCGTACTGTTAAGATGAGTGAATCTAATGAAGAAATTCGATACATTTTAAAATTTTACTACAAAAAAGGTAAAAATGCAACGCAAGCAGCGAAAAAAATTTTGCGATGTTTATGGACCTAGTGCAGTGTCTGTGAGAGTAGCACAAATTTGGTTTAAGCGTTTTCAATCCGGAAATTTTGATTTCAAAGATGCACCTCGCTCTGGTCGCCCTATTACAGATAAAATGGATGCCATTTTCGTAAAAGTGGAGCAAGATCGACATATCAGTAGTTACGACGTAGCTGAAGAACTGAGAATTGATCACAAAACAGTTTTGGCGCATTTGAAAAAAGCTGGGTAGGTACAAAAAAAGCTCGATATTTGGGTACCTCACGAGCTCACTGAAAGAAACCTAATGTACCGTGTACTCATTTGTGATTCTTTATTACGACGTAATGAAACCGAATCATTTTTGAAGAAGCTGATAACTGGTGATGAAAAGTGGATCACGTACGACAAGAACGTGCGAAAAAGGTCGTGGTCAAAGGCCGGTCAGGCTTCACAGACTGTGGCGAAACCCGGGTTAACTCGCAATAAGGTGATGTTGTGTGTGTGGTGGGATTGGAAGGGCATTATTCATTATGAGCTATTACCACCAGGCAGGACTATCTATTCTGAACTCTACTGCGAACAACTGATGAGATTAAAGCAATAAGTTGAGAGAAAGCGGCCGGAATTGATCAACAGAAGGGGTGTGGTGTTTCATCATGATAACGCTAGACCTCACACATCTATAGCCACTCAGCAAAAATTAAGAGAGTTTGGCTGGGAGGTGTTAATGCATCCGCCGTATAGTCCTGACCTTGCATCTTCAGATTTCCACCTGTTTCGGTCTCTTCAGAATTCTTTATGCAATGTTAGGTTAACATCACGAGAGGACTGCCAAATCCACTTGTCGCGGTATTTTGATGAGAAGTCCCAAAATTTTTATAGCAATGGGATCATGTCCCTACCTACAAGATGGCAAAAGGTTATCGAACAAAATGGTACATACATAGTTTAGTTAAATTTAAATAAACTATATTAAAAAATGTTTTGAATTATCTTAAAAAATGCGAAGAAACTTTTTCCCTTGCCTAATATAATAGAACTTAAAACTTTCATTTGGTGGCAGATAGATTACTGGTAAAACTATCAAATTAAATCTATCAAAGTGCCATTGATTGAAGTTTACTCGGCGGGCACAGCTAGCCTAACTATATAGTTAGACTAGCTGTGCCCGCGACTTCATCCGCGTGCGAATTTTTGATTGTTCAGTATCTACCCGGACGAAGTCGTGGGCGCAGCTAGTATAAAAGTAGCCTACGTTACTACTACTACTTACAACTAGCCTTAGACTGTCAGCCAGTGAAAGTCCAGTCAAAATCGGTCAAGCCGTTCCCGAGATTAGCGGGTACAAACAGATAAACAGACAGACAGATAGACAGACAGACAGATAAGAATTGTAAAAAATGTTTTTAGGTATTATATGTACCGTGTATACATACATATGCATGCAATAAAAAGCGGTTTTTTTATATTACAAACAGACACTCCAATTTTATTTATTTGTATAGATATAATATTATTTCAAAGTAACATGATTTAACGAAAGTATCATGAAAATTAATTATAGTCTAAGCAGCATACATACTCGTATTAGCAATAACCATGCTTGTACTATATTTAAATTTTGTTTCATATGTAGCGAACTTCGTTAACAAAAATTAAAATTTAAAAATCATTCCAATAGTGTTAAATATACCTACCAACTCCATTCTCATATACGAGTGTTTTAAAATGCTAGACTAGAAGCTGCACAGAGCTGCCGATTGAAGTGAGATTTTCCGAATCAGAATTGATTATCTGTAGGGGGCCATTAAAAATACATTATGATTCGGCTCAGTGGACGCAGGCAGTATGTGGAGTTGGAGTTAGGCTGTTTATATATATATACATCTGAAAGGATCTTAAGCATTCTATAGTTAGTTTATGTGATTGAAAAAGCTGCTATTGTGATTTTGGGATAACCATTGCGGTGTTTTGTAAAATCATTATTTGAACATCATTAAGTTTAGTGTCAAATTGTTATTTAATATACGCCACTTCAGTAAAAACTTTATCAAAGTGTCACTGACATTCACCTATACAGATATTAAAAACCAGCATGATCTTATTATGCACTTCAACTTTAATATATACACAAATAATAATATGAGCATCACCCATGCTTGTACTCGAGCCTCCGCTTCACTCTTGTTCCATTTTTGTCAAACTTCGGTTATGAAACTAAAATTTTAAAATAGTTCCTACGATTTTAAATTTACCAACCTCGTCATTCACATATTACAGGGGTTTTTAAGAAACTTAAACATTACTAGAATCTAGGCAGAGCTCCCGATTGAAGTTAGATTTCTTGAATCACAATTGATCGCCTGCAGGGGGCCATTAAAAATACATTATGTTTCGGGACAGTGGACGCAGGCAGTATGTGCACCTGTTTTGAGTTAGCCTGTTTATTTATGTGCAATTGTGCATTAGAGGGGATCCAAAGTGTTTGAAAAGCTGCTATTGTGATTTTGCAACAGATAGCCATTGCGAATTGGTATATCGATGTATCATTATTGCATTATTTTTACTTATGTTGCTTTATCAAAGTTTGGATTAAAGCAGCAGAGCACTGAGAAATGAAATATTCATGATTTATTAATATTGATGAGGATGTTGATAAAATGTGACTTAAGCTGCTTCATACTTCTCATCACAAAAATATACATATTAATAGATCGTGTCGAAGTGATGTAGGTATAACTTACAAAAAATTAAGTATTTCTTGATTTTTCAATTTCGAGTCAAAAATCTCGATATTTCACTAGTTTCGGCATTGCTCTTTTTTGACTAGAAACAAAGCAGCCGTTTGAAGTTAGATTTCCCGAATCAGAATTGATCGCGTGCAGGGGGCCATTAAAAATACATTATGTTTCGGCACAGTGGACGCAGGCAGTACGTGAACTTGTTTTGAGTTAGCCTATTTATTTATGTGCATTTGAAAGGACCCGAAGTGTTTGTCGATGCGATTGGCAAAGCTGCTTTTGTTATTTTGGGATACTCTTTACCAGTATATCGTAGTGAATGGTTTAAACATTATTTGAACATCAGTTTTGCTTTGTTAGAGTTAGGAATCAAGGAAGAGTATCTATTAAGAATTGGAGCATAAAACTCGTAATATTTGTTTTATATTATTTCGCATTAACATTATGATTGTTAAATATATTTTTAAAGAAAAATGGAAAGAAAAATTTTACTTCAGGCGAGACTTGAACTCGCGGCCACTGGCAATCTAGTCCAGCCGCTCTTCCAACTGAGCTACCGAAGTCCTAACTGAGGACTTCGGTAGCTCAGAAATAAAAGCATAATTAATATGCTTTTATATCTATATGATATTTTGACGAGGAATTTTGTAAAAGTTAAGCTTACACTGGTCTAATCTATTGGACCTTAGGCTAATAGGTCCAAGTAGTAACCTGTTGCCACTACAACAGTAAAGTTTAAACAAAATATTCTCTATTATCAATTTAAGTTCTGAAATGTTTTTGTAAGTAAATAGTGAGTGGTTAAAATGCAACGAAATCTATGCAACTCTATTGTATTTTATACGGCAATCTAATTATATTACCGTATAAAATTCAAAATTCCTAAGATTTATATTATTATCGTCCCTAATTTTAATGACACAACGGTTCTACTGGTGGTAGAGCTCCAGTGACGGAGCTCGCGGGCTTAGGCACCACCGCATTACCTAATATACTTGCCGCTAAATGACAGTGTTCAGCACTATCGTGTTCCGGTCAGGTGGTAATATACGGCCCTGTAATTTCCGGCATAGAGGCATAACAGCTTAGGCCTCAGGAGTGGTAACGCATCTGCATCTTAACCTTCGTCTTTGTGTGGGCGTCTATAGGCTGCAGTTATCACTAAATATCAATGTGAACTGCATGCTTGTTTGCCACTTCCATTACATAAAAAAAAACAACACTGAGGAGATACAAAAAATAAAATTAAGGCAGTGACATCTGCTCGCCGAAAAGCCAAGCATTTACGAAACGAATAACAAAATTGTAAACAAATAAATGATGTTCACGAGTTAAATGCCAACTTTGGAAACAAAATGAAAACAACTCATTCCCTCCCGTCCGAACTCGAAAGTAAGTTTTAAATGTATTCAGTCCCAATGAAATTTAAATATTTCATATGATAGGAAATCAATAACTGCCTATTTGTTCCGATATATTTGTACCTATTTGTTTCAACCGCCCCTTTGAATAAAACATGTTTTTATTGCATATTGCTTCCTGAGGTGCATATTTTTAACATATTTCCTCGAAAATTGTTATCATCTGCACTTTTATTGTCGTTTTTGTATTATTTACTTTTTATTAAAGCGGAGATATAATAAAATGGACGGTCGGGTCAATAGGATTGTTTTTCATACTTATGGCTTTGTTTTTTCTCGAGATGAGATTACAGAGCCAATGTTTGTTTTTGATGTTTGTTGTAATATCAGATGATATTTACGAAGTTTTTTATTACTAAAATGTTATTGTATACATTGATAATCAAACCAATTAGTGTCTTAAGAGAGTTATTTAGATCTGAGTAAGTAAGGATAGAAAATACCTACGTTTGCCTCATCGTTAATATTTTTGAAAACAAATATTAAATATTCGATGTCTTTGAACGATCTTGAAAAAATGTATTTCCAAGTTTGGATTCTTAAACGATTAGGTACCTCCTATGCTTTTTGTTTGTAAAGAGATGAATTTGCATATTAAATCTACACTAGCGGCCCGCCCCGGCTTCGCCCGCGCTGCTCCGTTCCTATTAGTCATAGCGTGATGATATATAGCCTATAGCCTTTCTCGACAAATGGGCTATCTAACATTAAAAAAACTTTTCAAATCGGATCAGTAGTTCCTGAAATAAGCGCGTTCAAACAAACAAACAAACTCTTCAGCTTTATAATATTACTCGTAGTTTAGATTTAGATTGTTTCCTTATTTCACATCGTTATTTACCGTATCAACGATTTTTACAAATTTAAATCAAAAGAAGTAATATTGGGCTTTATAATATTTAATTTTCAACTCTTTCTGTGCGAATGGAATTTCATTAGAATCGAGTTATGAAATTTCATCATTAAAAATGTCTGTGTTATTATTAGGATTGTTTTATTTAACGACCAAGCTGTGTCAGTACGTAATGGTTTTGGGCATTAAAACGCTCTCGTTTCTGGGGTGCTAATATTTTAATGCTTTGATAGGGAATGTTGCAGAAATTATAAAAATCGCCTATGAAATTATGAAAATATTTGATAATATGCCTAATTAGAGACAAACAAGAGAATTCCTTGAAGATGTCAAAGTTAATTTGAACTTCAGAACTATCATTAAAGTGAAATATTTCACATAAGTGATAGCTCTGGAATGTTATTTCTTTTGAAACAGTAAACTTTTACATCGACTAAGCAGAAATTTGAACGTTGTGAAAAAGTTATTCAGGATTTACAGCATTTTTATGTAATGAAGGTGGCAAACAAGCATGCAGTTCACATGGATGTTGTAAGCTGATGACTGCAGGCTAGACGTTTACACACAAACCAGAAGTTAAAATGCAAATGCGTTGCCAACCTTGACATTTTAGTTGTTAGTCTCTGTGATTTATTCTTCTTCTTCGTCTCTGTGATTTATTACGGGGCCATTCACAATATTAACAATAATAAAATATAATGTCTGAGTAAAATTTTATGTAATGGCCGCATTCCTGTCAGATTTGATCAAATCATTTACTTTTCAGGAAAACCATCCCACAGAATAATTTCGACATTTTCCATCAACTGATGGGTTACCGCAGGGATCTGATTGAATAACTCATTTTTTATACTTCTCGGGATCATGAACACGTTTTGCTTTCTATAATCTGATAATCGATAAAGTTAGGCTGTTAGATATTTTAAATTACCTACCTAATGTAAATACGTTTGTGAGTTTTGGCGGGAACCTTGAAAGAGGCGTGTGGTGCTCTTATTTTATTTCATTTTCTTGGTGTATTTTGGAGTTATATTTAATAAAGTTGATGGCATTTTGTTAGATATAGGTTTATTACAGTGCCCGTGTATAGTGAAATAGAATAACAGTGCGAAAACAGGGATTTTCAGGTTGCCTTCAAAACTTCATTATAAATGTTCTGGTAAAGTAGCCATTGCTCTATTCGAATAAACTCGAATTACTGACTGAGACTCTGACTGACTGACTGACTGATAATTGACCGACTGACTCTTACTTTTACGCTGCTTATGACGAATACGAAATATCGTTTTACTTGACACTGACAATATGCGTAATACCGATGCCATTATAGTATAAAAAAAATACGTTTGTGATGGTGATTAGAATAGAAAACAATAAAACGTTTCAAATGAACCTCATCCATATTATTATGAGTTAAAATCTTTCTAGAATTTGAGAACGCAGGTACCTACTTTTCCATTCAACAAACGTAAAGGAAGTGAATCAAGTGTGCTTTACAGGCAGCAAATCAAATGAAAAGTCCATCACACTGTCAACATAACTTGAATTTCCTTTTCTTTTGGCTTTCATTTCCCAACCAGCCAAAGCCAGCCATACAATTAATCATGTATGAACTAAAATCACATAAAACTATTAGACCAACATTGAACACTCGGCATATTCTCACGGATCCATTACAGATATGAACACAAAAGACCAAGTGAGGCCAATTTTAGTTCTATTTGTTTTGTTGAAATCCATTATGCATATTGTATATTGTGCTACTGGTCACCTTAATGATCTCTGTGGATGATGATGCAAGAGATGTTCCGTACGTATATTTTGTAATATACAATTAAATATACATTAAGAAATCTATTGTATATAAAGGTGAACCTACACAGTTATAAAATTGCGTCGGCATAATTAAATTTATTACAAATTTTACCGGGAGTGTATGGAATGCTGAAATCCACGGTCCATAGAACTTATTAATTTTCAACGATATTAAATTTGGAATTGTATTTTAATTTGCGTCAAGCTCTTCTTTATTTAAAATCATTTTGATTAAGTTCAAAAATTATGTTTAAATTTCACATTTTTAATACATTTGGTGGTCCAATTAAATTAAACCTTGTAGTTATCTCCATTTCAAGTTCATAACATAAAGAGATTGTTATGGAAGAGGGTTATTTTAAATTAGCGATATATATGACTTTTAAAAAATAACGTTTTTTTTTCCTTACAACATTTTTTATTTGCCTCTGAACTGGCATTTACTCTGGGCGGTAATGCTCTTTTGAACTCTTGAAAAAAAATTTTTGTTTCTTCTTTTTGTGTTATACAATCAAGATTTGTAAAAAGTCGAAAAAGTTAAATTAACCCTGTATACAACTTGCTTCTTCTACGTTCATCACATTCTTTGCAAATGCAGACAGTTTTCGATACTCCGTTAATAATTATGTTAATTTATGTAATGTTTCAAAATTAGCGTGCTTATAATCAACCTGCCAAGGGAACCCTAAAACCTCTGGCCAGTGGGGTATTCTTCACCTATTGTGAGACAGGTGATTGATGGACCCTTATTGTTTACGTCGCATTTGCCTTGAAAAATGAACTGTTCGCGCGCACTTGATTGCACTTAGGGTTGTCAATTGTGAAAAAAATGAGGAAAAAATGAACAATGGATCTTTTGTTGTACGTTTTAATGTAATTTGGGGATGTGTAAATATTAAATTTTTTTGAAGATGTTTGAGGTTAAATATTTGCTCTCTAGATCGATCTATACAGCTCTACCTACTACTGTTTTTTTGAGCATAGTCAAACTGCCGTCTAAGATAGTTCTTGGTTTGTGAAATGAGTGTATTTGGTCTATTTTCTTCACTTTTAAAAAGTTCATCATTTATTTAGCGATAAGACCGCCAATTGTGCAAAATGTTTTATGTATCGTGAATGTCCTAATTGTTTTGGTGTACAATAAAGAGTTTATTATTATTATGTCTCTCGTCAGCACGGGGTCCAATTTGAACCCCGGACCTTTGTCAGGCTTGCGCGGGGACATGGGGGGTCCAACACGTAGAGGCCCTTTCGAGAATTTTGATCTACTTTGTAATGGGTTATATTCGGCGGGACCTCTCTTGACTGCATCAATAGTTAATACAGGCACAGACAGACCCCACAGAATATAATGGGACTATTGTAATGATAAGTGATTCGCCAAACTTTGGGCTATGTGGGTGAACTGGGGGGACTAGCTGGCTGGGCCTATGGAGTGAGATCCGGCACCTGCCTATATTCAACGTAACTTCACGCTTGTAATCCCCGAAGGGGTAGGCAGAGGTAAATGCATGCATTCAATCATACATGCAAACACCCACGACTCGCCGGTTACGTTTTGGCCCATGTAACAGGTGGCGAACTTGTTGCCATCTCCGGGCACATTACCAAACTCCGGGGTACTGGGAAGCTTCCAGAAAATGGAAAAATCCCAATAGAAGCAGAGATAAAGGATTTTAAACCGTTATCTCTGATAGTCCCCGACCCGGGAATCGAACCCAGGACCTCCAGCGTAATAGTAGTGGCCTGCTACCACTACGCTACGGAGGCAGTTATTAGCCTATATTCAACATCTCACATTATCGAATCCTACTTTAGGCAGGTGGTGACTCGCCTCTCCTTGGTGGGCCCCCCAAACAGCCAACCCGATGGTCGACAGGGGGCAACACTGTCGAGAGAGGCTGGGGGTGTCGAGAGGTGTGGCCCCGGTTTCACCATCACGAGCGAGTAATCTCGAGCTCGGATTATTATTATTATTATAAATTAATTTTAATAGATATTCTCAATTCACCTACTTATAATGCTGACTTCCATTTTTTTTCACTGCTTACTTTGCGCTTACTCTGTAAATATGAGTTTCTTCATAATTTATTGATTCTTCTGTAAGATTTTTTTGAGCGTATGTTATTTAGGTACACCACTCTGTTCTTCGTCCATATGAAATGTAGTATTATCAAATCAGTCGTCGTGTGCTGATCCTCTTCTACTTGGAAAGGTGTTTTAACATAATATATTTTATAGTAAGTGTAAATAAATTAATCTAATCTTAGTAATTTAGGTACTAAAGTCAATCATTTCATAATTTTCCCGAAAATAAAAATAATAAATATTTATATCGTATCAGCCCTGAATATCGGCAATCGGGTCAGGCGTTTCCCCGCGGCATTTTTAATAAAGCACCACTTGGTAATTGAACATGTTTGTTTTCGTTTGTACCCTGTTATCATAGCTCAATTTGTCGAACAAAAATCGAATGACCTTTTTGTTTGAACTTTTGCTTTTTTTGTTTTTTTTTTCACAGTTGTTTTGGTTGTTACAATGAAATGAGTGGGTGTTACATAATATTCATTCGATGTTAAAACATCTTTCAATTGCGTTGATTTGTTAGATTTAAAATGTTTTAAAAACACAATACAGAATGAATAGGTGGGTAACAAGTGCCGTACCTACTAGTGAAAATTATTTTAGACTATCGACCCGGCTTCGCGCGTGTGCAATGTAGATTGTTACTGGTAATTTAATGCCGTTAATCATTCCTACCGATCCAACTGTTTAAAACGATAATTGACGACTGACCGTTATGTCAAGGAAACAAAAGTTTACATTAGAAAAATAAATACGGTTTTTGAGTTTTATTAAAATTTCAATTTCGCGCGTCTATTTTTTTTTTTCCATTAAATTTTTTTTCGGCCGAGACAATTAAGTAACACAAAAATAATTAGCGAAATTGGACCAGCGGTTCTCGAGTTTTGCGCTTAGCAACACATTTAGGGATTCATTTTTATTTTCAAAGATTATGACGGAGAAATATATTCTTAGAAATGATTCTCCCGATACTAGAGTTTTTTGTCGAGTTGTATTAATATACCGATTAAGTAAAAAAATAAGATATATATAGGTACGCCTGATAACTTTAACTATGCCAAAAAATACGCTGGTGCAACGCATTTGACAGTCAATGATAAGTAAATGTTACTGTTTTTGTGAAATTTTACAAAAACCATAACCCTAACGAATGCTTTGGTGCAACCGAATCTTAGTAATCTTTTTCTCTTCTCTAAATTTAAATAACTCTACTCACTATTCAGATTTTATGGAAGATGGTATACCTAAGGATTAATGGACTTGTAGGTTATATTACTTACTAGCGACCCGCTCTGGCTTCGCCCGGGTAGTACTTATTATGGAAACGCGCCCGACTTCTTTAACAAAAACCGTGATATCTCGGTAAATATAAGTACGACATTGATAAATATATACATATTATATAAACCTTACTTAGAAAACCCTCTTTCCAATATTTTAAACAGGAACTAAATCTATTCATAAATTTCCGAGATTAGAGCATACATACAGACAGAGAAAAAAGGGGAACTTTACTTTATAATATGTAGTAATGATGAAATGGTTTACAGCACTTAAATCGTAAATCCATGGTTTGCTTACTTTCGCCCTCCTCCGAGACTGTAAATCGTAATAATATCCTAATTTAGCGATTTACTCCTCACAAAACATAATTTACACAATACAATAAAAAGTTAATGTGTAGGTATAATGATAGAGATATTATGGCTATGGGCTTCTGTAATTATGTTCCGAATTGCCAAAAAAAAACCCTTATTAACAGCGTTAATTGCGGGGGTGATGAAAATATTAATATATTTACAGCGCCGTCGAGTTTTTTTTAACGCTGATATATTTTTAGCAGATTTTATATACCAGTTTATTGTGTTTAATCAGAGTGCTTATTAAGTTGTATGACGCCTTTCTCTTCTTCTTATTTTGATGTCGAAATGGGAATCCGTAGGTACCTATAAAATATTGAATGTATCTTGTAGATTTCTAAGTACTGTATAGTATGCAAGTGTCTTATCTGATCAGGCATCACACTGAAGTCTTTTTTATTTAGGTATTACGGTCTTTATTTGTTATTACTTACATAATATATTAAGTTTTTTTTTTAAGTCAAAGGATTGACAGACAAGCAGACGGGCCACCTGATGGAAAGGTACCTGGTTACCGTAGCCTATGAACATTTGTAACACAAGGGGAGTTGCTAACGCGCTGTCAGCTCTTTTGACGCCAGTTTTGAAGAACCCCATATTGTAGCGCCGGGGGAACAACTCAGAGGGAAGTTCATTCCACAATTTGCTCGTTCTGGGCAGAAATAAACTCGCGAATCGGAACGTTGAACATTTCCAAGTATCCAATCTGTGCGGGTGGAACTTCTCTCTTCGGCGGGGGGTGCGATGTAGGAATGTAGACGATGGCACCAGATCAAACAGTTCCTCAGAGCACTCACCATTTTAAAGGCGGTAGAAAATGCACAGACATCCGATATCTCTGTGCTGACTCAGATCTTCGAGTCTATCTGTGATTCCTGGGTAGTTGACGATTCGAATGGCTCGTTTTTTAATGGAGTCAAGGAGACCAAGCTGGTATTTAGGGGCTCCCGCCGAAAGATGAGAGCAGGATTCCAAACGGGGCCTCACTTGAGCTTTATAGAGCTGTAGAAGTTGCCCCGATGTGAAATGCTGTCTTGCCTTGTTTAGTAACCCGAGCTTCTCTGATGCCAGCTTGGTCTTACCCTTACTTAGAGTAAATAATATAAATCCTCAAAAATGCGTAGGTATGTCTGAATCATCGTCATCATTACATCATCCGAAAGATGTTCACAGATGGACCAAAGCCTGCCTATAAGGAGGATATGTTGCCTGACTGCACTAGGGGAAGAATTCTCTTCGAGTAGAAGAAAATTCTTCCGCTAGTGCTTAAACCTAATGTAATTCTCTTACATTAGTGGGCGGTGGGTCGTCACGACCCAACGACTAAGTACGCCGGCGACTACCAAACTAAAGAGTGGGCTTCTAAACTACATTACTGACTACCTTTTAACTATCTGGTTAAGAACGGAATATCGACATAACAAGATTATTCGTGATATGGTCTCAAAAATGATCCTATTGAGTCATGAACTCATGAATAACAAAATAGGTAATCTTTATGTTCATTACAAATTATACGGATTATTTGTCATCGGGAATTTAGATGTCAACCATGAGTACCATGACTAGGGCTGCCACCTATTTGAAAGGTCAGATCTAATTTGAAATATTCTCAATTTTAACACACTTTACAAGTAAGACTACGTTTAGGTATACCTATAGCTGGATAACCTCACTTTTTTAATGTAATGGAAGTGGTAAATAAGCATACAGTTCACATTGATCGCCCTCGCAAAAAATTACAGACTGTTTTGCATCGGTAATAAACGCTATGGCTACTCCCCTCCGGTCCGCCGCAACCGGTGGGCCGAGTTGCTCTATGCATGACACATATAGCATCACTCGGCCCTCTGTACCACATTGCTTTTTAGATATAACGTAAGTTAAACTGCCTCAGTAGCGTAGTGGTAGCAGGCCACTACTATTACGCTGGAGGTCCTGGGTTCGATTCCCGGGTCGGGGACTATCAGAGATATCGATTTAAAATCTTTTATCTCTGCTTCTATTGGGATTTTTCCATTTTCTGGATGTTTCCCAATACCTCGGCGTTTGGTAATGTGCCCGGAGATGGCAACAGGTTCGCCACCTGTTACATGGGCCAAAACGTAACCGGCGAGTCGTGGGTGTTTGCATGTATGCTTGAATGCATGCATTTACCTCTGCCTACCCCTTCGGGGACTACAGGCGTGAAGTTACGTTTTTAAAATTCTTCAAATCCTTCCCTGAACATGCACAAAAGCCAATGGAATCAAAGTCAGGCCACAAGACGTGGCAGCCCTAACCGTATCCAATGGGTAGACGTGCCTGTTGAAAAGTATTGCAAACAGATAGAGCAATATTGCCTAACATCAGGCAGATACACAAATAATAACCAGTGAGGTATACAAAGTTTTCCGAAGTTTGAAACTGTCGTTTGCTTTCCACTTCATTGTAGTAATGGCAACCCATTATACGTCCCACTGCTGGGCACGAGACTCTCCCCTTTTTTGAGGGGAGACCTGGAGCTTACTCCACCACGCTGCTCCAATGCGGATTGGTGAAGGTGGGTGGGTTAGTGGCCAACCCGCTGTCGGATGTTTTCAAACCGCTCTAAGGCAATAAGGCCTCCGACAAGGTTTAACGACTACTATCTATCGATAGCAACCGGGACCGACGGCTTAACGTGCCCTCCGAAGCACGGAAACGCGCATTTTAATTTGCCACTAGCGGTCACCCATCACACTACCCGACCGCGCCCGTAGTGCTTAACCGAGTAGATCGCTTACGATCTACAGATCTACACCAGCCGCGGGGCCATGCGCCCTTCTCGATTGCCACTTCATTGTAAGGCAACAAATATGTTCTATGTTCTATGCTCTATGTTCTTCTATTTTATTTTTTTTTTAATTTAATTGAAGTGCCTAACAAGCATACAGTTCACATTGATAATAAGTGATGACTGCAGCCTATAGACACCCACACAAAGACCAAGATCAAAATGCAGATGCGTTACCACTCCTGAGGCCTAAGGTGTTATGCCTCTGTGCCGGGAATTACAGGGCCGTACATTACCACCTGACCGGAACACGATAGGGCTGAACACTACCATTTAGCGGCAAGTATATTAGGTAATGCGGTGGTGCCTTCGCCCGCGAGCTCCGTCACTGGAGCTCTACCACCAGTAGAAGTAGAAGAAGTTCTATGTTGTAATACTAGTATTTGGAGTTAAAGCACTCAATTAAGTATTTGATTCATAAATGTAAAATTTCATCATAATTGTAAAGATTGTAAGTGTCAATATAAGTACCCCGGAAATTGAATTCAAGTATTTAAGCTTCCTATGCTTATTAAATGATCGATCGATAGTCACTTCCTCATTACATGGGATTATGGGATCCAATTCCAATCAAAACATAAATGATGAATCGTGGGTGAATACAGTTAGCAATAATTCATTTAACATGATATGTTCTTAGGTTTTCGCGAGCTACACTCATTGAAATAAAACTATATTTTTACTGATTTATCTCGCGTATATTAAACTAAAATGATTTTTTAAATTTTAATTTATAAACAATTTTAAAAATCATTTTAGGTTAATATACGCGAGATAAATCCGTAAAAATAGTTTTATTTCAATAATTAATTTATGTATACAAAGAGAGAGCAAGAAGTCTTCGGTATTTAAGGTAACATGGGAAATGTTACGGAAGCCTTTGTATGTAGGTACGGCCAGTTTTCCTTATATTTGTAAAACAGACTTAAGTTTTTTTAGTAAGACTGAAGAAGCTTGCACTTTTAACAATAATAATGGCAGGCCACAAGACGTGGCAGCCCTAACCGTATCCAATGGGTTGACGTGCTTGTTGAAAAGTATTGCAAACAGATAGAGCAATATTGCCTAACATCAGGCAGATACACAAATAATAACCAGTGAGGTATACAAAGTTTTCCGAAGTTTGAAACTGTCGTTTGTTTTCCACTTCATTGTAGTAATGGCAACCCATTATACGTCCCACTGCTGGGCACGAGACTCTCCCCTTTTTGGGAGGAGGCCTGGAGCTTACTCCACCTCGCTGTTCCAATGCGGGTTGGTGATCTTTTAACAATGTCATGTCTTAACCCGTCAGCTCACGAGAAAAATATGGCAGTTGATTTCAATTGTTCATTAGCCGCCGGCAGTCTCTCGTGTCTTGACGGTTTAAGTAAATATGAAGTTACAATATCCAACAGTAAATATTGCACATCGACCTCAAAAACAAGACTTCGAATTATTGAATTGTCACCTAAGTCGAATTATTTCGGGTCTGTAGAGCGTTATCTCTTTCGCATCTTACCTAGGTAGGTATGTGACGTTTGTCGGCCATTTTGATCAGTTTTTGACCAATACCAGACTATCAGTGCTTACGTAGGCAGTATTCAGCAGAGATAACGCTGTACAAAGTCGAAACTACCTCATTCACTATTTCGTAGGCTCGATTTGCATTATTTCTTGTTGGGTAGGTACTTTAGGTACTGCATATCTGTATTCTCGTAACAAGCTGATGTTAATTTCAAGTTCAGTCATATTCGGCTAGAAAAGACAAGTAGATAATCCTGGTAATTGTCCTAAGCACTTGACAAACTTAACTTTATTTTTTAACTGCTTCGGTAGCCTATTAGTATTAGGCCACTACTACTACGCTGAGGTCCTGGGTTCGATTCCCGGGTAGGGGGTTATCAGAGATAATGGTGTAAACTCCTTTATCTCTGGTTCTATTGGGATTTTTCCATTATCTGCAAATTACCAATTACCTCGAAGTTTGGTAATGTGTCCGGAGATGCCAACAGGCTCGCCACCTGTTACATGGGCCAAAACGTAACCGGCGAATCGTGGGTGTTTGCATGTATAATTGAATCCATGCCTCTGCCTATCCCTTCGGGAATTACAGGCGTGAAAATACGATTACGTTTTATGTTAATTTCAAGATCAGTCATACTCGGCTAGAAAAGACAAGTTTTCCTAATAATTGTCCTGCCTAAGCACTAGACAAAAATAAAAAAGTTTATACGCCATTTTAGGAACTTGTGATAACTTGCGGCAGGAACTAAATAACCCAAGTCCCAAGATTGGCCCATTTCACTCGCGCACACTTCAGCAATATAAGTACCAACACCGCAATCACGCCCGACTGGGGCCACATGCGGTACGTTGTTTTATATGTAAATTTCTTCGTCTGATTTGTTCGTGCGTTGTACTCTTTAGGAGTGAATCTAGTACAATTGTTATGAGGGACTTTGTATTCAGGTTTGACGGATTCGTTTACCTTTGTACCCTTTCGAGAGGAGTGGTTTGCGGAGTTTTTATTCGTATTTCAGTTACGCTTGTCTTAGTTTTATGGATGGAGCTTCGATCGTTTAAAAGGTTTCTCTCTTGTTTTTATAAATTGAGGTCATCGATTGTTAAAATATTTGGAAAGTATTAATATTCGGCTATTTACTTCTGCAGAATCTTGTACTTTTTAGGTACTATGTTCGAGCGTACTTATGTTCCATCAAGTTTATGTTCGACCCTGTAATTTCCGGCACAGAGGCATAACACCTTAGACCTCAGGAGTGGTAATGCATCTGCATTTTGACCTTGGTCTTTGTGTGTGTCTATAGGCTGCAGTCATCACTTAACATCAATGTGAACTGCATGCTTGTTTGCCACTTCCATTACATAAAAATAATGTTCATTACAAGTTCAGTCATACCCCTAAAAGGACTTGTCTTTTGTAATTGCCTGAAACCTCCCGTGGACTTCCAAAAATAATTCTAAATTAAAATTAGCCAAATCGGTCCACCCGTTCTCGAGATTTAGCGAGACTATCGAACAGCAATTGATTTATTACATGTACATTTTTCTTGTTTTGAACTTGAAACTTATATACTAATATTTGTCCTGGTGTAGGGATCGATCCGCGACCCTTCGAATCAAACGGTAATCTCACACCGCTGGACTACCCGGGTCGTCATATTGTGTGCAAATAGTTTGTAAATATCTTAACTGACTGCCTAATTATACTATAGCGGAAAATACCTCTTTAGTGTAGGTATTGAAATGGTTTTTTCACCCTTTTTTGACATAATAATATAATGAGAACGAACACAATGCATGACCTTTCAGAAAAAAAACAAAAAAATGCCAATGTGAATATCGAAATCACTTGACAAAGCCAATTGCCTTTATTTTTTTCTCATTGCTCTTTTAATGTGGTTTCATAAATTAGGTCAAAATTTGCTACAGGTATATTTATTATTGAAGCGCGCACGGCCCAGCGGCTGGTGTAGATCGTAAGCGATCTGCTCGGTTAAGCACTACGGGCGCGGTCGGGTAGTGTGATGGGTGACCGCTAGTGGCAAAATTAAATGCGCGTTTCCGTGCTTCGGAGGGCACGTTAAGCCGTCGGTCCCGGTTGCTATCGATGGATAGCAGTCGTTAAACCTTGTCGGAGACCTTATGGGTTTGAAAACATCCGACAGTGGGTTGGCCACTAACCCACCCACCTCCACCAATCCGCATTGGAGCAGCGTGGTGGAGTAAGCTCCAGGCCTCCCCCCAAAAAGGGGAGAGACTTGTGCCCAGCAGTGGGACGTATAATGGGTTGTCATTATTTATATTTATTAGGTGAATTAAATAACCCTTTAATTACATTAAAATCAATTGATCATCAATGATATTGAAGATATGAATATTCAGATTTAAACAATATTGAATTTGATTCTTATATAATTAAAAGAGATCTCAAATTAGATAATTTTCGATCATTAGATGTTGATAACCGAATTATCTTACCAATAAATAATCAAATTCGGATTTTATATTCGGATAAAACGACCACGACTTTTGTTATATCCTCTTCTAACTTAAAGAAATCTGTTAAAGTTAGAGCAGGGTGTAAAATGTTAAAAACAATAACTTTAACAAGAGTCGTGGTGCAACCCAGGCTTACACTCCCAATCTCAGACTAAACAAAAACCTGTGTCGTGGGTGACTCTGCACTTATGTCTCTGTGATAGTTATTACGGGGCCATATTTTACCATCTAACCGGAACACGATAGTGCTGAACACTACCATTTGGCGGCAGACTTCAGATAGATTAGCTAATTCAGAGAAAATATTGTCCCAAAACTTGCAAACCATAACGATCCTAACATATTATACAATGACTTTTTTGCCACAATTTTAACAGAATTTAATTTAGTTTTTACCAATAAGACAATAAATGTAAGAAGTCATAAGTCGTTCAATGAATGGGCGACGGTTGGAATACATAAGAGTAGACAGAGATTGTATGACCTGTATGGAGAAAAGTCACATAATCACACAAATTCGTTTAAAAATCATGTTAAATTATATTCGAAAATATTCAAGAAAGTGTGTTTTGCAGCCAAGGCACTTCACATTAAAAATAAAATTAAAAATTCAAATAACAAAATTAAAGCGACTTGGAATGTAATTAATAGTGAAACTGGGAAACAAGCTGAACGCAACTCTGATTTTAAATTAATAATTGACAATAAATATGTTACTACTGACGAAGAAGTTGCTTTAGCATTTGAAACATTCTTTGCTAATATTCCAGTTTCCTTGACTGGAGACCTCATTTCATCGCCTACCGTCGCCGAATCATTATTGAAAAAAAATGTACATCAAAGTAAAACTATATTTAATTTTAAGTTAGTTAATACTGCGGATGTTATACATGCCTTTAAGTCTATTAATATTAAGAACACAACTGATTTATGGGGCTTATCTGTAAAAGTTGCATATGAAATAATGGATGTGATTGCACCTTACCTAGCGGCAATGTTTAATAATAGTATTGTAAGTGGTATATTTCCTGACTTAATGAAACATAGTAAAGTGATTCCTCTTTTTAAATCTGGTAGTACAAGTGACCCCACAAATTTTAGACCAATTTCTGTTCTACCTGTCTTAAGTAAAATTTTTGAAAAACTTATTTTAATTCAACTACTTGCACACTTTAACCATCATAAACTTTTACATTGTCGACAGTTTGGATTTACTAGGGGTCGTTCAACTACCGATGCAGGTGTTGAACTTGTCAAACACATTTTTGAAGCTTGGGAAAAATCACATAATGCACTAGGGGTATTCTGTGACTTATCTAAAGCATTTGATTGCGTTCAGCATGAAACATTGGTCAGAAAGTTATATCACTACGGCCTTCGAGATACCGCTCTCGAGCTTATGACTTCATATTTAAACAATAGAAATATGTGTGTTGATGTAAATGGGACAAGATCTCCCGGGACTTCAATGGATATGGGGGTCCCACAGGGCTCTATTTTAGGGCCATTTCTTTTCTTAGTCTATATTAATGACTTACCCTACATTATCAATGATGGCCAAGAGATGGTATTGTTTGCTGATGATACTTCTTTAGTGTTCAAAATTAAAAGACAGGAGGTAGATTTTGACTGTGTAAACAATACTCTCTCTAATATAGTACATTGGTTTAGCGCCAATAACCTTTCGTTAAATAGCAGTAAGACAAAATGTATTAAATTTACTACTCCTAACGTAAAACAGGTTGAAACCAATGTTAAGATAAATGAGGAAGTATTGGAGATCGTAGAGTCCACGGTATTTCTTGGCATTACCGTGGATGCTAAATTGCAATGGGGTCCCCATATTGCCAAATTAGCTAGTAGACTTAGCTCGGCAGCATTTGCTGTGAAGAAGATTAGACTATTAACAGACGTCGAGACGGCTCGCCTTGTTTATTTTAGTTATTTTCACAGTATAATGTCCTATGGCATTTTGCTATGGGGAAATTCCGCCGACGTCAACACTATTTTTGTACTGCAAAAGAGAGCTGTCCGGGCTATCTACGGGTTGAGTCCGAGGGTATCTCTTAGAGATAAATTTAAAGAAATAAATATTCTGACTGTAGCTTCGCAATACATTTATGAAAATGTATTATATGTCCGTAAAAACATTAATGAGTTTCCTACAATAGGTAACAATCACAGTATAAATACTAGGAACAAATACAAGTTGTCCATGCATGCAACGCGGCTGAATAGGGTCAGTAATTCTTTTAGAGGTCAATGTATACGGTTCTTTAATCAAATCCCCAAAAACGTTCAAAGTCTATCGATCAATAAATTTAAGAAAGTAATAAAAGAACGTTTATATAAATGTAATTACTATAAGACCAGTGATTATCTTAATGATAATACGTCTTGGGATTATAGCGATCGCTGCCAGGCTATTTCATGATCCTGTGATTTCGTGTATTCAGTAATTAGTATCTACTATTGTTAAGGGTTGAATAATGTGAATACCCTGGCTGAAAATGAATTCCATCTTTTATTTTGCCGTATGCATATCCGGAACAGTCATGCACGCTTAAATGTCTTTGCCTTTGGCGGCGTCGTGTGGCGGGTTGCTCACTTCCCTCTAAAATGGTCGAGGAGGGCAATGGCTGTCACATGCGTCATACTCGTGAACGGGTGCTGTTGGTGGGGACTGGTCTGCTCTGGTTTGCAGGGGCTACATCACATTTAGTAGATAGCAGTTTATTTGCATCTATGCTATGGACGTTGACATTATTTGATTTTTCACGATAATCTGTACTAGATTTAAGCTCTCATTTAAAAGAGCTCTTACTGAGTTTGTTGGGTAGCGGAGTTCTTCTCAGTAGTGACTGCACTTGGAACTCTGCTAAGTGAATAACATTGATCTTGACGAATAAGTTTTTCTTTTTCTTCATTTATTATCATTGAAGGAATTGAAAAATTTTATGATTATTATGTTTTAACCAAATAGTTTAAATTTTAATTTTTGGTTTACTATTAATATATGATTTTGCTTTTACTATATGTAATGGTTATTCGCTCTAGGTAGTTTATGATTTATTGACGTTTTGAAAGTATCTGTAAAGATCTATTCGAAATAAAAATATTTTCTATTTCTATTTCTATTTCTAATGAGATGGTGCCTACGCCCTCGAGTCCAGGATCTCTAGAAATCTAGCACCTGAAAAAAATCTATGCAAGAATGAGAAATTCATTTATATATTTAGAGTGACAGGCAACCCTTATGACACGTCAAAAACAAACATTTTTTTTGAAACAAGAAATTTTTTTGTTGCAAACAAGCATGCAGTTTACATTGATGTTAAGTGATGACTGCAGCCTATAGACACCCACACAAAGACCAAGGTCGCAAAATACAAATGCGTTGCCACTCCTGAGGCCTAAGGAACACCTTAGGCCTAACAATAAAGGCATAACAATGCCTCTGTGCCGGAAATTACAGGGCCGTACATTACCACCTGACCGGAACACGATAGTGCTGAAGACTACTATTTAGCGGCAAGTAAATCAGCTAATGCGGTGGTGCCTACGCCCGCGAGCTCCGTCACTGGAGCTCTACCACCAGTAAAAAATATAATATAAAATAAAATATAATATGTATGTTAATGTTAGTAAGTACCTTTATCAGTGGAACGTCTCATTTCCCCTTTTACAAACTGATAACAAAGACAAAAGAAAAAGAGTCATTCTTTGTCATTCACCGGCAGAGTTCCAAGGGCAAATATGAAAGTGAATTTTAAATTATTCAACTCTGCTTTAATAACTGATGATCGATTATTATGTAGGTACCAGTGACGTTAAATAAAAATATTCGATACTGGATTAGTCCCCGTTTAATAAAGTTCGTTTGTTTAGAATAAATAAACAAAAAATATAATATTCAAATAGTTTTCGAAAAGTTTATCCAACTCTGCCCACAGTACTGACGCAACCATAATTTTATTAGCGAATAAAAGTAAAAATAGCGCAAGCCATACAACTCATACAACTTTCGCCGTGACTCGATTAATTAACTCCCAGATACTCTTCGGGAAGTTTGTCCCGTTCCCACAAGTAATTGTTGAGAAAATAAATTTACCAAAGTTTGCGACGCTGCCGGGATTGCTCAGAAAGAGCGTTTGCATGCGACTTCATGTCTCAGTTTCGAGTGTTGAAATTGTCTACTTGGTTATAGGTGTACTTATGTAAAAATATTGTTTACTTGATGCAAGAATTGTACATTTTACAATTTCTTTATTGAAAAAAAAAAAGTATTTCATGTAGTATCGATATCGATATTTTTAACATCAAGTTTAATAAAACTGTGGTAGGGCTCCTGTGTAAGAGAGAAAGGACAGGACGAGGGCGCAGGTATTCCCACATGGCAGTGTTCAGCATAATCGTGTTCCGGTTAGATGTATGTATGGCCCCACAATAAATATGGGGAAACATTTTAAGCCTCAGAGGTGGCAACACATCTGCATTTTGACCTCTGATCATATGTTTATGTATACATTACCTCAATATGATCTCTCAAACGAGCAGTTTGACACCATCATTAGCAGAAAAGGGAAAACAGAATTTTTATCTGAGTGATATTTTTGATTATAATTTTCTTAGTTTGTAAATTGACATGTAGGTATATCAATTTGTATTCGTTTTAATTGATTTTGTTTGTTTTAAACGTTTCATAGGAGGTGCTTGTCATCTTATGTTATTAATTAATTTCTGGTTATGATTTTCCTGTGTTTCACTTAAAAAGGAACAAATTTCAACTGTGTTTTATTACACTTTTAAACATTAGGTACATTTTTTGTGAAAACACTTTTTATCGCTTTCCTTCTTCACTTGGTTGACATTTGTGTTAATGCTGAACAAATACACTTTGTTATGCCTTTGGCACTGCTCCCTTGCGCTTGATGACTGCACTGATTATGAAAACTAGCTTATAATTTCAATTTCTCAATCCAAAGCAATGTCAGCTCGCATTTAATAATTTTATTCGATGGTCCAGACCAGTACTTGTGGTACAAGTTACATACTCGCACGTGAGTCAATATCGTTGAATTTTAATTTCTAGTCACGTTCAAATAACTATCCCAGCAAATTTTCGTTCACCCTCATGCCGCAATATTTACCTAAATACATACTTTGCCTGCCCTTCTCCATGCATTATACGTTCGACGTGGGTTTACTATTTATTTTTTTTATTTATAAACAAGAAACATGGAGATGCATGCAAACGCAGTTACCACCCTGATGTGTAACTCAGCGGCACGCCTGAAGAGCAGTGGACTGCATGTTTACGATCTATGAAAGCTTTGTCTTGTCTCTCGCGAAGGCATGCAGTTGCGGAAGATGTAGGAGATCTAGAAGGAAGGAACTCGTGCACTTATCTCGTTGGCACAACTCCAGGCGACTCCGGACAACAGCGCCTTCCGGAGCAAATGTACACCGCACAGACATTTGCGGTGGGTTAGGTGTTAAGTATTTTCAGGCGTACAACAGTCTCCCCACTACACATTTGGGATAGCGGGAATGCTAGCATTTCGAAAAACGCATATCCGTTGATACCTACCGACGATTTGGCATCGACTTGCCGTCATAGCGAGGAGCGGTTGGCGAAGCGGTAGGCAATAGCTCACGAGAAGGAAAAGGATGGATAATAATGGTTATTGCGGGTACGATGAAACAAAACGTAATTATAAGAGATTTTGCCGAAAGTGGCGCCACCACACCCCTTACCTGATATGTTATGTCTCTGTGATAGTTATTACGGAGGCATACATTTCTATCTGACTGGAACACTATAGAGACAATAAAGAAGATGCCCAGAGGCAATTCCTGGAGTTTGATAATGTGTCAATTTATTATAATAGGTCTGCAACGAAAAAATACATAAAGGCAAGCTTGAACCTGTGTCTACTTAAGTATGATCTGTGGTCATACCCGAAACTCGATTAGTCGATATCATTTAATTTCACGTTCGAGTGGAACCCATTCATACCAATGGTACGATTCGAACAGTTCGCAAACTCTATTGACATCAACCCAACTTCAGGTTGTTTTATGTGAACTTTGAGAATGACGTACGCGACAATAGGAGGTTACATCCTTTGAACTCCTTTTTTGAAATGGCAGAGTTTTGCCTTTGAGTTTTGTTGTTTGAATGTACCGTCATAAGTTTGATATGGCGCAGGTGTTGAATAAAAACTTTTACATATTCATGAAGTTGTTCCGTTTGAGTTGCTTTGATAATATTTCTGGCTCTTCAAAGGAAGGGTTAGAAATTCATACATTTTATTTATATAATTTTTCAATTATACAAAATATTAATTTAGTTCCAATACAATTAATAATTTGAGACTAATGAACATCTTTTGCGATTAAAGTCAAATTATAGGTTTAACAGTAATGTTTCGGGGATTGCAATTGAAATTCTTCCAAGATGAAAACAACCCGGTACCATTTTTCAACCTAAATGTTGAATCCGTCGTCTTAGGCTTAGTAATGTGTTCACGACATAGAGCAACGCGGGCCACCGAAAAAGTATATGCCCGAAAAAAAAATTAATGAAAAGAAAAAAAAACGACGTGTGACACTCGAGGACTGCCGCGGTAAAGCTATAGCATAGCATTGTGTACAAGTATCAACTTATGCAATTATAATTATTTATTTATTTTATTTATGCAGTATTTCTTTTTTTTCTTTGATATTAGTTCAAGTTACACTTTTTGAGCGTGGTGACCGGTAAGAAAACATTTTTTTTTCTATTATTAAATAAATAAAAAGTTATTAGTGTTAGAAAAATATTTTTATTATTTTACAATACATATAAACAGCTGCTTATGTATTCGTCCGATTTCGGAGCAGCTCGTCTCGATTCGTGCGAGCTTCGTAGAGTCGTACAATACGTCTAGTTGCACGCACACAAACACCGTGTCGAAGACTGCCGAAAAGAAACGACGTTAGACAATGCACGGCCTTCAAGCCACACCTCCGTGCCCGTCGGAGTGGGGAGCGTGAGGTTTTTTCGTAACGGAATTTCTGGATTCGGTCCCCGCGCTCAAGGCCCTCGATAGAAGCTATGCAATAGCTTAAAAAAAAGATACAAAATGTTTCAAATGGGCTAAAAACTAAATAAACATAAAAAAATGTGTGTATATGACCTCCCTCAGCGTGTTTCCCCGCGTACCACAATTCCCATTTAGGACCACGCCTCCGACGCTTCGGGGGCAGATAGGCCCGGGATACGAGGATTCGCCTCAATCCCCGAACCATCCCCCCCCTCTTTTGCGTTCGCGCGGAGGGAGGGCTGATATAATTAGTAGGGCCACCGGTCGCGGCGGACCGGACCGGCCGCGACCGGTGGCCCGCGTTGCTCTATGGTTCACAATAATCCTCAACACAATTTGTTTTTTGATTTCTCTACAAATGTATGAAAATAAACTGTCATATATATTTTTATGCGTTGTTTTACTTTTTCTTTGAAGGGGCGAAATCCTTGAAAATGACTTATTTAACTAACCAGCTACCTTTTAGTGATAAAGTTTCCAAGGCTACGATTTCAACGTAAGTTGTTACTGGGTTTAAAAATATTGCGACCAATAATGGAATTAAAAACGAAACAAGTAAGCCTTACCGATAGCAAAACTGTTGGCTAGTTCGTTCACCCAAAGGTAAGTTAGAAACATGACGTTAGTAAGGCAAAAAGTTATCGCATACCCATCTTCACGGCTTTCGCGTCCGGTAACGCGTCGACACCCATATAGCATTTCAACGTCACTAGACGTAGATTTAAACCTAACTAGATTCGCATAGTTTTTAAACTATGCGATCTGAGACCTTAGTTGTTATGTCTTTTAAAAGAATATATCATAGAGACATAACTTATATTCTTTTAAGAATATATCATAGAAACATAACTTATATTCTTTTAAGAATATATCATAGAGACATAACAACTAACAACTCTAAGGTCTCAGGGGTGGCATAGCAACGCATCTGCAATTTAACCTATGGCCTTTGTTTAAGTGCCCATATGCTGCAGTCATCACTTAACATCTATGTGAACTGCATGCTTACTTGCACCTTACCTTTATGACATAAAAAAAGAGTATTGTAGGTATATTTGTAACATAAAAATCATATATGTATGACGTAGATAATTAAAAAAAAAACTATTATTCTTGTTACAATGAAAACTTGTATGGATTATGTTTTCTTGAACATAATTAGAAGAGAAATAAGTAAATTGTGTTTAAAAGATTCCTTAGAAACTCCATGTTTCATTTTAATTGTTTAAACCACGGTACAGATTTGTCTATTCTATGCTTTAAACTATGCACCTACCTAATAGGCCATGGAGTGGGCTTAAACTCATAGACGCGCATTCAAACGCATCTTTGTTACAATTTAGACCGAATGTTTCGTACAAAGAAAGTAACACTATAGTGAAAACTGCATTAGCATTGTCTGTTGTGTGTGTTAATGGATCCTAATGGTTCGCTGATAATGACGTTAGCTGTAAGGGAATATAACGGAATGTTATAAAAACTAAAACGTAAAAACACCGTCAACATATCTTTACTTGCTAATAAGTCCAGGAAATAGTTTATTTATCTATTCCGTGATTAAGTCTCTACTCATCTTAAAATTAGGCAATAATAATACTGAAATATTGTGAAATGAACGAGCTTATTATGCATAACATCTTAGGCTTCAGGAGCGGTAACGCATCAGCATTTTGACCTTGGTCTTTGTGTGGGTTTCTATAGCCTGCAGTCATCACTTAACATCAATGTGAACTGCAAGCTTGTATGCCACTTCCATTACCTAAATAAAAAAGTTATTATGGGCCACAACAAATGTAATTTACTAGTGTATTATAAAAACTTTTTGCAAAAAAATATCGATCTCTAAAACCCGAAAATCATGAAAAATTATAAAAACCAGATGTATTCCCAATGAGCAATGTCATACATACAAGTCATGTCATACATTTGGAAACCAATTAGGTAGGTACGCGAACTAAAGATCTGTGGACCGACTTCTAAATATTTCAAAAGTATGACGGGTTCAAGTACCGCCTAACGTCGAAGTTTTATATATTCTATCATTTTCCCTTTAAAATATTTCACTCGCATGTATTATTGCTAATAAATCCAATAAAATGAAACAGACACAGATAATTCATTGATAACGTGTTAAGTTACATGTCAGGTTTTGCGTTTCATTTTTATAATTATTAAAACTAAGAATGTTACATTTATTTGGTCTTACGAATAATACATTTTCCATGTCATATTTTAATCAAACATTATATTTTTATATTTAGCAATAATAATTCGAAAGACTAAGTGAAATTAAATCGCAATAATTATAGTCAAGAATAAATTGTAAAAAAATATGTATATTAATTTAAGTAAATAAGTTAATCCCTACTAATATTATAAATGCGAAAGTAACTCTGTCTGTCTGTCTGTTGCCTTTCTATTGAACTGAATTTGACTGAACCTGAAATTTGGTACAGAGATAGAGTTGACTTTGAGAAAGAACATAGGCTACTTTTAAATCGACATCCACGCGGACAAAGCCGCGGTCAACAGCTAGTATGATAAAAAAAATGAAATGTATTAATTATTAATTTGCGATTCATAAAATTATTTTAGTGAGTAAAAGGACTTGTCAGTGAGCCACTTCCTCAATCTATTTTTAAATATGATATTAGAGTTTGCATTTTTCTTTATTGTGTCCGGCAGCCCGTTATAAACAAAGGGGTATATTATGTACACGGACCTCTCCGTTTTGCAAAGCTTATGTTCAGGTATGAGCATAGAAAAAAATGGATCAACGTCTCTCGTTTTAAAAATGTCTATATTTTCTTGGGTAAACATAGCCATTTGATAAATTAGCTCACATGGGAGCGGCATGATAGGTACCTACTAAGCTCTCTCAAGAGATCCCTGCATGACTCATCTTCAGAAATAATTCATGTGTAGTCATATCATCAGGTACATGGCTTATAGTAACTTGTAAATATGAAATTTTACCGTCTATACTATGCTTTCATAATTTTATATTTTAACCTAAATTGGGCCACAAAGCAATTAGTCCATACAATAATGATCCTCCAGAGCTTAAACTTTGTTCGCTTCATGAATCTTGTTTTAAGACTGCTAAGTAGGCATGGCATAAAATTAAATTTACAACCGGGAACCTAACGAAACAAAAGTAGTTCAAAACTAGATAACATTTTGTGAATTCTAAGTGACAGTCTCAAACTGAAATTTAGTCTGAGTTGACAGCATAGTGAATTGAATCTACGTCATCATTATCATATGGAATAGAGCAAATGCGTCCTCGAAGGTAATACACTGAATACTAATCTCGGAAAAGTGTATTTACTTGAGAACGGTAAAGCAAAGGAAGGGTAGGAAATTTAACACTCTATATTTTATGTTTTTGTGTTTGCCTAGGATTTGTACCAATTTTTCATAATAATAATTATTTTATATTAAAAGGATACGTTATGCGAAAGCATAATATATACCCAAAAGAGACGGGTAATTTTGAGCCCGCAAAATCGATACTGGTTACATAATTTAATTATATACTTCAATTTAAAAAATGCCCAAATTTCAAATTATTTAATTTATAGTTATTTGAAAATTACATAATTTGTACCTACAGTGTTAACACCTGGGCCCAGAAATGTATGGAACAGCATTACTCTCCTTTTTTCGGTCCCACCGTGGACAATATAGCTCTTCATCTCCGAAAAAACTGGACTGAAAATGTAGAAAAAAATAAAGAAAAACTTTTTTAAAATTATTTATCACATTAAAGAGAAAAAGAGTTGTCTAAAATGCTGCAAGTCTACGCCAAACAATTCACTAGGTACCTACGTAGATAGTAGGTATATCTACATACATAAGTGTAGCAGCTTCCTGCGATAATAACGTCTTCTGTCTGAAATTAAATCAAAGATATACACAAAGATGTATATTTATAAATCCTAATACTATATACCTAAATCGGCCACGCCGCTTCTGAGGAGTTCAGTTAAAAACACTGTGACACGAGAATTTTACACACCTACCTTAGATTGTGTCTTTTTCTGCGAATAAAATCCATGTGACTCACGATTGAACAGAAAGGACTGAACGAAACAATCCCTAATACTCAATTTAACTTAGAATGTAAAAACTATACATTCTTACCCACGGTGAAGCTCAAAAGTTGAATCGAATCGAATGCTACATAATACAATAACATCGAATAATCGTCCCACTTGAAACGCGTGAAACTATCAGACGAGAGTTACGGAGCGTTATTGTAATACAAATATTTGTTCTCCTAAGTTCCCAATGAGTTGACGATATTTTTTAAGATAGACCAATGGCCGTGAAATGGATTGTAATGTGAACAGAATCAAAAGGATATAAAAAGTAAAATGTAACTCGATGCCTGTGACCCCGGAAATAGTAGGCAAATAAATGCATGCATTCAAAAGTAGGTACATGCAATCACCCACAATTCACCGGTTTTAGCCCATGTAACAGATGGCGAGCATATTGACATCAAGGAGCACATTATCAAACTCCGAGGTACTGAGAAACTTTCAGAAAATTAAAAAAACGCAATAGATAACAAATAAATAATTTTAAACCTATATCTCTAATAGGCCCTCACCCAGGAATCGAACGCAGGGCCCCAGCGTATCAGTAGTGGCCCGATATCACTGGACTATTGAGGTAGTCAAAAGTAGTTAAAAGTACTAGTAAAATGTTATTGAGCTCAAAATGCTCAAATCTATTGACATCTGCCAAACTAAAAATATTGCGATTTATTCTCGACACGGCAAATTGAACATGGTAAACATAACATATCTATATGGTAAACATATTAAAAAAGCACATGAATAGTAAAAAGCTGTAATTGATGACCCGCTATCTACCACCCGTGCGGTAGCGTTGAACACTACCATTTGGCACTCGATTGAATAAATCCACGGTGTAGTCTCCACTGACAATACCGTGGAGCGGGGTACTGACGCTCTGGCAGCTTTTAAACCTTTAATTAAATAATTGGTTAACATTATAAATAACAATACAAAAAAGGTTGTAATTGTTTACCCGCTGTCAAAGCAACGCCAAACGAATTACGTTTGGCGTTGCTGCCGTGGATGCCATGAAAAGGGTATTAAGCAAATGATAGATCAATCAAAAAGTTGCGCGAAACATACATTGTTTCCCTACCCTCCAATTGTTTACGGATCGCGAGCCTGTTTGTAGGACAAATTGCTGTACATTGGATTAACTTAAACTGCCCTAAACAGATGTTAACGGCAGGATACGAACACGAAGCCACGTGCTATGAATATTTAAACTGGAACGTTCTTTATGTTATGTTAGATGTGTGTTAGATGATTTTAAATAATGTGGAAAGAAAAGGTCGATTTCGGACAAGACCTTAGAATCGGAAATGTATTTATTAATTTGGGATGACAATTGTGTCTCGCCGCCGGTGGCCGTACGATCCTTGAAGGATTAAGCAACATTAAAACATATAATGAATGACAACAGTTAAACAGATGGCAATTTACAAAAAAAAAATATGTCTCTCTTAGAAAAAGTTATTGGTACTCAATGAAGTCAATAATAAAGAGTAGACACAGCCGGTTCCGTTTACAAATTGATTTGACAGATATTATTATAGGTATATATTGGCCGGTTTTCTTTAAATATTTTAATTAGATGAGTTAAATTTTCATTTTCTCTTTCCACTACATTTCAGATGCAGTGCAGCGATTCATCGAGCTACCAACGTATACGGAGGTAAATCCGGGTGAAGACGCGTTACTTAAGTGCCGGATATCCGACAAAAAGGGCGTCTGCTCGTGGCAGAAGGATAATAAGGTAAAGTACATTTTGTATTCTGTATGGCTGAGTCGCAAACTGGAGGCTTTTTATAATGTGTGAGCATTACTTGCGCATTTAGGCTGTATGGTGTCAGGATCATTGCCATTAATCTGTGTGGATAAAAAGAAAAGTCCTGATTCACTGACTGATATACATAGGTACTGCCATTTTGTATTTTACACGGCTGAATCGTTAACTGAAAGTTATTTTGGAAGTATTTGTTGCGAATTTGGGCTTTATGGTGTCAGGATCAACAATAGTTATATTTAAAGTAAATAATGATAAGCACGTTGGCACGTCAGATGTGTGGTGACTAATAATTGGTGACATAAGATATCAGGAAGACCAAGGCTGACCTACCATGACCAAATAGGTCGAGTTCTGTCTGATGGTGGGGTCAAAAGTCTTAGGAATCGGCGTGCATGTATGAAGAGAATGATGAAGGTAGACGAGGCACGAGAGGTTTGTCAGAACCGGGATGTCTGGCGCTCTAAACTCTCTGCCTACCCCGTTAGGGACCTGGCGTGAAGATACATACATACATAAGATATCTAATAATAGGTACCTACCTATATTTTGTGTTGTGTACGGCTGCGTCGCAAACTGAAAGCTTTTTTGGTGATTGTGTATACTTAATAAACTGTTATATATTTTTTAAATTGTGTAATCCTATACAATTTTTTTTTATTTAGTTGTGTGCTACCTTAAGAATAAATAATTATCAAATTTTATTTTTCGGAGTACATACGTATTCATTGAATTTAAAAATATAAAGACAAATGGTTTTTTTTCTGGCGGGAATCGAAGCAATGGTCTCTAGACAACTAGTCCAGTTGCTACCAAAAAGCTATCGTCTACATCAGAATGTTTAGAACAACATATTTTTTTCGACGGCACAGAGACGGTTAATTTAAAAGTTTTTAATTTAGCAGTCTCTGCGCCAGTAAAAAAAAAACTCCATTTTACTTTGAAACTTTAAATTTACATACATGTGTTTTGTAAAAAACAATTTTCCTTTCTATTCGTATAATAGAAAGGATTGAACAGTAGTTAAGTGTGTACATAATTTTTTATACTTTGCAGTTTTTACTTCAAACGTAGAAACGGCGTTTTATTTCGACAAACAGCTTCAAAACGAGTAAGGCAAAACGTAAAAAAACAAAATTCGACGTTGAATCAAAGCAAATTAGTGTAAAATTCGAGTTTAGAGCGTGTATGTTCCATTTGCACTTACTTTGTGGAAGGCACGCATTTCAAGATAGACGCAGTCATAATTCGTTCACTTTACAAACTAATTAGCATGGTCCTTTTCCTAAGTAGGTAAAGCAAAAGTAGTCAATTAGCCACTCTTCAAATTTTCTTTTATCGCAACGAGACATTAGTACGTAAGTGCCTACATTCCTACATATCTACAAAAAGGTAGGTAAGGAAAAGTTTTTCATGGAATTAATGCATGTTTTTAATTGTCACAATAATGATCAAGTACAACAAATAATTATGTTTGTATTAAAAAGTATTCCATTATTGAAGTGGTACTTAAATATTAACATGATGTCATTGTACATTAAAATGTTCTAGTAAGATTTTTCTGTAAAAAAAAGTATATTCACAATTCTTAAAACATGTCATACTGTAACATGATTGTAACTGACATACGTACACACTTTATAAAATTTTGTTTTATTGAAATAATTATGCTATTGCGTATACACGTATTATTAATATACATTAATAATGTATATTGTTGATGTAACCGAATAATACCTAAATAATTTCACAATTTTTAACACAGATTTTCATAAGATAGGCAATAATTTAAACTCAATTCAAAATATTTTTTTTCTTATTTTATTAATACTCTTAATAAATAAGTAGGTACGTTCCTTGATAAGGAAAAACGATGTTTGTTCCCTTCTACTTCATTAAGTTTCTTCATGGTATAATTACTTACTTCCATTAGATTTTTAAGCACCATAAACACCATTTTAGGAACGTAAAGGTCTAATCGAAAAATCCTTGTTATCGCCACGCCTGGATGGGGCAGAGCTGGCTGATTTGTGAAGTAATTACAGAACATTTAAAATGCTTTTTAAACTGACATCAAATTAACTAATGACGAAGGTTATCTGTTCTTTGAACCTTTTTTACGTTTACGACCGTTTCATTGTAAACACTTTAAATTTCAGTGACACAATGTCTTCTATTTTTTCCCTCTAATAAATAAAACTTAATAGTTGAGTAAATCGTATTTAACTATTAGCTACCCGCCCATGCTCGCTAAATGTAGTTTTTGGGTATATCTGGTATACCTACGGGATTGACATTTCGGAATATTTGATTTTCTTGATTTTATTGTAACTTAGTTCAAAATTTGAAGCTCGTATATCTACTAGAAGTACCTCTACATTTTGATAATCAAAATTGTATCAGTGACAAAATTTAACAAAAAAGGAATTTTGATCGTGAATTTGTTTTCAAAGTTAGTAAAGTTTTAAATTGAATGAAATTGCGAAAGCTACGTATTTTTGGCAAGCTCTCTTGATCGCTGAAAATTGAGGTTCAAGTTAAAAGGCCTTATCCACAACAAAATTACAGGAGATTGAAAATTGCCTGAATTGCTTAAAGGAAAGGATGTTACGGCAGTGCCTAAATTACTTTGCTTGACTTGGCGGGAACACTATCGTACCCCTAGAAAAATATGAGGTGTGGAAATTGCGTGTAATAATAAACATCTTATTTTTGATACTTTTACATAAAATAAGATTATCCACATTCAGCTTACAATTGAATGTGGATAAAACTAAAGTATTAGTATTTGAAAGAGATGAACAGAGAACAAATGCAAGGGTAGTAGTAGATGATGCAGTGTTAGAACAGGTTGATGAAATTGTATATCTTGGATGTGCTTTTAGCAAGGATGGTAGGTACACCACTGACATAGAAAGAAGAGTGCTTGCTGGGAATTGCGTGAATGGAGCGTTGGGTAAGCTGCTAGAATCTAAACATCTCAGCCAGCGGGCTCGACTAGCCGTACATAATGCTGTACTTACTCCAACGCTTTTATATGGAAGCGAGAGCTGGGTATGCAGGAAAGAGCATGAAAGTAAGTTGAACGCGGTCGAGATGAGATCTTTGCGCAAGATCTGCGGTGTATCACTCACCGATTGCGTTAGAAATGAAGATGTAAGAAAGAGACTTTGTGTGAATGATAGTATCGGTGTAAAAATGAAAAAAGGCATGCTCCGATGGTTCGGGCATATAGAAAGAATGTCGAATGAGCGAATGACTAAAAAGATATACAATGCGAATGTGGATGGTTGCAGAGGCCCAGGAAGACCAAGGCTGACCTACCATGACCAAATAGGTCGAGTTCTGTCTGATGGTGGGGTCAAAAGTCTTAGGAATCGGCGTGCATGTATGAAGAGAATGATGAAGGTAGACGAGGCACGAGAGGTTTGTCAGAACCGGGATGTCTGGCGCTCTACACTCTCTGCCTACCCCGTTAGGGACCTGGCGTGAAGATACATACATACATACATACATAAAATACTATTATGTAATAAAACAAAAAGAGGCTGTATGTAAAAGATATTTCAATACTTTTCATGTGTACTCACATTAAAAGTATTACGTTTTTATTAAAGGGTTTGTTGGATTTGAAGCGGCGGAAAATGTTTTCCAAATAATTTATAGCGTACCGCGTAAAGATTAATGTGGCTGTAAAGGCAACAAAAGCTTTTCGAAACATTGTAAGTGCCGAAATTATTAATCACCAATCAATATACCTATCTACCCAGCTTTTAGAGAAGAGAAAACCAAATATTATTACTACATATTTTGTTTTAAGCTGTTGCATAGCTTCTATCGCGGTCCTTGAGCGCGGGGACCGAATTCAGAAATTCCGTAACGAAAAAAACCGGACGCTCCGGATTACAAATTTTAAACTCATTTAAAGAAAGTCATGTATAATTTCGCCGTCCGACCTCGTGGGTAGCGTGGCCGAGCGGTCTAGGCGCTGGTTTAAGGCACCAGTCTTTTCGGAGGTGTGGGTTCGAACCGCTGCCAATATTTTTTTTGTTATTTTTTTTATTGTTTGTTTTTCCATTCAATATTTAAAAAGTGGTAAATATTAATAGAAAATTATTGTTTCATTTTTCTATTTTTTTTTTCTTTTTTTTGCATTTTAATTTGGTCTCTATTACACAGACCTCAATCAGTGACGTTTATTTACACGTGCACCTGTGTGCGTAGCATGTCTAGAATATCAACCGTCGCCCATAAGAGGGAAAGAGGTTGGGTGTTGCGGGGAAATCGGGCGGGACGTCGAAGTGTCCATTCCATACGTAGTATTATTACATATTCTCTGCTTCTAGCGTGTGAGGAGCCTCGAAGCTATCCGAGCCCTTCCGGCGCAGTCCAACCCTGATTGCCTTTACTTAGACATTTCATTTCGCAGTATTTTTTTACAATTTGAACTTAGAAATGATCGTTTACAAACTAAATAAAGAAATTGTTGCTCTGAAGTTTTAATAATTTCCATATTAAACGACAAAGTTGTATTGAAAATACATTCCCTGTTTCTGTATTTCCCCGGTTCAGCTAGATAAAAGCCGAGAGTATCAAAACCGTTCGGTTGTCTCGTAACCGCTCCAATTCGATGGTTAAATGTAACACACTAGTGCGGGCGAATCTGCGAACTCATCCTACAACTGAATAGAGAGGATTTTTCAATATTTTTGTTTTACAAAACGTAGAGCTTGTAATCCAGTAGAGCCGTGCGTCCGTACCATGACGTCTAAATTGCGGTTGGAACTGTAAAAATGTTAATAACATCTCACTGTAACTCCAGTGACAGCGCTCGCGGGCGTGGTCACCACCGCATTACCTAATATACTTGCCGCTAAATGATACTGTTCAGCACTATCGTGTTCCGATCAGGTGGTAAGTACAGCTCTGTAATTTCCGGCACAGAAGCATAACAGCTTAGGCCTCAGGAGTAGTACCGCATCTGCATTTTGACCTGAGTCTTTGCATAGGTGTCTGTAGGCTGCAGTCATCACTTAACATCAATGTGAACTGCAAGCTTGTTTGCCACTTCCATAACATTAAAAAAAATCTATAGTCATCACTACCTTGTTGGCTAAGCGATAGTAAGCTAGTCCACTTAAGATCTCATTGTGGCCATATGTTACCATCTTACCGGAACACGATAGTGCTGAAATTGTACTGAAATGGTAGTCTATTTAGCAGCAGATATATTAGATAACGCGGTTCATACGCCCTACACTCCAACTCTACCACCAGTAAAGTAATATTGGCTTATTTATCCCTTTGGAGAGATTCCCACGCACTGAAATTTGAAAATACGCCGGAATAACGTCCTGTATACTTTATGGGACTATATATAAACTGTTTAATCGTCGATGCATACAGGTATGCATGAATATACATCACTGCCAAAATCTACGGGGAAATACATATTTTTGTTATGTTGTTATGCATTGCACCTCGGAATCGAATGACGGGTTGCATGACGAATCGAAAGTGATGGTAACAATCCTTGTGTCGGATGTATCGGATTTAGCGATTTTTGTGTTCGAATAAAACTAGATCTTTATTCTGTTAGTATTAAACCTACGCTACGTTGAACAGAAACCTACCATCAGAGAAATCCATACCTAGCTTGTAATCGTTTAATCAGGCAATTGGTATTATAATAATGTAAATTCACCCGTTGGGGAGGCCTTTGTTTAGCAGTGGACGTCTATTGGCTGAAATGATGAACTTCAACACTTATATTGATAATGAGATGCGTGCCGGAGTGACGAATTCGACACTGTTGCTGGTGGTAGGCAGCGAGATAGTGCAGCGCGCACATAAGTTTACGCATCTGGGTATCGTCATATCAGAGACTAGAGGTACGGAAGAGGACGTTACTCTACGAATCGTAAAAGCCCGAGTGATTTTCGCGCAGCTGCGACCCATTTAGCAGTCATGTAAATTGACTTGTAGAGTTAAGCTCAGAAATTTCGAGTCCAACGTACAGTCCGTGCTGCTGCTGTATGGTTGCGAAACGTGGAAGGTCAGCAAGGCCATATCATACCAACTGCAGGACTTTGTTAACTGTTGTCTTCGCAAAATTATCGGGATATAGATACTGCCCCGAGAAAATCTGAAATGTCCACCAACTTGAACGCTTCCACGAGACTCCAATCGAGGAACAAGTTAGGCGCCGTAAGTGAAACTGGATGGGCCACACACTCCGAAGGGATCCTGATCACGTACCAAAACAGGCATTGGACTGGAACCTCCCAGGCAAGAGAAAGCGTAGTCGTCCGAAGCAAACTTGGCGCCGAACGGTTACTGACGAAGTGAAGAAGATCGGGAAGTGTTGGAGCGGAATTAAGCGCGAGGCTCAAGACCGATCGAGGATGCCCTCTGCCTCATCCAAGGGACATAGGACCATAAGTTAAGACTCTTATATTACCTGAATGAATAGGCAGAAAGCAATACAATGTTTTAATGCATGCATATACCCATTATTTCTGCAATTTGTGGTGACACAATTAACCGAATACGTAACCAGTCAGAGGGTTGTATTAGGATCTTCTAAAATGAAGAATGAGGCCCTCAGAGATGGCAACATATCTGCAATTGGTCGTCGGGTTTTTGTGTAAATCCCTAAATAGTCGTCACGTCACTTGCAAGTTATAATCCATGTTAACTCAATGATCGTTTGCCACAATAATTCCCTACACAAAAAAGGTTTTTGGGCGTAAGCTTTACAGTAGTTTTCATTCTGCGTAGCGTTCCATCTGCCATAATACACTACACGCGTTAATATTTAAATTCGTCGAGCGGTCGAACCACCTTTGTTTGGTCAGCGACGTGTTTTGACCGAAAATGTGTATCGCATACCTATTGAACTGCGAAATTAGAAGACCATTTTTGCGTTTCAAATAGTTTCAATATTCGCGATTCAAATTCTGGAAATTGGAAGTAGTAAATTGTATAATAAACTGCAATTATTTATACAATGATGTATTTGAAATGCATAAAATACATTATATTATATGAATTTAAAATATGTATATTGCATGCATACATTATATCTAAAACTGTTGCTGACGAAGTAGAAAAAATAAATTAAGTTTATAATTTTATCGACCTTTGGCCGAATACTCAAACGTCACTCAATTTTAAGCAACCCTCAAATGTGCGCTATCTCTATCGTTTGAACGTGTTTTATAAAGACAGAAGACTTTTAAATAATAGGTATATTAAATAACAAGCGTAAATATAACACACATAATTTTAAAAACTAAGTTCATTTGTGTGTGAATTTCGATATTTTTTGTGTATCCAGATATAAATAAGTAGGTATATCCTGTAGTGTGAAACCGCGTTAAATCCTCACAGACAGACGTTCAGACTTAATTGATACAAAATTAACTCCAACGTTTGTCTTAGGTCTAAGGTAACAAAGTGGACACAATTTAGCACTTAGAGAACATGACGGGACTGTTCCGTCTTTATTTTAATCAAATTCAGGTATTTACTTAGGCACGTTTAGGTTGATAAGTAAGGCATAGACAGATAATGGATTCAGAATGAGAAATGTGCATTGCACAGATTCGAAAGAGTGTAGGCACGACCACATTACATTATCTACTTACAAGTAATGTTCAGTGCATTAACGATCCGGTTAGGCCATCTATACAAATGAATAAAATTGGAGTGTCTGTTTGTATTATTAAAATAACGGCTTTTTAATAAATGCATATACACCAAATATGTATATGTATACACGGTACATACACCAAAACATATTTTTTTTGCAATTTTTGTCTGTCTGTCTGTCGGCGTGTTTGTTCCCGCTAATCTCGGGAACGGCTTAACCGATTTTGACGGGACTTTCACTGGCAGATAACTTATGTAATAAGGCGTAACTTAGGCTACTTTAATACTAGCTGCGCCCACGAATTCGTCCGGGTAGGTACTGAACAATCATAAATTCTCACGCGGACGAAGTCGCGGGCACATCTAGTAATTTAAGAGGCTCGACCGAGACTGATGTTTTAGTATTAATCTACAACGGCCCAGTAATGGGAAAAGATCTGGTACGGTGACATTAAATCTAAGAATACGGATAGGAATATTTTTTTTACTGTAATTTCAAAACGTTATTTAAAAAAATACATAATTATTGTCTGTGAAACATTTACTCATTTTTTTTTATGTAATAAAAGTGGCAAACAAGCATGCAGTTCACATTGATGTTAAGTGATGACTGCAGCCTATAAACACCCACACAATGACCAGAGGTCAAAATGCAGATGCGTTGCCACTCCTGAGGCTAAGATTATGCCTCTGTGCCGGAAATTACAGGGCCGTACATTACCACCTGACCGGGAAACGATAGTGCTGAACATTACCATTTAGCGGCAAGTATATTAGGTAATGAGGTGGTGCCTACGCCCGCGAGTCCCGTCACTGGAGTTCTACCACCAGTAAAATGTATAATATGTATGTGATATGTAATAGTTTTTATGATATGACGATTCAAAACGTTGGGAGTTGCGAAACTGACCAAATGACTGACCATTATGACGTCATGCGTGGTAAAAACACCTGTGAATTGTATGGTGAAATCAAAACATTTTGAAATACTAATTTAATTTATATAAATTACCTGTCAGTGTTTGTCCGCGATGGACGCCGATACTACTTAACCGATTTAAATCAAACTTGCACGCCGTGTGCTGTTTGATTCAACTTAGCAGATAGGATAGCGTACATCTCAATTTATAGTTGCAGTATTATGTAGGTACCTAAATTGCACCCGTGCAAAGCCGGTGCGAGCCGCTAGTATTAGTAAACATTTATAGTGTTACAATAACAAAGTAAACTGTAGATAAACTGACAACACGTGTGGCATTTCCCTCCCCAAAAAAAAAAAGCAGCTTCACGAACGCAGCGGTAACTAACAGTTAGTTTAAATTCGCGGGCATTATCAAATTAAAAGAATAGCTTAACTAAATTAAAAAAAAACTGACTAGTTGGTAATATTTTAATCTAAATTCCTGGCAGATGACCACGAGAGTTCAGCCTTGGTGCAGTCTGTATTGAACCAAAAAAGTTCAGTCGTTCTCAATGCTAGACACGAACTGAGTAAAGCGCTGCTTGCCAATTAGAAATGCTAATTAATTTGTATAAGTGTTTCTTTTCATTTCTTACTAATTGCTCCTATTGCGGGTTGAATTTATACTTAAACGAATAATAATTCAATTCGTATTGAACCACCAATGAAGGTATAATTTCTAAGTTAAGAACAATATATTCAATGGACTCGTATATATTTGTTAAATCCATTAGATCGGAATGTGAATTGTGGTAGAGTTCCAGTGCAGGAGCTCGAGCGCGTAGGCACCACCGCATTACCTAATCTATTTTTTTATGTAATGGAAGTGGCAAACAAGCATGCAGTTCACATTGATGTTAAGTGATGACTGCAGCCTATAGATACACACAAAGACCAAGGTCAAAATGCAGATGCGTCACCACCCCCGAAGCCTAAGGTGTTATGCCTCTGTGCCGGAGATTACAGGGCCGTACATTACCACCTGACCGTAACACGAGAGTGTTGAGCACTATCATTTATCGGCAAGTACATTAGCTAATGCGGTGGTGCTCCGTCACTGGAGCTCTACCACCAGTTCAGCGCTATCGTGTTCCGGTTAGATGGTTATTTATGTATGTATGTAAGTATACTCACGCCAGATCCCTAACGGGGTAGACAGAGAGTGTGGAGCGCCAGACATCCCAATCCTGACACACCTCCCGTGCTTCATCTGCATTAATCATTCTCTTCATACATGCACGTCGATTCCTAAGACTTTTGACCCCACCATCAGATAGAACTGGACTTATTTGGTAATGCTAGGTCAGTCTTGGTCCTCGTGGCCCTCTGCAACTATCCACATTCGCATTGCATACCTATCTGTTTAGTCATTCGCTAGATGGTCATTTACAATTTACGGCTCCGTAATAACTATCACATGGTCAAATACTCAAACGTCACTCAATTTTAAGCAATCCTCAAATGTGCGCTGACTATATCGTTTGAACGTGTTTTTTAAGGACAGAAGACTCGTCACTTAAATGTAAGTTCCACTTACATTTAAGTGACGTTTGAGTATTTGGCCGACAGAGACATGACAACTTGGGTCTAAGGGGTGGCAACGCATCTGCATTTTACACTCCGGTTTTTGTATAGATGTGTATGCAGTCATCACTTAACACCAATGCTAGCATGCACTTAACATAATGCTGCTAAAAAGATGCTATTAAAGATGCGCTAGTTTCCTTAATTGTCTGTGTAATTTGCTTCCGCGGTGTAGGGTTCCGTATTTAGTGCATTTACAGAGTAAGAAATGCAATGAAAAACTTGTTATAGGTTTTCCAGTAATCTATAGGCAAAGAACTATTTTCCACATTTTTTCAAAATTTTAAGTTCAGTAGTTTCGGAGATAGGGAGGGGGAATGGTCAATTTTCGTCGTTTTTCTTAAATAACTTCAAATTTGTTTATGCAAAAATTATAAAAAAAATATATATGATTTTATTTTTTTAATTTTCTGATTTACCCCCCTCGAAAGTGGCCCCCCTGTTTAAAATTTATTGTTTTACTTGATGTGTTCATCTTTGGGTCACCAATTTACATATATTCATCAAATTTCAACTCAATCGGTAGAGTAGTTTCGGAGCAAATTGGCTGTGAAGGACGGACAGACAGACAGACAGACAGACGCACGAGTGATCCTATAAGGGTTCCTTTTTTCCTTTTAAGGTACGGAACCCTAAAAAACAACGCGTTTTCTTTCAAAAGACAAAGTTTTGAGAACACGCTTCAAGATCAGAGATTAATGCAGATTTACGATACTTTATAAGTTATGAAACGACAATATATGTTATTTATTAGACTTCGAGTTGTTAAAAATGTATTTTTATCGTTGAAAATGTATTGTTCAAACGTACAGCTGTTACTACGTTTCAAAGATATATTTACGCGAGAAATGGTAGAATGGAGCGAGCAGCAGCTTCCGGGTGCAGAAAGCGTTATCTGCTAGACGGGAACGTGACGACTCCGACACGACTTGATATTTTCAGTCTCGTGACTCTAGGAAATATTACAACGGGCATTGTTATTTTGATATTGGGTATGATATATACATGTATGTAGAAATTTACTTAATATAATGGTTTATAATTGTTTTTATATTATTTCGCATTAACACATGCTTGTGAAATATAAATATATATTTTTTTAGCATAGTTGGTAATAGATGGCGCTGCTGCTACCATAAAGCAATGCGATAGATGTGAAGGAAAGATTTGACAAATCGGGCAGGGCTTCAGTAGCTCAATTGTAAGTATATATTTACTTTGTATTAATAATATATATATATATATATATATATATATATATATATACTTATTTAAAACACGTCTTTAATATGAATATTATGTTATTGTTACGTAAAATGGCTAGTTTAATTGTCCAACCTGCTTGACATCCGTGAGACACAGGGTCCCAGATGAAAATCAGCCTCAGGTCGATTGATGTTAACGACCTGACATGAAGCTGATCTGGGCTCCCATTTAGACCAGACTTTTATCTCTATTTTGTTAACTTTTATTGTGTTTTTTTTCCGTGTCCAATTAATTGTTTGTAATGTAATAATTTGCTTTTTTGTGTCTCTGTGCTGTCCAAATAAATGTTTTCTTTCTTTCTTTCTTTCTTTACATCGACCACACAACACAGCTTGGTATATATGATGACGCTTTTTCCTTTTTATTTTTCGTAATACCTACTGTCACAAAGTCTTAACAACATACCTACTTCAAATATTAAAATAATGTACAGTGCTCAACAATAAATATTGCACATCGAGCCTAGGAAGGAGACTTCGGCTTATTTCGGGTCTGTAGAGCGTTATCTCTTTCGCAAAGTACTCTATTGACGTTTGTCGACCATTTTGATCAAGTTTTGACCAAGACCGGACTGTCAGTGCTTACGTAGGCAGTGTACAATAGAGATAACGCTCTACGAAGTCGAAACGAGCCGTCGTTCGTCTGTTTCGCAGGCTCGATATGCAATATTAAGTGTTGAGTACTGTATCAATAAAAACGAAGCGTAGGCAGGCCTCCCACAAGATGGACCGACGACCTGGTGAAGGTCGCGGGCAATCGCTGGATGAGGGCGGCCCAGGACCGTTCGTTGTGGCATTCTTTGGGGGAGGCCTTTGTTCAGCAGTGGACGTATTTTGGCTGAAATCATAATGCATCAATGATGATGACTGTATCAATGCAGATAAATATTTTTATAATGCTTCCGGTATCATTTTCTCCCACAATAAATCATATGAATTTGTATGACTGTCTCTATTTCTCTCTCTCTATATTTTTATGTAATAAAGTCTCTATCTGTCTCTATATTTTTAGGGTTCCGTACCTTAAAAGGAAAAAAAGAATGTGATCCTATAAGGGATCACTCGTGCATCTGTCTGTCTGTCTGTCCGTCTGTCACAGCGAATTTGCTCCGAAACCACTCGACCGATTGAGTTGAAATTTGATGAATATATGTAAATTGGTGACTCAAAGATGAACACGTCAAGTAAAATAATAAATTTTAAACAGTGGGGCCACTTTCGGGGGGTAAATCAGAAAATTTTAAAAAAAATCGTAAACTGTGTCGTGTGACATATCAAAATGAAAAAGGTTGTTGTCAGCATCTCAGATATATTTTTGTTATAATTTATGCATTAACAAATTTGAAGTTATTTAAGAAAAACGACGAAAATTGACCACTCCCCCCCTATCTCCGAAACTACTAACTTAAAATTATGAAAAAAATGTAAAAATAGTTCTTTGCCTATAGATTACTGGAAAACCTATAAGAAGTTTGAGTATTCAAATTAAATCGAAAATTCTTAATAATATAACCCCCCCTGCCGGTACCACCGTAACCGCTATGTCCCTGCATTTTAAATCTGTAATATTTTTGAAAATATTTATTTAAATTACGGAACCCTCACCACGCGTGTCGTACTCGCACTTGTCCGGTTTTTTTATGTAATAAAGTGGCTTAAAAGGTAAGTAAGGTAAGTACTTATTGATGTTAAGTGAATACTGCAGCCTGTACATAGGACCTGGATGCCAACACGATACCCTCTCTCCCACGATATCCTCAACACAGATCCCAAGAAGGTGGCGCCAAAAGCCGTTCTGAAGCCACAGGGCGGAAATTGCATCAGAGGCGGACGCCTCGGTTGCATCCGCGATGCGCAAATGACGCGCATGATTATGATGTAGCCTATAGGTATCTGGACAAAATGTAGAGATCCGAGATATTTTATCTCTTTGCAAAAACTAAGAAGGCAAAGAATACCATCTGAATGGATCCCCATACCTAGTAAGTACTGAACATCTTAATTTGTATTGGACATGTTGAAAATATTTACACGATAGTCCATTTGGCGGCAGATAATTATATTGAGTAAAAAAAACGTTATCGGGAATACCCGAGCCGGAACTCGGCATTTCTAATCAAAGCTACAACAGTGGACCTTGAAGGTGCAGCCTGAGAGACCTGAACTGTCCCTAAATAGTAGTGTTCAGCTTCGTCACATCATAGTGAAATAGTTCTTTCTACGTAGCTTCATATTTGTAGCCATTGATTATTGGCTTAAGGAGCGAACTGCATTATAATAATAATAATTATTATTATTATTATCCATTTATTTCAGATTTCTCCATATTACACATTAAAAATTAATTACATATTAAAAAATAAAATAATTCCACACAATATAAAAATACAATCTATGTCATGCCTACAGTTAAAAAATTAAGAAAAGAGAAAAAAAAAAAAAAATAATAATATCTATTGACGCAGTCAGAGAGAGATCCCGCCGAATATAACCCATTACAAAGTAGATCAAAATTCTCGAAAGGGCCTCTACGTGTTGGACCCCCCATGTCCCCGCGCAAGCCTGACAAAGGTCCGGGGTTCAAATTGGACCCCGTGCTGACGAGAGACATAATAATATAATATTTACACATTCTATTTTTTATGGTATCAGTAAGTTAATCATTTACTATCATTGTCAACTATTTGATTAATTTTTGTGAAACACCAAAAGAAAACATGAAAAGCAATAGAAATATTTATAAATCGTAGTGTAGAATCTCCAACTTCTTGCAAAATTTAGTTCTTAGCGTGCCAATTATGTCTATTTGCACACTTCAATCGAATAGAAACTTAAAACAAAGGTCCAACAAATTAGATATTCACCGCAAATGGATCCAAATAAGAAAGTTTACATTTGTATTTAGAACGTGTATGACCTGGGTTCTAGTTAATACTTTACGAGCGGCACATCCGGCCGATACCAATAGCATAATATGGAGAATAATCCGATAGCTTGTCGTACCGGAGGCGGAGATTTGTTATTCCACCGGATTAAAGGTACGATACCGAACTCAGCAGCACGCAGCAGTGCTACCGCAGTACTGCTGGTATCCATATATTATCTATGAGTTTATAGATTACTTTACATTTTAGATTTTGCATTCCAAGCTACGCGACACTGCCGCGGCAGCAATTCAATAGAAAGTTCAATAGAAAGTTCTGCACGCAGCAGTGCTGCCGAGTTCGGAATTGTACCTTTACGCAAAAACAGCTTAAGTGAAGCAACAAGTATGAACTACTACTAACTTGTAGCCATTCCTTTCTCAGATTACATAGATATGCTGGTTTTCATACATAGCTTAATAAAAAATACGAGTATCTTCTCCAATCTAATAAAGCAAAACAGATTTTAATGGTTGAAACTATTATTAAAAGATAGGTTTTTTAAATTGTATTTAAAGATTTATGAAAAGGAATGTAAATTTTTTTTAAAGATTTCACGTAACTTCACGCCTGTAATCCCAGAAGTGGTAGGCAGAGGTAAAATGCATGCATTCTAGCATACATGCAAACACCCACGATTCGCCGGTTACGTTTTTGGCCCATGTAACAGGTGGCGAGCCTGTTGACATCTCCGGGCACATTACCAAACTTTGAGGTACTGAGAAATTTCCAGAAAATGGAAAATTCCCAATAGAACCAGAGATAAAGGACTTTAGACCATTATCTCTGATAACACCCTACCCGGGAATCGAACCCAGGACCTCAGCGTAGTAGTAGTGGCCTGCTACCACTAGGCTACCGAGGCAGTTTTCAGATGAGCAGAAACATAGAAAGCTGCTTTACTGGTGGTAGAGCTCCAGTGATGGAGCTCGCGGGCGTACGCACCATCGCATTACCTAATATACTTGCCGCTAAATGGTAGTGTTCAGCACTATCGTGTTCCGGTCAGGTGGTAATGTATGGCCCTGTAATTTCCGGCACAGAGGCATAACACCTAATGCCTCAGGAGTGGCAGTGCATCTGCATTTTGACCTCTGGTCATTGTGTGGGTGTCTATAGGCTGCAGTCATCACTTAACATCAATGTGAACTGCACGCTTGTTTGCCACTTTTATTATATAAAAAAAAACCTAGCCATAGATAATATAAATATAAATAACCAAGTAGGTATATTTGGTTATAAAGGTTTTATAATTTCCGCCACTTTTTGATAAATAGGTACCTACATGTCATTCCAATTTGAAAATTTCTTCAGATAAACTATTTGTTAAAGTACCTACATTAGGTACATTTTTATTCATTACCAAATTTGAGCAAATTATAAAGATTTTAGGAAAGATACGAGTATGTTACGATTTGTTTTTAAGTAACTGGAGATAACTGATCTTCGGGATCCTATCGGGCGTATTTGACAATAAGTTGGCGAAACGTAGATCTTCAAATGATCAACATTTGTATTTAGAAGTTGTACGCCCCGAATTCTAGTTAATACTTTACGAGCGACACATCCGGCCGATACCGATAGCTTGCCGATCCGGAGATTTGTTTAACCCGCCGGATTTGCCGAAAATAGCTTATGTGAAATGGATAGTGTTAACTGGAACCCATTTTTTCATTTTGTAATTTTATAAACAATTATGGTTATTTCTATAAAAGCTTTACACTACTTTTGAACAAATGAAAAGGTACATTCTTGATTAAAATTATGAATAATTATTACAAAGATGTAATTATTTACAACTATACAATTAAATAAAATTGGAGTGTCTGTTTGTAATATTAAAATAACCGCTTCTTACCAAATGCATATGTATGTATACGCGGTATATATACCAAAAGTCTGTCTGTTTGGCGGGGCTAATCTTGGGAACGGCTGGACAGATTTTGACGGCACTTTCATTGGTAGATAGCTGATGTAATAAGAAGTAACATAGGCTATTTTTATACTAGCTGCGCCCACGACTTCATCCGGGTAGATACTGAACAATCATAAATTCTCACGCGGACGAAGTCGCGGGCACAGCTAGTAATAAATAAGATTAGAAAAGAACTTCTTCTGGACTTTCTTTCCGTTTTTCTTTAATCTCAAAACCGTATAAGAAAATGTATCGTATTTCTATCCAGGAAGTGAATGACCTTAAATCTAGTTAATAATTTACGAGAGGCACATCCGGCTGATAGGTAAAGAAACCGTTAGCTAGCCAATCCGGAAATTTGTTATCCCGCTGCACTTGCTCGAAAATAGCTCATTTGAAGTGAAAAGCATTAGAAGCCTAGCAGCCGTCGTATTTTTGGATACTGTAGGGTTTTTAAATAAATATCTTTTACTAGCTGACCCGGAAAACTTCGTATTGCCTCACAATTAAATAATGTGTCAAAGGTTTGATAGATACGGACTAATAATGTATCTTCACGCCAGGTCCCTAACGGGGTAGGCAGAGAGTGTAGACAGCCAGATACGGACTATTTGTATAAAAAAATAAAATTGTGGTTTTTACTATTTCCTTTCAATTTCTTCATATTTCCTTACCTTCTCTGGACTTCTAAAAATCATTCAAACCCAAAATCGCCCAAATCGGTATAGCCGTTCTCGAGCTTTAGCGAGACTAACGAACAGCAATTGATTTTTATATAATATATATAGAAGATTACTTTATACTAACGTAACTGCCTCGGTAGCTTAGTGGTAGCAGGCCCTTTCTACTACGCTGAGGTCCTGGGTTCGATTCCCGGGTCGGGGGTTATCAGAGATAAGTGTAAAATGTGTTATCTCTGATAACCCCCACCTAGTGAACGCCTTAACCGATTTGGCCGATTTTTTTAAAAATGATTTTTGGAAGTTCAGGGAAGGTTTAAAAGGAATTACCTTTTGGGATTATTCCATTTTCTGGAAATTTCCCAGTACCTCGAAGTTTGGTAATGTGCCCGGAGATTTCGACAGGCTCGCCATCTGTTACATGGGCCAAAAACGTAACCGGCGAATCGTGGGTGTTTGCATGTATGCTTGAATCCATGTATTTACCTGCCTACCCCTGCGGGGATTACAGGCGTGAAGTTACTTTTTTTTTACTTTACACTTAGGGGGTAGGTAGTGGTAAAAATAATAAGGAAATAGTGTTTACGTTTTACCCTATTTGAGCGACTCAAAAGATTTTAATAGGGTGACCCAATGAACCTACTTGCAAGTGTTCTTTGTTAACTTAACTTATCTGTCGCTAAATGGTAGTGTTCAGCACTATCGTGGTCCGGTTAGATGGTAATGTATGGCCCCGTAATAACTGCCACACAGACATGACAAATCAGGTCTCAGGGTTGGCAACGCATCTTCTATTTGACTCCTGATTTTTCTGTAGAGGCTGCAGTCATCACTTAACATCAATGTGAGCTGCATGATTGTTTGCCATCTTTCTTACATAAAAAAATGTAAGAAAGAGTGATCGCAATAGTATTCATAAGACGTATAAAGGCAGATTAGAAAAACGATCGTCGTATTTAGAAGGTTTAACCTGAGTTCTAGTTAATACTTTACGAGGAGCACATCCGGCCGATACCGATAGTTTACTGATCCGGAGATTTGTTATCCCGCCGGACGGGAAGTATAACAGTAGCTTATACAGCCACACACAAGCCTTAGTTTTGATAGATTCTGTAGTGTTTTGTACTAAAATAATATCATATCCTTAGCCCCTTATTCATAAACGTACATTAGATACGTTTTAGCTATAGAATGTTTTGTTTTGTCAGTTGCGTTGTCAAATGTGCAGGATAGAAAAAGACAAAGGAGAAATTAGCAACACTTTAGCTAAAATGCGTTTATGAATAAGGGAAGTGGGTTAGTGTATAGTAAATTTTATGCAGTTTATCTGTATTATTGTTCATTTACTGTGAGGAAACGTATATACAGTGCAGTCAGGACTTACGTGAGTAGTGCCGGATCACCCATATAGCAGGAGGCAGCAAACGCCACGGCCCCCGCGCCTTTGGTGGCCCCGCGCCTCTGCCCAAAAAAAACACAAATAAGTATGTAATATATGTAATACACCTTAGCTGTTCTCATAGTGAGCGTTGTAACTCTAGAACCCCATGGTTACATTTGCTTCGGGCCCCGCACCGGCTTTATCCGGCACTGCTACAGTGGCGAAGCTATGTGGATGAGGGCAGCTAGTACTGAGTTCCACCCATTTGGGGGTGACACTCGACCATGAATTCTTTCAATACATACATGTGAATGAAAATTGTCCTTTAAACATCACCAGGTCATCTATCTTTAATATAATAATAAATAGACAAAGTCGATTTAATGTTTAAGGCGTGAAAGGAACAGCGTTACAAAAACAAAGGAACTGACTAAATTACGTATTTATTCGTTCGGATAAGTCTTAAATATTTTAAGTATTAATAATAAAATATTGGGATATTTTTTCCCGATCGTGTTGTAAATCCCCCGCAGTTGTTATACACCCGAGATTACGCTGAGCACTATCTGCTGATAACGAGTAACACTGGCGGCGACCGTGTTTCGGTTGAATGGTGATGTATCGCTCTCGCAATTCCTGAGACACAGGCTTAAGGCATTTCTATTCCTAACATTTACTCCCTGCATCTGATTGAATATTATCAATATTCAAAGTAAAAATGTAAAGACAGGACGTCTTAAAATTAACTAAGTATTACAATTTAAAGTACTTAAACACTTTCACTTGTAAGGCCTAATATACTCGTATACTAATAATAATAATGGCAACCCATTATACGTCCCAATCCTGGGCGCGAGTCTCTCCCCTTTTTGGGGAAGGGCCTGGAGCTTACTCCACCACGCTGCTCCAATGCGGATTGGTGGAGATACGGGTTAATGGCCAACCCGTTGTCGGATGTTTACAAACCGCCCATAAGGCGTCTGACAAGGTTTAACGACTGCTATCTATCGATAGCAACCGGGACCGACGGCTTAACGTAGGCACGGAAATCACATAGATGGCTATACATAAATCATTTAATCAGAACACGGTAGCGTTGAACTATTTAGTGGCTCAAGGGCGTGTGCACCGCTTTACTTATCTAGCTGCCAGTAAACGGTAGCGTTCAACGCTACCGTTAACTGGCTGTGTTCCGTTTACATGGTAATGTATGACCTTGTGATTTATGTTCCGCGTGTGACCCAATAACTGTACATAAAGATCAATTTTTCTTTGCTGCATTCTGCACGCTTCTATTGCAATAATTGTCATGAAAAAACGTAAATACACGCTTGTAGTGCCCGAAAGGGTAGGCAACGGTAAATGCATGCATTCAAGCATACATGCGAACACTCACGATTCGCCAGACCTGCACATATTCAAGCTATGTTCCTTCTAATATTTATTCCTCTTCCTTCTATCCTCCTCAAATTGTAATCCACTGCTGAATATGTAGATGTCGTTTTTTTTATATATAATGAAGGTGGGAAACAAGCATGCAGCTCTCATTGACGTTAAGTGATGACTGCAGCCTATACACATCTACTCAAAAACCAGAGGCCAAATTGCAGATGTATTGCTTGAGACATAAGTGGTCTTTGTGATAGTTATTACGGGGCCATGAATTACCATCTAACCGGAACACGATAGTGATGAACACTTCCATTTAGCGGCAGATAAATTAGGTTATGCGGTGGTGCCTACGCCCTCGAGCTCCTGCACTGGAACTCTACCACCAGTAAAGAGAGAGTTTTTAGAGCTGTCACGTATTTTTCTTGACAGGGTTTGGAAGATTCTTTGAATAAGCTTAGTTATAGTTATAAGAAAAATGGAAAGAAAAATTTTCGACTTGAGGCAGAAAATACATTCTTTCCATTTTTCTATTTAAAACAGTATTTTCACTAGCATTTAAATACGCTTACACTCACAGTAGGTATAAAACTGTGTCGTGGGTGCCGTTGTACACATACAACACATACACAAACACCCAGACCCGAAACAAATATTTGTAGGCCATACAAATATTTGCACCGATGCGGGGATCGAACCCGCGACCCTTCGAATCAAACGGTCATCGCACTCCGCTGGACTAACCGGGTCGACATATACCTATGTTGTTGCGAAAAATAATATAAAAACAATACGCTTAGTTCCCTACGAATCCATGTATAGGTATATTACGATACCGAAATACTATGAGAAACCATACACATTGGCACCTTATTTTTGATTGGAACCCCATTTGTACAGCACATTGGATATCCCCGAGAAACCTTAACGTACTGCATTAATTCCCAAAAGACGATAAAGCGGTACATTTGTTTGTTGCACAGATAAACTTTAAGTCCGCATTACCGTGCCGAGTTAACTCGACCGGAGTTAGTATGAACAATCGCATTGCCGGACGAGATCTGAATCTTAACTAGTGTTAGTCACGATTCTTTAAACTGTTTAGGTTTAAATTGGATGGTTGTTACTTTTTTAAGTTGCAGACTGCGCTTAACGATAAGAGGTATGTGAGGTTGCGGTCGATGTTCCTATTTAGGCTTAAGCCATAGCTTGTATTCTTTATGCTGGAGGCATACATTCGTGTCTACAACTACGATTTCAAAGTTATCATTCTTAGTCCCATACAATAGCGGGCAGAGGTCCAGGAGCACGACCTCCTATCCAAATTGTTATCGTCATTATTAGTGCTGTCAATTCTTTTATAAATGTCAATTTCTACCCCCTTTAAAAGTAATAGCGCAATAGCGATAATCAGACTATAATTATCGCTTGATTATCACCACTGCTTTAAATGAGATAGGTGTACAAATTGACATAAAAATAACGGCAATTACAATATTTATAACGTTTTATTTTTAAAGAAAAATGTAAAGAAAAATTTGACTTCAGGCGAGACTCGAACTCGCGACCTACTGGGAATCTAGTCCAGCCGCTCTTCCAATTGAGCTACTGAAGCCCTGCCCGATTTGTCAAATCTTTCCTTCACATCTATTGCATTGCTTTATGGTAGCAGCAGCGCCATCTATTACCAACTATGCTAGTTAGGCAACCGATATAATAGACTTTTCAGTTTATTGAATATCGTAAAGAAGTCGCTTTTACCCTTAATAATTGTTTTTATATTATCTAGTCCAGCCGCTTAGATTCCCAGTAGGTCGCGAGTTCGAGTCTCGCCTGAAGTCAAATTTTTCTTTCCATTTTTCTTTAAAAATAAAATATATTTCACAAGCATGTGTTAATGCGAAATAATATGAAAACAATATTTATAACGATTTCGATAGGCGATCGCATTCCAGGTATAACTTTAAAGACCTGCGCAGACGAAGTACTCTCCCCGGGCTTTTTTATCCATCAATATAGATCTTTTATAAACTGTATGCAATAACGCACACAAAGGACTACATTCCGGCTATCACCAACCGAATGGAGTAGAGCGAAAGTTGCACCGCCCATAATCGCATATGTCTCATATGTCTCTCCGCAACGTCCTAAGCCGAGACACGGACCCGCATGGGTCACCCTTAGGCAGTTGCGCTAACTTTTTGTTTAGGCTGGAGCGCCTTCTGCGCTCGCCGATTGCCCGGTGAAGTAGACTAGTGCCGTCTCGAGACAGGCCGCCTAAACAAAGCCCGACCTAAAAAAAAAAAAAAAACACAAAGGATTAAGAGTACCCCGAAAAGTCTTTGAGAATTTTTGTCCCCTAGGGACAAAAGTCCTTCGTCTGCGCAGGCCTTTAGTTGTAGGCGTCCGTGCGTAATTACAACCTCAAATAGTTGAAAATCGTATTATGTTGTTCCGGACCCCACAGTTGAACACAACACATAAACGTAACAGTAGCAACTTATACTGCCAAGAAGTCTCTTATTAATTCCATAGTCTTTTAAAATGTTAGAATCAATCTTGCAAGGGAAACCCAAAATTAGATATACAATAAAAACCCGTTTATATCCAACGGTCCAAAAAAAGCAATTACTTAGGTGTTTATACTCAATTATTAAACCAGATCATGACGACATTGTTCCCGTAATAGGGTAACACAAAATGCATAATTAACGTTAATTCAAACAATAACCTATTTAATTTGCTGTATGTGGATTATACAATCATAAAACATGTATAATTTCATATCTTTCACGCAATAAACAAACAGAGTCATGATTTAAAGCTTTTGCGGCGAATCGGTATTAATATATCAGTTTGCATCCACGATAGTATTCAATAGGCCCGCATGAAATGTATGCAATGTAAAATATATCGGTATTATTTATGGGTTGGTTCTGACAGGTAACTTCAACAATAGTGTTATAGTAATTACTGTTACCACTGGTGAAGCCTCTTAATTTTGGTTTTTCATTGTCTTGTCCCTCTGGATTGAATGCCTAATGGCTGATGTGTATCGCTAGCACTAATTTGATTTGCCGGGCGTCCAAAGAGTTTTTACTTGGCCTAGTAAGAATTAACGCGGCCATGACTGGCCGAATCAATATTTAAAAGAAAAAAGTTTATTTTAAATAATCTAAGAAAAATAAACAATTCACAATTTTTTCATTGCTCTCTTACCTTATCAACTGTGAACACACAATTTTGTATTAATTAAAAATCTGTGAATTTGCACTGAATTTTATGCCCATTTATCTGATTCCGGAGTTATCGGACCCTCCGAATAAGCTATAGTATGGGTCGAAGTAGACGCCGTCGTCGAGAAATAAGGAACACCAAACCTGACTACGTGAGTCGTCAAGAACAATAACCTGATCTGTGGTACCTCGGTACAGTCTCCAATTTGGTGAGTGAGCTTACACGTTTGTTATTGGGGTGTTTGATCCAGGGGGATAGGTGATTTGGTGCCGAGGTTGGGAGTGAACATCATACTGTACTCAGGATTTATAATCCGCCTTGGTGTGAACTATTTACACGTCCCACCAACCACTCTTACCCTAATAGACATTCACTATAGAACACACAAGAAGTGAATTTGAATTCACTATAGTGTTAGCGACATTTAGCATATTATTGATGATTTTTTATTTCTGAAAGAGTATCCTTTTGATAATTTGGTCAATTTACGAGTATGAAGCGTAGGTATTTAGATTGAAGAAGAAATGTTAGCTAAACAATAAAACTTGTTTATCAAACATTCCTTAGTAAGAATATTTATACCTACACTTACAAAACCACAGTTGCATTTCTCTTCATGGATGTGGTATTTTGTTAGCTTCTTGTAGAAAAGTTCTTCCGTTGTAGATTATCACTATCCTGATAGCATTGATACATAATATAAAATTGACAAATTCACAATACAAATTCTCATCGTCCAAGAATACCAGAAAGAAGATGATGGATTTAGGAAACTTGTTCTATAATCTACAGATAATATTTCCAATAGTTTAACACCTACACACTTCAGAAATAGTAAGGGATTTGAGCCTGTTCCTGAACGTTTATATAATACTAGTCGAAGCTATTTACTATTCATAGTCCATGCATGAATAGTTGCAAAGCCAAAGTTAAACGTGAACTTTTGTTGACGTGCCTCGACTTTGAGTTTCTTGTTGTGTTATGAATGTTGCTAATAACTGAGTGTTAAATCTTATAGAAAGGATTGTTATAATAGAATTGTGATTTATTCACATATTTTTTTATTGTTATGAAGTGGCTAATAAGCATACAGTTGACATTGATGTTAAGTGAATACTGAGGCTTATACACATTCACATTAAAACCAGAGATTTCAATGAAGATGTGACGTTGGCAACTGTTGGTCTAAGTTGATATACCTCTGTGTCGGAAATTATATTCTTGTTCCATTTTTCTTTCCTCCTCCTCCATTTGTAAAGAAAAATGGAAAGAAAAATTTGACTTCAGGCGAGACTCAAACTCGCGACCACTGGGAATCTAGTACAGCCGCTCTTTTCCACGCCTGATTTATCAATTTTTTCCTTCACATTTTATTGCATAGCCTTATGGCGGCAGTAGCGACATCTATTGCCAACAATGCTAGTTGGCAACCGATATAATAATAATCTTGTTACTCGTCAAGGTATTTTTTGATTGATTAGTGATCAGTTTTCAGCTAATATCTACTGTAGACCAAATCTCAGCCGAAACTCAGACCGAACGGTCTAACCATTCCAATTGGGCGGTAGTAAGTGCAATAACGCAAGATGGGCAGCAGCATCCTGCGATAAAACTATCGCCACTGTGATTGCCAATCCGCATGCCAAGCGTGGCGATTCTGGCATATCCCCCTTATGGGGAGGCTTTGGTCCAGCAGTGGACACCTTTCGGCTGATATGATGATGACTATTTCTACCTGTCTGCAGTAATTTGAAAAAATAAATACACCGCCTTCATGAAAACTACGATGTAAAAGCGCACAATTCACGGGTGGCCCACAGTTAAATTATGATTTATGTAAAATCAACACCTCTATTCAAAGGTATAAACATTCAAATAACAGAGGTCCCTAATCGTTACGACCCTAAAGCTAAACAATAACGACCTCACGAAGCGAGCCACGAAAGAACACAATGGACAATCTTTTAACAAATGAACCACCCAAATAAAGACTTCATTACCATAATTAGGTACGCTCCGTTCCTCGCAACGAAACTTTTTATCCTATCCAGATCGCGTTTTACAATGTGTTTAAAACTTACCTCGTGATAAGTTTGTTAAGTTCTAGTTGTTTTGAGAGAAACAGTATATAAATTATTGTGAAAGGCTGAAGTTTTTCTTGAGTTTCTGTATATTATCATAGTTATGAGCGTTTGCACCCCAGAGACTAGTTTCAACTTGCACGATACTCTCTATCTGAGGAATCTTTGCTACATTTTTTGAGATATAGTTTTTTTGCAGCCTACAGGCATCTACAAAAAAGCCACGGATCAAAATGCAGATGCGTTGCCACCCCTTAGAACTAAGTTGTTGTATCTTTGTGATTGAAAGAAAGAAAGAAAAATTTATTCAGAAACAACAGCACATTGAGACGTAAACAAATAGTAGCATGATACACAAGATAAAAAAAAACAAACTGTAGCCACATAAATCACATTGACACAGGTAGTAGGCAGTATGTCTCACGGCTGGTCTGAATGGGTTCCCAGAGCTTCATGTCAAACAGATTTGATCTACTTGATGCTGGTTTCCATTTTGGACCCTGTGCTCCACGGATCTCATTGATTGATAGTTTATTATGGAGCCATACATTACCATCTAATCGGAACACGACAATGCTGAACACTACGATTTGGCGTGAAGATACATACATACATACTACCATTTGGCGACAGATGGATTTGATAATGCAGTGGTCGCTAAGCCCTCGTGTCCCTACACTTGGCGCTCTGCCACCATATTTCATCATCATCATCATTTCATCTATAAGATATTCACTGCTGGATCAAAGTCTCCCCATAAGGAGGATATGCCCTAATCGCCACGCTTGGCATGCGAATTGGCGATCGCAGTGGCGGTAGTTATCGCAGGACACTGCTGCCCTATGTTGCGTTATTGTACTTACTACCGCTCCATTGGAATGGTAGGACCGCCATTGTTCGGTTGATTGACTGCATGGGGTCGTCACGTCCCGACATCAGGACCACCATATTTATCTAAAGAATATTTTGGTATAAATATTTAAGACTTATTGTAAAATTATGAATGGTTGTAGAGCTCCAGTGAGTATTATTACTGGTGGCAGAGCTCCAGTGACGGAGCTCGCGGGCGTAGGCACCACCGCATTACCTAAGATACTTGCCGATAAATGGTAGTGTTCAGCACTATCGTGTTCCGATCAGGTGGTAATGTACGGCCCTGTAATTTTCGGCACAGAGGCATAGCATCTTAGGCCTCAGGAGTGGTAACGCATCTGCATTTTGACCTTGGTCTTTGTGTGGGTGTCTATAGGCTGCAGTCATCACTTAACATCAATGTGAACTGCATGCTTACTTGCCACTTCAATCTCCTGACTATGTCCAATGGCTTATCAATAACGCTAAGTCGTTCTCCTACATTTGCTTCAGTTTCTATAGCGATTGTTACCTCAGCTAAGATTTCAATGCTAACATTTCCGCAGGTTTTCGCGAGCTTCACATTGTAGAAATTATATTTGCGAATTGTCTTGCATAGATAACACTCCCAACTTCCTCGCTTTCTTAAAATACGAGTAACTAAGTGAAGAAGTGGGGAGTGTTTCCTCACTTACATAGGGTAACTAATTTAGAAATGGGCGAGTGTTGTCTACGCGAGGAAATCTACAAATATAACAACAGTGCTTATCAAACAAGTGTGACCTCAAAACATTTGCGTCTTTATTTTGATGAGTAACTTAAAGGCTTGTGAATTAATTGTACCATCCCTAACTGAATCATTAGATGGGTAACAGCTGGGTGTGACAGCTTGGCACCAGGGACTCTGGGGAGCCACGCTATGACAGCCGAAAATTGATAAAATATTTGAAACTAGTCTACTCTATCTTTAAGTCAACGCCTACATTTTCCTAAATGATAAGGCGACAATTCATTAATTAATGCTTAATTTATCATCATATTATTATATTTACAGTCAATGTGACAGGAAACAGAGCAATTGCTATTCACGGACCATACTTTTGAGAAATTCTCAAACATTTTCTGAGAATCGTCTGAGATCTCAATTGGTAAGGATAATAGGTACTATATAAATAGGTGATCGAATGAGGTCTTAAATTGTTTTTTTTTAATTGTCAACAATCAGTATTTTTAAATGATGAAAAGTTTGAAAAAATATGTTATGTATATGTTTAGGAGTAGCCATAGCGTTTATTACCGATGCAAAACAGTCTGTCATTTTTTACGGGGGGAACTTCGTGTGATACACACACACACTACAATAAACGTCTATTACTACGAAACTCACACCTTGACTTTAATAAAATACATAAACAATTTCATGCACACATTTAAACATCTGAGCGACAGGCGTAGGACCATTTGGGCTTGTACTTTGACAGAGGGGAAAGCCTACATCTGGCTATTCCCCTCCGGTCTGCCGCGGCGGCCGGTGGCCCGTGTTGCTCTATGGGTCCTAATCACCATAGATTAATTGAACAATTAATCTACCTGTATCTAGAACAAAATAATTGTGTACCATTAAATTAATTTGTCAATTAAATAGACGAAATAAAAACAAGTTCCGGTCTATAATTATGCGATAGGTATACATTACGTGTCTTACCGCGGTTGTTATCATGAATTTTAAATACAGTATTGTACAAAAGACAGGGTGATGTATAATTATAAGTCAGTATCTATTTAAATTAAAGTGTGTTTTCTAGCAATCAACGCTAACCCTTTTATTTGAATGGGATATAATTGACCGAAAAAAGAGCCTTCCAAATTTTCCATACCTACCTACAAATTTATATAAAACATCTTTTATTTATTTTATCACTTAATAACATTAAAAATATTTTTTAAATAAGACTGTATTCAAATTTAAATTATTAGGAACTATAATGGGTACCTAAAAACAAGAAGAAGGTTGGCATTAGCATTGTCTGATTGGTCCCTCGATCGAAGGGTGAGATTCACAGACCGCAGTACGACTGTCTTCTTTTTAAAGTAACTCGAATTTGTGTACGTCGGGGTTCACCTTTGCATATAAATAATAATATAATAATGGCAACTCATTATACGTCCCACTGCTGGGCACGAGTCTCTCCCCTTTTTTGGGGAGAGGCCTTAGTTAATTTACCTGCCGCTTATTAATAGCGTTCAGCCTACCTTTCTATTCTGTGGTTCAGCGCTACCGTACTCCAGTTGGTAATGTTGGTACGGCTCTATAATATTGGGCCAGAGAAAACAGCTTAGGTATGTAAATCTTCGTAAGCTGCAGTATTCAATTACCTACCAACAATGTGAACAGAACTACTGAATGAACATAAAAAAAAAGCCTAAATTTAATTAAAAGTTGTACAAAAAGTCTTTGATGAAGCTACGGTCTTGGGTGACTGTAATTAGTATATTTTTAATTCAATAATGAACAAAGGACTACGTACCTAATATAGTCCAGGAAATGATAGTCTATTGTTTCTGATAGGTAAATTGCTACCAGTATTAGATGTATTATTAGCCCTTGCTGTCTTTTTTATGTTAAGAAGTTGGCAAACAAGCATGCATTTCACATTGATGTTAATTGACTTCAACTTATAGACATCTCACAAGAACCAGAGGTCAAAATGCAGACGCGTTGCCACACCTGAGACCTAAATTGTTATGTCTCTGTTATTACAGGGCCATACATTACCATCTAACCGGAACACGATGTACGGTCCTGTAATTTCCGGCACAGAGGTTAGTTGTATTTTGACAGTAACTCATGTATGTGTACGGATTATCGTATATGTATATGTATAATTCACAAAGTCATGAAGATCCATTTTTGTAGAAAAATATGGTATTTAATTATATTTCCAGACAGTACCGACTCGAAAAACTTATTGAGCGCAAGAATATCGCGTAAATGTAAATACTCCTCAAGTTTGACAATTGCTTTCTTACCTCAAACGGAGGCAGAATGTCGAGTTGACGTTATTGGTCACAAACACAGACCAATCAGCCTTCTTACAAATAAGAATACCAATTCCATTGAGTGAGGTTGACTTAAGGTCGAGATTACGGCTTAGAATATGGGTGTTAGTCTCCAGGATCAGACTGGGCCTGCTATCTGACTATCTGCCTGTCTTTCCATCTGTCAACATGCACCCGAGTTGCATTTGACCGGTTTTTCAATATATTTCTAAGTTATATTCGGTCATGTTCTACACCTATTCACATATTTTTGGTGAGTATCTGCTTTGCATGGATAAAACAAATTTGCATTCAATTAGAGTCGCATACGTAATAAGGGTGTGAATTCATTGAAAATTCAGTGATAAGCGTGTGGGGGACTTTTCGAGCTAAAGTTAAAGTCGGAATTAAGTCAAATAGACTTCTTTTCAAGTAAGTGGTTTTTCCTTGTGGTAGTGCTACAGTGGCGGAGCTCGCGGGCGTAGGCACCACCGCATTACCTAATATACTTGCCGCTAAATGTTAGTGTTCAGCACTATCGTGTTCCGGTCAGGTGGTAATGTACGGCCCTGTAATTTCCGGCACAGAGGCATAACACCTTAGGCCTCAGGAGTGGTAACACATCTGCATTTTGTGTGGGTGTCTATAGGCTGCAGTAATCACTTAACATCGATGTGAGCTGCATGCTTGTTTGCCACTTAGATAACATTAAAAAATAGGTTTTTCTTTGCGCTAGAGTTCCAAGTGTAGGAGCTCGAGGGCGTAGACTGCTGCTAAGTGGTAGTGTTTAGCATTGTGTATGGCCCCGTAATAACTATCACACAGACATGACAACTAAGGTCTCAGGAGTGGCAATGCATTTGCATTTTGACCACTAGACTAAATGACTCGTCTTTCTTCCTTTCAATTTATCACCATTTTACACTGCTTAATTAAAAGTAAACTGAAAGTGCGGTGTCTGGTAACCCAACTTAGTTATTGAATAATGTTGTGGTTGTAAGCATTATTTCTCACCGGCGGGTAAACGCTCAGTGTAGTTTAATTAGCTGGGTTCAGACCTACAGATTTTTTAATCCATATTCAACAAACAGTGTTCTTACCACAGAGTGTTTATTATTATTGGGAGACTGCGGTCGTTTGAATCTAGTGATTCTATTTCGTACAGCCACGTGTAGCGTAGCTTCAATTTATAAGTAAGGAGAGAATTTAAAAGGCATTTTAATTTTTCACATTTTACTTAATTAAATGCAAATAAATGAGCCACTTTGCAACATTTTCTATTCGATGATAGATTTTGTAGATATAGCAAAATAGGTATGTGTATATATAAATTATCTTTGTGAGATTTTAATTTCTCACATCGATAGATTTCCTTTCGTATTGAATATTTTTTTTTTAATCTATTGCCGTTACAAACTGCTAAAGCAATTAAATTGTGATCTAAAAAGATTTTTTTTTTTTTATGTATTAAAAGTGGCAAACAAGCATGCAGTTCACATTGATGTTAAGTGATGACTGTAGCCTATAGACACCCACACAATGACCAGAGGTCAAAATGCAGACGCGCTGCCACTCCTGAGGCATTAGGTGATATGCCTCTGTGCCTGAAATTACAGGGCCGTACATTACCACCTGACCGGAACACGATAGTGCTGAACACTACCATTTAGCGGCAAGTATATTAGGTAATGCGGTGGTGCCTACGCCCGCGAGCTCCGTCACTGGAACTCTACCACCAGTAAAAAAAAGTAAAATATAAAATAAGTAAAATAAGTAAATATAAGTAAGTAAAATATTCAACAGTCCAAAAAAGAACAAATGCGGTGGCTGGTAACCCAACTTAGTGACTGAATAGGCAATGCTGTGGTTGCAAGCATTATTTCCCAACGGCGGTGAAGCGCGCGCTGTAGCCGCCAAGTTTAATTACCTGAGTTCAGGTTTACAGGTTTTTTAATCTATATTCACGAACAATGCTCAGTCTACAGATTTATGTTAGTGGGGCGGACTGGTTGTTTGAATCTAGTGATCCTATTGCATACAGCCACATATTCTCTGATACAGCCACGTGTAGAGTATTAAGCTACTCTTTGAGATCTCTAAAAATCTTTGAGTTAACTGCTTCGGGGTATTTATAACTAATATTTTCGCATTGTGCTTAGTCTTTTGCAAATTGAATACAGCTTTGAATCGATTTATGAGCTGGAATGTATAGACGGTATAAATTAACTAGATTCATGTAATGTTCATTCATGTAGGTAATAATTATAAATATCCCGGTTTTCACTCCCTTGGGCTTAGATAAGATTGACATTTTTCATATCTGTAAAAATCCTTTCATTTTCCGTAAATATAATATTTAATTCATTTTTATTTGTATTGCAGTGCACAGAACTCAAACTTCAATTGTCAGGTAATAAATAAATATTAGACTACATATCGTATTGATTCAGTTACCTACAATATTAATTCTGATCATGTAATATCTTCGAATGAAGCAACTGATATATTATTTATCTACACTTCAATTTAGGTAATTCATTTTATCTTATCGGCGTTCATCTAAGAGTCGGGTTAATGCTGAACATTCTCCGAGTAGATGACGCAACATGACATTTGTTAAAGACCATCATCATGTTAATAATAATTTCGTGAGTTGTTTGGCGTTGAGGGCCATTGAATTTGTCAATAGTGTGATCTTTGATATCATCGTTTCTTAATAATTTTTCATGTAGTCTCCTCGAATCCTCTTCGGTAATATAGGCTGATTAAAAAACACACACATTCTGGGCAAGAATGAATGTGCAATGCCTTTTTCTATGTTTCCAAACTATCCAATGTATGGGTACTATGGGAACCTCGCTCTTCGGCTGGTGGTGACATAAGACATGAGACAGTGGCATGAAGTAAAATAATTCAGTAGAGTCCTCACTATTTTAGGGACGAAAGAAAACAGACAGACAATGTTCATGCGCAGGCTCAAATCTTTCGGTCCATCTGTAAGCCCTAGATTGACAATGATTCATTAAAGTATGTCATAAATACATAAACACGTAGCCGTAGGTACGAAGCAAAAGAAACAACACAAAATATTTTAACAAGCGCGATATTTAAACGTCATTTATTTGTTTGAATTCCAAGTGAAACCAAATAAACTTTCAAACAGTCTCGTAGCTGAGCAGTGACAGATTGAATCAATGAATGTGATTTATGATGCTTAATCTACGCGCTAAATTAACTTTTACTTCGATTTTGCAAGTTTATTTGCCCTCTAGCTTGTCTTGATATTTCCGTACCATCCGCTCTAGACTGAATTTAAAAATTTGTACCTACCGTCTATGTCACCTTAAAAATCATACATTTTAGGTTATGTGGTAATCTATAGGTAAATAAATGTTAATCCTAGTAGTTTAAAAAACAACGTTCATTTTCTTAAATAAGCACAAAATTCAGTCAAAATAAATATATTGTTTTGAGGTTCTCACCTAAAGATTTATTAATTGATGTATCATAAAAAAGACATTCGTTATAAAGGTTTTTGAAAAAGTTTTTTTATTTTTTTTCACTTCATACTTAATTTTAAAACATAACATAAACTCGTAATTATAATGCGTAAAAAAACTTTCATATCAGACGTGTCATTTTCTAAACGACCATGATTATTAAAAAAAAACCTTGTCAGATCTTATTTATTATTCTTTTTATACACAACCGTTTAACAATCTATAATTAGGACGGTAATATCGCCCACAAGCTCAGCTATTGATTTCGTTTGAGTATGCATAGCCTATAATTACTGGTATTGTACCATTCGCGGAAATTATACGTTTGGACCGAATGATATTTATAATTCTGGTTATAAAGCAGTTGTTTGTTCGCCATGGAGTGTAAAATTAGCTTTGATTCGTTACTGATTTTATTCTCGATAGCGACATTCATTTTAATATTTACAAAAGTTATTACTTTTTAGCATTTCGTCCTCTTCAAATACCTACGCAACGAGTTTATATAACTAAGAGTAAATACTGATTTTAATTTCCTTCATTACTGCGAACTACGATTTAGTATAATCTCGCCCATTTTTGAGACTATAACTAAGAGTAATTTACTGTAATTATAAGTAGGTAATCTTTTCATTACTGAGAACTATGGTTTAGTTTATTGTCCCCCATTTTTGAGACTCTTCAACTAAGAGTAATTAGTTTACTTTATAGGTCTTCACTGAGAACTACGGTTTAGTTTTTCTTATATTTTTGTAAACAAACTGATGATGGCTGTAGTATTTATTTCTTACCAACTCCCTAGTGTTCATCACAGCTGGTAATGCTTGTGTTTCACGTTGACATTAAAGTGAGCTGTGTAACTAAAAAAAAGTGTGCGTGAGCACGACGGGAGCTCTCTCGATGTGCGTAAGAGATCGCTTGTGTGCGGCCGAGTGAAACACGTTTTTTACTTGTGGTGAGCTTCAGTGACGGAGCTCGAGGACGTAGGCACCGCCGCATTACCTAATATACTTGCTGCTAAATGGTAGTGTTCAGCACTATCGTGTTCCGGTCAGGTGGTAATGTACGGCCCTGTAATTTCCGGCACAAAGGCATAAAACCTTAGGCCTCAGGAGTGGTAACGCATCTGCATTTCGACCTTGGTCTTTGTGTGGGTGTCTATAGGCTGCAGTCATCACTTAAAATCAATGTGAACTGCATGCTTGTTTGCCACGTCCATTACATAAAAAAAACGTCAGCTCGGTCGTAGCGCTCGCGGGAGAATCGCGCGTAACGCCTCAACTTTCGTGTTACACTTGATTTTACTCTTCATAAAATTGCCGTACCAAGCCTTATAACTATACAAATCGTTCCTTAAGTAGAAAACTCCAACAATATAAAAACACTTTATGTGTATGGGGCTAAGCCATCTATTTGACTGCTAAATAAAAGTAAACGCCATAGAAGAGCAAAAAAAACTCGCATTATGCAGTCGGGTGCAGTGAAACTGAATAATATATTCATTATTCAATGTAAGTTCTAGAGAAAAATATATTTTAATGTTGTCATTGTGCCAAGTTAACGGTATATTGATTTTAAGGGTTCCGTACCTTAAATGAAAAAAGGAACCCTTATAGGATCACTCGTGCGTCTGTCTGTCTGTCTGTCTGTCCATCTGTCACAGCCAATTTGCTCCGAAACTACTCGACCGATTGAGTTGAAATTTGATGAATTTAAGTAAATTGGTGACCTAAAGATGAACACGTCAAGTAAAATAATAAATTTTAAACAGGGGGGCCACTTTCGTGGGGTAAATCAGAAAATTAAAAAAAAGCTTGTTGTCAGCATCTCAGACATATTTTTTTAATAATTTTTGCATAAATAAATTTGAAGTTATTTAAGAAAAACTACGAAAATTGAAACCATCCCCCCCCCCTACTCCGAAACTACTGAACTTAAAATTTTGAAAAAAAAATGGAAAATAGCCTATAGATTACTGGAAAACCTATAAGAAGTTTGAGTATTCAAATTAAATCGAAAATTCTACGGAACCCTCACCACGCGAGTCGAACTCGCACTTATCCGGTTTTTTTATAATTCTGCAAGCTTATTTGGCTCACGACTTACTTCGTTCAGGAGGATTATGCCTCGATAAAGGTCATAATATCTTATTAATCCAGGCGTAGTACACCTAGGCAGACAGGTAAATATGAAAATAAACTTGCAGTCGTCCTGTCATCCAAACCATAGAGCAAATCGGACCTCAGGCCGTCAGGGAGTAGCCATAGCCTTTATTACCGATGCAAAACATTTCTGTCTGTCATTTTTGGGGAGAAACGCGACACACACACACACACACACTACAAAAATCGTCTATTACTACGTAACTCACACTTTAACTTTAACAAAATACATAAACAATGTACGCACACATTTAAACAGGCGACAGGCATAGGCCCATTTGAACTTGTACTTTGACAGAGGGGAAAGCCTGCACATGCAATCCCCTCCGGCTCGCCGCGGCCGGTAGCCCGTGTTGCTCTATGATCAAACGATTTGATATTTTCGCAAACACAAACATCTGGCGTTCATGGGTATGACATATGAAATATTATTTTTATGAATGAAAGGGAACGAGTAGCTGGGGTAGATCAATTCATTGAACCAATAAATTAACAAACCATATTTTTGGGACATTAGTGCTAATTCACATCTTTGTAGAATTATTAAGGGTAAAAGCGACTTCTTTACGATATTCAATAAACTGAAAAGTCTATTATATCGGTTGCCTAACTAGCATAGTTGGTAATAGATGGCGCTGCTGCTACCATAAAGCAATGCAATAGATGTGAAGGAAAGATTTGACAAATCGGGCAGGACTTCAGTAGCTCAATTGAAAGAGCGGCTGGACTAGATTCCCAGTAGGTCGCGAGTTCGAGCCTCGCCTGAAGTCAAATTTTTCTTTCCATTTTTCTTTAAAAATAAAATATATTTCACAAGCATGTGTTAATGCGAAATAATATAAAACAATCTTTGTAGATATATACATAAATATAATAGCAGGCTTTATGTAATATAATCTCATCAGGCAATTCTAAAAGGATATTTATTTTACTAAAACAGTCCTCCTGCTACAAATTTCATTAAAAAATGCCCCGAAGTTTAAGGTTTGATCTCCGATGGTCTCTTCTCATTTTTCGTTTGTGTATGATGATGTTTGTTGTGTATCTTTTAACTCTTCTGCATAATATGTCAAACTTATAAGTAGTTCGTAATAGCACTATAGTAGGGCTTTACTACTGGTGGTAGAACTCCAGTGACGGAGCTCGCGGGCGTAAGCACCACCGCATTACCTTATATACTTTCCGCTAAATGGTAGTGTTTAGCACTATCGTGTTCCGGTCAGGTGGTAATGTACGGCCCTGTAATTTCCGGCACAGGGACATGACACTTTAGGCCTCAGGAGTGGTAACGCATCTGCATTTTTACCTTGGTCTTTGTGTGGGTGTCTATAGGCTGCAGTCATCACTTAACATCGATGTGATCTCCATGCCTGTTTGCCACTTCCATAAAATAAAAAATTTTTTTTTTAGTTTATTTATCAAGTTTTGTAAAAAGTCGTAGAAGAAATGTTATTAGGATTGATGTAGAGAGGCTGTCTGCAAGAAGTGATACGCTAATTTTAATTAACCCTGAATTATAAAATATAATTATAAAATGTGTATGTAACGATAATATACTTACTCTGTCTCGCCTGAAGTCAAATTTTTCTTTAAAATATATTTACTTAGTTTATGTTGTCACTGGGCACCTACATTGTTTACAAGAACACAGTCCAGATTTAGTAATGGTTCGCCCGCACATGCATTTCGTTTTCACTTTACTGTTTCTAGTCCAAATATAACACTGACACGTTGATTCTAGTGATGTGTGTTAGTCATTCGATGTAAGTAATATTTCGAATAAATATACATAAGAAGTCAAAAATGCTGATAGCAGCTTAGTGATTTAAAACTAAATATGAAAAAATTCAACACCTTTTTCAGTTATTTTGAATATTGAATTCTTATAAGGTTGAAAAATGGCGAATAATAGTTTACAGCTATATTGCAAATTCCATGCTGACAAAGTTGCGGGCAAAACTGTGTATAATATTGGTTGATAATGCCTTGTAGTTGCATTAAGTTCGCCTTATATGCCTTTTATTTGTGTGCATAGAAGTTAAACCAGAGGTTTCCAAACTATTTTTCTTGTAGACCCCTTTCATTTATTTTCTGGTTTCGGTGGACCCCCTTGCTAACATTTATATCACTTTCCCGTATATCCCATTTTTATTTACGCATATACGTAGACCCCATCGAGTCTCCCATGGACTCCAGGGGGTCTATATGGGCCACTTTGGGAATCACTGAGTTAAACAAATAAATACTGTCTACATACAGGAGTAAACCATTTGTTGTTTTAGTAACATAAAAAACCAGCTATTGGATAGGCAGTTGGCAGATACACAGTAGTGCAATAAAAACGTAATGGGTTAATAGCATACCGTGACGTCGGATGAGTCAGTCGCTCACGACCCGTATTATTATGCTAAGCACGAACTGTACAATGTCAGGTGACCTGTTAGTTTAGGATTGTACTTACTCACTGTATGGTATGTATGTTACTGCAATAGTTTTAGTTTGTATTTCCTATAGATAGAAAACACAGTACATATTAAAAAAGACAAAAAAGGTTTTGATTTGAAACACGAAACATAAGAAAATTTAATGTGAATTTCGAACGTCAACATTAGGATTTTAAAACCTTTTACTATGCACAATGAAACGACATTAAATATTTTAAATTTAGATATAAAGAATTCGTTAAAAGTCTTACAAAACAAAAATTTATAAGGTGTTTCGATTTTTTTGATGAGAAGTGTATTATGGGGTCCATTTAACCGGCCTTCGGCGTCAGATAGATTAGGTAATGCGATGTTGCCTAAGCCTTCGATTTCCAACAATAGAACTCTACCACCAGTAAGAATCATATAATTGAAACATGCTTATACCACGTTTATATAGCAGGTTATTTAAAACAATCGGTCGTTCTCAGTAGAGCATGACCGAATATTTTACATATTTACATGATCTCATAAGGATTATTGCAAAAATCAACTTTCATTATTTGCATTTGTGTTTTTATCTTCATTATCTAGTATCAGAAAAAGCACGGGAAGTGTGTAAGGACCGGGATATTTGGGGCTACACACTCTCATCTTGACCGTGGCGTAAAGATATTAATATCTGGTATCACACGAATGAATTCGTCAATTGTTTTTATAATATTCTCGAATGATTAAAATAAACTAGTAGGCGCATCACTATTTAAAATAGTAATTTGTGGTGCAGTCTCATATCGCACAGGCGTAAATACCGTGCCATGGGAGGCGCAGTCACGCCTTGCGGTCACGCTGTGCCAGCATTGTTCTGGGCTCGAGGTGTAAGCCATGAGCGATGAGCGAATTTCGGTTCACTCATTCGTAAATAGGCTTATACTACTGACATGACATGTCTAAATCATGAATCGTGTTTTACAGTAAAGACACTGACAAACCCGCATTTATTCAAAAATATACAGAAGGCGATGACGATAAGAAAAAAGAATGAATATCGTAAATCCCAGTCTACGCGGACGATGCCACGGGTGAAAAGCAAAGAAAGTGATCAATAATCACTTTCTAGACAGATTAATCATACTATTTAAAAAAGTAATTTATGAACGGACTTATATTGCACTGGCGTAAATACCGTGCCTTGGAGGGGGCGGTAACGCCTTATGGTCACGCTGTGCCAGCATTGTTCTGGGTTTGACTCATCGGGGTTTGAGTCATGAGCGATAAAGTTTCTCTTTTTATAGTCGAAACTAAAGATATAAGTAATACTTAAGTTGTGAACCACGATGGGGGTCAGAGTTAGGGAGCAATGGGTTAAATAATCTTGGTCTGTTGTTTTTTATAAAAGCTGTTCGTGTAAGATTTAAAGCGTCTATAATATTTCGATTATTACAATGATTCACTTTGATTGTAACATATCAAAAGTGATAGTAGAGTGAAATGGTTAAAGAGAATAATACATTTGACAGTACAGCACAAGGGCGTGGGAACCAGGGCATCATCCAATTTATTTTCCATTGAATAGGAGTGTCACGTTTCGAGTAGATGTTTGACCCCGTAATTTATGCAGCAAGAGATCTTATTTTTCTGGAAAAAGCAAGTAATGTCTAGTCCTCTGGAGTTCGTCCAGGAAAACGATAACAAAAGGAAAAATAAATATTTCACGCGAACGCCTATGACAAGTCACTTGTACCACCCCTCGCCTAAACGTTTTCACTGCATGCGCCTGACATTTCGGATCTCGCACGTCCGAGCCGTGCCGCGTGTGACGGTGTTAAAGCCAGTGCTTTTATCTTCCCCTATTGTTCCTTTTTTATACTCTGTTGAGATACTTTCTTAGCGTCAAGTACATGAGAACTTGCCTAAATAATGCTATGTTGGTTTTGTTTTTATGACGCAGAAAAATCGTTTATGTAGATAGTTTTAATAACTTTTCGCCCTCACGTATTAGATCCATGTTAATATGTTAACTACATAGTTAGGTAGCTAAACTCATATTATTGCCTACTTTCGTATTTGTAAGGCCGTGAAGAGGTCATACCTACTCGGTATAAAAGTTAGCAACATGCTTACGTATTTCAAAAGGAGGTCATTTCATGTTATTATTTTTTCTTTTGTACATTTTCTGATAACTCCGAAGTAACTATTTCGGAGTTATCAGAGTTATGTTAGATAGTCCTATCCTATCTAAGGACTATCTAAGACTCGGACTAAAACTATGTTATATTTTAGTTCTGTGACACTCTCTTGACTTTTTTAAGATTTCTTATAAAAATATACAATCTTAATATATTTTTGTATAGATTTTAAAGGCTACAATCGTCACGTCAAGTGCGTGGTTTTTTTCTCCATCATTTTATGTATGTATCTTCACGCCAGGTCCCTAACGGGGTAGGCAGAGAATGTAGAGCGCCAGATATCCCGGTCCTGACATACCTCTCGTGCCTCGTCTACCTTCATCATTCTCTTCATACATGCACGCCGATTCCTAAGACTTTTGACCCCACCATCAGACACCATCATATCATATAAAAGGGACTTTACCTACTTAGTTTCTCCGCTATTGAAAAAATGAGTTAAATAATGCATTCAATAATTAAAGTTTAGATTATTCAATTAAATAATATCATAGCAACGCAAGCAGTTCGGCTACCGTAACGAAACAGTACAAATACGAACAGTGCGCATGTTTGTGTAAGTGTGCCGTTTCAACGTTTTGTACGTAGTTTCTATACTGTTCATATTTGTGCTGTGGTAACGTGGTCTATGTACATAAAGCAACACGGGCCAACAGCCGTAGCGGACCGGAGGGGAGTAGAGCCTTATTATTGTGTAGGCTTTCCTCTGTCAAAGCAGAAGTGGTCCTATGCCTGTCGCCGAGAATTTTAAATGAGTGCGTGAAATTGTTTATGTATTATGTTAAAGTCAAGGTGTGAGTTGCGAAGTAATAAACGATTATTGTTGTGTGTGTGTCACACAAATTTCCCCGTGTAAAAAATGACAGACTGTTTTGCATCGGTAATAAACGCTATGGCTACTCCACTCCAGTCGGCCGGTGGCCCATGTTGCTCTATGTCTATGAATGATCGTTCGCGTAGCTATATGTCCAGTCAAGCTGAAATTGATAAGTTGCTGACTTTAACAACACGACGTACATGTCTACATATTATTATAACGTATATTGCTACTGGAGTTGTGGGAATGGAATGTGGAAGGATTGAATGAAGCTAAAAGAGAAATTTGAACAATATAAATAATTCTCAAAGTCTTTAAATTTTTTATAAAGCAGAAGTAATGTTATTTCTGAATCTTTTGATGTTATAAGTACAAGTCGTTTGAGATCTTTGGTCGACTTTTTCATTTCTTTAAGACAAAAATGAGCATGAACTTAGTTTTAGTTCCTGAATTTAGTAGGTTCTTTCATAAATGGCAATCTCATAGAAATTGCTGAAAAATTTAAAATAATTCTCCTACCGTTTTGAATCACTCATTTCAAAGGTACATGACAATTTTGTTTATACAATCAATCGTAAAGCAACGTGCCGGTTTACTTAATTTTCATGGAATTTTTATTAATAAAACGAAGATTTAAGGGTTTTTTCTTAGTCCTTGAAGTCCTTCATCGCTGTGTGTCCGTTTAGAGATTTAACGGTAATCCAATATTCTGTATAAAAACATAGATTATGTCAATAAAGTCGGATGTGCCGGTACAACATGGTACAACGCACGAACGATAACATTGCGTCTATAAATCAGAACTGGACTTTATCGGTAACAACATAAGGTTGACTTATAAATGCTCAAGCAGATATCAAACCTTATTTTTTGCTCTGTTGGGTTTTTGGGTCCGATCTGAACATCGGATCATTTCTCCTAAACAGTGTGTTATCTTCTCACTGCAGAATCTTTATAATATAACTAAAATTAAAGGGCTATTTTTGATTACACTTTTGGCAGCGGATGTTGGCCTCATCACTTCAAATGGTTTATTCCCGCTGTCCCCGAGTCCCGTGTCCCCGTGCGACGGGGACAACGGTACATTAATGGTTAAAAAACAAACCTCAAGCAGTCATCATCATCATCATCACTCCAGCCAAAAGATGTCCACTGCTGGACAAAGCCTTCCCTAAAGACGTCCACAATAGTGTTGTGCGTGATTAGGGGAGAATATACCGTAATCGCCACGCTTGGCAGGCCGATTGACAATCGCGGCACGCTGAAAAAGACATTGAAAGAACAGAAATTCTAAAAAACCGTAAGTAGGTACTGTTAGTTTATTTCTACGGTTGCTGTTCTCTAACATCTACAATTTTATTTATTTATTTATTTAAGGAGAACCAACAGCTTTTACAATCTTAAAAGCATATAATCAATTTGAAAACAGAGAGCTAATTATAGGTTCCCGTAAATATAAAACAATTTAGTATATCTTAAGTTTGAGAACACAACACATCAAACTACATCTACGCACACCATATAAGTGAAACGACTTAGCTTAAATAACTGCATAAGGTTTTTAAGCGTAAATAATTTAACAAAATAAAAAAAAAAGAAATAAAAACAAAAGGAAAAAAAAAACTATTATGAAGCTATAAAACAATTAGTCAATATATACCTAGTTTAGTTTAGTTTTTCGGAAAACCTGTTAATTTTGTTAGACTTTAGGTAGAAGACTTTCCTCTATTACATTCATCGACAAAAATACCTTATTTTTTTAAAATAAGAAATGTTTCCCTTATTAAAAGCTGAATTTATTCTGGAACAAATACACCGATGGTATTGTATGTTTCGTTCCATTTATATTTTGCGCCGAAGCTCTTTTCGTATTATTTTCCCCTATTTGATTCAATGAAAAACAAAAATGTTCATAATTTTTAGCGGGCATTCTTTGGTAAGTCTACAGACCTATAAGTAGATGTTATATATATATATATATATATATATATATCTATTTTCACTGCTGTACTCTACGATACTTACAAATACTATGTTTTTGCTGGGCAAAACATACATAGGCACATCAGTGTAAACCCATTCCGAAAATATAGTACCTGTGGTGTTGTTTTTATTAAAAAATAAATTTCAGCAATTCATAGCTCTATTTGTTATTGAAGTTTTCGGGATGTATTTGGTTTCGTCCAAAGAATTTGTTCCAATATTTTTATCATCCGAAATTTCAGCCGAAAATTTTTGGAAGCCTGCATCAGCAATGTTTGCTGGCCGCCCAAATGTCGGCTCTACTTACACGTATTTCATGTCATCTCATTTACGAAATAAAACATTTCTCGCACACCCGATACTATTTGTCAAAGGAAAATCGAATGGAAATCCTTTTGATTTATACCAAAACCGACTCTTATATTCATAAGAATTATTAGAGCGTCAAAATCTATAGAATTTCGATTAGACTTTTTTGTTCTGAATATAAGTATATTAAAAGTCAGAAATGAATGCTGCCTCAATAGCCTAGTGATAGCAGGCCTCTACTACGCTTGGGTCCTGGGTTCGATACCCGGGTCGGGGGCTATCAGAGACAACAGTGTAAAATCCTTTATCTATGGTTCTATTGGGATTTATTAATTTTCTGGAATTTTACAGTACCTCGGTGCTTGGTAGAGGGCCCGGAGATGTCAACAAGCTCGCCACCTGTTACATAGGCTAAAACATAACCGACGTATCGTGGGTGTTTCCATGTATGTTGGCATGCATACATTTACCTCTGCCTACCCCTTCGGGGGTCACAGACGTGAAGTTATGTTACGTTAAAGTTATTGTAACATTTTATGTTTCAATATTTTTAGCTGAAGACATCGCCAGACATCCCGGTTTGTCTGAACCGGGATGTCTGGCGCTCTACACTCTCTGCCTACCCCGTTAGGAACCTGGCGTGAAGATACATATATATATATTTTTAGCTTCCAAAATTTTAGCCTAAATTTTGGGAAGCTCACGTCATCTGCATTCTTTATCACCACTCAAATATCGGCTTAATACACATATCTAGTGTCTTCTCGTTTGCGAAATAAATCAGTTTTCGCACATCCAATGCTATTTGTTAAAGGTGAATCGGATGAAAATGCTTGTGATTTATACCGAATGTTGACTCCACCTGACTCTAATTTTCTTATGTATGATTTGGGCGTCAAAGTCTGTCAAAATCTGAATTATGAGAGAGTTAGACCTCAACTTTTAGATGGTATACAAAAAAGTGGATATACATACTTTTCATCCGATCCATAGACAGTGTGTTCCAATAATTTTAGCTGGTAAAATTTCAGCCGACAATTTCGGTAAGCCAATGCAGTGTTTGTTAGCCGACCAAATATCGGCTTTACGTACACGTATCTCGTGTCATCTTGTTTACGAAATAAAACATTTTTCGCAAGCCTGATGCTGTTTATCACGGGAAAATCTGATAGGAATCCTTGTGATTTATACCTAACGTTGACTTGACTATAATATTCATAAGCATGATTTGAGCGAATATGCGACATTTTTTTAATGCTTTTTAGGTGGCAAACAAGCGTTCACATTGATGTTAAGTGATGACTGCAGCGTAAAGACACAAAGACTAGAGGTCAAAATGCAGATGTGTTTATTGCTACTGTTTTTGACCTCTTACTGGTGGTAGAGTTCCAGTGAAGGAGCTCGAGGGCAGGCACCACCGCATTACCCAATATACTTGCCGCTAAATGGTAGTGTTCAGCACTATCGTGTTCCGATCAGGAGGTAATGTACGGCTTTGTAATTTCCGGCACAGAGGCATAACACCTTAGGCCTCAGGAGTAGTAACAAATCTTCATTTTAATTCCTGGTCTTTGTGTAAGTGCCTATTGGCTGCAGTTAACACTTAACATCAATGTGAACTGCATGCTCGTTTGCCACCTTCATTACATCAAAAAAAGATTCTAAAATGACTACACAGTGTTAAAATTCAACATAACAACGTAGACTGATATAGGCAATAGTTACTGGCGATAACCTAAAATCGTTGTATTGTGTTCGCATGAAAAATTATACAGCGCTCTTGTGCTACGTATTTCGAATACAAATTATTTTACGCAGTTGTTCGCGACGATTTAAATCGAACTCTAAGTCGTACCAATGGTATATAACAATTCCATGTGATTATTGGCGTTAGAAGCGCGCATGGCCCAGCGGCTGGTGTAGATCGTAAGTGATTTTCGGTTAAGCACTACGGGCGCGGTCGGGTAGTGTGATGGGTGACCGCTAGTGGCAAATTAAATGCGCGTTTCCGTGCTTCGGAGGGCACGTTAAGCCGTCGGTCTATCGATATAGCAACCGGGACCGGATAGCAGTCGTAAAACCTTGTCGGAGGCCTTATGGACGGTTTAAAATCATCTGACAGCGGGTTGGCCACTAACCCACCCACCTCCACCAATCCACATTGGAGCATCGTGGTGGAGTAAGCTCCAGGCCTCCCCCCAAAAAGGAGAGAGACTCGTGCCCGGCAGTGGGACGTATAATGGGTTGGCATTATTATAATTATTATTGGCGTTAACCCATTAATTGCCGATGAGTACCTATAATGCTTCCTGAATTTTTGACGTGACAACGTCTTAAATTAGGTTGCGGCTCGGAGTCACTCATGAAAAAGTGTAACGCCCGGTAACGTAACGATGAGTCACCGAACGAGAGAGAGGCCTGCCGGACCGGCGAATGCCTTTCTACCGAGAAAAAGACGTTGTCACGTAAAATCTTCGCCCGTAAAACCAACTTTACAGGCAACCAGTTTTTACTGCAGGTAGAGTTCCAGTGTAAATGTTCGAGAGCGTAGGCATCACTGAATTACTTGATTTATCTGCCGCTATATGGTAGTGTTCAGCATTATCCTGTTCCGGTTAGATGGTAATGTTTGGCCCCGTAATAACTATCACAGAGTTATAACATAACTAAGGTCTCAGGGGTGGCAACGCATCTGCATTTTGACCTCTGGTCTTTGTGTAAGTGTCTATAAAATGCAGTCATCAATTAACACCAATGTGAACTGCATGCTTGTTTGTCACGTTCATTAAATAAAAACCTGACACCTGACGTCTGCATATTTGAATTACAGAGTAAGTAGGTATACTACAAGACGCGACACCGAACGGGTTAACATACCTCTCAGACTGATCCAAAAAATTAAATGTTATTATCATCATTTTAACTGCCTCAGAAGCCTAGTGGTAGCAGGCCAGTACTACTACGCTGAGGTCCTGGGTTCGATTCTCGGGTCGGGGGCTATCAGAGATAACGGTTTAAAATCCTTTGTCACTGGTTCTATTGGGTTTTTTCCATTTTCTGGAAGTTTCCCAGTACCTCGGAGTTTGGTGACATGGACCAAAAACGTAACCTGCGAATCGTGGGTGTTTGCATGTATCAAGCATGCATTTACCTCTTTTCTCTCTTTTGGGGATTACAGGCGTAAAGTTACGTTTTATTATTAATGTTATTATATTACCTACTCGTACAACACGAACAACTGTGTTTATACTTTTTACGGTACATGCGGGCTTAACAATATTCACTGTTACACATTCTTGACGTGAGTGAAATAGCGTAAACGAACGGTTGTTACTTTCATTTGTTGTGGACGTAAAATAATAACACTTTATTTCACACCACGAAGCGCGCATGGCCCAGCGGCTGGTGTAGATCGTAAGCGATCTGCTCGGTTAAGCACTACGGGCGCGGTCGGGTAGTGTGATGGGTGACCGCTAGTGGCAAATTAAATGCGCGTTTCCGTGCTTCGGAGGGCACGTTAAGCCGTCGGTCCCGGTTGCTATCGATAGATAGCAGTCGTTAAACCTTGTCGGAGGCCTTATGGGCGGTTTGAAAACATCCGACAGCGGGTTGGCCACTAACCCACCCACCTCCACCAATCCGCATTAGAGCAGCGTGGTGGAGTAAGCTCCAGGCCTCCCCCCAAAAAGGGGAGAGACTCGTGCCCAGCAGTGGGACGTATAATGGGTTGCTATTATTATTTCACACCAAAGTAGAAACAATTACATGATAAATTCAGGAACATACATCAGTCGACGTGTAGTGCCGGCATTAGGGATCAGGAGTGGCAACGCATATATGCATCCCATAGAGCAACACGGGCCACCGGCCTCGGTGGACTGGAGGGGAATAGCTATAGCGTTTATTACCGATGCAAAACAGTCTGTCATTTTTTGCGGGAAGAAATGCGTGCGACACACATGCACACTACAAAAATCGTCTATTATAACGAAACTCACACCTTGAAGCGCGCATGGAACAGCGGCCGGCGTAGATCGTAAAAAAAATTTAAAACATCTGACAGCGGGTTGGCCACTAACTCGTATCTCCACCAATCCGCATTGGAGCAGCGTGGTGGAGTAAGCTCCAGGCCTCCCCCCAAAAAGGGGAGAGACTCGTGCCCAGCAGTGGGACTTATAATGGGTTGCCATTATTATTATTATTTATCACACCTTGACTTTAACAAAATGCATAAACAATTTCACGCACACATTTAAACATCTAGGCCACAGGTATAGGCCCATTTGGACTTGTATTTTGACAGAGGGGAAAGCCTGCATATGGCTACTCCCCTCCGGTGTTGCTCTATGATGCATCCAAACATTAAAATCTCTGGTTTCACGTTGATGTTTATAGGTTACAGTATTACTTACCATAAATGTTAACTGTAGGTATGCTTGTTTGTCTTTTCATTACATTAAAAAATTAGAAAATCCTTAGTAAAATATCTTGGGAAACTTGCAAAAGTGAGATTTTCTAGCAGGTAACTCCTGATCGTTCAATAACTTTGTAAGCGAAAGCGACGTTGTATTGAACGATCGGGAAAGCATCTAGTTTTCACTTTCTCAAGCATAGACTATCAATTATCGACTTCAATAAAAATATCAATTTCTTCATACTGATACATTCGACTTCGTAGAGCGTTATCTCTGCTGCACACTGCCTACGTAAGCACTGATAGTCCGGTATTGGTCAAAGCTTTATCAAAATGGTCGTCACATAGGTAACGTGCGAAAGAGATAACGCTCTACAGACCTGAAATAAGCCGAAGTCTCCTTTCTAAGGCCTTCTATTTCTTTATTACTGGTGGTAGAGCTCCAGTGACGGAGCTTGCAGGCGTAGTCACGACCGCATTACCTTATATACTTGCCGGTAAATGGTAGTGTTCAGCACTATCGTGTTCCGGTCAGGTGGTAATGTATGGCCCTTTAATTTCTGGCACAACAACTTAGGCCTCAGGAGTGACGCATCTGCATTTTGACCTTGGTCTTTATGTGGGTGTCTATAGGCTGCAGTCATCACTTAACATCAATGTGAACTGCATCCTGTTTACCACATCCATTACATTAAAAAAAATCTTGTTGGCTAAGGTATCTATATAATCGTTACTGGGCGCCCCTACGGTTACTCATCTATTAAAAAAATCAATAGAATCATTCACGGATCACGCATAATTTGCATACAAGCGTAAACCATTGTCCATATATCTGACACATGTTCACTCAATCGTTTGCAAACACGTACAATAAAAGATATAAACACCATGTGAACTTTGCAAAACAGTTTTTATTTCGTCCCAAACATCTAGAGCACAGCATTGTTCTAATCGAATATTATGAGAAATCAAAGGGTTCATTGTATTTGGGTCAGTTGTACATTGCACAGTCATGTTCCCATAGACATTTAGACATTGTCTGATAAATTGATTACTCATCTTTTTTGCATACTACGAAGTTTCAAAACTTCAAAATCGATATGGAATGCGTAGATATCGATCGCTTAATTGATGGTTACAATTTTTTTTCTTGATTCTATTTGAGTAGGGTGTTTTAATAAGAAGGTTTCAAGATTATGTTTCTGATAAAGAACGAATACTAAATGTGTTTTTGGAATTATGACGAATAGTATTTGCTTGCAGACGAGTCATGGTGAGATTGAGATTTGAAATCAATATTAAAATAGAGTTTTTTATTAAAATCAATTCAACAAAATGCATCGCAAACCGCAGAATGTTAAAACATAAAAATATTTTAATAATGTTGAAACGTAACGACCATCGTGATGGCTAAAAATAGTAAAAAAACTTACTGCGAAAAATCGACCATTGTGAATGAAAAAATCATCGACAATTTTTATCTACTCAAATTTCGTTTGTATTTATTTAATTATCACTTTATTTTGGACGTAATTTCACTCGGAATATTTTGGGCTAGACAGGCAAACACAAACAGTACGAAAGAGTCATTATTTCGTTTCGATTGTGCCAATGCAAAAAAAAGTGAAACTTTATGCGGTCGAAAGTTAACAAGATTTAAATATTTTTAAGTCCGTTTGTCCTATATAACACGATAAAACTGAGAGTATAGCATGACATTTAAGTCTGTTCTCAAGAGGAGCTATAAGAAATTAAAATTTTCAAGCTGAATACCTCCTGAGGCAGAAGAAATATTTCGATTAGGACACCTCCCGCGCATCTTCTGAAGAAAGAAAACACCGTTTGGAAAATCTAGAAGAAACATTTTGAGGAGACAGGTTAGGTTAGTTAGACATACGGTCTATGTACATGCTTGATCTTTGACGAAAATCCTGCACACAATCGTACGCCTGAACTCATGTGTGTGTATGTACACATGAAAAGTGTGTATTCAATTCAATGAAAATTTTCATGTCATACCCTCTCTTTCCGTTTTATTTACGACTTTAACTTTTCTCATTACGCTACTCGTTGTGTGTTTTGATATATTTGCCAAGTTTTGTCATTCTATGACAAATCTATAATACGGTTGGGGACTCGAGTTTACAATTAATAACGTACCGACCCTCATCACTTGAAATATGTCTAGAATGATTTGTTTCAAGGTCGGATACATAACTATTGTGGCCTTGAGTGCTGTCTAAGTTAACCGTGGCATTTAAACACTTCGTCTGTCAGGAGAATTAGTTATTTTGATGTTATGTAAAACAATAGAAACACAAATGCCAACTACTTACCTATTTCAGTAAAGAGATAAACAAAAGAGCACCATTCGATCTATTACGGTAGTACCTACAGCAGCGATAAATTTTTGTTTTGTTTGGCGCATTACAATGATATTTTTTTAAGTCTGAAGGTTTACAGACAAGCCAACGGGCCACCTGATGTGGAATAGATTTTACTTTTATCATAAAGTTTGAAAATAACATGCCTATGATTACTATATTTTATCTGTAATCATGTTACACACTTACGTAATTGCGTATTTAGTATCCATTAGTTCAATTTATTTTAACAGTATTAAACAAACATCGATTTAATTCGCATCGTACCAATGAAATTTTATTACCTACAGTTTATTGGTGCTGTAGCGGAAAGATGCGTGGGCCATCACCTTACAATTCGACAAGAATCGCTCCGCTTATGAATATTGGACCACGCATCAGAATCGTACGATCCTTTGTTCGAGCTCCGGCGCAGGAACTGGTTTGGATGGCAGCGCGGCGGCCGGCGCGGCCGCTCCACGGACGAGTCTACTTTCAACTTATATCGAGCTCGCACGCGTCGCGCTAACTAGCATTGCTTTAACGTTCGTCACTCGTAGTTGTACAATAATTTCCGTATAATGTTATTATGCTTATTGCTTCTAACCTCCATTAAACCATCATATTAATTTCATAATCATATCGTTCATTCTTTCACCTTTCATTCTCATTTCTTTCATGAATTAATTATCTTGCCTTCATAACATTCTTTAATATCTTTGCACGGGTTCAATCCCTGCGCGTTAGTGGTAGACAGTAACCGACCTACCGCTACATTGGTGACCCTCGACATCCGCGAACGTTCTGCATTTTCGATCGACCTACGTACCTACACATCGTGCCTGTGGAAGACTTCCAGAAAATCTACAAGATCAAGAAGATCGGGACTCGCTTCGGTTTTAAAGGTACCACGTACGAAGGAAAGTGACCGCGTGCTGTGCTTTCGTCAGTGGCTGACGAAACAATAGGGTTTGGTGTGTGGTCCAAGCGGTGAGCGTTTTACTTTTTATTTTAAAACTAAGATGTCAGATTCGGACAACGACAAAGAAGTGCATGTGAATCCTAGTGTACTTAGAGTAGGTGTCAGAATGCCACCATTTTGGCCAGAGGAACCAGGACTATGGTTCGCACAGGTGGAAAGCCAATTTAAATTATCGAAAGTAACGACAGACGAGACCAAATTTTATTATTTAGTAGCTCAATTAGACCACCAATATGCTGCCGAGGTTAAGGATATTATTACTAATCCACCTGAACGCAATAAATACGAGAAATTAAAATCGGAACTCATTAAACGCTTGTCAGCTTCTCAGGAAAAGCGTGTTAAGCAGCTTTTGATGCACGAAGAGCTTGGCGATAGGAAGCCTTCGCAGTTTTTACGCCACATGCAGGCGCTGGCAGGTCCATCAGTGCCAGTTGATTTTTTGAGAACGATATGGTCCAGTAGATTGCCATCAAATATACAAACTATTATTGCTTCACAGGTCGATATTCCATTGGACAAGTTGGCTGACTTGGCGGACAAGGTGCATGAAATAGCACCAGCTTTACCTCAGGTGGCGAGCACATCCACGCATGCTGACCATCAGGTCCAGATGTTTAATGATCTTGCGCGGCAGGTATCTGAGCTCACGAAACAGGTAGCCCTACTTACCACACAGGTATCCAATGGTGGCAGACAAGCACGGTCGCAGAATTGGCGAAGCGCCCGCTCACGATCCCGCTCACACAGCCGCTCGAGACCTACGCAACCACCACCAAATCATCCCTATTGTTTTTACCATTTTAAGTTTGGGTCTAGAGCTAATAAATGTAGACAGCCCTGCCAATTTCAAGCGGAAAACTCTCAGGGCGGTCGCAAGTAGCGGCCAACGACTGCCCTTCATCGACAGGCCGTCTTTTTGTTACCGACAGGACTTCAAAGGTTCAATTTTTAGTCGACACAGGCTCCGACTTATGTGTGTTTCCGAGGTCCGCGGTTAAAATACCCTGTTTGAGATCTAGGTACGATTTGGTAGCCGCCAACAATACTGTAATTCATACATACGGACCTCTCCAATTACAGTTGAACTTGGGGCTTCGAAGGAACTTCAGCTGGAACTTCACCATTGCAGATGTGTCAAAGCCCATCATTGGTGTCGATTTCCTCAGTTTCTATGACTTGCTAGTAGATTGTAAAAACCAACGCCTGATCGACAACAAAACGGCGCTGTCGGTAGCTGCTGCGAGCTGCAATTCAGAGGACGTAGCATCTGTAAAAGCAGTGGTAGGAGACTCTGACTACCATCAGATACTACGTGAGTACCCAGATATTACTCGACCCCCAGGTCAACAGCTGTCAGGGAAACACAATACTCTGCATTATATTCGGACGATACAAGGACCACCCGTAGCAAGCAAACCAAGACGCCTTGATCCATCTAGATTACAGATCGCCAAGAAGGAGTTTGCTGAGATGCTGTCCAGTGGTGTAGCGAGGCCCTCTGAGAGCCCTTGGTCGTCGCCACTACACCTTGTGAAGAAGAAAGACGACGGGTGGAGACCATGCGGCGACTACAGAGCACTTAACGCGAGAACAATACCTGATAGGTATCCTATCCGTCATATTCATGATTTTTCTCATCAGCTAGCTCACTGTAGCGTCTATTCTACTATCGATTTAGTCAAGGCATTTAATCAAATAAAAATAAACCCTGACGATATTCCGAAAACAGCAATATCGACACCTTTTGGACTCTTTGAGTTTCCATATATGACGTTTGGGCTGAGAAACGCAGCTCAAACCTTTCAGAGGTTCATCGATGAGGTGTTACTGGGCCTTGACTTCTGTTATGGGTATATCGATGACATTCTGGTGTTTTCAGCCAGCCCTGAGGAACACAAGGAGCACCTACGTATCCTGTTTGAGCGCCTGAAACAGTACGGTATCGTCATCAACACAGCTAAGTGTGTATTAGGCCGATCAGAAGTTGTTTTCCTAGGATACCAGGTGTCAGCTGAGGGAACGAAACCACTGCAATCTAAGGTTGAAGCCATTCAAGAGTATACGGTTCCGAAGACCGTCAAGGAGCTGCGGCGATTCTTGGGTGTGATAAACTTTTATCGTCGATTTGTCCCGAACGCAGCTCAATTACAGGCACCACTGATTGCAGCCCTCGCAGGTCCTAAAGTAAAAGGTACACATCCTGTAAATATGACTACAGAAATGCTGAAGGCTTTTGAAGATTGCAAATCATCACTGTCCCAGGCAACACTTTTAGCTCATCCAGACTCATCGGCAGAATTAACCATCGTGACTGATGCATCTGACACTGCTATTGGCGCCGTTCTGCAACAGCAAAAAGGTGATAGCTGGCAACCTTTAGCTTTTTATTCTCACAAGCTCAGCAACGCTCAACGAAAGTACAGTCCTTATGATCGTGAACTATTAGCTATCTACGAAGCAATCAAGTACTTTCGACATATGGTTGAGGCTAGAACTTTTAGCATCTTAACTGATCATAAGCCACTTATTTTTGCCTTCAGAATGAATCGGGACAAGTGTTCACCAAGGCAATTCAGGTATCTCGATTTTATTGGACAGTTTACAACTGACTTACGATATTTACCTGGGAACAAGAATGTCGTTGCTGATGCTCTTTCACGCGTCGAGGCCATATCCGGTGCCATTGACTTCGAAGATCTTGCAAAGTGTCAGGACAAAGATCCAGAATTGCAGGACTTACTCAGTCATGGTTCTTCGCTAGTATTGAAGAAGATCGCGTCACCGAAAAGTAACGACTTACTGATATACTGTGACGTATCAACGCAATCGCCTCGTCCGTATGTTACACCCACTTTCAGAAGAGACGTCTTCAACTCACTGCACAATCTCCATCATCCAGGCAACGCAGCTACAGTGCGACTGGTTACACAAAGCTTCGTGTGGCCAGGTATACGCAGAGATTGTAGAGAGTGGGCAAGGCAATGTTCACAATGCCAATCATGTAAAATTTTTCGTCATACTATTTCCCCGCATTCCTCTTTCCAAATTCCCTCATCCAGATTCTCTCACATTCACCTCGATATCGTTGGACCTTTAACGCCTTCGAATGATTTCAGGTACTGTCTCACTGTCATCGACAGATTTACTCGATGGCCTGAGGCGTACCCACTGCGAGACATCACGGCGGAGACCTGCGCTGCCACTTTGGTGTCCGGTTGGATATCAAGGTTCGGCTGCCCTCTGAAGGTGACTACAGACCGTGGTCGCCAGTTTGAGAGCCACCTTTTCAAGGCCCTCACTACCTTGCTTGGTGCACGCCACTTTCGCACCACTGCATACCACCCCGCTGCCAACGGCATCGTCGAGCGACTTCATCGGCAGCTCAAGGGTGCCATAATGTGCCATGATTCTTTACAGTGGACAGAAGCACTTCCACTGGTACTGCTAGGCATGCGTAACTCCTGGAAGGAAGACGTCCAGGCTACGCCAGCCGAGCTCGTCTACGGTGAAGCTCTACACCTGCCTGGGCAATTCCTGTGCCCAAAAGATGACTTCACTACTTCTGATGTCACCGAGTATGCTACACGTCTGCGCGCCCAGATGGCGCGGCTCACTCCAAGACCTACTTCATGGCACGGCACTTCTCCGTTCTATGTGCCTCGAGACTTACAAACCTGCACACACGTTTTCCTTCGCCGCGACTATGTTCGCAGTTCCTTAGAACCTCCATATGCTGGACCATACAAGGTCCTTAGTAAAAGTTCCAAATTTTTTACACTGGAGATAAGAGGGAAGCCCAACAACGTCTCCATCGACCGACTGAAGCCAGCATACATGATGCGAGAAGAAAATAATCGTCCAGAACCAGAGACCTGCCTTCCTTCGACTGCGACTACAAAATCCGCTACTACTACGGAACCAGAACGAAGAACGAAGAGTGGTCGAAGAGTCCGGTTCCCCGATTTTTATCGACCGTAGTTACGGTCTGGCCAGGGGGAATATGTAGCGGAAAGATGCGTGGGCCATCACCTTACAATTCGACAAGAATCGCTCCGCTTATGAATATTGGACCACGCATCAGAATCGTACGATCCTTTGTTCGAGCTCCGGCGCAGGAACTGGTTTGGATGGCAGCGCGGCGGCCGGCGCGGCCGCTCCACGGACGAGTCTACTTTCAACTTATATCGAGCTCGCACGCGTCGCGCTAACTAGCATTGCTTTAACGTTCGTCACTCGTAGTTGTACAATAATTTCCGTATAATGTTATTATGCTTATTGCTTCTAACCTCCATTAAACCATCATATTAATTTCATAATCATATCGTTCATTCTTTCACCTTTCATTCTCATTTCTTTCATGAATTAATTATCTTGCCTTCATAACATTCTTTAATATCTTTGCACGGGTTCAATCCCTGCGCGTTAGTGGTAGACAGTAACCGACCTACCGCTACAGTGCCATATTTGTTTAGGCAAATACGATTGCAATTTATACGTGTAATTGATTAAATCATTACGCTCACACCTGTGTCGTGGTCACGACAGGCGAATGAATCGTGGTCATTGATCGTGACCACGAGTGGTGCAATGATATTAAATAATCGATAAGTATTGCAATTGATGTGGAAACAACAAAAAAAAATTGGTCAAGAATTATTGAGTTGAATCGGTACAATGAATGGACTCAGTAGTCACGTATAAATCGACTTATTAAAAATCAATGACTATGACTTTTGCACGTTGTAATCATGGACTCTGTTTAATTGTTTACATTTTAGAGGAAGGTGTTGGGACGTGATGACCTCCTCGTCCTATATTGGAGGAGAATTCTTCCGCTAGTGCAGTAAGTCAATCGAATAATGGCAGTCAAACCATTTCAATAATAGGTAGTAAAATAACAACACGAGATGGTGACAGCATCCCTGCGATCGCCTGAATCTATCGCCATTACAATTGCCAATGCGCCTGCTAAGCGAGGCGATTATGGCATATACCTACTCCCCTAATAACGCACAACACTATTGTCAACGTCTTCAACTGGAGTCATTTTAGAATACTGCCAAAATGTTTACCGATTTTTAATACTATAATTATAAAGCGATACCCTTGGCAGAATTACCCTAAAAAAGTTGGTACCTAGTTGCCAGTCATCCTAAAGAAAGAAAGAAAGAAAGCGATACCCATCATGTTTTTGTTAAAAAAAAAAAACAACGGATCGCACTTCGGGAGTGCCTTCAGAAGTGAACATTTGAATATTAACGTTGTGCATTTTTGACCACCACCACATAGATGTCCAGTGATGGACCTCGCGGGCGTAGGCACCACCGCATTACCTAATATACTTGCCGCTAAATGCAAGTGTTCAGCACTATCGTGTTCCGGTCAAGTGGTAATGTACGGTCCTGTAATTTCTGGCACAGAGGCAGAACACCTTAGGCCTCAAGAGTGGTAACATCTGCATTTTTACCTTGGTCATCACTTAACACCAATGTGAACTGAATGTTTGTTTGACACTTCCATTACATAAAAAAATGTATTATATATGAAAGATTTATATGAAGGCCTCTGTGCCGGAAATTACAGGGCCGTACATTACCATTACAAATGCTGAACACTACCATTTAGCGGCAAGTATATTAGGTAATGCGGTGATGCCTACGCCCGCGAGATCCCTCACTGGAGCTCCACCACCAAAATGTATAGGTATATGTTCTTTTTTTGTTAACGACTAGCTGACCCGGAAAACTTTGTATTGCCTCAGAATAAAATAATGTGTCAAAGGTTTGATAGATACGGACTATTTGTATGGGTAAATGAAATTGTGGTTTTTACTATTTCCTTCAATTTCTTCATATTTTCTTAGCTTTTAAACCTTCCCTGGACTTCCAAAAATCATTAAATACCAAAATTAGCTAAATAGGTACAGCCGTTCTCGAGTTTTAGCGAGACTAACGAACAGCAATTGATTTTTATATACATAGATAGATGGTGGCAAACAAATCGTGTAGGTCATATGGATGTTGATGACTGCAGCCCATCGACTGCACAGGCAGAGCCTATGGACCAGACACCAGAAAACCAAACTATACTTTCTGAATTCTAGGAACACCTTTTCCAGTCACCTTACATTCTTTCTTTACTATTTTAAACATTGTTACTGCATCTATTTTACTAGCATTTTCCCAAAGGAAAAGATTGGAGTAAAGTTTACGGCTAGATTCTAGATAGTATTCGTCTGAATTTTATGGTTCTAAGATTTTTTTTAATGTAACCAATTTGGCAAACAAGCATGCAGATCGCGTCGATGTTAAATGATGACTGCAGCTTATTGACATCTAACCGATGACAACCAGGGGTCAAAAAGCAGATGACTCCTGAGACTTAGCTGTTATGTCTCTGTGGTAGTTATTATGGCGCCGTACTACTACCTGAAACACGATAGTGTTGAATACTAAAAAGATATTTTGTTAGTACTAAATTAAATAAAATTATTACGCTTACACTCATAGCCCCACACTAGGTATAAACCAGTGTCGTGGGTGCGATTGTACCCACACAACACAACACCCAGACCCGAAACAAATATCACATACAAAATATTTGTCCCGGAGCGGAACCCGCGACCCTTCGAATCAAACGGTTGTCTCACACCGCTAGACTAACCGGGTCGTCAAAATATCTAAGCAGTACATCAATTAATTCCTAACCGACAATTCACAAAGCAAATATGTACGAGACTAATTAGTCAACACTCACAGGAAACCAATAACATTGCACCGGAGCTGCAACGCTCTTTGGGGCCCAATAATTGTCCATGTGTCGTCGTCGTGATTCGTCGCGCGCGCTAGCGCGCGGCGCGGTATAGGACTCGAGGCACGTGCCCCTTTTCCTCGGCATCTTCTGCTCCCATAGTAATGGGAGCGGCGTCTTGTCTGGGTGGCGCAGTGGTAAGCGCCGCGTCGCCGATTAGGGCGCAGCGACGGAGTAGGCGCCTCCCAAGTGTGGTGATGCCGCGATGACAGCGGTGCCGCGGCGGTTGGTATTGCGGCGGCGGGGGTGTCGTCACGGCGCGAAGTGGCGTCGCTGCGGCGGCTTCCGTCGCCCAGCGTCGAGTTTTGGGAAGCCAACAGGGGCGAGCATCCACCACTCCAGTGGCAACGCCCGCAGATATTGCGCGGTCGTAGCCCGGACCGTAGTCGGACCCGCGACCGCATCCCCGATGGAAGCCTCCACGTCCGGGAATCGAACCCGGGTCGGGCAGGTTGCGTGACATCGTCACAGGGCTCTGCATCTAATGGCGAGCCCGGCCGAGCTTGGCTCACTAACGTATCGGATCACGATTCGGGATCGGGGCTCGGACATACGTCGGCGTCCCGGGGTGTCCGGGTTGATACCACGGAGAGGATTTCGCGCGGGAGTGCCCTCCCGTCAGGCGGCCTGCTATGTAGTGGGGCAAATCCGTGGAGGTGTCCGTGAGGTCCGTTTTCCGCACGATAGTACATACCGCGCGCGAGACGGACCACGAACTCCTGAACGGATTCTACACGCAGGTCCCGTGAGATGACGTCATTTCTGACGTACCTCCCCGCGTTGGTTATCAAGCGTAGACACACGTTTTGCTGTACCTGTAGGCGACGTCGCTGCGTAGTGGAGCACAAGGCGTACCACGCTGGTGCAGCGTACGTCAACCTAGTTCGAATGTAGGTGTTGTAGATCCGCAGCTTGGTGCTCAACGGCAGCCTCGACTGCAGTACCGGACGTAGCATCGCTCGAGCAGCCGCTGCCTGGCGCACCGCGTTATCCACGGTGGGCACCATGCGCAGCGCTCTGTCGATGGTACACCCGAGGTACTTGACCGACGGCTGCCATAGAACATCTTGGCCGCGGAGCCGTAGTGGTGGTAGTCGGTAGCGGAGTGTTCGCGTTGCGAAAGCGGCCGTCTTACCCACATTGACGGCCATCCGCCACTTATCGAACCACTCCGGCAATCTATTCAGCAAACGTTGCATTTGCTCGTATGCAAAATGCAACCGGGGCGCCGACGTAAAGTAAGCGCTGTCGTCGGCAAACAGGGACAGCATTACATCCCTTTCTCCTTCGCGCAGATGTTCGCGCAAGGTGGGGATGTCGTCTGTATACGCCGCATATAGCGACGGCGACAAACAGCTGCCCTGTGGTACTCCTGCACGGATCGGATGGTGTGGCGATTCCTCCCCATCAATCGAGACGTAGAACCGCCTGCCCTCCAGGAAGCTAGCCACCACCCTGTGTAAGGCGGGATGCAGTGTATCTAATTTCGCCAAGAGTCCAACATGCCACACCCGGTCGAAGGCTTTCTCGATATCGAGAAATACTCCGACCGAGTACTGACGATTGTTGAACTCATTGGCGAGATAGTGTAGTACCCTCACCAGCTGGAGCGTCGTGGAGTGTCCCGCGCGGAAGCCAAACTGCTCCTCCCTACATGGAAGGTGTGGCCTCAGCCTCCGCAGCAGAAGACGCTCGAACAGCTTGGCGAGGTGTGAGAGCAGCGTGATAGGGCGGTAGCTAGATGGATAGCGGCGATCCTTGCCCGGCTTGGGGAGAACTATAACTTTCCCGAGTTTCCACTCGTTGGGAAAATGACCCGTGCGGAGTATGCCGTTGAATAGTCTGGTAAGGGATACCAGGCTACCCCACGGCAGATGCTGCAGCGCGGCGTTAGGGATCCCATCCGGTCCTGGTGCCTTCTTGACATTCAGCCGGTAAACGGCCCTCCGCAGTTCAGACGGGGAGATAAAATCATCCCCTCGGAGTGGCGGGAGCGGTGTCGACAGTAATTCCCTTACGCGGCGCTCGCAGTTATCATGATGCGCGACGACAACGGGGTCCGTAGAGGGTGGGTGGGGGGTAAAGACGTCCTCCAGATGAGTGGCCAGTATTTCGGCCCGGTCTCTGGCCCCGTAGCATCGTTTACCTGAATTGTCAAGTAACGGATATATCGGGGCCGGCTCGCGGGTCAGCGTGCGAGTGAGCATATATAAATTGGTGTCTCGGTCAGCCGCCCGGTCTATGGTTTCTTCCCAGGCAGCCCCACGAAATACGCTCATCGCTGCACTGACCTTATCCACGAGGCGATTAAGGTCACGCTTGACTGTCGGACATCGCGTGCGCGCCCACAGCTGACGGAGGCTGCGCTTTCTGCGCAGCATTACTTGGAGTGCGGCGGGCAGGGCGGCCCTGCGCTGTGTTGCTGGCATCGTTGTGGTGGCCGCTGCGTTGGCGGACTGGATTTCGCGTGAGAGGCGGCGGGCTGCCGCCTCGACATCCTCTGCTGTAGTCAGGGCGCCCACCGGCTCCACCTCACTCATAGCGCGTTCAAAAGTGCGCCAGTCTGTGCGTCTGCGGGGTGGGCACGCGATCGTGAAATTCGTCGACAGTGCAAGAGTGACTAGTATTGGGAGGTGCTGCGTATTCAAATCATACAGCACCTCCACATGGACCGGGCATGGCACATCTTTGACGATGGCGACGTCCAGGACATCCGGCAAACAGTTCGGGTTAGTTGGAACGTGTGTCGGTGCATCCGGCCCGACCACGTCATACCCCTGTCGCTGGCTGTCCTCGAAGAGTTTCCTTCCGGCCGGTGTGATTAAACGGGAACCCCAGGCAGTGTGCTTAGCGTTCATATCACCCACGACTAGTGTAGGTCCCTCCCCGAGGACAGTGTGAATGTCCCGGGCGCGGAAATCGTCTCCTGGAGGTCTATATCCCGCGAATACGCGTAGCTCGCTGCCCTCCGCATAGACGCGCACTCCCTTAGTACGCGTCATTTCAAAGGGCAGTGTGTCCAACTCGTCGTGCACTACGTCCCGCCGAACCAGCGCCGCAGTTCCCCTATAAGCGGGGCCCCGCGACGATACCTCGTCGTGGCGGTACACGAAGTAATTGGGCACACGGAGCTCGCGTTCGGGTCGTAATTTGGTCTCGCCCAGTAGGATAATATGAATATCCTGAGCCTGGGCGAGTTCCCGGAGATCCCGAATGTGACCCGTGATCCCGCCTGGATTCCAATATAGGATTCTCGGAATCCAGGCGGGATCACGGGTCACATTCACGGGTCCATGTGTATCATCTTCCTCTACCGTTCCCTGAAATTTCAGTTTTAGGATACAGTTCAGTTTCTGAGAAATTTTGCAGTTAATTTTCATCTAGCTACCGGAACAATCTCAGTTTGCTTTTGTTGGATGTAAAATGTCCGAAATTCTGTATGATGAATAAACGTGACATTATTTTTTAATAAATAATGTTTTGGGACTAAGCGTGGATTAGATAAAGCGGTCCATATGTTTGAATTTGTTATGAACTACGTAAAGTTATAGTAATAATGGCAACCCTCTGCTGGGCACGAGCAGCTCCCCTTTTTAGGGAGAGGCCCGGAGCTTACCACATACTTACTCACCACGCTATTCCAATGCGGGTTGGATGCCAACCCGCTGTCAGATGTTTTTAAACCGCCCATAAGGCTATCGACAAGGTTTAACAACTGCTATCTGTCGATAGCAACCGGGAGCCGGCTTAACGTGCCCTCCGAAGCACGGAAACGCGCATTTTAATTTCCCATTAGCCGTCACCCATCACACACCCGACCGTGCCCCTATTGCTTAACCGAGTAGATCGCTTACGATCTACACCAGCCGCGGGGACATGCGCGCTTCGAAATAATAGTAAAAATGTGAAATTTTCTCAAAAGAATTTGCAGTCCATCACCAGTCCATCAGTCCACTCCCCCTTTTAATTTTTGTTTTTTTTTATTGTTCTGTCCTATGTATAAGAAGCTTAACTGATATCATGTTTTGATATTGTTTCATTTGCTTACAGGTACGCGGTGTATAATGAAACGAGACAAAGCATTGCGATTCAGGTAGCAAATGAACGCCAATAAAAGGTAAAGTGCGACCATCTATCAATATTGAAAATGAAATGAAAATCGAAATGAAAATATATTTATTTCAGCATAAACATAACTTAACTAAATTAACGAATTAACCAATTAAAAAGTGTAAGTGCACCTATAAATTCACCCAATTTACAGGTAAATTTACCGGCATTGCTTACACTAGGAAGTGCCTATAACGTGAGCAACTTAAAAATAATGTATTGTTTTCGACATTGTTAAAGTTGTACATTTTTCATATCAATTTGTACCTTCTTTAAATGCTTCAGTTTGTACGCACATTTCTTCTCGCCAGGTCCCTTTTTTATGTAAAGGAAGTGGTAAACAAGCATGCAGTTCACATTGATGTCCAGTGATGACTGCAGCCTATAGACCCACACAAAGACCAAGGTCAAAAGCAGATGCGTTACCACTCCTGAAGTCTAAGGTTTTATGCCTCTGTGCCGGAAATTACAGGGCCGTACTTTATCACCTAACCAGAACACGATGGTGCTGAACACTACCATTTAGCGGCAAGTTAATTAGGTAATGCGGTGGTGCCTACGCCCGCGAGCTCCGTCACTGGAGCTCTACCACTAGTTAAAAATCAGATCATATCCAGATCCCTTATGGGGTAAGCAGAGAATTTGGACTATGTGGGGCGTCAGATATACCGTTCTTGACACACCTCCCATGCTTCTTCTACATTCGTCATTCTCTTCATACATGCACGCTTCCAACTTAAAACTTTTGACCCCACCCTTAGGCAGTACTCGACCTATGTGGTCATGGTAAATCAGTCTTGGTCTTCCTGGGCCTCTTCAACTATCTTCTTATCCATTCTTTAAATGCAACGGTCATAATGAAGTTATTCTTACTTTTGTAGGTGATAGCGATAACGATAGTAAGATTATTATCGTTATTGCTTTTAAAGGAGCTAAAAATCGCCTCAAAATTTAAATGCCTTAGTAGCGTAGTGGTAGCAGGCCACTACTAATACGCTAGAGGTCCTGGGTTCGACTCCCGGGAAGGGGGCTATCAGATATAATGGTGTAAAGTCCTTTATCTCCGGTTCTGTTAGGATTTTTGCATTTTTAGGCTCCTGGCCACCTGTTTCATGGGCCAAAACGTAACCGGCGAATCATGGGTGTTTGCATTCACGCTTGAATGTATGCATTTACCTCTGCCTACCCCTTCAGGATAACAGGCGTGAAGTTTTTAAAAGATCGATAGCAATAGTAATATGGACAATAATTTCGATAGATGGTCGTTCGTCGCAGTCCTATTGTACCTGGTATAATTGGTAGTTCTATTCATACTAAGATACTACCTATTAGTTAGTTCGTTGGATATAGGTAAAGTAAAAGTGTGGTAAATAAAAGTATATAACAAGGAAGATAGCGAGAATCGTGCAAAACTAAACGCATTAACTCATGAATGTTTTTGAGTCACGAATCTAATTTTAATATTTCTTTTAACTAACGGCGAAACTTATGGCGGAACCGTGTGCAACCTAGCCTACCCCAATTTTTGATTTAATCATAAAAGACAAGCACCAATTTCTTGGAGAGGAGTATTTTGGTAGAATAGATGACAGTAAGCAGATATCTACATAATTATTCAAGGTTTTTTGTTATCTATAATATAAAAATAAGTCGCGTTTTCCTTCCTGACGCTATAACTCCAGAATGCACGAACCGATTTCCACGGTTTTGCATTCATTGGAAAGGTCTCGGGCTCCGTGAGGTTTATAGCACATCCACGCGGGCGAAGCCGCGGGCAACAGCTAGTCGAAGATAAACCTTTCTCAAGCTTTTTACTCTAAAGCTTTTTTTTAATGTAATGGAAGTGACAAACAAGCATATAGTTTACATTGGTGTTAAGTGATGACTGCAGCCTATAGACACCCACATAAAGACCAAGGTCAAAATGCAGATGCGTTACCACTTCTGAGGCCGAAGGTGTTATGCCTTTGTGCCGGAAATTACAGGGCCGTTCAATTACCACCTGACCGGAACACGATAGTGGTGAACACTACCATTTAGCGGCAAGTATAGTAGGTAATCCGGTGGTACCTACGCCTATATTCCTAAATAAGCTTCATAAAAATAACATTTTGTTTTTCCTTCTTCTAATAAATTCAAAATTCTCAATCGCAAACATACCTAGAACTTCAAAGTGTTAATATTTTCGATCGGCCAGACGGTCGTCAGACGTCACCGTCTCGAGTACGTGTTGCTATGCATTGTGCCTTTGATACATCGATAGTCGGTACTGAGCCCCTTAAAAAAAGTTAATGCCGCGGTTAAGGCATGATAGTCCATAACATAAAACGGCCACCGTTGTTTTTTTAAACCAATGTTTATACAAATAAATAAAATTGGAGTGTCTGTTTGTAATATTAAAATAACCGCTTTTTACTAAATGCATATGTATATATATACACGGTACATATACCAAAACAACATTTTTTTCAATTTTTGTCTGTCTGTCTGTCTCTCTGTTTGGGGGGGCTAATCTTGGGAACGGCTTGACCGATTTTGATGGCACTTTCACTGGCAGATAGCTGATGTGACAAGGAGTAACTTAGGCTACTTTTATCTCCATACATCCATACATACATACATACCTACATACAAATAGGTAGACTGGAGTGTATCCGACTTTGACGGGACTTCCACGGAAAGGTAGCTGATGTAATAAGGAGTAACTTAGGCTACTTTTATCTCCATACATCCATACATACATACAAATAATTAGAATTGGAGTGTATCCGACTTTGACGAGACTTCCACGGGTAGGTAGCTGATGTAATAAGGAGTAACTTAGACTACTTTTATCTCCATATATACATACATACATGCATACCTATACCTACATACAAATAAATAGAATTTAAGTGTCTCCGATTTTGACGGGACTTTCACTGGCAGATAGCTGATTTATTAAGGAGTAACTTGGGCAACTTTTATACTAGCTGCGCCCACTACTTCGTCCGAGTAGAAACTTCTTTTTTTTTTTTCACGTGGACGAAATCGCGGGCACAGCTTGTAAAAAATAAAGCGGTCCTCTTGTGTTTATGATTGAGTTTGAAGTTACAACTCAATTAGACAAATAAAGTACCTAAATATGAAGCAATTATCGAGGGAATACATTCTGAGAAACTCTGCATGCTTAGCTTTTAACTAGGAGGTGATCAGCCAAACAAAGGTCAGGATGGCTGTTAAAAAAAATGTTGAATATACCTATAGTGGCAATTATATATTAAACTAGCTGACCCGGCAAACTTCGTATTGCCTCAGAATGAAATAACGTGTCAAAGGTTTGATATATATAATATACGGGCTATTTGTATTGGAAAATAAAATTGTGGATTTTACTATTTCCCTTCAATTTCTTCATATTTTTTTACCTTTTAAACCTTCCCTGGACATCCAAAAATCATTCAAAACCAAAATTAGCCAAATCGGTACGGCCGTTCTCGAGTTTTAGTGAGACTAACGAACAGCAATTGATTTTTATATTTATTGGTGATAAGATGTAGCAAATAGAAGCAATTATGTAGCAATTTTCGAATCAAGTCTCATAGACGAACGCCACAGACAAACAGACATTCTGATGAACACAAATTTTTGGTAGGTACGTCTTAACTCGCACATAGGCCGCGCTTTACCTCCTTTAAAAGGTACCTACTATTAGGTACGTATAAATCTCTTTACTGTATTTATTTCCATCGCCATTCCGCCTTATTTTTAATTAAAAACCAGTGAAATATTTATGAGCTTTAATGTTTTCCTTAATAGGTATTACCGTGTCCATACTAAAATAGGTCGAGATGTGATTTGATAATGGGAAATATACATCGTGTATTTACTGTGTTCTCATTTGATTGTAATAGTAAACATCAATATCAGATAAAATAAATAAATAAAATACGCATACACTCACTGCCCACAGTAGGTAAAAACCTGTGTCGTGGGTGCCGTTGTACACATACAACACATACACAAACACCCAGACACGAAACAAATATCTGTAGGCCATACAAATATTTGTTCCGGTGCGGGGATCGAACCCGCGACCCTTCGAATCAAACGGTGGTTTCGCACCGCTGGACTAACCGGGTCGTCAAGTCGTACAAATCTATGTATATCCTTAGTCTTCAGTAGTCTAGTGGTAAAGTTCCCACCACCTCCCATTCCCCTTCCTACCTTTCGGTATACGGTATATCAAGAACCACATAAAAACGTCTGCTTCCATGCATTTCTGGATCTCGCTACAAGTTATTTTCTTTAATTTTCCTTATTATGTTACCGCTCCTCCCCGAATGGAGTGTATCACAACAAAACACACACAGAGGACTTCGGTGCGGTATGCTCGCGATAGGATTGATGAAGAACTTGACTTACCTCTCATTTTATTCAGCACCTCTATTTAATAACTTCCTGACGTTGTGTCAACGATGTGCAAAAATGCGCAGTAGGTCAAAATTTTTAGGACTACAAATTTTCTACTGGTGGTAGAGCTCCAGTGACGGAGCTCGTGGGCGAAAGCACCACCGCATTATCTAATATACTTGCCGCTAAATGGTAGTTTTTAGCACTATCGTGTTCCGGTCAGGTGGTAATGGCCCTGTGATTTCCGACACAGAGGCATAACACCTTAGGCAGTCATCACTTAACATCAATGTGAACTGCATTCTTGTGTGCCACTTCCATTACATTAAAAAAAATCTTAAAAATAAGCTGGCCAAATGGTTGTTCTCTTTAGTCCGTCTAACATATCTGTCCGATGTTCAGTGTACAGCTCGCAAGACCACAAAATGTCTAGTGGTAGTAGATCACCAAATAGATACAATGCTCAACAATAAATAATGCACATCGAGCCAAGGAAGGAGACTTCGGCTTATTTCGGGTCTGTAGAGCGTTATCTCTTTAGCACCGTACCTACCTACCTACTACTTGATATTTGTCGACCATTTTGATCAAGTTTTGACCAATACCGGACTGTCAGTGCTTACGTAGGCAGTGTGCAACAGAGATAACGCACTACGAAGTCGAAACGAGCCGATCATCTCTTTCGCAGGCTTGATGTGCAATATTAATTGTTCAGTACTGTATCTACTATTATTGTTTTTTATATTATTTCGCATTAACACATTTTTGTGAAAATATTTTTTTATGAAGAAAAATTTGACTTCAGCCGAGACTCGAACTGGCGGCCACTGGGAATCTAGTCCATAAATGTGAAGGAAAGATTTGTCAAATCGGGCAGGACTTCGGTAGCTCAGTTGGAAGAGCGGCTGGACTAGATTCCCAGTGGCCGCGAATTCGAGTCTCGCCTGAAGTCAAATTTTGCTTTCCATTTTTCTTTATAAAAATATCTACTATTATGTTGAGGTCCTGAGTTCGATCACCGGGTTGTATGCTACAGAAGTACAGTACCCACCAAGAGCTTATTGAGCTTAAGAAAGAGTCAATCGGCTAGTTTCGACTTCGTAGAGCGTTATCTCTGTTGCACACTGAATCCGGAAGCACTGATAGTGCAGCATTGGTCAAAATTTGATCAAAATGATAGACAAACGTCACTCCTTAAGTGACGTTTATGTGCGAAAGAGATAACGCCCTACAGAACCGCAAAATAGCCAAAGTCTCTTTCCAATGTCGATCTGTCGATGTTCAATTATTTCTTGCTGGGGACTGTAGAGGTGTATTATCCGTTATTTCTGCCGCTATTGAGACTTTTGTGTTATCTAAAAGTTTCTCAGTTCCACCTTCAGAGTATAATAGTACTCAAAGATATACGAGTATATAGGCTCGCCACTTGTAACATGGACCAAAAACTCGAGGGTTAGGCCCCACTGTCTTGCCCAATCTGCCACCAAATAGTTCCTAGTGTTAACTATCGTGTTCAGGTAATTTTTGGCTCCGTAACAACTATTACATAGGCTTCAGGGTTGGCAACCTGCATTTTAACCTCTGATTTTTGTGTTGAAACGTCTTCACTTTCCATCTATGTGCACTGCATGCTGTTTTCCATCTGTTTTCCTACCCTTATTGTGTCTTGCCTACGCCTTCGAGCACCTGCATTGGAACTCTGACTCGCTAAAGTATGACCCTGTTATAACTATCATAACTAAACAACTTTGGTCTTAGGGGTGGCAAGGCATTTGCATTTATACTACATCTAGTTTTTGAGTTGTGTGTATAGGCTCCGGTCATCAATTTACATCTATGTGAAATACATACTTGTTTGCCATATAAGTAACTAAAAAAAAACTAGAACTAAATTTGTTTATGTGGCTTTAATGAATAAACAAGCATTCAGTTCACATTGATGTTAAGTGATGACTGCAGCCTATAGACACCCACGCAAAGTCCAGGGGGCCGACCGCCTACCTCTAATGCTTTCGTTTATGACGTTATTTTGTCAGTTTCGTACCGCCTATTAAAACATTTTGCTATGAATTATGTACCTACGGACGAATACATTTCCGGGCAAAAGTTAGGCGGTACGAAACTGACAGGATGGCGTAATAATCGAAAGCATCACGAAAGCATTTGAGTTAGGCGGTCGGCCCCCAGAAGTCATAATGCAGATGCGTTGCCATCCCTGAGACCTTACTTGTTTTGCCTCTGTGATGGTAATTAAAGGTCCATACACATTTCATTACTGTCATTTCACAGTACATAGCATTATCATTTCGTAATAACAATAAACATATAGCGGTAGGAACTCGTACTATCAAAGAAGATCCTAGTGAGTCATGAATTGATGGTAAGTTATTGCTACATAACAGTGACGCAATATCTTTTTCAATGCATCCTGTTCATTAGATACGTTGATAACATAAAAACGTGAAATACATAAAAAAATCACAACTATAAATTTTGCTCAACTCATTCATAAACTGAGTTAGTTATGAGTTGTTATAAATTGTTTGACCTGCGATAAAACAACCGGCAACGTATAGGAGACCTAACGTATGCATGTCTAGATATCTGGTCTAGATTTAGATACTGTAGTTTCTATTAACGATTGTCTAACTCTCTCTGAGTGTTGAATGTTACTTAAGTTCGGTATCTATTCACAGCTAAGCGTGAAAATATTATATATTACGCCTGCATACGCTTTTGTTCAAACACTAAACAATTAATTAGGTTAAGTAAATATAGTTTTTTTAACTGCCACTAGGTACTGCGCTGGGTTCCCGAGCTCGCTGCCTGGGTCGGGGAATCCTTTGTCTCTAGTTCTATTGGCATTTTTCCATTTTCTCTTATCTCTGGAAGGTTCCCATTACCTTGGAGTTTGGTAACGTGTCCGGAGATGTCAACAGGCTCGCCGCCTGTTACATGGACCAAAACGTAATTGGCGAATCATAGGTACTTGAATGCATGTATTTACCTCTGCTTATCCCATCGGAGTTTACAGGTGTGATGTTACGATTAAGTAGTTTTTTTAAATACCGAGAAAAAACACTCAACCGGTGTTTTAAGGGTTCTTGTATGTTTTTGATGCATAGGAACCTATCAATAAGCACGTCCAAGACTAAACAATTATATGTTTTAATACATTAAATCCACTTTTATTTTAAAATATTGTTTTGAAACTAAATCATGAACAGATTATAAAAAATAATAATTTTTAATATCATTTTAAGATTTATTTACACAAAGTTGACAACCCTAGCTGTTAACTTTTCTAGCTAAATATTACAAGACGTTCATAAAATTTAGGCTCCGGTACCATCACGGGAACATGCCGTTCCAAATATGTCACGGAAGTTTACGTTACTAAAAAAAATATGACTGTAATTGTGTATTACCGTAAATGCAGTGTTGAGGCTGTCAAAGAGTTGTGTTCGTTTAAAAGCATTGCGTTTTATGATGTTTATTGTAAACGCTCAACAGATATATAATTTATTACGCCATCGTCCTTTCATTGGATCGATGTTAAAACTTATTTTCTAAATAAGTCTACTCGAAGTCTGTTTTTAATCTAATGTAGATGCGTTGACACGTGGTTGACACTCCTGAGGCCTAAGGTATTATGTATATCTGCCGTAAATTATAGGCCCGTACATTACCACCTGACCGCAACACACACACATTTGTGCATATTTCAGAAACTTACAAACAGTGCTTCTTGACCAATTTACACCAACGATAGATTATGAAACATTTGTTATGAAAATGTACCACGCAAATTCGTTTCTTATATATTATCAGTTTCTGCAGAGAAAAACTATTCAGATATTGCAATTCAACAGATTTGCAATAACTGAACCAATAACGATATTTCAAGATATAGAGATTTAAGAATAATGTAACCGATTTCAGTTACTCATATTGAACATGGAAATAATAACGTTATCAAAACAGTTACGTACATACATTACATATCAATAGTTTTTCTTTTACATAATAAAACAAGTAATACAAAGGCTTGTCCTCGAATTTCCTCTTCCTTTTATTTTGTAAATACAAAGATCACCGATAAAGTATCTCTGTTATTAGATTTAGAAGTTAATATACACATTTGGGATCGTTAGATCTATCGGATCGACGAAATGCGAAGGACGTAGTTTTTATCGGAGTCGATGGTAGTGGGTTGTATAGATAAAATATTATTTATCCCTTAGGCTTCGTTATGAGTGCGGATCGGAAAAAACTTTTCCTTTATCATATATATTACATATAAAATAAAATCCTTCTAAATGTCCGTTTGGTTGGTTATTTTTTTTATTAGTTAGTAGTTTATTAAAGTTAGAAATAAAGAGTGTAAAATATGTATTTGTAAAGAAAAACCATTTGGATAATGGATGAAAGTTGAAAAAACTATTAAAATAACTTTTGAAACAGCCTCATTTATTTTGTCTTTAATCTACTTCGTATTAAAGATTTAATAAATCAGGCTTGCAAACTCTTGGCCGTTATAATTTTCCAAAAGCGACTTCTATTATAAGCTTGAACGTAATCTCTTCCTGATAATAAAATTAATTCCATGTTATGTACTTTGGTAAGCTTGCATGCTTGTACTTTGTATCTGGGTACTGTGAATATCATTGGTATCATCAATATTTGCATTTGAAAAATGGTTATTCGTAACGTTATTCATACCGTTAAACATTGAATAACCGTTTCAATAACGCACTTCACGTACAGATACGCAGAAAAATCAGATTTACATTTCTCAATAAATCGACATCTCGCATCGACTGTACTCGATCCATTTCATATCGCCTTTAAGCACTTTCATCTCATCATCGCATAAAAGCTCTTTCTGCTCGCATGTACATCCAGTACATTAGTGATGTTAATGCCAGATAGTTGTATGTGATCGATGCATTCAATGGGCCCTTGTTGGCAATGAATGGGGGCTTTAGGCTTTTTGATGAGAACGTCTGAAGATTATGGGCGGTGATTGTATGTTCATTTTGTTCCTGTTTTAAACATGGGGGCGGCTTGTTGGATTATTTCGATTATGGCCATCTGTTGACGGTGCTGTATTGATAGATCATGTGTTATAGAGTCGACAAGTCTTTGATCAAGTGACCTTGAGGCCTGGGCCGTAATTAACTAACGCTCCAGGCGCTATCAAATAATGTAGCCGGCATACTTTGCTCTCATGTTAGAGTGACTAATTATGTTTAGAGTAGATATGTTCGTGTTGAGTCCCTTGAATCCCGAGCAGTGTTTTATAAGAATAAAGTAAATTAAAAAGGAAATCGATTCGGATGTTTTTTTACTTCTCATAGGTGTTCCTGTAATCTATATCGAAGGGAATTTTATACTCAGTTGTTGCAGAAAAATAATTTATCGAACATTTTTTTTATTAATTTATGGGTACAAAGTATCACTTTCAGATTGTTGTATACAACAATTGTTGTTAAAAAACGAATAATCACCATTGCTTTCATTGGCGTAACCAAAAGCGTAAGCAAAGGCAAAAACGATTCAGATTTGCGGTCGAACAGACTTACTTAACCTAGTAGAAAAAATACACGATGGTACCAAATAATTAGTTATTGGTGTAAGAGCTCCATAGCAGCTAGCTAGGCACCACCGCATTACCTAATTTACTTGTCGCTAAATGGTAGTGTTCAGCACTATCGTGTTCCGGTCAGGTGGTAATGTACGGTCCTGTAATTTCCGGCACAGAAGCATAACACCTTAAGCCTCAGGAGTGGTAACGCATCTGCATTGACCTTGATCTTCCTGTGGGTGTCTGTAGGCTGTAGTCATCACTTAACATCAATGTGAACTGCACGCTTGTTTGCCACTTTTATTACATAAAAAAATGAGAAAAAGTAGTTTGTATGCAAAAAACCGGTCAAGTGCGTGTCGGGCCACGCGCATTGTAGGGTTCCGTAGTTACAGAGTAAGAGATGTAATGAAAAAAAAAAATAAATATTTTCTATGGAGTTGGTCGAAATTTTCTAGTCAAATACATTTGGTTGACTATTACTCGCAAACTTGCAGGGCCAACTTAGGTGTTATAGTTTTCCTTTTAATTTCGTTATATGTAGCTACTATCGCCGTAACGTTTGAATTTCTAACAACAACCGTTTAGTCAGTAGGGGGGGGGACACTTGAGTCTAACGAAAATTTGCACTTTAAAGCTTAATAAATCACGAACAGTTAACTAAATCGAAAAATGATGTTCACATACCCATAATATTATTAAAAGACCTATCCAACGATATCCCACTCTATATGAAAATCGAAAATTAAAAAAAATAACCGCTCGTTACTTGTAGAGGAGGTTACCCTAAAAAAAAAGTTTTTACATGTTTTTATTCTACCACTTTGTCGGCGAAATTAAGTTGTATACTTGTGCCAAATTTCAAGTCTCTAGTACTAACAGTTTTTGCGCTAAACCGCGGACGGACAGACAGACAGACAGACAGACGGACATGGCGAAACTATTAGGGTTCCTTGTTTACTACGGAACCCTAAAAACGTGGCATGTACAAATAATTGGAACACAGAGGATACATTTGCAAGTAATTAATTGTACGTAATTAGCCAACTCCTTGCTATATCGTAGCATGCCTGTTGGTAGATATCGCGTGCACCCGCGCCGGCGCCCTGCTGTTGCTTACCGAAATAACTCCAGCTATAAATATAGTTAAACCAGAAAATAATAATAAAAATTTCATAAAAAAACTATTTATTAATAACAAATTAAAACGAATTAATAAATAAACATCTTAAACAGCTGCTAAAACATAATACGGCTATTTTATATTGTTGTTTTATTAACATTAAAACGTCTCATAGAAATAAAAAGATAGAAATTCGTTAGCATCAAAATATTTGTTAAAGTTATGGTTATTTTTAAATGTGACTCGGACTTAGCTTATAATTTGTAATGTACGGCCCTGTAATTTCCGGCACAGAGACATAACCTTAGGCCTCAGGAGTGATAACGCATCTGCATTTTGACTTTGGTATTTGTGTAGGTGTCAATAGGCTGCAGTCATCACTTAACATCAAAATAAACTGCTTATGCATGCGCATCCAAAACAAAAAAAAAAATTATGTCCGCCGGACTTTTTTTACACACGTACAGGTTTGGTTCGGAGCGTACAGAATCCGATGTCCGCTCCGTACCAAATCCGGACGTGTGTTAGACTAGGTATACCTAACAGTTACCTACTGCAGAATGCGTTGGTATTGTTAAAGCTACCAGGGCGGCAAATGAAATAACAATATGTGATAGATAATTGAATTAACAGTAACTTAAACCAGCTGGTTATAGTTAATAGTTAAAGGGCTGCTCATTTTTTTGAAAAAAAATAAAAATTGGACCCGCAATTGTTCTATTAAGTTAGAGCAGTGGATATAAACACGGAATAGATAAATTATTCTGTGGATATAACTCTATATACTATCTAACTACTTATCGTTATGTACTAACTGATTGGTCTGTGGGTACTAAGTATCTACAATTGACAATCTTATTGATTATAAGCAAGCAGCTCAGGTGCACGCACAGTGACCGCCTGCGGTTACCAACCGCAAGGTTCTATGATTCAGAGAAACTTTGCAATTGCACGCCCTGTGGTTATCCACGGCTTTGTTTTTTCTTAACGTTAAACTATGTTTATTGAGATAATGTGTTTACGTTTCCTTCCTGAAGGTTTTAATAATTTGAATGCATTTGTCGCATTGCGTGGCGATTTTCTAATTTTATTTTTGAATTGGCCTTCTTATTGGTTAGGATCCCACTGCAGAATTATTTCGTTTATCCAGATATGCTGCATACTTAATTTTTACGCATATTTATAATCTAGAGAATATATATCCACTAGGTTGCCTATCAATCAAAGGAATATAATTTCGCAAAAATATCACAAATTAGTAATGTACACATTGTAGGGGTTAACCTACACATCGAAATTGTAAGACGCGATGCGACGTGTGCAATTTGTGTACCACGCCATCGCCGTCCAGTAGTTCAGTCCCGTCCGTATAACGTGTAACTTGTGTTCGCAATAAATTGGAGTGAAACAGTGTAGAGCTTAGACTTTTAATTATCGCATTTCTGGACTAAATAGGTGACCTGCACACACCCACCACATACACCTAAAACATGTACCTAACAGAATAGTATTAAAAATGTATTTAATTTTTATATCAAACAAAATTTATATGAATAGCAGAAAAACGTTCTCGAAAAACTAATTCAGAGTAGCTTTGAAATTCAGACACCGAAAATGGAAAAGCCAAAATATCAGATAGTTGCGATTAGATCACAGAGAAAAAAAAATGTCACATTGCAGATATACAGTACAGTACAGTACAGACTATGTAAACAATGTGCTTAGTTATTTATCATACGCTATTATATCAAAAAAAATGAAATCATCGAATCATATATGGATCCATATGCGGTAGAGGGTAAATATGGGTGATACTTATGATGATGGCTTTCTCTACAGAGCCGCGCCCGTAGGGTAACCGTTTTGTCATGACTTTAATTTACTTCCAAATTGTCAGAATTTGGAAAAGAGTTTATTCCGGGCCCATTTTACATCTATTACAGAATTGTACATTTCCAAAATCGGTCAATCCTAGACTATTAGTCATTTCGCAAATCAGTGATTCCTAGACTAAACCCCTAATGCATACTTGACCCAAAAAGGCGATGAAGAGTTCTTTTCAGATTAGTCTTTTAGGCTAGATTGTATTTTGAACTAGAATCTTACTTTATCATTTAAGTGTATCAGAATCTCCCATGCACGTTTCTCCAGGCATTATGAAGCTGAGTAGTTACTTGAGTAGTACCAGTGGTAGAGTTCCCGTCTAAGAGCTCGAGGACGTAGACAACACAGTTTAAGAAAGAATTGCCTTTATTGGGGCAGTCATGGGCCATGCCCGAAACAAAAAAAGGAGACAAACATAACACAAACAAAAAAAAATGGTAGTGTTCGGCACTATCGTGTACCGGTAAGATGGTAATGTATGGCCCCGTAATAACTACCACAGAGAAATAACAACTTAGGTCTCCGGAGTGGCAACGCATCTGCATTTGGAACTCTGATTTTTGTGAAGATGTATATCGTTTTGTATAGCTGCTTCGGTCGTCACTTAACATCAACGTGAAATGCATGCTAGTTTGCCACCTTCATAACATAAAATAATGCCATTTATCCGGAACATGATATCGACAAGCATATTTCTAAACAAAATACCTACCGACCAGGAATCCATAAATATGTACAATGCAAATGTCTCTTAATAAAATCACAACTTCGCACACACGACGCGTACAATTTTAAGAGTTCGTTAATTATTGAGTCACGTTCATTCATTAGCATGCATTGTAATCATTAGTAATCTGTGGCATGCATTATAATCTTTAAACGGCCTGTCAACATCTCGAACAATCGTGAACATGTCTACATATTTCACAATGCATTGATGCGCAAATTGTCCCTTTCACAACATTTAATGGATCCCGAAATCATAATAGCTGTGTTTAAATCAACGAACCCTGGAACTCTGCACATAATAATAATTGATTATGGCTTTACGTACACCATACGTACGGATAATTGCGGATAAGTCACAAAAGTCCGCTCAATTTTACGAACAATGGGAGGTCACGCTGTTTTAATGACGTTTTGTCTCTTTTTTTGTGAGTGAACATCTGCACGTTTGCATAGCAATGCACTTTGTGAAGGATGAGACTGTATTTTGTTCGGAAATTTCAATTTAGCGATCCGATTAACGCGAGTTTTTTATATTTAACCAAAATCCGCACGTACGAGTACCTACAGATCTTTAACATACGTAACTTCACGCCTGTAATCCCCGAAGGGGTAGGCAGAGGTAAATGCATGCATTCAATCATACATGCAAACACCCACGATTCGCTGGTTACGTTTTGTCCCATGTAACAGGTGGCGAGCCTGTTGACATCTCCGGGCACATTACCAAACTTCGAGGTACTGGGAAATTTCAGCACCTTCGACGACGTCATCCCTCACATCACCAGCACCTGATCGAGCGGTAATCAAGTCACGCCAGCCAGCACGCTCGGCTTCATCAGGGAGCTCCACACGCCTGCAGCGACCGCGCATGCCTGGACTACCCTGCAGCCACATCAGCGTCAGCACACTGCGCCGTCCCGCAGTAACTACTACGCAGCGACTACCTCGATTCAAAGGGGACTTTCGCATCACCGCAGCAGCGACTACCTCGACTCACTGAAGACCTTCGCACCCAACTCACTGGGACTTGCGGCATGGGATTATGGCATTGGCACAGCTCCGCGAGAAGCCCTGACAGTTGCCTCGATACATATCAACCTCCGGTCTTGGAGGGGAGTGATGTAGCGTCCACTACATTAAGGCGCCAACTAGTGGAACACAGATGAAACCTCACAGTACTTGTCTAGTACGATAGATGGCGTGCATGCGAATTACATGGCACATACGAAGATTTCTCCAGAGTTGGCATATATACAACTTCCCAACGTCAATCGTTGGGATTGCCCGGTGAAGTAGACTAGTGCCGTCTCGAGACAGGCCGCCTACATAAAGCCCGACCTAAAAAATCAATCGTTGGGCCGCGGCCCGCCAGGCGCTACCACCTCGCCTGGTCGGAGAGTCTTCCCTTTTCGCCGGAGGAACACTTTCACCCGTTCCTCCACAAGTCCTCTGGTTCTATTGGGATTTTTCCATTTTCTGGAAATTTTTCACTACCTCGAAGTTTGGTCACACCCTGTTACATGGGCCAAAACGTAACACCGGCGAATCGTGGGTGTTTGCATGTATGGTTGAACATGCATTTACCTCTGCCTACCCCTTCGAGGATTACAGGCGTACTTAATTTAGTATTAACTAAATCTTAATTATCTATGGGATATAACCGCTAGTAAGAACGATCCGTTTGTAGTATCTATATTGAGACCGGACGTGAGACAGTTTTATTGAAAAACAAATGAGAATTAATGCAAGTGATTTAGACCGTACTCTATCAAACTGGCTCAGTGTGGATTACCTACGCGTAGGTTAGCTCGCCGCCGCACTCTTCGACCTATTCTGGCTAAATCGGGGGCGCCCATGGTCCCAGTCTTGCTTGCCTAAGAGAGATTGATTCATTAATCTACTCCCTAATAGAAAAGATGTTGGTTACTTGGTTAGAAACAAATAAGAAAAACACAAAATGGTGCGAAGGAATAAAATTTATTCAGTTTATGAAAAATAAAGCTCAGGTTTAAGTCGTAACCCCTATGAGGCTATATGTCAACAATTACCACGGTCGCGCGGGCGTTTTATAAAAATTATCGGTAAATTTGAATAATTTACTACATTTACCATGTGCGTTGGTAATTACCGATTGCTTACATTTACCGTAACATGTATATATATTTATATTATTCTTTACATAAATAAATATTATTTAGAATAGCTTTCATCTGTTCGCTCCGTATCTAAACGCTGGGCCAAATTTCGCTAGTCTCCTTTGACACATTGAACTATGTACCTCTTTTCCACAAACTCAGCCAACGAAATCAGCACATTACGATCACAATCATATCTGTAAAGGGAATATCCTCTAAAGACTTTCGCATGGTGTATGCTTACATACCAAACTCGCGTACAATAGTGGGATCGGCGTATTCGGCGTCGATTCAATGCCGGCATTCAATAGCTGTATAACCAAGGACGTAGGTAATTTTCCATCGCGTTCCCAAAGATTCTACTACAAAGGGAATGCCTTGTGAGCAAGTTAATATCGATTATACAACTCGGTTGCCCGGTATTGTTTAATGTTTGCTCCAATGTTGTCTTAAACAAACAATCTGGGAACTGTTTGCACGAAACTTCATGTAGATTACGGTTCGATTTTTAAATTGTCGAAATATAAACCATCACAATCGAATAAGGGGTTACAAAAGTTCACACCTGTCTTTCACTGGCGGTAGAGTTCTAGTGTGGGAGCTCGAGGGCGTAGGCACCACCACATTATCTAATCTATCTGCCGCTTAATGGTGGTGTTCAGCACGACTTTGTTCCGGTTAGATGGTTTTTTTTAATGTCATAGAAGTGGCAAACAAGTATGCAGTTCACATTGATGTTAAGTGATGACTACCCTATAGACACCAACACAAAGACCAAGGTCAAAATGCAGATGCGTTACCACTCCTGAGTCCTCGAGTGTTATGCCTCTGTGCCGGAAATTGGACTGGAGCTCTACCACCAGTACTTTACTGGCGGTAGAGTTCTAGTGTAGGAGCTCGAGGGATCACCGCATTACCTTATTTATCTGCCGCCAAATGGTAGAGTTCAGCACGACTGTATTCTGGTTAGATGGTAATGTATGGCTCTGTAATATCACAGTGTCATAACAACTTAGGTCTTAGGGGTGGCAACGCATCTGCATTTTGACCTTGGTCTTTGTGTAGATGGTTATAGGCAGCAGTCATCACTTAACATAAATGTGAACTGCAAGCTTGTTTGCGACCTTCCTGACATAAAAAATCACGATGGCAGGCAGAGGCACAACGCGGACAATCCACCAAAATTCCATACAAACGCTTAATTTGGTCTCTATCACACAGACATCAATCATTGACGTGTATTTACACGTGCACCTGTGTGCGTAGAAAATACCAACCGTCGCCCATAAGAGGGGAGGAGGTTGGGTGATGCGGAGAAATCGGACGGGACGTCGAAGTGTCCATTCTATACGTAGTATTATTACATATTCTCTGGCAGAGGTAAGTGCACGCATGCAAGCATACATACGTTCCCATGATTCTCCAGTTACGTTTTGTCCTATAAGTTTTGTCCCATACATTCCATATATTAGGTAGGTCTAAAGGACAAATATAGATTATACAACTGTTTGCCCGTACATATTGTTTACTGTTTGCTCCAATGTTGTCTTAAACAAACAATCAGTTTACAAGTTCATATAGATTCCATTTCGATTTTAAAATCAACAAAATCATTTGAAACGAAGTTCGAAAAATCGTGATTTGTAAAAGTCTTTTTGTTGTATGTCAGATATTTTTTTTTATTTGTAGTCCTTGCATTACATAAATTGTGGCCCTCAGTGTCGGAGTTCGAGTGGCACCACCGCATTACCACAGTAATATGCACAGGTTTTCGTTTTCTATATAGTGTAGGATATCGTTGGATAGATCTTGACGACCCGGTTAGTCCAGCGGTGTGAGATGACCGTTTGATTCGAAGGGTCGCGGGTTCGATCCCCGCACCGGGACAAATATTTGTATGGCCTACAGATATTTGTTTCGGGTCTGGGTGTTTGTGTATGTGTTGTATGTGTACAACGGCACCCACGACACAGGCTTATACCTACTGTGGGGCTATGAGTGTAAGCGTATTTTACTATTATTATTTTATTATTATAGGTCTTTTAAAAATGTTAGGAGTGTGCTAACATCATTTTTCAGTTCAGGTAACGGTTCGTGACTTATTAAGCTTTAAAGGGCCAATTTTCGTTAGAGTCAAGTGTGTGTGTGTCCCTGCCGACTAAACGGTTTTTGTTAGAAATTCAAACAATACGGCAATTGTAGCCATATACCTATAATGAAATTAAAAGGAAAACTATCACACCTAAGTTGGCTTTACAAGTTTGCGAATAATAGTCGACCAAATGTATTTTACTCCAAAATTTCGCACAACTCCATAAAAAATATTTATTTTTGTCATTACATCTCTTACTTTGTAACTACGGAACCCTACTACTAATAATCTAAAAGTCAACGTCAACAAAACTAAATTCCTACAGTTCTACAATAGAAAACCAAAAAGTAATCAAATACGTATAACTTACGATGGTGAGGATATTCATGAATCTCATGACACAACGTTTCTTGGAATCAAAATAGATTCTAATTGCTCATGGAAACTTCATATAGAATCGGTTAATAATAAATTGAATGGTTTTGTATATGTATTGTGGAAATTAGCACGTACTACAGACTATAAGACTGCTCTTATAGCGTATCACGGACATGTAGCCTCCTTACTGCGTTATGGAGTGATATTGTGGGGTAACGCAGTTAATGTGAGTGATCTTTTCATAACACAAAAGAAATGTTTACGCGCTATTTTTAATGAACCACCCTTGGGTTCATGCAGACCATACTTCAGAAAGCATAGACTATTGACCTTACCATGTATCTATATTTTGGAAACTTGCAAATTTGTGAAAACTCATATGCAATTATTTACTAAATTTAGCGAACATTATAAATATGGTTCAAGGCATTTTGACAGACTAGTTGTACCAAAATATGTTAAATCTAAGTTACAATCTCGCAATTCTTACTCAACAGCCATTAAAATTTATAACAAGTTACCTAAATCCTTAAAAGAAGTGAATGGAAACACTTTTCACTATAAACTGTGTAACATGTTGACTGAACAATGTTTTTATTCCCTGGACGAATACTTAAATTATAAATTTTGACTTTAAAATAATTATTCTTGTTGACATGATATTACGTATGATCTATTTTTTTGTTTTGTAAATGTTCCAATATATTTTTTTCCGTGTTTGACTAGCCAAAATGAAATGTTATTATTATCCAAATATAATTTGATCAATGTGTAAATGGAATCGTAATGGTTATAATGTAGTAATTGATAAAATATATTCTGTTCTGTTATTTGCATGCCAATGAAGTGGTGAAATATGAAAGGACATTATTTTATTATACTGAAGATCTCATGTACTATATTTCTAGCAAATAAATAAATTCATTCATTCATTCATTCATTCATTCATTCATTCATTAATTCATTCATTCATTCTACACTGCGCTTGGCCCGACACGCACTTGACCGGTTTTTTCATATTTATATAAAGTAAATATTAAAAAAAAAAATAAGGAAATAAAATTAAATATTGATGATAGCGAGTTATGGGACGTAACAGAGTAATGATAATATTATTTTGTGCCGGTTGTGATACCGTTATGAAAAAAAACATAAAGTGGAAGAAGATGAAAAGATAATGTGTGTGCACAGGAATATTATTTTTATGAAATTGGCGTATTGCACGATTGGCAATGTTGAAGCCTTCATTTTTAATGTTATTTTGATGTCGAACACGTATGGAAGTGCAGCCTATATAGTGTGTAAAAAAAACTTTAAAAAAGTACCGACTTCAAAAACTTACCACTAAAAGTGAATAATATTAAAAAACAGATTTATACCCAAACGGCAATGTACTTTACAATTCTGGAATATTTAGAAATAAACGTAACTTCACGCCTGTAATCTCCGAAGGGGAAGGCAAAGGTAAATGCAGGCATTCAAGCATACATGTAAACAAGCACAATTCGCCGATTACGTTTTGGCCCCTGTAACAAGTAGCGAGCCTGTTGACATCTCCGGGTATACTCGTATTTCCAAACTCCGAGCACAGTATAGTTACAAAACTGTGCTCCGAGGCAAAAGAAAACTTCCAGTAAATGAAAAAAGTGTGTCTTCTTCAATGAATAAATTTTCTGATTCTCATTTTAAGGTGAGCTCAGAAGCCTGAAATTGTGATATTTAGATGCAAATACATACCTACATATTTTTTAACATGTAATTATGAAAGTGCCAAGCAAGCATGCAGTTCACATTGATATAAAGTGATGACAGCAACCTATAGACACCCACACAAAGACCAGAGGTCAAAATGCAGATGCGTTACCACTCCTGAAACCTAAAAGGTTACGCCTCTATACCGGGAATTACGAGGCCGTACATTACCATCAGACCGGATCACGATAGTGCTGAACACTACCATTTAGCGGCATGTATATGAGGTAATGCGGTGGTGCCTATGCCCGCGAGACCCGTCACTGGAGCTCTACCATCAGTAGATATTAGAAAATACAACTAAAACCCTGCGTTAAACAGAAAACTATGAAAATACAACCAAAACCCTACGTTAAGTAAAAGACTATTAAATTTATATGTCTCTATAACTCTCCATCTTTTTCTTTTTCGTTCTCCTCAGTTAACATTCCTATTTTCCTCACTATCATTTTTGTGTATTCGTTATCGTTGTTCCTTAAAATGTGTTTTTTTTCTTTCTTGTTTTTGTTTTATTTTGTTCTTATGTGATTAGTACACCCCTATTACTGTTCGAGTTATTTATTCCTAAAAATTGGTTACCTGGAAGAAATCGCTTTAAAGCGATAAGGTCGCCATTTGTGCTTTTCTCTAAACATTGTACTTTATTTACTACTGTTTGGTGTACAATAAAGAGTACTGTTGTTGTTGTTAAAATCCTTCAGGCCACGAGAAAAATATGACAATTGATTTCTTATTATTCTCGGTCCCGATCGGGTCCATTGCGGCTTCAAGGATTAAAAAGAGAACTAAGAAAACACAACTTAAGTCCTGCGCTTAAAAACAAATAATGAGATAATGCCTACCCCCTTTAAGGAGCTCCGACACAAGAACTCTACTACCAGAAAAAAAATCTTAAAACTGGTTAAGTTACACGCGACTATATAGATGCGGTTCTATTCTTAAATCGACGATCCTTGAATACTGAATTTCACTTTGAAATTGAATTTTTAAATCGAGAGCTGTGGGAAGTGTTGAATACATCTTATTCTTAAACTGGCGTCGTAGTTGAAAGATAAATATTAGGCACCTGACTGTGAATACTTGTAAAAATTGATGTAGATACTTATGTACTTTACCTACTTGTACTTTTTTTACTGGTTGTAGAGCTCCAGTGATGGAACTCGCGGGCGTAGACACCACCGCATTATCGTCATGTCCGTCTGTCTGTCTCTCTGTCTGTCTGTCCGTCCGCGGTTTAGCGCAAAAACTATTGGTACCTACTAGAGACTTGACATTTGGCACAAGTATACACCTTAATCACGCCGACAAAGTGGTAGAATAAAAACATGAAAAAAAAAATATTTATCATCCCCTACATGTAATGTGCAGATTTTTATTTTATTTTCGTATTCCATATAGTGTGGGGTATGGTTGGATAGGTCTTTTAAAATATTATGGATGTTCGGACATCATTTTTCGATTTAATTTACTGTTCGTGAGTTATTCAGCTTTAAAGTGCAAATTTTCGTTAGAGTCAAGTGCCCCCCCCCCCCCCCCACCTTATCAAGTAAATGTTACGGCAATAGTAGCTATAGCTATATATAATGAAACTAAAAGGAAAACTTTAACACTTAAGTTGGCCATGCAAGTTTGCGAGTAATAGGCGACCAAATGTATTTTACTCGAAAATTTCAAACTACTCCATAGAAAATATTTATTAATATTTTTGAATTTCATTTCTTACTCTGTAAATACACTAAATACGGAACCCTATACTGCGCGTGGCCCGATACGTACTTGACCGGTTTTTAGGGTTCCGTACCTTAAGAGGAAAAAAGGAACCCTTATAGGATCACTCGTGCGTCTGTCTGTCTGTCTGTCCGTCTGTCACAGCCAATTTGCTCCGAAACTACTCGACCGATTGAGTTTAAATTTGATGAATATATGTAAATTGGTGACCCAAAGATGAACACGTCAAGTAAAATAATAAATTTTATACACCACTATCGGGGGGTATATCAGAAAATTTTAAAAAAAATCGTAATCTGTGTCGTGTGACATATCAAATGAAAGAGGTTGTTGTCAGCATCTCAGATATATATTTTTTTATAATTTTTGCATAAACAAATTTGAAGTTATTTAAGAAAAACGACGAAAATTGACTATTCCCCCCCCCCTATCTCCGAAACTTCTGAACTTAAAATTTTGAAAAAAATGTGGAAAATAGTTCTTTGCCTATAGATAACTAGAAAACCGATAAGGAGTTTGAGTATTCAAACTAAATCGAAAATTCTTAATAATATAACCCCCCCTGCTGGTACCACCGTAACCGCTATGTCCCTGCATTTTAAATCTGTAATATTTTCGAAAATATTTATTTAAATTACGGAACCCTCACCACGCGAGTCGAACTCGCACTTGTCCGGTTTTTTATTTTGATATTGATTCTTAACAACGCAATACAATACGGCACTATATACTTACTTTATTTGATGCAAAAAGCAAACACGGTATAGATTCAGATAAGAAAGTCACGAAGAGCGAGTCTGGCTAGCCTGGCGCTTTTCAATCGGAATCTGTTCGGTAATGCACAGATGCCAATAGCTGTTGGGTGTCTAGCTAGAGGTAAAAAAAGTTTACAAATTAATAATATAAAAGGAAATAGAAATAAATACTTACAAAATAACAAGACCTAAGCACATTACGAAGCGCGCATGGCCCAGCGGCTGGTGTAGATCGTAAGCGATCTACTCGGTTAAGCACTACGGGCGCGGTCGGGTAGTGTGATGGGTGACCGCTAGTGGAAAATTAAATGCGCGTTTCCGTGCTTCGGAGGGCACGCTAAGCCGTCGGTCCCGGTTGCTATCGATGGATAGCAGTCGTTAAAACTTGTCGGAGGCCTTATGAACGGTTTGAAAACATCCGACAGCGGGTTGGCCACTAACCCACCCACCTCCACTACACTAACCCACCCACCTCCACCAATCCGCATTGGAGCAGCGTGGTTGGAGTAAGCTCCAGGCCTCCCCCCAAAAAGGGGAGAGACTCGTGCCCAACAGTGGGACGTTTAATGGGTTGCCATTATTATTTATTATATAAGCACATAAAGCTCTAGGTACTTACACATTTCATGCACATCACTATGTAGATATGCGCAACGTACTTATATATTTTACGTTTTAAATTTCTAATTCCTCGAACTTCTATTTCTTACTAAATACGTAACTTCACGCCTGTAATCCCCGGAGGGTTAGGCAGAGGTAAATGCATGCATTCAAGCATACATGCAAACACCCACTATTCATTTTGGCCTATATAACAGGTGGCGAGCCTATTGCCATCTCCGGGCACATTACCAAACTCCAAAGTACTGAGAAACTTCCAGAAAATGAAAAAAAAAAACCAATGGAACCAGAGATATAGAATTTTCAACCGTTATCTCTGATAGCCACCGACCCGGGCATCGAACCCAGGACCTCCAGCTTAGTAGTAGTAGTTGCCTGCTACCACTAGACTACTGAGGCAGTTTCATACTATATAAGGTGCGTTCCCCGTGATCACACCGTTGGTTACACATTCTCAGAAATCTCTAAAAGCACACATAGATACATTCACCCTTCTTACTGGTGGAAGAGCTCCAGTGACGGAGCTCGAGGGCGTAGGCACCACCGCATTACCTAATATACTTGTTCAGCACTATCGTGTTCCGGTCAGGTGGTAATGTACGGCCCTGTAATTTCCGGCATAGAGACATAACACCTTAGGCCTCAGGAGTGGTAACGCATCTGCATCTTGACCTTGGTCTTTGTGTGGGTGTCTATAGGCTGCAGTCATCACTTAACATCAATGTGAACATGCTTGTTTGCCACGCCACTTCCATTACATAAAAAAAACCCTCTGAAATATTTAATGACCAGTGAACAATAATAAAGTTAAACTGGTAACAATTTTCTTATGATAATATTTAATAACTTCAAAGTATTTTCCTCAAATACTTTTTGTATTGGCCAAAAATCACAGTTAAAGTGAAACAGTTATGAAAGAAAACTCGAGCATTGTTCGTAACGAGAATCCTACTAAAATAAAGAATTTATTCATGAACGAGCAATTATTTCCGACTTGTTTATTTTCGTCTTTACAGATGCCACTTTCTGGGTATTTATAAAAACCGACACAAAAGCTTTTGATAAAGAAAAAATACAAAATATTTAGGCTAGCTTTATTAAAATTGTTTAAAAAATGACACGGGCATTGTCAGTTAGAAAAACCGTCAATTGCGTGTCGGGCGTCTCGCGATGTCGGGTTCCGTATCCTCCGAGTACAGTTTATGATTTCCATTCATGTCGATGAGGCCACGTCGGTATCAGTTTGTACAATTCTAAGCGTATTTCGCATAAAGTCGTAGAGCAGTCTGTGAATCTAACGCTGGTCGCACTATGACTTTACTTTCAGATAGGTATGCTGAGAACTTAGAACCAACTTAGAACTATCAGTAAAGTATGAGTTTTGTCAGTTCTAAGCGTACTTTGCTGAAAGTAAAGTACGCTAAAGTTTACTCAGCTTGTGGTCTCTGAATCTCATCCTTAGAGACTGGTACAAAGTTTACGCAGGGAACTTTAAGATTAGTGTGTACGTAGGACTGTGAAAAATATTACGGATTTCTCAATACAACACAGCCCCTGTAAGCGTACTTTATTATTTATATTACTTAACTGAGTTCTAAGCGTACTTCGCTGAAAGTAAAGTCGTAGTGCGGTCTGTGAATCTCACCCTTTGCTCGCGACGATTACACAGACGAGGAATAAAGCGAAGACATTCATACAGACAGACGTATATGACGAAACTATAATGGTTTCTAGTTACATTACGGTACCCTAAAAATGTTTTGATAAATGTTTTTCAGTTTAGATTTTTAACGCACATTTGCGCTATGCGAGTGTAGAGCCTTAACATCTTTGTGGCTTTGTATCATTATAATGAAAATTGTACCTTTGTTTTTGTATCCTGTAAAAATATAATTATTCCAGCCCGCATTACATACCTTTGTTCCAACCGTGATTGTTGTGTTTTTTAATTAATTTAATTTAAAAGGCTGGCACAAACCTGTTAAACGCGGCGTGTTGTGTTATGATAGACAGTTTTCAACCAATCCGACTTGGTTATTTTAATGAGTTGCCTGAAAAGTTGCTATTTCGGAATTTAAATTCGATTTACATACTTAGATTGTATTTCAAACCTGAATAATACAGAACTTTTTATACTGAACGTTCGTGAACTGCCTCGGTAGCCTAGTGGTAGCTGGCCTCTACTACTACGCTGAGGTCCTGGGTTCGATGCCCGGGTAGGGGGTTATCAGAGATAATGGTGTAAAGTCCTTTATCTCGGGTTCTATTGAGATTTTTCCATTTTCTGGAAATTTCCCAGTAACACGAAGATTGGTAATGTGCCCGGAGATGGCAACAGGCTCGCCACCTGTTACATGGGCCAAAACGTAACCGGCGAATCGTGGGTGTTTGCATACCTCTGCCTACCCCTTCGGGGATTACAGGCGTGAAGTAAGATTTTTTTAAAGTTTTTTTATACTGTTTTATATTACTGTTTTTTTTTATAGTTCTAGTGTAGAGACTCGAGGGCGTAGGCACCACCGCATTACCTAATCTATCTACAGCAAAATGGTAGTGTTCAGCACTAGCGTTCCAGTTAGATGGTAATGTATGGTCCCGAAATAACTGTCACAGAGACATGGCAACGCATCTATCTTTATTTTGGCTTCTGATTTTTGTGTAAATGTTTATAATATGCAGTCATCACTTGATATCTATGTGATAAGCGTCCAGCGCTTATTTCGTTACATAAAAAAAATACTGAAAGACAGCGAAAAATATTTTAACTGCCTTATTCGGGTAGGCTTGCCAGTTCTACTCCGGGCATATTAAAGCTCCGAGGGTATCTCTGGAAGAAATCCCAATAATATTTAAGCTCCTACTGGGGACCCGAGAATCGAATCCAGGTTATAAGTGTTAGCTTATAATATTTGAAGTTATCGCATTGTTTCGTCACGTATATACTGTGACGGATTGACGCAAAGCAAGAACAGCTAAAATTTGGCTTGTAGGTTCTTTAAATAAAGGAAAGTCTGACCGGAATAAGACAGGCTTTATTAGTTTTCTCTGAGAATGGGACTTTTGCGCGTCTAAAGTTGCAAGTGAAACCTAGTATTACGTTTCAGACTATTAGGTTCTTAGGATGATAGGCACCTGAATCAGTTTTTTTAATGATAGTGGTAAAGAAGCATGCAATTCACGTGGACGGTAGGTAAGTAAATACGGCAAATAGTCATCAACACAAAAATCAGATATGAAATGTAGATGCATTACATGCATACTTATTTATGTCATGGAAGTGGCAAACAAGCATGCAGTTCACATGATGTTAAGTGATGACTGCAGTTATAGACACCCACAAAAAGACCAAGGTCAAAATGCAGATGCGTTACCACTCCTGAGGCCTAAGGTGTTATGCCTCTGTGCAGGCAATTACAGGGCCGAACATTACCACCTGACCGGAACCCGATAGTGCCGAACACTGTTATTTAGCGGTAGATAGATTAGGGTAAAATGGTGAAAAACGCCCTATCAGGAAATATGCCCCACTTGCAATATAAAGCACACCGAACTATCATTTGTAATAGTTAGAGCGCCAATCAATAGGTGGCAGTAGTACTCAAATTCATTGAGGCAAACGGCTGCAGTTCGTATGTAGTTAAGAAAAAAAATCAAAATTTTGAAAAAAATTGTTTGGATTGTAACACAACGTACGTGGGTGAGTATTTATAAGTGTTTTTAACATATTCAAGTAATATTTTTAAATGAGTGTGAACGACTTATGATATTAGATAGGTTAGTTTTAGGTACTAAGCGCTGAGGCGTATTTGCGTACGTTTTGTGAAATACGCCCCGATTTTGTAGGTGAAATATGCCTCAATTTTTAATGGGCTTGAACTTATTTTTTACTGTTTAATTATGGGAAGACGTTACAAAAGAAAAATATGCAGACGTGGACGGCTGAAGCTCAAAATGAGGCAATGTCAAAGGTCACCAGTAAAGAGTTAGAGATCAACAAAGCCAGAACACTGTATCCAGTCCATTTGTCCCTTGGCAAGTAGACTGGATACAGTGTACAAGATGCTTGTAATGGTTGCATGAATATTGTACGATGTACAACAATTTCTGTAACGAGTATGGCGGCTCTAATGTGCGGCAGCAACATAAATTTTTTTTTCTATATTATGTTGTTTTTTCTTTATTATATTTTATTTTGTATTAATATTTTGTTTTTTTTTTTACTATAGGCCATTTTACAGAGACCCCTTGGGGAATACTCCCTTTTCTATAATTTTTAAAATACCGTGCAAGTCAAAAAATAATTAGAATTACTGGCTGAATGACCAAATAATAAGAGGCTGATTAGTTTATGTAACAAATGATTCCCAAGACATAAATATAATTTGCCTTTAAATGTGTTTTATTTGACAAAATTAAAAAGTAGGGCGTATTTAACCAGTTTACCCTAGGTAATTTGGTGGTGCCTTCGCTCTTGAGCTTTAAGTTGAACAACCACATGTAAAATGTTAAATGCATGCAAAATCTTTTTATTAGGTAAACTGTCGATCATCTTCACGGTTCATAAAATGCGGGTGCGTACGCGCAGCCCCGCCCGCCGGACGTTGCGCCGATCCGCCATTGTTCTATCGTTATTAATCATCCATGTTTGCTTTGCTACCGAAAACAAACTCGTCACGCTTGGCATTTTCTACGTTTTCAAACTTACCACATAATTATAGGGTTGCAATTTTAGAATACACTCTCTGTTCCACCGAGGACTTTACGATTACAGCAATTGATGGTGGTTATGTAAGTTACACTAAATGTTAACAATATTACCTATATTCGAATATAGAAGTTTGCCAAATGTACGAACACACAACACTTAGACTGGATTCAACTAACGTTTTAATCGAGCTTAAAGTTGAACTTGGCTTAAACTCTGAGTTAATTCGTTTTTTCTGCTCATCACTAGTTAAATGTGGTTTTATGTGTGTTTTAACAACGTCAAATTTCAGTATACATTTCATGTTACAAGCGCTAGTGAACCCTTCGAGTATCGGAACAACTGTAAGCCTAGAAATGTTTGTAGGAATTAGTCATAATATGCTAAGTACGATAACCATCGCCTTGCAAGGATCAGCCCGTCGCGTAATCTGGATTTCTGATGAGAAAAGTTACTTCCATATTTTAGATCTGGCAGCCATAGTTTTGCGAACTTTATTGTTGCGACTTATTTATATTTATGTAGTGGTGTTTCCATGACAACGGAAGTGTGTTTCCATGACGATGAAATTGTTAGGACGAAGTCAATAAATTATGTATCGAGCGTATCATGTAATGTAAATTGTAGGTACATCAATTAGCCTGCTATTGATAAACGATTGAACCGCTCATTTGCAGTAAACAAATCGTGAATTTCTTTAAATATCCGAACACAAAAAAAAAATAACTTTAAGACACAACATATATGGTCGCAATCGAGCCAGATCTAAAATATTGAAGTAACTTTTCTCATCAGAAAGCCAGATGACGTGACGGGTTGATCCTTGCCAGGCGATGGTTTTTGTGCCTAGCATGCTCTGATTCATCCCTACACATATTTCTAGCGTTACAGGGCTAACGTTACTCGGAGGGTTCAGTATCTCTCCCACTGTCACCAATCTTCTTAAATCGAATCTTACACAAACTGGTAGTTAGGTCATACCTATGAAAAACATTTGAAATATAAGAGGCGCTGATTTACAAACACGCTGTATATAACGAATGCACAATAAGCATTTCGTTCCTTCCAAAGTAAATCAATTTTTGAAATCCATCCTACTGAAGATGTTATGTAAAGCAAAGAGCCTTGGCCTTATTAAGCCAAACCCGAGCAAACAGACTCCTTTCATCATCTCCATGTAACCGTAGATCAACGGGTTGGGCTCATTTAACGTCAGACGGTTCCACTCCGCTGGCCCTTCCTGTTACAATTTGACGAGCGCCGCAATTTCGTGAATTATCGTCGTAGCTTCAACCATAGACGACCTCGTTTCTTTGTACTACTTTTAAGCTACTTGATTTGTGTTTAGTTTAGCCTTATATTTTCATACAAGTACTAGATCCGAATAAAAAAATAAAGTACGTATTTTTTATTAGGAAGGAACAAAGTTATGCGTGATCTCAAGAAGCGCGGTTAATATAAAAAAAAGATAATACACCTTTGCTACCTTAGATAGACCTGCCAAAACCACAATGATCCAAACTTAAAATCGTTACCAACCCTAGGGAAATTTCGCAGAAAAAGTTTGAGCTTTTACACTTTGATGAAAATCTGACGAGTCCTTGCCCCAATTTCATTATTATACAGTTGATAAGTCTAGAAAAACGCTCCTACACCATTCGTATTTCAATAAAATACTGCTCTTATTTCATGCAGATTCCATCTGGTATCCACATAGTTACAGCTCAACAGTAAATACAACTCAACAATTCCTACGCTACAAATGCCACAATGCTTGAATGCGATCGCTGACGCACCAATTACAATCGCGAACATACCAATGAAATAATATTATGATCCATGAATGCTTGGTATTAAACTGATGTGATTTAATTAATAGATGGATTACTGCGTAGCATAACAAGCTCCCTTATGATTTTTTGTGAAGTGACAAGATACTGTCAGTACAATTGGGTACAGTACTCATCAATTAATAATGCACATCGAGCCTGCGAAAGAGACGATCGGCTCGTTTCGGCTTCGTAGAGCGTTATCTCTGTTGCACACAGCCTACGTAAGCACTGACAGTCCGGTATTGGTCAAAACTTGATCAAAATGGTCGACAAACGTCAAATAGGTACGATACGAAAGAGATAACGCTCTACAGACCCAAAATAAGCCGAAGTCTCCTTCCTAGACTCGATGTGCAATATTTATTGTTGCGCACTGTACAGGCGTATCAGCATATTTTGTGATTTGGACTGTAAATCTGACATCGGACAGTCTATCTGTCTGGCCTTGACCAAATAGACCGAATAGATTGTGACTGAGGATGGAGTTCATAGTCTTCAGGATAAGTGTGCATTAAGAGAGTGATGCATGTAGTAAAGACACGGGAGGTTCGATCAGTTTTGTAAGGTGTGTCCTTACAGGCCCAGTAAAAAGTGCATATAAGCACAGTATAAGTACATATAACACGTTCGTTTTCTTTAGACTGTGATATAAGTTAGTATTTTTGGAAAGATGCTAGTTTATTTTATTATTATGTAGAACCTATCGCCGTTAACTTAAATTTGAGTTTTCGGGATCGGGGATTATGCCCCGCGATCGCCATCTTAGAAATAAGGGTGCAACTGGTATTTAGCGTATATTTTGTTAACTACGAGGGTTATTGAATAAAATTGTGTGTGGCTTTTTGTAGACAATAACAACTTAAATCTGAAACGTCTTATTGTGAAATGTATAATATAAAAGTTATAAGCAAAATTACGTAATACAGAACAAAACTTTTTTTTTAAATATTTTATTAGGATCTAGTAGACACTTATTAGGCTGATTCAAAATCTAAACATAAGCCAAGTAGCTAAAAAGTAGTACAAAGAAACGAGGTCGTCTATGGTTGAAGCGACGGCGATAATTCACGAAATTGCGGCGCTCGTCAAATTGTAACAGGAAGGGCCAGCGGAGTGGAACCGTCTGACGTTAAATGAGCCCAACCCGTTGATCTACGGTTACATGGAGATGATGAAAGGAGTCTGTGTGCTTGGGTTTAGCTTAATAACGCCAAGGGTATTACGCTTTCACTCGGATGTATTTCAAAAATTGATTGCCTTTGGACTGTACAAACTGATTATTGTGCATTCGTTACTTGCGAGCATGATTGTAATTTGATGCTTTTTGTACTTAAGAATTATCTTTGTTCCTATTTAGCAGTTCGATTTAGCTTTGAACATTTTACCAATAAAAACTTTCAACAAAGTAATTCATAGCTGAATATGAAAATAAAAATAAATTAAAGCAATAACTTACTAAATAAATAGCTAATGATCAATGATCAATGTGATTAGGCAATCAAAAAAAATCTAGCGAGAATTGCATATACCTATGAAAATAATTTCTGAAGATGCCACAATATACCAATCACATAATATATCTTCTTCTCGTTTTGTTTTCTAATTCTCTTCATCTATTTTTCTTAATCATGGGAAGTCCGTTGAGTCAACACATAACTGTCCATATGATAGTTCGTATCTCGCATACAATCTACCCAAGCTTGAATTTCAGCCAAATTCTTGTCTAACATAAAAGATGTAATGGACCATTTCACAACCGTTTTTAATTTAAGAAGTGCCCCTTTATGTCCGTACGTACAGCTAGCAATAGTATTATCAACATCCCTATTCATTAGAACACATTAAACAATCCTTGGTTTCCGCTCCTTACAATTTTTTTCTATTGAGTCTATTCAACCAGCTCTTTTATTTACTGCTACCGTATGCTTTATTATTAAAAATACATATTAGAATTCTGTGCCTCGTTCGTGTATTCATAGGTGAGCGGCAACGTGTTGGTATTTGTTATTGAATATCCGTGCATATTATTATAGATTCAGAAGTTTTTTTTTCTCTTCTCGTAGTGACTACAACAATTTTATAATGCACGTATTATTCTGAGGATATATTATGTCATGTTAAAAGCACAGAAAAACATGACTTAACAGTGTTTAGTTAGTGATTAGAAAGTGATTTAATAATATTGGCGCTGGCGTAAAGCTGCAGCAGCAAGCTCGAGCCCCCGTTACTATCAATAGCATATCTACAAGCTGAATTCTGCCTGCTACAACTAACTACTCATCATGGAAATTGTGTGTAGATTCTGTTGATGGAATGACAAATTTACGATGAAATATCACTTAATTGATCTATTATTGGAGATTTTGTATTTTAGAGCACAAAGGTGGCAATACTATGAATTAGTGCTACGAATTCTCAGCAGCTATAGTTTTGACTGATTAGTGCAGTTTCAAAATATTTTCTTCGAGTCCTACTAAGTCACTTAACTTGAACAAATTAAATCTTTCACAAAAAATCACTTCTTATTACATTTATTATAATAACTGGATAATACTAATAAAATTTATCAGGAATGACGACTGCGTTGCTTTGCGACGGATTGAAGTAATGAATGTGATTTACATTTTCTGTACCCAGCCGCTATATTTTTCGTTTGATGTCCCTTTTAAAATGTCTCTACGGCCACTAGAGAATGTGTTGACTGACAAAAACCATTTATTTTCTGTTGCAGCCAGTGGGCATATACCGTGGCAAGTACGAGTGGGCAAACGAGAACAGCCCGGTTGGCGGCGACTGCTCGCTGTGGGTGAGAGCAGCTACCCTGCAACTTGACGACGGCCAGTGGCAATGCCAAGTGACTGCCAGTAACTATGATGTACAGGTAAGGCGGTAACTTACGATCTTTAAGTACAACCCGGTTATATTATCTCTGGACCTGGCGTGGATGACGTCAGGGCTTCAATAAAATACTGACGCACCGGGAATAGCGCGGGGATGAAAAGAAAACGAGGAGGGGCTTCACCTACCAGCAAGGTACAGAGATAATGTAACCGGCTAATAGTTAAATTAAAAAAGTAATAAAAATTGCCCGTGGATGTCAATAGGCTCGGCACCAATCGTAGGTGATTGCATACATGATTGAAATACATTTAGCTCTGCACACCGGGAAACAGACGTGTGAAGTTACGTATTTTTAAATGTAGATAGATAGTAGGTACTGAATGACTATGTAATTTCTGATACTGAGAAATTTACTTATTAAAACTAAACATTTGAGTCTCAACTAACCCAAATACATACTTTTGTGGTGGTAGTGAATATATCTTTTTTTTTCCATTTTCCAGGATGCCCTATCAAGTCCACCCGCAGCACTGGCGGTGCGAGTGCCCCCGCAGACTCCAAGGATCCTGTTTAACGGTTCCCACGTGCTGCCAGGCCAGAATATTACCGTGCCAGCTGGTTCTCGCGCCACGGTCGTCTGTGAAGCCAGATATGGAAACCCTCCAGCTTACATCGAATGGTATTTAGGTGTGTAGTTTAATGATTCTTATTATCTACTAAAATCTCCAACCAAATTTTTTGGGTTTTCTTCCTTCAAATTCTGATCTACAATAGCCCATCTAGCATACGCTAAACTGGTTAGGCTCTGTGGTCTGTCTGTGTGCGGTCTAGGAATGTGAGTTTTGTCTCTAAACCCGAAAGAGACTCGTGTGCTCCAAAGTCGTATATGACGCATTTACCTTCCTTCAAGCATAATAGCTGTATTAAAAAAAATCGCGTGGTCATTATTTATAAAAAGAATTTCTCTTTAATTTTGTACATAGTTCAATCACTGGAATGACCTTCCAGTTTTTTGGAAAGCCCAGTGTCTATCTGGTTCTCGAGCCACGGCCGTCTGAAACAAAATGACTTTCTAGCCATCTAGAATGCCCTGAATCACTTTTCGCTAACATATTCTTCTAGTCTCACTTAACCTACCAAAAACTCAACTTTCTTAATCCTAATGCACCATAATCAACCTAAAGCTGAGGCAGATATTTTGAAATCTCTCTGGCTACTTCTAATCATATACGACTCAATTTAGTTTTTTTTACACGAATTAAAAGGCAAAGTTACATTTTAGTCAGTATTGATTGTTTTGTTTTCTTCTTTCAGAAAAGGAACGGCTAACCGCATGGAGTCAGACAAACGCGTCAGAAGTGGAGAGGCCCAGAGTATGGGCAGCGAGATCCGTATTGGAGCTGGGTGCGACCAGGTCAGCTCACGGCAGGCAACTAGCTTGTCGGGCTCACCATCCTTCCTACCCATCGCCATACTACAGGGATTCTTATACCATGCTTGATGTTACATGTAAGTGGTGCTTTATTTGCATATTATGATGCTTTTTTTGCGTATCTGGCAAAGTCCAAGTGTCAAACCAACGCGTCATAAGAGAGAAACCCATGAGCGTGTGAGCGACTAGACCTGGATGCGACCAGGTCAGCTCACGGCAGATAGGTGGCGGGTTGCGCTTACCATACCTCAGTCCCTTTGGCTTACTACAGGGAATCTTACACCATGCTTGACGTAGATGTGTACTACCTAAGTTACGCCAACCCTTTTTTCGTTGATTTGAGGCATTAATTGTCCAACTACAACTCCAAATTTAATAGAAATGTAATTAATATTTAGTTTCAAATAAGCTATATGCATAAAGCGACTTCGATATCTATAACAGGACACATTGTCCTTTTTCCACAGTTGTTCCTGTGGTGTCAATATTCGGCGCAGACGCTAGTTCTTTAGCAAGCTTGGAAGAAGGATCCAGTGCATTAACATTGGAGTGCAAAGCAGATGGAAACCCCAGTCCATACGTGTGGTGGACCAAAGACGGCCAAGTGATAGCAACGAATGGAGCCAAACTGATTCGGGCGCCGGTGTCAAGGAACCATTCGGGTAACTTTAGTGATCAATCAATCAAATTATTTATTTGTTAGTAACTAATCTTAGTTTGATTTTATAGAGTAGTGAGTTCTCTCTCAGGAATTATAAATCTGACCATTGTGCAGAATGTGTAGGTATGTAAAAAAATATATACTGGGTGACTTTTTTTACCGTCTTGAAAAAAATAGGGCGTGATAAGCAAATGAAATAAAAGCCTATGGCATAGTTATTTATATTATTTTTTTATATTTTCTAACTTCATCTGAAATTAAAATTTCATTAAACATTTCTATTCATTATTCTATTTTTAATTTTAGAACACTGAATTTCAACAAACAAACGCCGGCAACTTGACACGATCCTGTTTTTGCAAGTTTTGTAGGTAATAGAATAATGAATAGAAATGTTTAATGAAATTTTAATTTCAGATGAAGTTAGAAAATATAAAAAAATAATATAAATAACTATGCCATAGGCTTTTATTTCATTTGCTTATCACGCCCTATTTTTTTCAAGACGGTAAAAAAAGTCACCCAGTATATACCGGCGGAATTGAGAACCTCCTCGTTCTTGAACTCGGTTAAAAATTGTAGACCTACATATTCTCAGGATTTCTTCAAATTTTCTTTGATTCACTTTTGAATTTAATATCAACTTTTCAATATTCGATTTAAAATTTATTCTGCAAGATTTACAACACATTTGTAGGCTTTCCATGTTTTATTTATCTTCTTCATTTAATTTTCTCCTTCTGCTACATTTATAACAATAGTAAATTAATATATTTTTTTTATGAATCATTCTTCTTCGGACAAGATTGAATCGCAATTATAACAGATCCATCTTCTCTCTAAACCAGAAACAATGAAACTTAAAAGAGAATGATAAATATTTATTATTTACCATCCTTTAAAATTAATCTAATTTTAAGCCAGTTAGAAAACAAGAGACAATTTGTTTGAAAAAGTAATTCATACGGCTTGTAAAACCCTGCCGAAAATGATCCACATGGGAATGCAAATTAAAATTTACCCCGAACTTTTGTACGTCCTTCCAAAATTAAATTTATTAACCGACAAAGTTCAATTTTGGTTCGTTTCAGGAATCTACGGGTGTCAAGCAAGAAACTCATTGGGGACCTCGGACTCTGTTAAAATTGAAATCGATGTGAAATGTAAGTCATTTTAATAAAAAAAATATTTTCTTTGTATTATTTTTCTTATTCGTATGCTCTTGATAGAAGCTACATGTAAATAGTACATGCATTTTTTATGTAATGAAGGTGGCAAAGAAGCAACCAGTTCACATTGATGTTAAGTGATGACTGCAGCCTATAGACCCACACAAAGACTAGAGGTCAAAATGCAGATGCGTTGGCACCCCTGAGACCTTAATTATTATGTCTCTGTGATAGTTTTTACGTTGATATACATTACCATCTAACCGAAACACGATAGTGCTGAACACTACCTACCATTTAGCGGCAGATAGATTAGGTAATGCGGTGGTGCCTACGCCCACCAGCTCCTACACTGAAAGTCCACCATCAGTAAATATCGTATATACGATATAGCATCCATGAATGCACCTCTGCTTAACCTTTAAATACAGGCGAGAAGTTAAAAGTCTTATTAGGGTGATAAATTATTGTAGAGTCGTTGATTAACAGCTGCATATTAGGAATAGATTGATACATTACATGTCCTGAAAAATCATAAAACATGATAATTTATTTTATTTAAAGAAAAATGGAAAGAAAAATTTGACTTCAGGCGAGACTCGAACTCGCGGCTTACTGGATAGTTGGCAATAGATGGCGCTACTGCTACCTTAAAAGCAATGCAATAAATGTGAAGGAAAGATTTGACAAATTGGGCAGGACTTCAGTAGCTCAATTGGAAGAGCGGCTGGACTAGATTCACAGTAGGTCGCGAGTTCGAGTCTCGCCTGAAGTCAAATTTTTCTTTCCATTTTTCTTTAAATCAAATATATTTCACAAGCATGTGTTAATGCGAAATAATATAAAACAACATGATAATTTATTTATGGGACATTTTACATCGGAGCTTATTATGGATTTATACGATGCATTCGAGTATAATAAAACACTGATTATTATTCTTCTGTTTTACAGATCCACCGAGAGTAACCTGGGTGGGTCCAGACACTGTGGTGGAAGCAAATCTGTTCTCGCAAGTGACCCTGGAATGCAAGGCTGAGGGGAATCCCTCGCCTTCCTACCAGTGGTACCACAAGTAAGATATTTTGTTAAAGTTTACCTTAGTTTTCTCATAGAATTGCCCAAAAAATTATGTGATTGAAATTAGGTTTGGCATTTCTATCACAACGGCCAATCTCAACAGAACCTAGTCAACTGCGCAGGAGAATGTATAGTGTAGAAGTGTATGCGCAAACACAGGTGCGCACTATGGGACGGCAATCCGGCACGACCAGGGAGAGATCATGCGCCGCTTCACTTGTTCTCCGAGGCTCTAGACTGGCGCAAAGTTAACGCAAACAACTTTATTCAGTGGCATTTACGTATATTACCATTACTAAATACCGCTAACCCTTAAAGTGGGCATTAAATTAGATACTCGTACTTACTTATCCACTGGCAATCTACAACCAGTAAACTGATCAATATTGCTGAAAATTCACATAATTATAAAGCAAAAAAGGAAAGTTTTAAGTTTTAAAAACCTATTGAAACTGAATTTTATACCTAAACTAGCGGCCCGACCCGGCTTCGCCCGCGCTGCTTCGTTCCTATTAGTCATAGCGTGATGATATATAGCCTTATAGCCTTCCTCGATAAATGGGCTATCTAACACTGATATTAGCGCGTTCAAACAAACAAACTCTTCAGCTTTATAATATTAGTAAGTATAGATTAACCTAACTCTTGATTTCAGTCCAAGCTCGGCCACAATCAACGCGTTACCTGAAGATGGGTACGCGATATCGTCCACACCGCAGCTGCTTCTGCATAACGTGTCGTATTCACAGCACGGCAGGTACACCTGTGTGGCTGTCAACCAGATTGGACTCGAAGAAAGGTGAATACAAATTACTAAGGGTACAACAATTATTAAGGGTAAAGCGACTTCTTTACGATATTCAATAAACTGCAAAGTCTATTATATCGGTTGCCTAACTAGCATAGTTGGTAATAGATGGCGCTGCTGCTACCATAAAGCAATGCAATAAATGTGAAGGAAAGATTTGACAAATCGGGCAGGACTTCAGTAGCTCAATTGGAAGAGCGGCTGGACTAGATTCCCACCGCGAGTTCGAGTCTCGCCTGAAGACAAATTTTTCATTCCATTTTTCCTTAAATAAAATATATTTCACAAGCATGTGTTAATGCGAAATAATATAAAACAATGAATACAAATTCTCTATAAACTTTTCTAAGTATTACTGTGGCGTCTCACTTGATTAAAATATTATAAGGAAATATATAAAAAAGACCGGTCCAGTGCGTGCCGGGCCACGCGCAATGTAGGGTTCCGTAGTTTCTAGGTTTGATTAATGTAATAAAAACTTAATAAATATTTTCGTAGTAAAATATATTTGACTATTACTCGTAAACTTGTAAAGTCAACTTAAGTGTGATAGTTTTCCTTTTAATTGCGTTATATGTAGCTACTATTGCCGTAACGTTTGAATTGAACACTTGAACGGGACACTAGACTCTAACGAAAATTGGCACTTTGAAACTTAATAAATCATGAACAGTTAACTAAATCGAAAAATTATATCAGTACACCCGTAACATCCCACAATATCTTACACTATATAGAAAACGAAAAACAAAAAAAAAATAATTGTTTTATATTATTTCGCATTAACACATGCTTGTGAAATATGCTCTAAGCGCAGACCTTGGTTAAGTTCTTGGTTAAAATTACGCGCGTTACACGTAGCGGAGGTAACTCTCGTAAATAATTATATTTTTCATGTTTTTATTCTACCACTTTGTCGGCGTGATTAAGGTGTATACTTGTGCCAAATTTCAAGTCGCTGGTATCAATCGTTTTTGCGCTAAACCGAGGACGGACAGACAGACAGACGGACATGGCGACACTTTAAGGGTTAATAACCCTAAAAATGAATGTGAATAAAACGAAAATAGCCTACAAACATCTATTTAAATCCAAAAAAAAATGATGCAGCACCTGCATAGATACTACTGACACTTATGGACACTCGTTGTCTAGGGGAAAAGATGACCGGTAGTATGAGACTCACCAAAATCCCGCAGTGTTCCTTCTCGGTGGCTTATGTTGTTGAGTCACATCCGGGACCATCTTCAGGAGCTCAGCTTTCTTATGAGCTTCAAAAAACAACAGTGGCATGAATGCTCTAAGTCAGCGGTCCAAGTTAAGGCAAAGCTTGTCTTCTAGCTCTTCTTCTTGTCTTGTACGCATCTCCATCTAAACAATCCAGCATTTTCTTAGGTGCCTAACCCATTGCTACTGAGGCCTGTTGGAGCCTGCCTGCTTCAGATATCACAGCGGAGTAAATTTTTAGTTACAGTTTTAATGATTCCCACTTAAAATTTTCAGGACACATCAATCAGAAGCGATTACTCTGAACGTACTAGGGCCACCTGTGGGCGCAGACACGGGGACTGCCCACGCGTGGAGTGGTGGAGAGGCCAAGGTTCAAGCCACCGTGTGTGCCGACCCGCCGCCTAGACGAGCAGCTTGGCTGTGGGGTAGTCTACGGTTGGATGTTCCTTCTCATATTGGTAAGAGATTTTAAAATCTTTAAACAGCCATAAATAAGAACAACCAAGCTTCTTGAAAACTTTCTAAAATAAAGTATAGCAAGTATTTGCTGAAGCTTAATCCAACCAAGAACTTAACCAAGGTCTGCGCTTAGAGCAGATTTTGATCGTAAAACAGTCTGCAAGCAGATATATCTATGTTAAACATAATAATATGCCTGATTTGCACTAATAACTTTAACTTTCTTATTACTAAGGACTTCAAATAATCTTCTACGCAGTCGCTGTCATAGACAAAGATTTTAGGAGAGTCTTAACTACGATTATGGAGTAAGCATGGTCCGCACAAGTGTTAATTTTGGTCCTTTTTGTCTGCATTTAAAATTACCTTAATTTTTGGGGATTTGAGGACGTGTCGGTCGTTACGTATAATTATGTCTATGGGTTGCAGTATTCACTTACCATCAATATCAACTGCACGCTTATTTAATTTTTTTATCACCATAACAAAATAAAAATGAGTAGTGCCTATATCTGGTTTATCCTTAACGTTGCCAGGTCGTTACAAGACTGTAGAGCCATCGAACATCAACGGCTGCTACCGGTACACGCTGCTGATCTCCAGCACCAGCGTGTCCGACGCGCGAGTCTACGTGCTGCATGTCGAGAACGAGAGAGGATTCTCTTCTCATGCCGTCTCACTTACTGTCCATGGTGAGTTGCTTGAAGAGCACAACCGTAACCTTTTGGAGGCCCTAGCCAATTTAAGGTTAGGTTAGGTTAGGTAGGTCTTATTTCTAGCATCGGACAAAAAGTCGTGAAAGAAATGGATATGATGTTCCTAAAAAGTTAGAGTAGGTACCTAAGTAGGTAACCAAGCGAGATAGTAACTCCTGGTGGGCTATAGATTACCGGTAAGAAGTTGTTTAAATGGACAACTTCCTAAGCGTGATTGAGTACGGTCATTCGTTATTGTAAAAAAACAGTAGAGCCGTCCAACATCAACCGGCAGCCTCCAGCACCATCGTGTCAGACGCCCGGGTCTACGAACGAGAGAGCATTCACTTCTCACGGTATCTTGCTTACTCTCCATGGTAAATTACTTGAAAAGCTCAGGCGAAGGTTAGATCCTCTCATTTTTAGCAAAGACGCGACAATGCGCAATGTCAACGACATTTTCCACCGACGAAAAGGGAGAATACATCAACCAAGCTAGATAATAACGCATGATATGCCAAAAAATAAAGTCAACCAATATCAACGGCTGCTAACGGTACCGCACTACCACTACAAGAGGATTCTGGTGTACCGCTGTCTCACTCATTGTTGAAGGTATTAACCTTTCTTCCAACGAAAAAGGAAGACCTTCATCCAACTAGGCGAGATAATATTTTATTTAAAAAAAAAAATGGAAAGAAAAATTTGACTTCAGGCGAGGCTCGAACTCGCGACCTACTGGAAATCTAGTCCAGCCGCTCTTCCAATTGAGCTACTGAAGCACTGCCCGATTTGTCAAATCTTTCCTTCACATCTATTGCATTGCTTTTATGGTAGCAGCAGCGCCATCTATTACCAACTAATAGATGAGATAATATTGCCTGGCGCTGTAATAACTATTTCAGACACGACTACAACAACTTTGGTCTCAGGGGTGGCAACTCATTTGACCTCTGGTTTTTGTGGTGAAGTCTGTAGACTGCAGTCATCATTTAACATCCATGAGTTGCGTGCTTGTTTGCCACTATCCTTACATAAAATGTGATGATGGGTTTCTTCCTTCAGTATTATTCCAATTCAAGAATAACATAGGGATGTTGGATCAATTTTAGTATGTAATTCGCTCTATTGTGCATACCTAATATGCATAGTCTTCGAGCTGTATTATTATATTGTAGGTTCAATTTAAAGTGTTTATTTTTTTTTCTTATTTTTACTTTAAAGTAGGTACATTTAATTTTTGCTCTTGTTTTATTATGTTCCGTTTTGTTTTGTTAATAAATTAAGCATCTATAATTTCTTCACGCAGATAATTTTTCGCTAACAGAGACAGCGCATGTGGCGCCACTCATTGCGGCGGCTCTGGTCATTGCTGCGCTGCTCGTGATTGTGCTCTGCCTCATCATTAGGTGTCGACGGAGAAGAGGTGAGTTCTATCTGCCGCTAGACGGATATAATGGATGGATACCTCCAAACAGTGATACAATCTCCTAATTAGAAATTCTAGATTATCCTGAAAGTGTAATTAGGGAAAAGGTTTTTTTTTCACTGGTGGTAGAGCTCCAGTGACGGAATTCGCGGGCGTATGTACCACCGTATTACCTAATCTATCTACCGCTAAATGGTAGTGTTCAGCACTATCGTGTTCCGGTCATGTGGTAATGTACGAGTTGTACGACCCTGTAATTCCCGGCACAGAGACATAACACCTTAGGCCTCAGGAGTGGTAACGCATCTGCATTTTGACCTCTGGTCTTTGCGTGAGTGTCTATAGGCTGCAGTCATCACTTAACATCAACGTGAGCTGCATGCTTGTTTACCACTTTCATAACATAAAAAAATTGTGCCCAGCTGTGAAAACAGTGAAATTTGTGTAAGTTTGGGAATTAAAATAGTGCTCAAAATACGTTTGTTGATAAATGACAGTGTTCAGCACTATCGTGTTCCGGTCAGGTGGTAATGTACGGCCCTGTATTTTCCGGCACAGGGGCAAATCAGCTTAGGCCTAACGAGTGGTAACGCATTGCATTTTGACCTTTGATCTTTGTGTAGGTGTCTGTAGGAAGTAGCCAATTGGACCTGGAAACACTACTACGACTAACAGTGCTCAACAATAAATATTGCACATCGAGCCTAGGAAGGAGACTTCGGCTTATTTCGGATCTGCAGACCGTTATCTCTTTCGCTCCGTACCTATTTGACATTTGTCGACCATTTTGATCAAGTTTTGACCAATACCGGACTGTCAGTGCTTACGTAAGCAGTGTGCAACAGAGATAACGCTCTACGAAGTCGAAACGAGCCGATCGTCTCTTTCGCAGGCTCGATGTGCAATATTAATTGTTGAGTACTGTACAATATTTAATTGTAATGATTTATTAAAGTCATAAATATTATCATTAGTTACAAATATGGCTTTTTTTTTCAGAGAGCGTGGAATACAAGACTGATGACTTAGACAGGTTAGTGTATAGAGTTTCACTCTTAATTAAAATATTGTAAAAACGTAACTTCACGCCTGTAATCGCCGTAAATGCATGCATTCAAGCATACATGCAAACACCCACGATTCGCCGGATACGTTTTTGGCCCATGTTAAAAGTGGCGAGCCTGTTGACATCTCCGGGCACATATCCAACCTTCAATGTGCTGAAAAACTTTCAGAAAATGGAAAAATCCCAATAGAACCAGAGATAAAGGATTTTATACCATTATCTCTGATAGTCCCCGACCCGGGAACCGAACTCAGGATCCCAGCGTTGTAGGATCTGCTACCACTAGGCTACTGAGGTACAATATTGTAACACTACACTTAAAATATTGTAATACCTCTTTAAATACATAATAATATCTATTTTCATTCAAAGCTCCGTAACGTTCTACATAAGGTGCTTACGTATTTTCTATGTGGGAGTATAATATTAATTAAAACAACACTATCTAGTGCTAAAACCTTATTTATTACCTAGATAGCTATTAGTTGATTGTCAATAACTCTTTGTACTTAGAGTATTGAAACCGGGGTGCGGTTTTGGAAAGGGCAATATTACCTTTAAATTAGTTTAACCACGAATAACGATCCATGCTTGGAGTAATTATACTGAAATATACACTCTAAGGACCCCTACATGTTGATAAGATGTATTATTTTTCTAATTTAGTAGGTAACTTTTATAACAAGTACCCTATGTTTGATTTTGTGCTTGTGTTTTAATTTTTGTAACCTACTGTATGCATTTTCTTACTCCCTCTGTATACATTTGATCTCTATATATGGTTGGTTCTCCACTTCTGTGCGTCGATTCTGGTCAAAATGTCAATGACTTTGTTCGTCCTTCATATGCTCCGCTTTACTTATTTCTATAATGGTTCTTTTAATTGAGCTTTTGGCTGTAGGCTGTTTCTGTGTCATTTTGTTAATATGTTTTATCTGTATGTAATGGCAGGTCATTATCCAACTGTTGAAAACATTTCTGTTTGTAGCAATTGTCAGCTTACTTACCAAATTATTCAATTTTCAATTTATTTATTGCCAATATGTACATATAGATTACATTAAAGGTCTTATACATATAACACTTACATCAATTTAAGTAGTTAAGTAGGTACATGGGACCCTTCTGTGGGGCATCGCAATATGGAGTACAGAGTGATTCGTCTTGCAAGTCATATTAATTTATTTTATTTTTAAAGAAAAATGGAAAGAAAAATTTGACTTCAGGCGAGACTCGAACTCGCGACCTACTGGGAATCTAGTCCAGCCGCTCTTCCAATTGAGCTACTGAAGTCCTGCCCGATTTGTCAAATCTTTCCTTCACATCTATTGCATTGCTTTATGGTAGCAGCAGCGCCATCTATTACCAACTATGCTAGTTAGGCAACCGATATAATAGACTTTTCAGTTTATTGAATATCGTAAAGAAGTCGCTTTTACCCTTAATAATCATATAAATTTAAAATCAATTAATCATATTAATCTATCAATAATAATAGGCACACAATATTGTCATTTGTTGGTATTTAACACATTCTTGATTAATTGCTTAATATGTCACAACGTTTGTTTGAAAAATTATATATCAATTTTTAGCTACATTTACTTTTTATTTATTTGCATTTATCTATGTCAATAATTTTAGAATCAATATTAAAATATTAAGTCAAATTGATAAAATAAAGGTCAAAATAAAATAAAAGAAAACACTATTTATCGCGTAAGAATTCATCATAGGTATATAGCATTTCAATATTAAGAAGGCGTTAAGTTTCTCGAGGAAACTTTAATCTATATATATAAAAATGCAACCCGTTTTCCTTGGTCACGGTATCACGCGTGAATGGCTGGACCGATTTGGCTAATATTGATTTTGAATGATTTTTGGGAGTCCAGGGAATGTTTAAAAGGTAAGAAAATATGAAGAAATTGAAGGGAAATAGTAAAAACCACCATTTCATTTTCCCAAACAAATAGTCCGTATCTATCAAAACTTTGACACATGTCATATTTTTATTCTGAGGCAATACGAAGTTAGCCGGGTCAGCTAGTTAACAATATATTCGTTCTTTAGCGAGAAGACAGTGCTGCCTGCGGACGCAGTGTACACGCCCCGTGAGCCTCCCCGGTCGCGAGCACCTCCAGCAGGGCTCTCCGGTCCAGGCGGTGTGGGGGGCTCGGGGGGCTCGGGGGGCTACTCACCCGCAGCGCTGCAGGTGCGCCGCGCCGCCGTCGTACTGCAGCCACCCACCACCGTGTGAACTCACAGGTTTGATATTGCACCACTAACTGGGCTCGTTTGGTAGCTAGAGATAGCGGTGACGAGAGCAGGGTTGTCATACGGAAAATATCTTTTCTCGCTTTCGACCAGAGTGCCTTGTGCGAGATTTTGTTTACTCTTACGCGAATTCGATCGCGTAAGAGTCAACGCAGATTTGTATGGAATTGAAGGAGCGTCATCGATTCACCGCTAGATGACGCTCCTTCAATTCCATACAAATCTGCGTTTACTCTTACGCGATCGTAACGTTACTTAAGTCTGAGTTGGACTTAAAAGTCTTTTGTCTCTATGACACACGTGCAAACGACAGAGATAGCTTATATTTGAGGGTTGCTTTAAATTAAGTGACGTTTGAGTATTCGGCCATTAGACTGTGAGAAATCTCAGACCTCAGATTTTGAACATCTGACCACAAATCTCGTATTTGGACGAGAAATCTCGTACGTGTGACAACCCTGCTCTATTATGGTCAACCCTAATATCTGACTGACATGTAACACCACGGGGTCTTACGAATAAAATAGTTGGACGTCAATGTAACTAAAAAAAACTTTATTCTTCTTCTCTAAAATTTATTCTTTATATTTGGGTTTTTGATAGTAACTAATTCTGATCGAAAGGTGTGCGGTTGCAACTTATGCAAGTTTGAAGCTAGGTGGTTTAGAGAATCTAAAACTGGTTTAATTTTATTAATTTATGGTTGAAGTTGATTGGTTGTTCCTAGAAAGCAATTATGAAAATGAAGTTTTTGCCTCAACTCCTCTAGCTACGACATTTGATAATTGTTGTTCTGAAAATTATTTTACGTTTGCAACGAATTTGATAATCTTTATTTAATAAACTTCTGAAAATTCCCGATAACTAAAAATAATATACCCATCTTTCTTTCTAAAACCTCTAACTCGACAGTTTCAAAAATCTTCTTCCTTCGCAAAATTTCAGCTTTGTTATAATGGTGCTAGAACTTCAGTGACCGGTGATACATAATCTGTAAAAATTGTAGTATTCAACACAACTGTGTTCCGAATAGGTGATATTATCCGGCTTTTTAATAAGTGTCTTAATCCGACATAATAGCAACAAACTTTGCATGGAGACAGCTATTTTTTCTTTAGAAATATTCAGATTTTTATGACTATATTTACTTGTATTGACTACCAATATAACCTCTTATTTTTTAATATCTTCTTTATCACTTTTATGATTATCCTTGTAATAAATAGCTATATATGGATCTATCAGCATGTTCACCTTCTTTTCTATATTATTATATAAAATAATTGTTCTAAGCTACACATTACAGTTATATATTTTGTCTAACAGCTTCACGTTCACAATTTAATTTAGTGAAAATGAAGACTTACTTAGCTAAATCGAGTATAATAGGTACGATGTATTTTCACTAACCGTTAGCATGGTTCATACTGGACGTTTAATTACTCTGAGTGCATAGCAGACACCTAAATCAACTTGGCTTTTAAGGGATTAACTTATGGACGTACTTTGCACACCACGTTTTGTTCGTTATATTTCAATTTCTTTATAAGGTCACCTGTGGGTTTAAGTTTTAAGTTCTTTTTTTTAATACTATTTCGATATTAGCTACTTCTCAAGGCAAATCGATTTGCTGCCCGCAAACAATCGTTGTTTCAACCTTTGTATATTATAATTTAAAAACAATACAACTTTATGTATATTAGAACATAAAGTATAAAGACTTAATTTAACCCATACGTTGTCCCATTGCAAACACAACAGCTCAAACAATGCAATGCACATTTTTCATGGTACAGGTTGAATTTTAACTAAAGATTTTCGGATTGCCCTGTAGACTTTTTCCATTGGTATCCATAAATATTTATTCGCATTCAAAAAATCAATAAGATTTACATCGTTATAGTAGAATATTGTAGGTGTAACGATTGTTTTCCTATAAATCCGAAAATCCAGTATTTCATCATTTAATTTTACACACCTTAAAGCGCGTTAAACGTGTGGGTTATACATATATACTACTAGCCTAGTAGGTAATACCAAACTGACACAATTATTTAACATGTTTTTTTTTCAGGCTGCACTATCAGCGCTGGAAAGAGAAGCCAAAGAAAATGTATACGCGGTATTAGATCCGCATATACAGTATGATTTAACAATAAACAAACACGGAGAACCGCCTAAATATTTATCGCTATCTAAGCCCCTAACACACCAAAGAGCGCATGCTTTTGACCCGCAAAACATAACTAACGAAATAAATAATAATGACTTCAATGAAATGCGATTTTCTACGTTCAAATCAGCTCCCAAAGTTCGAAGATCAGATAGAAGTAGTCACAGGCGAAATAACAAAAACGTAGAAAGTTACGTTTGTAAAACAAACAATGATATACAATACTCCAAAAATCCATTTTTCGGAATGGCCAGCAGTTACCCTATTAACGCTTACGCACAAAACGTTAAACATAACGATGGTACCGCGAATGTTGGTAGAATGTATGAAAGAAATAATTCTGGTAGAAATGTCAGTCGGAAGTATGAAGTAAAAGACAGTAAAGTGGACGCCAGAAGGTCATTGAAGCATAAAAAGGCGGAAGGTACAAATTTAAATAAAGAAAAAGAACGATCGTTCGACGAATTCAAAGAAGAAATTAAAGTACAGTCGACTGATAAAGTTGAAGTTGATTATATGCCGAGACCAGGGAAAGTAAAAGAAATCGCTTCAATATTTGATAGAAACAGTGCAGAAAACTTAAGACAATCGGCGACATTTAAAAGTGGTAGACCAAAACCCTTGCAAAGTTATGATCAAGCATATTTGGACCACATTTTTCCTGACGCCGTGGAGATATGATGTGTTTGGGACATGATGAAATGAAGATCTCTTAGTGTTATGTATGAACGCGAGTGTGTTAGTATTAGTGTCATCTAGTTTCCTAGTTAAAATATCTTTAAAATACTTATTTATTAAAATGTTCACTATCTACTGCCTATACCATGTAATCGCGTTTGAAGGCACATTGGATTTGTGCTTTTACTAATTAAAACAGGATATTTTTTTTCACTTAACTATTGTTAAGGGTAGTTAATTAAATTTTATAAGAGCATGTTCATGACAAATTTTGTAAATGTTAGCACAAGAAGCTTTAAGTCATCTGAATATTTCATAATTCATTGTATATAATTTTCATGAGTTGTACTTAAACAAACCATTTTATTTACGATTCCATTTTGTACTTCCTTTGTCAATAGGTTTATCGTTCGTTAATACTTTTGTGTATAAATTTTCTATGCCCTATGTTTTGTATTGTTGAATTTTAACAGTATTAAAAATATAATTTACAACGCACGTTTCATTTATTCCCTTGAGGCTACCTTCATCGCGGTTTGCTTTTTTGTTATTTTTTGTAGATAGAAGTACTAGGTGTACTTAAATTAAATGACTTCACTTTAATACGTTTAATTTTTAAACATTTCGCTTTAAGTTTTCAACGTGTTTGGTATCATAAGTTAGTTGAAAATCCATTTCTGTCGAATACTATTGATTGCATATTTTACTCAGTGCAGTGGATCTAGTGTCAATCAAAATAGAACAAAATTGACTATGAGAAAGGAAAACTTGTGTGTCGGAAAATGTATAAGTAAATGTTGTCCAAGTAGAATGGTCTATTATAAAATTGACAAAAGATACTTCTGTGTTAGGCCAGATAATGATAATAATACCGATTTGGTAATGAACAACAATCAACTCGTTTACGCAAAGACTCATTTAGTCGGTGAAGTTAATGTACAAGAATATTTCAACGTCATGGTGGGCATGACTTGCCGCAAGAAATACAAACTAAACGCCCCATTTTACTTGCAAGAGGTAAGGTTAGAAATAAGTTAACACAAAGGTATGTTATGTATTATGAAATTATGTTAAATCTACAAATAAATAATCAAGCTCGGGATGCTCAACAAAGCGAGGTAGTTTTCACATCGGGGCAACTTCCACTGCTGTATGAAATACCAGTGAGGCGCCATGTGGAATATTATTCTCATCTGAGTAAGCCCATAAAATACTAGCTTTATCCCTATGACTCCATACAAAAACGTGCCGATCGAATCGTTAACGACCCACAAATCACTGACTCGAAAATCTGAGTCTGCGTAGAGACATTGGATGTCTGTGCATTTTCTACCGCTTCTACAATGGTGAATGCTCTGATGAAAGCTCTGGTGAAAGTCTTGAAATATAAGCTTGAATATCAATCCTTTAGCAATCTAGCATAAAGACGCCTGGCTGCGCCGTACATGGCTTGACTATTATAAAAACATTACGTATTGAACTAGACTAACTATTTACGGTCCCAAAGCATCAAAACATATTTAAAAACGACTAAATACCTACTACTTAGTAAAGGTATCAATAATAACATTATGGTTTAAAAAACACACGAAAAGCAACGTTGAAATATCTAATTAATTTGACTTTACATTTTTATTAATTGATAAAGTTATGAATGGACTACAATTACACTTACGGCTTACATTCTGGTAAAGTTATCAATGGTTTTTATTATAAAGGAGACGTTCCAAAATGTATGGAGCTTGGGCCTGCACTTTGTACCTACGCTTTATTGAGAGAAGAAGCATAAAATAGGTACTAAATCAGTTTCGGCTAATTCAAATCGTTTATTATACCTTCAATTGTTGAAAGTACCTATATTTCAAAAACAAGAATGTCATAGTAGCAATATGGTGACATATTGATGTCATTCAAAAATTACATAAAATATTTCCGACAAAAAAACCAACGATTCAAATTCTTTTCTTTGTATATTTCCATGATTCTATGTATTTTTCTTCATCTTTTGATATAGTGTACAAGTTGCGGGTCCAACGTGGAACTAGTCCTTTGACAAACAACACAAAAAAGAACCAAAGTTTTTAACTACCTATCCATTAGTATTTTTTTATTCGGTGCGGCCGTAGCTGTGCCTTAACGTTGGTACCTATCGTTCGTGTTTTATTTTAATACACACACAAATTCCAATACACGTACAATGTTAAATTCCCTATGGCCTCTCATTATTTTGTACCATACCCCAAAACTAAAGGATATGAGTTCAATAATGTAATGGAATGCCTATTCGCAGAATTATGGGTCTCTAGCCATTACTAAAAATGGGTAATATTAATTAATTATCACAATACCCACCTTGTTTTATAGATCAGTGGAATTGGTTTTTTTATGTAACCTAGGTAGTAATAAGGCACGCAATTACCATGCATGTTAAATGATGATTGTAGCCTACATAGACACACAATGTAAATATGTTTACTGTGATAGACATCTACCAACGCCAAACCCTGTGGTCAAAATGCAGATGCGTTGAGATAGGCAATGTGGTGGAGCCTACGCTCCCGAGAGCCGATACAGTAAACTTCATAGTTAACCAAACGGTTTATAAAAGTACCAGTATTTCGATTTCTTTATCCCCGATTTTTCCCCTTATCGCTTTAAATCAAGAAATCAACGTCTCGAGACTCGAGACCGATGCTTTCAATTTTTTAGCTCATGGAGTGTAATAAAAAATATACAAAAAACTCGTAAAATTAAATCGCGGCTTAATTTCTGTAACGAAACATAAAGACCAAATAGAAATGGATGAGTTAGCTACACAACATTCAGCTCACGATTTTCGTAGTTTTTGGAATTCTACAAACAAGTTGAAGGGTAGACCGTTCCTGCCGGCGTGTATTTGTGATCCTAGTGATATAGCCAATATGTTCAAAGATCATTTTATCGTAAAATCATTGTTGGAACCACCGCTGTCAAAGTTGACTGAGGGACATACGGGTCGAATCGCAGTCGTTTTAGCTAAAGATGTCGAGAAAGTTATAAAGGGTGCCATGTCAAGGGGTAAATCACGGGGTCACGACGGCTTAAGTATTGAGCACTTGCAATTTGCAGGCCCTCACTTACCAATAGTGTTAGCCATGCTCTACTCTTTGTGCATTAGTCACTCATACTTACCAAGTGCCTTGATGAAGACTGTGGTGGTACCAATTGTGAAAAAAAAAGACCGGTGATGTAAGTGAGAAATTGAACTACAGACCGATTTCCTTAGCTACTATTGTGGCCAAAGTTCTTGACAGTTTGCTTGATTCAAATCTGGACAGATTTTTGAACATACATAACAATCAATTCGGCTTTAGACCAGGACTCTCTACGGAATCGGCCATTTTATGTCTTAATCAGACTGTTAAGTACTATACGGATCGCGGTACATCTGTTTTTGCTAGTTTCCTAGACCTGTCCAAAGCATTCGATCTGGTGAATTACGATGTACTATGGCAGAAAATGATTGGTACTGGAATGCCATTTGAACTTGTAGAAATCTTAAAATTTTGGTATCTGAACCAGGTTAATGTTGTGAGATGGGCGAGCTCGTATTCGGAACCCTATAAGCTGGAGTGCGGCGTAAGACAGGGTGGGATTACATCTCCCAAACTCTTTAATTTGTATGTAAACGCTTTGCTGGAGGAGCTCAGCAGCACACGTGTTGGCTGTCATATTGATGGAATATGTCTAAATAACTTAAGCTATGCACACGACATGGTGCTTCTAAGTGCCTCACCTTGTGGATTGACGAAATTATTGGGTATATGTGAGAAATACGCTCGCAGCCATGGTCTTGTTTACAATGTCCGGAAAAGCGAATGTATGGTTTTTCGAGTTCGAATATAATCCATTCATTTTGTCTATATATATTTGTGTGAAATCTGATAGAGTATGGTGTTGACGTTACGGTACATGTTATGTTGAGCTGTGCCCGCGACTTTGTTCGCGTGGAATAGTGATTTTGGATCTTTGGGCAGCGCTTTTGGATATAAATTATGAGTAGCTAAAAAAATCTACTTTACAGTATGCTTCTCTGTACACGATGTTAGACGTATGGCCATCGGGGACAAAAGCACACAGGCTGCTAGGATTGCGAAAACTTGCTAATTATTTGTTTAAACACTCAGTCGTGTAACTACCTACCTACAAACGACGACCCGGATAGTCCAGCGGTGTAAGATGACCGTTTGATTCGAAGGGTCGAGGGTTCGATCCCCGCACCGGGACAAATATTTGTATGGACTACAGATATTTGTTTCGGGTCTGGGTGTTTGTGTATGTGTTGTATGTGTACAACGGCACCCACGACACAGGTTTATACCTACTGTGGGGCTGTGAGTGTAAGCGTATTTTTTTTTTTTTTATAGACAATTATTATAAAGTTTGTAAAGTGTCAGTCAATTACTGCTACTCTATACATAATAAATATGCACTCCGTAAGAGCCGGTAGAAGTGAAAAACTCAATATAATCGTTGTGCATTTTAATCACTAATGCCACCAACATCACCACCATCATCACCACCTCCACCATCACCACAACCACTGTCATCAATACCACCTCCACCACCGCCACCACCACAAACGCCACCAACGCCATCAACGTCACCACCAACACCAACATCACCAAACACCTATGCCACCAATGACACCAACGCCACCAAAACCACCACCACTATCACAACCAATACCACCAACGCATCCAAAACTACCAACAACACCCCCAACGTCACCAATGCCTCTATCGCCACTAAAAACCACCACCGCCACCAACGCCACCAACAACACCACCAGAGTCACCAACAACACCTACGCCACCAACGACACCAATAACACCAATGACAACAACGACACCAATGCCACCAACGCCACCACAACCACTACCAACACCACCAATGCCAGCAACGCCACTAACGCCACCAATACCATCACCATCATCATCATCATAACCAACATCCGAAAGACGTCCATCCGTCTCCGCAGGACAAAGCCTTTCATTTTTATTCATTCACTAGCGAACGCGACAGTCCTCGTCTAGTCAAAAAAAAATAATAATTTAGCAGTTTTTTGTTCCTACCTATTTTAAAGTCGAGGACAAAATTCTCTTGAACAGAACCGTCACCCTGGTTTGACGTTAGGAACACACTACATTGCTTACAGTGAGTGCTTGTAATTTAATATGAACTTTATTCAATAGCAATAAAGCTCAAATTGACTCTACGTTTTAGTTAGAAAATGTTTGTATGGGAAAAAGAAACCGGCTGTTTTTAGGGTTTTCCCGGTAATTATTCGAATTTTTCTCACCTTTTCAACTTTCACTGGACTTTCAAAATCATTCAAAACCAAAATTAGCCAAATTGGTCCAGCCGTTCTCGAGTCTTAGCGAGACTAACGGACAGCATTTTATAGGTACAGATTTATTATGGAAGGTAATATACAACATAAGACCTAAAAATTTTAAGCGTCTACTTTCTACCGTTATTATTATCGAGCAAAAAATATACGAAATAAAAACACGTTTATTGTATGCCCCCTTGGATCCCTTAATATTTTCATTTTCTTATTTTTAGTAAATAATTTTGTCTTTATAGCGGTAATAAATACATAATTTGTTAAATTGTTAGCTTTCTAGCTATCACTATTTATGAGATACAGGCTGGTGACAGACAGACGGACGGACGGACAGACCGACAGACAGCGGAGGATTAGTAATTCGTGACATCACGTGGGTCCGTTTTAACCTTTAAGGTATGACACCTCCGTAAAATAGAACTAAGATAGAGAATAGCTTGAAAATATTCGATATGATTTTTTTAATTGACATAACTTTTTTATTTCTGAACCGATTCTCATGAATCAAACACTAAATGTTAAGTGAAACTTACCACAATATATTAGTGGAAACCGTACATATAACCGTATAAGCCGTTCCTGATGAGATTAGCGTGCACAAACACACAGACAAACATACATTTTTCCGGGATAACAAGTATCCAGTGTTGTGCGCCAAAGGTTAAAGTATAATCATACCAAGTTTCATTGTAACCGGACGGACAGTTTTTCTGTGATGCTTGAACAAACAGACAGACAGACAGACAATTTTTTTTCTAATCACATATTTGGGTTCGCTATCGATCTAGTAACATCCTCTGGTATTTATTTTTTCAATATTTTTAATCTACAGAATTTACACTTCTACAGTTTTATTAAAAGTATAGATAAAATAAAAAAGACATTTTGAAAAAACTAAAAACTGGTACAATATCCTGGTACCGACTCTCCCATATTATGACAGATGACGTGGAATTTTCTCACTTAATATCTGTCAAATTTAAAAAAACGGAAAACGGAACCTGCTGTTTGCTCCCGGAATCTTCTCTATAAAATATGTATATGGCCTCACTGATACTGGCTGTAGATAGTATGTATACATAATATGTACCTATATTACTTGACAAGAAATTGGTCAAAGGAGTGGTACAATTACTAATGAGTTAATTCTTGGAAGTGATTAATTAACGTAACCAATATTATGAACACCAATACGTAGCGTGTAGATTGGATCCCTGGGGTGTTAAGTGGATGCCGTCACGTACTTAAAATTCGGCGTTGAGTGGACTCGTTTTAACATACTAAATGCAAACTTTCGCAAATAAGCATGCAGTTCACATTGATGTTAAGTGATGACTACAGCCTATAGACACTCATACAAAGACCAAGGTCAAAATGCATGTGCGTTACCACTCCAGAGACCTTTTTTAATTAAATTACAGGGCCGTCCACCTGACCGGAACACGATAGTGCTGAACACTACCGTTTAGCGGCAAGTATATTAGGTAATGCGGTGGTGCCTACGCCCGCGAGCTCCGTCACTGGAGCTCTACCACCAGTAAGATATAAAAATATTATAGTTAAAAATGGCCTCTTTAGTAAAAACGTTTTTGAGAAACGAACCCGGAACACGATGCCAACATCCGACGCTATCATTACTTAAATCCGCTCTCGCTACACACGACCGGATTCGGTACGACGGACTGTCCGCTTCGTACCAAAACCGGACGTGTGTTACGACTAATAACGATGAGGGCATCAGATCATCGGATGTAATTTTTTCGATGCGCATCGATTACAAAAAACATAGAGCAACGCGGCCCACCGCTCGCGGCGGACCGGAGGGCAGTAGCCATAGCGTGTATTACCGATGCAAAACAGTCTGTAATTTTTTGCAGGGAAATGCGTGCGACACACACGCACACTACAAAAATCGTCTATTGCTACGAAACTCACACCTTCATTTTAACAAAATACAGAGACAATTTCACGCACACATTTAAATGTCTAGGCGACAGGTATAGGCCCATTTGGGCTTGTACTTTGGCAGAGGAGAAAGCCAGCTACTCCCCTCCGGTGTTGCTCTATGACAAAAAATCCACGAAAACACCCATCTTGATAAATAGTAGATAGAAACCTACTACAGACGTCCCGGATAGTCCAGCGGTGTGTGGCATCTGCTTGATTCGAGGGTTACGGGTTCGATCACCGCACGGCACCGTGACAAATATTTGAATGGCCTACGGATATTTGTTTCGAGTCTGGGTGTTTCTGTTGTGTGTGTACAATGGAACCCACGGCACAAGTTTATACCTAGTGTAGTGCTTTGAGTATTTTTGTATAAAAAAAATATGTTTACGGTTGCTAACATTAAAGAAATCACAGACTCATTGTTGTTCTTGAAGTTTCGCATTTGAATATCCATTTAGATTAAATATTCAAGGCAAAATTCCTGGGTATTTCCAATGATTCGATTTATAAATAGTAGGTACAATATGCAGATGCAGTCACGACTCTTATGTAGTTTGTGTTTCAATTATGTTATTTAAACCACTCAATATCAGCATAGGACGTTTGTAAACCTATGCCTAGGAGTGGTGACGTAACAGCATTCATACTTCTATTTTTTATTTTTTTTATATTTTTAAACTGTTATTTATTATGTTTTCCTCTTGCCCCTAATATCATCAGGGAGTGTGCAATAGCAATCAGGATTTCTGTAACTTTTTTAATTTTCCCCAATAGTCTTCCACAAGGTGGTATAACTCTCCCATTATTTATTAATGTTTATGTGTTATCTATCTATACATATATATAAAAATTTAATGCTGTTCGTTAGTCTCGCTAAAACTCGACAACGGCTGGCGGTCCAGCTTTGGCTAATTTTGGTTTTGAATGATATTTGGAAGTCCAGGGAAGGAAAAGGTTAGAAAATTATGAAGAAATTGAATGGAAATAGTAAAAAAACAACATTTGAATTTTTCGATACAAATAGTCTGTACCTATCAAACCCTCGACACATTATTTCATTCTGAGGCAAGAAGAAGTTTGCCGGGTCAGCTAGTCTTATATATACAAAAATCAATTGTTGTTCGTTATTCTCGCTAAAACTCGAGAACGGCTGGACCGATTTGGCTAATTTTGGTTTTGAATGATATTTGGAAGTCCAGGGCAGGTTTAAAAGGTAAGAAAATATGAAGAAATTGAAGAGAAATAGTAAAAACCACAATTTCATTTTCCCGTATAAATAGTCCGTATATTCTACACATTATTTCATTGTGAGGCAATGCAAACTTTGCTGGGACAGCAAGTTCGTTAATATTTGTAGCTCCTACTTCAAACATATTCGTAAATGATTTTATGTGATGCTCGAGATGACCTTGTGAGCTTTAATTTACCGAGCTCTGAAGTCCATAACTAGTCCAATAGATTTTAAAAACGTTCAAAGTCTATCGATCAATAAATTTAAGAAAGTAATGAAAGAACGTTTATATAAATGTAATTACTATAAGACCTGTGATTATCTTAATGATAATACGTCTTGGGATTTTAGCGATCGCTGCCAGGCTATTTCGTGATACTGTGATTTCGTGTATTCAGTAATTAGTATCTACTATTGTTAAGGGTTGAATAGTGTGAATACCCTGGCTGAAAATGAATTCCATCTTTTATTTTGCCGTATGCATATCCGGAACAGTCATGCACGCTTAAATGTCTTTGCCTTTGGCGGTGTCGTGTGGCGGGTTGCTCACTTCCCTCTAAAATGGTCGAGGAGGGCAATAGCTGTCACATGCGTCATACTCGTGAACGGGTGCTGTTGGTGGGGACTGGTCTGTTCTGGTTTGCAGGGGCTACATCACATTTAGTAGATAGCAGTTTATTTGCATCTATGCTATGGACGTTCACATTATTTGATTTTTCACGATAATCTGTACTAGATTTAAGCTCTCATTTAAAAGAGCTCTTACTGAGTTTGTTGGGTAGCGGAGTTCTTCTCAGTAGTGACTGCACTTGGAACTCTGCTAAGTGAATAACATTGATCTTGACGAATAAGTTTTTCTTTTTCTTCATTTATTATAATTGAAGGCATTGAAAAATTTTATGATTATTATGTTTTAACCAAGTAGTTTAAATTCTAATTTTTAATTTACTATTAATATATGATTTTGCTTTTACTATATGTAATGGTTCTTCGCTCTTGGTAGTTTATGATTTATTGACGTTTTGAAAGTATCTGTACAGATCTATTCGAAATAAAAATATTTTCTATTTCTATTTCTATTATGAGAATAAGCTCTTAAATTCAGTAAATCAATAATAAACAAACGTTTGCTAACAGAATTATTGTAGGTCTTCGATTTGATACATTATTATGATCATCTTTAGTTTTATCGTTGAAACTTTTAAAGATTACACTGAGAGTGTTTATTTAAGTTCAGCTTTATTAAAAGAATCAATAAACACTGATCTTATCTCCGAGGCTAATATATTTTGTGTGCCAAAATTATATGAAACATAGTTTATAATCCACGTGTGCCACCAACAAACCGCGTTTAAATTCGTTGAGTAGTTTCGAAGTTGTAGCGATAAATAGGTTTCACAAGTTTACGAGTAGGTAATAAAAAATCATCTGAGTGAAGAATGTGGGTTTTGATATTATAATAATGAAATGTATTAACTATATTTAATTTGAATTTGTTCAATAATTAATAATAATAATAATTGTATTTTTTACTGTTTTTCCAAATTGTATTAAATTTATTGTAAATTTTCTCATAAATGATTGGAACTCAAAAAACTTTAAAAAATTGTAACGAAAAAAATGTTTTTTTCATAAAAATGGTTGGGGAAAAAGTTTCTTCGCATTTTTTAAGATAATTCAAAACATTTTTTAATATAGTTTATTTAAATTTAATTAAAGTATATATGTACCATTTTGTTCGATAACCTTTTGCCATCTTGTAGGTAGGGACACGATCCCATTGCTATAAAAGTTTTGGGACTTCTAATCAAAATACCGCGACAAGTGGATTTGGCAGTCCTCTCGTGATGTTAACCTAACATTGCATAAAGAATTCTGAAGAGACCGAAACAGGTGGAAATCTGAAGGTGCAAGGTCAGGACTATACGGCGGATGCATTAACACCTCCCAGCCAAACTCTCTTAATTTTTGCTGAGTGGCTATAGATGTGTGAGGTCTACCGTTATCATGATGAAACACCACACCCCTTCTGTTGATCAATTCCGGCCGCTTTCTCTCAAATTCTTGCTTTAATCTCATCAGTTGTTCGCAATAAAGTTCAGAATCGATAGTCCTGCCTGGTGGTAATAGCTCATAATGAATAATGCCCTTTCAATCCCACCACACACACAACATCACCTTATTGCGAGTTAACCCGGGTTTCGCCACAGTCTGTGAAGCCTGACCGGCCTTTGACCACGACCTTTTTCGCACGTTCTTGTCGTACGTGATCCACTTTTCATCACCAGTTATCAGCTTCTTCAAAAATGATTCGGTTTCATTACGTCGTAATAAAGAATCACAAATAAGTACACGGTTCATTAGGTTTCTTTCAGTGAGCTCGTGAGGTACCCAAATATCGAGCTTTTTTTTTGTACCCAGCTTTTTTCAAATGCCCCCAAACTGTTTTGTGATCAATTCTCAGTTCTTCAGCTACGTCGTAACTACTGATAATTATGTCGATCTTGCTCCACTTTTTCAAAAATGGCATCCATTTTATCCGTAATAGGGCGACCAGAGCGAGGTGCATCTTTGACATCAAAATTTCCGGATTGAAAACGCTTAAACCAAATTTGTGCTACTCTCACAGACACTGCACTAGGTCCATAAACATCGCAAATTTTTTTCGCGGCTTGCGTTGCGTTTTTACCTTTTTTGTAGTAAAATTTTAAAATGTATCGAATTTCTTCATTAGATTCACTCATCTTGACAGTACGAAAAACAAATGAAAATCACACATTTGCCTAATTTGAATTTGGAATAATGTTCTTTAAAATTTTAACTTTCAATGATACCAAAACCAGCCAGATACAAATACTACAGCCAAAGAGATTTTATTACAAGTTCATACATACTATAATGCGAAAAGACTTTTTCCCCAACCTATTATTAATTTATGTAGCTTATAAGCACGCATGTTTTGGATTACAATTTCGATCATTACTTTGATACAAACTCCTGAATGTAAAATGAAATTGTTATTTGTTTTGTGTGCTATATCTATACTTATAATAAAACAGTAAAATCCGCGTGTCTGTACATTGTATATATTTACGAAAAACTAATTGGGGGCGATGTTAAAATAGTAGTAGAACACTTTTCAATCATTTTTATTTTTTTTTGTCTGTCTGTTTGTCGGTTGTCTGTTTGTCTGTTTGTCCCTTTGTCCAGGCTAATCTCCGAAGATACTGGAGGGATTCGAATGAAACGTTTTGTGGTGTATAGATACTAAGCCTGGCCAACATTTAGGCTACTTTTTACTGCGGGAAAATCCCTCATTCCCACGGGAATCTCTACATTTAATAAAATCGTAGGTAAGTCAAAACTGTACATAGAATATTTTGTAAAAGAATACTTGGAACGTGATCTACAATAGAAATCGAAGCCAAAAATATAGTTTTCAGATTTTTTGTCTGTTTGTCTCTATGTATGTCCGGGCTAAACTAAAAAAGTACTGAATGGATTTACTTCAAATTTTGCATGAACATTACTAACCGGTTCGGTCAACATATAGGCTACATATTATCATGCTATCTCCTACGGGGGAAGAGCTGTGAATCTTTAAAATCGTAGAAAAGTCAAAACTGTTCATTGTTTTTTTGTTTTAAATAATATTTGGGGCGTGATCTACTATCGATACCGAAGCCAAATTTAGTGTTTGTTTGTCTGCATGTATGTCCGGGCAAACTCAAAATTACTGAATGGATTTACTTCAAATTTCGCGTGAATATCCGAGAATTTTCAAGGACACCGCATTGCGTAAGGTTAATAGGTATCGTGAATCCAAATAATGGCGAAAGCAATTGCCTGCGGTTGTTACTTCACACGGTCCGAGGCCCAACGTATTTCGCTTTTCTGAGGACATTTGATGGCGTGGAGTGTCCCACTTTCCGCGCAGCCTGCAAAGCACGTCACCTTCTTGACGGTGACCAAAACTGGAATAACACCCTCGCGGAGGTTAGCGTCAGTGACGGAGAAGTATCGCCATCATCTGTCTGAAGATTTTCTATGAGCTTTGAGACACGTGCTACTGGAGACGAAGTCGAAGTAACTAATGAACGCATGCTGAACATCTGTCTTAGTTGATTTCAAGATGTGGTCATTTCCACCGCCGATTGAACTATCAAATGTGGGTTACCAGCTCCCCAATCATCACCCCATCAAGACCGTAGAAATTGGAAGTATAACGCTGAGACAAATTACGATCCGGGCGAAATGACCATCTCACTTTGTTCTCTTCAGAGCAAAAACAAATTTATGATACCGTCCTTGAAAGCGTTGGCAAAACCAGGGTAAAATGTTTTTCTTGGATGCTCCTGGTGGAACAGGAAAAACATTTGTTACCACTGACATACTTGCAGAGGTCAGAAGGCAAGGCAAAATTGCTATTGCTGTAGCGTAGGGAATTGCTGCCACACTGCTTCCGGAAAGCAAGACAGCACATGCCATGTTTAAAATTCCCTTACATTTAGAGAGCGCCGAAACGACTGTTTTTGGTGTGTCATGTAACAGCGATAAGGGACACGTGCTCAAGGATTGCTCCCTGATTGTATGGGATGAGTGTACGAAGGCCAATAGAAAGGCAGTTGAGGCCGTGGACAGAACCCAGCAGGACATCCGCAGTAACGAACATTTGAGTGGGTGGTGTCACATTACTGTTCACTGGCGATTGCCGGCAAACGCTTCCCGTGGTGAAGCGAAGATTGAGGGCTGACGTGGTGAATGCTTTGTTGTCATGATCTTAACGAGTTCGTACGCTGCCCTTGATCATTAATATGAGAGCTCGGCTCAGCGACAATGCACATTATTCCATGGCATTTCTGAACTTCCTGTCAGCAAGCGGACTTCCATCGCATTCCATCAAGCTGAAGGTAGGTGTCCCGATTATGCTTCTTCGGAACTTATCTCCTCCGAAGTTGTATAACGGGACTTAAAGCCATCTCGCTTCACAGACACACCATTGAGGCGGAAATTCTTACGGGTTGTTTCATTGGTGAGGCAGTATTTATATACCACGCCTCATGACTTCACGTTCCAGTTCAAGCGCGTACAGTTGAATGTTTGCTTCGCGATGACCATCAATAAGTCGCAGGGGCAGACACTGAGGGCAGCGGGTGTTAGCCTCAGGACGAGTCGCTTCTCACACGGGCAACTGTACGTCGCTTGCTACCGCGTCACCAGTCCTGACCTTCTTTACATTTTGGCTCCCGGCAGAATAACTACCAACGTATAATAGTTTATAGGAAAGTGTCGTAAGGTTTGATACCTTTGTACGTATTTTTACTCGTCCGGGAATATACTACTGCATTATTTTCTCTATTTCCTTCAGTCACATCTTAGGACTGAACTCAGCAGGATTCCCATATGACTCCCTTCACTTGCTTCGCTTGCAAAATAACTTATAGTTTTAATTTAATGCTATTTCAAAAGTTGTTTGCATATAATGCTAAAGCGACATTGGCATCTTAGGTATGTTTGGTGCTGTACTGCCTTCACGCAGACGACGTTGCGGGCAGCAGCTAGTTGATAATAAATAAATAAAATAAAATAATACATTACAAACTTATAAAGTGTACCTACTGAGAAACGGAACCCTACAATTACCTAATTACTGCAGCAGGAAACTAATAAAAATATTAGTAGCAGGGTTGCCACATTTTGGGGGACAAAAATCGAAACAATTGGGAAAGTAGACGGATTCGGTTCGATTAAGGTCATCAGATAGACTACAGGAAAAAATAAAAATCTTTTTGTTTTAAAGGTTATTTACTTTTAAAACTACCTATAGAGTAAGAATCAATTCAAGTAATAAGAAAAAAAATAATGAAAGAAATCTTCCCATTTGGTCCCTTCATCCGAGTTCATACTGAGACCGGAGCCCGGAGAAGTTCTGGCAGATCATGAAGAGAAGATTTTTTGTTCTAAAGATATTAAGGTCCAGAAAATCAAACCTAAGAGTACAAGATATTCACTGGCGAGAAGGCGTGGGGAGGATAGAACGTCAATTCAATTTTAGCGATTGTCACATGTTAATAAATATGTATATATAAAAATCAATTGCTGTTCGTTAGTCTCGCTAAAACTCGAGAACGGCTTCACCGATATGGCTAATTTTGGTATTGAATGATTTTTGGAAGTCCAGGGAAGGTTTAACGGGTAAGAAAATATGAATTGAATGGAAATAGTAAAAACCACAATTTCATTTTCCCTTACAAATAATACGTATCTATAAAATCTTTGACACATTATTTCATTGTGAGGCAATACGAAGTTTGCTGGGTCAGCTAGTTAGAAATAAAATAAATAGGCCCCCGGGTCGCGGGCCGATCGGAAGTGTCCCGTCAGAATCGGAACGGGTGGCAACTGTAATTAGTAGACATACCTAAGCGATGGTAGATATTTATAATACGTATAAGTTATGACGGATATAAGCTTTCCATTGAATACAAACCACTCTGCCCATTGCTGATTCAGTACAATAAAACTCATCGGTCGTATCACACGAGAATTTGAAAAATAACGTGACATACAAACATGAGTTCTATTTTTGAAATCGCGTTTTTAGCTTTTCTTGCAATAGTGAGTGGACAGCCGTGTGATGATATTAATAGCATTGATTTAAGTGACGGAACAGTTTTTAATGATGGCAGAATAGTAAAAGACGGGACGACGTACCCGCCCAAACATATTTATACGCGAAACACAACAACGGGCTTTAAAAAATTTGGTTGCGTGTGTAATATAAAAACTTGTTTTCGCAAATGTTGTCCTCTAGGACAAGTCAGGTATGATGGAAGCTGTACAGATATGAGTCATAAAGATACTCTGAAGAACAACGGTCTGCAAATTCATTTTTTTGAAATGCCAAAGGAAATTTTGAAATTTGACAAATTTGATGTCCATTTATTATCTGGAATACCGTGTGAGGAAGGATATTTTGAAAAAGACGGAATGGTGTTTGTCCAAAAGGTAATAATATAGTTTCTAATATATTGAAGGAATCATCATATATGCTGCTTACCGCTCTAATCGAAGACGTTTGAAACTCAAGTTTTTTTTGTTATGGACGCATGCAGGTGGCACGTATCGAGACGGAAATAATCTAATTCATCGGGCAATCGGCAAGTGCAAAAGATGCTCTCAGCCTAAATAAAAGTTAGCGCAACCGCCTAAGAAAGACCCGCGGCTTAGAACTTTAGAACGTTGCGGAGGTCCCCCCCCCTCAAGGGTTTCCGCCTTGTCGTGGCTCAGCACCCCCCAACCAGAGAGTTGTAATTAGAAGTCATTTTCAATCATCATTTTTTACAGATTTATCTGTTTAGAACGATAATTGGAGCGCGCATGTTATCTATCGCGTCAACTGTCAATCGACTGATCGTAATGTTAACCTAAGGTTACATTTATTGCTGCGCAACATCTGTTTTCTTTTTCTCTCATAAAAACCTTTTCCGGACGATTTGACAATTTTAAATACAACAGAAAAGAATTAAAGGAATCGGTCTTACCGTTTTCGTTTAGTAATTCGTAATTGGTAGGTACTCGTATAAAGCGTCACAGACAGACAGACAGCGCTACTTTCAAATCTTTATACTTTTTTCGATAACTTTACGTCAACTCTACGGGTGCTTTATCACAAGGTCATGAGAGCTATATTTATAAAAGTATAGAAACAATAGCACTTAACGGATTTTGTCGGCAATTAATTACTACAGCAGGAAACTAATCAAAATAAAAGTTGTTAGTATAAGCGATAATATATTTGAAATACACAAGTTATGACGGATATAAGCTTCCCATTAAATACAAACACTCTGCCCATTGCTGAATCAGTATTATAAAACTTATCGGTCGTACCACACGAGAATTTGAAAAATAATTTGACATACAAATGGCGCGAAACATGTGTTCTATTTTTAAAATCGCGTTTTTTGCTTTTCTTGCAACAGTGAGTGGACAGCCGTGTGATGATATTAATAGTATTGATTTAAGTGACGGAACAGTTTTTAATGATGGCAGAATAGTCAAAGACGGGACGACGTACCCGCCAAAACATATTTATACGCGAAACACAACAGCGGGATTTAAAAAATTTGGTTGCGTGTGTAATATTAAAACTTGTTTTCGCAAATGTTGTCCCCTAGGGCAAGTCAGGTTTATGGGAAACTGTACAGATATGAGTGATAAAGATATTCTAAAGAAAAACGGTCTGCAAATTCATTATTTTGAAACGTCTAAGGAAATTTTGAAATTTGATAAATTTGATAAATCTGATGTCCATTTATTAACTGGAATACCGTGTGAGGAAGGATATTTAGAAGACGATGGAATCTGGTTCGTGCAAAAGGTAATATCCAATGTTGTATCTAATATATTAAAGAAAACGTTAATCTTTAAATAATATATTATGAATAACGATGCTTACCGCTTAATTCGAAAACGGCTGAACCTAAATTCCTTTTTCAAATCAAATTTAAAAAGTAGAAATTATTGTGAGCAACGAACAGACTGCTTTTTTTATTCGACAATAACTAAAGTTACCTTAACTTCAATTTGAACTAACTAAGTCTGATGACTGAGCTACTGTAGTCTTCTAGGTAATTAAAAAAAAACATCAATTCATATAACAATTTAATTTAATTCTAAACATCACAGTCACTCCACGTCAAAGGAGATGTTGCGAGCTCGGCTCTGGTTCGTACACGTCCTCAAAAAATGGGTAAATTAAAGAATAATCCGAAAAAAATACAATTAATTTATTCAAGAATATATTTATGAGTTACAACCACATTTAATTCAAACGATTTTATCATTTTCAACTATGTTTAACATGGCGGCGATACAGCCGACGCTTGGGATCAATCGATTTCGATAGTATTTAGAAAATATCTCTTTTTTTCTCCAAGTACTATATAATCAAAATACAATTTAAAAAATAAAAATGTCAAAATGACATCGCCCGCCATATTCGCCAGGTTGGTTTTGAGTTGCAATTCTAACTGCAAATGATGTTTTGTAACTGCAAACAACGCTAAATAAGTGAAAATATGCAGTAAAAAACGTTTTTATATTGACTTTGCCTGTTTAATTATATTGTGTACAATACATGGCCGGAGGTCCATAAATTTTTCCAACATCTCCTTTGCTGAACTCTGATGGCTAGCAAAAAAATATCTTGAACTTTGAGACTGTTTTAGTCCTCAGAACTTAGCTTTAACCTCAGAATTAAACTGCATACAATGAATCATGGCAAGTTCCATTTACCGATTTGTACAGAAAAAAAAAGAAGGTAGGTACAAGTTAAAGCAGCTTAGCAATATTATCTTAGGAATCTAAAGAACATTTCCCTCTATTTAAAATAGTTTTAACTCACCGGAATAGCCAGTTGAAAATAAATTAAAGTTTAGTATGGAGTGCATCTACTGTCCCTAAAAAAGACCATTCTTATTCCGAAGAGTTATAAAATGATCTTTTATACCTATTCACTAAATAATATTAAAATCAATCAAAATCACGTAATCGGCGTGCATGTATGAAGAGAATGATGAAGGTAGACGAGGCACGATAGGTTTGTCAGGAACGGGATATCTGGCGCTCTACACTCTCTGCCTACCCCGTTAGGGACCTGGCGTGAAGATACATACATAGTATTAAAATTTGAAAGAGGTTTTAGCGTGTACCTTTTTTCTTTACTAATCTTGCCATGATCCTTTGCGACACATGTCATTGACTTTTGACATTGCTATGCAAGACGTACACACGTACACATCTAACAACAAACAGCGTTGTATTTGTAGTATTTTTTTTTTTATTGTTATGGCATCGCTATTACGCATATTGTCAGTATCAAGTAAAACGATATTTCGTATTCGTAATAAGCAGCGTATAAGTCAGAGTCAGTCAGTCAATTTAATAGTCAGTCAGTCAGAGTCAGAGTCACAGTCAGTAATTCAATTAAAGCGATAGCTACTTTAACAGAACATTTACCATGAAGTTTTGGAGGCAACCTGATAGACCGTTTTTTCGCACTGTTATTCTATTATATTTCAATTTACACGGGCACTGTAATAAACCTATATCAAACAAAATGCCACCAACTTAATTTAATATAACTCAAAAATACACCAAGAAAACGAAATAAAATAAGAGCACCACACGCCTCTTTCAAGGTTCCCGCCAAAACTCAATTTGTAGTATTTGTATACTCTTTGTATTTGTATACTCTTTGAACATACCTACCACGTCCTCAGACTAAAGCCGTGTTAGAAGTTCTAACTTAGAACTAAACTAGTAACTCACTTGGATGCCATGGCGTTGTTGCCGGCTACGTATCGAAGCAGCTATTATTTATATAGCTAGTATTTAAATACACGATACCTAAGTCACCTGACCACCGTGTGGCGACGTCTCCACAGCATACTAACTGCTTGGATGCATAGCCGGCAATGTGGCCATGACATCCTAGTGAATTAGGGCCCTTCCATTCACAATGCTTCTGATGGATAAATCTTCAAAATCTTTCAATTCCTACATAAAAGAAAAACATAAATCTATTCATCATAATCATAGTAATTCACTTAGTAGAGTCCCAAGTGCCTCAGTAGCCTAGCAGTAGCAGGCCACTACTATTACGCTGGAGGTTCTGGGTTCGATTCCCGGTTCGGGGACTATCAGGGATAACGGTTAAAAAGCCTTTATCACTGGTTCTATTGGGATTTTTTCCATTTTCTGGAAGTTTCCCAGTACCTCGAAGTTTGGTAATGTGCCCAGAGATGGCAACAGGCTCGCCACCTATTACATTGGCCAAAACGTAACCGGCGAATCGTGGGTGTTTGCATGCATGATTGAATGCATGCATTTGCCTCTGCCTACCCCTTCGGGGATTACAGGCGTGAAGTTATAAACATATATAATTTACTTAGTAGAGTCCCAAGTGCAGGCTCTACTGAGAAGAACTCCGCCACCGAACAAACTTAGTGTGTTGCTCTTTTTGTCAAAAATCCTTAGATCTAATACAAATTGGAATGAAATAGAATACAGATATTGAGAATGTCCATGGCATAGGTATGCAAATATTCATCAAATACACACATACATACCTATACTCATCAAAAACTTGACACTGTGATTAACGAGATAGAAAATACCACCCACAAACCACAACAGACTAGTCCCTACAATCATAATAGTCATGTAGCGTGGTTAAACCAATGATATTCTATTATGTTACTATGCTCACTGGTTTAAACATAGTAGATATGTTGTCAGTCACGACACTTTACTATTTACTGGATTGAAGACGCACGCCGTATGGCGGATATAGCAGTGCAAGCGAACTAGGGTGACACGCTCTACCGATCTTCCAATAAAACGCTTTTTCACTATTAATTTCCTTCTTCTGATTTCTTCCTTTGGTAGTGATCCGAGTATTCCGAGTGCTGTCGACAAACTGTACCGGCCATATTTTTTTTTTTTTTTTAGGTCGGGTTTTGTGTAGGCCGCCTGTCTCGAGACGGCACTAGTCTACTTCACCGGGCAATCGGCGAGCGCAGAAGGCGCTCCAGCCTAAGCAAAAAAGTTAGCGCAACTGCCTAAGGGTGACCCATGCGGGTCCGTGCCTTGGCTTAGGACGTTGCGGAGGGACATATGAGACATATGCGATTATGGGCGGTGCAACTTTCGCTCTACTCCATTCGGTTGGTGATAACCGGAATGTCATCGGCCTCGCGGGGCCGGAGATAGAGTCGGGATCAGGGGCGGGCGCGGCGCGAAACGCGTCGGCGCGTTGTATTGGCGGTTTGTGCAGTGTGATTCTGTAAATGATTGTTCATAGCGGCGATGGCCAACGTGGTCTCATCGTCCGGATCTTTTAAGACGTGCCTTGGACGTCTCCTTTTGGCGCGATCAAAAGGAGTGTAAATCGCGGCCGCTCTGACCAGCGGATTCGGGTGGTGACTCGCCCGATCGAAATAGCGAGCTGAAGCTCGCTTCATAAACTGCCGGATGGTAGGCAGGTTTGCGTCAATGTGCAAGTTTTTATTACGTACGTACCAAGGCGCGCCTACGGCTCTACGTAAGAATCGATTCTGCAAAGTTTGAAGCTTGCGTAATGTTGTGTTTGTCGCGTGGGCGAATACCGGGGACGCGTAACATAATATGGGCCTTATGCAGGACGTATAGGCACGGAGTTTGTTCCGGGCCGATAGCTTGCTCTTTTTGTTTAATAAACAATGTAATTGGGACAACACGAATGCAGCCTTTGCGCGCGCTGCTTTTACATGTGCAGCGAAGGTCAGATGCCGATCAAGCGTCACTCCTAAGTATTAGATTTTGTCCATCCAGGGGATGGGCTCGTCAAACATAAGGACTGGGGCTACGTTAGGTCTGGGAGCGCGGTCCCGTATAAAGATTTTGGGGTGTAAGTGGCGCCTTACCATCCTGGTGCCGCAGCCAACCTTACCTGCACGTGGTGCACCCTGCCGACCAGCAAACAAGGCTCTGGCGACTGGTTCCACATGGTTGCTGGGTCGGCACTACCAGCGTAATCCCTCCTAGTGTCCTGCTTGGTGGTAAGGTCCCTTGGGTCCTGCCTGGCTAGCTACCACCCTCAGGTCGTAATCTGCCGCCAAACGTCTTCGGGCGTGTTCCGGCTTCCGAGCCTGAGAGCCAGTCCCCCCCCTCCCCTCCCCCTATCCTCTTCCTCGTTCCTATCCTTGATGTGCACCGTATTGTCCGCCCCCGGGGCCGGTATGTGTAAGGACATCTTGCGCTCAGGGGCGCAACATGTTGGCCCGGGGGCCAGGGAGAGCCGATGAAACGGTAACGGTCCGCTGCCGCCCGCCGGTCAGTAGGGGACCCGAACCCAGGCCTCTCTATTAAACTCTGGCCTGGGAGGCTGTCCCGCCAACCGGTGTTAAGTCCCGTGTGCAGTCGTCGTGCCGGAGTAAGAGACCGGAGTGGGCCCGGCGCCTGTGCACGGGGGGGATCGGGGGTCCTTCCGTCCCCCGGACCAGCAAATTGCACCACCTCTGTGTGCAGATGGTCTGATGCACCTGCAACTTTGCCCCGCGGGCGGTCAATGCGGTGCACATCATCATTCTTTCCCTTATCCGACGCTGTTAGGAAGTTAAATATAAAAAATGGTCAAAAAAAAGAAAAAAAGTAGAAACGCAGCGGACGCCCCTCCCACATTTACTGTGGACATGTGCAACATCAGGGGTTTACATACCAACCTTAACGCCGTTCACCACCACCTTGAAACGGCTAAGCCGGCCCTACTCTTTCTGACGGAGACACAAATATCCTCTCCACTTGACACATCGTACCTTACTTACCCCGGCTATACTCTGGAGAACACTTTCGTTCGCCGCGCCGGGGTATGTCTGTATGTCCGAGAGGATGTCTGTTGTCGCCGTCTTGACCATTTTGAAGACAAGGACCTGTCGCTATTGTGGGCACGCGTGGATTACGGTGGATCTACCCGAATATACGCGTGCGTGTACAGGTCCTATAGCGGAGACGGGGAGACAGCCCGCTTATTCGAGCACATCCAACAGGTGGTCGACACAGTGCTTGTGCAGTATCCTTCTGCGGAGTTGGTGATTCTTGGTGACTTTAACGCACACCATACGGAGTGGTTGAGTTCCCGGATCACGGACTTCGCTGGAAGATCTGCACACGATTTCGCGTTGGCTAATGGACTCTCACAAGTTGTAACCGGGTTTACCCGGATACCAGATGTCGAGGGTCACACTGCCTCTTTGCTGGATCTTCTGCTGACCTCACATCCTGCCAACTATCAGGTGGTGGTCGAGGCTCCCTTAGGATCCTCGGACCACTGTCTGGTACGCACAAAAACCTCATTGTCGGTTCGAGCGCCGCTGCGGCCCTCGGCAACTCGACAAGTGTGGCATTACAGGTCGGCAGACTGGGATGGACTGAGGGAGTTCCTGACGTCCTACCCATGGAGGCAGCTTTGTTTCTCGTCGGAAGATCCGAGCACGTGTGCCGATGCTGTAACCGATGTGATACACCAGGGAATGGAATGTTACATTCCGTACTCTGTGGTATCCATTGGCGGACAGTACCAGCCCTGGTTCGATAAGTCCTGTGCTGTGGCTTTTAGTCACAAGCAGGAGGCTTACAGAACCTGGACTGCGGCTCACGCTTGTAAGGATCCTAATACCTCCGGCCTTAAGAGAGCACTCAACGCTGCATCCAGGTCCACTAAGCGGCGCATGGCCAAAGCGAAATCGAAGCACATCGGTAGAGTTGGCAGGAAACTAATGAGGCACCCTCCCGGGAGCCGTGCCTATTGGTCTCTTGCCAAAGCTATCGAAGGGAATTTTTGTCGGTCATCTTTCCCACCACTGCGTAAAATTGACGATAGCCTGGCCCACACGGCAAAAGAGAAAGCTGACCTTCTGGGCAGCCTCTTTGCCTCAAACTCGACTCTTGACGACATGGGTATCACAGCGCCTACCATCCCGCGCTGTGAAAGCTCTATGCCTGACGTCAAATTCACTCAGAAGAACGTCAGGCGAGCTCTTTTATCCCTTGACGTCAAGAAGTCGAGTGGGCCGGACTCCGTCCCTGCGGTGGTGTTGAGGATGTGCGCTCCCGAGCTGACCCCCGTTCTGACGCGCCTGTTCTCGCTTTCCTACGATCAAAGAACCGTACCGTCTGCGTGGAAGACCGCCCTCGTGCACCCGATACCCAAAAAAGGGGATCGCAGTGACCCGGCCAATTATAGGCCCATAGCAATAACCTCCCTACTCTGTAAAGTCATGGAGCGTGTGATCAATACTCAACTGCTGCAGTATCTAGAGGATCATCAGCTGATCAGTGACCGCCAATATGGATTTCGTCATGGCAGATCTGCTGGTGATCTTCTAGTATATCTCACGCACCATTGGTCCCACGCCTTGGACAAGAGTGGGGAGGCATTGGCTGTAAGCCTGGACATTGCTAAGGCCTTTGACCGGGTCTGGCACAGGGCACTCCTCGCGAAACTTCCATCCTACGGTCTTCCCGAGAGGCTATGCAACTGGACAGCCAGCTTTCTGTCTGAGCGTTATATACAAGTCTTAGTTGACGGTCAGCGCTCAGACAGACTACCTATCAACGCTGGTGTGCCGCAAGGCTCTGTGTTATCTCCCACGCTTTTTCTTCTGCATATCAATGAAATATTGGAGCAAAACTCCAATTTTCATTGCTATGCTGATGATAGTACGGGAGATGCACACTACACTAGCCGTGCAAATGCCTCTCGGACACTTATCGAGGAAAGCAGGACTAGACTTGTGTCTGAAATCGAGCACTCTCTGGAGCGGGTCTCGGATTGTGGTCGTCTTAATTTAGTACAGTTTAACCCCTCGAAGACACAAGTCTGCGCGTTCACCGCAAAAAAAACCCCATTCATTGTAGCACCACAGTTCCAGGGCATTCCGCTCGCCGTTGATAAGAGTATCGGTATCCTGGGCGTTGACATATCGAACGAAGTGCAATTCGGGAGTCACATTGAGTGTAAGACCAAGTTGGCATCCAAAAAGTTGGGGGTGCTTAACAAAGCGAGGCAGTATTTCACATCGGGGCAGCTACTACAGCTTTATAAGGCCCAAGTGCGGCCCCATCTGGAATACTGCTCTCATTTGTGGGCGGGAGCCCCCAAATACCAGCTTGGTCCACTTGACTCCCTACAAAAACGCGCCGTTCGTATTGTTAACGATCCAGGACTTACCGACAGGCTCGAACATCTGAGCCTGCGCAGAGACATTGGGAGTCTGTGCGTGTTGTACCGTCTCTACAATGGTGAGTGCTCTGCGGAACTGTTTGACATGGTGCCACCGTCTCTTTTCCTACACCGTACTACCCGCCGAAGAGAGAAGTTCCACCCACACCGACTGGACACCTGGCAGTGCTCAACGGTGCGGTTTTCACGTTCGTTCCTGCCCAGAACGTGTAAATTGTGGAACGAACTTCCCTCTGAAGTGTTCCCTAGGTGCTACAATATGGGGTTCTTCAAAAATGGCGTCAAAAGAGTCCTTCAGGGCTGGCAGCGCGTTGGCAACTCCCCTGGTGTTGCAAATGTTCATAGGCGACGGTGACCACTTTCCATCAGGTGGCCCGTTTGCTTGTCTGTCAATCTTCAGACATAAAAAAAAAAAAAAAAAAAAAAAAAGAGTATGGCAGCGCTCTTGCTAGGATTTACCTCTATACGCCAGCGGCGGAACCAAGAGTCAAGGTCTTTGGCCGCCGCTTGCAGGGCTTTCCTTATGATCTCTGGCTTTCTGCCAGAAACGTAAATAACAGTGTCGTCAGCGTACATTGCCACCTGAACGCCGTGGCGGACAGGGATATCGCTAGTGTCTAGCGTGAACAGGAGGGGGGAGAGTACGGATCCTTGGGGCACACCGGCTGTTATGGTGTGACGGTTCGAAAGGGTACCCTCGACTCGATATCGAAAGCCTTTGTCCGACAGAAAATCACGAATGATGTGCACGATTTGGGTGGGCACTCCGAGAGTGTACAGCTTATATAACAAGCCGTTGTGCCACACGCGGTCGAACGCTTTAGCGATATCGAAGAAGAGGGCTCCCGTCATAATCTTTCTATCGAATTTACTGAGTATATGCTCAGTGATTCGATGTACTTGATGGACACAGGAGTGGCGAGCACGGAACCCGAACTGTTCGTCCGGTATCAAGTGCCGCACTCGGGTGAAATCTAAGAGTCGAGCGTGTACCGGCCATACAAAACTGCCCTACTTTTATTCTAAAATCTCAAGGTCATCGAGCTTAAGAAAACCTCTGGTGATTGGTTATTGGTTCAAGTAACCAATCACAAGAGATATTTAAATTTCAAGTAAACAAATTTTACTATCCATGATTGGTTGATTCGAAAAACCAATCAGCTATCAGATCTATTTGGCCAATTAAAATCTCTATGTATCTCACTCAGATCATTACCGGAAGGAAACAAACAACATCAAAAATCTTTATTTTCAGATAAAATAAACACATTACAACTATAAAACTTACATGAAACTATTACAAATGTTCAAAGATACAAACAGAAGTCAAGAAAAACAAACATATTCAAAAAACTATAAAATTATACACGAAAAACTGTTAAATTATACAAAATAAAGTAATATTAAACACAAACGAGCTTTAAGTGACACAAGACTATTAATTACACTCTAAATTACACAAATATTACATAAAAAAGACAAAATCTAAAAATAGAAGTTATACAATACTCTAACGCTATTGGTCACTTCAGCACTATCTACGTTCCGACAACGTATACTATTGTGTACTATGCTATCGATGACTACACAACGCTATTGTTCTATGTCGTCTACGCGCTGACAACGTATACTATTGAGGACTGTATGGTCGATCACTATCAAAACTGTTTTTAAATCACAAATACTGTTCACTATTCACGAGCGTCCTGCGGTCCTGTATATCTGCGGTGAGCACGATGCCATCAGGTCCCAGGAACGTATCGATGACCCGGCCACGAAGCCAGGTGTTGCGAGGTGAGTTGGGGTCCGTGACTTGGACCAGGTCCCCAACTTGGACTGTGGGCCCCTTGTCGTGGGGCTCCCGCCGCTGTTGAAGCCCAGGCAGGTACTCTCGCAGCCACCGGTCCCAGAACAGGTCAGCGAGCCTCTGGGTGGCGCGCCAGCTGGATCTGAGTTGCAGGTCTCCGTCATCAAAGGTCCCGGAAGCTGAGACCTCACCGGAACCTCCCAACAGGAAGTGATTGGGAGTCAGGGCCTCAGGATCTTTTGCGCTCACTGAGACGTGGGTTAACGGACGGCTGTTTACTGTATATTCTGCTTCTATTAGTAATGTGTGCAGAACTTCTTCTGTAGGGTGCTTTTCATGGAGCGTCGCTGTCATCGCTGTCTTCACTGATCGCACCATTCGTTCCCAGGCACCGCCCATGAAGGGTGCACCGGGTGGTATGAAGCGCCATGAGATCTTCCGTTTCGCTGCCTCTTCTATCGTAGACCTGTCTATTGCCTCTCGTAGCTCCTTGTCAGCGGCCTTCAAGTTGGTCCCGTTGTCGAACCAAATCTCCGTCGGGCAGCCTCGGCGTGCTATCATTCTTCGTAGGGCCATGATAGCGGAGCTCGCGCTGAGAGAGCCCGCTATTTCTCGATGTATGGCACGTGTCGTGAGGCAGGTGAAGATCGCCACGTATCTCTTCTGGTGGGATCTGCCAGTCGAAACTGAAAGCGGACGGAAGTAGTCGACCCCTGTGTAGGTGAAGGGTCGCCGGTGATGGGCGAGACGACACGATGGTAGGTCCCCTGTTCTCGGATACGGTGGTGTCTGTGTCTTCATTCTACAGTGAAGGCAGCGTCGTACGATTGTACGAGTAATCGGTCGTACACGTAGAATCCAATACTGTTGACGACACTCGTTTACTGTAGCTTCGACGCCCGCATGGTGAAGCTTACCATGAATGTTCTCTTCTCTATCCATAGCTTGACTGTGCGATGATTGCCATCTAACATCATCGGACTTCTATTAATTCCTGGAGCTTTCTCTATAGCTTCTATGCGGCTGCTTAAACGTAGAGCCCCTTCGGTGTATTCTGTGCTGAGCTGTTGAAGACGACTATCTTTGTTCACTATTTTCTGTTTTCTGATATCTTCTATTTCTTGGCCGAAGGTTTCTTCCTGTGTAACACGCATCAGAAGAGCTTCTACCCGAATGAGGAGTTCGGCAGATACGTGGATGAACTTCTTTTCTGTTTCAGTCTTCTTTTGTGTGTGTTTTTTGACTGTTTTGTTCATCTTCTTTCTCCAGTCTGGATCTTTCTGTTTGTTTTTTACAGTTCTGCTGTAGTTGACTGTGCCTGTTGATGGCTTGCAGAGCTGAATGAAGATGAGAACCCGTGCTGTGGCGTAGCGCAGCCTCTCCCAGTTAGAGAAGCGAGAGGGCACTGGTAGAGCTTCTGACAGTCTCAGTTGGTTTCTGTCTGTTATCAGATGGACTGCCTCTTCGCCTCTAGGTTCTGACGGCGCTGGAGCTGAAGTGTCCGCTGGCCACGTGTCCTCCGGTTCCAGGAGGAATTCTGGACCCGTGTACCATCTGTGGTGCTTGTTAAATGATGGTGGCACCTTTCTGGTGGCGTCGTCAGCTACATTCTGCTTACTCGGGATCCATCTCCACTCGTTGACTGTTGATGTTTCTTCTATGGCGGCGAGTCTATGCGCTACATAAGGTTTGTAGGCACGAGGTCCTGTCTTGACCCAGGAAAGCACTGTTCTACTATCTGTCCAAAATGTTTTCGAGTCTAGTTTTCTTTCGCGTTCTCAGTCATACGAGAACGCGAAAGAAAACCAGACTCGAAAAATCTTCACCTTTCGGCAAGACGGACTCCTAGTACTGCGGCCTGCAGTTCTAATCTTGGTATCGAGGTAATAATAATAATAATAATAATACTCTTTATTGCACACAATAGAGAACAATGCAGAAAAAACAATTAGGACATAAAGTACAACAGGCGGCCTTATCGCTAACAGCGATTTCTTCCAGGCAACCTTACATGTAAAGAAACCAATTCAGGAAGTAGTAGGGGTGTACAACATAGTATTTTAATCAACAATTAAAAGTATCTAATTATAATTAAACAGTAAGTGACCTGATAATAGAGCAAGGATAAAACAAACATACAAAAATAATAAATAAATAACAGTTTTCAAAGAAAGAGCCGAGAACAAGGCAGCAAAGAAGGAGTTAAAGAGACAGATAGTATTGTCTGACTTTAGACTTAAACGATACCAATGTTTGAGCGCTCCTTATGGATAGTGGGAGTGCATTCCACAAATGAACTGCTTCGGCAGTAAATGACTTATTGTAAAAGTTAGTAGAATGGGAAGGATATTTTAGCTTGAAATTGAATGAAGAGCGCAAATTAAGCGAATTGGAAAGATGAAGAAAATGAAAGCGATCTTTTAAATATGTTGGAGTTTGTGGATTAAAAAGTATATTGAACAGAAGAGATAGCACATGAGCATTCCGGCGAAGAGCGATTGGGAGCCATTGAAGCTGTTTACGAAATTCTGAAACGTGGTCGTACTTACGCAAGCCAAATACGAACCTAATACATAAATTCTGAAGACGCTCCAATTTATTGAGTTGCTCCTTAGTTAGATCAAGGTAACAGGTGTCGGCATAGTCAAATATAGGAAACAATAGGGAATGTACCAGCGTAATTTTAGTGGACATAGGTAAGAAATTACGCAACCTTCTTATGGAATGTACAGCTGCAAATAACTTTTTACTCAAATTATTAATTTGTGGCACCCAAGATAAACGACTATCTAAAATGATACCCAAGTTTTTAACAGTGTTACTGAAAGGGATAATATGGCCGTCAAATTTAACATTAGGAAGAGTGTCCCAGTTCACTTTAGACAATAACCTTGAACTTCCAATAATTATAAGTTGAGTTTTAATGGGATTGACTTGAAGCCTATAAGATTTACTCCATCGCAAAATAGAAGAAAGATCATAATTCAAGGCATTAAGTGCACTTGGAAGATCTTCCAGTGATGTATGAGAATATATTTGTAGATCATCTGCATACAAGTGGTAGAGAGAAGATATACAATGAGTAATCAAATTAATGAAGATGGCAAAGAGAAGAGGAGACAACACGCCACCTTGCGGGACTCCGGCAACAGTTGTACACCAAGTTGAGAACCTATCCCCAGCCTGTATACGTTGCCGACGCCCACGCAAGTAACTATGAAACCAGTCAATTGCACTCGGAGATATGTTAAGAGAACGTAGAGTAGCAAGTAGAATATCTAAATCCACGGTATTAAAGGCATTGCTAAAATCTAATAAAGTTAAAACTGTAAGCTGCTTGTTATCCATAGCGAGCCTTATGTCATCCGTGATCTTGATCAGTGCAGTAGTCGTACTATGACCCGGACGGAAACCTGATTGGAGAGGATTAAGGATAGCATGATAAGCAAGATAGATACTTAGCTGGGAGTGGATAAGGCGTTCTAGGACTTTCGATAATAATGGAAGAATGGAGATAGGGCGATAGTCAGAACAAGATATAGGATTGGATTTTTTGGGCAATGGAATTATATATGCTTCTTTCCATGCATTAGGAAAAGAGCAAGAGGATATAGAAAGGTTCATAATGGAGGTTATGATAGGACATAGGAAGTCAAGGAGAGGAAGGATCATCTTACGACTAATGCAATCACATCCAACAGCGTCTGAATCCAGATCTAATATGTTCTTCTTAACATCACGATCATACACTTGAGTTAACGAAAACATTGGATAATCAGGAGTGGGAAGAGCAGAAAGTTCAGCCAAAGCCTTAGCTTTTAATGAACCATCACAGGTAGAAACAGAGGAGAAAAAATCGTTGAGAATATCGAGATCTAAATTATGAGGCAAGCAATCTATAGTAGCTTTCCCAACTCCTAAAGTTCTGAGAAATCTCCACGTTCTAGAAGGATCTAGGTTATGGAGTGAGGTATAGATGTAGCGTCGTTGTGCATCTCTACACAGCTTGTTGCAGCGATTACGTAAAATTTTATATTTAAGGCGGTTATCATCTGAAGGATTCTTTTTAAACTTAGCTTTGGCAGCATTACGTTTCGCCATAACTGCTTTAATGTCATCTGTAAGCCAAGGTGCTGGTGGGTGTCGTATTTTTACTGGCCGCACAGGCGCATGTATGTCAAACAATTCTACAAGTAAGGAATTGAAAATTGCGATCTGATCGTTAATGTCAGTTGCATTTGTAACAGCAGCCCAATCTATCTTAGCCGCATCGTCCCTAAGTTTATTCAGATCTATACCACGAAAATTACGCTGTAGAAGCACCTTAGATTTGACTTTAGGTGGGCGGATTTTGTAAGAGAGGAATAAGAGATCGTGATACGAGAAGGCATCGGCGGGACATTGGCCGAATTTAACCACATGATCTGTTGCAGAAACTATTATTAGATCTAAGAGAGATGGAGAACAATTAGGAAAGTAATGTGTTGCAGAGAGAGGAAGAAGATGTAAGTCAGCAGCATCAACAATAGATTTTAGACGTGAAGAACGTGAGTCATTTTTTAAAAGACAAGTATTAAAATCACCCATTATAACAGTATGACTATATGAAGGTGTGATATCTTCCAAAAGACTTTCAAAGAGAGCAAAGTAGTCTACTGTTAACGATGGACTGTAGAAAACACCAAGCAGTAGTTTAGTATGGGAGAAAAGGATTTCTATAAACAAGTGTTCAGCTCCACTATTGTTTACATTGGGTGATTTATGGACAATAGAGAAAGCTATGTGGGAACGAAGATATATGGCTACACCACCCCCACCACGGTCTGAGCGGTCGTTACGAATAAGATGGAAGCCTGGAATAGCATAAGAAATAGAGGGAAGACAAGGTTTGAGCCAAGACTCAGATACTAAGATAGCGTGGTGATGGGAACCCGCTAACGATGCTAACATATCAGGATAGTGTGCTGGAATGCTCTGTGCGTTAATATGGACAATATTAAAGTTTTTGTGAACATCAGAGAAATTTTCATCTAAAGTAGAAGAGAGAGACGGTAGACTTTGAAATGATGAACGATGAGGTAAGCTTCAGAGGTGCAACTTTCGCCTTGGCTATGACGAGTGACACGTTGACTTCGCCGTTCGGTGCTATTGTTCGCCAAAACAAAGTGGCTGCGTAGGCCGACTCACTGGCGTCTGTAAAGATGTGTAGCTGTAGCGTCGTAGCATCTGAGTAACCTACGTAGCACCTCGGTATTGTGATGTCGGCGAGGCTCTTCAGGTGTGTCAGCCAGTCTCTCCACTCTGTCGCGAGGTCTTCATCGATCTCGTCGTCCCACGATGTACCACGTCGCCACACTTCTTGAAGCATCTGCTTGGCTATGATGGTGACTGGTGATGCGAAGCCCAGTGGGTCGAAGAGGGACATGACGATTCGTAGAGCTTGCCTCTTCGTCGGTGTCTGACCTTCGATGAGTGCCGATGGTATTCTAGCCATGTTCAAGTTGAAGGTGAACTCATCTGCCTTCGGTTTCCATACGAGACCCAGTACTCGTTCTATTTTATCTTCTGTGCTATGAAACTCTATACTGTCTGTTGATTCTATTTCTCCAATGGCTTCAAGCAGGTGATGAACATTTCTCCGATGTCAGCTGTTACGGCGATGCAGTGCTGTGTGAACCTCAAGACAACCCCAGGTAAGGACTGGAGAAGGTCAGGTCCCTTGAGTAGAAGGTCGTTGAGGGAGACTCCTTTGGTCTTAGCCGCTGCGTCGTGGACAACTCTCAGCTTGCCTGGTTTCATCGGGTTCACCACGCCGAAATGTGGCAAGTACTAGGTTCTATTTTCTGTTTTCTGTTCAGGTGCGCGCTCCGCGTAACCCTTGGAGATGAGAGCTCCCATCTGTTCAGTGTACTTCTTCTTCAGGCCATCGTCGCGATCAAGCTTCTTTTTTATGCTGTAGAGCCTCTTCAGTGAGTTCTGTTTGTCAAAAAAAGTCTCTGAGCTAAGCTGCGGAGAGACGGACGGACACACTGACGAGGCGAATTCAATATTTATAAATCAGAGTGCCTAGTGCGAGATTTTATGGAGATTTTACGCAGATTTGTATGGAATTGAAGGAGCGTCGCGACATCTTACGCGATCGAATTCGCATAAAATCTCGCACTAGGCACTCAGTAGTCATTTTAAAATAGATACGAGTAGGTATAATTTTCTACATACTCGTAAACCTATTTCTTCTCCCTCAAAAACATCAGAAAAATGGTAGATTTCGTTCCACGGCATTATCGGGTTGCAGGAACTCCGGTATTTCTCTTACAAAAGTAAAACTTCTTAAGTAAGTAGGTACGTAGCCGTGGCCACGCATCTGCATTTTGATCTCTGGATTTTATGTAGATATTTGTGACCTGCTTGCAGGCCATCATTACATAATAATAATGTCCTCCAGATAGAATTTCGGTCACGGCGGCCAATCTCAACGGAGACTAGAGACTAGCCAAGTGCGCGGGAGATAGGTACGAGTATTATAGTGGACAAATGTGTGCGCAAACACGTGCACACTCTTTTCTTCACTCTTATATGATAGAATAGAATAGAATAGAATAGAATAGAAAATATTTTTATTTCGAATAGATCTTTACAGATACTTTCAAAACGTCAATAAATCATAAACTACCTAGAGCGAATAACCATTACATATAGTAAAAGCAAAATCATATATTAATAGTAAATTAAAAATTAAAATTTAAACTATTTGGTTAAAACATAATAATCATACAATTTTTCAATTCCTTCAATGATAATAAATGAAGAAAAAGAAAAACTTATTCGTCAAGATAAATGTTATTCACTTAGCAGAGTTCCAAGTGCAGTCACTACTGAGAAGAACTCCGCTACCCAACAAACTCAGTAAGAGCTCTTTTAAATGAGAGCTTAAATCTAGTACAGATTATCGTGAAAAATCAAATAATGTCAACGTCCATAGCATAGATGCAAATAAACTGCTATCTACTAAATGTGATGTAGCCCCTGCAAACCAGAACAGACCAGTCCCCACCAACAGCACCCGTTCACGAGTATGACGCATGTGACAGCCATTGCCCTCCTCGACCATTTTAGAGGGAAGTGAGCAACCCGCCACACGACGCCGCCAAAGGCAAAGACATTTAAGCGTGCATGACTGTTCCGGATATGCATACGGCAAAATAAAAGATGGAATTCATTTTCAGCCAGGGTATTCACATTATTCAACCCTTAACAATAGTAGATACTAATTACAGAATACACGAAATCACAGGATCATGAAATAGCCTGGCAGCGATCGCTATAATCCCAAGACGTATTATCATTAAGATAATCACTGGTCTTATAGTAATTACATTTATATAAACGTTCTTTCATTACTTTCTTAAATTTATTGATCGATAGACTTTGAACGTTTTTGGGGATTTGATTAAAGAACCGTATACATTGACCTCTAAAAGAATTACTGACCCTATTCAGCCGCGTTGCATGCATGGACAACTTGTATTTGTTCCTAGTATTTATACTGTGGTTGTTACCTATTGTAGGAAACTCATTAATGTTTTTACGGACATATAATACATTTTCATAAATGTATTGCGAAGCAACAGTCAGAATATTTATTTCTTTAAATTTATCTCTAAGAGATACCCTCGGACTCAACCCGTAGATAGCCCGGACAGCTCTCTTTTGCAGTACAAAAATAGTGTTGACGTCGGCGGAATTTCCCCATAGCAAAATGCCATAGGACATTATACTGTGAAAATAACTAAAATAAACAAGGCGAGCCGAGCCGCCTCGACGTCTGTTAATAGTCTAATCTTTTTCACAGCAAATGCTGCCGAGCTAAGTCTACTAGCTAATTTGGCAATATGGGGACCCCATTGCAATTTAGCATCCACGGTAATGCCAAGAAATACCGTGGACTCTACGATCTCCAATACTTCCTCATTTATCTTAACATTGGTTTCAACCTGTTTTACGTTAGGAGTAGTAAATTTAATACATTTTGTCTTACTGCTATTTAACGAAAGGTTATTGGCGCTAAACCAATGTACTATATTAGAGAGAGTATTGTTTACACAGTCAAAATCTACCTCCTGTCTTTTAATTTTGAACACTAAAGAAGTATCATCAGCAAACAATACCATCTCTTGGCCATCATTGATAATGTAGGGTAAGTCATTAATATAGACTAAGAAAAGAAATGGCCCTAAAATAGAGCCCTGTGGGACCCCCATATCCATTGAAGTCCCGGGAGATCTTGTCCCATTTACATCAACACACATATTTCTATTGTTTAAATATGAAGTCATAAGCTCGAGAGCGGTATCTCGAAGGCCGTAGTGATATAACTTTCTGACCAATGTTTCATGCTGAACGCAATCAAATGCTTTAGATAAGTCACAGAATACCCCTAGTGCATTATGTGATTTTTCCCAAGCTTCAAAAATGTGTTTGACAAGTTCAACACCTGCATCGATAGTTGAACGACCCCTAGTAAATCCAAACTGTCGACAATGTAAAAGTTTATGATGGTTAAAGTGTGCAAGTAGTTGAATTAAAATAAGTTTTTCAAAAATTTTACTTAAGACAGGTAGTACAGAAATTGGTCTAAAATTTGTGGGGTCACTTGTACTACCAGATTTAAAAAGAGGAATCACTTTACTATGTTTCATTAAGTCAGGAAATATACCACTTACAATACTATTATTAAACATTGCCGCTAGGTAAGGTGCAATCACATCCATTATTTCATATGCAACTTTTACAGATAAGCCCCATAAATCAGTTGTGTTCTTAATATTAATAGACTTAAAGGCATGTATAACATCCGCAGTATTAACTAACTTAAAATTAAATATAGTTTTACTTTGATGTACATTTTTTTTCAATAATGATTCGGCGACGGTAGGCGATGAAATGAGGTCTCCAGTCAAAGAAACTGGAATATTAGCAAAGAATGTTTCAAATGCTAAAGCAACTTCTTCGTCAGTAGTAACATATTTATTGTCAATTAATATAAATTGTCAATTGTCAATTAATTAATATAAATATTAATTTAAAATCAGAGTTGCGTTCAGCTTGTTTCCCAGTTTCACTATTAATTACATTCCAAGTCGCTTTAATTTTGTTATTTGAATTTTTAATTTTATTTTTAATGTGAAGTGCCTTGGCTGCAAAACACACTTTCTTGAATATTTTCGAATATAATTTAACATGATTTTTAAACGAATTTGTGTGATTATGTGACTTTTCTCCATACAGGTCATACAATCTCTGTCTACTCTTATGTATTCCAACCGTCGCCCATTCATTGAACGACTTATGACTTCTTACATTTATTGTCTTATTGGTAAAAACTAAATTAAATTCTGTTAAAATTGTGGCAAAAAAGTCATTGTATAATATGTTAGAATCGTTATGGTATTGCATGTTTGCAAGTTTTGGGACAATATTTTCTCTGAATTTCTTAATTCGCTTCGCATTGAAAGGAACAAATACTATTGCTCGTTTATTTTTATCATTATGTAATTGACTACAGAAGGAAACTAACTGACCACAATGGTCGGAGCTTAATTCAGTCAAAATATTTTTATGTGTAGGTTCAAAATCGATAAAAATATTGTCTATGCATGTCGCTGAGTACTGTGTAATTCTAGTAGGTTCTGAGAACAAATTATGCAGATTAAATGACATAAGTAACGATTTAAACCTCACAGTTGTTGGAGTTTCCTCCAATAAATTTATATTGAAATCTCCGCAAATGTTACATGCGGTAGTAGGTAGGTACCTACTAACTACTCTTCTAGGTCACTGATTAACATATTTCTGACTGTAACAGGTATACGCATGTGTAATAAATATTATGAGGGTTCATTTTTTTATTAAAGTATAGAATCATAAAAAAATGGAAAAAAAAACGACATTCACACTTGCTAACAAAATTGACCTCTGGGTGTGTTATTCCCACTCAAATATTATTATGTTAGTTCACAGTTTGTTACAATCATATGCAAACAAAAAACATACCTACCTAGGTACCTACGATGTGACATTATTCAAAGAGTACGAAATTAAATTCCAGCACGTCATTGAAGTCATATTTGTAGGTATAGAAACAAAACTTTGACAGGCATTTGCGACTTTAAAGTCTAAAAAATAAGGTCGCCTTTAATAGGTACGTTTGTGTCCTCAAGGTTAATAATTTTGAGAACATGATAGAGTCATAATTTAATACCTACTAACAGAGAGCAACACCGGAGGGGAGCAGCCATATGCGGGCTTTCCCCGCTGTCTAAATACAAGCCCAAATGGGCCTATACATGTCGTCTAGATGTTTAAATGTGTGCGTGAAATTGTTTCTGTATTTTGTTAATGTCAAGGTGTGAGTTTCGTAGTAATAGACGATTTTTGTATTGTGCGTGTGTGTCGCACGCATTTCCCCCCGCAAAAAATGGCAGACTGTTTTGCATCGGAAATTAACGCTATGGCTACTCCCCTCCAGTCCGCCGCGGCCGGTGGCCCGTGTTGCTCTATGCCTACTAATGAGTACTTAATACTAACGACAGTAGATAGATACTTATATAGGTACCTACATTTATCTGCTGACCCGGCAAACATCATTTTGGCTCAAAATCCCTACTAATATTATAAATGCGAAAGTAACTCTGTCTGTCTGTTACCTTTTCACGTCCAAACGACTGAACCGATTTTAATGCAATTTGGTACAGAGATAGAGTTGACTTTGAGAAAGAACATAGGCTACGACATCCACTCGGGCGAAGCCGCGGGCAACAGCTAGTTAAATAATAATGTCTCATAGATTTGATAGATATGTAGACTATGTAGGTACCTACTGCGGACTATTTCAAATCTAAAATGAAATTGTTATTTTAAGTACATAAGTACCTATTTCCCTTACAATTAATTCATATTTTCTCACCTTTAAAAAAATAGGTTATTCAAAACTAAAATTAGCCAAATCTATCCAGCCGTATATTAATTAAGTAGGTAGCTATGATGCGGACTGCCTAGGGGCTTTTATTAATAACGTAAGGATCCCGCGAGGGGGAGGGGCTGGATAAATCTGTATCTGTACATATCCTGACTTTGGGGGGAGAGGGGTCAATCCCTTTTTTTATGTAACGAAGGCGGCAAATAAGCACGTAACTCACATTGATGTTAACTGATAACCGCAGCCTTTCTATCTACATGTACACAAAAACCAGAGGTCGAAATGCGTTGCCACCCCTGAGACCTAAGTTGTAATGTTTCTGTAATGGTTATTACGGCGCCATACAAAAATATTTGCAAGGTAGTAGAGACCAGAGTAAATAACAATAATAGAGAATTCTTATTTTTTTGACGTGACAACGTCTTAAATTAGGTTGCGGCTCGGAGTCACTCATGAAAAAGTGTAACGCCCGGCAACGTAACGATGAGTCACCGAACGAGAGAGAGGCCTGCCGGACCGGCGAATGCCTTTCTGCCGAGAAAAAGACGTTGTCACGTAAAATCTTCGCCCGTAAAACCGACTTTACAGGCAACCAGTTTTTATTTTTAATGTAATGGAAGCCATGATGATTGATGTAAAGTGATGACTGCAGCCTATAGACACAAAGACCAAGGTCAAATGCAGATGCGTCATCACTCCTGAGGCCTAAGGTGTTATGCCTCTGTGCCGGGAATTACAGGGCCGTACATTACCACCTGACCGGAACACGATTGTGCTGAACACTACCATTTAGCGGCAAGTATATTAGGTAATGCTGTGGTGGCTTCGCCCGCTTGCTCCGACACTGGTGCTTTACCGCCAGTAAATAAGATACAGATATAATTTTGCATTTTGTTGTTGAAAAATATATGTGGTAAAGTGATACTGCGTATCTGTCTGACGCATCCGGTTTTTATAACGATATTGTATCTATCTATCATAGTAGATATTAATTTCAGCACGCATTTAACATCCAATGTCATTTTCCAATAAGGTTGCCAACATTTTTACTAGAAATAAAGTACTTGCATTCAGGTCGGTGAAGAATATATAAGAAACAGTATTTTAGAAAAATGAACAGTATCTTATTAATTTAATGTTTAAATACTTGTTTACTTATTTTTAGAGTTTTTGGCACAACTCATTAATTGACTAAAGTCTAACTTAAATAAAATAAGCAAATAAAAACTTTATTTTCTGTAACGTAGTGGTACAAAGTTTTATCAGTATTTGGAAATTTCTTTTGAGCATAATAATACTTGTGATAGAAAGTTTCGCCCTTCCACATTGAGACCACAGAAAATGAACTTAAAATTAAAACAAATTAGTGCCGAGAGATATATTTTCAAGGATGTGTATATACGTGGTCTGTGTGTGTTCATATCTGTACTATACTATCTAAGCTAATATTAAAAAGCTGAAGAGTTTGTTTGTTTGTTTGTTTGCTTGAACGCGCTAATCTCAGGAACTACTGGTACGATTTGAAAAGTTTTTTCAGTGTTAGATAGCCCATTTATCGAGGAAGGCTATAGGCTATATATCATCACGCTATGACTAATAGGAATAGAGCAGCGCGGGCGAAGCCGGGGCCACTAGTGTTTATATATAATTCTATGTAAGCGTGTGTATTGTGTAGGTACGATATTAGGATAAGATTATTATTAAAGGTTGGTTTGTAAGAGAACTTCGATCTGCTCATATTTTTTTACTTTCAACTACTTTATTACAGACTTTTTGCACTCTGAAAACCTAACTGGATAAATGTGAATCTTTTTATTTATAAAGTTATACAAATAAAAATATCGTTTCATGTATTGTCTTGTAGCAAATGTGGGCTTAACATTAATGGTAGGAATTACGTTAACTAACAATCTAACTTACAGTCTTAAGCATTTTGATGCTGAAAACAGTATTTTTGTAGGTAGTTATACATTATTTTTGTTCAACAGTAAAAAGTATACTTAATTTAATCAAAAACAGTACTATAATATTACAGTATAGATGGCAACCCTATTTTCCACGGTCAAATTAGATTAGAGTGAATAGGATCACAATAAATCACTTCACTATCATTAGTATCATTACATAATAAGTCCCCCTATTTTCTCTTCTCGGGTTATTCGTCAACTCGACACGGACGACCGGACAGACGTGTGTCCAGTTGGTTAAACTCGAAATTGTAATGACTTGTTATTTCGTCGCCTGGACACGACAATATTTTTCCGTGTGTCTCCATAGTGAAACTTAAATAAAATACCATTTTGTTTTCACCAACTGGACATACGTTGACATTTTTACCGAATTCATGTCAAAGTACAGTCACGCAGATTATATTTCAAGACAAAGGACTTCATTTAGTTGCCAATATCCTAACTATCCGTCAACTGAACTATGGTGGTCAAGCCATTTCAATGGGGCGGTAGTAGATAAGTGCAATAATGCAAGATGGGCAGCAGGGTCCTGCGATGAAACTACCGCCACCTCGATCGCCAATTTACATGCCAAGCGTTGACATTATGGCAGGGGGGAGCGTATGTATCCCATAATTTCCTTATGGGGAGGCTTTAGTCCAGCAGTGGACATATTACGGCTGACATGATGATCTAAACTATCCAAAATGTAAACAAAAAAACTTTATAGAAAAGGAAACACATCGTTCAGTGGATATTATTCAATAATATGGCTAAAAGAGTTGAACTTGAACAGTTTCAGCATACATGCTGAACAGGCAATACCGATAGCGAATAGGCAGAGAATATGTGTGTGTGATCTGTACATCGCATCGGTATTCTCGTTTTTGCCCATCACAACATGAGAGAAATTGTTGCCCATTCAAAGAGATTCTTCTGTGATAATTTAAAACATGCGTTAGAAAATCCCATCAACTATTCTCGATTCATGTCGATATTGGGCGTACAAAATGTCACAAACATTATTCCTACTATTAATGCTCCGCTTCCCAATAAAATAGTGGAAACTCATAAAACGTTATTTTGTTTAATTTAAAATCAAATATCGCAGTGGCATCCAGAAACTAATACATGGTTGTGATTTTAAAAAGCACCTTAAACAGACTTTGCAACATGAGTTTTGTCTTGGTAAAATTATACCTCCAAGTGCCTAGCTCAATTATTACTGAAATACTATGTAAAAGGTACAAGTATTGTTGTTACAGGGTTAAGTAGAATGATTATTATTTGTAAAATTATTCATTTTAGAATTGTGATGCCATAATTTTGCTCTATTGATCATTTTCGTGATATTTTATTTCATTATTTTATGCCGCATGTAGCTCCGAGTACAATTCTCGTTCAAACTTTATTGCAACTACATTCAGTAAACAAGCAAACAAGCTGCGCAAGTTTGTATAGAAAAGGAGTGTATCTTTCAAGGCTTCAAGATTTAAAACTTCTTTGGCTTTGATAATAAATACAGAAATTTAATTGCTACTATTATGTGTTGGCACCTACCTACTTAATTTTTTGTGATATTTGAAGTAATGATTTTGAGAATATTGATCTTTATATTGATGTTTGATGTATATTTAGAGAATATTGTCTATTTTCACTCTTTTCCTACAGGTAGTGAAACCGTGTCTTTATATTAATAATTAATACTTTAATTTGATTGTTATTATAATACGTATTTGTTTTATTATAAAATTTAATAACCATTAGGTTTTTTCAGCAGTTAGTCAGAGTCAGTTTATTTTCATTATGTAGTACTAGATTTTGCTCGCGACTTCGTCTACTTGACTTTACTGTAAAGTTTCATTCAAATCCATCCAGTAGTTTTTTCTTGAAAGAGTACAAACATCCATACTCACAAACTTTCGCATTTATAATATTAAGTCGGATGTAATAAACGAGGAGATTATGCACACGACTGTACCTTTTTTGTAAAAAAAAAGTGATAGTGTCCAGTTGGTGAAAGCATAAAAGTGGTTTTATTTAAGTTTCACCATGTGAACACACGCAAAAATATTGTCATGTCCAGACGACGAAATAACAAGTTTAACCAACTGGGCACACGTGTGGTCAGTGTCGAGTTGACGAATAATCCATTTTCTCCGTCTGTATGTATGCGCTAATCTCGGGAAGTTGTGAACGGATTTTGTTCATTTTTGAAATGTTTGAAAAAGGGTTTTCGGAGGAAAGTTTATATCTATAATAATTGTAAATATAAGTACGATATTGACAAATGATTTATCAATATCGTAGATAGGTACCTACTCATATTTACCGATATATCACGGTTTTTGTAGAAGAAGTCGGGCACGTCCCCACGATATACCTAATAAATCTTACTGGTGGTAGAGCTCCAGTGACTGAGCTCGCGGGCGTATGCACCACCGCATTACCTAATATACTTGCCGCTAAATGGTAGTATTCAGCACTATCGTGTTCCGGTCCGGTGGTAATGTACGGCTCTGTAATTTCCGGCACAGAGGCGTCACACCTTAGGCTACCACTGAGGAGTGGTAACGCATCTGCACTTTGACCTTGGTCTTTGTATAGGCTGCAGTCATCACTTAACATCAAAGTGAACTGCATGCTTGTTTGCCCCTTTCATTACATTAAAAAAAAGTTAGTATTTTATAGAAGATAATCTGAACAGCTCATAATCAACCCAAAATAACCTAATAATTATGATTTGTTTTACATTTCAAAAGAACAACATCGATAAATTAAGATTCTTAAAATAATGAGATGAAATCTTTTGGCAACTGACGAAATTAACCTTCACCTAAATACCTATCGATTTCGTGGTACTCAAAACTGAGCTCACTGTTTTCCTGTTTTTTTTTTTGTTTTTCTATAGGTACGTAGAATAGGTATGGTAGTTGCTGAGAATCAGTCAATCTATTTTTGACATCGATTTCTCGTCGCTGATTTTTGATTTCATGCTCTTAAGTAAAAAGGGTGATCCTCAACAAAAATTTTTTTTTTTTGTTTTTTTTGGACATTACATTTTTTTTATACCTCTATGGCCATACAAAGTTTCTTAAAGCAGCTAGTTAGTTTATAAAATATATTAAACCGTATTATTCTCCACCTACCCCGAAAGGGACTCGTGATGATACTAACAATTCTCGAGCCCTGTCATGTGTCTCTATTCCCTACCAGCTAAATGGTAGCATTGGAGAGTGTAAAAAAAATCACGGAAATAACGTAGGTATAAAGCGAACTTAAAAAGCAGGAAGTACCTATTCGGTGGTAATACTTAATTAGGATACGTTCTGCGATAAGAGTAGAGTGATCACGACAATAAAATAACCTATGATTGACCTTTTCGAAATCTGATGTCAGTTAAGGCGTTAAGTAGCCTGAATGACCTTGGCAAAACGGAGCTCATCAAATACCTATTTGTTAAAATTAGAGCGATCTAGCGAATACACGCTGTACTTGGTCTATTTGTATGGAGTCTGGAGTCCTACTTTCGGTCATCATAAAAAAAACTATTTAGCGGTCACCTTTCATATATAAAAAAACCAAAGAATAAAGTTCTATTTAGAGCTGAGCGTTATCTGCTACCGACAGCGAAATCGCGTGGGGACGCTATAAAATCGCTGTTCACACCTAAGCGGAAAGGAGATCAGCCAAAATGGTACATAGATTGTACATGAACAAATACTTTACATAAAATTTGTGCGCATAGAGCTATAAATTTTGCAGTATAATATTGTACTGAAAAGTATTTAAAACAGTTTCTGAAAAAAATTGTACTTATGATATTTATGATGGCGTAGAATAGAACGTAACGAAATGTAATGGCGTAGGATATAATTATTGTATCAGAAAGTATCGATTAATCATATAAAAAAAAATCGGTTAGGTAATAAATAGAAAAATAAGTGAAAGTACACGTTAGATTTCATTTTAATTTGCCAACAACCAGATGAGGATTTACTGAAATACATTCATTTAGGTTTTAAAATCAACACAAAAGACTAAGTGACCCGATCAATGGATCGATATACTTAAACATCGATATTTTGTGACAGCCGCCTATATTGACACATCCTTTTTTGACGCTTTGCTATGTCACCTCATGTCTGTCACGTCATTGATGATTGACGTCACGTCATTCACTTGGCGTTCTGTGACTTCTCTGTTTTGACTACTGGCTTGTTTATGTGCTTGTTGAAACGAATTTCGAGTGCTTTTGCGATTTGGAATACGTAGGTAGTGCTAGAGGTTTCTGTTAAAGTCAGTCGATCGTGTTCGTAAGTTTTTCTGTAAACAATTTATTATAATCTGCAAAAGCAGACTGGAGTTTGCCAAAAAAAGTGCTCGGTGTTCAGTGAAAAGCATTCATAGGCAGGTATTTGTGGATACAACCGTAATTATTTAGTGTACAAATCACTTTCTTAGCGATAATAGCAATCTACAAGCCGTCAATTTTAAATTAGTGCCTATTAGTACGAAAATAAAAAAAAATATTTCGGAAAAACGACTTCATTCTTACAATTTTTAAATTGGTATATCTCATGAACCCTACGCGTCTACGAAGTGAAATATGTTTTAAATAGTAGTGTATGTACTAATGTCTAAGGACGAAAAGTTTTATTGATGTACAATTATATACCAATGCCCCATACAAAGTGGCGGATCTCATTTCACTACCGGTACGGGTAGCGAAACTGTCTTGATTTTTCTCGTTAGTTATTTCTGCGTTGCAAGCGTGGTCTAATCTTCGATAATTTCAAAACTTAATATTTTATGTACATGAAAATGGTGGGCTGTTGTGCTATGTATGACTGTATGGTAATAGAACTTTGTGTTTTGGTAAAATCACACTCAAGTTTGTTTCTTTTTCAGTCTTTCACAATTTCAGTACATCATTAATATGCCGAAATTGTGCCATCTGTCGAGTAACTCTTGAACTGTTTAATGTTATCATAACAAGGAGTGGGTTTCAAACCTACAAAGATAGATGGCACTGTAAAGAAAAACAGAAATATTAGTTAATGTTTGGTAACTCCAATTCTAGCTTTGTCTAAATTAAATAGGTACGTTTACTTAATTATGTAAACCGCATTCAACTCTGTTTAAAAGTTTTGAAGCAGGGCTTGAAGTATAAATATTTTCAATTGACCATAGCTTCTTTTTTCGAACAAGATTTTTTCAACAACAACGCTCCTAATTTTAAGTTATCCACCTGTGAAAATCGTTCATATCCGTTGAGGACCTAAATTTCAATTTTTAGCGTACCAGACACACAGAGACAAAAATTCCAGAAACAGTTTTTTTTTTGTTTCCGTTACTCTTCTTTAATCGCCATTTATCGGTCGAAAAATATTAAATTTAACCGTCTTATTATAATATACTAGTTCGTACCTATAGATTATTTATAGCTTTATAGTTATTTAAGAGAAAAGTCAAAGTACCTAATAAAAATTCTTTAGTCCACATTTTTTTTTTTTAAACTGTATTGCCAGTTCTAACGTTTTTTAAAGCTAAAGCAAATGATGCCATGCAATGAAATCCAGCCTTAGTCATAAATTCCTATTAGCATCAAGCTGAGTATTATGTTACATCCATTAGTAACATTACATTTACCTGTTCATTAGGGTTCCGTACCTAAAAGATAAAATTTTATCTCCTCCGCCTCGCGATTTTAAGCCTCCGCTGTCTGTCTGTCTGTCTGTCCGTCCGTGTCTGTCACCAGGCTGTATATCTCATAAACCGCGATAGCAAGAAAGCTGAAATTTTCACAAATTATATGTTTCCGTTGCAGCTTTAACATGAATGAAAATATATATATTTTTTTTTTATGTTATGGAAGTGGCAAACAAGCATGCAGTTCACATTGATGTTAGGTGATGACTGCAGCCTATAGACACCCACACAAAGACCGAGGTCAAAATGCAGATGCGTTACCACTCCTGAGGCCTAAGGTGTTATGCCTCTGTGCCGGAAATTACAGGGCCGTACATTACCACCTGACCGGAACACGATAGTGCTGAACACTACCATTTAGCGGCAAGTATATTAGGTAATGCGGTAGTGCCTACGCCCGCGAGCTCCGTCACTGGTGCTCTACCAAAGTAAAAAATATAAAATATTAATTCCCATGCAATAAAAGTGTTTTTTTCGTACTTTTGCCGAATTTAAATAGACGCTAAAAATTTTCACAGAACATTAAGTTGCACATAAATATTAAGTAGATGCTTAAGGGGGTTCTCATACAACAAACGTAATTTATAAGCAATTTTTTTGTACGGAACCCTTCATGCGCATACATGGTAGGTATTATAAAGTAAAGTCGCCCTATTTTCTCCGTCTGTACCTATGTATGCGCTAATCTTGGAATGTTGTGAATGGATTTTGTCCCTGTTTGAAAAAATGGAAAGAGGGTTTTCTGAGGAAGGTAATTTATATGTTATGGAAGTGGCAAATAAGCATGCAGTTCACATTGATGTTAAGTGATGACTGCAGCCTATAGACATCCACAAAAAGACCAAGGCCGAAATGCAGATGCGTAACCACTCCTGAGGCCTAAGGTGTTATACCTCTGTGCCGGAAATTACAGGGCTGTACATTATATCTATAATAATAGATACTATTCGTGCGAAGCTGGGGCGGGTCGCTAGTAAAATAATAAAAATGACATTTTTTTTTATGTTTTAAAAGTGGCAAACAAGCATACAGTTCACATTGATGTTAAGTGATGACTGCAGCCTATAGACACCCACACAATGACCAGAGGTAAAAATGCAGATGCGTTACCACTCCTGAGGCCTAAGGTGTTATGCCTCTGTGCCGGAAATTACAGGGCCGTACATTACCACCTGACCGGAACACGATAGTGCTGAACACTACCATTTAGCGGCAAGTATATTAGGTAATGCGGTGGTGCCTACGCCCAGTGTCCCCTCGCCCAGCGTCCCTACGCCCAGCGTCCCGACGCCCAACGTCCCGACGCCCAGCGTCCCGGACGCTGGGCTGGGCGTCGGGACGCTGGGTGTCGGGATGCTGGGCGTCGGGACGCTCGACGTCGGGACGCTGGGCGTCGGGACGATGAGCGTCGGGATGCTCGACGTCGGGACGCTCGGGGTCGGGACGCTGGGCGTAGGGACACATGTATGAGTGAAACTGCAAATGGGATAAGCCATTTCTGAAATTAGCGTGCACAAACACACGGACAAAAATACATTTTTTCGGGCTAAAAAGTACCCAGTGCTGTGCGCCAAAGGTTAAAGTATAATTACTAGGTATATCAAGTTTCATCGTAATCGGACCGGTAGATTTTGTGTGATGCTTGAACAAACAGACAGACAGACAGACAAAATTTTTTCTAATCACATATTTGTGTTCGGTATCGATCTAGTAAGATCCCCTGGTATTTTTTGTTTTTATATTTTTAATGTACAGAATTCACACTTCTACAGTTTTATTATAAGTATAGTTAATTTTAGCGGCACCATTGCATCACATTTATAACAAATGTTTAAAGTTAGCGGTGTATCCAGATCAGTGGAAACTGACCCGAGTAGTGCCTGTGCCTAAAGGTACTGGAGGCACCAAGGTAGAAGAGTACAGACCAGTTGCAATACTTTCTACTCCAGCTAAAATATTTGAGTCCATAATACATAAAGGCATATACTCACAGGTTAGTGGTCAACTCTCAGAGGCTCAGCACGGTTTCCGACCTGCAAGAAGTACGAATAGCAACCTGCTGACGCATATGATGAATGTGATACCAACTGTAGACAGTGGGGGGCAATCTGATGCTGCTTATTTTGATTTTAAAAAAGCATTTGATTTAGTTGATAACGATGTCCTGCTTGCCAAATTTGCCAGTGTCGGATTCACTCCTCATCTTCTCAATTTTTTTGGTAGTTATATGCGAGATAGACAGCAGTACGTAGAATACGCAGGACGCAGATCGGAACCATATTTTACGTGGTCTGGAGTAAGTCAAGGGTCCAATCTTGGGCCTTTGTCTTTTATTTTAATGATAAATGACTTACCCAAAATAGTTAAATACGCACAATGTCTTTTGTTTGCCGATGACCTCAAATTGACTCTTGCTGTACAATGTGTACGGGACTGTGAGAAGTTGCAAGAGGACATTAACAGAGTAGCGGATTGGTGTAGGGAAAATTCTGTTCAATTTAACACTTCTAAGTGTGTCACTATAAGTTTCACTCGGGCACGCACTCCAATCCAATACACATACAAGGTCAGTGGGACTGAGTTAGTTAGGGTCAACGAAGTAAAAGACCTGGGGGTCCACCTATCATCAGATCTAAAGTTTGCTAGCCATATCACAAACATTTGTAAAAAAGCTTTTCGGACTCTAGGATTTGTAATGAGAACAGTTCGCACTTTTACAAACATCAAAGCAATCGAATCTTTGTATAAGGCATTAGTCCGGAGTCAATTGGAGTACTGTGCAGTTATATGGTCTCCACATGAGCAAAAATACATCACAATGTTGGAAAGGCTTCAAAATAAATTTGTGAGATACTTATATTTTAGACTCTATGGTGTACATCCTGCCTATCCACTCACATATCCAACTTTATTTGTTCTAGGGATGGTCGGGTATAATAAACTGATAGTAAGAAGGGAATTTGCTCTAGTTTTATATATCTTTAAATTATTGAGAGGCAAAGTATATAATACCAACTTACTTGGTGAAATAAATATATATGTGCCAGATAAATACATATGGAGACGTAGTATGCCAGTATTGCTGGCCATACCACGTTGTCGGACAAATCTGCTACAAGAGGCACCTCTGACGCGGAGTCTTCGCACTATGAATCTCATTGCTAGAGATATAGATATATTCACTTGTTCTCTGAGTGAATTTACGAAGGTAGCTTTAGGTGTCATTAGTTATAAGTAATGCAATACAATTTGCAATCATACTTAATTTAATAAATTGGAATTATATCAATATGTTATTGTATGTTAATGTAATTTAATTTTATAATGTATTTTGAAATTATTTAATGTATTTTAATCTATTTTAATTGTGAATGTATTTTAATCTTTAAAATAATATCTATTGCTTGTCTATCGCATTGGGTAGCCACCTGTAAGGATAGATTTAAGTTGGTGAAATAAATAAATAAAATAAATAAATAAATAAATAATTTACAACTGCACCAAGAAAATGAAACAAACTAAGAGAGCCACACACCTATTCAAGGTTCCCGCCAAAACTCAACAAACGTATAAATGTTCCCGTTGACAAAATTCACTGGTCACTCATTTGTCAATGTCAATTTTTCATTATTGTCACCATCCAGCGTTGTATTCATATAAAAGTCATTCACTAGCTTACTCTTTTTACTTTAAAAACTGGGTTGCCATAACGCACGTGTTAAACCCGTTGTAAGGGATGTATTGTTAGTGCGAGGCTTCGCCGCGTTTATTGATAACACTTTAAATACAAAGTTAAAACTCCGTCACTCAATCGTCAATCACCGTCTTAGTCCAAGTATAAGTTGGGATGGTGCTTGGAACAAGCGATTTTTATTAATAAGACTGATAGAGTATAGAGTTAGGCGGTGACCCCCATAACAATTATGATAGCAATACAGGTACCTACACAAAAATTAAGTATTACTACAATTAAATTAATTTCATTTAGGTAGGTATAGGTCGCGCCAGGTAAAAAGAACGCGGGCGGTCAAGCTGCGCGTCATGTGTTTTTATTTCATTTTATGTTATTCTATGGAATATAGTTTTCAATCTGCCTACCAATACACGAAACCGCAAGCGAAAACTAGATCAAAAATAAACCAATAGGGCTAGTACTTTCGTGCGCGAGTGTACCGATGCGCGAACACATCCCTTCTACTTTCTTCCAGCGTTCTTTTTACGTGGCGCGACCTATACTTCTAGTTTGGACCGCTACACGCTGTGTCAAAGGGAATGCGTGACTCGAAACACGCCATTGCAGTTATGCACTCCATCTGACCTGTTCTCATAATACGCATGACGGAAATTTTAGCCACAAGTTGTGACTCAAAAAGATACCTCTACAGAGAGTTGACTCATAACCGCACCGGGTGCCAACCTTTTGGGGGTGATACCTATGACCATACGTCCCGTTTTCAACCGGACAGTCCCGTTTTCATGCAGTCCGTCCCGGTGTCTCAAGAAAACTTTTGGGAAGCGAAAATGTCCCGTTGTCGGTAAACTTAGCAAAACTTAAGAGAAAACTAGCGTACCCGACTGAAGTTGTCGTGTAAACGTCAATTCGAAATATTAATATTTTTTAAATACTTTATAATAATCTCAAAAGCAATCTATAGCGATACCTAAAAGTCTTAAAATTATACTTAAAGAAGGGCCACTATTATTACTACTACGCTGGGAGTCCTGGGGATCGATTCCTGAGTCGGGGACTTTCAGAGATATCGGTTTGAAATCCTTTATCTCTGGTTCTGTTAGGATTTTTCCATTTTCTGGAAGTTTCCCCGTAACTCGGAGTTTGGTAATGTGCCCGGAGATGGCAACAGGTTCGCCACCTGTTACATGGGCCAAAACGTAACTGGTGAGTCGTGGGTGTTTACATATATGCATGAATGCATGCATTTCAATTACCTCTGCCTACCCCTTCGGGGATTACAGGCGTGAAATTATGTTATGGAAGGGCGTTCGTAATTAAGCCTCCTCCCCCTGGTTCCTTGAAGGTTAATTTTGAGAATGTTCCATTTTGAGTGACTAAGTTTAAATAACCAATATTAATTAGCGGTTTAGACGTGCAAACGCAAAGGAATGGGGAGAGTAATTCTCAATTTTTTTTATGTAATGGAAGTGGCAAAAACGCATGCAGTTCACATTGATGTTAAGTGATGACTGCACCCTATAGATACCCACACGAAGACCAGGCTCAAAATGCAGATGCATTATCACTCTGAGGCCTAAGGTGTTATGCCTCTGTACCGGAAATTACATTACCACCTGACCGGAACACGATAGTGCTGAACACTACCATTTAGCGGCAAGTAAATTAGGTAATGCGGTGGTGCCTACGCCCACGAGATCCGTCACTGGAGCTCTACCACCAGTAACTAAAAGTAAAAAGTATTTTGCTTATGCGCCCCGGTTGCTATCCATGTTAGCCTCGCCACTGAGTAAATCTGTCTGCCTGACCAAGCGGCTGAGCCGACTGAAATTTAAGTTATAAAGAAGATAGCTAACTTAAAGAGAACACGCTACTATTTATACCAAAATCAAATAGCATGCAGAGCGTGAAACAAAATGAACGGTTCCGTTTTTTCCTTTCGAGGTGCAGAACCCTAAAAAATATTGGAAATATATTATAAATATATATTTCCAATATTTTTTATTTTCAACTTGAGAAAGACTTGATTAAAATAAAGGTAAGCTCATATAGGTTTTTGCTTTCGGATTTTTGAATACAGGATAAACATCGTGAATTTTTCGAGGACTTTTATGTTACAATGTATTATTTTGGAGAAAACCTGTCGCGAAGTGACGTTAAAACATTTATTTAAAATATTTATTTACTTATAAAGGTATTTATTTATTTATATGTATCTGTTTATTTATATTATTGATATAGTTATATGTATTTATTATTATTTTGTAAGATCATATTTTTGTATTCTTTACACTATGTTTTCTTTATTTATAAGTTTAAATACCTACCACAATGTTTCTTCATGATGAGGGTTGACTGGTAGAGAATGCCACTAGGCATTATGTCCGCCCTTTGTTTTAACTTGTGTTCAATGTTAATTCAATAAAGAATAAATAAATAAATAAAACATGCCTCAATGACAAAATTGAAAGGCGTTTGATATGGTTTAATGACTCCAAACAATGACTTGGTTCACCATTGCCAGTTTTAATTGCCACAACCACGTGCGCGGTCGCGTGACAGCAATTTTTTGTTTTCCTTAACTCAATAGGAAAAAACGGAACTCTTATAACTTGTGTGTCTTTCCGTATGTCCATCTGTCTTCTGTTTGTCGAAGCCATTTCAAAAGTAATGTGCTGACTGACTTGAAATTTGGTATACCAACGCAATGTAACGAAATCACCTATCGGATCATTCAAGTATTTACAACGTAAATACTTGAAAGATGTCGATGATGAGTAATAAAAGGCTATTACACGACACGGTATTCAGGGTCCAGCAGAAATTGTGGGCGTGGCGTCGCGCCGGGTTACCACTTATTACACTATCCGGTCGCAGTACAAATACACGGGCCGCTCTGGTCGCCCTAATTAGGGCCCTAACTCCCTAAATGTTATTACACTACCCTGACCCTTGCTATCGTACCCTGAATACCGTGCCGTGTAATAAGTCCTATAGCCAATGTTTAAAAGATCAGCTTCGGCAATAAATAAAAATGTGTGTATGGCAGCTCCGACGCACGACGGGAGTTTACTCGGTGTGCCTAAGGAGATCGCTAGTATACAGCCGAGTGAAACACATCCACACCGCGGACACTCCGCCAAAATTCCATTCAAACGCTTAATTTGGTTTCTATCCATCAGTGACGTGAATTTACACGCGCACCTGTGTGCGTAGCACGTATAAAATACCAACCGTCGCCCATAAGAGAGGAAGGGGTTGTGTATGTGTGCAAATCGGGCGGGACGTCGAAGTGTCCATTCTATACGTAGTATTATTACATATTCTCTGACACGTCCACTCGGTTACAGCGCTCGCGGGAGAATTACGCGTAACGCCTCAACTTTCGTGTTACACTTGATTTTACTCCTCATAAAATTTCCGTACCGAGGCTTAAAATTCAAATCGTTTCTTAAGGAGTAAACTCTTACAATCATGTGTGATAACAATGGCAACCCATTATACGTCCCACTACTGGGCACGAGTCTTTCCCCTTTTTGGGGGGAGGCCTAGAGCTTACTCCACCACGCTGCTCCAATACGGGTTGGTGGAGACAGTGGCCAATCCGCTGTCGGATGTTTTCAAACCGCTCATAAAGCCTCCCACAAGGTTTAACGACTGCTATCTGTCGATAGTAACCGGGACCGACGGCTTAAAACGTGCCCTGCGAAGCACGGCATCGCACATTTTAATTAGCCCTACCCGGCTACCGGTACGGCCCTGTAATTTCCGGCACAGAGGCATAACACCTAATGCCTCAGGAGTGGCAGCGCATCTGCATTTTGACCTCCGGTCATTGTGTGGGTGTCTATAGACTACAGTCATCACTTAACATCAATGTGAACTGCATGCTTGTTTGCCACTTTCTTAAATAAAAAAAAGCCACTAGCGGTCAGACATCATACACCCGCCCACGCCCTTATCGTTTAACCTAGTAGATCGCTCACGATCTACACCAGCCTCAGGGCCATGCACGCTTCGTGTGTGATATTATTTTCTATTCTATGACGACCACAACACAAAATTTACCTACTGTTATGCGATGGTATGTGCTAGTAGGAATAAATTCCAATTTACTTATCGCAATGTTACTTATCTCCTGCGGTTAACAATGACGAAAATTATACATCAAACGATATAATTGTGGTATTGGTCATTCCTATCGTTGCTAGGTATAATTACGGCATCAATTCGCTTATTACTGACTGTCATATAAAATTATAGATTGCAGTTGATTTTTATGCTTAGGTGAACACATATGACGTGGTAGAGTTCCAGTTGTACTGCGCGACGTCAGCTTCTGCCGCATTAGGGGAGGAGTCCATTAATCACGTGAGATTTTTAAAGAGGAGAGAGGGGTTACGCCGAATCTCATCTAATCTCACTTTAAAGGCTTGTGTTTGTATGGAGTCAAATGGACCAAGCTAATATTTTTTTTTATTATCCGTTAGAGCTTGGTCAAAGACCATGACGCTATCTATATACGTTCGCATGAATTATATTCTTCATTTAAAAAATTGTAATTAAACAACATTAGATCATTGACAATTGATATAGTTGCAACAGTATTCTGGCGTCATCCGTAGTAGGATCTGCCAGGACACTGTTGCAATGTCCTATTTCTAATGAAGCCCTGCGATGAGCCTCATCCCGAACACATTCAACCAAAATATGGTATACGTCTTCCACTTTACCACATATACTACAATTAGGGGTATCAGATTGATTCATTAAGAATTTAAACTTATTAAATGGCACATGTCCGGAGCGAAGTCTCATCATTGTGTCTTGGAGGAATTACCGCCCACAAAAGGTCTGCTAATAGGTATAACATTTTTATTTTTAACTAGCAGCCCGCCCTGGCTACCGCGGGTGCAATGTTACTTATCCTTTCCTATTCATCTTAGCGTGGTGCTTTAAAAAAAAAAAAATTAAAATAAAAATAAAGCCTGCCTCGATAAATGGGCTATCTAACACTGAAATAATTTTTCAAATCGGACCAACAGTTCCTGAGATTAGCGCGTTCAAGCAAACAAACTCTTCAGCTTCTGTAGATAACATTCGGTGTGACACATATAAAAATCACTGCTTAGAATTTGACAAAAGTAACGTAAAAAACGTGGTGCCTACGCCCGCCAGCTCCACTACCGACTAGACTGTTACCACCAGGAAAACAGTCTAGTCATTATGACTTTACACTAGGGTTACCACCTCTCCCGGAATTCCGGGAATCTCCCGGATTCGAGCTCTGAAAATTAAAATCTCCCGTCTCCCGGAAGGAATATAAAATATACTAAATTCCCCCGAATTACAAGTTGTTCAAAAGTAGTGACACGGGATGTCGAAATGGCGAGCGGCGTAAATTCTCGGCAGCATTCTTGCAGCCTTCTCGCCACTGATGCCACTCGCCAGTGGGTAGCTAGCTAGTTTCGTAAACTGATTTGCGTGCGTGTAGGTTAGGTACCTACTTTATTTTATTGTCTCTTTCTGAGCCACGTGCGTGAGTGATTGCGTCGTCGTTGTCTCACTCATTTTCGTTCCTCATTTATTTGTTAAAGTTTCTTTCATTCGCTTATTAGTCTGTATCTAACAGCAATCCATGCACTTGTGTCGTATTTTGATTTAATTCAATAAAATAAAAAGTTATTATAGTCAATGTTTTTTTTCTCCCGGATTTAGACAGCTAAGAGGTGGTAACCCTACTTCACACAGTTTCGGAATAAAGTGGCTCCGTCACGGACAGACAGACAGACATTATGAGTTTATTATTTATAAATGTTCCTATTCTTACCACACGGCTACGGATCCCTAAAAATGCACGACAAACGACAATAATATGTGCAATTCACCACGGCCTTGGGTATTCGACGTCATATCACAATAAATGTTCTGACGTGGGATGATAATTAATCTTCATAGCTTGAGAGCTATGAAGATTAATTATTATCCCACGTATATCGAGGTAATTAATAAAATCTGTGAGAGTTGTGTACATAAAGATTCTATTTTCAATGTGATTTTTACTTTGTTAATAAAAAATCATACGAATAGGTAAGGATATAACAGCTATTAGGTTATATGTAAATATATCGTTTTTTTTTCAACTTAGCAGAGTTTCTAACGTTTATAACAACAACAAATGGTTAATTCCGTATCAACATCTTTAACACAACATATCCAGAGAATATGTATTAATTAGGTATAGGTATACCTATATGACATAACTCAAAGCTTTCTGAAATGTAGAACAGATCGATCGCTTCAACCTTTTCAATTTTTTTACTGATGTAAACCAAAATAACACTGCCACTTCGGCTTTTGTTCGGCGAATAAAGATCTGTTCTGTAAACAGATGGTGGCACGCACAGTGTAATGTATTGACATTAGACTGTGCAATTTGCGATGTTTTTAGGCTTTCTTCAGATATAAATATCATGCATACACACAATGACAGCTCTGAAATATACAACAACTGAGAATCAACTCGTTTCATTTGTTAGGCTAAGGCTTGGGACACATTAACTAAGTCAGGTGGTAATGTTTATGTACGGCTCTGTAATTTCCGGCACAGAGGCATAACACCTTAGGCCTCAGAAGTGGTGACGCATCTGCATTTTGACCTTGGTCTTGGTCTTGTTCTTGGTGGGTGTCTATAGGCTGCAGTCATCACTTAACATCAATGTGAACTGCATGCATGTTTGACACTTCCATAACATACAAAAAAGGCAAATAAACAATTGAATTGAACTATTTTATCTTTAACAACCAGCAACCCTTATTTGCGGTCAGATTTAATTTGGCACTTGTGTATTCGTTCGGTTCCGTTTTTAAATTAATTTGACACATAGGTATTTATATGACCTTTCACGTCATCTCTCATGCTAATACTACTTACTTGAAAGAGTGGTAAATTGACTTTTAGAAACTGGAACCGTGTTACCAAAGGGAATGTCTTGTCTATATTACTTTAGTTAACATTCATATATCAATAACATTCGTATTAATGATTAGCCCACAAAATGAGTGCGATCATTATGAAACCTATTAAGATAAAATATTTCAATAATATTTCGAAATACGATCTGTTGGAATCATTTGCATGATTCTCTAACATTCTCGAACAAAACGCAAAGGACGGATTTTCCTCTAAAGTCATCAATATTTTTTTTTCTTATTTTAAATCTTAATTAAAACAGCTATAAAGATCATTTTTATTTTAAATATTAATTTATTCAGAGATAAATTATGCAGAAACCGGTGTTTTTTTTAATGTCAAAATAATTTCGTTTATTTTGTTGCATTTACTATACCTACTTACTTTAATTATTAGATATTAGAGGAAGAATTTTCTTCTACTGGAAGAGAATTCTTCCGCTAGTCAACCGCACAATATCGGACAAACCATTCCAATGGGACGGTAGTAAATATAACAACGCGGGATGGGCAGCAGCGTCCCATAACACTACCGTCACTGCGATCGCCAATCCGCCTGCCTAGCGTGGCGATAATGGCATTTTTTTACGTAATGGTAGTGGCAAATAAGCTTGCAGTTCACATTGATGGTAAGTGATGACTGCAGCCTAAAAATACCGATGTTGCTTTAATGGCTCGGTATTGCAACCCCTAGTCTGAGGGGCTGATATAGCGCCGGCATAGAGCAACGCGGCCCACCGGTCGCGGCGGCTCCGGTGTTGCTCTATGAGCGGCGGCAATGCTCTTTTGAAAGGAGATGGTTCAAAGTTCTATGGGACTTGGGCCACTACTTGTGCATATAAGGGTAACAGGGAAATGAACCCATTAAACTAATACGAACATTCTTTTTTGAAAATTATTTGTATATTTTTTGCACAAGATTTATTTAAAAAATGCTTGACGTTTCTAAAACACTGAATTGTCTATGTCAGGTGACATGACAATTAGGGATATCAATCTGAGGTTTATTAATCGGAATATCGATTTTTCACGGCAAGAATCGATTATTTTAATCGATCCGTAGTACAAGATCACGTCAGTAAATCGATAATTCACCCTAGAGAATCGAGGTTTGATCTTTTTGTTTCAATAACAACCATACAAACCATAGACCAACACGGGCCACCGGCCGCGGCGTACTGGAGGGGAGTAGCCATAGCGTTTATTACCGATGCAAAACAGTCTGTCATTTTTTGCGGGGAGAAATGCGTGCGACACACACGCACACTACAAAAATCGTCTATTACTACGAAACTCACACCTTGACTTTAACAATATACAGAAACAATTTCACGCAAACATTTAAACATATAGGCGAAAGGTATAGGCCCATTTGGCTTGTACTTTGACAGATGGGAAAGCCTGCATATGCCTACTCCCCTCTGGTGTTGCTCTATGATACAAACAGTACAATGTAGATATAAATTAACACAAATACAGTGAAAAATTACATACCTACTACAACTTCGTGTTACACAATACTTATAGATATTATGATATATTATATGCAACGAAGGTGAAAGACCAGCATGCAGTTCACATGGATGTAAGTGATGAATGCAGCCTACACCCATCTACAAAAATACCAAGAGGTCAAATTATAAAAACAGATCGATTAATCGGACATCGATTTTTCCCTCGCTGATCTGACCGTGGATCGATTTATGACACTTCGATTCGAATCGATTCAAAAATTGATCAGAAAGCATCGCGACATCTCTAATGACAAGATCGATGCCGTTTTTCGTTCTGAAATAATCGCATTTTACAGTATTTTTGTTTTTGTTGAGCATTTAGCTCAGTTTAAATATTTTTTACTTAAAAGCTGTAGGTACATTTACTGTAGTACTCTGCTCTGTAAACGTCGACGTATCCCTTTGTTATTTAACCATTTATATGTTCATGAGTACCGTGCCGTTTGATTCGATTTTTGAACGAACGTATACATTGTCATTCAAGACGCCGCCATGTCGTTGTAGTATATCAATTATATGGCAATATTTCATAACTATTTTATTTTCGTACAAAGCGATCTAGACAAAAAATTACAAATTATTATTTTTCCTGAAATCAAGATATTTTTCTCCTTTTTTTGGTACATGCACAAGCTATATCCCAAATTGAAACATCTCCTTTTGAAAACATTTTTTTTGTTATTTATTAAGATAAGTAAAAAGTCGTAAAAATGTGTTTTTTTTTTTTTTATGTAATTGAAGTGGCAAACAAGCATGCAGTTCACATTGATGTTAAGTGATGTCTGCAGCCTATAGACACCCACACAAAGACCGAGGTCAAAATCCAGATGCGTTACCACTCCTGAGGCCTAAGGTGTTATGCCTCTGTGCCGGAAATTACAAGGCCATACATTACCACCTGACCGGAACACGATAGTGCTGAACACTACCATTTAGCGGCAATTAGCGGCATTGTTCTTGGGATTGATGTAGAGAGGCTGCCTACAAGAGGTGATGCGCTAATTTATATTAACCCTGTACCTCATACTAATTATTATCCTCATTGTCTCTCCTCGATCTTTTTGTTTATTATCTCATTAAGAAAAATCTTCACGACACAATATCATCTTCTGCTTATTAAGTAGGTACACTTAACTAGATAAGATAGCCCGATAATCTTGAGTAGAAGCCTTATCTTGAATAGTACAATACTAATCATGATAACACCGCGTACTTTCACTAAATTAATAATTACCTACATTGTCAATGTCAGTGGTCCGTAGGTACCTAGTAGATACATGGTTCAACAAATTAAGTGATTAATTCAAAAGGTTTGATGCTTGATAATATTAACACCTTTTACCGCATGAAACAACCAACTGCAGATGGAACACGAATACAGAATACAATTGAATACCTACCTAGCGTACAGACCACCAGACCAGTCACACACAGTCATGCGTCCGAAGTCGAAATCACTAGACGTGATCGAGAATCTCGTTTTGTGAATAAAATTGAACACCATGTAAAAGTGTTAATACATGTAAAAGTGTCAATAAACGGTGCATAAGTGTTTTTGTATTATGTTGTGATTTAAACGTCTTTTTTCCATAAATCGGTTGTTAAAACAAATTAAATTATTCGACATGTCGTTTGAAGCATCTTAATCTTAAAGTATGTTTTTTTATGATTTTGGCCATTTAAATATTGGGAAACATTGGATGAGCAGGACTTAAATAAAATAATTTAAATGTTTATTAGTTTATAAATTACAATTATAAAATTCGATTTATTTATATAAGGAATGGTAAAACCCAAGCGAAACCAGTCTTCGTAGTTTCTTAACCTGTTTGAGGGGCAAAAAAATACGAAACAACACAATACCTACTTCTGCTGAGAACAAAAAATGTAGCTTTTCCTTCCGTGTAGTGGGACTAAACTAAAAGGTATTTGTTAGAATGTATGTAATTAACACTAATTAGATACCTACCTACAAACTTATAGTGCCACATCTGCTTTTGAAAATGGGGTGAAATCTCTGAAAATAGGTTAACATGTTATTGCTTAAGTATCATAGGTACCTACTTATATAGGTATGTATAATTATGTAAGTACTTAACTGAACGAAGTATTTTTATATCAAATAACAATAATCTATACTATACCTATATTATTAATATTATAAAGCTGAAGAGTTTGTTTGTTTGTTTGCTTGAACGCGCTAATCTCAGGAACTACTCTTCCGATTTTAAAAATTCTTTCAGTGTTAGATAGCCCACTTATCGAGGAAGGTTTTAGGCTAAAACATTTATTTGGAGTGAAAATATAATATAATTTTCTATGAATTTAATTTTCTTTTTTTTATATTTTTTTAATACATTTTAGTCTCTGTTTGATAATTTTAATTGATAAACTATAATTTCAGCTAGTCAAATAAAAAAATGAATGAAGAAAAATGTAAAAACTTAGGAAATATCGTAAAAAAACTGCAGCACGTCACGCGTATTTACTACAAAATTAAAAAATAATTTAAAAAAAAAACCAAATCCGGTAAGACCCATATTAGTAATTATCCTTAAATGTTGTCCAAATTTTCGAAAAACCCCCGGCGGTTACTTATCCCTGGGACACATTGTAGATTGCAATTTGCAGCTAAATAGGTTCCTACATACCAACTTTTTACATATAGGTAAGTTTACAATAAAGTATTTATTTACATGCAAATTCCTACATCTGTTTAACGTTCGAATACTGACTAGGTTACTCTAGGTAGGTGTACGTACAAACAAACGCATGTCATGAATGAAAATTAATTTGTCTTTGGGATTTCCTTATTCGAAACAAAAGGCAACAGAGCGTAAATAAGCTCTGATCGTTGGAATTTACACTCATTTTGTTTAACAACCGACTAATGGCAGAAAGAATACCTAAAGCAAATAAACAATATGAATAAAATTATTGGACTATTGTTCATTTACGTCGTGAATTATTCGGGCGTGAAATCGTCCAGTGTTAAAAACGAGAATAATCCTACGGATGGTAACACAACGTTGAGTGGAACAACTAATAATGCAGAATATTACATGGAAAATGGAATAAAACACATATGTGCATCCAGCAAAAAACCTTGCGTGAGAAAATGCTGCGCATACGGCGAAGTGTACGATACACGAGTGAAGAAATGCCAAAATTCAACCAAAGATTTTGGCTTTAACGTTTATGATCGTTACGACCGTCTCCGAGGCCAAGGTGCAGAATTATTTAATTTCATAATAGAAAAACCGATATGTTCCATTGGTGAAGTCAGAGTTCGGGTATTGCCTACTTTCTCAGGTTTCCACATCTTACCGGTAAGACATGGCGAACTATTGAATTGTTTTTATTATAATACTAGCCAGCCCCGCGACTTTGTTAGCGTTGAATAGTGTTTTAGGGACTTCGGGCAGCACTTTTGGATCTTAAACACTTTTATGTAGCTTAAAAAATGTACTTTACAGTTAAGTACCTACAACCTACAAACGTCCATCCTATGCTGAACCGTATTCTCGAAAAGGCCATTTTAAACCTCGATTATTATAATAATATTTTTTTATAGAAAATTATTATAAGTTTTGTAAAGTTTCAGTCAATTAGTGCTACTATCAGAGAATGAAAGATGAAAGATAGATCTGTACATAATATACCTATGCACTCCGTGAGAGCCAGAGCCGGCAGAAGGGAACAATTAAATATCAACGTAGGCATAAAAAGTGAAGACATACACGAGATTGACTTCTTTCTGTTCTGTGCCCTCGCGGTTGTCGCTAAGCGGTTCTCGCGGTGCCACACCGCGGACACTCCGCCAAAATTCCATAGAATATAATACGTAGTATTATTACACATTTTCTGCCCATATGTTAATTATATTATTACTTTACTTTGGATTTGCAATTCTCGTAATTGGTGAATCATGTTCAACGTACCTATACATTTACCTATTCCAACTCCTTCGGGGATCACAGGCGTTAAATTACGTAGGTAGGTACTTACGTTGATTCTTTGTTGTTTGCTGTCTATGATCTGTCATCACAACATGATTTGAAGAATTGTTGGAAATATTGGGTCCTCAAATAATGATTGTGTTCAGCAAAATATTTAGAGCCGAAACGGCGCACCTGTTACAGCAAATCTGACAAAAACGTAACTTCACGCCTGTAATCCCCGAAGGGATAGGCAGAGGTAAATGTATGCATTAAAGCATACATGCAAACACCTACGATTTGCCGGTTACGTTTTTGACCCATGTAACAGGTGGCGAGCCTGCTGCCATCTCCGGGCACAGTACCAAACTCCGAGGTACTGGGAAACTTCCAGAAAATTGAAATATCCCAATAGAACCAGAGATAAAGGATTTTAAACTGTTATCTCTGATAGCCCCCGACCCGGGAATCGAACCCAGGACCTCCAGCGTAGTAGTAGTAGTAGCAGGCTACTGAGGCAGGCAAAATCTGACAATTAGTTATTTTTTTTTTTTTTATGGAAATCTAGAATATATATTGATTATTAAAGAAATACTTATATTTTTATTTCGAGGTACTCTTTAATAAAAAAAACCGGTCAAGTGCGTGTCGGGCCACGCGCAGTGTAGGGTTCCGTAATGTTTAGGTTTGATTAATGCAATGAAAAACCCTATTTTCTATGTTCAAAAATTTCGAGACATTTGGCCGACTATTTTACTCGCAAACTAGTAAAGCCCACTTAAGCCTGATAGTTTTCGTTTTAATTTCGTTATATCTCACGACTATTGCCGTAACGTTTGAATTTCTAACAACTGGCAAAAATTGGCACTTTAAAGCTTAATAATTCACGAACACTCTTCTAAAACATTTTTAATAAGAGAATAAGAAACATTTATTTGACACACAGCGAGACACATAAAACAGACATAAAACGTAACAGGTAACAGAGAAAAGACAACACATTTTCTAAAAATTAATACATACTGTTCGCGCCTACTACAATTCATCATGCAATTCACACCTAAATTGATTGCGCCTTTTATTGTCAAGAAAATTACATATATAATAATTCAACGTTTTGTTTTTCGAAGTACCGACGGTTAAGGCAGTGCACCGTACTTTTTTTGTGAATTCATTCTATCTTCTCGTCTCAACCAAATATCACATGTAACGAATATATCGAAATAAACCGAAGTTTCAAGAAGTGTAATACGGGAATTTCATTTGTGTACACCTGTGCATGAACACATACCTATACACGTAATATGTGTCTCACGGCTGCCAATAAGGTGTCCTGTTCTGCAAATGTCGGGTACCTTCATATAAAAGGTACCTGACGCTAGTTTTCAACAGGACCCTTAGTGAGTGAACCACGGATGTCAAATTTATACTATAGGATAATTGTACTAATACTTATACAAGGTACATACATACGGATATAAAACAGATAATAAGCCATTAAAATAACATACTTAATAAAACGATAAATGTAATACGTACTAGTAGGTACAAACACTAATAAATAGATCAATACCATAGTAAATAAAATATAAGTAGATAAAAAACATCTTATTAAATATCATAATAATAATATGAAATCAAAGAATTATAACGCAATTGTGTGGCGATCGCCGGGAGATGGGAGTGGTGCGTCATCCCCACCTCAGGCACCACAGCGAGACCTTTTTCAAAGACCTATCCAACGATATCCCACACTATAGAATAAAAAACAAAAAATTTAAAAAAAAATCCGTTCGTTACATGTAGGGGAGGTGCCCCAAATAATTTTACTTTTCTTGGTAAAATACTTTTTTCAATATTATTTATAATTTTAGCAGGCTTCTACATCGTAAGTTTTTCTGTTTTTATGCTTGTAATAGAATTTTACTACCCTTCAACTCGATACTTTAACCTACTACTTAAATACGCCTATTAAAATGTATAAAGCCTCTGTTGGAGCTAATAAAGTACATTTAGTTCCTTCTAATTGATAGTAATGACCTGTTTTATAGTTACAGTTTGTCTTATAGTGTATAGGTACTTACTATAAAAATATTAGTACCTGGTTGACCGAGCTTCGCTCCGTAGCGATTTTTGAAAATTATATTTAGTATGAATTGCATATTAAAGAAATATGAATAAAAACAATTGATTTTTTTGGTCTAACCTCAAATCAAACACTTCTTCTTTGCTAAAAATACGACTAACGTTAGTAGACTAATGGTTCTTCTATTCATCAATAGATGGCGTTAGACGTCGGTTATGATAATAAATCGATTTCTTGACCCGAAAAACCCCTAATCTGTAAGTTTCAAGAAAATCGTTGGAGCCGTTTCCGAGATCTTGATTCTATATGTATATATAGAATCAAGATATTATTATATTTTTTATATATACAAGAATTGCTCGAATCGTTTTAGAATCGTTTAAAGGTATTAGATATACGAAGAACATTTGGGAGTTTTGGTGGGAACCTTGAAAGAGGCGTGTAGTGCTCTTATTTTATTTCATTTTCTTGGTGTTATTTTGAGTTACATGAAAATAAAGTTGATGTCATTTTGTTAATAAAGTGCCCGTGTATAGTGAAATAGAATAACAGTGCGAAAACACGGCTTTTCAGTTTGCCTCCAAAACTTCATTGTAAATATTCTGATAAAGTAGCCATCGCTTTACTCCAATTACTGACTGTGACTCTGACTGACTGACTGTCTGATAATTGACCAACTGACTTTAACTTTTAAGCTGCTTGTGATGAATACAAAATATCGTTTTACTTGACACTGGCAATATGCGTAATAGCGATGCCAGAAACACATAAAAAAAGAACATTTGTTTTTTTATGTTGTTATCGAGCAGTGTCATAAACTACTTTTTTAATGTTAAGAAGGTGGCAAACAAGCAAGCTCACATTTTTTTTTTTTTTTTGTTATTATGGCATCGCTATTACGCATATTGCCAGTGTCAAGTAAAACGATATTTCATATTTAAATATGCAGCGTAAAAATTAGTATAATATAGTCATCAAGTATAATATGTAAGTATCAAGTATATAAGTTATCAAGTATAATATGTCAGTCAAGTGAGTTACAATCAAGTTATTCGAGTAAAGCGATGGCTACTTTACCAGAACATTTACAATGTAGTTTTGGAGACAACATGAAAGGTCGTATTTTCGCACTGTTATTCTATTTCACTATACACGGGCACTGTAATAAACCTATATCAAACAAAATGCCACCAATTTTATTCAATATAACTTAAAAATACACCAAGAAAGTGAAATAAAATAAGAGCACCATACGCCTCTTTCAAGGTTCCCGCCAAAACTCCAAGCTCACATTTATGTTGACATTTATGTAAGTGATGACTACAGCCTATTTGAGCCTATAGATCTACACAAAATGCACATGCGTTACGGAAGCTGTGTCGCTTGGGGAGACTTGATAGACGTCTTGTAGCCAATTGTCTGTATGATCTAGAAATATGTATGAGATCATTTGACCGTATGGTTTTATTTTTTTCGATGGAAAAAAAAGAAAGCGGAGATAGGTTTCTTTAAAAAATCTTATGTAATGAACTAAATCAAGTGATGAGCTGGTCATCCTGTTTTGAAAAATCACAACAGTTTTGTGATTTCGCGTCTTGAATTACTATCGAAATAATAGAAAATATGGCCAAAGATAAGAAAACTTACATTCAAAATGTGAAGTTATCGAATCAATTCACATTGATATCTTCTTTTAGAAGTTAATCTTCTTTTGGCGCGATTGGAAAAAATATGAAAGAGGTCAAAATGCACATGCGTTGCCACCTCTGAGACCTAAGTTTTTATGTCTCTGTGAGAGTTATTACGGGCTATATACATTTAATTAGAATAAGGCAGTACGTTAAAGGTAGTAGCTAGATTAGATATATTTCTTACTATTAACGAGTGCGATTTTTTTTTAATGTATTTGAAATGGCAAACAATCATGCAAGTTCACATTGATGTTAAGTGATGACTGCAGCTTATAGACACCCACACAAAGACCAAGGTCAAGATGCAGATACGTTAACACTCCTGAAGCCTAAGGTGTTATGCCTCTGTGCCGGAAATTACAAGGCCGTACATTAATTACCACCTGACCGGAACACGATAGTGCTGAACACTACCATTTAGCGGCAAGTATATTAGGTAATGCGGTGGTGCCGACGCCCGCGAGCTCCGTCACTGGAGCTCTACCACCAGTAAAAGCGATTGCTCTAGTTTATGTGTAGATGTCCGTAGGATTAATGGACTTATTACACGGTACGGTATTCAGGGTACGATAGCAAGGGTCAGGGTAGTATAATAATAACATTTAGGGAGTTAGGGCCCTAATAAGGGCGACCGGAGCGGCCCGGTCAGCCTAACGCCCAACTACACACAGTACAAATATGAACAATATGTAGTTTTATACGTAGTTTCCATACTGTCACAACCATAATCACACAAACATGCGCATCGACGCTCGAGTAGCGAGTGAGGCGAGTGACTCGGAGCTGCAGCACCGCGGCGAGAACCGCTTAGGGGCCTCGTTGATGCGCATGTTTGTGTGATTGCGCCGTTTCAACGTTATGTACGTAGTTCCCATACAGTTCATATTTGTACTGTGACTGAGTTAGGGCCCTGTCGACCGGTAATAAGCGGCAACCCGGTGCGAGGCCACGCCCACCTTTTCTGCCGGACCCTGAATACCGAGTCGTGTAATAGCTTTTAAGGTCATTACTTAACATCCCTGTGAGCATGCTAGTATTACCACATTCGTTACATAAAAAAAACTAATGCACCAATTTATTATTATTTCACAGAACGGTCAAATATACATAAAGTTAGACAACCATATCCCACCTTGGACCCTCCGAGGTCCGGACAAGTACTGCATAGACACGTTCCTGACCGACGAAGCTGATACCACGGTCAGCAAGCTGGACGTTTTGATCTGCTTTGAACCAGATGAGTCACCCGAGAAGTATTATGGCGTGAAAAGTTCATGTAAGTTGTTTTATTTAATGCAAGAACACATGCAAGTGGTGCAATGCAATTTCTGGTGGTAGAGCTCCAGTGACGGAGCTCGCGGGCGTAGGCACCACCGCATTACCTAATATACTTGCCGCTAAATGGTAGTGTTCAACACTATCGTGTTCCGGTCAGGTGGTAATGTACGGCCCTGTAATTTCCGGCACAGAGGCATAAGACCTTAGGCCTCAGGAGTGGTAACGCATCTGCATTTTGACCTTGGTCTTTGTGTGGGTGTCTATAGGCTGCAGTCATCACTTAACATCAATGTGAACTGCATGCTTGTTTACCACTTCCATTACATAAAAAAAAAAAAAAAAAAAAAAAAAAAAAAAGTGAAATTTTGAAAACGGACAACTGATTCGCTATAATTTCAACAATTCATACAAAATTCGCCATTTATAAAATAGGTTAAGATAAAATATGAAATAAAACTATTTTTACGGATTTATTTCGCGTATATTAAACTAAAATGATTTTTAAAATCAACCCGACGTTTCGGTCGCTTTTCAGCTTCCGTGGTCCCGGGCAGACTGAGGTGACATTTGTCTGACAGAAGTTTGAAAAAATTATATGTAGCTACCTCCATCGATTTCGTAAACGCCTTGCGTAGCGTTCAAGATTAACACAATAATTACTTATGGTATCTTGAGGTCTTGTAGTTTTATTTCAATGAGTGTAGCTCGCGAAAACCTAAGAACATATTAAGATAAAATATGTTTTTTTAGAACAAGAATCAAATTCTAAATTTCTATTTGCCCCTGATTTATTCCTAATACATAAGTATTGGGCTTGTCTTATCATGATTTCATATTAATATTTTTGATTGACGTAACTTGATTAAAGTCATCAGCATACTGAGAAATATAAACCTGTTGTATACTGTAGGAAATTTCGACTGTGACTTTATTAAACAGAATTGGGGACAAGGGATCGCCCTGTGCTAAACCCGGTCTAATTGTTCAAGCAAGGTTTTCATAATATATATTTTGATTTTAAAAATTAAAACATATTATCCTTCGACCATAATCTACCTCATGCTTAAGAATCTCATTTTAATGATCGTTTGATTTCCACCAGGTATGCTGATATCATGCGCATTTATTCTGGTCACGTTGGTGGTGTACGCGTGGCTGCCGGAACTGCGGAACCTTCATGGCAGGGTCCTGATGGTGTACCTCGCCTGCCTCTTTATAGGTTTCGCATTCATGGCCACAATGCAGATTATGGCGATGAAAGAAGTCACCACTCAAGAGAACTGCCTCATACTCAGTAAGTATTTAACATAATCTTTACAGCTGAACTTTCAATTATGTTAGAATCGTCCTCTTAATAAAACACATTTTGTCCACTGTTATTCACTTAAATCACTTTTCTTACACTAATTACACTTTCACACTTATATTTTGTACAACAGTACTTTCCTTTATCAAAGCTAGCCCTTGACTGACTCAAAATTAGGGATGTGAAAAAATAATCAATTGTTTAAAAAATTGGTTAATTATCGATTATTTTTTCTGAATAATTGATTCATTTCTTCGATTTTTTTCACAATAATAATCGATTTTTATTGTGAAAAAAATCGAACAAATATACGCGCCAAAAATTGCTAGACCACCTATCGATATGATGATTTCAATTACTTTTCTGTTCTATTATATGTAAATGAGTATTAGAGATGAATTTCGTAATTCAGTTAAGCGTGTCACAATTTTTTTTTTTTTATTTTTATGCCCGAAGTAAATTGTTTATGTTTATTTAACAACAAATAAAGATAATTAATTGTAAAAGCTACAAATTTACGATTTCTAAAAATAAAACTATAAAAACCTATTTTTTAAAAATTCAATTATTTTTATGGAAAAATCGATTATTTGGAAATAGATTATTCTAGCTTTATAAAATAATCAATTAATAAAAAATCGATTAATTGCCCGCTAAGTCACATCCGTACTCAAAATCCAACAACTTACCACCTCTCGACCGTTACAACACCGTTTTACTAACGCCCTCTAGTGACGAATTGTCAAAACTCCATCAACGACAATAATAACAACTATTTATAATTTGAACATAGTTTACGCCATTGAAACAAATGGAATATTAATAATATAAACAATCATTATTTTATAAACCGAAACACTAATACAAATATAGGTCCTGCATATAGGTATTCAAGTATGACACTTACTAACAATAAATAATAATTATTGGTAAATTATAAATGACTACAATTATAATGGAGAGATCAGGCACCATCAACTTATTTAGACATAAAGCAAAACACGGGCCACCGCGCACCGTCCGCGGCGCATTGGAGGGGAGCCATACCTATGCAGGCTTTCCCCTCTGTCAAAGTGCAAGCACAAGCGTACCTGTGCCTGTCGCCTCCATGTTTAAATGTGTGCGTGAAATCGTCTATGAATTTTGTAAAAGTCAAGGTGTGTGTGTGTGTATGACACACGTATTTGTCCCCGCAAAAAATGACAGACTGTTTTGCATTGGTAATAAACGCTATGGTTACTCCTCTCCGTGTAGATCTATGTATTTAGATGAAGTTATGTCACTAAAGGGTGGTAGTGTTCAGCGCTGTATGCCATATTTCAATAGGACAAATGTATGTATTTTATTTTTGACATTTTGACAAAATATAACCTATTGTGTTGTCAAATACATTTTTTTTTGTGTTTTAATGGCATCGCTATGACGCAAATTGCCAGTGTCAAGTAAAACGATATTTTGTATTCTTTCTTTCTTTCTTTTGATTAATGGCAACTACCAACTTTTAAGGGTAATTCTGCCAAAGTCCGGTGATAGAAGAGGCACAAGTGAAAGGAAAATGCCCGGTAGAGATGAAGGCTTTGTATCCAATGCAATTATTTCGCGTTTTGGTATCTACAACAAAAGACAAAGACAAACACATAGGGTTAAGTTAGTATTAACAAAACAAATATAGTTTGTAGAAACATATCAACACAGATTACAATTTAATATAATTTACACGGATGTATTTACAAAGAATATATACAAAAGGGGAATTGACACGCATAAGAAGGGAGTTTAAATTGGTAGGAAGAGGGATTTTTGGCGGGAGATGGGAATATAGGGAATTCTGGTTTAGAGAACAGTTGAAAAATATATGGTCCGGGGTCATTTTGTATTCATCATAAGCAGCGTAAAAGCTAAAGTCAGTTGGTCAATTATCAGTCAGTCAGTCAGAGTCACAGTCAGTAATTCGAGTAAAGTGATGGCTACTTTCAATCTGAAAGGCCGTGTTTTCGCACTGTTATTCTATTTCACTATACACGGGCACTGTAATAAACCAATGTCAAACAAAATGCCATCAACTTTATTCAATATAACTCCAAAATACACCAAGAAAATGAAATAAAATTAGAGCACCACACGCCTCTTTCAAGGTTCCCGCCAAAACTCCCACAGGTTAGACATGGATAACAGACAATAGGACACAAATAAATACATAACACATACCTAATTAATGAACATAAAATCAATGACGCCCTTTATTAATTGTACTGATGTTTTTGAGGTTGTACTTCTTTTAACGCGATGGAAAAAACTGATGAGAGTGCATTTTTGAGATGCACGCGCACACCTACAGACAAAAGTGACATTCTGAAGTTTAATTAGTTGCTAAACATATAACAGCAACAAATAGCCTGAAGTTGCAAAATTAACCAGTTTTTGGTTACTGTATGTACCTAACCATAGAAACCAAAAACATGGCAAATTTGTGTTTGTATATATATACATATTTTTTTATGTAATTGAAGTGGCAAACAAGCATACAGTTCACATTGATGTTAAGTGATGACTGCAGCCTATAGACACCCACACAAAGACCAAGGTCGAAATGCAAATGCGTTACCACTCCTGAGGCCTAAGGTGTTATGCCTCTGTGCCGGAAATTACAGGGCCGTACATTACCACCTGACCGGAACACGATAGTGCTGAACACTACCATTTAGCGGCAAGTTAATCAGGTAATGCGGTGGTGCCTACGCCCGCGAGCTCCGTCACTGGAGCTCTACCACCAGTAATATATATATATATATATATATATACATATATATATATATATATACATATTAAACATACGACTAGTATTTGTATTATACATACTCTTTGGTACGACGGTGATAGATATAGGTTAGGTTATTATATTGATAATTTATCACTAAAGCTTAAATAATACATGACATCATTTGCTCAAAAAATAACAATACGTTTGCTATGTCCCTCGGGGTTTTTATTAAAGTAAAAAAAAAATTATACCAGAGTTGTGTACAGTGAGCTGTGAATCATATAAATTCGTACTTCAATACATTCAAAATATTTTACTATATCAACGCCTTATTGACAACTTCCTCTATCATTTTTTTGCCGTTTCACCTTGCCATTTAAATACCAAATGTTTTTTAAGTTTCGTAGGTTATTCTATAATAATAATAATATTCTATAATTACGGATACACTAGTCTGTGTCTTTAGAGTGTTGTCACGTTGTCTGGCCAGCGCCTGCGCAACAAAGACGCGGCGCTAGCGATGCGGCGCTGTAGAGGCACACCGCGGACACTGCCAAAATTCCATACAAACGCTTGATTTGGTCTCTATTACACAGACATCAATCAGTGACGTGTATTTACACTTGCACACATGTGTGCACGTGTAAATACCAAGCGTCGCCTATAAGAGGGGAGGAGATTGGGTGAGGCGGAGAAATCAGACATATTGTCTGGTAGAGGTACTCACGGTAGTGGCACAGAACAGAAAGGTAGTAGTGGTCTATTCTATGGTTCTGGTTCGCGAGTCTATCTATAGAAATCTTTATAAAATGTTATGGACTATTTGTTTTTGATGACTATCTGTATAAGATTAAAGCACTCATTTAAAAGAGCTCTTACTGAGTTTGTTCGGCAGCGGTGTTCTTCTCAGTACCTAGTGACTGCACTTGGAACTCTGCTAAGTGAATAACTTTGATTTTGTCGAATAAGTTTTTCTCTTTCTTCATTATTTTACTTCACGTAAGGAAGGAATTGAAATATTTTATGATATTTGAACGAAGTTTTTTATTCCAATTTTAATTTACTATTAAATCTAGATATTTCTTTATTTTCTTTCTTTCTTTCGACGTGAAAAATTATTTGAGAAACCTAAAATATTATGATTACTGTTACTGGTGGTGGGCGAAGGCACCACCGCATTACCTAATATACTTGCCGCTTAATGGTAGTGTTCAGCACTATCGTGTTCCGGTCAGGTGGTAATGTACGGACCTGTAAGTTCCGGCACAGAGGCATAACACCTCAGGCCTCAGGAGTGGTAACGCATCTGCAATTTGACCTCGGTCTTTGTGTAAGTGTCTTTAGGCTGCAGTCATCACTTAACACCAATGTGAACTCCATGCTTGTTTGCCACTTACAAAACATAAAAAAAAATTAACAGATTCAATCCTTCAAGACAAATTGTATAATTTATTACAATATTATTTATTACCATATTACGGCGTTATGGTCAATTTACTTGGCTTACCGAGGTATCAGAGTCCTGTAAATTATTATAGAGATATTGAGAAACTATAAATTGTACGGTGCAACCATAGAAATAATAATAAAAGTCTATTACACTATCTGGTCGACAGCGCCCTAACTCAGTCAAAGTACAAATATGAACAGTATATACAAAACGTTGAAATGGCGCTATCACACAAACTTGCGCATCAACGAGGCCCCTAAGCGGTTCTCGCGGTACTGCAGCTCCGAGTCACTCCCTAGTCTCGCTACTCGAGCGTCGATGCGCTTGTTTGTGTGAGTGTGCCATTTTAAACGTTTTGTACGTAGTTTCCATTCTGTTCATATTTGTACTGTGTGTAGTTCGGGCGTTAGGCTGACCGGGCCGCTCCGGTCGCCCTAATTAGGGCCCTAACTCCCTAAATGTTATTACACTACCCTTATCCTTGCTATCGTACCCTGAATACCGTGCCATGTAATAAGTCCAATAACAAAACCATAGAAGAACCATCACCGCTTGAACTGATCGCCACAAAGTGGTGTGGCTTCGGCAGTATTCGACATCAAATCCATGGATCTTCATATACACAAATATGTTTTGAATATTCACGAAAGTGTTTAGGGTTAATTTTCTTGTAGTGAATATACAAACCGGCGACATGCATTCCCGCCGTTTTTATTAGCAATATATGGTTTTTGTTTATTTTTTAGGGTTCCGTACCTTAAAAGGAAAAAAAGGAACCCTTATAGGATCACTCGTGCGTCTGTCTGTCTGTCTGCCTGTCTGTCCGTCTGTCACAGCCAATTTGCTCCGAAACTACTCGACCGATTGAGTTGAAATTTGATGAATATATGTAAATTGGTGACCCAAAGATGAGCACGTCAAGTAAAATAATAAATTTTAAACACTTTCGGGGGGTAAATCAGAAAATTAAAAAAAAACATATTGGGTAAACTGTGTCGTGTGACATATCAAATGAAAGAGGTTGAAATAAAACTATTTTTACGGATTTATCTCGCGTATATTAAACTAAAATGATTTTTAAAATCAACCCGACGTTTCGGTCGCTTTTCAGCTTCCGTGGTCGCGGGCAGACTGAGGTGACATTTATCTGACAGAAGTTTGAAAAAATTATATGTAGCTACCTCCATCGATTTCGTAAACGCCTTGCGTAGCGTTCAGGATTAACACAATAATTACTTATAGTATCTTGAGGTCTTGCAGACTATAGACTGAGGCCTAAGGTGATAACACCTTAACGTACGTTACGTAACTTCCGGCACAGAGGCTTATAAATATTACATATTTAGATATTATATTATATATTGTATTTAGATATCTGTAGATGCAATCGCATACCTATTATACCTAAATTATACTGGTCCTTCAGCGACACTCATAAATTATACGAAAAACTAGTCAGTGTAACTTTTATATAGGTCAAGCATCTGCTACGAATATATTATTTTTAATCGACTCCAGTAATGCACTGATCCCATCAGTTACGAGTCAACAGCTAGAACTACCGACTATTACCTATATTTATATTGGAGTGTCTGTTTGTAATTTTAATATAACCGCTTTTTACTAAATGCATATGTATGTATACACGGTACATGTACCAAAACAACGTTTCAAATGGCACACTCACACAAACATGCGCATCGACGCTCGAGTAGCGAGACTAGCGAATGACTGTCTGACTCTGATCATGACTGTGACGTCGGGACGCTCGGCGTCTGGACGCTGGGCGTCAGGACGCTGGACGTCGGGTCGCTGGGTTTAGGGACGCTCGGCGTCGGGACGCTGGGCGTCAGGACGCTGGGCGTCAAGACGCTCGACGTCGGGACACTGGACGTCGGGACGCTGGGCGTCGAGACGCTCTACGTCGGGACTCTGGGCGTCGGGACGCTGGGCGTCGGGACGCTGGGCGTCTGGACTCTGGGCGTCGGGACGCTGGGCGTCGGGTCGCTGGGCGTCGGGACACTGGGCGTCGGGACGCTGGGTGTTGGGACGCTGGGCGTCGGGACGCTGGTCGTCGAGACGCTCGACGTCGGGACGCTGGGCGTCGGGACGCTGAGCGTCGGGACGCTGGGCATCGTGACGCTGGTCGTCGAGACGCTCGACGTCGGGACGCTGGGCGTCGGGACGCTGGGCGTCGGGACGCTAAGCGTCGGGACGCTGGCCGTCGGGACGCTGGTCGTCGAGACGCTCGACGTCGGGACGCTGGGCGTCAGGACGCTGGGCGTCGGGACGCTGGGCGTCGGGACGCTGAGCGTCGGGACGCTGGGCGTCGGGACGCTGGGCGTCGGGACGCTCGACGTCGGGACGCTCGGCGTCGGGACGCTGGGCGTCGGGACACTCGACGTCGGGGCGCTGGGCGTCGGGACGTTGGGCGTCGGGACGCTGGGCGTCGGGACGCTGGGCTTCGAGACGCTCGACGTCGGGACGCTGGGCGTCGTGACTCTCGGCGTCGGGACGCTCGGCGTCGGGACGCTGGGCGTCGGGACGCTGGGCGTCGGGACGCTGGGCGTCGGGACGCTGGTCGTCGAGACGCTCGACGTCGGGACGCTGGGCGTCGGGACGCTGGGCGTCGGGACGCTGGGCGTCGGGACGCTGGTCGTCGAGACGCTCGACGTCGGGACGCTGGGCGTGGGGACGCTGGGCGTCTGGACTCTGGGCGTCGGGACGCTGGGCGTCGGGACGCTAGGCGTCGGGACACTGGGCGTCGGGACGCTGGGTGTCGGGACGCTGGTCGTCGAGACGCTCGACGTCGGGACGCTGGGCGTCGGGACGCTGAGCGTCGGGACGCTGGGCGTCGTGACGCTGGTCGTCGAGACGCTGGGCGTCGGGACGCTGGGCGTCGGGACGCTAAGCGTCGGGACGCTGGGCATCGGGACGCTGGTCGTCGATACGCTCGACGTCGGGACGCTGGGCGTCGGGACGCTGGGCGTCGGGACGCTGAGCGTCGGGACGCTGGGCGTCGGGACGCTGAGCGTCGGGACGCTGGGCGTCGGGACGCTGGGCGTCGGGACGCTGGGCGTCGGGACGCTCGACGTCGGGACGCTCGGCGTCGGGACGCTGGGCGTCGGGACGCTCGACGTCGGGGCGCTGGGCGTCGGGACGTTGGGAGTCGGGACGCTGGGCGTCGTAACACTCGGCGTCGGGACGCTGGGCGTCGAGACGCTCGACGTCGGGACGCTGGGCGTCGTGACTCTCGGCGTCGGGACGCTCGGCGTCGGGACGCTGGTCGTCGAGACGCTCGACGTCGGGACGCTGGGCGTCGGGACGCTGGGCGTCGAGACGCTGGGCGTCGGGACGCTGGGCGTCGTAACACTCGGCGTCGGGACGCTGGGCGTCGAGACGCTCGACGTCGGGACGCTGGGCGTCGTGACTCTCGGCGTCGGGACGCTCGGCGTCGGGACGCTGGGCGTCGGGACGCTGGGCGTCGGGACGCTGGGCGTCGGGACGCTGGGCGTCGGGGCGGTGGGCGTCGGGACGCTGGGCGTCGGGACGCTAAGCGTCGGGACGCTGGGCATCGGGACGCTGGTCGTCGATACGCTCGACGTCGGGACGCTGGGCGTCGGGACGCTGGGCGTCGGGACGCTGAGCGTCGGGACGCTGGGCGTCGGGACGCTGAGCGTCGGGACGCTGGGCGTCGGGACGCTGGGCGTCGGGACGCTGGGCGTCGGGACGCTCGACGTCGGGACGCTCGGCGTCGGGACGCTGGGCGTCGGGACGCTCGACGTCGGGGCGCTGGGCGTCGGGACGTTGGGAGTCGGGACGCTGGGCGTCGTAACACTCGGCGTCGGGACGCTGGGCGTCGAGACGCTCGACGTCGGGACGCTGGGCGTCGTGACTCTCGGCGTCGGGACGCTCGGCGTCGGGACGCTGGTCGTCGAGACGCTCGACGTCGGGACGCTGGGCGTCGGGACGCTGGGCGTCGAGACGCTGGGCGTCGGGACGCTGGGCGTCGTAACACTCGGCGTCGGGACGCTGGGCGTCGAGACGCTCGACGTCGGGACGCTGGGCGTCGTGACTCTCGGCGTCGGGACGCTCGGCGTCGGGACGCTGGGCGTCGGGACGCTGGGCGTCGGGACGCTGGGCGTCGGGACGCTGGGCGTCGGGACGCTGGGCGTCGGGGCGGTGGGCGTCGGGACGCTGGGCGTCGTAACACTCGGCGTCGGGACGCTGGGCGTCGGGACGCTGGGCGTCGAGACGCTCGACGTCGGGACGCAGGCCGTCGTGACTCTCGGCGTCGGGACGCTCGGCGTCGGGACGCTGGGCGTCGGGACGCTGGGCGTCGGGACGCTGGATGTCGGGACGCTGGGCGTCAAGACGCTCGACGTCGGGACGCTGGGCTCCGTGACTCTCGGCGTCGGAACGCTCAGCGTCCGGACGCAGGGCGTCGGGACGCTGGGCGTCGGGACGCTGGGCGTCGGGACGCTGGTCGTCGAGACGCTCGACGTCGGGACGCTGGGCGTCGTAACACTCGGCGTCGGGACGCTGGGCGTCGGGACGCTGGACGACGGGACGCTGGGCGTCGGGGCGCTGGGCGTCGGGACGCTGGGCGTCGGGACGCTGGGCGTCGGGACGCTGGGCGTCGGGACGCTGGGCGTCGGGACGCTGGGCGTCGGGACGCTGGTCGTCGAGACGCTCGACGTCAAGACGCTGGGCGTCGGGACGCTGGATGTCGGGACGCTGGGCGTCAAGACGCTCGACGTCGGGACGCTGGGCTCCGTGACTCTCGGCGTCGGAACGCTCAGCGTCCGGACGCAGGGCGTCGGGACGCTGGGCGTCGGGACGCTGGGCGTCGGGACGCTGGTCGTCGAGACGCTCGACGTCGGGACGCTGGGCGTCGTAACACTCGGCGTCGGGACGCTGGGCGTCGGGACGCTGGACGACGGGACGCTGGGCGTCGGGGCGCTGGGCGTCGGGACGCTGGGCGTCGGGACGCTGGGCGTCGGGACGCTGGGCGTCGGGACGCTGGGCGTCGGGACGCTGGTCGTCGAGACGCTCGACGTCAAGACGCTGGGCGTCGGGACGCTGGATGTCGGGACGCTGGGCGTCGAGACGCTCGACGTCGGGACGCTGGGCGTCGTGACTCTCTGCGTCGGAACGCTCAGCGTCGGGACGCTCGGCGTCGGGACGCTCGGCATCGGGACGCTCGGCGTCGGGATGCTCGGCGTCGGGACGCTCGGCGTCGGGACGCTGGGCGTTGGGACGCTGGGCGTCGGGACGCTGGTCGTCGAGACGCTCGACGTCGGGACGCTGGGCGTCGTGACACTCGGCGTCGGAACGCTCGGCGTCGCGACGCTTGGCGTCGGGACGCTGGGCGTCAGGACGCTCGACGTCGGGTCGCTGGGCGTCCCATAGCAGTCCAGCAGTTGTTTCTCTATACACGATATTAGATGTATGACCATCGGCGATACACACAGGCTGCTAGGATTGCGAAACATGTCTAATTAATTTAAAAAAAGATATATATAATTTGTGAAAATGTTAGCTTTCTAGCTATCACTATTTATGAGATAGGTACAGCCTGGTGACAGACAGACGGATGGACGGACAGACGGACAGACAGACAGACAGCGGAGAATCAGTAATCCGTAGGGTTCGTTTTTACCTTTTAGGTACGAAACCCCCTAAAATATATTATGGCATTGGGAGGCAATGCGTAGTTTGCCGGGTCAGCTAGTTATATATATTAACCTTCCACAGGAAACCCTCTTTTCAACATTTCAAACAGGAATAAAATCTGTTCACTACTTTCCGATATTAGCGCATACATACAGACAGAGAAAACAGGGGAACTTTTCTTTATAATATTGTAGTGATAGTTATCTATTTAGTTAGTGATTCCATGATGATGATAATTGGCATCTGTTTTATAAAATTTGGGTGTTATACGGCCAAATACTCAAACGTCACTTAAATCTAAGTGGGACTTAAAAGTCTTCTGTCTTTATAAAACACGTTCAAACGATAGAGATGGCGCACATTTGAGCGTTGCTTAAAATTGAGTGACGTTTGAGTTTTCGGCCATTAGAGTCTAAATTATCGCTTCCTTCCCGCTTATTTAGTTTCTCGGTTCTCGCTTCTCTCGCTTATCGTTGATCATTGCCGGTGGGACGAATGCCTAAGGAAAAAGTTATGAATTCGTCGAATTAATAAAATTATGAATTACCTACTTTTGATTTGTCTTAGACGACTTCTCTGATTTCAACAGCTTTGAAGAGAACAGCTTTTAAGGTGACATAGATTCCGGTCCTTAAATTAATTACGTACTTACCATGTCACTGGAACACGATAGTGCCAACTTTTTTTTTATGTAATGGAAGTGGCAAACAAGTATGCAGTTCACATTGATGTTAAGTGATGACTACGACCTATAGACACCCACACAAAGACCGAGGTCAAAATGTAGATGCGTTACCACTCCTGAGGCCTAAGGTGTTATGCCTCTGTGCCGGAAATTACAGCGCCATACATTACCACCTGACCGGAACAGGATAGTGCTGAACACTACCATTTAGTGGCAAGTATATTAGGTAATGCGGTGGTTCCTTCGCCCGCGAGCTCCTTCACTGGAGCTCTACCACCAGTAAAATAAAACTTATGTTATTGTATTTTTTTTTATGTAACATGATGTACATTTTTGTGTGTACCTTAATATGTTATGACGTTCATGCGTCCATTTGAGACCCAAATGAATAAATGTTTTTGACTTCTGCTAAGGAAAAGATTGGGTAATGCGTCATATGAGAGCATAGAGCAACACCGGAGGGGAGTAGCCATATGCAGGCTTTCCCCTCTGTCAAAGTACAAGCCCAAATGGGCCTATACCTGTAGCCTAGACGTTTAAATGTGTGCGTGAAATTGTTTCTGTATTTTTTGTTAAAGTCAAGTTTGAGTCTCGTAGTAATAGACGATTTTTATTGTGTGCGTGTGTGTCGCACGCATTTCCCCCCGCAAAAAATGACAGACTGTTTTGCATCGGTAATACACGCTATGGCTACATTGGCTACTCCCCTCCGGTCCGTCGCGACCGGTGGGCCGCGTTGCTCTATGTATGAGAGCGATAACGTCACGAACACAGAATAGATAAATAAGGACACGAATATCAAGACTTAATTTTGTATTAGTAAACATTCTGGTGTAGGCACTAGACTGATATGGGGTTATACTATTGTACTTCAATGAAATCCAGTAAAAACTTAGGACTGAAATCGTTTCTATAATAATTCTAGTTATTATACCTATTATGTATAAAGAATAATACCCTGCAGCTTTGCAATTATGCCTGCGAAAATCAAATTTATTACTATGTGATACCTACCTTGCTTTTTCACAAAACAATTTTCTAAGTAGGTATTTTAATTAAATATATTAAGGTAGATTGTTCTTCATTTAAGTTATGAGATAGGTACCTACATAATTATTCTGATTTTCTTTCTCCAAATAGGTACCTATATTGTAAAAAATATTCTAATGGTTTTATTCATCAATATGAACATTTATACAAAAATTAATCGTTAAATGTGTTTCTAAGCGCGAAACTCGATAACGGCTGAACCGATTTGGCTAATTTCCCTTTTGATAGGTTTTCTACGTGCTACGCACACAGAGTAAATACACGTCACTGATTGATGTCTGTGTAATTGAGACCAAATTAAGCGTTTGTATGGAATTTTGGGCGGAGTGTCCGCGGTGTGGTATTAGTATATAAATGTTTTTTTTTCTTGTACATTATCGATTAATTATAAATTAATTATTAGCTGTTATTGTTCTCGACATCCTGATCAATTGAATTCATCTTTTCGATTGTCTGCGAAAAAGTACCTACTTAATTACCTACATATTGTTCCGCATTTACCCTCAGACGGGCTAATAAGGAAAAAATATCATTATGTGATCCTTATTATGTATTGATTATACTATTGTGATACTAAACCTACATTTTATTACTCAACGCACCTACACTGAATTTAATATTTAATAGGTACCTACCTATTTACAACTAGATGACCAGGGAACCATCGTATTGCCTCAGAATTAAATACTGTGTCAAAGGATCTAACAATTTGTATGCGAAAATGAAATTGTTGTTTTTATCATTTCCCCTACTATTTCTTCATATCTTCTCACCTTTTAATTCGTTTCGAACGTTTTGTACGTAGTTTCCATACTGTTCATATTTGTACTGTGTCTACGTTCAATATAAAATCATCATAATATCTAGGTACATTATAAACATAAGTCGGGTTTTCCTTCCTGACGCTTTAACTCCAGAACGCAAGAACCGATTCCGATTTCCACGGTTTTGCATTCGTTAGAAATGTGTCGGGCTCCGTGAGGTTTATAGCAAAGAAAATTCACGAAAAATTATTTATAAAACGACATCCACGCAGGCGAAGCCGCGGGAAACAGCTAATTGATCATAATTATTAATGTACATAATCTATTAAACCACAAATAGATTTATGAGACTTAATTATGTGAAACAATTTATGAATTATGTGCACTATAATGCGGTATATGTTTTATCCCTGTGTTGTATCGTCGATGGTTTGGTATCATTGACGTTATGTCGTTTAATATCTAATTAAGACATACCTACATAGAAATGAAAGAAAAAGACTTCGGTAGCTTAGTGGTAAGGCGGCTGGACTGGTTATCCTGAGGTCGCAGGTTCGATTCCTGCCCGAAGTTAATTTTTTCTTTCTGTTTTTTCTTTAATTTCTAAAGTTCACTCGCATGTATTATTGCGAATAATAAATAGTACAATTATTAAGGGAACAGCGACATCTTAACGATATTGTATAAACTGCAAAGTTTATCATATCGGTTGTATAGCTATTAATTAGTTAACAATGTTATATTTTAAAGAAAAATGGAAAGAAAAATTTGACTTCAGGCGAGGCTCGAACTCGCGACCTACTGGGAATCTAGTCCAGCCGCTCTTCCAATTGAGCTACTGAAGCCCTGCCCGATTTGTCAAATCTTTCCTTCACATCTATTGCATTGCTTTATGGTAGCATCAGCGCCATCTATTACCAACTATGCTAGTTAGGCAAGGCTTCAGTAGCTCAATTGGAAGAGCGGCTGGACTAGATTCCCAGTAGGTCGCGAGTTCGAGTCTCGCCTAAAATCAAATTTTTCTTTCCATTTTTCTTTAAAATATAATATATTTCACAAGCATGTGTTAATGCGAAATAATATAAAACAATTAGTTATCAATGGATGTCGTTCACCGACCCTAAATCGTTTAAAAATCAAGAAGGGAAAGCAAAATTTGACGCATCGATGTGGGCCTTCGGTAGCTTAGTGGTAAAGCGGCTGGACTGCTTATCCTGAGGTCGCAGGTTCGATTCCTACCCGAAGTCAAATTTTGCCGTTATTTTCTTTAATTTCTAAAGTTCACTCGCATGTGTTATTGCGAAAAATAAATAGTACAAATACATACATAGACTGTTATTTCTAGCGCAGAGGCAAACGCATTTAGAAGTTTCGTAACTGTATTGATAACATTTAGGTACCTATTTAACGACGATAGAAAGCTGTGTGGTCGATGATTAAGACCTAGCTGTTCGTGATATTGTCAGTGTAATTTTTTCGTACAAAATATTATTACCTATATCAAAATCAGTTTAGCCATTTTGACATGAAAACTGAACGTAGGTATGTACAAACAAACACACTTTGCTATTTATTATATCACTAGCGGACCGCCCCGGCTTCGCGCGGGTGCAATATAACCTACCCTCTCCTATTCGTTATATAGCCTAAAGCCTTCCTCGATAAACGGGCTATCTAACACTGAAAGTTTTTTTTCATATCGGTCCAGTAGTTCCTGAGATTGGCCCGTTCAAACACACAAACAAACTCTTCAGCTTTATAATATTAGTAGGGATAAGCGATATTTATAATGACCACAGAACATCGACGACACAGCAACGCCGCTATGCCATAGAATAATGATTGAATAAAGGTGTAATGAGTACGTAATCCCAAAATAAAATATGACGCAAAGAGCAAAAACCCACAAAATATTACGTATAATACGTTTTATCGTTCATCAATAACGTAACCAATGTGCCCAATTATTAATCACAGCACATCAGGAAGTCCGTGAACTTTTGCAGAAAAAACTTATAGTAGGTCCCTACGAAACTTACAGATAAATGAAAGAAGATAAAGAACAATATCCTAGACAAAGATCGCGTCGCGGGCATTGATGTACAAAGATTATGGGGGTATTGGGTGAATTGGGTGATGCGATTACGTGTGATTTTCATACTTTTTTCTAATCGATATTGAGATTTTTGTTACGTACGTACTAAGGATCTCTCTCTCTAATCTCTACGTAATCAATATATAATACTAGCTGACCTGGCAAACTTCGTATTGCCTCAGAATGAAATAATGTGTCAAAGGTTTGATACCTAGATACGGACTATTTGCATGGGAAAATAAAATTGTGGTTTTTACTATTTCCCGTCAATTTCTTCATATTTTCTTATCTTTCAAACCTTCCCTGGACTTCCAAAAATCATTCAAAACCAAAATTAGCCAAATCGGTCCAGCCGTTCTCGAGTTTTAGCGAGACTAACGAACAGCAATTGATTTTTATATATAAAGATAGATAGGTACGTTTTGTAGGTTTTGCAAGCTATGAATTGTTTTTTTTCCCGTTGGCGAAACCCGGTGATGCTTAACATACGACTGGTCTTACGGTCACTAGAGCCACCCGACTAACGACCAGCGCCCGATCGCATCGAGCGGTCTGCGCTCATTACATCAACTCCGCTCCGTATCGACACCTGGGGTGCGACCGCCTATTATTATTGTCGTTGTCATTGCTGTCAAATTTTCATGTCGATTTACAGCTTCTTTATAAGCAGTAGTGATAATCTGATCGTTTTTCTTGCTTTCGTAGGTCAGAAACAAGCGATAGTGGTAGATTATTTCGATTACTGTTATTTAGTTAAAGCAAAAATCGACATGAAAATTTGACAGCAATGACAACGACAATAGCAATTTCGATAGGCGGTCGCAACCCGGATCGCCTCGACCGCAAGCCGTCACAATCCAGTGGTCACCGAGTGGTCCACGTCCGGATGGCGAGTGGACCACTCGGTGACAAATAGCTTGTCTTGCGTTGACTTTGCATTGCCAACGCGCTGTCCGCGAGAGGTTCACAATAACATCGCGTCGTTCACCCGTCGACAGCGAGTGGACGCCGTCAAACGAGGCGGTGCTGGTCGGGAGCCGGGCGGCTGCAGTGAGCTATGACCCTTATACGTGACGTGTATGCGCGGATTTTATACCGTGCCGATTGTTAGCTAATGTAGTTGTTATGATAACCCGATTGCTGCCTTGGCGCGCGCTACTTTGACGTGTGTAGGTTGAATGCTGATCAAGTGTCAGGCCTAAGTATTTGAATTGGACCGTCAAGGAATAGGTTCGTCAAAGATTCGGATTGGGTTGACATCGTCTTTTGAAAGACGCTAGCTTGAGGAGTCTCTAATAACTGTTGTTCATCCAACTGCGACCATACGAACTAAGAAGTGGTATTATTATAAGATATACCTAGTAGTAATAGATCGCTCGGAGCGCCGCGCAATGATTAGGTATCGATATCACCATCCCTCATGATGAGAATCTCGTGAAGGCAGAAAAAGACAAGTTAAATATGTTGATCTGGCTCAGGAAATTGTCGTCATGTGGGATGTGGATTCGGCCATAATTGTGCCGATAATCGTCATGGTAAACGGACTAGCAAAGAGCCTCGACCAACAGCTTAAGAGGCTCAAGTTGGAAAGTTGGGTCAAGAGACTGATACAGAAAGCGGTAATCCTCGGCACGGCACGCACCTATTCCTGTCTCTGTGGCACTGACCACCGACAGCTTGTAACCTGTTCCCGCTGCCGGAGGCGTACTTTATCTAGTATTATCTATTATCCTAAATCTTTTAGCAAAAAAACAAAAGAGTTTCTCATACAAAAGGGTTACTACACAACAACTAATTAGGTATGTAACGGACAAATCAAATTAAAAAAATAAATAACTAAATCCACAACACAGAACTATACCTAATGCATCGAGCGTATAATTCTATGACCTAATATTATACGGAAACTTTAAATTAAAATCATTAAACCTCACAATCTGCAATGCCCTAATACATACCCCTAAAACCTTTCACTAATTGTACATGGAGGTAAATAAAGAATTATGAATTATTAGTTAAAGTCTTTTTATTTTATTTACCTAACTAAGGAACTCAACGTAAACTCAAAGTATAATAACACAAATTATGATGATTAATGGAAAGAAAAATTTGACTTCAGGCGAGACTCGAACTCGCGGCCTACTGGGAATCTAGTCCAGCCGCTCTTCCAATTGAGCTACTGAAGTCCTCCCTTTTACTGAAGGACTTCAGTAGCTCAATTGGAAGAGCGGCTGGACTAGATTTCCAGTAGGCCGCGAGTTCGAGTCTCGCCTGAAGTCAAATTTTTCTTTCCATTTTTCTTTAAAATAAAATATATTTCACAAGCATGTGTTAATGCGAAATAATATAAAAACAATTATGATGATTAATTTGTAAGCAGTAAGCTTATTTTGATAATTATATTAATTAATTTTATAATTTGCGACAACTATAAACCTAATATCAATTTTTATGTAACGAAGGTGGTAAACAAGCATGCAGTTCACGCAGCCTATAGACAGCTACACAAAAACCAGCGGTCAAAATACAGATGAGTACCCCTGAGACCTTAGACCTGAAACTTTAGCTTACGCTCGCAAACTACCACCAGTAGGTATTTATATGATAGATTGAGTGTCCCGTCCAAAGTGGAATGCTTGGTCACATTCAGCACTCGCAGCAGCTATGTTTGATCTTTAAAAAACTTTTGAACCGAGGCCAAAATATTCTCCTAACTTTCATGAGATGCAGCTGGGGCACATAAATTAAATCAATTTTGAAATTAATCTTTAAATAGTTTATAGTTTTATTACAACCTAAAGAACATATTAATGTTTTATCACTAATAAAAGCAGTATAAAGAAGCGCGCATGGCCTCGCGGCTGGTGTAGATTGCAAGCGATCTACTTGGTTAAGCGATACGGTCGCGGTCGGGTGTATGATGGGTAACCGCAAGTGGAAAATTAAAATGCGCGTTTCCATGCTTCGGAGGGCACGTTAAGCCGTCGGTCCCGGTTGCTATCGATAGATAGCAGTCGTTAAACCTTGTCGGAGGCCTTATGGGTGGTTTGAAAAACATCCGACAGCGGGTTGACCACTAACTCGTATCTACACCAACCAGCATTGGAGCAGCGTGGTGGAGTAAGCTCCAGGCTTCCCCTCAAAAAGGGGAAAGACTCGTGCCCAGCACGCTATAATAGTCTAATATAACATAGATTGATAGGCAATAAATGCAAGACGTGTTTGTTTAGGTATGCTTTGACTTATAGGTATGTAGTAGTATGTACTAAAGTACCAGACAGGACATTCCCCTTGGTAGCATGGTTCCAGTTTTATGCATTCAATTTTCTATAAGTGAGGAAGTTTCAACTCTCTGGTAAACCTAAATTACACTCTTGTCAATCTCAACATGTCACACAGCGAGACACATAAAACGTAGACAACAAAGAAAAGACAACACAATATCTAAAATTAATACATGTACACGTAATATGTATCTCACGGCTGCCAAAAAGGTGTCCTGTTCAGCAAATGTCAGGTACCTTCATATACAAGGTACCTGACGCTGGTTTTGAACAGGAACCTTAGAGCGAGTGAATCACGGATGTCAAATTTATAAAAGGTATTTTGTACTAATACTTATACATGGTACATACATACGGATATAACTTAGCTTAAAGTATTAGTGCGGTCTGTGAATCTTAAATAATAATCTATATAAATAATCTGATCTTTAATATATCAATTTTCTGTTAAAACTTGATTGCTTTAAAAATCCAGGACGAAGTAACTATGGTCTATAGTATTATTCCATATTGTAAATTGGTAAACATTTAAGAACCTATCATTTTGTAGCTCCTTACAATATCCGCTTATTTATTTACTTGTATTTTTCCGTCAATGGACTTCCCACCTACATGAGGCAAAACGTAATTAATATTTAAGTATGCTTGACTGTGTGCGTTTACCTCTGCCTATACCTTCAGGAATTACAAAATAAAGTTACATTACTTATATTGTTTGTAAATCATTCCAGCGTTCTTCATCTACTTCTTTTTACTGGCCGCCTTCTTCTGGCTCAACGTGATGAGCTTCGATATTTGGTGGACATTCAGGTGAGTCATCATCTATCAGAAACATTCTACATCAATATAGGTATAGGTTTTTACTGGTGGTAGAGCTCCAGCGATGGAGCTCGCGGGCGTAGGCACCACCGCATATACTTGCCGCTAAATAGTAGTGTTCAGCACTATTGTGTTCCGGTCAGGTGGTTATGTATGGCCCCGTAATATCAGAGACATGGCACGTTAGGTCTCAAGGGTGGGCCTCAGGAGTGGCAATGCATCTATATTCTCTAGTTTTTATGTAGATGTCTATGATATTTTGCGTCCGTGATAGGACCACCCCAAGGATCCCTAGGGTTTTTCAAAATGAGTGGAGGAAATTGCTCGCCTGCCGTCCCTTCGATATCAAGTTTTTTTCGCCTAAATATCATGTCAATCATAACAGAAGATCTACTAGGCTTCGTTATAGGACAAAAACCATTCTATACGGATATACCAAAATTGTTTACCAAAAGCGTACAACCTTCAAAAAACTTTGAGAACCATTGAGAAGTTAGACGGTATAACACCGTCTCTACAATGACGAGTGCTCTGTTGAACAGTTCGACATGGTGCCACTGTCTCTTTTCCTACACCTATTGTGTATGTCTATTTTACTGGTGGTAGAGTTCCAGTGACGGAGCTCGCGGGCGTAGGCACCACCGCATTACCTAATATACTTGCCGCTAAATGGTAGTGTTCAGCACTATCGTGTTCCGGTCAGGTGGTAATGTACGGCCCTGTAATTTCAGGCACAGAGGCATATCACCTAATGCCTCAGGAGTGGCAGCGCATCTGCATTTTGACCTCTGGTCATTGTGTGGGTGTCTATAGGCTGCAGTCATCACTTAACATCAATGTGAACTGCATGCTTGTTTGCCACTTTTATTACATAAAAAAAAAAAAAAAAAAAAAAAAAAAACCGTACTACCCGCCGAATAGAGAAGTTCCACCCTCACCGACTGGACACCTGGCAATACTCAACGGTGCGGTTTTCTCGTTCATTTCTGCCCAGAACGTGTAAATTGTGTAACCATCTTTCATCTGAGGTGTTCCCTCGGTGCTACAATATAGAGTTCTACAAAAATGGCGTCAAAAGGGGCCTTCAGGGTTGGCAGCGCGTTGGCAATTCCTCTGTAGTTGCAAATGTTCATAGGCGTCGGTGATTACTGTCCATCAGGTGGCCCGTCTGGCTTGTCTGTCAACTCAATGACATAAAAGAACCACTGAATTGTTGCTTATTTGTCATTTCATGATATAAAAAAAGTTCATAATAATTCCATAATTTACAGCGGAAAACGAGGTCTTTCCATCAAGAACAAGTCTAAACAAGCGCAGATCTGCCGGTATGCTCTGTACGCGTTCGGCGTCCCGACAGCTCTCACCGTGCTTGTGATTATCTTGGAGTTCGGCGGATTGCCGAAAAATCCTTACCTCCCTCTCATTAGGGACCTGGGATGCTTTCTTTATGGTAAGTTCATTCAGGATCTCTTTAGTTTCTCATACATTACATGTGTCTGTTTATCGGTCCGAGTGTCACAGCTAATTCACTTCACAATCTAAGACCTAATCAGACGTGTATTGTAAATTAAGGTACCTACATAATAAAGTATTTTAACAATGGAGTGTAAAGATAAAGGAGTGCTGTCTGATACTGAGAAGGATAAGGGCGGGAACTTGAGAAAGTGTCCAGCGCACGCTGGTATATAGGTACGCGTAATGCTAAAAAAATGTACTATATTAGGTAGCAAAGAGCAACACCGGAGGGGAGTAGCCATAGGCAGGCTTTCTCCTCTGTCAAAGTACAAGCCCAAATGGGCCTATACCTGTCGTCTAGATGTTTAAATGTGTGCGTGAAATTGTTTCTGTATTTTGTTAAGGTCAAGGTGTGAGTTTCGTAGTACGTAATAGACGATTTTTGTAGTCTGCGTGTGTGTCGCACGCATTTCCCCCCGCAAAAAATGACAGACTGTTTAGCATCGGTAATAAACGCTATGGCTACTCCCCTCCAGCGGCCGGTGGCCCGTGTTGCTCTATGGTAGGTAGTTATTAACCACAATAGAGCTGGTGTTTGAAAACCTACGATATGAATTTAGCTGTAGTAGTGTGAAGTGTTTTGATGGACACTTTTTCAATACAAAGACCTATAATATAAAACTCCCATAATTTTAAGCGTACGACCACTTTTATTTGGTTACGGTTTATGATTTTTCTTGTATACTTAGGTACCATTTTTTAAGTGATTAGGAAGATAACATCCATATAAATTATTGCAGGTAGGAGTAAAATGATATACTTTTACGGGCCGATAGCAATCCTGTGCACAGCAAATACGGTGTTCTTCATTCTTACGGCGGTGAAGATTACGCAAATTAGGCGACAGACCTCCATGCTCAGGGACCGCAGCGCTAGCGAATCTCATAACAGTGACAAACAAAGGTAAAAACCAAGAATTGTTTCTTCGCCAGCTTTTTTTAAGAAATTGCAATCTATAGGGTAAAACCAGGAGAGATGGACCATCGTAATATCTACCAAACTATACTTGCGAGCTTTAAACTGGAATCACATAAACTGGGGTTGTGTAAAACTTTCTATGAAAAATAAATATGGAATACGGTATTGAAAGGTAATTTTATTAGCTTAATTTAAAAGGCAATTTTAAGAATTGCGTATTAATTGCTAAGAATTTTATTAAAAAAGATATTAAAGTTGATAAGAATGTGGTCCATAATTATCTACTGATTTTACCATAAGGGCTCCCAGCCCACGTCCTACTTTTTGTAGGACCGATAATCGGTCCAATTTTGTGAACGACTCAACGCCCACGTCCGTTTTTTTTGTCGGTGGAGCAGCACGTCATAGACAGAGAGCCGAGAGAATCTCATGAGTATAAGGAGGAAAGTGGATTTACAGAGGAAGGTTTGTCATTGGCTTTTTAGGAACAGAAGTGAAAAAAGGAAGTTCTGGGTTGATCCATCTCTCAGAGATTATTGAAGGGTTTATTTAATGTTCGTCATGCTGATCTAAGATGTGAGACTTTGACCAGACAAGTTTTTAAATATTATAGAATGTCAATTATTATAAGTAAATTTAATGAACAATGACACGTCTTTCTAGTAGGGGAGACGAATCTAGGTCGACCTTCACCTATGTGCTCACCAAATGAAACATTGTATGTATCAATTTTTTTTGTATTTGCTAACCAATCAAATGTATTTGAAACAAAAAGTTTTAAACATATAAAATAGATGTTTGAGGTTTAGTGGTAACAGATCGGTGCAGTCATATTATCGTATATTTACTTACCTGTGTACACCTTCTTGGCAGGTACCTAGTCATGAACATAAATACTTAGGCAATACCTTACAGACGTATTTTATATGTTTTAAAATTTTAGTTTCAAACACATTTAATTGGTTAACAAATGGGTGAAATTTGCTAAATTTTTTTTTTCAAATAATCATACCTATGTACGTTTTCTATAGGCAATACATGCAAGACGTGTTTGTTCATGTATGAAATTTGTTAAAAAAAAATGGTAAATTCGTTTAATTTAAAGAAAAATGGAAAGAAAAATTTGACTTCAGGCGAGACTCGAAGCAATGCAATAAATGTGAAGGAAAGATTTCTGAATTGACAAATCGGGCAGGACTTCAGTAGCTCACTTGGAAGAGCGGCTGGAGCGGCCGCGAGTTCGAGTCTCGTCTGAAGTCAAATTTTTCTTTCCATTTTTCGTTAAATAAAATATATTTCACAAAGTATAAAACAATTATTAAAGGTAAAAGCGACTTCTTTACGATATTCAATAAAAACTGCAAAGTCTATTATATCGGTTGCCTAACTAGCATAGTTGGCAATAGATGGCGCTGCTGCTACCATAAAGCAATGCAATAAATGTGAAGGAAAGATTTGAAAAATCGGGCAGGACTTCAGTAGCTCAATTGGAAGAGCGGCTGGACTAGATTCCCAGTAGGCCGCGAGTTCGAGTCTCGTCTGAAGTCAAATTTTTCTTTCCATTTTTCTTTAAATAAAATATATTTCACAAGCATGTGTTAATGCGAAATAATATAAAACAATTATTAAGGGTAAAAGCGACTTCTTTACGATATTCAATAAGCTGCAAAGTCTATTATATCGGTTGCCTAACTAGCATAGTTGGCAATAGATGGCGCTGCTGCTACCATAAAGCAATGCAATAAATGTGAAGGAAAGATTTGACAAATCGGGCAGGACTTCAGTAGTTCAATTGGAAGAGCGGCTGGACTAGATTCCCAGTAGGCCGCGAGTTCGAGTCTCGCCTGAAGTCAAATTTTTCTTTCCATTTTTCTTTAAATAAAATATATTTCACAAGCATGTGTTAATGCGAAATAATATAAAACAATGATTAATTCGGTAAACAGATAGTTGAAGGTCGACCTAGGTTCGGCTCTTAGACTATTCTGATTGTCGGTGAGTCGGTGAGTAGTGTGCGTTGACGCATACATTTCCGAACGTTCCATTTTTCACCGATTGTCGGTCGGGATGCACCGATTTCATTTTCCACCGACTTTTTGTAGGACGTGGGCGTTGCACTATGGCTCTCAGTACTTTCTATTTTCCTCCTACAAAAAATCGGTCACCGATTATCGGACGTGGGCGGGAGCCCTAAACATATAAAAGGCAAACTTAACTCACTCATACAACGTGTAAAAGAATGAAGAAGTAATATTTAGTCTATACGGGGTGTAAAAAGACCGCTTTTGAAGCCAAAACATGGGTGTGACAATGATCAATAATAAATTTTGAATATTTGTTAATGAAAATTATTTTTTTACGGTTTGTGTCCAGAACATAGAGCAACACCGGAGAGGAGTAGCCATATGCAGGCTTTCCCCTCTGTCAAAATAGTAGGCCAAATGGGCCTATACCTGTCGCCTAGATGTTTAAATATGTGCGTGAAATTGTTCCTGTATTTTGTTATAGTCAAGGTGTGAGTTTCGTAGTATTAGACGACTTTTGTAGTGTGCGTGTGTGTCGCACGCATTTCCCCCCTCGCAAAAAATTACAGACTGTTTTACATCGGTAATAAACGCTATGGCTACTCCCCTCTAGTCCGTCGCGGTCGGTGGCCCGTGTTGCTCTATGGTCCAGAATCATGAGAAACCTACTATTTTTTTCGGAAGCGTTCCCTTGACACTCGGTATATAGAAGCTTCTCTATTGAAAAATCCTCATGTAAAATATTCCCTGTCACGATATCCTATGTCCAGGATACAAACTATCATTTTAGTTATTTATGTATTAATTTATTGATGTATTTACTTTAATAATGTCGTGCAAAAGTTTTCCTATTTTCAATTCCAGATTATCGCTGTACATCAAACTGTTCGTTGTGATGGGCATAAACTGGATATTAGAAGTCGTCAGCGAGCAGTTCCCACAGTTCAATAATGTTTGGCTCGTGACAGATGTATACAACGTACTCACCGGAGTTTTTATTTTCCTCATATTTGTGTGCAAGAGAAAGATATTTCATCTGATGCAAAAGAGGTTTGTTCCAATTGCGTAGTTACATTTTTACATTCGTCATGACCTGCAATGGCTTTTTAACAGCAAATGATCCATTTTACCTTTAATTGCTTTATCAAAATTTAAAGGTATTTAAGTAGATACTTGTAGAAGAAATTATGTTTAATATTTTATACTCAGGATAAAAGAGAAATTCCGACGGAGGAGAAGTGACTCACCTGATATTAATAATATTGTTCACGCCAATAAACTTAGTCTGAAGAACTATCAAAGAGAGAGTGTAGAGACTATAAAAACATATACATCAACTCTCGAAGCAAATTTGTGATTCGTTTTAATAGAGATGATTATTATCATGATGAATTTAAGACTGGAAACGATCTCAATAGAACTAAACATAGATATAAAATGGGAGAACAAAGAATAGAAAATCATGATAATGATTACAGAGAACAACACATGATTACATATAAGGTAATAAATAAAATTATACAAATATAATCAGATATATGGACGAATTACAAGAAAATGAAGATGTTCGAAGATTCGTATATAATAAGACTCATAAGCAATTGTATACCTAGCTGTGTGAATTATAAAAATGCAAGAGAAGATTAATAAAGCATATGTTATAAGAAAACAAAGGTACAATATTTAATATTTTTAAATACTATGGGAATGGAACTCTAATATTGAAGCTTGAATATAACAATGTAAAGTGATATTTCAGTGCATATTTACATTCAATTTGTGTATGTCAGAGAACAAAATGTAATGGGTGCGATTATATAACATTTGGTATTAACGATAATAATATGGCAATTTTAGAATGATAATTTGAGAACAAGAATAATCAAAATTTCAAATTAATTTTTATTCAGAATTATATGATCAGAATTTAATGATAAAATATGGCTAATGCGACGGATTTTTAAGATTTTTTTTAAGTAATTAGGAATAGTATGAACAGTAGGATGTACAAAGGAATGAACAGTTTGGGAATAAAAATTGCGAAATTGAAATGGATGCGATAAAAAGCTAAACTAACATTCAAGCTTTTAAGCCGTGCAGCACAAAGTGAAATTTCGTCTATAACAACATTTAGTATGCAAAACAGAAATTAGTGGAATATCATGGTATTAATGATACGGGAATATTATTAATATACCCACATATTGGAATGGTATATTGGGAAAAAATAACCAAAATCGGAATTGTAGTGACACAAAAACAAATCTAACATTTGAGCTTTTAATTACGTACAGGATAAAGTGGTATGAGTCTCATGATAACATTTGGCTAATAGAACAAAACTAATGGGTGCGATGATAAGACGGAACTTAACATTGGGGTGGATATTTTGGGAATATATAGATAACAAATATGCAATCGGAGTGACAAAAGCAGATCTAACATTCAAGCTTTTAATAATGCTCAGGATAAATTGAAGTTTTCGGCTTGTGGATAAAATATGGCTTTAGAGAACACAAACTAATGGGTGTGATTGTACCGAAGCACTTTACTGACAATTAATATGGAATGGAGTAGATCAATAGTTATTTCTGTTAACCTGTTCAACTTTGTTCTTTTGCTTTAGTAGTCCTATACCTACCTATCTACTTTCTTTTCAAGAATTTTCTTAACATCATAGAAATAAAAAGTTATTTCAAAGTAAGGAAAACAAAAGAATACATGCAACAACCATGAAAAAATACTTTATTCTTATATTCAACTTTGTACAGTTATTCTTTTGTTTTCAACGTTTATTTGATCATGATTATGAGGTAAGTGTTTTAGCTTTGATGGACAAACTTATATCACAATATAAAGAAAACGGATATGTTAATTATACTGTGATAATATGGTGTTATTATTTACTGTAAAAGGCAAAACTAACTTATCTCCATTAAACATTATACTAACATTCTTTATGTTTTTATAAGCACTTCCAACATTTCATATTCGATTTCAATTGTAATTAATAATACTAGGTATTATTACTTTAATAAAATGATTAAACGTTTCGTCAAAGATAATCTTTACTCTGTCTGACCTTTGAACCATTATTATACTTCTATTAACTAGAAAGCGTTCTGCCTACACATTTTGCTTGTTGCATTAGATACCCTTATTTTTCCAACTACACAGACATGCACAAGGTGAAATTTTTGTGGTTTTTTAACCGCAGCAATATGATTTGTCTTGGTCTTGGTAGGACAATCGCTCTATAATATTGTTTATTAATTATACCGTATCACAAAGCAGGAGAGCTTATTTTGCTCTGAACATAAATTATATTCACTGTTTTTCCTCTTTTCCAAGTAGTACATGTTCGTTGAATTAATTACTACTAATGAGATATTTCTCGCGCTTACAAAATGATATTTTTTCCAATTATTTGAAAACATTTTTACTAATTTTACTCGAATGTTTCCTTAATACTAGTGAAGACAAATCTTTTTCGAAATTTTTCTGCGGAACAACAAGCAGGCACTGAAATCTCAACCTGTATTATTTGTTGTTTCCATTTGACATTAACTGTTAATTTCTACACTACGAGAGTCAGAGTACGTCCATGCATAAAGTTTTCTAAATATCTACTTACACTTTTTCCTCTTTTAACTTTTCTCTTTATAAAATCGGTTTCAACTACTAAAGATGAGGGTAGGTACGCTCACATCCCTAATATGTACTTACCTAACTTTAATTTCAGTTAAGTATAGTTACTTAAGTAGAGAAATTTAAAGTTCGTTTTGATTATAAAATACTAAAATGTATGTAAGTAACTAGTATTTTAATCATTATGTTCATCATCGGAACAAACTTTGAACTTATCTACTGAAATAATTCTCTTTTTGCAGAACCGACAATGTTAATGTGGACCATACACCAAAGAAAATTTTATAAGCGGTTGTTTTTTTTTGTTTAATAAACTGTATGTTTCACAGATACAAGCAAAGAATAGGAGAACCTATGTCCAGATCCCAAACAACAACAAGCACCCGCGACGAAGTAGCACTTACCTATGTTCAAAATTAATTGACTCACTGCGCTCTGTCAGCCAGATCGTAACAGAATTGAGAAATTTTGAAAAGAAGAAATATTAAAATTTTTGTTTAGTTTTAAACGCATTAACATAGCGGATTCTAAGGGTGAGGTAAAAAGAATAAGGAAGGAAGAAATTCGGGCAGGATACGAATCTACAAACATAACTCACGATAACATTTTTGGTTCAAGACAAAGTTTCAAAAAATCGTGTAGTAGGTACCTATTTAAAGATAATCCATTCTTTAAATCTCCAACACTAAATACCTCGCACATCTTTGCGTTAATAACTATGAAAATGTAACTTCACGCCTGTAATCGGCGAAGGGGTAGGCAGAGGTAAATGCATGCATTCAAGCATCCCAGGACCCCCAGCGTAGTAGTAGTGGCCACTACGCTACGGAGGCAGTTCGATTAGATGAGTACCCGTATATTCTAAATCTAGTACCTACAATGTAAAATACATTCAGATCATCTCAGAGCAGATTCCATCTGATAATAGAGGTAATCCATATACAGGTTTACCAGTTTTTGTTACTGTTAAATTTCCACAGTTAACTGGCTTACTGACATTTTCATTAGACATTCTTCGCCGTTCTCATTATCAAGAGAGAATTTGGAAGAAGGCTTTGTCAAAAAGGCAACAGCCAAATCACGTAGTTAAAACTCGGCTGTTAACAACCTAAACTATTTAACATGCCGTTTAAACTCAAGATTGTGTTAACCTAATATTTAAGATATGTAATGGTTTTGAAATTTAAATATGTTAAATCCCTGAAGTAGCAGATGGACCCTATAGAGTTCAAGACCAATAAGAAATCAATTGTCATATTTTTCTGGCGGAAAAAACGTTTGTGAAATTTACTCTTCTACCTTATGAGTTTAGCATAGCAGCACACAAATATGTGACAAAACTTTTTTGTTTTTATTTGATATAGATTAGCTAGACTGCAGTTTTCTTTTTCTATCAGTTCTGTTGTAAGTCATAAATTATAGAAACATTTCTTAGATTTTTATATCGAATTCAGTATAACCATTATTGATAATGAATAGTACTTGCATTTTATGTATGTTAATCTATTTTTGTATGTGTAGTGTTCTGTGTGTTCTTGTGTGTAATTGTCTTTAGATTAAAAAAAAAACTCTCAGTATGTTAAATATTTACTTTTATATACTCGATGTCTAATTATTATACGTAGTCATCACGTAGTCATAGTTTTAATAAAATGTTAATAATTTTATGGTCTTCACTTAACTTACAGCAGATATGCGCACAATTTAAATGTTTTCATGAAGGATCTATATCGAGATCCTTAAAGAGTTTTGACCTTTTTCTTTGCATTCCTTAATACTATTTATAGTGATCATTTGTCCTAACACCATATGCCCCTAATCTTGTACAAAACGATTTATCTATACCCTAATATTTTATTCCCTAATACCACTTGGCGTATTGATGAATTTATCCTAAAGTTACATTCAATAAGTTATAGTTATTGCTGTAAAACGGGTAGTAGGTAATCATAGAGTTATGTATTATAAAAAAAATCCTAACACCGAACGGTGCGGCGGGCGAGCTTGCTCATCGACCTTACCCCTCGGTGTGCTCTAATCGATGTGAAAATTATCAATTATTCAAGAAAAAGGACCAACGACAACAACATATTATCAAACATAGTTAGGGAAAAACACACTATGTTCTTAGGTTTTCGCGAGCTACACTCATTGAAATAAAACTATTTTTACGGATTTATCTCGCGTATATTAAACTAAAATGATTTTAGTTTAATATACGCGAGATAAATCCGTAAAAATAGTTTTATTTCAAAAACACACTAGAAAATTAATATATACAGTAACCCTACAATATAAGAAAAATTCGTAAAACTAAGTATAGAGTAAGTAAAAATCTGAAATGAAGCGTAAATAGAATGACAGCAAAAGAAAAATATAAATTAAATGAAGCTCAAAAATTTAATAAATTTACACAAATCAAACTTAACAAAGTCTCTGATCGCCACGTCAGGGGAACAATAGGAATTAAAAAAAAAATAGGGTTCTCGAGGAAGGCACCCGTCCGTTAGTTAGTTACATATAGCCGCGAAGGTGATTTTAAAGAATAGAATATAATAGCCAACATTAAAACCAGCCTTCTTTATTGTCTGTGTCTTTGCTGCTATCTAAAAAACGGGTGCAAAGATTACACTGACAACTGCATTTATTAGCATTTAAATTTTGCGCGTATCTATCTATGCTGCAATAAATATGTTTAAACAGAGGTTGCTATACTTGCTACACTTAAACTAAACTTTGTTAAGCAAGTATAGCAACCTCTGTGTCTGTCTGTGTCAGATTTTGATAGTGCCGTCTATAGTGTCCGACCCAGGAGATTCATACTAAAAAGGTCCGGTGACACAGATACAAACACCACAGCAACACAACGTGAACAACCTAAAGATATTTTTCGATGAATAAAATATTTTATCTCACCGGAATGAAAAGTTGAATTTAAGTTTATTACCTATGGCTACTGCTTTGGTTAGAAATAAAATTTTACAGCCGATGATTTGTTTTCTTTAGGTTGTCAAAATAAAATTTCAAAGCTGTTTGATTTTGCATTTTTTTTGCAACTCGACATATTATTATGAAACTTGCCTAAATCTTTATTGGTCAACTATGTTGGGATGGGACGTTTGGATACCAGTATTACGTAAGCAATAATTGTTTCCATTTTTTTACATTTTCGAATCATTTAAAGGAGATGTTGCGAGCTCGGCTCTAGATCGTACACGTCCTCAAAAAATGGGTAAATTAAAGAAGAATCCGAAAAAAATGCAATTAATTTATTCAAGTATATATTTTAGAGTTACTACCACATTTAATTCAAACTATTTTATCATTTTCAACGATATTCAACATGGCGGCGACACAGCCGACGCTTCTTTAAATTGGATATCGATTAGTTTAAGTTCTTAGTATTAACACATGAAATCGATTTCGATAGTATTCAGAAAATATTACTTTTTTCTCCAAGTTTTATATAATTTAAAAAATTAAAATGTCAAAATGACATCGCCCGCCATATTCGCCATGTTGGTTTGAGTTGCAATTCTAACTGCAAATAATATTTTGTAACTGCAAACAAAGCTTAATAAGTGAAAATATGCAGTAAAAAACGTTTTTGTATTGATTTTGCCTGTTAATGATATTGTGTACAATACATGGCCGGAGGTCCATACATTTTTGCAACATCTCCTTTAGTCAATTTTGATTTGAACTCTCCACTTTATGTACCTAATTTATATTCGATAGCAAACGAAACGTGAGATTCAGAGATTCACCGAATGAACGTGCTCGTGTTAATCGTTAAAATAAAGTAAAACAGTAATCGATTTTACCTACGTAATATAAACATAGTTATGATAACGGACAGTAAAATTTTCAGTCAAACTGACATTGTCAAATACTTACCTACAGTGCTCCTCAAGAAATAATGCACATCGAGCCTATGAAAGTGACAATCGGCTAGTTTCGGCTCTATAGAGCGTTATCTCTGCTCCACACTGCCTACGTAAGCATCCTTAGTCCGGCATTGGTCAAAACTTGATCAAAATAGTCGACAAACGTCAAATAGGTAAGGTGCGAAAGAGATAACGCTCTTCAGATCCGAAATAAGCCGACGTCTCTTCCTGAGGTCGATGTGCATTATTTCTTGTTGGGTAATATACCTAGTTTAACCTCGCGGATTATATTATTTAAAATCAACCCCACGTTCCGGTTGATTTTCAGCTTCCGTGGCTTGGACAGACCCCTAGTTAGGCTAAGTTAAGACCAGTCTACCCGAGACAAAAGCCTTTTTCTTACATTTACCAACTGATGTCGGTAAATCCTAATATTTAGTGGTAAAACCTAAGATTAACCAATACACGGGCTTTAACAGTAAGAAAAGCTTCTAAATTGTCTAGATATCATAGTAAGCTTCTTCTTAAACTTAATAACTGCTGCTAATTAATGAATGGTGAAAGCAGAACAGTTTAAATAAACGATAAACCTATTATTGCTTTCGTAAGCATGGATGTGGTGGTCATTTGAATGTTCGTCAGCGACTCATTTCGAAACGGCACTATAGACTTCATTTATTATGACATAAAAAATACTTGATGGTAAAATAAAAGAGCTGTATCTACCTCAATGAAAATAATATTAAATACTAATAGGTTGGGGAAAAAGTTTCTTCGCATTTTTTAAGATAATTCAAAACATTTTTTAATACAGTTTATTTAAATTTAACTAAAGTATGTATGTACCATTTTGTTCGATAACCTTTTGCCATCTTGTAGGTAGGGACATGATCCCATTGCTATAAAAATTTTGGGACGTCTCATCAAAATACCGCGACAAGTGGATTTTGAGTCCTCTCGTGATGTTAACCTAACATTGCATAAAGAATTCTGAAGAGACCGAAACAGGTGGAAATCTGAAGGTGCAAGGTCAGGACTATACGGCGGATGCATTAACATCTCCCAACCAAACTCTCTTAATTTTTGCTGAGTGGCTATAGATGTGTGAGGTCTAGCGTTATCATGATGAAACACCACACCCCTTCTGTTGATCAATTCCGGCCGCTTTCTCTCAACTCCTTGCCTTAATCTCATCAGTTGTTCGCAGTAGAGTTCAGAATCGATAGTCCTGCCTGGTGGTAATAGCTCATAATGAATAATGCCCTTCCAATCCCACCACACACACAACATCACCTTATCACCTTATTGCGAGTTAACCCGGGTTTCGCCACAGTCTGTGAAGCCTGACCGGCCTTTGACCACGACCTTTTTCGCACGTTCTTGTCGTACGTGATCCACTTTTCATCAACAGTTATCAGCTTCTTCAAAAATGATTCGGTTTCATTACGTCGTAATAAAGAATCACAAATGAGTACACGGTTCATTAGGTTTCTTTCAGTGAGCTCATGAGGTACCCAAATGTCGAGCTTTTTTTTTGTACCCAGCTTTTTTCAAATGCGCCAAAACTGTTTTGTGATCAATTCTCAGTTCTTCAGCTACGTCGTAACTACTGATATGTCGATCTTGCTCCACTTTTTCAAATATGGCATCCATTTTATCCGTAATAGGGCGACCAGAGCGAGGTGCATCTTTGACATCAAAATTTCCGGATTGAAAACGCTTAAACCAAATTAGTGTTACGATCACAGACACTGCACTAGGTCCATAAACATCGCAAATTTTTTTCGCGGCTTGCGTTGCATTTTTACCTTTTTTGTAGTAAAATTTTAAAATGTATCGAATTTCTTCATTAGATTCACTCATCTTGACAGTACGAAAAACAAATGAAAATCACACATTTGCCTAATTTGAATTTGGAATTATGTTCTTTAAAATTTTAACTTTCCATGATACCAAAACCAGCCAGATACAAATACTACAGCCAAAGAGATTTTATTACAAGTTCATACATACACACATGCGAAAAAACTTTTTCCTAATATTATCATAGGTACCTCCAATTTGTCTATCTTAGTATTAAGTGTTTACCTAATAAAAATATGCTTGGAATGGTGCGTAGAGACTTTAATTTTTTTTATTTTCTCTTCTCGTTATTTTTTTTTATTTGTTTGTATGTAAACGTTGTGTGGGGACATAGGAGAAAATAAATATCTACTTTTCCTTCTTTCAATCGGGACTTCTGCAACAGGTTTAATCTTCCCAAGTGTTCCACAAGGTGTATGTATATCTTTATTTTTTACTGGTGGTAGAGCTCCAGTGACGGAGACCGCGGGCGTAGGCACCTACGCATTACCTAATATACTTGCTGCTAAATGGTAGTGTTCAGCACTATCGTGTTCCGATCATGTACGGCCCTGTAATTTCCGGCACAGAGGCAGAGCACCTTAGCACCTTAGGGCTCAGAAGTGGTAACGGATCTGCATTTTGACCTCTGGTCTTTGTGTGGGTGTATATAGCCTGCAGTCATCACTTAACATCAATGTGAACTGCATGCCTGCTTGCCACTTTCATTACATTAAAATAAAATATACATTTAGGGAAGGCATTGAAAGAATCAATAACCCTACGATTATTTATTAGTTTTTATAGCTTATTTTTGTATCTCTTACTCCTAATATACGTAGATGATTTGTGATTTGATGATCGTGCTGACCTTGTCAGCTTTAATCTATCCACTTCTGTAATCCTTAACAAATCCAATAGATTTATGTGAATAAGATCTTAAATTCAGTAAATCAATGTTTATTATTTATATAATATAATGTTTATTATTTGTTCGCTAACAGAATTATTATTTGCCTTCGATTCCGTATATTATTCTGAGATCATCTTTAGAGTTTTATCGTTAAAACTGTTAAAGACTGTTTGTATAAGCTCAGCTTTGTATTTTAAGCGAAGGCACTGAAAGAATCCATAAACACTGATCTAAACTCTTGAGCAAATATATTTTGAGTTATTAGGAAGCAAATATTATGCCGCACTTTCCCGATGTTAAATTCTGTTTTTATTACAACGGGGCCTATTATTCAATCTCAATCGATTTCTGATGACCTTTGATCGATACTTGGATTTGTTCATCAAATAAGACGTCCCATTAACATTTATTCAGATGAATAACGTTTTCGTAGGTTTTCGCGAGCTTCATACATTGTAGAAATTAAATTTGCGGGTATTCTCGCGTATACAACACTCATTCAGATGAATTTGCTGTCTTTGAATTGTAACTATTTTTACGTACTTACTTTACGCTCGCGTACCTATTTTAAACCAACATTTTAAAAGCAACCCGACGTTATGTCAGTGGCCTAGCGTAGTATGTCAATGGCACTCGGGGCGGAAAATCGATTTTATTTTAATAAAACTCTTACGTAGGTACTTACTTTACTCTTAAAATTCGTGGAATAGTTGGGATGGGTGGATATCCGTAACTTATCAAACCGGATATAAATAATATACCTAGGTAATTATAATGCTTATCTCCTATGTGTTCACAGGGTGCAAAACTCCCCCCTGTTATGGTTTAAAAATCAAGTATAGGTATAGTACCTACAGTCATATGGTGCAAAAAATGGGGGTTACCTAGAAAGTTTTTCAAGAGTTTTGAAAATTCGTGATTTTACAGATTTTGACGTGCTCTTTTCGCATTTTCACTTTGCCACCTCGTATCTTTGCCGCTCGCGCCGCCATATTGAAAAAATGGCGCACAAATGGCGTTTTTTGATAGTATTATTAATTACGTTCCTACTCATTTTATGGTAAAAACAATTTGCCACAATTTATGTAGGAACCTTTTTTTGTACAATGAATAGTTTCAGCGTACGAGATTCCAAGAGGCAAAGTCCAATCCAACACACGCGTTTTGGCCAAATACCTAACTCATTTCCACACCATCATGAGGTTGAGTAAGTAGCGCGTTTTTTTTTGTTATCCCCAGTAGGCCTAATAAACTTGTCACGCACTATTCCAAAATTAAGCGCATTTTCCTCGCTTCGCTAGTCTGTATTCTCTGTACCAACTCTTCGTGAATCGTAATTTATAAGAATATTGATCTATTTGACTTACATTCCTATTCTAATCTACTTTTATCTATTTGCCTTCTACAAGCTCTTTTTATATATTTTTGTTTAATATCTTTGTTTTCTTACTATTCTATTTATGCTTATGGTATAAGCTGAAGCTTACTTCAAAATAACATAACTATGTATTTAATATTTATCTATTATCCTATGCTTAGATTATTTCTATATATACTACTTACCTATACTAAACGCTTCTTTATGCTATTTATATATAATGTTCTCATATACATAATAACATCTGTTTATATATCAATTTTATTCCTATTTATTACCTTATTGCCTATTTTTACACAATAATCTAGAAACATATCTTGTGAATACTTATTTACCAACAGTTCCGATAACTTAATCTTTTACCGAATAAGCATTAATATGCAACCTGCAATTTTTCTTATAGTTCGCTAGCTGGCGTTAGCAGTTCGCTATAAATGGATAGGGAAAAATCAATGTTTCGATCATATCATAACTGTTGGCTAAATTCAATCGAAATTAAGCAAAGTGCCATTTGTGTTATCTATCGTTATCGTTAAACCCATAGTTTTAGCATTATCAAGCTTCCGTTTCCGTTTGTTTGTCACGCTAGAAAAACATAATTCCCTTTATATTAATCTGACAATACTCCTAATTATATCCCTGCACTATGACAAATCACATCCACGTAGTAATTATAGCGAAAATATTTACTAACTACTTAGGTACTAAGCAACTTATGCCTAAAAATTAATTCCATCTTGTCCTACGCATATCCGGAACATATTTCTTTTATGTAATGGATGTGGCAAACAAGCATGCAGTTCACATCGATGTTAAGTGATGACTGCAGCCTATAGACACCTACACAAAGACCATAGGTCAAAATGCAGATGCGTTACCACTCCTGAAGCCTATGGTGTTATGCCTCTGTGCCGGAAATTACCTGACCGGAACACGATAGTGTTGAACACTACCATTTAGCCAATGTCTGCCACGATCTTACTTCACTTCCTTCATCGTGTGAATTTTGGATAGCAGCTTTGTTTAAACACCTTTTACATCCTCTCAAAATATCTGGTGCGTCCTTGAACCACGAGGTTGATGCTGTGCTCTTTTCGAAAAGATACGATTCTTACAAAAATGGAGGTGAAAATTTACTCGAGAATTTCAGATACCCATAAAGGACGATAAGTGAAATCAAAGCTCCCATCCATAATTCTGACGTTTTGAATATGAAGCAAGATCGGGGCGGTAGCCCTAAGAGTTCGGCCGTATATAGAAACCCGAGATTAGTGGAGGTACTTACACGGGTGCAAGCGAGTAACTACAAATAACTACAAAATAGTAGAAGCCTTATCAGGAAAGGTACCTACGATTCTAATCTTGATAACGCCGCATACTTTCACTAGCTAAATTAACTGTGTCATATTGGCAATTTCAGTGGCCGTGCCTACGTTTTAACAAATTAAAGCGATAATTCAAGAGGATATTCATTATAGTCTAAGATCCGAACCTTTTTTTTTTTTGTTTTTTCATTAGCGGAAAATCTTCCCTTGGGGAGAGGGGTGGGTTATGTGGGTCTCCGGACAAAGAGGAAGACGTGCGTTTACCCACTAAAAACCCCTGGGTGTTCCGACTTGTCCGCCATCAGTGGCGGGGTCGCGGGAACGCTTTAGCACACATCCGCAACCCCCGCAATTTTTTTCCGGATTCCGGAGAGTTAAAAATATTTTAAGTATCAGGAAATGTTGTTTAGGTTCACTGGATAATATTTCCATGCTGTTTTACCGTGTACCTTTTTTATTTTTTTTCTGTACAAATCTTGCCATGATCCTTTCATAGATACAATAAAAAAAACATAGAATAAAAAAAATAGTCAAGCTTTTTTTGTATTTTTTTAACCAATCAAATGTGTGTGAAACTGAAAGTTTAAAACTTATAAAATAGGTATTTGAGGTTTATCGGTAAACAGATTGGTACAGTCACCTATATTGGTTCATACATAGTTGCGGCGCGCTTGCCACGCCCACATTACCATTCCATATTTATTTTTCTATTCCGTGATATTTAGTACTCACCTGTTTACTGTATGTTTACATCGCCTTGCCAGCCAGTAAATACGTAGGCAATACATCATAGACCTATTTTATATGTTTAAAACTTTTAGTTACAAACCCATTTGATTGGTTAATAAATGGGTGAAATTTGGTTATATAAAAAAAAATATAGCTATGATTAAAAAGCAACACCTGCAACACGTGTTTGTGTATGTATGAAATTCGATAAAAATAATGTTGCATTTGGAAAACAGATGGGTGAAGTTCGACCTAAGTTCGGCTTCCCTACCAAACCGTAGAATACCAATACGGAACAGGAACACAGACCAGTCATGCGTCCGAAGTCGAAATCAACAGACGTGATCGAAAATTTTAATCTTATTTTGAATAAAATTTAACATCATGTAAAAGTGTCAATGAACGGTGTACAAATACTTTTGTAAAAGTGTTTTAATCTAAAACTCTTTTTTCCATAAATCAATTGTTAAAACAAATTATTTAATTTATATAAAAATAATATGTTGTAGTTCGAAATGTTGTTTGACGTGTATTGACGTCTGTTTTATTTTCGTGGTTTTCCCCATTTAAATACTTGGAAACTTTGGATAAGCTATTTTTATCAGTTCATAAATTACAACAGATCGTTAAATTAATACTCAATTTGTTTAACGACCGACACAGAGTGAAATAAACAATAAACAATATGAAAAAAAATATTGCGCTTTTGTTCATTTACGTTGTGAATTGTTGGGGCAAGAAATCGCCCAGTAATAATTATACGGATGGAAATAATACTTTGAGTGAAAAAACCAACATTAACGCAGAATTTTATATGGTAAATGGAATAAAGCACCTTTGTGCATCCAGCGAAAAACTTTGCGTGAGAAAATGTTGTGCACACGGCAAAGTGTACGATTCAGTTGCAATGGAATGCCAAAATGGAACCAAACATTTTGACTTTAGCGTTCATAATCAAGATGACCGTATTCAACGCAAAGGTGCAGAATTATTTAATTTCATAATAGACAATGAACTGAACTGTTCCAGTGGTGAATTTGCTATTTCGATATTGCCTACTTCCATAAGATTCTACGTCGAACCGGTAAGTAATTTCATATGAACTCATTTAACACTAGAATATAATAATAATAATAATAATGGCAACCCATTATACGTCCCACTGCTGGGCACGAGTCTCTCCCCTTTTTTGGGGGGGAAGCTTGGAGCTTACTCCACCACGCTGCTCCAATGCGGATTGGTGGAAGACTAGAATAATAGAAAATAAATAAAAAACCGGTCAAGAGCGTGTCGGGCCACGCGCAGTGTAGGGTTCCGTAGTTACAGAGTAAGAAATGTAATGAAAAAAAAAATATTTTCAATGGATTTGTTCGAAATTTTCTAGTAAAATACATTTGGTCCACTATTACTCGCAAACTTGCAGGGCCAACTTTTTAATTTCGTTATATGTAGCTACTATCGCCGTAACGTTTGAATTTCTAACAACAACCGTTTAGTCTGTAGGGGGGGGGGGACACTTGAGTCTAACGAAAATTTGCACTTTAAAGCTTAATAAGTCACGAACCGTTAACTAAATCGAAAAAGATATTCGCACGCCCATAATATTTTTAAAAGACCTATGCAACGATACCCCAAAATATATGAAAATCGAAAAAAAAAAATTATACGCGCGTTACTAGTAGGGGAGGATACCCTAAAAAAATTTTTTTTCACGTTTTTATTCCCACCACATTATTTAAACCACTTTGTCGGCGTGATTAAGGTGTATACTTGTGCCAAATTTCAAGTCTCTAGTACCTATAGTGTTTGCGCTAAGCCGCGGACGGACAGACAGACAGACGGAATGGCGAAACTATAAGGGTTCCTTGTTTACTACGAAACTCTAAAAATACGCTTACACTCACAGTCGTACATATTCATAAACGTACATTAGATACATTTTAGCTATAGAATGCTTTGTCTTTGTCAGTTGCATCATCAAATGTGTAGGATAGAAAAGGACAAAGGAGAGATTAGCAACACTTTAGCTAAAATACGTTTATGAATAAGGGGTAAGTATAAACCTGTGTCGTGGGTGCCGTTGTACTTGCACAGCATACACGAATACCCAGACCCGAAACAAATATCTGTAGGCCATACAAATATTTGTCCGGGTACGAGGATCGAACCCGTAAGCCTCGGTTGAAACGGTCGCCACCACAGGGGTGATCTGTGGTCGCCACACACCTATGGACTTTTTGGCTCGTCATCAAACGGTTTCGAAGTTTTTTTTCTTTTGGTATTACCAGTGGACTATTGCTGGGATAGGTGCTACAATGCACCAGGGCCCTGGAGCTCCGGATGCTCCCTAACCCAGCTTTGAATAACTGATTGTTTTAAAATGAACATCGGAAATTGCGTAACTTCACGCCTGTAATCCCCGAAGGGATAGGCAGAGGTAAATATGCATTCAAGCATACATGCAAACACCCAAGATTCGCCGTTTTGAACCATGTAATAGGTGGTGAGCCTGTTGACATCACCGGACACATTACCAAACTTCGAGGTACTGAGAAATTTCTAGAACTTAATGCATTGTCCGAAATAACACTGAAAAGTTCCAGCAAAAACGAACGTAGGAGTAAAGCAGAGATTATAAAATAAGGAATGTGGATGGTTGCAGAGGCCCAGGAAGACCAAGGCTGACCTACCATGACCAAATAGGTCGAGTTCTGTCTGATGGTGGGGTCAAAAGTCTTAGGAATCGGCGTGCATGTATGAAGAAAATGATGAAGGTAGACGAGGCACGAGAGGTTTGTCAGAACCGGGATGTCTGGCGCTCTACACTCTCTGCCTACCCCGTTAGGGACCTGGCGTGAAGATACATACATACATACATACATAAAATAAAAAAATGCTTTGTTTGTATTTCTTTGTAAATTCATGCACAAGGTATTAACCAGCATCAATTATGTTTTTAAAATTTTGCAAAAACGTGACATCGTTTTGGATGAAGCAAGTAGATAAGGCGACTTAGGTGACAACTCATCCGCAAATGTATCTTATCCGCGGATGAAATGTCACTCTTTACAAATAGTAGGCGTCGACTCATCTGAAGTGGTGTTGTTATTTGGAGGAGTCGCCACCTAGGTAAAATTACTAGTAGTGAAGGCTTTCGACGTAACAACAGATAACACCATGACATGATCACACGATCGTCTGTACCAAATCTCATTGTGTGTCCTCCGCACCTGTTTTCCGCGTTTTCAGCTTCATCATCATCATTTTGCCAATTTTTAACCAAATTTTGGTATAAATTCAGTCCAGAAGACTGACGACAGTCCTAGATGTGGCTCTGAGTTATTTATCAAGAACTTTCTTTGGAGACAAAAAATGGAATTGGATAGCAATAGATTTGCTTTCTTACAAGATAGTCTTATAAAATAAACTACAGAGATTTGTTTCGGTTGCCAGAAAACCAGAAAGCTTTTGAAGTTGTCGTGACACTTGTCTTAATTACGGCATTTAGAAAAGAAGAAGAATTAAAACAGCTGAGAGTTAACACTTACTAGTTTTGACAATGCTGACAACATAAAAACGATGTAAATATGTGTCTTCATGTTGATATTAGCTAGCTTAGGTACTACGTTTCATACAAAACTGAAGGTCTCGCATTTTCAATGGCAGATCCTTCTCTTTTTACGTAGTATTTGTATACTATTTGCTTACCTACTGGGAATAGCAATCGTCTGACTGAACAGAAACCAATTGCGCCATAAGAAGTATAACTTCAAAAAAATAAACGAAATGCACCAATTTTCTTTTTTATATCACAGGACGGTAAATTACACGTGGAGACAGGAAACCAAAACTCACCTTCGATTGTTCGAGGTCCGGATAAGTACTGCATAGACATGTTCCAGACCGATAGCACGGTGAACGAGCTGAACGGTCTCTACTGCTATGAACCAGAAACAGAAACCCCACCCGAGGGGCATCAGGGCGTGAAAATTTCGTGTGAGTTGTTTTAATTTATTGAATTTTTCATTATAACTCATGCGAGTGAAATATATATTTTTTACTAGCGGCCCGCCCCGGCTTCGCCCGCGCTGCTCTGCTCCTAATAGTCATAGCGTAATGTAAGCTATCCTATCTCTCAAGTTGGATCGAACTGCACATGGTGTACGAATTTTATTATAATCGGTTAAGTGGTTTAGGAGTCCATTGAGGACAAACATTGTGACACGAGATTTATATATATTAAGATTTATTAAAGAAATCATTATTTTTCTTCGATCTTAATCTCAAGCTCATGCTAGAGAATATGTAATAATAGCTCATGAATCTCATCATAGAGCAACACGGACATCCGGCGGACCGGAGGGGAGTAGCCATAATGCAGGCTTTCGCCTCTGTCAAAGTACAAGCACAAGTGGGACTGTGCCTATCGCCTAGATGTTTAAATGTTTGCGTGAAATTGTTTATGTATTTTGTTAAAGTCAAGTTATGAGTTTCATAGTAATAGACGATCTTTGTAGTGTGTGTGTATGTGTGTCAGTGTGTCACCCGCATTTCTCCCCGAAAAAAATTACAAACTGTTTTGCATCGGTAATAAACGCTATGGCTACTCCCCTCCGGTCCGCCGCGGCCGGTGGCCCGTGCTGCTCTATGAATCTCATAATCAATTAATTTCTACCAGGTATGCTGGTATCATGCGCATTTATTCTGGCCACGTTGGTGGTGTACGCGTGGCTGCCGGAACTGTGGAACCTTCACGGCAGGGTCCTGGTGTCGTACCTCACCTGCCTCTTCTTGGCTTTCGCATTCTTGGCCACGATGCAGATTATGATGATGACAGAAGTCACTACTACACAAAACTGCACCGTACTCAGTAAGTATTTAACTTAATATAAATTTTCTACAGCTAAATTTACGATTATAATGGAGAGATCAGGCCATAAATTTTCTGAAGTCCACCTTGAAATTAATTTGACCACACATTATCTGATTCGGTATTCTAAAATCTATATTTACGACTAGCTGCCCCGGCAAACTTCGTATTGCCTTACAATTAAGTAATGTGTCAAAGGTTTGATAGATACGGACTTTTTGTATGATACTATTTCCCTTCAATTTCTTCATCAAGACTGGGACCGTGGGCGCTCCCGACTTAGCCAGGTTAGGTCGAAGGGTGCGGCGGGCAATCTGACGCTTAGCAAGCGTCATATTGCTATGCTTACGCTTGTCAAAACTAGTACTAACTCAAAGGTTCCCAAACTATTTTTTCTTGTAGACCCCTTTCAATTTTTTTCTGGTTTCCGTGGACCCCATCATATCACATTCCCATATTTCCAACGCCTACGTAAACCCCCATCGAGTCCCATGGACCCCAGGGGTTCTATATGGAAAACTTTGGGAATCACTGCACTAACTGAATGCCAGCGGTGTTTCGTTCTATTCACTCGATAACTTTTTCGTGTTGGCTACTATTCCCAGATTACTCACTACTTACTTTTATTTCAACCCTATACTTTTTTTACCATATTCCGTAACATACGATTGATTAGAATAGCATTCTATTACACGTTGACTTGGTACCTCTTTAAACTGTAAATTCTCTAAGCATTCGCAATTATAGACGAGAAATCATCTTTTTAGGGTTCCGTAGTAGACAAGGAACCCTTATAATTTCGCCATGTCCGTCTGTCTGTCTGTCTGCCTGTCCGTCCGCGGTTTAGCGCAAAAACTATTGGTTCTAGAGAATTGAAATTTGGCACAAATATACATCTTTATTACGCCAAGAAAGTGGTACAATAAAAACATGTTACATTAGGGGTATGCAAATATCGATTTATATTTTTCGATTTAGTTAGCGGTTGGTGACTTATTAAGTTTAGAAGCGCCAATTTTCGTTAGAGTGCAGTGTCCTCCCCCTCGTACCAACTAAACGGTTGTTGTAAGAAATTCAAACGTTATGGAAATAAGTCAAACTGGAGACCTCATGTTCAGGAATGATTATGATTGAGATAAAAGAAATAAAATTATTTTCTTGGTATCTCTCTATACACAATATATAGCAATATGTTCATATACAACATCGATTTTGGAATCGATATGGCGCATAAATAATGTTCAATTAAATTCTTTTTATTTTTGTTTTTTAACCTAGCTTTTATGAAATTACATGTTCAAAAAACGTAGAAAAATATTTAAATACGATCTGTGCAAATAAAAAATAAATAATAATAAAAATCTTTATTCCATAAAAAATTGTACAGTATTCCAAAAATATAGTGGGCTATAGTGTTATCATAACTAAAAGAATCCATCATCTGTAGCCGAGAAAATGCTATATACGAGTATATTATAAATGTTTGCCCGTTTTGTAGTACAATTTTTAACGTGTACTTGTTCTTATAATTTACTAACTCGTTTTAACTTATACCTAATTATATTACTGCATGTGCTACATGCGTCTTATATGCTTAAATGTGTGTGTGTGTGTGTGTGTGTGTGTGTGTGTGTTTGTGTGTGAAGTGCTAATGTTTTATAATTTTATTATCATAAATATTTAATGTTATTGTTTTACACATAACAGTTCTGCAGTTTCCTCATAGTTTAGCTTATTTAGATATTTACTTAATGATAGGTATTCTACATTGTTTTCTGTTTAATGGATAAATGTTTATTAATTTATTGATTTTGTTATATAGGTAGGGACATATGAAATCTGTAAACTTTGTACTAAATTTGGTTTTACCAGTATTTGGGATATTAAACACTAAATGCTTTGAAAATTTCGTTAACAGCCGTGGGTTAAAGGACTATGCTGTAGTAAAACTGTGTTCAATATAAATGGTTTATTTAAATACACTCCAAATTCTTACAGATAAAAGTTTCGCCATTGTTCTTTCGCTCCGTCAAAAAACTTTTATCGTCTATATCTCAAAATTACGATAATTTCACTTGAAGACCCAGGGTCCATTATTGTTAGCTATAATTGACATCGACTTCCTGATCAATTACAATTAATGTATTCGATTGTCTACGATCAATATTTTATAACTATTGTTTTGCATACATTGATCATTATAATGTTTTTACTGGTGGTAGAGCTCCAGTGACGGAGCTCACGGGCGTAGGCACCACCGCATTACCTTATATACTTGCCGCTAAATGGTAGTCTTCAGCACTATCGTGTTCCGGTCAGGTGGCAATGTACGGCCCTGTAATTGCCGGCGCAGAGGCATCTAAGGCCTCAGGAGTGGTAACGCATCTGCATTTTGACCTTGGTTTTTATGTAAGTGTCTATAGACTGCAGTCTACTACATATACCGTAATATAATTCTTTACGGTCGAATGGACCATGGACAGGACATGGAAGTGTCCATGGTCCATTCGAAAGCTATCAATAGACGTCTACGTCCCAAAGGACCGTAGGGACGCGATTTTTGTACCTACTTATTGTACGTTCAAAAATAATCTGAATACGACGGTCTAACAAAACAAAGTAACATATTTTATATCACATTATACTAATATATTACAAGAAAACTATTAAATACAAGTTATATATATAAATACTAGCTGTTGCCCGCGGCTTCGTCCGCGTGGATGTCGTTTTATAATCCTGAATTTCTTTCTTTGCTATAAACCTCACGGAGCCCGAGACCTTTCCAAAGAACGGAAAACCGTGGAAATCGGTTCTTGCGTTCTGGAGTTATAGCGTCAGGAAGGAAAACCCGACTTATTTTTATATAATAGATTTATTATATACATAAAAACGTAAGGTCACTTCACGCCTGTAATCCCCATAGACCCCTATGGGGATTACAGGTATATTTATTTATTTATTTAAACTTTAATGCACCTAGTACATAAGGCGGACTTAATGCCATAGGGCATTCTCTACCAGTCAACCTTGAGGTAGTGGGATACTGATAGTAGGGGTGCAATAATAAAAACTAAATGGACAGTAAGAAATAGGTACTGTTTAGAAACAAAAACATTATAAATTGTATTTAACAATCAATAAAAAGATTAAAAATATATTAGATATAATTATTATATTTACGTATCATAAATAATATATACATAGCTTATACAGTATATAGATAATATATATAATAATATATTATAAATATATATTATAGATATATAACAGATGTATATGTTATTACAGGCAATAGTAAATGCATGCATTCAAGCATACATGCAAACACCCACGATTCGCCGGTTACGTTTTTGGCCCATCAACAGGTGGCGAGACTGTTGCCCTCCCCGGGCAAATTATCAAACTCCGGGGTACTGGGAAACTTCCAGAAAATGGAAAAATCCCAATAGAACCAGAGATAAAGGATTTTAAACCTCTGGTTTCGTGTTTTTTTCGTCAATGTAAACTGTATGCTTGTTTTCCACTTCATAACATAAAAAAAAGTTTTTTTTTTCAGCTAATAAAATATCTGACGCGTTATATTATTAGCCGACCAAAATAATGAGCGATTGAAACCACCAATTTTAGTGGAAAATCCACTAAGTTGGCAACACTGGTTGGATTATGTATGTAAAAAATCCGGGCGCGTCTTCAGTTAAAACTGTGGATTTATGATTCACCATTGACGATCAAATTTTAGTTTTACGTCAGTCCGACTGATCAGTTTAACTGATCGTCAGTGGGGGCTATAAGGATAAGTTCCACCAAAATATTTGTTTAAGCTGTTATTGTCATGTAAAATTTTATAATAATATGCACGGTAAAACACATAATTTAACGCAAATATCTGCATGAAATCATTACAACAAGGATAATGAACCAAATGTTATAACGGTTAATCCTTCGTTAATAGTTTCGCCATGTCCGTCTGTCTGTCTGTCTGTCTGTCTCTGTCTGTCTGTCTGCGTTAGCGCAAAAACTATTACGACTAGTACTAGAGATTTAAAATTTGGCACAAGTATACACCTTAATCACGCCGACAAAGTGGTAAAATAAAAACGTGAAAAAAAATGATTTCGGGTACTTCCCCTACATGTAACGCGCGAATAAACATTTTATTTTTCGTTTTCTGTATAGTATGGGATATCGTTGGATAGGTCTTTCAAAAATGTCAGGGATGTGCTGATATCATTTTTCGATTTAGTTAACTGTTCGTGACTTATTAAGCTTTAAAATGCCAATTTTCGTTAGAGTCAAGTGTCCGCCCCTCTCTACCAACTAAATGGTTGTTGTCAGAAACTCCAACGTAACGGCAATAGTAGCTACATATATTATAACGAAATTAAAAACTGTCACGCCTAAGTTGGCCGTAGTACTACCGGCAAGTAGATTAGGTAATACGGCAGTGCCTTCCCCCCGCGAAATCCGTTGCTGGAGCACTACCACCAGTATCTATTTGATCGATGAAGTGTCCCGCCCAAAGCGGGATGCATGGTTACATTCCGCATCATAGAGCAACACGGGCACACCGCGGACACTCCGCCAAAATTCCATACAAACGCTTAATTTGGTCTCTGACATCAATCAGTGACGTGTATTTACATGTGCACCTGTGTGCGTAGCACGTACAAAATACCAACCGTCGCCCATAAGAGGGGAAGAGGTTGAGTGATGCGGGAAAATCGAGCGGGACGTCGAAGTGTCCATTCTGTACGTAGTGTTATTACATATTCTCTGACACGGGCCATGGGCCGACCGGAGGGGAGTAGTCGTAGCGTTTATTAGCGATGCAAAACAGTCTGTCATTTTTTGCGGGTACCGGGTACGGTGCCCCTGCTGCTTTTCAACAAAGATAGGTAAAGGTTTTGGGCACGGTTAAAAATTTATTTAAGATTAATCATAGCTGCTGCGAGTGCTGAACATAGAGCAACACGGGCCACCGGCCGCGGCCGACTGTAGGGGAGAAGCCATATACAGGCTTTCCCCTCTGTCAATGTACTCAAAGTACAAACCCAAGTGGGCCCGAGAGGTTTAAATGTGTGCGTGAAATTGTTTATGTATTTTGTTATAGTCAAGGTGTGAGTTTCGTAGTTATAAACGTTTTTTGTAGTGTGTGTGTGTGTGTCACACGTATTTCAAAATGACAGACTGTTTTGCATCGGTAATAAACGGGCCGGTGGCCCGTATTGCTCTATGGGTTACACGACTCGTTTAGTCATTTTGTTTACATGGAACTGGATCTTAGAGGAAGAACTACGAACTAGAAAGGCTGATCTTTGATACATCGATTTTCTGTTAAAACTTGTAGCCAATTTTTTATCTGTTGCAAAATTTATCCATTTTTTTTAGAATGTGTACATGCCCTAGAAATCGGGGCAATCAGTGCAATAGGGAATTATCCATTTTCTGAAAGTTTCCGAGTGCCTTCAAATTGATATTTGAATGGGCTTCCCCAACTACATGAGACAAAAAGTAGTTTACGCATCGCGGATGTTAATATTCAAGTTTTCAAGTATACTTTTAATGAACGGCCCTGTAATTTCCGGAACAGAGGTGACAGAGGCATAACACTTTAGGCCTCAGGAGTGGTAACACATCTGCATTTTGACCTTAGTCTTTGTGTGGGTGTTTAGAGGCTTCAGTCATCATTTAAAATCAATGTGAACTTCATGCTTGTTTGCCACTGCCATTACAGAAAAAAAATGTATGCATTTAATTTACTTCTGCCCAGATCTTCAGAAATTAAAAAAGAAAATATACATTACTCGTATTGTTTGTTAATCATTGCAGCGTTCATCATCTACTTCTTTTTACTGGCCGCCTTCTCCTGGCTCAACGTGATGAGCTTCGATATTTGGTGGACATTCAGGTGAGTCATTCTATCAGATACGTTCCACATTATCAATGTAGGAACCTATACTTTATGGCCTCATAAGAAGGCGCAAATTTACGCAGAGGACAATGGGGAGAGCTTTATTCATAATTACCCTGTGAGTTTGAATAAGGAATGAGGAACTCCTCATTTCTTATGAGAACTAAAGTAGCAGATATAGCCCAGTGATTAGCGAGACTCAAGTGCAAGTGGACAGAGCTCATAGCTTAACCGATTGCCATTGGGGTAAAAGGTTCTCGAATGGCGATCGCATACCCGAAGACAAAGCCTGGGTGGACATCCCTACGAGCTTGACTACTGGTGAAAGTCGCAGGCATTCGGTGGATGAGGGTGACATAAGGCCAGTCGTAATAGCTATCTTTGGGATAGACATTCGTTCATTATTAGTGGACATATTTCGGCTAAAATACCTTATTATGTTTTTTTTATGTACCAAGTTATGAAAAGGCCAATTTTACATGATAAATGACTTACAAAATGACGACGGACGAACAAGCTCGCCCTGCGCACCCTTCAACTTATAACAAACATGTTGGGGTTGCTTTTGATGGAATACTTTGGATCCGGTCTGTCGGACCTACATAGAAGGGTTAAGGGAAGATTTTTTATAGTTTGGTATACCACAAGTGTTCAGCTTTCAAAAAAGTTTGAGAATCACTCACTTGTGAATGTGAACTGTAAAAAAGGCTTGTTTGTCAATATGAAATACATAATTTTCAGTGGAAAAGGAGGTCTATCCATCAACAACACGTCCAAACAAGCGCAGTTCCGCTGGTATGCTCTGTACGCGATCGGCATCCCGACAGGCCTCACGCTGCTTGTGACTATCTTGGAGTACAGCGGATTGCCGAACTATACTTACCTCCCTCGCATTAGGGACCAAGGATGCTTTCTTTACGGTAAGTAAAGACATTCAAGCATTCAAGGTCTCTTTAGATTTTTGTACATTATAAGGATAAAACGAAATCGATATCGCACATGTATTTTAGGCTGGAGCGCCTTCTGCGCTCGCCGATTGCCCGGTGAAGTAGACTAGTGCCGTCTCGAGACAGGCCGCCTACAGCAAGCCCGACCTAAAAAAAAAAAAAAACTGGTCTGTCACAGCTATTTCACTTCCTAAACACGTCTATTGTAAATAAAGGTTTTTTTTATGTTATGAAGGAGGCAAGCAAGCATGCAGTTCACATTGATGTTATGTGATGACTACAGCCTATAGACACCCACACAAAGACCGAAGTCAAAATGCAAATTCGTTACCACTCCTGAGGCCTAAGGAGTTATGCCTCTGTTCCTGTTTATTAATTACAGGGCCGTACATTACCACCTGACTGGAACACGATAGTGCTGAACACTACCATTTAGCGGGCAAGTATATTAAGTAATGCGGTGGTGCCTACGCCCGCGCCTTACTGGAGTTCTACCACCAGTAAAACCATTTTAACAATGGAGTGTAAAGATGAAGGAGTTCTGTCTGATAAGGATGTGAACTTGAGAAAGTGTCCAGCGTACGATGGTAGTAGCTTCTAGTAGTTATCAGCCACAATAGCGCTAGCGACAGTGGCGACTGAAAAACTACGATATGTATGAATTTGCTGTTGTTTAATTTGTGATTGGAAGGACACTTTTTTAACAGAAACCTATACTTACATTATTTAACGTATTTACCTTCATATTTACCCATTTTTAATTGATTGAGGTCTATTTTTAATTGATTGAGGAGATGAAATCCGTTTAAATTATTGCAGGTACCAGTAAAATGATATACTTTTACACGCCGATAATAATCCTGTGCACAGCAAATATGGTGTTCTTCATTCTTACCGCGTCGAAGATTGCGCAAATCAAACGACAGACCTCCGTGCTAAGGGGCCGTAGCGATAACGAGTGTCATAACAGTGATAAACAAAGGTAAAAATTGTATAAATGAATCAGGTAGTTTTTAGTTATACTGGTCATACAGCAATATGGGCCACCGGCCGACCGAAGGGGAGTAGCCACAGAATCTATTCCGTGGGAGTAGCCATAGCGTTTATGACCGATGCAAAAAAGGTCGGTTTTTAAAAAAAAAAATTGCGGGGAGAAAGTGTGACACACACACACGTTACACAACGAAAATCGTCTATTACTACGAAACTCACACCTTGACTTTAATAAAATTCATAAACAATTTCACGCACACATTTATCTTCGCGATATCTATATTTCATTTCGCTATACTCACAGATACACATGCCCAAATTACAAATTAAAATACTTAGGGGAAGCCCGGGCAAGACGCATATGTTAAGGGAAAGTATAAATAAAACAACAATCTGATAAACAATAGAACTCACTGGTTTTTATTTGCACTTTGGTTAACCATCTTTAGAAAATAACAATAAAAATAAAGAAATTAAAAAAAAAAAACTATTTCATACGCTAAAAAACTAAATCACACGCGAACGAAGTTGCGGGCAATCGCCAGTGTGCTTAAATTAAGTACCTATTATGAAACAATATACCTACAAACATTATTGACTGCCCTGGCGAACTTCGTATCGCCTTAGCAGTATAAAAAATAGTTAATGACCAATTCTCAGACCTTCCGAAAATAAAAATCGATCAAGCCGGTTTGGAGGAGCGTGGTTATCAAGACTGTGTTTTTTAATGGGCATATTATTATGTAGGCGGCTCGTCTCAAGAGCGCTCAATAACAGTAAAGTGACATTTGTGGAGTGGACAGGTGAGGCAACTGTCACGCGCGGGTCTTGGACAGTAGAGTGGATGATAATGTCAACTGAACTGTACATATAAGTACAGTAAAAAAATAATAATAAATAATGGCAACCCATTATACGTCCCACAGTTGGGCACGAGTCTCTCCCCTTTTTGTGGGGAGACCTGGAGCTTACTCCACCACGCTGCTCCAATGCGGATTGGTGGAGGTGGGTGGATTAGTGGCCAACCCGATGTCGGATGTTTTCAAACCGCCCATAAGGCCTCCGACAAGGTTTAACGACTGCCATCTGCCCTCCGAAGCATGGAAACGCGCATTTATTTTGTGACTAGCGGTCACCCATCACACTACCCAACCGCGCCCGTAGTGTTAACCGAGTAGATCGCTTACGATCTACACCAGCCGCGGGGCCATGCGAGCTTCATAATTCATAACACAGTACGCGCTAATAAGTCCAGTGCTCAGCAATAAATATTGCACATCAAGCCTAGGAAGGAGACTTCGGCTTATTTCGGGTCTGTAGAGCGTTACCTCTTTCGCACCGTACCTATTCGACGTTTGTCGACCATTTTGATCATGTTTTGATCAATACCGGACTGTCACTGCTTACGTAGGCAGTGCAGTGTGTAACGCTCTACGAAGTTGAAACGAGCCGATTGTCTCTTTCGATGTGCAATACCTATTAATTGTTGAGTACTGTAATGGTTTTTGTGTAGATATTAAATTAACGGACTGCACTATTTATGGCCCCGTCATAATGCCCTATGGCATTAAGTCCGCCTTATGTACTAGGTGCATTAAAGTTTAAATAAATAAATAAATAAACTATCACACAGACATAATAACTAAGGTCTCAGGGGTGGCAACACATCTACATTTTGACCTCTGGTCTTTGTGTGGTTGTCTATAGGCTGCAGTCATCACTTAACATCATTGTGAACTGCATGCTTGCTTGCCTCCTTCATAACATAAAAAATAATCTGTGGAGCCTGTTAACATACCTGAATGTTTAGCTGGTGAAACTTTATTCTGGTCAATTCCATTCATTTTCTTAGTTTCGTTCTGAAATGGAGGAACTGGTAAAAAAAATCTTAAATAAATTTGTAAATTCTTTCCATATTATACGTAATTATTTTTTGTGTCTTTTAATATACTTACTTTGAGTTTTTAATTATTATTAGGTAGTGCTACGATTAGATGATAGACTGTTTTGTATCGGTAATAAACGCTATGGCTACTCCCCTGCGGTCGGCCGGTGGTCCGTGTTGCTCTATGGCCCGTAATAAGGCAAGACAAATTTTAACTGTACCTATAACTTTTTGGGTATTTTAAGTGTGTCAAGAAAATATTTTTTTTTTCTTTCTGTCTTTCACTGGGAATCTGCTCTATTGAAAAATTCTCATATAAATATACAAATTATTTTTGTATTTACTTTAATAATGTCGTGCAAAAGTTTTTCTATTTTTAATTCCAGATTATCGCTTTACATCAAACTGTTCGTTGTGATGGGCATAAACTGGATATTAGAAGTCGTCAGCGAGCAGTTCCCACAGTTCAATAATGTTTGGCTCGTGACAGATGTGTACAACATACTCACCGGAGTTTTTATTTTCTTCATATTTGTGTGCAAGAGAAAAATATTGCGTCTGATGCGAGAGAGGTTTGTTCCAATTGCGTAGTTATATTCTTACATTCATCATAGCCATCTGCAATCGCTTTTCAACTAGAAAGTGAATATGTTATGTTCTAACTTCACATTTTACTTGTTGTACCTCTAGTATGTACAACATGTACTTAACATTTGTAGGATGTCTTACAAAGCCAACTTCACTAACACACGGTGAAACTTCAGTGGTTGTTTTGTTTGTCCTGGTAGTAGGTACAATCGGTCTATAATATTCATTTTTATTCATTATGGCGTATCAACAAATCATGTGAGCTTATTTTGCTCTGAACATTACATATATAGGTAGGTAGGTATGTAAATATTCACAGAATTTTCCCCTTTTTCGTCAGCAGCAGTACGGTTTGCGTGCACTAGTTCAGGTACTTTATATTTGCTCAGTGAATTACTATCATTTCTCATGTTTTCGAAATATTTTTTTTTTATTATTTGAAAACGCATCTTGTTTCACACCATCTGGGCTACAAGCAATAGTCACAGTCATGAAAGAGGATTGTATGGAGAAAGGCTTACAATTGAATGTGGATAAAACTAAAGTATTAGTATTTGAAAGAGATGAGCAGAGAACAAATGCAAGGGTAGTAGTAGATGATGCAGTGTAAGAACAGGTGGATGAAATTGTATATCTTGGATGTGCTTTTAGCAAGGATGGTAGGTACACCACTGACATAGAAAGAAGAGTGCTTGCTGGGAATTGCGTGAATGGAGCGTTGGGTAAGCTGCTAGAATCTAAACATCTCAGCCAGCGGGCGCGACTAGCCGTACATAATGCTGTACTTACTCCAACGCTTTTATATGGAAGCGAGAGCTGGGTATGCAGGAAAGAGCATGAAAGTATGTTGAACGCGGTCGAGATGAGATCATTGTGCAAGATCTGCGGTGTATCACTCACCGATCGCGTTCATAATAAAGATGTAAGAAAGAGGCTTTGTGTGAATGATAGTATGTATGTATGTATCTTCACGCCAGGTCCCTAACGGGGTAGGCAGAGAGTGTAGAGCGCCAGACATCCCGGTTCTGACAAACCTCTCGTGCCTCGTCTACCTTCATCATTCTCTTCATACATGCACGCCGATTCCTAAGACTTTTGACCCCACCATCAGACAGAACTCGACTGTGAATGATAGTATCGGTGTAAAAATGAAAAAAGGCATGCTCCGATGGTTCGGGCATATAGAAAGAATGTCGAAATGATCGAATGACTAAACAGATATACAATGCGAATGTGGATGGTTGCAGAGGCCCAGGAAGACCAAGACTGACCTACCATGACCAAATAGGTCGAGTTCTGTCTGATGGTGGGATCAAAAGTCTTAGGAATCGGCGTGCATGTATGAAGAGAATGATGAAAGTAGACGAGGCACGAGAGGTTTGTCAGAACCGGGATATCTGGCGCTCTACACTCTCTGCCTACCCCGTTAGGGACCTGGCGTGAAGATACATACATACATACATATGCATCTTGTTTAATTTAACTCGAATGTTTCCTTAATACTAACCGCCACCTCTTGATGTACTACCTACGCTGGTATCCCACAAGGTGGCCCCCTCTGCTCTTTGCAAATTTCATCAACTCGATCATTCAATAATATATTTTGTCTACCACTTGTATGCACACGATGTGCAAATTTATTTACAAACTTCTCTGGCTGATTTATCTATAGCATTTGCGACATTTAATTATATTCTCTCAAATGTTTTAAAGTGGAGCATTTCCATTGGCTTAAAACTTAACCCGTCTAAAACACTGCTTATTTCATTTGGTAGTTCTAAGTTAATACATAATATTGATTGGAAAATGTTACCAGATATTTTATTCGATGGTCACATTATTCCTTATAGTGACACTATTGTAAAGAATTTGGGAATCATAATTATTGGGCCCCGCAGATTAGCCAGATGAGCAGAAAGATGTGTGCTGCGGTCCATTCTCTACGAAGATTGCATGCAACATTTTGTACCGGTTTCCACTAAAATTGAGCTTATTCATTCATTACCCTTTCCTATTCTAGATTATGACGATATCTGCTATTTGAATCTGACTCAGGAGCAATTATACAAATTAGAGCGTCTTAAAAAATTATGTATCAGGTTCATATTTGGGTTACGCAAGTATGACCACATTTTTAACTTCCGTAATCAGCTCCATTGGCTCCCAATCCATTTTCGCCGGAATACTCACGTGTTAGCTCTCTTTTTCAGTATTTTATTCAATCCTCAATCTCCTACTGAAATCTAAAAGATCGCTTTGAATATTTACATCTTTCCAAAACTAACTTTCCTCGTTCTTCGCTTAACCTGAAACTTAAAATAACACCTCATACTTCTAATTTCTATACAAACTCATTTACTGTTACTGCGGTACGGCTATAGAATGCTCTCTTATTATCTGTGAGGCAAGCCCAGACTATCCAGAGACGTTTAAATAACGAGTTAGAGAACATTACCTACCTATCTGTTTAGCTTTAATTCTACCTATTTCTTTCCTTTTTATTCGGTCTTCACTACATACGTTATTATTATTTTGTTTTTATTTTTTGTTGTCCTGTGTTCTTGTTCTCATTGTACGCTATGTATTAATATATTTTATGTTAAACATTACCTATCATAAAATCTGGTTGCCTGAAAGGAATAACTGTGTAGTAATATGGCTGCCATTTATGCTTTTTCTTTATTCTTAATGTAATTGTTTTATTGCTTTGCATTAAAGAGTGTTATTATTATTATTACTAAGAAGTTGTCGTCTTCATTTGATTGCTACACTACGAGAGTTACAAAGTTTACCTACCGATAAAGTTTGCTAAATATCTTACTACTAACACTTTTTCCTCTTTTTTTACATTCGATTTCATCACGCAGGTACTTCAACCAGTACGCTCAAAACCCAATGAACTATGTATTTAGTACAGAAATTCAAAGTTCGTTTTGACAACAAAAAAAACTGAGAGGAGTACCTTTAACTTATGTGAATTGCACAGTTTGCTCTAAAAGCTGAGTTTAATAAAACGCGATTTAGCTTAAAATTTTCATCCAATTTCAACCTGATTACGAACGATAGTGTTATTGAACTTGTTTAAGAACGTAAAACGCGTTTTATTACGACAGTGAAATCAGCCCTTAGTCATTATTTCTATCGAAAGAATTCTCTATTTGCAGAACCGAAAATGTTAATTTAAATTAAATAAACCAATGAAAATGATTAATTATCTATATTTCACAGATACAACCAAAGAAAAGGGGAATCTAAGTCGAGGTCGCAAACAACAACAAGCACCCGCGATGAAGTAGCACTTACCTCAGTTCAAAATTAATTGAATCGCTGAGCTTGCAATATTTTTCAACTTTAATCTACTTAATCTAGCTGAGGAAAAAAATGTGTCGGCGGTGTCTCAAAAAGCTTACCGGCATGAAAAAGATAAAATAAAAAAAAAAAATTATACTGCACTATAATAGTATTATGTTTAGTACTTTTCGGTTTCCGATCAAAAAAACTGCCATACCTTCTTAATGTGGATAACAAACGTTTGTACCTGCTCTCTTGGTGAAATAATGGCGTAATGTTATGTTTGTAACACATTTAACTTGACGTAAGACGCATACTTACCATTTAAAGTTACTTTTTGTTCCAATTAGACAAACCTAACCTCAAAATAATAATTTTCATTTATGAATATATCTCAGTAATCGCATTGAATTTTTGTTCCATCTTTTTGTGAATGATGGCGACACCAACATTCTGTGTTCATGAATTTTATCCATAGTGCCGTGGGCGATCTCCATTTGAAAAGTAGAAACCTATTGCAAATGTAGTGTAGTTTATTAAATACGTGTAATAAAACACGAGCAATTCTTGTAAAACCCGTTTTACGTTCTAGCTATAAAATGTTTTGGTATACCTACCTATTTGTTTGTAAGTTAAACATTTATAATACAGAAACATCTTTTGGTTCTATCGTATTCATTAACCCTGATGATGGTGAATAGTAGGTACCTACTAGCATTTTATTTTATTTATTTATTTAACTTTATTGCAAACACAGAAATGTTGTACAAAAGGCGGACTTAATGCTACTAAAAGGCATTGTCTACCAGCCAACCTTTGGGTAAATAGAAAACAATGAAAGGCGCCTAAAACTTATAAATTAAATAGTTAATTATAAAATAAGGAAATAACCTACGAATAAATATTACACTATATAAAATATATATCTATACATATAATATACATAAATGATATAATATACTATGATGATGTTTTTAAATAAAAGTTACGTAGATTACGCTTGAATGACAACTCGCTCGGAGCTTTTTTGATGGAGGCGGGAAGCGTGTTCCAGAGCTTTGATAGCTGTGACGGCGAAAGAGTTGGATAAAAAGCCAGTACAGTGAGAAGGAATTTCTAAAATGAGATTATCCAAGGAACGGAGGTTGAGATGATGAGAGACTCCAAGAAATTTAAATTTACGTTTGAGATAATGAGGAGAGAGTGGATCGTAAAGGATAGAAAACAGTTGACAAAGAATCCTAATGGATCTTCTTTGCCGGATGGGAAGCCAATTAAGTTTGGCACGGTATGAGAAATGTGATCATATTTACGGAGACCATAAATAAAACGGATACAATTGTTAAGTATGCGATCCATTTTGTTCAGGAGTTCTTGAGATAAATCGGAGTAACAAACATCTGCATAATCAATGGCCGGAAGAATGAGCGATTGTACTAAGAGAAGTTTAGTTTTAGAGGGAAGAAAATTCTTGAATCTATATAGAGAACGCAGTGACCCAGTGGCGTTTTTACAGATATTACTAACTTGGTAATCCCAGTTAAGATTAACATCCAAATATATACCTAAGTCTTTTACATTATGGGAAATTACAATTGGAATGTTATCTAAGAATAATGGCGCTAGGTTATTTAAATTTTACGTATGTTAATCTATTTTTGTATGTGTGGTGTTGTGTCTTCTTGTGTGTAATTGCCTTTAGATTAACAAAAAAACTCTGAATGTTAAATGTTCACTTTTATAAACTCGAAATTAAATTAGTCACATCGACATCAGGAAGGAGACTTCGGCTTATTTCGGGTCTGTAGAGCGTTCTCTTTCGCACCATCCTACCCGTCGCCGGTCCTAGCGCGGTGCCAGGCCGAACAGGCGAGCGAGACCCTCCCACCCGCCACCGGCGCTGTTCTTTGATTGTTTGTTTTAATTTTATTGACATACATTACTTTGGTTATACGCGTACTCAACTTAAAAAATCGAAATATTCGGGGCTTTACAGAACTGTATCTTTACAATACCTATCTTCTCTTCCATCAAATGTACCAGCAAACGACTTTTTAGCAATGCTGTATTGGTATATGATGATCTAAGAAACCGGTTGTTAGGGGAAACAGCGTCCAAATATTTTTTTTATAAAAATTAACCTCCCTGTGTAAAATAATTTTGATTAATAGTATTCAATTCTTTTATTTTGATTAATAATATTCGACTTAAATACCTAGTTAACAAAGAAATAAGGACTGCATTCTTATTTTCATTTCAATTCCTAAATGAAATTGTGTCATTCACTCATCTTTTTTTTTGTGAGCGTGTGTTTTTTTAATGTCTGCTATCAAACGGGCCACCTGATGGAAAGTGGTCACCGTCGCCTATGAACATTTGCAACACCAGGGGAGTTGCCAACGCGCTGCCAGCCCTGATGGACTCTTTTGACGCCTATTTTTGAAGAACCTCTTAATGAAGCACCTAGGGAACACCTTCAGTGGGAAGTTCGTTCCACAATTTACACGTTCTGGGCAAGAACGAACGTGAAAACCAGTGTCCGGTGTCCAGTCGGTGGAACTTCTCTCTTCGGCGGGTAGTACGGTGTAGGAATATAGACGGTGGCACCATGTCAAACAGTTCAGCAGAGCACTCACCATTGTAGAGACGGTACAACACGCACATACTCCCAATGTCTCTGCGTAGGCTCAGATGTTCGAGCCTGTCAGTAAGTCCTGAATAGTTAACAATACGAACGGCGCGTTTTTGTAGGGAGTCAAGTGGACCAAGCTGGTATTTTGGGGCTCCCGCCCACAAATGAGTGCAGTATTCCAGATGGGGCCGCACTTGGGCCTTATAAATAAGTAGTAGCTGCCCCGAAGTGAAAGTGAATACTGCCTGGCTTTGTTGAGCACCCCTAACTTTTTGAATGCCAACTTGGTCTTACACTCAATGTGACTCCCGAATTGCACTTCGTTCGATATGTCAACGCCCAGGATACCGATACTCTTACCAACGGCGATCGGAATGCCCTGGAACTGTGGTGCTACAATGCATGGTTTTTTTTTAGGAGTGAACGTGCAGACTTGTGTCTTCGAGGGGTTGAACTGCATTAAATTAAGTCGACCCCAATCCGAGACCCGCTCCAGAGAGTGCTCGATTTCAGAAAAAAGTCTAGTCCTTCTTTCCTCGATAAGTGTCCGAGAGGCATTTGCACGACTAGTGTAGTGTGCATATCCCGTACTATCATCGGTATAACAATGAAAATTGGAGTTTTGCTCCAACATTTCATTGATGTGCAGAAGAAAAAGCGTGGGAGATAGCACAGAGCCTTGCGGCACACCAGCGTTGATAGGTAGTCTGTCTGAACGCTGACCGTCAACTCTAAGACTTGTATATAACACTCAGACAGAAAGCTGGCTGTCCAGTTGCATAGCCTCTCGGGAAGACCGTAGGATGGAAGTTTCGCGAGAAGTGCCCTGTGCCGGTCAAAGGCCTTAGCAATGTCGTTGTGTAGATATGTCACTGAACTCGTCCTTAACTGCTGGACCAATTTTGATGATTCTTTATCGTATGTGTTTTGAGAATGGTTTACATTATAGATTCATAGTAAAAATAATTAAAAAAAGAAGCTCTTTTAATTTTTGTATATATATATACTTAGTTAAGTAGACAGAGACAGGACAGCGGATTTTAGGTTGGGTTCGCTAGTATTTATAACTTTGTATCATCCTCTTCTCATCTTTCTGTAGCGCGCAAGGCCTCCCGGCTGGTGTAGAACGCAAGCGATCTACTCGATTAAGCGATACGGGTGCGGTCGGGTGTGTGACGGGTGACCACTAGTGGCAAATTAAAATGCGCATTTTCGTGCTTCGGAGAGCAGGACGCCGATGGTCCCGGTTGCTATCGACAGATAGCAGTCGTTAAACCTTGTCGGAGGCTTTATGGGCGGTTTGAAAACATCCGGCAGCGGGTTGGCCACTAACCCTTGCAAGTAACTCCACCAACCCGCATTGGAGCAGCGTGGTGGAGTAAGCTCCAGACCTCCCCTCAAGAAGAAGAGAGACTCGTGCCCAGCAGTGGGACGTTTCTTGCTATTATTATTATACTGCTTCCTCTTCCGCTTCCTCATCCGCATCCTCTTCCTCATAAAAATATCCTCTTCCTCATCCGCATCCTCTAAATTGGCGCATCACAATTCCTCTTCCTCCTCCTCTTCCTCATAATCACTTCCTCAACAACCCTAGTCTGTACATTGTATATATTTACGGAAAAACTAATGGGGGGCGATGTTAAAATAGTATTAGAACACTTTTCAATGATTTTTAATTTTATTGTCTGTCTGTTTGTCTATTTGTCCCTTTGTCTAGGGTAATCTCCGAAGATACTACGGACGGATTCGAATGAAACTTTTTGTGGTGTATAGATACTAAGCCTGGCCAACATTTAGGCTACTTTTTACTGCGGGAAAATCCCTCATTCCCACGGGAATCTCTACATTAAATAAAATCGTAGGAAAGTTAAAACTGTACATTGAAAATTTTTAAAAGAATACTTAGGACGTGATCTTCAATAGAAATCGAAGCCAAAAATATAGTTTCCAGATTTTTTGTCTGTTTGTCTCTATGTATGTCCGGGCTAAACTAAAAAAGTACTTTTAGTAGTAGTAAAAGTAGTTTTCATCGCTATTAGGGGAAAGGACCCGAATATCGGATACTTTTTGAAAACCAGGCAAAAAATATAATAAATGAGACTGTACATTTATAAAAAAAATATGTATGTAATCCTTGTTTTATATGCTATATGAATATGAAAGTAATTATACAATAGCAGTTTTAGATTATACAGAAAATAATATTATTCAATTTTGTCAGAAATTCAAGTCTCAACTAAGTAGGCTCCTAATATCAGATATGCGATAATATCTCAAAATCGGATGTCCGATATTAGGTGCCCTTCGTAACACAGTAAATTAACACAAATTCACGTAACTTAAAACAATTTTATTGCTTATATCTCTTTAAATAATAAAAAAATATAAATGTTACATATCAAAAGAACCTTAACGATTCAATATCTATGGCTAAAAAAAATATATTCGTCTGCTAAGGTATTAAAATTTAGGTTTTAATTTATTATATATTATAATAATATAAAATAGAATTGTTATAATGTAGAATCAAAAATTAACACTTAACATTGTAACATAGAGTTTTTGGAACTTTTTCTTTTTAATAAGAATTAAAATATAAATCACCAGGTTATTATTACTTTTTGAATCAGGCTTCTCTAAGTCGTCAGCCTTTAATTATCCTTGGATACAAATATCACGAACAAAATCAATTATATTTCTTATATAATATTATTTACACCAGCGCCTAATTCGTGACTTGTAGCTAGCTATGCATCTTATCCATTTTTCTCCATTTGTGTCACTGAAGTTGGGTCCATTACAGTATAATAATATGCATTCAACATCCTCATCATTGACACTATTTTCTTCACTATTTGAGATATTTTCATAGAATGTGGGCACCACTTTTTTCTTTGCTTACTAACCATTTTAAGTTGAACTGAAAATAGTGAAACAAAATGAATTAATTACTATCAACTTATTTTACTAAACGGGATTCCTAATATCAGATATCCGATATTAAGCACTACCAAGTATCCGATATTAGGAAAATTACCATTAGAATTAAACAAATAATTTAAAAACAAAAATGACTCTGATTTTCTACAAAACCTATTTTATATGTGAATAATATAGCAACTATGAAATTAAAATTAATATATAAACTAATTAATCACTTACTGTGTACAAATGTTGTCTTTAAAAACCACAAACAAAAATTTTGTCGGGACAAAATTCAAACGTGTGTTGTTTGTATCGCCATTTTGGTCGGGATATTGATGGCACTGCTGCAGTGCTTCCATCTAGTCTCGGTTTATCAATTACTGGGCTTTTCGCTAGATGACGTTGTTCAGTATAGGAGATATTGACGTATCCGGAATTAGGCAACCATCCGATATTCGGGTCTCTTCCCCTACGCATATTGCCAGTGTCAAGTAAAACGATATTTCGTATTTATTTTGCAGCGTAAAAGTTAGTATAATATAGTCATAGTCATCAAGTATAATATATGTAAGTATCAAGTATATAAGTTATCAAGTATAATATGTCAGTCAAGTGAGTTACAGTCAAGTTATTCGAGTAAAGCGATGGCTACTTTACGAGAACATTTACAATTATGTTTTGGAGGCAACCGGAAAGGTCGTGTTTTCGCACTGTTATTCTATTTCACTATACACGGGCACTGTAATAAACCTATATCAAACAAAATGCCACCAACTTTATTCAATAAAACTTAAAAATACACCAAGAAAATGAAATAAAATAAGAGCACCATACGCCTCTTTCAAGGTTCCCGCCAAAACCCCATTTGAACATGTTAAGAAACGTGATGTTACAGAACGTACAATTTTAGTTTTAATAAAAAGTTTATAGATAATTTTATGGTCTCCACTTAAATCCGCTCTCTGTGAGAACAAAAGATATTTGTACTGTAGCTATGCGCAAAACTTAAATGACGTGTCCGTGAAGTTAGTTACAAGTAGCCGCAAAGAAGGCGATTTTATGCTATAGAGGGGATATGCGAGGAGTAAAATATGGCAATAGTTGACTTTCCTAGAGCCAACATTTTATCATTCGAGATTCACAGACCGAACTACGTAGAGAAGTATACTTACTGTACCTAAATTATTATGTTCTTGGGTATTTGCGAGCTACACTCATGGAAATAAAACTAGTTTTTCGGATTTACTTCGCGTATATTGAACATAAATAATTATTTAAAATCAACCAGTTGTTTCGGTTGCTTTTCAGCTGTTATGGTCTTGGGCAGACGTCTAGGTAAGGCTATGTTAAGGCTAGTCTTTCCGACACCACGAAAACTGAAAAGCTCTTTCCTTCATTTACCAACTAACGTCGGTAAATCCCTACAACACAAAAGTGCAAAGTGCTGAACCACTAGCATAATTTAGCGGTAAGTAGATTAGGTAATGCGGTGGCGCCTTCCCCCGCGACCTCCTTCACTGGAGCTTTACCACCAGTGAAAACCATTGAAATAAAGAAATAGCTATAAAGAAGATTCAATTATTTTTGTAAATCGATAATGATAATTATCGATTCCAAAATAGATTGCTCGCTTTAATAATATTTGATCTGTGCTTAGTCTTGCTTGTCATTATGGAGTGTAAAGGTAAAGGAGTACCTACGATTTACTGGTAAACCCTAAAATTAACCAAGAAACGGGCTACAACTGTAATTATTAATTTTAGCTGTATTACATGAGAAAATCCTCTAGATTGTTTAAATAAGTATTGTATTTTTAGACTTGTTATCTGCTGCTAATTAATGGTGAAATAAGAACAGAGAAAAATATGTTGGTACCTAGTACCTACCTACAATTGCTTACGTAAGAATGGAAGTGGTGGTCAGGGATCTGCCTAAAATTACTAATAATGACTGCACCCTAAAGACATCTACACAAAAAACAGAGATCAGTAGTTATACATAATAATTAATTATGTGTTTTTGATTATAATTAGTGGTTATTCAATTTAGGTAGATTAATAAAATGCCGATATGAAAGTGCTCTCCGGGCCTAATTAAAAAGCAAACGTTTGTATGTTAGTTACTCCTTCACGTAAAAACTGTTGAACCGATTTTCATGAAATTTGGCACACACATAGAGGGTAACTTGGATTATACATAGGATAGGATAGGATAGTTTTTGTACCGAAAAAATATTCCTGTGCGATGCCATGGGATGATTTGATGAGTTTCCACAGGTAACGCAAAAAACGACCTACGTGCGGACAGAGTCGCGGGCAACCGTAACTAGTATGAAATAAATGATTAAACTGAATTATAATGAACAATCTTACTTTACTCTTTGTTAAGTTAAGTTCTATAGAGGATTAGAGGAAGAACTTAAGGTTCCTACCATTTCTCAATTCGTAGGGACCCTTTAGACATCATCACTTGTTCAATATTATATATTCTTATTGATTTAGATTTGACTTCGAAAATATCCTCATCTGAAGAGTCCCCTTTGAATAGAGTATGCGATATCGCGATATGAGGATTCGTGTTAAGATTGATAAAGTAATAATTTGTCCCATGACATGACCACAGTATAGTTACAAACAGTAATGTAACTACGTACAAAACGTTCGAAACGGCACACTCACACAAACATGCGCATCTACGAGGCCTCTAAGCGATTCTCGCGGTGCTACAGTGGCGAGTGTCGCATCGAGACGAGCAGCCACGTTGCGACTTGTTTTTATTTCCACGAGTGTTTTAAATATGCCACGAGCGTATTGCGTGGTATATGACTGTTTGAACTCTGCATGATCAAAACCGGAGCTATAGATTTTTAAACTTCCTGGTGATTTTGAAAGGCAAGAATTATATATTGTTATAAAATCTAATCGGTACTCCTCGGCACGGCACGTATAGTGAGGAGGTTCATGTCTCTGTGACCCTAACCGACAGCTTGGACCCTATCCCGCTGCCGGCGGCGCACTATTTTTTAATTTATTATATATGTTTGTTTTTTTTATATAACTAGGTACTTATGTACGTAAAAATATTAAATAAGAACAAGAATAAATGAGTGAATAGTAATAATAATCGTCTTTTGCTGGGATTAACCAACACCATAAAATACTACAATAACATAGACTACATACCTATTTGTAAACTGTTGTAATGCGGTGTGACGTCATAACGCGCTGCAATTTTATATAGGCCGTTTTGAGTCATTTCACTATTCGCAACATTTTGAATCGTTATTATCTTAACAACTTTTAAGTACTTATTGACTCATCCCCTTATTTATAACCGTATTTAAGCTAAAGTGTTGCTAATCTCTCCTTTGTCTTTTTCTATCCTGCACATTTGACAATACAACTGACAAAGACAAAGCATTATATAGCTAAAACGTATCTAATGTACGTTTATGAATAATGGGGTATATGTTTAAAAAACAAATAGTAATTATTTATCCAATACTGTTACAGGGTAACTAATAAAAAAAATTATCAACATCTCATTACGATAGATTAAAGGTCAGTAAATGCTAAAATAATAACACCATTATTTAAAAGATATATTGACATCCCTATTGCTTCAATGGAGTGTAGGTAAATATTTTATTAACTGGGCTTAGTTTCCATACAGTCATGTCACAGTATAGATACTGTGACATGACTGTAAATTGTAAGTAAGTGATCTTGTAGCCTACAAACATCTACTTAAAATCCAAAGATTTCAATGTAGATATATGTGTTGCCACTCCTGAGGTTTAAGTTGTTGTGAGTCTGTACCGGAAATTACAGGGCCGTACATACTTACTTTCTAACCGGAACTCGAAAGTGCTGAACACTAGCATTTAGTGATAAGTAGAATAAGTAATGCGTTGGCACCTTCGTCTGTGAGCTCCGTCACTGGAGCTTTGCCACCAGAAAAAACAAGGTAAGTAGATTAGGTAATCCGGTGGTGCCCTCACCTGTGAGCTCCGTCACTGGAGCTTTGCCACCAGGGTAAACAATTGAAATAAAGAAATTGTTTTTATATATTATTTCGCATTAAAATATATTTCACAAGCATGTGGCTTGTGAAATATATTTTTATTTTAAAGAAAATAGAAAGAAAAATTTAACCTCAGGCGACACTCGAACTCGCGGCCTACTGGGAATCTAGTCCAGCCGCTCTTCCAATTGAGCTACTGAAGTCCTGCCCGATTTGTCAAATCTTTCCTTCACATTTATTGCATTGCTTTATGGTAGCAGCAGCGCCATCTATTGCCAACTATGCTAGTTAGGCAACCGATATAATAAACTTTGCAGTTTATTGAATATCGTAAAGAAGTCGCTTTTATCCTTAATAATTGTTTTTTTATATTATTTCGCAGTAACACATGCTTGTGAAATATATTTTTATTTTAAAGAAAATGGAAAGAAAACTTTGACTTCAGGCGAGACTCGAACTCGCGGCCTACTGGGAATCTAGTCCAGCCGCTCTTCCAATACAGAAATTGTTAAGAAGTAGAAAGAAGATACAATTTTTTTATCGATAATGATATCGATTCCAAAATAGAATGCTCGCTATAATAAATAATATTTTATCTGTGCTTGGTCTTGCTTGTCAATATGGAGTGCAAAAATAAAGGAGTACCGTCTCTGTATTGAAAAAAGTGTCCCTCATACGTCAAAAAGGTGCAATTCCGTGTGCCGTGATCGATTGCGGCCGCGCGCGACTATAGATGTAGTATGAAAATATATGGATAGAATCCTACGGTAACAGAAGTATAGGCATGAACATAAAATAAATGAGATAATCTTTATTTTCTGCCTGCGCTGGACTCTTTTTCAACAGACTGTCGGTACTCCTTTATCTTCACACTGTATGCATCTGTCATATTTCCATCGTTAGCACATATCTAAGCACACGTGGGAGTTTTGGCGGGAACCTTGAAAGAGGCGTATGGTGCTCTTATTTTATTTCATTTTCTTGGTGTATTTTTGAGTTATATTGAATAAAGTTGGTGGCATTTTGTTTGATATAGGTTTAATACAGTGCCCGTGTATAGTGAAATAGAATAACAGTGCGAAAACACGACCTTTCAGGTTGCCTCCAAAACTTCATTGTAAAATATGTTCTGGTAAAGTAGCCATCGCTTTACTCGACTTAACTTGACTGTAACTCACTTGACTGACATATTATACTTGATAACTTATATACTTGATACTTTCATATTATACTTGATATAATATCAAGTATATTAAGTAAGTATCAAGTATATAAGTTATCAAGTATAATATGTCAGTCAAGTGAGTTACAGTCAAGTTATTCGAGTAAAGCGAAGGCTACTTTACGAGAACATTTACAATGAAGTTTTGGGGGCAACCTGAAAGGTCGTGTTTTCGCACTGTTATTCTATTTCACTATACACGGGCACTGTAATTTCCTCGTCTTAAGGTTCCCGCCAAAACTCCACGCAGTATTGTGCGTGTGTGCAATTTATCACCTGCAGTGCTACTAACTTTCAATTTCTCCCTAAAAACAAGGAAAGTTTGTAAGATGGAAGTTTTTGATATTGCTGAATACTACAGCTCGTTCTCGTTTGTCCATTATCGGACTTTTGGGGCTTGAATCATAGTTGGCGCTTCTGTTTACACTGACGTGTTCTGTTGAAATGTAAGGTTGATAGAGTTCTGGTGATGTTATTAAGATCTACGAAGAAAAAAACAATACAGAATAAAATATTGGGAGTAGGTACATCATGCATACCCTGAGGGCCAAAATTTATTTTATTTCACTAGATTCGATTTGACGATCCGGTTAGTCCAGCGGTGTGAGATGGCCGTTTGATTTCGGGTTCGATCCCTGCACCGGGGCAAATATTATGATACGACAGATATTTGTTTCGGGTCTGGGTGTTTCTGTATGTGTTGTATGTGTACAACGGTACCCACGACACAGGTTAATACCTACTGTGGGGCTGTGAGAGAAGGCGTTTTTTTTTTTTCTAAATTTCATCATCATCACCAAAAATGCTTACAACAGGGTTGTGCATCATTAAGGGAAGAGGTGTATAGGTATGTCGTTGGCCCTGCACCCTATTCCCAGCCCCCTAACGGTGGTCCCGCCGTGTGATAGGGTCGTGATGGAGTCACGGAGATACGGTTGCGGGTCAAACTCCTTTGACACTCCCGCTCCCCCAGGGCCAGATTGTGTGCCCCAGCACCCCTCCATCCGGCTGGTAAGGGACGCTTAGCGTCGTGAGTGGTTGGAATAGGGACCTTCGGGCGTTGGACTAGGCCTGACTAGGGGATGTCCGTCACCTGAATGAAGAGGTCCCAAACTGGCTTGGTGGACAAACGTTGGTTGGAGCCGTAAGGCTCCGAAGTGGGCTCGGCAACGACCAGCCACCGGTGGATCGCGGATGTGTGCGCTATAGCGTTCCCGTGATCGCGCTATTGATAGCGGACGAGTCAGAACACCCAGGCGTTTTTAGTTGGTACTCGGGTGTTTTCCCTGGAGTCTCACATAACCCACCCTTTTTCCCCGTATGCGTATGCGTAACGCACTTTTCGCTGGTTAAAAAGAGACTAAAACCAAATAGGACACGTAGAGTTGCATCGATGGTATAGCTGGACGCAACAGTAAGGAGCAACATACTCGTATCAATCAGCAGCATAGGGATGCTGTGACGTTGACGTGCTGACGCGCGACGGTGGAAGACCAAGCACCACATGATGACGGTCGGAGATATAATCTTGCTGACGTTACCGGCCGACACACGGTTGTTAACCTACGTATTTTGCGCACCGCGTCGTATGGTTACATTGCGGCCTCGGTTTACTTACTTACCGAACTAACGCGAGCTAATTCGGCACGTAAATAATTTGGTTTTGAGGATGTTGATGTACCTGAGAAGCCGGAAAACGTCAATGATAATACAACTGCATCGCCATGAAAGCGGGCAGGTTGTCGTGATTGGTCTCCTTCAAGGTAATGATTTTCTGGAGACTTCATTCACTTTTTTTTATCTCTTCTGCGTTTAAAGTAAAACATGAATATAAAAATATTGCCATTTATTGCAAAACATTAATTGTTTTAAGTTGAGTTCACAACTTGAGTTTTAGGGATAAATCTTTTTGGGCGCTAGCAACACTGATTTGTAGTGTTATGAATTATTATTGATTTTTGTGGAGGTCGAAATCCTCTGTGAATGTCAGAGTTTTTGGCGGGAACCTTGAAAGATGCGTGTGGTGCTTTTATTTTATTTTATTTTCTTGGTGTATTTTTGAGTTATATTAAATAAAGTTGGTGCCATTTTGTTTGATATAAGCTTATTACAGTGCTCGAGTATAGTGAAATCGAATAACAGCGAAAACACGTTTTTTCGAGTTGCCTCCAAAACTTCATTGTAAATGTTCTGGTAAAGTAGCCATCGCTTTACTAGAATTACTGACTTACTGACGGACTGATAAATTGACTGAAGACTCTGACTTTTACGTTGCTTAATACGAATACGAAATATCGTTTTACTTGACACTGGCAATATGCATAACAAGCGATGCAATGAAATTAAAAAAAAAAAAATCCTTCGTTGTTGAAGCTCAGCTGTTCGCTGCATCGCTGCATTGCGCCTGCCTGAAACTGGATGCATATTGTAAAAATCCTATACGAGACCTTGGCAGTTCAATTTCAGTCAGTCCATATCGAAACGCCGAGATGTCGACACTTCCGAAAGTTTTGGACGAGAGGTGTGTGCCGCGAGCGGAACGTGATTTTGTGATATTTTTGAGTGTTTGCTTTACGTTTCAATCGATTTTTCAGAGTGGCCGACGAGCTGGAGGCTGTAAATGCCATTATGTTGAACGATGTGTCAATATCTGACCATAATGGCACGATATCTGTGGAGACGATAATTCGTCCAGAGAAGAAGAAAGGTCAGCGTCAGCACGTCTGTGTGGCTGTGCAGATAAAGCTAACTCCGAACTACCCGGACGAGCGGCCGAAGGTGGTCCTGCACAACTGTCGTGGAATGAATGACGAGAGTATTGCTACTCTGGAAGCAGATATCAACCGTTCTTTGGATGCTACCTTGGGACAACCAGCTATATTTGAACTGATCGGCGTAAGTAATTTTATTCTTAATGATTAATTTGTGGTGTTTAATGATAGTATAGATCATAAATATGTGCAGCATATTTTATGTTTAATCCCTGAAGCAGCAATGGCTCCGATCGGATCCGAGAACAATAAGAAATCAATTGTCATATTTTTCTGGTGGCCTGAGGGATTGAATGTATGGCCCTATAATAACTCGCACAATCATCACAGAGATATAACAAGTAAGTGGCAATACATCTGCTATTTGCCTCTGGTCTCTGTGTGGGTGTCTATAAGCTGCAATTATCATTTAACATCAATTTGAACGGCATGCTTGTTTGCCACCTTCATTACATATAAAAGAAATGTGTCCATATATGAATTTGGATAAACATTTGATTATAAATAGGGCCAGCAGGGATTTCGAATTGCTTGGCAAGGGTTTGATATCAAATGCTTGGGATAAAGATTTCTCTTGAATCATAACAATAAGTTGCCTTTTTAGCCTACTAAAAACTCAAACTAACATCTTGTTAGACTGCAGTTGGACCAATATCAGAACACAAACAATAAGAAATCAATTGTCATATTTTTTTTAAGTGATAGATGCAAGTGAGTTTCTTACGTCGGTTTAAAGTGATAACTGCAGCCTATAGACATCTACATAAAAACCAGAGGTCAAAATGCAGATCGTTACCACCCCTGAGACCTTAGGTGTCATGTCTCTGTGATAGATATTACAGGGCCATACATTACCATCTAACCAGAACACAATAGTGCTGAACACTATTATTTAGCAGTAGATAGGTTAGGTAATGTGGTAGTACTACGCCCTCGAGCTTCTACACATGAAACTCCACCACTGCTAAAAATATGTTATTTATTTTAATTAAATAGATGGATAGAGCATAATTTTTGTTGCTTTCTAACTCACTGTACTGTACTGTACTAGCACAAAAAGTTTTTTTTTTTTCATTGTATAACCCCTAGTTTGTACTTAAAACATTAAACATGATGATGTTTCGCAACTCATACTTGTTTGTCACTTTTGTTACTCTGAGTTTGCATTGATGAAACAATCACATAAAAACATGTTAAAATTATAGGTTTGACAGCAGAATGCTAGCACCAACAAGACATTTATCGCAATACATACTTTATGCGACATAAAGTATGTATTGTGTGTATAAAGTATGTATTATGTGAATGTTTCATCAATGCAAACTCATGGTAGCAAAAGTGGCAAACAAGTATGCAGTGCACATGACGTGAAGTGATGTCTGTAACCTATAGACATCTACTTAAAATCAGAAGTCAAAATACAGATGTATTGCCACCCCAAAACCTCAGTTGTTATGTCTCTACAATAATTATTACAGGCATTATCGATTATCACAAATGCTGAATAAATATTTGATTTGTGATAAACAATAATGTATTTTTTTAGTTGTTTAATTGTTTTAGTTCAATATAGGCATGTCCGGTATTTATACAGAATCTTTGGGGGCATCCATAAAATACGTGAGATTTTAAAAGGGGGGAGGGTCGAGTCAAATCTCATCAAATCTTACGTTGGAGAGAGGGGGGGTTTTGGCAAATATCATGCAATTTTTTTTCTGATTGAAACCAAAAAAATATATACTACTTTGGTCCATTTAAACCCACATTTTGAAATATTTCACTTGAGATTGGGGAATGGGGGAGGGGATTCAATAAAATCTCAAGACATCTCACCAGGGCGGGAGGGAGGGATAGAAAATAAAAAAACACCTCACGTAATTTATGAACGCCCCGTTTCGTGCTCGAATTTTAACCAGTTTTTTTTTTCATATTATTTTCATAAACGTTTTATTTCAGGTCCTACGTGATCGTGTAACAGAGTTCAATTTACCCAGTGAAAATTGTGCCATATGCCTTTACGGTTTCTCAGACAGAGATTCATTTGAGCGCACTCAATGCTATCATTTCTTCCATAGCAGTTGTCTTTACCAGTACTTCTCTGTTGCTATGGAAACATACATTGAAGAGCGCCAAGCTCTGCCACCATATCAGCGTGCAGAGGTTCCAGAATTCAGGGTAAATACTTTAAGGGATAGTACTCATACTATGTGAACTGATTTTTCAATTCTTAACCCTCTCTTCCCCTATTATTGTTATCATCATAATCCATTATGTGAGATGCTATTAAATCTAGATTTATGCAAAAAAAGGTTATAAGTGTTATGTATGTAAATACAACACTGCATAAAAATTTCTTGAGACATTTAGGGCCCTAATTCACTAGGATGCCATGGCGACGTCGCCACGCCATACTAACTGCTTGTAAACGTAGCGGGCGACTTCGCCATGGCGTCTCAGTGAGTTGGTCCCTTATAATAAAATTTGGAATCAAACATTTACAATAAAATGTTGAACTAATGAACATAAACCCCCGTATTCATAAACGTATTTTAGCTAAAGTGTTGCAAATCCCTCCTTTGTTTTTTTCTATCCTGCACATTTGTTGCAACTGACAAAGACAAAGCATTCTATAGCTAAAACGTATCTAATGTACGTTTATGAATAAGGGGGTAAATTTTTATACGTTTAGAACATTTTTTGCAGATGATTTGCCCTATCTGCCGCAGCAAAGTCGATTATGATATGGATGATTTGGAGAAAGCCAACCCACCGCATTACTCCACAACGGATACAGAATTCGTATTGACAGATGAAATTAAGGTAAGAACTTACATTAAATTTTTCATTTTATCATTCTGCCTCTGTAGCTTATTTGTAGTTTATAATAAATAAATAAAATACGCTTACACACACAGCCCCACAGTAGGTATAATAAACCTGTGTCGTAGTACACATACACAAACACCCAGACCCGAAACAAATATCTGTAGGCAATACAAATATTTGTCCCGGTGCGGAGATCGAACCCGGGACCCTTCAAATCAAACGGTCGTCTCACACCGCTGGACTAACCGGGTCGTCAAAGCAGAGAATATGTAATAATACTACGTATAGAACGGACACTTCGACGTCCGGCCTTATTTCCCCGCTTCAACCCCCCTCGAGAGGCAGTTTATTAAACTTCAACAGTGAGGTTGCGAGTGGACACACGAGCAGTCTATGTTAGTTAATTTCTTTACGTAGTCAGTGCGACGACTTAATTCACGATTGTTCAAGGTTGCCTACACCTTGCTACATTTCTATGTGCGCGTGTACTGATTGATATCTGTGTATGTATGTATGTATGTATCTTCACGCCAGGTCCCTAACGGGGTAGGCAGAGATTGTAGAGCGCCAGATATCCCGGTCCTGACATACCTCTCGTGCCTCGTCTACCTTCATCATTCTCTTCATACATGCACGCCGATTCCTAAGGGCGAGATTCACAGACCGCACTACGACTTTACTTTCGAGCAAAGTACGCTTCGAACTGTCAAAACCCATACATTTCTAAATAAATAAATAAATAAAAATATTTATTCAGTAACAAAGGTATAAAAGTACAGTAATCAGTGGTCGGAGCTACCTTTTAAGCAACAAGTTTGCTTGTGTTAGGCAGCACCGCTCTTCCATAACAAGTTTTAAAGAAACCTATTTATTTACTTATGTGTACACCAAATGTATAAAATATAAATTTAATGTGTAAAACAAATTATATGTTAGTAAATGAAAAGAGTCAAAAAAAAAAAGAAAAAATAACAAAAATAACGCTAGGAGAAGTATAGTAGTAGTTGCAGTTGTGTGTGTGTGCGTGCGTGTGTGTGTGTGTGTGTGTTTGTGTGTGTTTGTGTTTGTGTGTGTGTGTGTGTGTGTGTCTCTATGAGTGATTTACTAAACATTCAAGTTGATTATATGTCAATGGTAACAACCATTCAATTACTTTTTTTTTACATTTGTAGTTCGTAAGATGATAAAAGTTTTGCTCCTTATTAATTTTATTATACAAGTAAATGGATTGAAAAGTAAACTGCCTCTCAGCAAATTTTGACTTTATTTGAGGTAGTGCTATTACATTACACTTTCGTCTTTTATTATTAATTTTGTCTTTATCAAATACGAGAGTCTTGTGTTTTTTTAGGGCTATTTGTAGTACATACAACTTTCTTACGGATAGGATGCTGTATGTTTCATATAAACTATGAGTAGCGAATCTGTATGGTTTGAAAAACATTACCTTTAATAATAGTCTTTGAGCCCTCTCAATATCTAAAAATCTTGTTTTTTGTTATTTCTGACAGTTTTAAGCATACTTTGCTCAAAGTAAAGTCGTAGTGTGGTCTGTGAATCTCACCATAAGACTTTTGACCCCACCATCAGACAGAACTCGACCTATTGTAACCTATCGATGTCTGTGTAAATAGGTAATAGGTGCCTGTCGACATCTCCGGGCACATTAGCAACTCAGAGGTACTGGGAAATTTTTGGAACATGGAAAAATACACCCCGAGATGTAGTAGTAGTAACCAACTTGTATTTAAAATTTTACTGTTCTTTGTAGGCAACACAGGCGAAGTTGTCAGCTATTCTCGCTCATCAAATTGCTAAAGGGGGTGTCGTGAGTGCAGACACAGGACCGCAGACATTGACTATCTCCACCCCAGCCGATAATGCTGTATGTATTTATATAAAAACCTATATTTGTTCGTATTTTATGAACGGATTCAACAATTTATGTTCGTTAAAGATAAAAATAAAAATCAGAAACATGATTATTTCAGTTTTTCACAGAACTTTCTTCACATAACCTAATTATGTGAAGAAAGTGTAAACAAAAAAGTTGTAGATCTTTTTATTACCTGCAACTTAACTTAGTTTTCTTGGAAATCGAGATGTACCAATTTTTACCCTTAAAACCGAATCAAGCGTAATTTATTTCCTTTCATTTATATTATATTCTCTTCCATTTCCAATAGGTTTCATTCTACTGTGCCTTATTTTTTAGCGTGATGTGTTTATGGACGGCCTCTTATTAAAAGAGATAACATAACTTATTATAGCGATGAATCTCAGCACAGTTATACTGTTTAGGTTCCGGGGCCATCTGGTGTCCAAAAGAAGGGGTCCAAGAATGAAAACAACACGAATAACCGCGGAAGACCCAACAACAACCAGAATAACAACAACGACAACAACAATAATGCAAACGGGCAGAGCAACGAGGGATCCGATGCCCGCCCGGGCTACCGTGGCCCGTACAGGTGACTTATAAGCGCAAAAGAATATTAGGTGATGTAAGTTTATGTAGGAAAAGAAAATTAAAGTGGCTAAATACTATTAAAACTTTACTGGTGGTAGAGCTCCAGTGACGGAGCTCGCGGGCGTAGGCACCACCGCATTACCTGATTTACTTGCCGCTAAATGGTAGTGTTCAGCACTATCGTGTTCCGGTCAGGTGGTAATGTACGGCCCTGTAATTTCCGGCACAGAGGCATAACACCTTAGGCCTCAGGAGTGGTAACGCATTTGCATTTTGACCTTGGTCTTTGTGTGGGTGTCTATAGGCTGCAGTCATCACTTAACATCAATGTGAACTGCATGATTGTTTGCCACTTCAATTAGATAAAAAAAAATTAAAAAAAAAACATTTGCAACATCAGTAGCGTTATCACGCTGCCAGCTCGAAGGACTTTTTGGCGCCAGTTTTGAAGGATATTGTGATGCCAACAATAGAAAGGTTTGTTTGCCACTGCCATAACATAAAAAAAAAACAACCATTTGCATGTTCATGTGTGTATGGCTCTGTAACATCGATGACACAACACAGCTTAGTTCTATTGTCGATGCTCTGTAATAACTGTTACAGAGGCAAAACAACATAGGACTTAGGGATGGCAACACTTCTGCTTTTTAACAGACTTCGAAAAAAGGAGAAGGTTCTCAATTCGTCCGGATCTTTTTTTTTATTATAGATATACGGTTTTAGTGTAGTTCTAGGCTGAAGTCTTCACTTACCATCAATGTGAACTGCATTCGTGTTAGTCACCATAGTAAAAATTGGCACGTGTCCAGATTTTCACGTATTCAAGCATATTTTCTGTGGGCAGGGGCTTCAATCGGCGGGGCAAACCAGGCCGGCGTGGTCGAAACGGTCAAGCCGGTCCGCGGTGACCCGTTTCACCAAACACCCGCCTACCGGACGCCTAGCGCGCCAAGCACCTGAAGCCCACCATTCACACTACCCTTTCTTTTATATCCCCAATCAAAGTACATCAGAAATTAAGGCCAAACATACCTGCAGTCAATTATCAAAAATATGTTCCTACTTTCGTATACTTAACTAGCTGGTGGTATATGTCTAAAGATAGGAAAGACCTGCTTTTTCATGTATTTAGGCGTCTTAGCGGTGGAGATTCGATATATCGAATAAAATCTATTCGGTTGGATTTATCAGTTGTGTCATACGATATTCGATTTAGGGATACAGTAAAATTGAACGCAATAAGGCAGCTTTTATCGTGTTTGGATTTCGTTTTTAGGAAACGCGCACACTTTTACCGGATCGATATTGGAGATAACAAAAATGTGGTGCGGTGTAATGATGGCGAGGCGGTGTGTGCTAGGCACATGTTTCTGATGTACTCGAATATGAATTTTAAAATTGCACCTGTTAAGTTCAAATTTAAAATTCACGTGTCTGTGGAATCGACTGGGATCGCGTTCGAAACGCAAAATGTGCCAATGTTCTTACATTTATATACAGGGATATATTTTCAGTTGACCGACCAAAGTCGGATTTTTATACTATTGAGACTGACGATTTTACGTAGTTCACTATACGTACGGACTTGCGACAGATTTACAGTATATTATTATACTCTTCGTTCGTATGATTTGATATGTCATATTTAATACGTAATTGATTTGCGTTGTAACTCTCTGGTCTTTTAATTTTGAATGTAAGCATATCGTTTGATATTTTGGAAATATCTATAGATTAACTGTATAAAAAATTAAGAAACTAAATTTTGTACAGTCATGTAGTAATTCTTCTGATCCCGTCCGTTTTCTAATTTTCTAGCGATCGGTTTTACCCGTGGGTTGTTAAGGCGAGAAGATTCATGTTTTCTATTATTAAATTTGTTAGTATGGCCTCGCAATTTTTGTTAGAGAGGCAAAACTAATTTTGGCTTCAGTTGGGAACGCATCTGCTTTTTCTGTAGATTTATTTAATAACGCCTCTACTAATTTAATAACTGCCTCGGTAGCCTAGTCGTCGCAGGCCACTAGTACTACGCTGAGGTCCTGGGTTCGAGTCCCGGGTAGGGGGTTATCGGAGATAATGGTGTAAAATCCTTTATCTCTGGTTCTATTGGGATTTTTCCATTTTCCCAGTGCCTCTAAGTTTGGTGATGTGGCCGAAGATGTCAACAGGCTCGCCACCTGTTCCATGGGCCAAAACGTAACCGGCGAATCGTGGGTGTTTGCATGAATGCTTGAATGCGTCCAATTACCTCTGCCTACATCTTCGGGGATTACAGGCGTGAAGTTACGTTTTTTTTTGTATTTAATATAGGCAGCAGTATTTACTCACCATCCATGTGAAATGCTTGCTCGTTTGCCACGTTCATTAAATAAAAAAGTGTTACCATTTATTACATCAATATAACGTGATAAATTACAGGCTGTCTTGTCATGTTGTAGGTACAAGAATTGTAAGAAGATTACCCGAATTACGAATATTAAAATTTGCACATATTTTTATGGGGAAATAATTATCTATTGCTTGTCTATCGCATTGGGTAGCCACCTGTAAGGATATATTTAAGTTGTTAAATAAATAAATTTCAACGATAAATTTCGTAATATAATAATGTTGCAAGGTTTTCAATGCGAAGTAATGATAACACCATCACACATTATATTGTAATAAAATAAATTTATCAAAAAGTTTTTCTATCTCCATAGTTAACATTCAATAAATCCACGGGTAATCCCTAAAGTCATGGTCGCCCATTATTTTATCTATTAGATATCAACAAATACCAATATCAAAATAATAATGTCACAGATTATCTATCACATATACCATGTAACTGTCAAATTGACATTATTGTTGAAAGGTATTAAATTGAAATCAAAAAAAAAAAAAAAAAAATTGAAATCTATCATTCGCTTTTCATTTTAATAGGATTATTGAAAGTACTTTCCAACTTTAATTGATTTGGTTCGTGCCCCGAATATTTTGATTCTTCCTTGATTCTACATGCAAAACATTGAACTGGCAACTCATCCGGTTCAATAATCAGAAGCTCGAACGCCTCACTAAATAAATCTTTTATGGTCGTTTACGTCTTTAATTTTTCTTGTCCTTTCATACAGTGTCACATTCAAAGCGATAACATTTTCATGTAAAAAAAATGATGCCAAGACGAGACTTTGGCTCGCACTGTCAAAAAGTTATCAGATCTCATGTAGAGCCAAGTTTGTAACTTTACACGTCTTAATTCTACAATATTACTTCAAAAACTCTAAACCTTAATCAAAATGCAGGGCTTGGTTGTTTCGTTACTACAAGAATTATTGTTAAACGATAAAGTAATCAACTATGGATTAATTTTTCACCTCGCGCCCATGTGGCGGTGATCAGAGAATATCCATATAATATCCAGAGATTTTTACTTATTTGGTATGATCCAAATCGAAATTATGTGGGTTCAGAAAAATGATAGTGTTTCGAAAAAATGTTGGTTTTTAGTGCCATGCGCTTCGCTTGGCTCGTTTTGGTGGGGGCACTGTCGTGCCTCCAGATTATCGCTGTTGCGTTGACTGTTAAAAGCGTTACGAAAGGTCAGGACAAATCGAAGGCGACGATCAAGCCGCAGGTCAAGTCAGTCTCAAAGTACGCGAAGAGGGTTTGAATTAATTTTCTTGTATTCAAAATTCAAACTACAGTACTCAAGGCACATGATTGCTTCAAATGCGATCCCCTACTAAATACAATAAATATTAAAAAAAAGTCGATTCCACAGCAACATGGAAAACATATATTTTCTTTAATTTTAGTTATGGTTGTGGCGTGGTGCATTAACATCGATTCTGAAATTATTTTTACTTTAAAGAAGCCTCTTTACGTTAGTCGTTACTCTTTTCCAATTATACCACGAAAAAAATAAAACGAAAAAATCACAAAAAAATGTACTGGAGGCGATCTTTCAAACATTATTTCATAATAGATGTTTTAATGTATCAATGTTAACGTATGTCCAACCTAGTCAACCCTTAGATACCCACTAAATGCTGGGGAGAGAGCTAAAATACAATGGAGAATTGAGAGTAGGTATTTATCGCCAGGGAGAGATTGGTCAATGAACTGCCAGTAAATATTATGTGTGCACAATCATCTTCCGAGAGTATAGGCCGAAAATCGACAGCTACCACTTTCAAAGACGCTACTTCGACAGCCTTAATTTTAAATTCTTTTAGAATTGCTAAGTAAGGAATCGTCAACCTACCTAAGACGAAGAGTTCTACGAGCGAGCATGCTCGCTTAAAGTACCCTAACTCAGCTAAAACCAGTGTTGTTTCCGCGTAGATACAAATCATAATTAAATGCATAATCCAAAAGTAATGTTCTCTCTAAATATTTCTCTACGCTCTCTTTGGCAGATATTTTCCCTCTCGTTGGTCATAACATATAGGTAAATCGGTACCTAATAATAATTCAATCTCCTTCCTGCCGTTGCCAGTTATCACATTTATTTTAGCTCGTTCCTCATCCATGTCTGTGTAACTTAATGTCAAATAATTCGTTATGAACGTGTTTTTCTATTACAATAAATATTTTGCATATTCTATTTATTTATCTATGCTGATTTAATTTTTCTAGATATTTGTCATATTATTTTTTTATATTAACAGGTTTGTCTATGTTAGCCTAGTTAAATTCGTGAGAATTAAAATTGCGTATTTATTTGTATTTATCCATCGCGAGGCTATGTGTATTAGCACAAATCTGTGATATAATCTCTAATTTCTGATATGTCATGCGCTTGCGCTGCCTCGCGAACATATTATGTTGTTTTCTCTCGGAATTAATGACTTTTTTATAATCCTTTATGCCTCAAATTGTGTGTCGGCCATTTGCGGGGCGGCAGCGAGAGCCGTGCTGCGATCTTACGCATATATTCTTATTGAAGCGAACTGGACTGAACGCGGCAGCTAGTCACTCTTTCCGCTGCCGCTGTCGCCCTGCTCATCGCTGACATCCAGTTTAAGTCCTTAGAATTAAAATTTGTTACGTTTCAAGTTAGGAGTACCTAAATATATTTCGGTGTATGTGCGAATTTCGACTTGTTTTATTGTACTTAAAAAATGTTGATTTCTTATTTAAATATGAATAGCGCATAGTATTCCAGTTTACAATAAGGCTTAAGAGGCGCAAGGCACGGGAAGTACTTTCAAAGTTGGGCGATATAGTGGACAGACGTGCATCATCCACTTTGATTACCTACCAAAAAATAGTAGTTTGTCTACACTATTTTATCTACATTTATAAATAATTCTACAAAAGATCCCAAAGTAATTATAATTGTCACCGTGAATATACTGATACTTAGTGATTTTATTTTCCGGATTCTAATTGCGTTATTCAAAATTGTGATATTTCCTTTAGTTTTGGTACGTACTCTACTGCTAAGATATCAGCTGCTCTGATATCTCGGGCTGAATTCTACTTGGAATATTATAATTTTCCGAATGAGGTGATTCGTTGAGCCCTATATTATAGGGAGCTCCATATTCTCAAGAAACTAAACTGGGTGTGTACAAGTGTGTATGTATACTTTAAAGAAATATAGGTACTGTCCACTTGCCGCTCATCTTATTAAACTATCCATATTTCTTATCTACTTCTTAATTAGCGTTAGTTATTATGAATCTCATATAAATAAGTATCGCTTTATAGTGTCGTTTATCGTAAGCCTAATTCCTAGTATTTGTAGTTGATTGCAAGTAACCATTTGAAACAATACGAGATATTATTTCATATATGAAATTGTGAATCAAATTTCGGACGAGAATTCAGTGCTTAATGAACTGAATCGAAAATTATATTATTATGACAAAAGGAATACTCGCACTACAAATCACTAGCCTAGCCACTTTTCTTTTGAGAATCCAAGAGAGAGAGAGAAAGACACAATATCTCTATTTTGCGGCTTGTAAGCTATAGAGACCATTAAATCTCCTAATTAAGTAGCACTCCTTGAGTTGATTTTTTGTGGGGCCATTCTTTGCTCTGGTTTATTCATTAACGACGGAAACCATAACACGTAACGGCTGGGTGGTGTGGGCCACGTCCCACGGCCGCACGGTGAAACAGATCACTCGCCTTGACCAAGTCCCTATCACAAAGATAACTGAGATTCAGTTACCAGAAATTTGGTGGGAGGGAAATTAGGGTCGTTCGCCACAAGGACCTTGGTCCTTGCCCCGCCCATGCCATAACATCGATTCGTTTTTTGACGTGACAACGTCTTAAAGTAGGTTGCGGCTCGGAGTCACTCATGAAAAAGTGTAACGCCCGGTAACGTAACGATGAGTCACCGAACGAGAGAGAGGTCTGCCGGACCGGCGAATGCCTTTCTACCGAGAAAAAGACGTTGTCACGTAAAATCTTCGCCCGTAAAACCGACTTTACAGGCAACCAGTTTTTTTTTTATGTTATAAGATTGTCAGACAAGCTGACGGGCCAGGCCGTCGGGTGATGGAGTTGGTCACCGCCTGTAAACAATTTTGTAATTCAAGATTATAATGACAGGTTTATCGTGAATTTCAATGAATGAATTATTTTATTTCAAGATAAACCAAATAAGACATGATTATTCATCATTTCCTAAACTATTGATTTGACAACTTAAACTCAGGGGCGGCTCTAGCGCCCCCTATGCCGGTTCATGTTCAAAAAAGAAGCCGCCCATAGGCTGACTTTACTGGTGGTAGAGCTCCAGTGACGGAGTTCGCGGTCGTAGGCACCACCGCATTACCTAATTTACTTGCCGCTAAATGGTAGTGTTCAGCACTAGCGTCTTCCGGTCAGGTGGTAATGTATGGCCCTGTAATTTCCGGCACAGAGGCCTTACACCTTAGGCCTCAGGAGTGGTAACGCATCTTCATTTTGACTTTAGTCTTCGTGTGGGTGTCTATAGTCATCACTTAACATCAATTTGAACTGCATGCTTGTTTGCCACTACCATTACATTAAAAAAGGGCGCTCTCGTTTGATAATTGTCGCCACCGCGCTGACTGGCCGCTTCTGTCATATCATTGTTCTACCATGATGGTCCAAGATGAGCAAGAAGATGGGCTGCATGGAGCGCCGCGGCACCCCGTGTGTATTGCACACCCTGCACTATAGGTGAAGCCCCTTTGTTCTCTATATTCTATACCGATATAAATAAGCAATCCTTCGATATCTCGATTTGATTCACGTGGTTACTTTTGTAGAATAATTCGAAGTTCGCGATTTCTAATAATAGGTGCGAATGTGTTTCGCTGTGTTGTACGTAAAAACCTGATTTACGCATAGTTAGGCACGTCCTCCAATATTACATAGGTACTTTTGGTAAAGCTGCGTTATCAATAAAATTTTATAATGCACTCTATTACAGTAAATAAAATCAAAATCGGGCCGATAACAGCGCATCTGATAGCAATCTGCTCGGTTAAGCGATACGGGCGCGGTCGTAAGCTCCAGGCCTCCCCTTAAGAAGGGGAGAGACTCGTGGCCAGCAGTGGGACGTATAAAAGATTGCCATTATTATAGTGGGTATGTGTATTTCAGGTTATACTCGTATTATAAAATATACCAAGAGTCGGTGATCGCTAGAACTACGGTGTTTGTAAAAAAATTGGAAGCATTCACTAGTCGAGTTTTTATACGAAAGCAAGCGAGCGCCTGGCGTACTAGCACATGTAAGATGTCTCTGCTTCCTGGATGATATCTTACATCAATGCTGGGTTGCACCATATTTGTCAAAGTTAATGTAACATTTAACATCCTTCTCTAGCTTTAACAAATTTGTTACAGTTAGAGAAGGATGTAATATTTTACATGAACTTTAAAAAATATGATGGTGCAACCCAGTCTTAGTCTTTCAGCGCAATCGTCTTGCCGATTACCCCTCCACCCACCGGTAGGTGAGTGGGTGGCCAGTGAGTGCAAGGGTAATCCTACCGTACCTATATACTAATTTACAGCTGCTGTATTAGCGACTACATATACTTAGGATATACTTGATCACTAGCCGCCACTTAAACTAGGATATGGCAGAACTATAATATTATTGATAAGCCACTGCGTAACACCGATTCACAAGATAGGTTATTGCAAGCCACATCGCTGAGTCGAATGTCGCCAGTGTTCACTGCATTCAGTTATTTGTATGTTAGGTATTTGTATTTAATAATTATGTTTTACTAACATTACCATGTTATGCGACATTTGTGGGAGTACCTACTTACGTTGTCTATTTATTTATTAATTTGCTTTCCACTAGAATGTGCACACAAAAATAAGGTACTAATTTATTAGTGTACCTACTATTTGATTTCTTGAATATACACAAGAATATGTTGTTAATTAACGTAGGTCTACCGATCGATGGCTCTTATACTATCATAGTTGTACGTGTCGTGTATTCCGATTATTGTCAGTTTTAGAAACGTAATTTTACTCTACCTCGATGTATTTAATGATATTTTAAATAAAGTCTTGCCAAAGAACTTTGTTTGATTTTTAATACTAGCTGCTACGAATTGATACGATCACAATTTGTGATATTGTGCACCCAAAAAGCAAGGAGCGGCTACCATAAGTCAAATGCGCATTCATTAGCCGTCAAATTTTGTATGTGTTTATTTGAAGTTGACTAATTATGAACTTGACCACTACCAGCCTACAAGACTAACATGACTGTGGTGTGTGTGGTGATACTTTACGTATAGATAAAAATGGAGACAACACTGAATAGGTTTTTCTATTTGAAGCGAGATTAATCCCCGTCAATGTCATCACACTTTCAAAAAGGTAGATACCACAGAAAGAGAAGCCCGATCCAGGTGTTGTACTCGTATATAGTATTTGACTTCTGTTGTTCGTTGTGCTGCCTACATCTTCATGAATAAATCGCTCTCACCGTCGTGTGTTTTCCCTGTAATTGCTATAGTATCACAGCAAGGGGCTGGCTAAAACGTAGGTATGATTTGAGTTTAGTCCGAGCATTTGTGTTATTCATAAATGTAGCTTACAAGTAGACTGGTTCGTCTCAAAACTAAGTTCTTAGACGAGTGTAGTAGGTATGTTGCTAGTGAAACTTGGTCGAAAAAGAAAGCTTAAGGCCACTCAGAGGCTCATAATATGTCTTACTCGGTACACTCGGTAGAGCGACGGCCGAGACAAAGTGGTTCTCGACCGACGCGTACCGGAAGACGAAGCATAGGCCGCCTCGAGGTGGACCGACAACCTGGTGAAGATAGCGCACAAACTCTGGAAGAGGACGGTCCACGACAGATCATTGTAAACAAATTTGGAGAAGGCTTTCGTCGAATAATAAAATGCTTTTGGGATGCTTTTTACTCTGCTTTCTTTTGACATTCTACGATTTTTGCTTGTTCCTATGAGACTACGTGACGAAACAAAAACACATAAATCAATTAGGTACAATATGTATGTACCTGTTTCTGTAAAAGATAGCCAAGACCGTTCCTAATAACAATTAAAAATACAGTGGTAAGTAAATCGCTGAATAATTTAAGCTAACAGATCATTTGAAAGCGCGCGGCCGCCAAACTAATAAGGGCATGAAACCTTCATTCGCTTCCGATAGAAGCAGTTATTTGCATGTTTAAAACGGGACAAATATGGCGATAGTAGCCGTTCTTGTGTTCGGTCATCTGGCCTTGTGGTGCCATCGGATGGCTTCCCTTTAAATTCTTTAAATTAGTAAGTACATATTTAAAGAATGTATGACCATAAACTATAATAACTATGATAGTGGCACACTACTTAGGCCATATGGGGTGGCAACACACCTAAATATTGAAATCTGGTTTTATGGACTTTTTATATGTAACCAAGGTGGCAAACAAGCATGTACTTGGTTCACATTAGTGTTAATTGATAACTGCAGCCTATAGACATCTCCCTTCACAAAAACGAGAGGTCAAAAGGCAGATGCGTTTCCACCCCTGATACCTAAGTTATGTCTGTGATAGTTATTAGTTATTACGGGGCCATATTTTAACATCTAACCGAAACAGTGATAGTGCTGAACACTGATATAGAATCAGAGTAGGTAATGCGGTGGTGCCTACGCCCTCGAGCTTCTACACTGGAACTCTACCACCTGCAGTATTTTCCATCCAATCCATGTGGACTTAAAAGTTATCAGGATTGACAGATTCCCTTGTCATCTGACAGATAATTTCGAGGTTAACCTTAGCATTAATCAGCGCAGGTCGGCCAGTTACGGTTAGCAGTTAAAGTTATGACGTCATTTAACAATTTTCGAATGATGCAACTCATTTTTTACTTAACCGATAGGTAGAAGCGTTTAAGTAAGATGATGCAAGACTTAGATATCTCTGGTTGTTTGTAAGTAACATAATGGAAAAGCCAGTCATCATTAGATATTAACTCCTTGCTCACTGGAACAAAGACGCTAGTAGTAACAGGAGCGGGTGATAGAGATGTGATTCACCGCTAAGATACGTGTATGAGCTGATTTCTCAAATAACGTATGACTAAGTGCGTTAATTGGGTGTTCTAATTAATATACCTAATGTCTAATCAGGAACGCTTAAAGTAACAGTTAAATCATGACCACCATTTTACCCTAATAACGTCCATTGCTGGACAAAAGTATTCCCCAAATATGTGTCATTAATGAAAGAAAGAAAGAAAATAAATATTTTCTTATAAACCGAGGCAGGTAGCCTAGTGGTAGCAGGCCACTACTACTACGCTGAGATCCTGGGTTCGATTCCCGGGTAGGGGGTCATCAGAGATAATGGTGTAAAGTTCTTTATCTCTGGTTCTATTGGGATTTTTCCATTTTCTACAAGTTTCCCAGTACCTCGAAGTTTGGTAATGTGCCCGGAGATGTCAACAGGCTCGCCACCTGTTACATGGGCCAAAAACGTAACCGGTGAATCGTGGGTGTTTGCATGTATGCTTGAATGCATGCATTTACCTCTGCTTACCCCTTCGGGATTACAGGCGTGAAGTTACGTTTCTTTCTTTCTTTTAGACAGCACAGAGACATAAAAAGCGAAATTGTTACAAATAATTAAAGAATTGGACAAGAAAAAACAACAAAAGTTAACAAAAAAAGAGATTAAGTCTCACGGCTGCGCTCGTCCAAATGATCAGCTTCATGTCAAATCGAAAACATTTTCATCTGTGTTCCACGGGGTGTCAAGCAGGTTTTACACAAAAAAAATAAAAAAAATATTCTATAGATATACATTTATACAATGTAAATGATAGTAAATCTATACAAATAAATAAAATTGGAGTGTTTGTTTGTAATATTAAAATAACCGCTTTTTACTAAATGCATATGTGTCTATACACGGTATATATACCAAAACAACATTTTTTTCAATGTTTGTCTGTTTGTTCCGGATAATCTTGGGAACGGCTGGACCGATTTTGACGGGACTTACACTGCCAGATAGCTGATGTAATAAGGAGTAACTTAGGCTTAAGTAACTTTTATACAAGCTGCGCCCTCGACTTGGTCCGGGTAGTACTGAACAATCATAAATTCTCACGCGGACGGAGTCGCGGGCACAGCTAGTATATAAATATACTTACAATATTTTTTTCATCCGACAGTGTTAACGAGTATATTATAGTGTAAACTGTGGAATAATTATCTTTCATTACAATAAAATTCTTCCGCTAGTGGGCGGTGGGGTCGTCAAGTCCCAACGCCACAAGCTTAAACATAGCCACATAATTATTATTATACCTAAACATCATCCAGAGTTGTTATTGTAATGGTCGTAAAATATTCATACGAGATACTTACCAGGCATCGATTTATAAGAAGCTCTTTTGAATGACCTTCAAATGACATTTAGTATTACAGGTAGAATAATGACGATCGTTGTTTAGGTAGAGTTCTCACATTGTCTACTAAGTGATAGCCGCAGGTCATGAGTTTGATCCCCGGCCGGGGGCTATCAGTGCGGGATTCACAGACGAAGCAAAGTATGTATGTAAGTGTCAGCCAGGTCCCTAACGGGGTAGGCAGAGAGTGTAGAGCGCCAGATATCCCGGTCCTGACATACCTCTCGTGCCTCATCTACCTTCATCATTATCTTCATACATGCACGCCGATTCCTAAGACTTGACCGCACCATCAGACAGAACTCGACCTATTTGGTCATGGTAGGTCAGTCTTGGTCTTCCTGGGCCTCTGCAACCATCCACCAGTATATCTGTTTAGTCATTCATTTTATGAAGCAAAGTATGCTTAGAAACTTAGAACTGCTAGTATGGGTTTGGACAGTTCTAAGCGTACTTTTCTCAAAGTAAAGCCGTAGTGCCGTCTGTGAATCTCACTTTTAGAGATAAAGGTACCTACTTATATTATCTTTTATCACTGGTGCCATTGGATTTATTACCATTTTCTAGAAGTCACTTATTCGCAGTGCCACCCATGGAGATGTCTATAGGTTCGCCACCTAGGGTTGCCAACTATACTGTTAACATCAGTACATATCAAAGTGTTTTTCAGTACATTGTATTTTTAAATGGTGAACAAAAATAAAGTAGGTGTACAAAATACTGTTTCTAACTAGAGTGCTACCATCAATAGAATCTGATTGTCTTTGTATTACCTACGCTAAGATTGTTGTCTGAAAACTACGTAGGTATTTTGTTTCCCTTCTGATTATTTTTTTACGACATGTCCACACCCAAGGCGGATGGGTCAATTTATTGTTAAGGCCAGTACACATAGCTACGTTTTATGCCAAGACACTAGAATTCTGAATGTTTGCTTTGGCAGACAAGCTAATGATAAATAATACTAGGTATGCAGTTTTTAAACTTAGGTGTCTCAATGCTGAGGTGTTGTTTCTCTTGGTTTTTTTTGTTGGTTGGTTCAACCAACAAGAAAAAGCCTATAGGCTGTATGAAATAAGTAATTATTTATATCAGTTTCGTACATTTGGTGGTTTTGGCCTCTTCACTGATGAACAGGATTAAGAACTGTTCTAACGATTTTGGAACGACACTGGATCTCTACCTAGTTATCACCGCATGGCGTTACCTACTTGCCGCTTAATGGTATCGTGTTCAGGTCAGGTGGTAATGAACCTAGTAGTGGACCTGTAATTTCCAGCACAGAGGTACGTGGGTTTAACAAGACCTAAGGAGTGGCAACGCATCTTCATTGAAATCTTCACAGAATCGAATACGCCTGTGAAAGAAGAATGTGGTTCTTTTATGTCATGAAATGGCAAACAAGCATGCAGTTCACATTGATGGTAAGTGAATACTGCAGTCTAGAAAAACCAGAGATTTCAATGAAGATACGTCGTCTTTCCTCAGGTCTAAGGGGGAGATACACAAACCCACTACGACTTTACTTTGTGCAGTGTTTGAGCTTAGTGCGGTCTGTGAATTTCTCCCTAAGCTGTTATACCCACGTTATACCCTTGTGCCGGCAATCACAGGTTGATTACTACCTGACCGGAACACGATAACCCTGAACACCACCACTGAGTGACAAGTAGATAAGGTTGCGGTAGTGCGTACCGCAGTGATAAAGTTACAAAGACGGACTTTGGAACTCTATCACCAGTGTTGATGCCTGAAATCTCATATTCCATTCTTAGATGGGGGATGGAGTAAGTAACATTAAAATCCAAGACCCCTAGAACTGACTTCCTCATTCCCTACCCTATATCGGCTTGTGTATGTAACCCTGGTGAAACAATTTTCCCTAAATGTATGCTTAAAATTTATTAAATAAACCTTCGCCTTTTGCACTTAAGAATTTAGGACTTGAACAGTATTCGGCGCATGCTCTATCGGTATCGAATACCACAACAAACCGACACTCGGATGAGTCATCACAATCTGACGTGATCAAAACATCTATGTGGAGTATGTACGCGTCTTTACTATCTTGCGTTCCGCTTCACCCACTTCCTTTAGCTTGATATCGCATGGTGCCAGTTTGAAAAACGAATGCGGTCACCGCGCACGCGTCGGTTGTTTATGTCAGCCCGTTACTGCTTGATTCTTGGATGTGTTTTGTGTAGTGATGCGCCAATATGTCGATACTTTTGAAAAACGTCACCAATTGCATCTGGCACGCATTTGACTCGCTACAGAATAATGCTGTGGTTCACAAGTCGAAGTTGAAGGTAATTTTTCTGTTTTTGCGACGATAGAGTAAGAAATAAGCTAGCTAAATGATAAAGTGCAACCATGTTCCAGTGTGATGGCTATGAATGACTCTATCATTTATGGAATAGAAGCAAAATGTCTTTAGTCTTAGAATCCGTAGTGCATCTCCGTTACCTACTGTACAGTACCTAGATATTGCCACTTTATTGTATAAAGTTAAAGTTAGTTTTTTACTGGTGGTAGAGTTCAAGGGTAGGAGCTCGAGGGCGTAGGCACCACCGCATCACCTAATTTATCTGCCGCTAAATGGTAGGTAGGTAACCTGCGTTCTGCACTATCGTGTTCCTGTTAGATGATAATGTAAGTACCTATGGTGTTTATAATTGTGGAGGCTGCAGCTTTTGTTATATAGGGTGTAGTGTTAAGTGCACAAAACCTGTAAACCGTTTTTCCAGACGGTCAATCTGAACAAATTTCAGTCTTTCATTAAGGAACCTACTTTGCATTTCAGAAATTTCATACAATTTAACATTTTCTTTTTTGTATGAAATAGCTGATATTATTTCGCGATATTAGTGTTTAATTATTAAATAAAAAGTTAATTAAATAAATCTATAGAAAGACAAAAAACGTAACAAACACTATCATAAATCTACACTATCACGAAAAACATCCGAAAAATCGTTAGGTAGTGCGCCATTCACAGCGCCAGACCCCAGACGAATTCGACCCTATAGGTAAGTAGGTACCTATGTGTAATGTAGCCTATAAACATTAATAAATTACAGCGTAACTAATCAGGCCTCATAAGTGGCAATGCACCTTCGATTTTTGTGGTTTGTGTGTTAGATGTCTGTAGGCTACAACATTCACTTACCACATGCTTGCTTGCCACCATCATTCAGCAAATAAACATCTACTCAAACTTACTTGCCGGTAAATGGTAGTGTTCAGCACTGTCGTGTTCCGGTCAGGTGGTAATGTACGGCCCTGTAATTTCCGGCACAGAGGCATAATACCTTTGGCCTCAGGAGTGGTAACGCATCTGAATTTTGACTTTGGTCTTCGTGTAAGTATCTATAGACTGCAGTCATCACTTAATATCAATGTGAACTGCATGCTTTTTGCCATTCCATTTCATAAAAAAAACTAAATACGAACGTAAACGTAGCTTTACGCCTGTAATCCCCGAAGGGGTAGGCAGAGGTAAATGCATGCATTCAAGCATACATGCAAACACCCACGATTCGCCGGTTACGGTTTGGCCCATGTAACAGTTGGCGAGCCTGTTGACACCTCCGGGCACATCACCAAACTTCGAGGTACTGGGAAATTTCCAGAAAATGGAAAAATCCCAATAGAACCAGAGAAAAAGGACTTTATACCATTATCTCTGATAACCCCCTACCCAGGAATCGAACCCAGGACCTCAGCGTAGTAGTAGTGGCCTGCTACCACTAGGCTCCCGAGGTAGTTACGAAAATTCGGTGTTACTCCTGAAGCCTAAGCTTTACTATTGTGGCGGAAATTACGGAGGCGTACAATACACCGAACCGATCGAAACACGCAAGTTCTGAACAATGCCATTAACCGGCAATATTATTAAATGTGACGACGCCTACACCATTTAACTCCGTCTAAGTTTTATCACCAGTAAAACTCAAACTCAAAAACACTCGAAGAGTCGAAACATTCAACATTCTTTCATCATTTAAAAATAACTTCGATTTGTAGATATAATCCTATCAACACTTACTACGTTCACATGCTAAGAGAGAAATTCCTTATTTGGTGTTAATAATTAAAAAGGAACTTCCGGTTGACCTTCTAGGTCACTGGAAAAATTAAGCCGTTCCTTTGCACGCATACTTTTGCCATGACATTTACATTTTAATAATACCTTGCGAAATGTCAAGAGGTTACTTTTTACTGGCTGCAGGGGAGTTGGCAAGAACTTTATTTCATGAAAGTAATAAACAAGTTTGCAGTTCAGATATGAATAAATAACGCAACCTAGAGATAATAATAATAAATATTAAATACACATTATTGCACACCAAAAGAAAATTCACAAAAAATACATATCAAATACATGTGTTACAATGGGCGGCCTAATCGCTAGAAGAGCGATTTCTTCCAGGGAACCCAAAGATAACAGGACTTAAATCTTAATTGTAGCATTTAAACATCAGGTTAAGTCTTACTATTAATGTTCTCTACCTTAGTATCATGTACTTGTATCCTTCTTACTTTGTTTACTGTCGTTTTCCATGTCTGTCCTAGTACCAATATTTTAAAGGTAATAACGCACATCTTTAATACATAGGTATTTAAGATTCAAAGGTAATACATAGGTGTTTAAGATTCAAAGGTAGGATGTGCATTATTACCTTTAAAATATTGATACTAGGACGTAAGCGTACAGATTCATCTGAGAGATCTCAATATTGATGTCTCTTTGATCCTGGTATCTAAGATATATTGATTCTGTACCAGGATTTAAAGGGACATACAGTATCTACCCCTCAAGAAATATTGCACATTAAACTTAGGAAAGGGACAATCGGCTAGTTACGTAAGCCCTAATAGGTAGGTAATCCGGTATTGGCCCGTATTGTTAAAAAAATAATTAAATTGGTCAACAAACGTTACATAGATAGGGTGGGAGAGATGAAGTTCTACAGAGCCGAAATTATTAAGTCTCTTTTCTTATGGTGTTAAGTCTTTTTACTGGTGGTAGAGCTCCAGTGACGGAGCTCGCGGGCGTAGGCACCACCGCATTACCTAATATACTTGCCGCTAAATGGTAGTGTTCAGCACTATCGTGTTCCGGTCAGGTGGTAATGTACGGCCCTGTAATTTCCGGCACAGAGGCATAACACCTTAGGCCTCAGGAGTGGTAACGCATCTGCATTTTGATCGTGGTCTTTGTGTGGGTGTCTATAGGCTGCAGTCATCACTTAACATCAATGTGAACTGCATGCTTGCTTGCCACTTCGATTACATAAAAAAAAAAAAATAAATAAAATAAAAAAAAAATGTCAATATGCAATATTACGTTGCTGCGTAATAACCCCTAGTTTGCACTAAAAACATTAAAGTATGCATAAAGTATGTATTGCGATAAATGTCTTGTTGGTGCTAGCTTTCGCACTACCGTCAAACCTATCATTTTAACATGTTTTATATCATGTGAATGTTTCATCAATGCAAACTCACGGTAATACCTACATACAAAACGAGAGTTCTGAGTGCCTAGTGCGAGATTTTATATTACGTATATTTTAGTAAACGCAGATTTGTATGGAATTGAAGGAGCGTCATCGATTCACCGCTAGATGACGCTCCTTCAGTTCCATACAAATCTGCGTTTACTCTCACGCGATATTCAATGAAAGACTAGAAATATCTTTATTCAAAGTGTGTTTATTGAAATTCTTAGTGTTAATTAACGGTTGCCATGGAGCAACTCGGCCCACCGGCCGCGGCGGATTGCTCTATGACGGTTGCCAATAGGGTTTTCTACCCGGGTACCCGGACCCGGGTATATGATTTTTTTAGTAGTCGGGTATTATTTGACTGCCCGATCCGGGTACCCGGGCACCCACTTTGATTAGAGAATTCATCAAAATGCACGGATAATTACTACAAAGTAACGTCTAAAAATTAATACTTATTAGCCAATGTGCACACAAACAATAAAAATAAATCTAAAGAAACCGTAGAGTTTTTTAGAAAAATGCAGTAACTTTGAGATTAGATTTGTTTATGTATTACCTACGTACCTACTTGTTTACGTCGCTGTATTTTGTTTTGGTTTCGTTGGAGTTTGGTTAGAAAGTTATATTTTCATAGTAGTATTGAAATACACTAGTTTCTATTATTTTCATAGAATGGTACAAAATGTTGGTTGTTATTGTCGACAATTTTAATATTGTTTAGTGTACGCTTAGTAATTGAACTAAATGTTATAAAAACGAAAGAAAAAAATGAATCTAGTGGACCTATCAAAATTTTTCAAAACGATGGTTCACTTTTCGTTGGCAAAATGGATAGATCTGTATCTGGCGTGTGAAAATATATTTAAAAAATACAGAATAGGAATCAGTACAGTGTGCAATATGACCAAAAATGTTATTTCTTATAGCTTTTTCAACAAGCGTTTTATTAAAACATTTAAATAAGGTACCTACAAAAAATAAAGATCGAAAAACAGAACTTTACGTGTAAAAAGAAGTGCCATTGACATCGTTTTCTCAACCTGAATTAGAACAAAGTTTAGGCCTAGTTCCGAAAAGACCGCGGATAATAATGTTTTCTACCTTCTACTAAAATTTTCGAATTTGTTGCACGAGACGGTATTTCCACTCGAACTGTTTAACTATGTGATTGATTGTACTTTTAGCTAAGGAGACTTATTGACATACTACACACACTCTTTCGTAATATAAAGCTATAAGAAAATCGTATCCTTTTCTGTTAATATTGTAAATACCCGGGTACCGGATACCGGGTATATATAAAAATAATAACCGATACCCGGGTATTAAAAAATGTCGGGTATGCAAAAACCCTAGTTGCCAAGCAACAACAATTCATCAACCGAATAAGTATAAAATAAGACCAAAAAAATATAAAAAAATACTTGCGGCCATTTTTTTGATAGGCAATTTAGTGGATATATATTTTCTCGATTATAAATATGCGTAAAAAATAGGTTTGCAACATATCTGGATGAACGAAATGATTCTGGAGTGGGATCCTAAATAATAAACGGTAGCTAACCAACAACAATTCATACTAATTAAGATAAAATAAGTCAGCAATACAAACTGGTTTATGTAACTAAGTACCTACCTACTTAACATGTATTATATAGTTACAACAACTGGGGTGCGACCGCCTATCGACTGCTATGTCATGTATATCATTGCTGTCAAATTTTTATGTCGATTTGTCATAGTCATAGTCATTTATTTTAGCTCCTTCATATGCAGTAGTGATAATCTGATCGTTTTTCTTGCTTTCGTAGGTGAGAAACAAGCGATAATGGTAGATTATTTCGATTATTGATTCGACATTTTGACAGCAATGACAACGACAATAGCTATGTCGATAGGCGGTCGCATCCCTGGACAAACACACTATTTCCGCCTAATAGTTTAGTTAGTTTTTCTCCGTCAAATTGTGGGCCGATTTTGAAAATTCTTATATCTGATTTGTTGTGTCTTGTGTCGTGAAATTGTATGGACTTATAATGATTTCGTCGTGTTTTTTAATCACCGCATTCCCATACCTTATAGAGAGAGTTACATAAATACGGTAGGTATGTGGTACCAAATTCCTACTGAATCGGCATACTATGATCGGAGCATATCGGCTGGAACTGACGGACAGACAGACAGACGCACGAGTGATCATTTAAGGCATTGGTTCTCAAACTTTTAAAATGACGTAACCCTTTTGAGAATCAAAATACTTGATGGAACCCTACAATAAAACAATTGTTTTTATAAGTGTATTTTTTATTATTCAGCATAATCAAAGTACAATGTAACAGTTACTAATTATTATTTACTTCACCACTTGGCAAGGACAATAATAGAAAACATTAAAAAAGAAAAATCTAGCTAGTGGGAGGTATGAAACTGTTTTTTATTTTTCATCAATTGGTTGATATCAGGTTTGATGGAAGAAAGTTGGAGTCTCATATCAGCTTCGGCGTCCAGTCTATTGCGATATTTTGTTTTCGTGGCTGCGTAGGTAGAGAATCCTGTTTCGTACAAATATGTAATTGGGAACGGGAGAAGAATATCCAGAGCCATTTGGCCAAGCATTGCATATTCATCTTGGATTCTGCTCCAAAAATCATTGACAGGCGTCGTTTTGAACAGTGACTCCATACTTGTGTCTGATGACATTTCTAAGAGATTCATATATCTCGTTTGACATGTTTTCAGGCTTTTCCAGGTTGGGTAAAAAAGGATTATGAATCCATGAATTCACTTTAATTTTTGTATTGTGTTCTTCGGGAAAACGCTTTTCAAAAGATGCGCGTATCTGGTGAAAGCAACATTTGTAACTCGGTTCTAAGTTCAAATAGCCTTGTTAAAGTTTTACCCCGAGACAGCCATCGCACTTCTGTATGGAGCAGTGTTTTATGTGTGCTGCCATAATCCTCACACAATAATAAGAACAATCGGGATTGTAGTGGTCGTGATTTGATAAAATAAATTATTTTTACCGCTTCATCCATAGCTAATTTTAGATTTGACGGCATTTGCTTCATCGCAAGTGCTTGTCTATGCAGAATACAATGACTGGAACTACAATTAGGCGCTTTACTTTTTATTCGTGACACTGCTCCTGCTGTTTTACCTGTCACCTTGGCCCTATCTGTACAAATGTCAATGCAATTGTTCCAACTGAGATTATTTTCTTCAAAAAATATATTTATTTTATTAAAAATTTCTTCGCCGGTAGTGTTTGTAAGCAGCGATGAACACATAAGCATGTCTTTTTCAAAAGAACTTTCATATGGATATCTCACATAATAATAATAATAAATAAAAACAGAAATTTAAAAATTGCGTTGTAATGAATATCTACTTTATCCTTGAAGTTAGAGGCGAAAGTCGCTTGTTGACAACTATAGCGTCTAATTCAGAGGCGGCTTTTATCAAAGAGACTGCGCGCTCACAAGTATACTACCCGCTCGTTTTAAGTTTGCCGCTGGCGATAGGTATGACGTTCGAAAAGTAGCGTAAGCAAAACATAATATAAAAATTGTTTTTATATGGCAATAGATGGCGCTACTACTACCATAAAGCAAGGCAATAAATGTGAAGGAAAGATTTGACAAATCGGGCAGGACTTCAGTAGCTCAATTGGAAGAGCGGCTGGACTAGATTACCAGTAGGCCGCGAGTTCGAGTCTCGCCTGAAGTCAAATTTTTCTTTCCATTTTTCTTTGAAATAAAATATAATATATAAATATTTTTATTTAATTGTAACAATAAAAATTGTGTACGTACATATTTGGGTGAAACTATGACACATTGTAAGTTTTGTAGTCACGTGGGGGAGGGTACGCGCATTCCACAGACCGGCAAACTTAGAGCGAACGGTTTGTACAAGTATAAAATTGTTGATACCAAACTTATAAGATATTGTAACACATGTTTCTACAAATACAAATAAATAACGTTCATAGCGTTTTGTGCGGCCGCGGAGCGACCAGGGAGAGGTATTTAATTTTTTTTTCTAAATTCTGGCGGAACCCCGACAGAGGTATCACGGAACCCTAGGGTTCCGCGGAACACACTTAGAGTAGCTGATTTAAGGGTTCTGTTTTTCTCCTACGTACGAAGCTCTTAAAATATCACCTATCTCTTTTTATCCAGGTTGCAATGAACCTACAAAAGTTTTCAGTTTGTCTCACGATTCCTAAAAATAAAATAACTGATTAGGTAGGCACATAAAAAAGGAGTTTATTTAAAAGGACGAAATATTATGTCATACACCAACAATGATTGTAAACACCACAAGAACTTTTCTCGTTTGCGTGGATGTGAAGTGAACAGAGTAGTGAAGATAGAGAGCATGACCGGGTCAAGGGTGGCGGGTGTAACGTCACCCGTGTCTAGACTGGCTGGGCTTTAGCATAATTACATGTCTCACATTTCATTTAATGTCCGGTTTCTGAGGTTCTTTGGATCTCTGAAGATTTCATCTTTCGGCATCTACTGTAGAATTACACTTTTCGATTGCACGAATGATTTTTTTTAATTATCATAAAGATTTGTTATTTCATTTTAAAACATGAACTAGGTAGGTAGGTATATCTTTTAAAACACTCGCGGTTAACTCATTTTCACTGATTTTTCCGTCCGTCCGCGACCACGGCTTGTGCAACCGAGCCGAAATGTCGGAATAAAGGTAAAAAAGTGTTTTTACCCCATTGATATACAATGTTTTACCCAATATCTATATCGCGTCACGACCCGGTTCGTTAAATCAGCAAAAATTTAATCACTTGCGAGCTTTAAACTGGAATCACATAACCGGCGTTGTTCAATCATATGTTATTATTATTTTATTTAGGTATATTGTTATAGGTTAGGATCCAGATATGCTGCAACCTAGCGGATGTATATTCTCTAGATTATAAATATGCATAAAAATTAGGTTTGCAGTATATCTGGATGAACGAAATGATTGTGCAGTGGGATCCTAACCTATTATTAGAAGCAAGCAAAATTAAGGTACCTACAACACCCTTTTTAGAATTGTATAGGCACATAGTTAATAAAAATAATAATTAAATCGATACAAACGTGGTGTAATTTATTAAAATCGATTGTGCCAATGCGTTCAAGTCGCACACACTATTATCATACAGCAGGGTTTCTCAAACTTTCGGCTCCACGTACCCCTGTTGAAAAGAAAACAAAGATAACAATAAAATTAACTGTTGAAGAAAATAGTGTTTTTATTTCAAATAAAGTGCCAAAAGAAATATATTTCTACTACTATTAATGTGATGGGTGTTCTTGTTTCTTGTCACAAATGGAGTCAATCTTGTCGCGAATCCCCTGCGTCGAATGGCGAACCCTTAGGGGTTCGCGAACCCAACTTTGAGAAACCCTGTCATACAGTACCCAGAAATAAATATTGCACATCGAGCTTAAGAAAAAGACAATCGGCTAGTTTCGACTTCGTAGAGCGTTATTTTTGTTGCGTTATTGTTCACAACTTGATCAAAATGGTTGACAAATGTTGCATTGCTAGTGTGCGAAAGAGAAAACGCTATACAGAGCCGAAATTAGTCGAAGGAGATACAGAACCCAGCTAGAAATATTTCACATCGAGCTTAGGAAAAAGACAATCGTCTAGTTTTGACTTCGTAGAGCGTTACTTCTGTTGCGTTATTAGTCAAAACTTGATCGTTGACAAACGTCACATTGCTAGTGTGCGAAAGAGATAACCCTATACAGAGCCGAAATTAGTCTAGAGAGGTAAGTACAGTAGCCAGCAACAAAATATTACACATCAGTAATTTTTGTTGCGTTATTCGTCAAAACATGATAAAAATGATTGACAAACCTTACATAGTTAGTGTGCGAAAGAAATTATGGGACGTCCATAAATGACATGAGGTGTTTTTTTTTTTAATTTTCTTTCCCTCCCTCTGCCTCTGGTGAGATGTTGTGAGATTTTATTCAACCCCCTTCCCCATCCAATCTCACATGAGATTTTTCAAAATTAGGGTTTCTTATGTAAACGCTTTGCATTTTACTGTAAAAAGAAAAAAATATTGCTTCGTGCTTTTATTTAGGACTAGTTAGTAGACTATTAATTAATTAAAATTATTTACTTTAGAACGAATTAGTGAATGATCTTAATCGTAATCTAAAACATGTACAATCTGGATAATGGAGCAAAATACCTAGTATGTTTTTTTGTTTCAATCAGAAAAAAAATTGCGTGATATTTGCTGTGATCCCCTCTCTCTCCAACGTAACGTTTAGTAAACGTTACGTAATAATAGACTTTGCAGTTTTTATTGAATATCGTAAAGAAGTCGCTTTTACCCTTAATAATTGTTTTATATTATTTCGCATTAACACATGCTTGTGAAATATATATATATATATATATTTTTTCTTTCCATTTTTCGTTAAACAACAAATCGGGCAGGACTTCAGTAGCTCAATTGGAAGAGCGGCTGGACTAGATTCCCAGTAGGCCGCGAGTTCGAGTCTCGCCTGAAGTCAAATTTTTCTTTCCATTTTTCGTTAAATAAAATAAAATAATAGACTTGAATGATGAACGAACTTTTATTGCTCAAATACAAAGATCACCTTATTATGTTTATATGTTAACTTATGCATAATTAAATACTATGAGTCAACAAATACGATTATGGAACGTAACTTTACGCTTGTAATCTCCGAAGTGGTAGGCAGAGAAAGTGCTCAATCATTATTTTGCTGCGATTAGTGTTATTTTAAGACTGCGATATCTCCCAAGATATCGATTTAAATCGAATGAAGTACAGGGCAATTTCGTTTTTAATTAAATATTTGTGATGAATAACACATTTTTGGATAAGGATTAATATTATCTTTATAAAATCACCTTCGCAAATAATGGATTATTTTGGAACAACTTTGATTAGCACAAAAAAGGTTAAAGTGAGCTAACGTTAAAAGATAGACCTAAGCTGTCGCGGACTTTTTTTAAAAACTTTTAAATGGACTGTCTGACACTGAAAAAAATTTTTAAATCGGACCAGAAGTTCCTGAGATTAGCGCGTTCAAACGAACAAACAAACAAACTCTTCAGCTTTATAATATTAGTATAGATAGGTAAGGGCGTTGGCTTTGCAGCCATAAAGATCAAGTCTATTGAATGATTAACTAAATTAAATTGTCCCATCTCCCCTTCGTGGGTAACCTCATTCCGAGTTATGAATGCCTGCTTCTGATGAATGACTTGATCTGAATAGAAATAACTTTTATATACCTAGGTACCTATTATGCTTTTATATTATTTATACTTCCACTCATTTATTTTATACTTAGATATTTGGGTACTTAGTCTGAACGGACCAAAAAGAATGGACCGTAGTCCATTCGGCCGTAATCAAAAAACGCCTACGTCCCAATGGCCCGGTCATAAAATAATTTAAAAGTACAGTCGCATACAAGCGTAACAGTCGTATGGTTTATAAATTTTCACTATAAAATATTTACATATTTAAAGTAATATTTAATCTAATAGTTGTAATCTAAGTACACAAAATCTTTAACATCTTAGTTTCTAGTTGGCACGACTTCAGGTACCTAACTCAACAACGGCTCACAACGTGGTAAAACAATGTTACTACGCAACCGTCCACAGCACCCTCACCTACGGTGTAGAGTTGTGGGCACGAGCTGCAGACATTGATAGAGTGTTTTCCATGCAAAAACGAGCGATCCGCGCTATAGCAGGGGCACACGAGGGCGAGTCATGCAGAGACCTATTCAGAGAGCTTAACATCATGCCACTTCCGTGCGAGCTAATTTTCCAAATGGCTATGTTTACCCACGAAAACATTGAAAAGTTTAAGTTACGTGGTATCAATTCATCATTACTCATGCTCCGCAGTAATAAGCTTGCTCATCTACTGGCTACGCCGGATCATAAGCTTCGCAAATCGGAGAGGTCCGTGTACATAACGGGCCCTTCAGTGTATAACAAGCTGCCGGATGCAATAAAAAACGGTGTAAACTCCACCAGTATTTTCAAAAATAGATTACGTAGGTGGCTTATCCAACATTCTTTTTATTCCGTCAAATAATTTTTTGAATCGCAAATGCCAATGTCTATTGCTTGAATGGAACTTATCTGTAATCTCATTCTGTAATAATTTAATATGTTTTTTTTTTAACACTAATACTAATTAATAATTTCCACGTATTTAATAAGTGAAATAATAATAGTGTAATAATATTTTAATTTTAATTGTATGTAGACCTAAATGTGTGCACATAATTTTTTCTGACTTGTAACTCAATTATGTTATGAATAAAGAATCTGAATCTGAATCTGAATCTGACCCTTTCTTATCAACCAATTACAAGCAGGCAGTTTATCTGTTACGTCAGAGGAGTGGCGATAAGTAGGTTCATAATAATATGCAATCAGTGTTTTTTTAGGGTTCCCTAGTAAACAAGGGACCCTTATAATTTTGGCATGTCCGTCTGTCTGTCTGTCTGTCCGTCTGCGGTTTAGCGCAAAAACTATTGGTACTAGAGACTTGAAATTTGGCACAAGTGTACACCTTAATCACGCCGACAAAGTGGTATAATTTTCGATAGAGTATTGTGTGCCCCCCCGCCCTATACCAACTAAACGGTTGTTGTTAGAAATTCAAACGTTGCGGCAATAGTTGCTACATATAACGAAATTAAAAGGAAAATTATCACACCTAAGTTGGCTTTACAAGTTTGCGAGCAATAGTCCACCAAATTAATACTCGAAATTTTTGAAAAATTTCATAGAAAGTATTTTTTATATTTTTTTATTACATTAATCAAACCTAAAAATTACGGAACACTACAATGCGCGTGGCACAACACGCACTTGACCGGGTTTTTTTTTTGTAAATATGTTTAAGTGGTTGATTGTTTTTACATATGTATATATTAGTGCCCATAAGGTCTTCGACAAGATTTAAACAGTTTAAAGACTGCTACCTATCGATAGCAACTGGGACCGACGGCTTAACGTGCCCTCCGAAGCATGGAAACGCGCATTTTAACTTACCACTTGCGGACACCCATCACACACCCGACCGCGCCCGTATCGCTCAAACGAGCAGATCACTTGCGATCCACACCAGCCGCGGGGCCATGCGCGCTTTAGTACCACAAAATAAAATACCCAGTACCACAAATTAAAAAGGTATTTTCTCAGTACCACCACAAAATAAGAAGGTATTTTATTTTGTGGTAATACTGAGAGTAGACTGGGTTGGCTCGGGATAGCTTGATAGCTTTAATTTATGTTTAAATATAAAAGTTGAAAAATAAATGCTGATTTAAGGTTTACAATAAAATGTTGACTTAAAAATAGGTATGTTGATTTGAGATTTCAAAATATATGTTCATTTGTAATTTAATGTAACGTAACTTCTACCGTGTCGTGTAGCCAATAAAATATAAATATTCGAACCGAATATATTCGGCATCGAAACCGAATAATTCGGCCGAATACGAATAGTGGAAATGATGCCGAATATGCCGAATACCGAATACGAATATTCGGCGCATCTCTAGTATATATATATATATATATATAAATGTATCTTCACGCCAGGTCCGTAACGGGGTAGGCAGAGAGTGTAGAGCATACAAATTTAAGAAAAAAATTAAGACTTAAGTATTTCAATTTATAACTTTTGCACTCGAATGTACTCCATGTATAAATTTGCTAACAATATTTTATGACCGGTCCGTTGAGACGTAGACGATTTTTGATTACGGCCGAATGGACTACGGTCCATTCTTTTTGGTCCGTTCAGACGAAGTACCCAATTATTACTACTTATTTCTGCCTTCTAATAATAATTAATCTTATCATTATATTTTTTCGCAATTACACAGACGAGTTAAACATATCTACGCATAACATTTTTGTTAAAAAAAGCAGGCAGTTCTCGCGTTCTCGCCGAATACAATCCATTCGATACTACTTTACCTACAAATTAACATTAAAATTCCCAGAGGTGCTACGTGATGGATTTATTTTTAGTTACTAGGTAGGTGTATCTTTCACTGCTACACATTTACCTACTTACTTACAAGATTTATATCAGACTAGCTGTCCCCGCGACTTCTTCCGCGTGAGAATTTATGTTTGTTCAGTATCTACCCGGACGAAGTAGTGGGCGAAGCTAGTATAAAAGTACCCTAAGTTACTCCTTATTACATCAGCTATCTGTCAGTGAAAGTCCCGTCAAAATCGGTAAAGCCGTTCCCATGATTAGCCCCGCCAAACAGACAGACAGACAAAAAATGTTGTTTTAGTATATTATATGTACCGTGTATACATAAAAAATACATAAAGCGGTTATTTTAATATTACAAACAGACACTCCAATTTTATTTATTTGTATAGATTAATATTAAAAATAGTTCCTTCTGAAAATATAGGTCCTGTATAGTAGATACTTCAATAAAATACATGTATACATAGGTCACAATGGTCCTGACAACATATCCTTATGTAGGTAGAGGTTTTATAAAGAGTAGCAAAATGCCCACATCCGGTACAAATTGACCCAGATACACTAATTGAGGCAAACAGTTTATCATTCATCCCATCACAAACGAAACTTTCACGATAACCTTTTCGAGCCGCAACAAACTTTTAGCGAGGCTATTGTGCTAACTCTATTGTGCTTGAATCGTTTAATTTAATTGGACCAAGTGGACTAATTGACTTAAATATTGTTTGTTTATAAGGTTTCGGAGAAATATTTGCATAAAGATACATTCGGTGACCTTTTTGAACTAGGTTTAATCAGAGAATTATAATAATACTACCTAGTATAGTTCTTAAACTAGGCGTTGTCAGTATTGTAACAGCCAGCGGCCGTAACCTTTTATTGTCAACCTATAAAAAGCTATTATGCAGCTTTGTCTCGATTCTTCATAATAATATGATTAAACAAGATTTGGACAGCGCCTAAACTGCACTGCAATAAGACGTCATGGTACTGGCCCTGTTCATTTAGAGCAGAGTTCACTTGTTATAGTTGCCTATAACGAACCATACCGCGGACACTCCGCCAAAATTACATACAAACGCTTAATATAAAAAAAATAAAAAAATATATTAAAAAAATAAAATAATAATAAAAAAAAAGGTATAAAGCCCCCACCCCTCTCTCGACTAACGATGCGTGCCTCCTCCACCGAAGCCTTTGAATCCCAGGGCACCCAACGCCGACCTGCATGGCAGGCCAGAAGAAGCTGCAGCAGAGGGGGCCAGCCCCGGTGCTACATCCGCGCCGCGCGCATCGCGCGCGCGACGATCAACTGACTGACTCCGCCAAAATTACATACAAACGCTTAATTTGGTCTCTATTGCACAGACATCAATCAGTGACATGTATGTACACGTGCACCTGTGTGCGTAGCACGTACAAAATACCAACCGTCGCCCATATGAGAGGAGGTGGTTGGGTGGGGTGGGGAAAACGGGCGGGACATAGAAGTGTCCATTCTATACGTAGTATTATTACTTAATATCTGTCCGAACATAAAAATATATAGGCAGAGAATATGTAATAATAGTACCTATATAGGCAAGACATGGAACTGATAGCCTCATCCTCTTTTGTTTTATCGTCGCTTTAAAACAATTATTATAAAAGGAATACCTTTACCTATTGATAGGTAATAACAAGTCTCTGAACCTCCATCATTAAGAATTTCACTAACTAGAAAAGATTTAACGGACGTAGGAATGTTCCAGAATTCCAGATCTTGATCAAACTCCGAATAGTGTTGCCAAATGTAAAAGAATGTTACCACAACATCTTGAATTTGCACGGAATGTAAACAATCTGACAGCTGTCATGTTGTTGATTGTAGTAATAAATAGCGCTTACTGCATGTAAAACAAAAAATTACTAACTACGTCTGTTCTTCGTCAATACATAAATCTTTTGTAACGTTAATCTTGATGAAAAATTTGCTGTTATAAGAAATGGAGTTCAAAAAGTTCTTTATAACAACACGGCTCAGGAGTAGCAACGCATCCAGTGCCGGATTAGCCTTAAAGCAGGAGTAGCAAATGCTACGGGCCCCGCGCCATTGGGGGCCCCGTGCCTGTGCCCAAAAAAAAAACACAAATATGTAATACACCTTAGCTATTTTCAAAGGGAGCGTTGACCACTAATTATATAGGTACCTATATTATTATGTTGCAAGTTGGCAATACCACAATACTTACTGGGGGAATCCCCTAAATTTGTTTTCGATTCCTTTTCGTAAATGTTGTTTTATTTACATCCTAAATTTCAGTAGGCAATGTAACTCTAGGGCCCCATGGTCACATTTGCTACGGGCCTCGCACCGGCTTTATCCGGCACTGAACGCATCTGCATTTTGACCTCTGGTTTTTGTGTCCATGTCTATAGGCTGCAGTCATAACTTAACAGGCAAGTGAACTGCATGTTGACTTGTCATCTTCGTAACGTATTATATTTAATAAAAGTAAGTACCTACCTACAGTGCTCAACAACAAAATATTGCACGTCGAGCCTAGGAAGGAGACTTCGGCTTATTTGGGGTCTGTAGAGCGTTATCTCTTTCGCACCGTAGGTACCTATTTGACGTTTGTCGACCATTTTGATCAAGTTTTGCCCAATACCGGATTGTCAGTGCTTACGTAGGCAGTGTGCAACAGAGATAACGCTCTACGAAGTCGAATCGAGCCGATCGTCTCTTTCGCAGGCTCGATGTGCAATGATAATTGTTGAGTAGGTACCTACTGTACATATAAATCAATGAATAAAAGGAAACAGTAGCTCAATTGGAAGAGCGGCTGGACTAGATTCCCAGTAGGTCGCGAGTTCGAGTCTCGCCTGAAGTCAAATTTTTCTTTCCATTTTTCTTTAAAAATAAAAGGTATTATAACTGTTTATACTATCGAGGTACTAAACATTTCTGCGAAAAGCTGTGACATCATCATCATAACATGAAAAGTTTCATCAATCAAAATGTGTAGTTGTAGGTTAGGATAAACACACATAGAGGACACGGATTTAGATTATTACCTACCTACTTTAGATTCTAAAAAGAAAATTATAAAGAATCACAAAATCAAAGCAATGTTTTGTACAGAAAAAAAAAAGCAATGTAAAAGGTAAAACAATATAGGTAACCGAAATTGTCGTGAAGCACCGACGCGACGGATGATGATACTGCAAGTATTTTCTGTTGCGGGATTAGTGCTCACGGCAAAATGGTCGCGCCTGATGTCCCAGCGTGTCAACAAAATTACATTTATCCACAATTACTATCGTGTGTGCAAAATGCTGCAATGTTTTCGGAGACGCAGACGCAACTGACTGAATAATCTAAATATAATTGTTTAAATTGCCTCAGTAGCGTTGTGGTAGCAGGCCACTACTAATACGCTGGGGGTCCTGGGTTCGATTCCCGGGTCGGGGACTATTAGAGATAACGGTTTAAAATCCTTATTCTCTGATTCTATTGGGATTTTTCCATTTTCTGGAAGTTTTTTCAGTACCTCGGAGTTTGGTGATGTGCCCGGAGATGGCAACAGGTTCACCACCTGTTACCAAAACGTAACCGGCGAGTCGTGGGTGTTTGCATGTATGCTTGAATGCATGCATTTACCTCTATCTACTCCTTCGGGGATTACAGGCGTGAAGTTACGTAATTGTTTCATTTATGTATTCTCTATTTTTACAATCGCTACGTCATCAACATCATTCATATTTTATTTACCTGCAGTAAGTTTGTTTTTTTATGAATTGATCCAAATTGAATCGTCATAAAACTGCTTAAACCTATCCAAGCCATAATAAAGAAAAATTCTCTGCCCCGCGTCCCACATAATATGACAGCGTATAAATTGTAATTAAATGTCGCTAACCGCACTTTTACGGTATGAACACATTCCCTTCAGTAAGACAGGGCTGAAACAACGTTAAATGTTGGTATTTATTTTTATCTGTATTTGCTTTTATGGTCAACAAGCTGACCCGGGGAACTTCGTATCGCCATCGGAGATTTTCAAATATATGCTTTAATATGTATTTACGCGTTTTTCAAAAGTTTCAGATCCACTGGTGTGATGTGTGTAAACCTATGATTAGCCAATTAATTACTTACATAGCGTAGTCAATGACAATCCTAAATGGGCTAAAATATTTCACAATCAATCATATTGCAATTGATCGTATAAGGCGAGCCTTAGTTCGTAATATAACTCATAACGCCGCGTTCACGACTTCACCGCTGTGAGCTAGCAGCGGGGCGGCGAGCGGGATTTTTTTTTTCTCCATTTAAAGAGCTTGGTCAAAGACCATGACGCTCTATACGTTCACATGAATTACATTCTTCATTTAAAGAAATAATTAAACAACATTAGCTCATTGACAATTGATATAGTTGCAACAGTATTCTGGCGTCATCCGTAGTAGGATCTGCCAGGACACTGTTGCAATGTCCTATTTCTAATGAAGCCCTGCGATGAGCCTCACCTCGAACACATTCAACCAAAATATGGTATACGTCTTCCACTTTACCACATATACTACAATTAGGGGTATCAGATTGACTCATTAAGAATTTAAACTTATTAAATGGCACATGTCCGGAGCGAAGTCTCATCATTGTGACAAGTTCTTTCCTGGACAGGGCACACTCGGTCATCCATGGAGACCTCAACGGTTCCGGCTGTATTGTTCTATACCAGATGCCACATTCACGGGAACGTAGATCAAAGAACTCCTTCCATAATTCTACACAGTACTTTTTAACTTTATTTATGGTATCAGAGTAGAATGGCAAGATGTCTATCTGAACTCCATCTGAGGTTGCTTCTTTCGCTAATTGATCAGCCAGCGAGAAATTAAAAGATAATGAAAATGATTGACACATGCCACGAGACCCCGCTCGCCTCGCCGATCGTTGCCGAGGCGTTGAGAACGTTGAAACGTCACCGAAGTCGCTCCGCCCGCCGCGCCGCTCGCCGCTAAGACTGAAGTTGTGACCTGGCCGCAATAGATACGTTCTTTAGACTGTGGTAATATAATGTAGTCATTTGAAGGTCACCAGCTTGCTAAAATCCTTTCAGTCTTGACAATGAGATCCAAACAATATTTTAATTTTCGGAATTATAATGGACCATGATATTAACTGATATTAATCGGTGGTCATATTTGGAACTTCATACAAACAATCCATTACGTTATCGCCTAGTAGGTACTTATTTAGATTATAATGTATTTTTAGGAATTTTTATAGTTCCGCTACACTCATATGTACAAATAAATGTCATCAGTATTGACTTAGAATCGAAACATCATTATCTCACCATTCTCACCTTAAATATCAGTGAGCTTGTTACGATAGTAACATATAATATCATTGTTAAATATACTTACGCTGTGCACAAGACTATAAGACAATAAATGAAAATCCCTGCTGGTCATATTGACATATGAGACTATCATACAAGTTAGTATAGATAATGTGCCCGGAGATGGCAACAGGCTCGCCATCTGTAACATATCACATCTTCCTCTAACTAAAAGAAATTTAAGTTAGACAAAGATGTGATGTGTAGTCACTACAGAAAAGAACTCGGCTACCGAATAAACTCAGTAGGAGCCCTTTTAAACTTTTAACTTAGGTAGGTACCTATGTCTAATATAGATACCAACTTAGTCATTCAAATCTAATACATAATGTAAACATCTATAGCATATATATATATATATATATATATATATATTTGTATAAGTGCAAATCAACAACTATGCACTAGGTATAATTAAATGTAGCACCAGCCGACCAGAACAGACCAGTCCCCACCATCAGCACCCGTTCACGAGTACGACGCATGTGGCAGCCATTGCTCTCCACGACCATTTTAGAGGGAAAGTCTGCCAGGCCCGCTAGTATTTGTATTTAGATTTTGCTTCTTAAAAGTAACATAGCCGCTCGAGAGTATGACGAGGCAGACAGGGCCTGTAGGCGTGAGGTCATTTATACGTCAGGGTTGTGTGTGTACATTAGCATTGTCGTATAGATCACTGTCCTTCCAATGCTGTTACTAGTCTGTGACGCATAACGTGTTTAAACTACAAAACATGTAACTTAGGCGGTATTGCAATATGCATACGTATACACAGTATTAAAAATATTGAAATTTCTCCATCTTCCAGAATGGCGGATGGAAATGTAAAAGTCCCGATAGTAGGTAGTTACTAGTTACTCTCTGACCCAGTACCTACTAGCCTGCAACCACTAGACTACGTAGTGGGGAAGTTAAAGTGCTTATTGTCACACTAGCCCAGACTAGAGATGTGCCGACCAGTCTGTAACTGATCGGCAAAGAGCGCCAACCATAGAATTATAACGCTTATACCTCTATGGCGCCAACTATCCGGCTCCCTTATTTGTGTGTACTTACCTATTTCTCAATTAAATGTATGTACAATGTACAGTATCCAACAAGAAATAATGCACATCGACGTCGGCTTATTTCGGATCTGTAGAGCGTTATCTCTTTCCCACCTTACCTATTTGACGTTTGTTGACCATTTTGATCAAGTTTTGACCAATACCGGACTACGGATGCTTACGTAGGCACTCTATAAAGCCGAAACTAGCCGATTGTCACTTTCATATGCTCGGTGTGCATTATTTCTTGATGAGCACTGTATGTAGGGGTTGCATTGGATGTTGGTATTTAATGTGCTTGTTCTTACTGATAGAATTTGCTGTTTTGCCCGGCCCACCACGTGTAAATTATAATTTGCTATTAGTGAATTTGGTGATATAGGTAGGTACTTGACTGACGACACGGGAATCGTTCAAAAACATAACAAAATACCTACATGATTAAGTTTTACTTGAGGTCTTCCATTGTATATATTGTATCATGATCGCAAGCATTGCCAATCATAATTTAGCCTATTCGATTCGCTGCAATCGAATTAATAAGATGTGTAGTGAGTGAATCATTTTCAAATATGTAACCGGTTTATTCATTATGTAGGTATTCATGGGATAAGCCGAAAATTTCTGTCGAAAACTTGAATATAAGTGATTTATGTTCTTCCTGTGTGTTCTTCATAAACATTAACCCCCTTATTCATAAACGTATTTTAGCTAAAGTGTTGCTAATATCTCCTTTGTCTTTTTCTATTCTGCAAATTTGACAATGCAACTGACAAAGACAAAGCATTATAGCTAAAACGTATCTAATTACGTAATAAGAATAAATATCTAAATTTTTGAAAATTAATTCTTACTATTCGTAAGTAGGTTATACAGAATATAGGTACCTACAGGGTTAATTGAAATGAGCACACCACCTCTTCCTGAAACCGAAATAACAAATAAATATAGGTACCTATAAATAAATCAAGTTGAAACAGTAAATATGTACCTACCTAGTTAAACTGTACTAAATTCGTTTGCATTGTGACTGGTTGGAGTTAGTGTCGGAGAAAAAATCTAACTCGATATTAACAGAAACCCATGCATCTGCTACTACTTAAAAACATACATGAAGTTTTACAACTAATTTAAAACAACACACACATAACGTTAAACAATAAATCAGAATCCTTGCAAAGGCATACGAAATACCTACCTACGATGCAGAAAAGCAAGCTATCAATGAGTCATCTTGCAATAGGTACATGTTCGAGCGGACCACGAACCGCGTCATTGTGTATGATAATAACGTCATATGAATGTAATAATTTATTCAAATTTCTTGTAATTTGAATTTAAGATAGCAGTTCATTGACGCTCAATGTATTAATGGATACGTTAAGTAGGACGTCAACATCAGACGAATAATGATCCAATGTAAGTAGGTATAACCATAGATTTATAATACAAGTAGATAATAAATCTATGGGTATAACAAATTGCGATCCACATTGATGTTTACAGTAGGTACCTACCTACCCGTAACGTAGGTAACCCTACGCGTAAAACTTACATGCCACAATAAAATAGTCTGCGTTAACTTTGCGCCGACCCTGCCTCTTATCTTAAGGCTATAGGTATTTCACCGGTACACCATGGGGGCGAAACTATTTTATATTTGATTGAGTAAGACACATAGCCCATAGCGCTTTAGGAATTAGTGGTGGCGCAACCAGCGTGGCGGCGCGGCCAGCAACATAGTGTGCCGACGTCCGAGCTGGTCGCGCAGCCAAACTGGTTGTACAACCAGACGGACATCAGGTGAGTAACGCTCTATTCATCTGTATACATTTTGTTGATGGCGGCAACTGGTTGCTCCGCCATGGCGTGAAATATAGCCCTTAGGGTAAGATTCACAGACCGCACTACGACTTTATTTTGACTTAGAGCCGAAGTTTCAACGCTTAGGTAATTTGTTTCACAGACGTGTCAAAAGCCTTGCTTTACTAATGGGAAGTAGGTACATCTTTACTATGTAAATAATAAGTAAAATAAGAGATTGACTCGTCTATGAAACAAAATAAACATTGGAAGATCGACTCGAAGCACACTCGAAGTCACGTTTTACCTTATTCAGGCAAACATCAAACTTTGTTTTATTGAAAGTAAAAGTTTAGTTTAAGTTTGTTTTGCAAAACTTTTTATTGTCTTATGAATATTTTTTCTAAATCAGTTTCTGTTAATAAGCAGTCTTTAGATTTTTCTACCCACACAGTCAAGTTTTAAAAATATTTTACCAATATTATAAAGTTGTTTTGTACAATACCATCTTATTTATACAATTCATTTCCTCCACCTGGTTGTCTGGAAGAGATCGCTTTTAGCGATAAGACCGCCAATTGTGCAAAATGTTTTATGTATCGTGAATGTCCTAATTGTTTTGGTGTACAATAAAGAGTTTTATTATTATTATGTCTCTCGTCAGCACGGGGTCCAATTTGAACCCCGGACCTTTGTCAGGCTTGCGCGGGGACATGGGGGGTCCAACACGTAGAGGCCCTTTCGAGAATTTTGATCTAATTTGTAACGGGTTATATTCGGCGGGACCTCTCTCTGGCTGCATCAATAGTTAATACAGACACAGACAGACCCCGCAGAATATAATGGGACTATTGTAATGAAAAGTGATTTGCCAAACTTTGGGCTATATGGGTGAACTGGGGGACTAGCTGGCTGGGCCTATGGAGTGAGATCCGGCACCTGCCTATGTTCAACATCTCACATTATCGAATCCTACTTTAGGCAGGTGGTGACTCGCCTCTCCTTGGTGGGCCCCCCAAACAGCCAACCCGATGGTCGACAGGGGGCAACACTGTTGAGAGAGGCTGGGGGTGTCGAGAGGTGTGGCCCCGGTTTCACCATCACGAGCGAGTAATCTCGAGCTCGGAGCGGGCTTCCCCGCTATTATGCCTTTAGACACTTCCACCCCCGAGTGTATGGCTCTTTCAGAAATTTAGACAACAGCCTATTATCTAAATTTCTGCAAATGCCATACCTCTAGCGCCCCACTCAGACCGGCCAATGAAGGCAAGCCAGAGGTGAGAGACCTGATGCTCTGTCCGGCCGTACCTCTGTGTGGCGGACGAGGCGGAGCCCAGTTCTCTCGGAGGAACTCGAGATGATGGTAGGGGGTGGTGTCGCTACTCACCAACAGCTCGCCACAAGCTGCTCTGCCCCCTTATTATTATTATTAATACCTAATATGAATTATTCAATTAGATACTAGTGTTTTATTTTAAATTTCAGTTCATCTATTCTTAAAAGCGTGTTGTTTAGTTTTTTTCAGTTACATTTTTTATAGACAATGGTACTGAACACTTCGTGTCCGAACTTGGCTGGGTTTTCATATAATGTTCTCTAATATTCGACCAACTGTCTGTCATAATATACGGGAGTAAAACTGTTAGACAAATTAATTCCTAGAAGGCGAAAGGCGTGTGTGTTTTTCAATAACGTTGTAACGCTATTCGTCTCTATTAGTCATTCTCAAAACAATAACGATAAGGACAATTAGATACCTATTAAAATTAGAACGTACATTACGTTCTAATTTTAATAGGTATTTAATTACATGACAAAATAAATAGTGATGATTTATGCTTAGGTTCGGTTGCATCAAAATATTTATTAAAGTTATAGCTTTTGACAATATTAACAACTAGCTGTGCCCATGACTTCGTCCGTGTATCGTGATGTTATATAGCCTATATAGTCTTCCTCGATAAATGGACTATCTTATAATAATAATGGCAACCCATTATACGTGCCACTGCTGGGCACGAGTCTCTCCCCTTTTTTGTGGGGAGGCCTGGAGCTTACTCCACCACGCTGCTCCAATGCGGATTGGTGGACTATCTTACACTTAAATAATTTTTCAAATCGGTTTAGTACCTAGTTCCTAAAATTAGCGCGTTCAAATTCAAACAAACAAACAAACTCTTCAGCTTTATATTATTAAGCAATTATTTAGTATAGATAACAGAAACATTGACTTTAACAGTTAAAGTTAACAATTTTCAAATGGTGCAACTCATCTTTTGCTTCATGATGCAACCCAGCCAAGACGACTCCCAAAACAAACTAACTGTGTTAGTTTTGATTAATTTTGACAGAATATCATCTCGCTATATCATCTTCATTCATAAAGGAGTAAAGGAGTTAGTGTTCCAAATGACATGTTTACAACCACAGAACAGATAAATAAGGATAGAATGGCTAAAGACTCATTTTAATATTGAAACCGCTGTCGCCAGTTGCACACATTGACATTGTCACTACAGAGATAATTCAAACTGCAATTGGTCAATTGAAATAGACCACTCCCAAACACTTACTTCTCACAAAACTAACTCTTTCTGCTTAAGTAACTCGGTTGCTTTTCGTATGCTCTGATTTCGCAAAGTTAAGACGTTTTGATTCGAAATATTCGAATGTCATAATTTCCACAAACTGTATTACCAGTTTATAACATTTCCACAATGATCGTGCAATTACTGAACCTTAAGAAAACGGATGTCATTTTCGTAATCAACATCCCAAGAAACCTCGAAATTGATACCCATATCACATTATGAAAAAAAAGTCTGTCCCGCCATCTTGGATCCGAAAACGGTTGCCTTTTTCGTAATCAGCACTCCAAGAAATCTCGAAATTGATACCCATCATTATAGGTTAACTGATATCCCATACCCATATTACTCACATGATAATTGTGTGCCTTCGAGCTCTACCACCGTACATTATCATTTAGCAGCAGGTAAATTATAGACATATTAATATAACTACACAAATATTAATATAATGCGGTGCTGTTGATCGATGAAGTATGGAGGGGAATCGGTTTTGAGTGTTCTTTTAAAAAATTGTATAAAAGTATAATGAAACACTGTCACATTAACTTATTTTCACTTTCATACCATCGGGTACACCACCTAAGCAGTTGATCTGTATTTCATATCTTTGACGCAATGTTCCAAATGTTCCGAATGTTCCAAATGATGCATAAAATGATTCGGAACAGTTTAGTGTTTCAGATGCTAATGTTCCTTTCACAAAGGTGAGACGTTTCTCCCACGCCTACCCACCACTGTCATATTAAAAAAAATGTACATATGTAACTATACAAATATCGATATGGAACATAAAAAAATATCGATATTGTATATATCACAACACGTGAAGATTTTCGTTTTAGTTCAATTTAATAATTATTATAGGGTTTTTAGGGTAACGGTGATATTTAATATCTTTAACTATACCTCCTCGCTTTACTGGAGGTCTTACTTTTCATTTTACATGTTAAAATTACACAAAACGGCATTTTTACCCAGAGATGTGTTGTTCTAAGGTGCCTACACGACACTACGAGCGGCGAACGAATGGTTCGGCCGAACTGTGTGTGTTCACACATAGTTGTGGTGCGCTTGCCACGCCCACATTACCATTCCATCTTTATTTATCTATTCCGTGTTTACAACTCAATCCAAAACTTATCTCTTTTGATTAAGTTCCATAACTTAAAAAAAATCTTTGTTTCAGGTATTGACAGCAAACATAGGCACTCTTCTGGATCTGTACGGTGTGGAGAAAGGGCTGGACCACTTCAGATCCTCGCAAGAACTCACCTTCGACGAGTTTCGCTACTACTTACAGCACGAGGTCTTCAGTTCACTGCCAAAGACTGTCACTTTGCCAATAGTGAGGGAATATGAGAAAAAAATTAGTGAAGTAAGATTTTTTTAACGGTTCTTTGTCGTTTAGTAGGTGCCTTATGTTGGGTTGCACCAAAATCTTTTGCGCGGCGGTTCGGGTTAACGTGGCGTTACGCTCCTTGAGTCTTGAGGAGCAACTAAAATATAATCATATCCCTGTTCAGCTTGACTTGATCTAGCTATACAACTTAGCTCAGCCCCGCTCAGCTCATCTTCAGCTACACAGTTTAGCTCTGCACAGCCCGGCTTAGTTGAGCTCCGCGTAGCTCCTCTTCGATGGAAACGCACCCTAGGCTATCTTATGAATCACAGCCAAGAAGGCTGCTGTGATTCATAAGCTAGCCTTATCATTAATAACTTTTTCACAGGTATGCTGGTTCGTGTGTCGCAAAAGCCTACTGTCCCGAGACAAGCCGGTGTTCAGTGACGAGTCCGTGTTCAAACTGTTCAGGATATTCTGCCTTCTTGCCGACCTCGTGCAGGATGCTGATGACACTAATCACTATGTGGTAAGTTACTACAGTGAAACATGGGTAATTGAGTTTTTTTTATGTAATATAAAAAAAAATAAGAGAAAAGAAGTGGCAAACAAGCACGCAGCTCACATTGATGTTAAGTGATGACTGCAGCAAAAACCATAGGTGAACGTGCAGATGCGTTGCCACCACGGTATAGATAAACTATTCTGTGGTTGCCACCCCTGAGACCTAAGGTCTCATGTTACATCTCTGTGATAGTTACTACCGGGCCATACATTACATCGGACCGGAACAGGATAGTGCTGAACACTACCATTTGGCGGCAGATAAATTAGGTAATGCGGTGGTGCCTACGCCCTCGAGCTCCATCACTGGAACTACCACTAGTAAAAGGGGTTCGGAAGCGAAATATATTTTTTATCACTTATAGAGGACTTCCGTTTACCCAGTTTCCCAAATAAGCAGATTAACATTAGTCTTCCTCGGTAACTGCCTCGGTAGCCTAGTGGTAGCAGGCCACTACTACTACGCTGAGGTCCTGGGTTCGATTCCCGGGTAGGGGATTATCAGAGAGAATAGTGTTAAGTCCTTTATCTCTGGTTTAATTGAGATTTTTCCATTTTCTGGAAATTTCCCAGTACCTCGAAGTTTGGTAATGTGCCCGGAGATGTCAACAGGCTCGCCACCTGTTACATGGGCCATAAACGTAACCGGCGAATCGTGGGTGGTTGCATGTATGCTTGAATGCATGCATTTACCTCTGCCTACCCCTTCGGGGATTTTTTTTTTGACCAGAACACGATAGTGCTGAACACTACCATTTAGCAGCAAGTAGGTATATTAGGTAATGCGGTGGTGCCTACGCCCGCGAGCTCCACCACTGGAGCTCTACCACCAGTAATTGTTAGTAGATGTCTTCAACCTACAGGTACCCCATTGAATTAAATTGTATGATTGTTTGTCCCTTAACGAAATACAGATTCGGAAGCAGTCGTATAGAGAAAGAAACCTTCTAAGACCATTTGCAATTTTTTTACAAAAAGAAAACAACTTTTTCGTCTGGCAAATCGATGGCACTTTGCAAAGCAAATGTAAGCAGCTCGTTATCAGTTGACGTCATACGAGTATGCACTCATTTTTTTACTCTCGCATATGTTAGCCAGATGAAATGTAGCTAAGGATTTCTTGTTCGGTCGTTGACATTTGTTTCATTACAAACCACTCTGTTTATTTTTAGTCACAATTATCAAAGTAAAGGCAAGACACAACGAGGAAATGTGTGTCCATTGTCACATTCATGATCCCTTTTACGTAGTGACATATTCCAAAGTACATTTTATTCTCAGGTTGTCCTGCAGCCATCTGAAGCGGGAATAGTAGCAGAACAACTGGTCCATTGCCTCGGCCTCCGCTGGGATGCAGCCGACTGGGAAGCCCTGGGCTCGTCTATAGGCCATTTCAAGTGGGCAGCGTTTCTCGCTGTGCTTGAAGCAAAATACTGTTGCGACCAACAGCTTCACACTGCTGCATTGGTTGAAGCTGTTGATGAGATCTACGATGTTTTCATTGAGGATATTATTAAGAAGGTAAGTAGAGATGATGGTATTGGCACGATTTTACGATAATACAGTTGCTCAACGCCTTAAAGTCGGGCGACGACGCCACAAGCGCAAGTACATACAACGTCAGTGGAAAACGTGCATGGATTTTCAAAACAGAAATGTAAAATCATTGTGATTGTATATGTATCTGACGAGGCACGTTTTGTAAAAAACCCGTTCGTGAAGTTGTTTTTGTTTTTATGTCTAATTTGTTTTTCAGGGCTACCTCTTTAAGCGTGGTTATCTCTTGCCAACCATGAGAGAGTATTGGTGTGTGCTTCAACCCTGCGCCCTCACATACTACAAGAGCTCATCGCAGAAGGATCAGTGCGGAAGGATAGCCATAGATGAGTACTGCTCAGTGGAGGCGGCAGCTGGTGAAGGCAAGATTCAACGGTTTCAGCTCGTGACGCCTGAAAGAACCTTTGAATTTGGGACGCAGGACCATAAGTAATTGTTGTTTTATTTTATTTAATTTATCCTTTAGATTGGCGTGGGGGACGTGACGACCCCATCGCCTTCTAGTGAATGAAAATTCTTCAGGTGCAGTCAGCCAACTGAACAGTGGCGATCAAATCATTCGTATAGGGCGTCCTGCGATAAAACTACCGCCACTACGATCGCCAATCCGACTGCCAAGCGTGGCGATTGCGGCATATTCTCCCCTAATGTCATACAACACTGTTGTAGGTGTCTTTGGGAATTATGTCGTCCAAAAGTAAACATCCATCGGCTGGAGTGATGATTATGATCCTTTAGATATCTGCATCATAATTATCATCATCATTCCAGCCAAAAGACGTCCACTGCTGAACAAAGGCCTCCATGAGAAAGAATGCCACAACGAACGGCCTGAGCCGCCCTCATCCAGCGATTGCCCGCGACCTTCACTAGGTCGTCGGTCCACCTCGTGGAGGGGCTGCCTACGCTTCGTCTTCCGGTGCGCGGTCACCACTCCAACTCTTCTGCCCCAACGGCCGTCAGTTCTGCGAGCTATGTGACCTGCCCACTGCCATTTGAGTTTCGCTATTCGGTAGGCTATATCGGTAACTTCGGTTCTCATGCGGATCTCCTCATTTCTGATTCGATCTCGCAAAGGAACTCCGAGCATAGCCCTCTGCATACTGAAGAACTTTGTTATCAGGTCATTACTACTACGCCGATAGCTCGAGTACTATTCCTGCCTCGGTCGAGGAGTAAGGACGGTAGTGCTAATTTTCGATTAGGGATATTTCCAGTGTCGCCCTTGAAGATTAATAATGTGCGTACTGCGTAGTCAACAATCTCACATTGCACTTGAAAAATCATAACTAGCAACTAGTACAGCATAAATAAGTACTTATGCACAGCCTCCCCGGGAACCACAGTGCGTGAAGTTACTTCCTGATTTTCTTGAACTTGTATGTCTGTATATTCACACCAGATCCCTTACGGGGGTAGGCAGAGAGTAATAGCTGACTAAATGATATTGTTTATTCAGTTTATTCAGTTTATTCATTTATTTCATATAATTAGGCTCCTGGAGAGCACTTTTACATCGTCATTTTTTTTTAAACTAACCTAGAGTGAATAACCACTAATAATAATCAAAAACACATAATAAATTAAATAGACACTGAACAATTTTGTATAATATGGAAAGCATCAATTATTTACAAATTCCTCCATTTCCCCATTTCAAAAGAAACTGAGAAATAATGAATTTGGTCGTCATAATAAAGGTTATTCACTTGGCAGAATTCCAAGGGCAGTCAGTTATTAGATATCCCGGTCCTGACCCACCTCACGTGCTTCTACTACATTCTCGCGACTGGTGATTCATAGGACATATTAAAACTAGGGTGTTCCGTACTCTATTCTCGTCCAATATATACGTAATAAAAATAAACCTACTTAATTTTTTACCGTAATTCGGTGCAATAAAAGGACATTATATATACGCGCGCATCCTGCAGCATATCATCGAAATTAAAGAAAAAATACTTCGGGCAGGGATTGAACCTGCGATTGTCCAGCTGGTTTTCACTAAGCTACCGAAGCCTCTGGACTGAATAACCTTGAAACACATGTGGTATCGAATTGGTGATATCCGATATAGTTTTTCAACTAGAAAATATCTGAGTAGGTACCTACTTGAAGCCACATGTAAGCGGGTCATTGACTTTAATGTGTAGAGCTCATTATATGTAATCACAAATAAGAATGATGGATAGACAATGCCGAACAAATTCACATGCTGATGATTATCTGTAATTCCTCGTTCTAATATGTAATGCCGACAACGCAGAAATGCTTCGTGAAAATGAGAGGATGTCATAATTACAAATATTTTGTCCTGTTCCTAAAAAATAAAATGTAGAATTTAAAAAAAAATTGAAAGAAAAATTTATATGGGGGTCGTAATCGAACCCGCGACCTCAGGATAACCAGTCCAGCCGCTTCACCACTAAGCTACCGAAGCCCATTACTAAATTAAATTTTATACCTTTGACAGATCGGCTCCATATTTTTTTTGGAAATTTTCCCCTAACCAGCTCATTTAATTCCCAGGAGTCGTCTCCAATGGGTGTCGGCCCTTCGCCAAGCTGCAGCAGTATCAGGTGGAGCTGAAGGGTACCAGAGGAGAGCCAGAGCCGGCCGAAGAGGGGCCGGCGCGAGGAGGGAGAAGGAAGTCCGCGAGACCAAGGCTCGACTACAACATGAAGTCCGAGCGAGGCTCGCGGCTGAGGCACAGGCACAAGTAAACAGAAAAAAATAAAAATAGTTACATGTGGTTACTTTCACATCCCCGCACTAGATATAAACCTGTATCGTGGGAGCTGTTGTACTTACACACACAACATATTATTATGTATACACGAGCACCCAGGACCGATGGGGAGCATAAGCAATAAGGTTGCCAGAGTAGGCAGGAGAAGAGCAGGAAGTCCGCGAGTTCAAGGGTTGACTAAATAATAAGCTCATTATCTTTGTGATATGACATAACTTCTAAAAAAAATATTAAAGATCGATTATACTACCATAACAAAATATTTTTGCTGCGCGAAAACAATTACTAAAATTTCACCGTATATACTCTATTGAGCAGTCCCCGAAAAAGATTATAATTATGGTTTTGAGTTCGATTTTATTTTCTGAAATAACAATGGACTTGTTATTACTAATTTAGAAAATATCTGAAGTAATTGATAGATACAATGCTAAAGGGTGCTCGAAATTTTCCAAGGCCAATTTCAGTCGAAGTCGTATTTTAAAACAATACTCTAAGGACTCTTCATAATATTTACCTAATTGAGGTACTGGGATGTTCTTAACTCTCCACCAAGTAAATACTCGTAGATTGTAGACTATTTATAATAACTTCATCTTTTAACATAGGTATGTGGGTAGATTTAATTTTGCAAACGTACAATTTTAATACATTTTTCTTTTAATGTTTTTCTGGTGCATTATGGGTTTCTTGTTTCTTAACAAAAAAGAATGAAATGCTCAAAGAAAACTTAAGTAAATCAAACGCAAAATCAGCTTTTGGTTTTAAGGGTCGTTTGTTTCAAAATATTTTATTAGGCTTTCATTTTACCCGTGATCTTACATTTACCAACTATTTTATGACAGGAACTAGCCGAACTAGCACAACAAGATAATAAGAAATTAGAAGAATTGAAGCATGCCCAAACGGAGTTAGAGAGATTACTCCAAGAAGAGACACAAGCCAAAAGAGACGAAGAAATAGTCAGAGCACTACAAGCAAGGTAAAATAATAAAATTCATATTCAGTATGTTGTAATTACAATAACTATATGATTAATTTAAAAGAATTTCATTTACCATGAATAATTTTATTAATAGAGTGCTAGCAGAAGAATGGGAAAGAAGGGAAGAATTAGAAAGACTTCAAGAAGAACAAAACAGAATGTTAGAAGAGGAGAGGTTAAAGCGTAAACAATTTGAAATGCTACAAGCAGAAAAGGAAGCACAATTTAGAGGTACATTAGGCTAACATCTATCTGCTTAATTAAATAATTATTCTTTCAAACTTTGTAATTCACTTTTACGTGGTATTACAAAAAATACAATATTACTAATTATTTTATAAAGTACGTACTTAGTATGAACACAAAATTCCACAACGTCCCAAACTGTAATGTCAAAATGTGCCAGTCCCAGTTTTTTTGTTTTTTTTTTTTATATTTTAAGAGTGGCAAACAAGCATACAGTTCACATTGATGTTAAGTGATGACTGCAGCCTATAGACACCCACACAATGACCAGAGGTAAAAATGCAGATGCGTTACCACTCCTGAGGCCTAAGGTGTTATGCCTCTGTGCCGGAAATTACAGGGCCGTACATTACCACCTGACCGGAACACGATAGTGCTGAACACTACCATTTAGCGGCAAGTATATTAGGTAATGCGGTGGTGCCTACGCCCGCGAGCTCCGTCACTGGAGCTCTGCCACCAGTTTTTGGTGTTGTACCAGAAATTATATAACCGTTCAGGGTAGAGTTAATACATGCATTGTCTATATAAAGAAATTGAATAAAATGGAGCCTTTTTCCGATTCCGTGTGCATATTTTTAAATCAAATTCACTCCACAGAAGCAGAAAAACGCTTAAAGGAATTAGAACAAGAAAAACAACGTTTAGATGCTGAACTAAAGTCAGCTCAACAAAAGATATCGAAGACTGAACACACAGCACAGGCTTTACACGTGCAGCTTAGAGTAAGGAAACATATTTATTATCAACATTATGTACCACGTTTAAAAAGCATATTTTTAAATGGGTTAATAATTAGTTTGAAAATAAGTAACGAAATACTTAGTACCTATGTAATTGCTTTAGTCATTAGTGCTAGATAATACCGGGACAGCTCATTGCGTAATCATTGGTTGTCTATTTTTATTACCTAAACTTTTATCTTCATAAAGGTTTGGTAATAAAAATAAAGAAAACGTTTTTAATAAATTCTCATGAAACATATCTATTGTAGAAAAATACATTATAATAATAATAAAATACTTAGGACATAAATTATGACTTTATTCCATGCAAAATTAGGAGATTCAAATCGATTCCATTTTATGACAATAATTTTATATATAAATCTATAATATAAAAATGAATCGCAAAATGTGTTGGTAAGCGCATAACTCAACAGCGCCTGGACCAATTTGGCCAATTCTTTTTTTGTGTGTTTGTTGAATTTCAAGGATGGTTACGGCAAGAAAAATTCGAATAATTGCCGAAAAAGCCCTAAAAACAACCCTTTTCTTTTGCCCATGCAAACGTTTTCTTACTAAAACGCGGAGTAAATTTGAGCTTTCTTGCTATTGTATAAAGTTCATATATTAAATTACAAGCACTCACTGTTGTCTAACCAATGTAGGCGTGTTCTTAACGTCAAACCAGGGTGACGGTTCTGGTCAGGAGAATTGTTTGATCCGACTATAAAATGGTAGGAACAAAAAACTGCCAAATTACAAGTCTATTTGACAGGACGAAGTCTGTCGGGTCCGCTAGTATGTAAATATGATTATGCAAAACATTAATTCGAACTTTCGAACATTATGGTTACGGAAGTTGCAGCAAACGTAACACGTTTGCAGCAACTTCCATGCTTTCTTTATTTTCTTCAATTGATGGTTTATCTTTTAGGATCTCAACCCGATACTGCGTAATGGTGAACGCGCCCGTCGTGCCGTCTCCTTCGTGCCGACCACTAAGAGTTCCTCCGACACACTCATTGACATCAAAGCTATAAGACACTTAAAAATTCTGGACGATGATGAGAAATTGTAAATAACAATAGAGAAACGTATATTATAAAAAAGCAACTAAGTACGAGTCGGACTCGTGTTCATAGGGTTCCGTACGATCATTAATTCCTATCTTATCATAAATATCATTGACTTCTTATAGATTCTCCTGTAATCTAAGAACCTACAGGTAAAGGTAAAGGTCACTGATTTATATGTGTGTACCAAATGTCACGGCAATCGGTCCATTATTTTCAGAAATTCAGCTGTGACAGCCAGGCGAACAGACTGACAGACAGACGCACGAGTGATCTTATAAAGATTCCTTTTAAAGTACGGAACCCTAATAAAATGTAGCTAAGACGATGATTTAATTTTAAAATAGAGTACTTAAACTGTGGTATTTAATGGATGTCTAAAATAAGTATGATGTAGATTTTGTTGCAATATAAATGTTTTTAGTCAAAAGTGCCTTATGAAAAATGCGTGCAAGCTTTTTATATCTTTTTTATTGAAATTGTTTAAAACGTGTTATAAATCATGTTCATCACTATACTTAATAAAAGAAAATACAAAAAGAACCACTATCACTTCTTCCCACCCTTCTTCTCCGCAGCAGCAGCTGCTGCTTGCATCTTCTTTTGTAATTTCTTTAGCTGAAAGGATGGATGAAGGACGAGGATTAAAGGAGAAGCAATAGGTAAAGGAATTATAGTTAGGTTTATTTCTTCTTCCCCTTTTTACCTTTTCCCTTTTGCTGCATGTGAAAAAATACAATTTAAGTAATGAGAATACATAGAAAAAGAAATAAAAATAACTAAACAACATCCAAAAACTTAATTCAAGGCTACTATGTTTAGCTACATTTTTTAATATACTTGCAGCTAAATGGTAGTGTTCAGCACTATGGTGTTCCGGTCAGTTGGTAATGTACGGCCCTGTAATTTCCGGCACAGAGGCATAACACCTTAGGCCTCAGGAGTCGTAACGCATCTGCATTTTGACCTTGGTCTTTGTGTAAGTGTCTATAGGTTGCAGTCATCAATGTGAACTGCACGCTTGATTGCCACTTCCATTACATAAAAAAAACTATGTAGACGTGAAACTGTGTGGCTGTTCCGATTTACACTGAGACCTCTGCGACAGTCAAAGCGACTGGGGAGCATGGACACGATGTAGTTAAAATATTAATGGAAGCCCTAGCGCGTTTATACGTACGCAGGTAATTTCAAGGACAGGCCAGAGTCACAACACAATACAGTAGATAAAATTACCGTGGTAAGATGTTTCAGAAGGTAGCGACTTTTCATATTTAGAACGATTTTATCTCCGCATTCGCAGCAATAAAAAATCGCTGCGAAGTCGCCATCGATTTCAGTCGCTGCCGTTAGACCAAGATTAATTTTGATTTCTTACCCGTTTCTTCTCAGCTCGATTAGCGAGCACCTCCCTCCAAGCATGCTGTATAACTCTTGCCGCGTGTTCGATGAGGAACTTATGCATCTTCTCTTGCAACTCTCGCTGGTATTCTTCTTCTCTCTCCTCCATTAGAGGAATATATTCTTTGTCTTGCTCAGCGAGTTTTATCTGTATGAAATTGAATGTTCGTACAATCTTTCGATATTTGGCTAACTAAAAATATTACAGGAAATCAATATTCATTTTTTAATGAATTATGAATACGTCGCAGTTATTCAAACTAGTAATGATACTCCTTTGAGAAAATATTGGATATTAATTATTTTTTTTCTGGTTTCGGTAGACCTCCTCCTTGCTACATGTATATCATATTCCCATATTTTTATTCACGCCTACGTAGATCCCCATCGCGTCTCCCATGGACCCCAGGGGACCACTTTGGGAATCAGTGGTCTAACAAATTTCACGCGCTTTGGATTGATTAAAACGAGACAACGACGATTCGAACGCGATCCAATGACTATTGAAAATGATCCCAACAAATGTAAGGGAAATATTAACCTCCAAGTCTTCACATTTCTGCATTTCATCCTCGTATTTCTCAATGAACTCATCCAACTCCAGCTGTTTGTCGCCCATCTCCAGGTCGTATTTCTGTAGCCACGAGAGGAGCTGAGTCTCAACTTTGAATCTAAATAAAACGTTATCAGTTTTAGCGTTGCTCCTCTACGACCATCCACAACAAACATCTAAATATTTCGCCGGTTAATATTTTTTTAATGTAATGTAATAAAGTGGCAAACAAGCATGCAGTTCACATTGATGTTAAGTGATGACTGCAGCCTATAGACACCCACACAAAGACCAGAGGTCAAAATGCAGATGCGTTTCCACCCCTGAGACTTTAGTCCATACATACCCATCTAACCGGAACACGAAAGTTACAATTGTTACAAATACTATAACAAGACTGTTTTTATTAAGCTATTATTGAAATGATAAAAAAAAATTCAAGCATTAGAAACATCTGCCTCAGGCTGAATTAAATAAAATCAGTTCCCAAATTATCCCTCTACAGAATTCGCGTAAATAATTTATACGCATACTTATTTTACGCATCTTTATTTTAGTTACTAAAACCTACGTAATCAAAAATATGATAATCTTATTAGAATAGGGTAACAAAGCTACGTTGTGTCGTCGATGGGTAACAAGGAGTTTGTAAAATAAAATAAGTAGATATGCATTTATACTACGATACTTACAACAATGCTGTACGGAATCCTCTTTGGAAACTGATTTTAATTCAAACGGGGGCCGCAGTTCATAAAGTTATGTGGAAAAATATTGTTCAGTCTGTAGGTAAATAAATTTACAAATGTTTGACAAATAAACACTGTACCTATTCGGATATATAATAAGATATTCAATGTAATGTACTACGTGGCCTAAAACTAATTTATTCATAATTTTGAAATACGAATAATAAATGATAATTACTACTCTTAAATTCTTCTCTACAGAAGAAATACAGTGTACCTAAGTATGAAGTATATAAATAAAAATACGAGTAAACCTCCTCGCTCTTTGGTTCTTCTCGTCAATGAGGTGCTTCCGCAGAAGGTTCTCGTAATTCTCTTTGCTCTCCGCCTCTTCTTCCTTCAACATCTCGCTTTTGACCAAGTGTGCTCTGGTAGCCAGCACCATTTGACGGTCGGAGTCAAGACTGTATCAGACGGAAACGAAAGAATATTAGTAACAATAATAATTATCGTGATGCTCATTAATTTATGCAATAATATCATATGCCGAAGATCGGAACTGCTGGCGAAAGAAAATTGCTCAGGGAGTCTTGGCTCACGAGGCTATATTAAGTACATGAGCGCCTAGCAAATGAACGCGCTGTCCGACATCAACAAGAAAATCAGTCTTCAAAAAAATAAAATACGCCTACACTCACAACCCCACAGTAGGTATAAACCTGTGTCGTGGGTGCCTTTGTACACATACAACACACACACAAACACCCAGACCCGAAACAAATATCTGTAGGCCATATTTGTCCCACTGCGGGGATCGAACCCGTTGACTAGACGACCATTTGATTCGAAGGGTTGCCCTTCGAATCAAACACACACACACACGCTGGAGCTGGACTAACCGGGTCGTAAACCATTGGGTCATAATGTTTGCCCGATATGCGGACGTCGCTGTATCTCCCGAATTGGCCTTTTTAGCCATTCTAAAAAATGTTCCAACCTGGGACACTGTTCATAACATCTTTCGCAGATGTAAAGGCTATTGGTGGTTTTTTTTTTTTTTGGTTTTATGGCATCGCTATTACGCATATTGCCAGTGTCAAGTAAGTAAAACGATATTTCGTATTCGTATTTATTTATGCAGCGTAAAAGTTAGTAGAATACAGTCAGTCAATTATTTTTTAAGTATGTCAGTTAAGTGAGTTACAGTCAGTTATTCGAGTAAAGCGATGGCTACTTTACCAAAACATTAACAATGGAGTCTTGGAGGCAACCTGAAAGGTCGTGTTTTCGCACTGTTATTCTATTTCACTATACACGGGCACTGTAATAAACATATACAAATAAAATGCCACCAACTTTATTCAATATAATTTAAAAAACACCAAGAACATGAAATAAAATAAGAGCACCTTATGCCTCTTTCAAGGTTCTCGCCAAAACTTCCCATTGGTGGTTGAGTTCTAGTACTTTCAGTGTTGGAGATCGAGGGCTTACCTTATGTATCTACTGTCTAATGGCACCTAGTAACAGCACTATCGTACTCTGATTAGGTGGTCATTTACTGCCCTGTAATAACTATCAAACAGACTTCAGGCAGGCAACCGTATTTTTTTTACGGTTTGATTCCCGACTCCGAAATTTATTACATGTTCACATTTTCATTAAAAATGTGAACATGTAATAGATTTTAACCATATTGGCATAATAATGTAACGTACTAGCTGTTGCCCGCGGCTTCGCCCGCGTGGATGTCGTTTTATTAATGACTAAGAAGCCTATGTTCTTTCTCAAAGTCAGCTCTATCTCTGTACCAAATTTCATTAAAATCTGTTCAGTCGTTTGGACGTGAAAGGGTAACAGACAGACAGAGTTACTTTCGCATTTATAATATTAGTAGGGAAGTAGGGATTAGGTACATGTTAAGTACATTTTTTTCTTCAATTTGACGGTAGCGTCGTGATTCAAAACAGCTAGTTCATTCTCCAGTTGAGCAATGTTATCTGCTTTTCGTTTCATCGTTTCTTCGAAACTTTCGTTTTCTGTTTTTAAAGTTTCCGTGTATTCTGTAAACAAGGTATGGTCATTAACTAAAAAAAAATATATTATATTAGTCTGGGTTCGATTCCTGGGTAGGGGGTTATCAGAGATAATGGTGTAAAGTCCTTTATCTCTGGTTCTATTGAAATTTTTCCATTTTCTGGAAATTTCCCAATATCTCGAAGTTTGGTTATGTGCCCGGAGATGTCAACAGGTTCGCCACATGTTACATGGGCCAAAACGTAATCTGCGAATCGTGGGTGTTTGCATGTATACCTGAATGCATGCATTTACCTCTGCCTACCGTTTCGGGGATTACAGGCGTGAAGTTTCGTTCATATTATCTTATAAACTGACTAGAACAGTCAGTCAACCGAACAATGGCGGTCAAACCATTCCAATAGGTAATGACTCACGTCGCTGTTGTGGACGTCTTTGGAGAAGACTTTGTCCAGCAGTGGACGTCATTAGGCTGGAGTTATGAACAAAAAAATTGGAAAAGTTCAAAAAATAAGAAGCGAACACATCAGTTAAACAAAAGAGGCGTTGAGCAGGTAGGACATCTCGAGAGATACACGCAATACCGTCTCTACCATAAGGGCACTCGGGGCCAGTGCCCAGGGGGGGGCCCTGAGAGGGATCCTCAGAGGGCCCCGAAGGACCGACAATTTCTCTCACAAATATTACGCACTGTACCTACCTGGTTTTCTCGTTGCACGAACGTCGATTATTTGATCGACGTGATAATCTAGCTTTTGCACACGGCTTCGTTCGCGTGGAATTTAGTCTACCACATTATGTTTCGTGACGGATTATTTTAAATACATAATGGTAAAAATAATATATGGTAATAGAGGTACAATGAACGAGCTCGAAAGCGTGAACACCTACATGTTACTTTGACCTGCTAGTAAGTGTTTATCGGTTTTCTCCAATGTAAACCGTTATCATGTGTTGGGTAGGTTATATACTATGGTAGAGCTTCAGTGATGGAGCTCCAAGGCGTACGAGCACCACCGCATTTCCCAGCTTACATTTCCCTAAATGGTACTTAACGATAATATGATTAGATTATTATTATTCAGATTCAAGATGACGGTAAAACTTTTTCTTTCAAAATATGATATGGGTATAAATTTAGAGGTTTCGTGGGGTGTTGATTACAAAAATGGCATCCGTTTTCAGAACCAAGGTGGAAAATAGTTTTTTTTTTTCAAAATATGATATGTGTATCAATTTCGAGGTTTCTTGGGGTGCTGACTACGAAAATGGTATACGATCTGGAAAATGATGACATTTCCGTAATCAGCAACCCAAGAAACCTCGAAATTGACAACCATATATTACAATTTGGATATTAATAATGTCCGCCATCTTGGATCTGAAAAATGATGACATTTTCGTAATCAACACCGTTAGAAACCTCGACGATTTGGAAACATCTAGGCCGCTCGCAACCTCGCTGTAGAATACCAACCGTCGCTCATAAGAGGGGAGGACGGTGGGTGAGGCTATGAAATCGGGCGGGACGTCAAAGTCTCTATACGTAGTATTATTACAATTGTAGATAAAGCCTCCAAAAATTATTAAAAAAAAAAATCTATGTATAGTTGTATGTAACCTATACGTTGGAATGAGATAGATCGAGATTACCACATAACATGGTAGGGAAGAGACTCGTGGTCAGCAGTGGGACGTAACAAGGGTTGTTGCCATGTTACGTCCAACGCATTGATATATGAGTGATTGTGTGTAGTGTGTGTGTAATAAAACAGTGAAAAAAAAAGGAATTGTTCGCTTTCTTTCTGACATATCCAAAAGGGCCCCGAATTCTTGTGTGCCCAAGGGCCCCCGCATAGTTTAAGACGGCCCTGGATACACGAACCCTGATGGACTCTAGAAACAACAACATGGCATGGGCCATAGGCAAAAGAAGAAGAGGTCGTCTGAAGTACAGATGGACGACATGATAGCGATAACAGGAAAAGAATGGGGGAAGACAGCAAAAAGTGGAAAACAAGAATAACAAGAAGAACGCTTATAAGAAGACACAATGGAATTCGAACGTCGTTATCAGGGCCAACTTAACGAAAATAAAAGAAAATGTAATAGGGTTCGCAAAATCAAACTTTTTCAAACTATTATTTTTTTTTGTTTTAATCATCGATAAATCTATCGATATTTCATACTTTCTTCTCAAAGTCAAAATTATGTTGACTAATATTATCAATGAAGACTGAACCCTGTGTACCTAATCGTCTGGCAATTTGCATCGTCATGTCTCTGTGCTGTCCAAATAAATGTTTTCTATTCTTTCTATTCTATTCTAACCCTATAAACATCTGAATAAAACTAAAGGTTTCAATATAGATGCGTTGCCACTCCTGATACCGAAACTGTTATTTTCTCGCATTTTCTTACTTACCTATAAAAGCTAAGTACCTACCACAGCCGCTTTTAAATTGATAATAAAAATATATATTTTAGGTAGATTTTATTATTAGTTTTTTAGACCTAGTATCCTAATTTCATCGATGGATAAAAAAACTTACCTTTAATTTTCTGCGTTAGTTTTTCGTTAGATGCTTCCAGTTTTCTTGTGTTGAGCTTAGCAGCCAACTCCTCAGCTGCAGTGGTGGACATTTGGGTGACCATCAGCTCTCGGAAGTGTTCCAATGTCAGTAAATAATCCAGACTGGGCGAACCTTTACTCTACAATTATGTTCATGTCAAAGAACATTCATATAATTACAACTATATATGTTATTCTTAGTTGCGATCCGCCCCGGCTTCACACGGGAGCAATCACAGACCACCCATCCCATACATAAAAACCGGTCAAGTGCGTATCAGGCCACGCGCAGTGTAGGGTTCCGTAAGAACAGAGTAAGAAATGTAATGAAAAAAAATTAATGTTTTCTATGGAGCTGTTCGAAATTTTCGAGTGAAATACATTTGGTCGACTATTACTCGCAAACTTGTAATTCCAACATAAGCGTGATAGTTTTCCTTTTATTTTCATTATATATAGCTACTACTGCCGTAACGTTTGAATTTCTAACAACAACCGTTTAGTTGGTAGGGGGGTGGACACTTGACTCTAACGAAAATTTGCACTTTAAAGCTTTATAAGTCACGAACAGTTTACTAAATCGAAAAATGATGTTTGCACACCCGTAACATTTTTGAAAGAGCTATCCAACAATACCCCACACTATATGGAAATCGAAAATTTAAAAAAATATCCGCGCGTTACATGTAGGCGAGGTTACCCTAAATATTTTTTTTCATGTTTTTTTTTCTACCACTTTGCCGGCGTGATTAAGATGTATACTTATGCCAAATTTCAAGTCTCTAGTACTAATAGTTTTTGCGCTAAACCGCGGACGGACAGACAAACAGACAGACAGACAGACGGACACGGCGAAACTATAAGGGTTCCTTGTTTACTACGGAACCCTAAAAAGAGGGGATATGTCTGATGGTTGACTGGCAGAAAATGCTACTTAGCATTAAGTCCGCCTCATGCTTACAATTTTGTGCGTGAAAGTATAAATAAATAAATAGGTATGCCTTAATCGCCACTTATGGCATGCGGATTGGATACTACGTATAATTTATTCTTAACCCATTCTACGGCGCTACACGACAAATAAATACTGAGCAATCTGCTGGCAAGGCAAAAATATATTCACCTAGGTAATACAAGTAATCTTTAGTTTTAACATAACAGTCCATTTGACCTACAGAAAAGAATTGCCAGGCAAAGCATTGAATGTAGATGAAGTAGAGTAAATATTTTAAAAGGGGCAATATGTTTCTTGTCTTAATGTAGATACAATAAGTTACGAGTATTACAAACCTCACTCGCCTCCAAGTACTCCGTTTTCATCTGAAAGAACAATGTCAGATAAAAGTTCTTATAACATTTTTACTGGTTGTACACGTTTTTTTTATGTCTGAAGTTTGACTGACAAGCAAACGGGCCACCTGATGGAAAGTGGTCACCGTCGCCTATGAACATTTGCAACACCAGGGGAGTTGCCAACGCGCTGCCAGCCCTGAAGGACTCTTTTGACGCCATTTTGAATATAGTATAGCACCTAGGGAACACCTCAGAGGGAACCTCGTTCCACAATTTACACGTTCTGGGCAGGAACGAACGTGAAAACCGCACCATTGAGCACTTTTAGGAAAAGAGACAGTAGCACCAAGTCAAACAGTTCAGCAGAGCATTCACCATTTTAGAGACGGCAGACTTCCAATGTCTCTGCGCATACGTAGTACAACTCCAATCATGGAGCTCTCAGGAAATGAAGTGATTTTTAATGAGCCTTTGAATATAATTATGATTTGCGCCTGCTGTATAGGCACAAGTAAGGAGTTACACATACGTCCCGCTTGCACGGAGAAGGTATTTGAAATAAACGTAGAGAAGTGCAAAGGAGTGATTAAGGAAAGGGTTTCATGTGAAACGCGGCGCCTGATTCTTTATGTTTACAGTTTTTAAGGTACATTTGGGTTAAACAGCACGCAAGAATATAAAACGTCTAAATTGAATTAAGACTCTCTTGTAAATAATCAATATATAAACAAAATCAAACTTACGGATCCCAAAAGTATTTTTATTATTATTTTTGTAAGTAGGTATTATTAATATAAATATTAATATAACGATTAAAATGTAACTAAAATCATTGTACCTCTTTAATCATCTCCTCGACCTTGGGGCGAAGAGCCGGATAGCCGTTCATGATGTAGAGCAAATGGCCCAGTTCGGGATTCAAGCGATTCTTCAAGGATACATCACCCTGATATTAAGAAAAATATATTATGACTGAAGTAAGCAGCCTATGGCCCTAAGACCTCTGCCGTCGGAACGTGACGACGTCGACTAGCCGAAGAAATTTCTTCTAACTAGCGCAGTCAGTCAACCGAACAATGGCGGTAAAATAATAAACAAAAGTCAATGGGCCGGTGGTAAGTGCGATAACGCAAGATGGGCAGCAGCATTCTGCGATAAAACTACCCCAACTGCGATCGCTAATCCCCGTGCGATTACGGCATAACCCCTTTATGGGGAGGCTTTGGTCCAGCAGTGGACATATATTATTTCGGTTGAAATGATGACGATGAAGCAGCCTATAGGACGTTCCATATACATTCATACGAAGTTCTAGGGGGAAACCGGAGCAGTGTTTTTATAGCGCACCCAGATCTTTCTGATCATTCACTGGAATTGGCTCTTAGTATTGAGTCTTTTAATGTTGGTCTAATTAAAATGCTCAAAGCCGCTCAAAAAGCTATGGAGTGGACTATGCTCGGAGTTTCTCTACGGGACAGGATCCGGAACGAAGATATTCGTAGAAGAACCAAAGTAACCGACATAGACCGGAGTATTAGTACGCTGAAGTGGCAATGGGCAAGGCACATCGCTCAACGAACTGATAACCGATGGGCACGAAAGGTTTTCGAGTGGCAACGACGTGTAGGAAGACGCAGTACAGGACGGCCCCCCACGAGATGGATCGACGACCTAATCAACGTTGCGGGGAGCCGTTGGATAGGTACAGACCGTCCAGAACAGGTAATTGTGGAAGTCTCTGGGGAAGGCCTATGGTCAGCAGTGGACGTCTATAGACTTATAATGATGATGATGATGATGACTGAGTTGAAAGCAAAATCGTTTTAGCTAGTCTTAAAGGTCGCCTTTGTTATTATGGTACCATACAAACATGCAGTTCCATAGAGTGAGGGCGTCAGCACCACCGCATTACCTAATCTATCTGCCGCTAAATGGTAGTGTTCAGCACTATCGTGTTCCAGTTAGATGGTAATGTATGGCCCCAACTAAGGACTAAAGTCTTAGAGGTAGAATCGCATCTGCATTTTGACCTATGGTTTTTGTGTAGATGTCTATAAGGTGCAGTCATCACTTCACACCCATGTGAATTGCATGCCTGATTTCCACCATCGATATAAAAAAAACTATATATTTAAATTTTATTCCACCACCCTAATGCAATAAAAGCGATGCAATAAAATGTAAAAGAATAATCGAGTTTAGACTTCGGTAACTAAATAGAGTGACTGAACAAGTGATTCCAGTGGTCGCGGTTTCAAGTCCCGCCTGAAATCATTACCTTTAATAAATACTGTTTTTCGATAGCAATTTCCATATGTCTGTATAAACAAAAGCACTATTTCCCAGCATAACCTGTAGAGCTTTTTCGAAGTACAAAGCGCTTTTAAATTAATAACACGCATTCCGGGAAGCACCCATCTCTCGCAATTGCATAATGTTTTCCAGGTAACTGTGAGTGGGTGTTGCATCGGGTGGAGGGGGCGCGTCGCCCGGGCAACCAGCTCCCCCGGGCTGCCCGGGAAATGTAGCTCGGAATATTGTACCCAGCCCGTAATACAGTTACTGCATACGCTCTGTTAATTTTCCGATAAACGCTTTCATTACATCGAGGACGGTAGCTTAATTTAATGTAAAAGTTGTGTATTTTATGGGTAGCTTAGTCTTACTAGTCAATTTCATAGTTCCGACGTAACTGCTTGTTTACGGTGGTTTTTTTTATTAATAGAGTAAAGATCAAACAAAAATGCAGTTGACATAAATTATTCCTTCAAGATGTTTACTTTTTTTATGTAATGGAAGTGGCAAACAAGCATGCAGCTCGAATTGATGTTAAGTGATTACTGCAGCCTATAGACACTTACACGAACATCAGAGGTCAAAATGCAGACGCGTTGCCACTCCTGAGGCCTAAGGTGTTATGCCGCTGTGCCGGAAATTACAGAGCCGTACATTACCACCTGACCGGAACACTACAGTGCTGACTACCATTTATCAGCAAGTATATTAGGTAATACAGTGGTGCCTACGCTCGCGAACTATTTCACCGACGTAAATTGAGCGCAGTTAATCTGAACCTCTTAATATTCTAAACGCCAAATTTTATTAAATTATGATTCTGAAAAAAAATGGAGATGAAACATTACTCAAGAATATCAGATACTACGAAAGGATGTTAATTGAACCCAATCAAAGCTCCCATCCAAAATTCTGATGATTTGAATGTGAGGCAAGCTCGTGGTGGTAACCCTTAGGATTCGGCCCTATATTGGAACCTTAGATTTGGATGTCTTACTTAAACTAACGGGCTCGAGTGAATCAAAAATCCCCCCGGGACTCCTCCCCTCAGGAATAGTAGATATACTTACAGCTTTAATATCTTCCATGGCGGCCATATTGAGCAAGCTCGTTGAAAACAGCGGGTTGTCATACTGCTCAAAGATGAAGATCAGATCCTCCATGTGCTGCGTGGATAGGATCGAGCTGAGAATCCTGTACTCTTGCACCAAGTTTGGCAGACATAACGCTAGTTTGGTCTTGTACACCGCCTCGTCGAGAATCTTGGTGATCCTTTCAGCTTGGATGTGACATTCCAGGTCAATGGGTGAAGCAGCTGTAAAAAATGTATCTTTTAATTCATATATTACTAGTTTTCCCCACGGTGCATTTTAGGTACTAACATAATATTGCGACTATAAATTGAAATATACCTTTCAAGTGAGATCAAACTGCACGAAGTGTGCACGACGAATATCGCCAGTTATGTTTAGTCCCTTATTCCCACGTAATTGGTGGCGAGTCTTACAGGAGCACCGCTTAGTATTATGACAACGCGAAGAAAAGAGTAAACATTCTATAAGGAACCCTAAAATAGTGACAGTTCTTAATATAAAGATAAAGCGAAAATCTCGCTTAATCTTTATATTAAGGACTGTCACTGCAAAGGATTCGTTTGCATAAGGAATCAAAAAAAGCAGCCAGGCACCATAAGCTAGATACAGTATTCAGAAAACGAGCGTTACACTAGATCCAACACCCCCATTTTCCCGTCACGTTTCACAAACATGCCTCCCCTTTGATATTCCACGTTACAATGGGACTATATTTGCTGAACATGACCGCAAATATTGAAGCAAGTATCATACATGCATATTATAGCGAGCGTTATACGGACGGAGCTTTTTGAAAACTGTATTCATATTAAGTAAGTGTTTTACGTTATATATTTTGTGTTTCTATAGCTTAGCAGGAGCTTTTAATGTTCGACCTCTTAATTTATGGCAACAACACACACTGGAACTGTATTTCCCGAAGGGCTAGGCTAGATAAGCGCCGACACTAGATGGCTCGGGCGTTCGGTCACGCGCGCTTACCGAGGCACGTCCACATAGAACGAGCTGCCTCGCGCGGCAATTGCCTCGCTGCTCGCTGTGTGGACGCGCCTATTTAAGTTTAGTCCCATGTAATAGGTGAGGAACCTACTCTATCTGGACAAATCCCTAAATTCTAAAAGTAGCGCTGGAATTCTTCTCGATTGAAAAATTCCACTAAACACTTTCTTCCTGACCGGGGATTCTACCTCAGACTTTAGGGTAGCAGTAGTGACCTGCTGCTAACAATCAGTATAGGTACCACGGAAGCAGTTGTTAATTAAAGTAAATCACTTCCTACCTATTCTTTGTCTTACCTCACATACCTATAAAGGAGATGTTGCAAAAATGTATGGACCTCCGGCCATGTATTATACACAATATCATTAAACGGGCAAAATCAATATAAAAACGTTTTTTACTGCATATTTTCGCTTATTTAGCTTTGTTTGCAGTTACGAAACATTATTTGCAGTTAGAATTGCAACTAAAAACCAACATGGCGAATATGGCGGGCGATGTCATTTTGACATTTTATTTTTTTTTATTGTTTTTTGATTATATAGTACTTGTATAAAAAAGTAATATTTTTTAAATACTATCGAAATCGATTTCATGTGTTAATACTTAGAACTTAATACTAATCGATTTCCAATTTAAAGAAATTCATCGGAACTTCTTTAAAATTATGTTTGAATTAAATGTGTTGGTAACTCTAAAATATATTCTTGAATAAATTAATTATATTTTTTTTGGATTCTTCTTTAATTTACCCATTTTTTGAGGATGTGTACGAACCAGAGCCGTGCTCGCAACATCTCCTTTAAACTTTTAAGAACCCTGTAGCGATACCACACCGCGGACACTCCGCCAAAATTCCATACAAACGCTTAATTTGGTATTTATTACACAGACATCAATCAGTGACGTGTATTAACACGTGCACCTGTGTAGGTAGCACCTAGAGAATACCAAACGTCTGCCATAAGAGGAGAGGAGGTTGGGTGAGCGGGGAAATCGGGCTTCTCTGCCGATACCGAGCTGCGTCACTAGAGCCTATCAATGGTAAATAACGACCCAAGTATCATAGTGTATTTTGAACATAACTTACAATTATCTTTAGTAAAGTCTTCATCTCTCTCCTTCTCCCCGCTGGCTGCAGACCTGCTACTACCTGTTTTGGAACTCTCGGAGTATGTCGACGGTGATTGTAGAGTACCAGATGAATGCACATCCATTTAACTACACTTTATATATATAAAATTTAATAAATTGTGTTTTTATATAAAATATTTGCAAAATTGCGGACTTGTGTCGAGATTGTTTGATTGACAGGACTGTTGTCATGGTGTCATGGTAACCAGTTAGGTGAAAGTTTCCTTTGGAGAAATTGAAGTACAGTCCTCACCAAGAAATAATGCACATCGATTTTAGGACAGAGATTTCGGCTCTGTAGAGCGTTATCCCTTTCGCACACTACCTTTGTGACATTTGACGATCATTTTGATCAAATGTTGACCAATGCTGCTAATACTGCACTATCAGTAAATACTTACGTAGGCAGTACGCAACAGAGATAACGCTCTACGAAGTCTACGAAGTCGAAACTGGGCGATTGTCACTTTCCTATTTCTTGGTGGGGACTGTATATACCTACAGTGCTCAACAATAAGTATTGCACATCGAACCTTGGAAGGAGACTTCGGCTTATTTCGGGTCTGTAGAGCGTTATCTCTTTCGCACCGTACCTATTTGAAGATTGTCCACCATTTTCACCTATTTTTTACCAATACCGGACTGTCAGTGCTTACGTAGGCAGTGTGCAACAGAGATAACGCTCTACGAAGTCGAAACGAGCCGATTGTCTCTTTCGCAGGCTTGATGTGCAATATTAATTGTTGAGTTACATATAGTAACCTAGCTGGTTACCATGACAACAGTCCTGTCAATCAAACAATCTCGACATCTCATTTTTTGCTTGGTACTCATTGATTGCTGTAGGTATACGTAGTATTTGTATACTCTTTGGTAGGTATTTTATGGAAAGACTAGCAGCTGCCCGCAACGTCGTCTGCGTGAAGGCTCTACAGCACCAAACATACTTAAGATGCCAGTGTCGCTTTAGCATTATTAGCAAACAACTTTTAAAATAGTATTAAATTAAAAGTATAAGTTTTTTTGCAAGCAAAGCAAGTGAAGGGAGTCATATAGGAATCCTGCTGAGTTCAGTAGTATTATTACATATTCTCTGGTTCAGTCATAAGATGTGACTGAAGGAAATAGACAAAATAATGTAGGAATATATTCCCGGACACAAAAGAGTAAAATTACGTACAAAGGTATCAAACCTTACAACACTTTCCTTTACACTACGTTGATAGTTATTCTGCTAGGAGCCAAAATGTAAAAAGAGACAGGACTGGTAAAGCGGTAGCAAGCGATGTACAGTTGCCCGTGTGAGAAGCAACTTGTCCTGAGGTTAACAACCGCTGACCTCAGTGTCTGCCCCTAGGACTTATTGATGGTCATCGCGAAGCAAACATTCAACTGTACGCGCTTGAACTGGAATGTGTAGTTATGCGGTATGAGGGGAATGCGTGGTATAAATACTGCCTCGCCAATTCCGGGTCCCGTTATACAACTTCGGAGGAGATAAGTTCCGAAGAAGCATAATCGGGACACCTACCTTCAGCTTGATGGTATGCGATGGAAGTCCGCTTACTGACAGGAAGTTCAAAAATGCCATGGGATAATGTGTGGCGTCATCTTGCTCGACGACAGTATTTATGGAGGTATAGACCACTTCATTGCCTATTAATTGCTGCAGCCTGATCATTTTTGGGCGTCAAAATGGCCCGCTTACACACCCAAAACGTCGTTTTCTGCTGTTGCGGTATACGACTAATGTCCCCGTAGACACCGAGAATGAGTTCTTCTCTCCTGGAAACACCACCTATCCACCTCTCTCTTCTGGAAGAGTGCTTCCGCGAAGACTTAGAAGGACATCGGAAAATTCTTGAGCTCGTGCATTGTCGTCGAGCCGAGCTCTCATATTAATGGTCAAGCGCAGCGTAAGTACGAACTCGTTAAGATCGTTTCAACAAAGCATTCATCTCGTCAGCCCTCGATCTTCGCGTCAAAACGGGAAGCGTTTGCCGGAAATCGTCAGTGAACAGTAATGTGACACCACCCACTCAAATGTTCGTTCCTCCTGCAGGGTTCTGTCCACGGCCTCAACTGCCTTTCAACACTTTACAACACTTGTATACTCATCCCATACAATCAGAGAGCAATCCTTAAGCACGTGTCCCTTATCACTGTTACATGACACACCAAAAACAGTAATTTCGGCGCTCTCTAAATAAAACAAAATTTTAAACATGGCATGTACTGTCTTGATATCCGGAAGTAGTGTGGCAGCAATTCCCCGCGACGATACAGCAATAGCAATTTTGCCTTGGCTCCTGACCTCTGCAAGTATGCCAGTGATAACCAATGTTTTTCCTGTTCCACCAGGAGCATCCAAAATTCAGGAGAAAAACATTTTACCCTCGTTTTGCCCCACGCTTTCAAGGACGGTATCATAAATTTGTTTTTGCTCTGAAGAGAATAAAGCGACATGGTCATTTCGCCCGGATCGTAATTTGTCTCAGCGTTATACTCCCAATTTCTACGGTCTTGATGCGGTGATGATTTGGGGAGCTGGTAACCCATATTCGATAGTTCAATCGGTGGTGGAAATTACCACATCTTAAAATGAACTAATACAGGTGTTCAGCATGCGTTCATTAGTTACTTCGACTTCATCTCCAGTAGCACGTGTCTCAAAGCTCGTAGAAAATCTTCAGACAGATGATGGCGATATTTCTCCGTCACTGACGCTTGCCTCCGCGAGGGTGTAATCCCAGTTTTGGTAACCGTCGAGAAGGTGACGTGCTACACAGGCTGCGCGGTAAGTGGGATACTCCACGCCATCAAATATCCTCAGAAAAGTGAGATACGTTGGGCCTCGGACCGTGTGAAGTAACAATCACAGGAAATAGCTTTCGCCATAATTTGGATGCACGGTACCTATAACCCTTACCCAATGAGGTGTCCTTGAAAATTCTCGGATATTCATGCAAAATTAGAAGTAAATCCATTAAGATCCATTACTTTTTGAGTTTAGCTCGCACATACATACAGACAAACAACAACAAACAAAACAAACACGATATTTGGCTTCGATATCGATAGTAAATCACACCCCAAATATTCTTTAAAACAAAAAAATCAATATATAGATTTGACTTTCCTACAATTTCAAAGATTTACAGCTCTTCCCCCGTAGGAGATAGCGTGATAATATGTAGCCTATATGTTGACCGGACCTGTTAGTATTAATTAGCAAAATTTTCTTCAAATTTTGCATGAATATTACTAACAGGCGCCATTTAGTAGGTACTTTTTTAGTTTAGCCCGGACATACATAGAAACAAACAGACAAAAATCTGAAAACTATATTTTTGGCTTCGATTTCTATTGTAGATCACGTTCCAAGTATTCTTTTAAAAAATATTCAATGTACAGTTTTGACTTACCTACGATTTTATTAAATGTAGAGATTCCCGTGGGAATGAGGGATTTTCCCGCAGTAAAAATAGCCTAAATGTTGGCCAGGCTTAGTATCTACCACAAAAAGTTTCATTCGAATCCGTCCAGTATCTTCGGAGATTACCCTGGACAAAGGGACAAACAGACAAACAGACATACAATAAAATTAAAAATAATTGAAAAGTGTTCTAATACTATTTTAACATCGCCCCCAATTAGTTTTTCGTAAATATATACAATGTACAGACACGCGGGTTTTACTGTTTTATTATATGTATAGATTTGACAAATCGGGTGTGGACTTCGGCAGCTCAGTTGGAAGAGCGGCTGGACTAGATTCCCACTGGCCGCGAGTTCGAGTCTCGCCTGAAGTCAAATTTTTCTTTCCATTTTTATTTTATAAAATATCCCATTTCACTAGCATGTATTATTACGAAAAATAATATAAAAACAATCACTGTAGATAGTTTTATAATAATATTCACTAGCTGAGCCGGCAAAAGTTATTCTGCAATACTTGCAAAATAAAGCCACAGTCGTAAAATAAATAAATAAATAACAATCCAGCGGAATTCATTGACCACCACGGACGGTATTGGTCAAAATTTGATAAAACAGGCGCAAAATTAATAATAAAGATTAAAAACATTCAACAAATAGGTAACCAAAATTGACTAATTGACTAAAAATCAATGAGCTTATAAATACAATATCATTGAATTAAATCAATGCCCTCGGATATAGACAGAACAACGAATCAATCGGCCAATCAGTTGATCAACTCCACAATTACACCAAGCTTGATGCCCGGTCGAGATGCTCAAGTGGGATGCGGGACAAAGGGTGACGAACACAAATCAATAGTGCATGGGTTTATTTATTTCCACGAATCTCCACGTTGCCCTGGATACGGGGGGAGTGCTGACACTCTTAGCCCAGGGCGCCTAGATACCTAGGGCCGCTGCTTTCGCATAAATAAATATTGTTACAGTTACACATATTACAAGGTTTGTGGCAAACAAGCATGCAGCTCACATTCATGTTAAGTGATGACTGCAGCCTACAGACACTTACACAAAGATAAAGGTCAAAATGCAGATGCGTTACCACTCCTGAGGCCTAAGGTGTTATGCCTCTGTGCCGGAAATTACAGGGCCGTACATTAACACCTGACCGGAACACGATAGTGCTGAACACTACCATTTAGCGGCAAGTAAATTAGGTAATGCGGTCGTACCTACGCCCGCGAGCTCCGTCACTGAAGCTCTACCACCAGTAGAACTTCCCTGTAAACTTGTTAAATCTAGCAAAAAATCCAAGAACCATCTTTGTCTAGTCTAGCAACCCTAACTGCATGTTACCCCCTCGCCTCGCCACCTACGCAGCTTACCTGTTGCTATGTAACACCTCTCCACCCGTTTGCTCGATACGTACCAATGTATCGTGTGCACGTAGCGTACAGTTTCTGCGTAGTTAGTGTTCATTACCAAATATCCAAAACTAGGTATGTAATTATGTATTTTACTCTTCTCAGGTTCAAATTAAGATGAAACATGCATGGCCCAGCGGCTGGTGTAGATCATAAGCGATTTACTCGGTTAAGCACTACGGGTGCGATCAGGTAGTGTGATGGGTGACCGCTAATGGCAAATTAAATGCGCGTTTCCGTGGTTCGGACTGCACGTTAAGCCGTCGGTCCCGGTTGCTATCTTTAGATAGCAGTCGTTAGACCTTGTCGGAGGCCTTATAGGCGGTTTGACAACATCCGACAGCGGTGTGGCCACTAACCCACCCACCTCCAACAATCTCCAGGAGTAAGGAGTAAGCTCCAGGCCTCCCCCTAAAACGAGGAGAGACTCGTGCCCAGCAGTGGGACGTATAATGGGTTGCCATCATTATTATTATTGTTATGCACCATTTTTAAGTTAGATCTTAACTAATGTAACAGTGAATACTGCTTATAATTTCACTGAGTAGTTTTTCTGCGATGCGCGTAAAAACAGGTAGGTATCTACAAACAGACATTTTTGGATCTACTGACCCTTAATAAACTCCGCATAATTGTTTTCTTGTCTCCTATGTTTTAAGAGAAAAGAAAACATTCTAGTGATGTACTTAACTAAGTATATTTAATTGTTTAATATAGTTTTATTTATTTTTGTAGGTGACGATAATTAAGTACATTATTTATTACATTTACCTAAATTGTCGTAAATAGTGCACCTACCTTCGTCTTTTGTTATACACTTTAAATTTTTCTTTTGTAACTAGACACGTCATAAAAGAACTTTTGAATTTCTAATTTTAAAAATTTTTACTGTACTGAGATACTTATTAAGTATGTATATAGTTATAGCACAGTTAAGTTGGTCTTATCACAGTATAAGAAACACATTAAACAGTGGTTTTTCATTATTTTTATAAAGATATAAATTAGATACAACAGGTAAATTTAGTGGTGTCTATAAAATATACTCGTAGATAGACTATTTAATGGAAAAAATGCATCCAGAAGATGTCTTACAAGTCCGAATAAAAATTATTATAAGGCAGTCTATCACAGTCATAATTACCATAACCAAATCCAAGTTGAATTGGATTTGAATTCGTAATATCTGAATCAATCTAGTTGCAATACAAGCAGCTGTAAAGGTCTTCGCACATTACACCGACTCAACGCCGACTCAACTCCAACTAAACTCACAGTATGGCATTGAAATGTAAGCTTTATATTGTGTTGTATAAGAGTCAATTTGTCAACTTGTAAGTGAAAGGTACATGACGCGTTCGCCTATTGACTGTCACCGACCCCTTTGCCTTTCGTCAGAGAATATGTAATAATACTACGTATAGAATGGACACTTCGACCTCCGACCCCTTCTTATGGGCGACGGTTGGTATTTTGTACGTGCACACAGGTGCACGACACCAAAATAAACGTTTGTATGGAATTTTGACGGAGTGTCCGCGGTGTGCTTTCGTTGTCGACGAATCGGACACGAGTCGATAATGTGCTTACGGCTAGCCGACGAAGCGTTGCCAACTCGTTGCCAAACAAGATGAAATTCGAATAACGACTGATAGATCTGGTTGATCTTAATCTAATAGACGCGCTTCCCACTCGTTGACGATGCACTGCCCACTCATTGACGCCATGTTGTCCCCTGGTGACCGATGCATTGATCGCCTAGTGGACGACTCGTCGATGACTCGATAGTTCTAGTTGCAACTACTAACTACAGGATTGGCGTTAAGTCGGTGTAATGTCCGAAGACCTTTAACATGGAAAAGTTTGACGTATAATTTCTTATTTGTTACAGTGTTTTCCTCACCCGAACATATAATTGACAAGAATCCAAAATGGCAAAAGGGAAAGTGAACAAGCTGGCGAAGATGTCGGACGAGGAGCGCGCGCGGTACCTGCAGCATCGCGCCGACTTGGAGGAAGAGGCGCGCAGAAGGAAACGGGAACTCATTGCTAGATTTATTAAGGTAGGTTATTAAGGATAACTATGCGTAAGAGATGCGCGTCCTTGGTGCGCAGAGTGCGTGGGAGTACCAACAGCATTCTGAGCATGATCGCTAGTAGATGAGATTGTCTGTAGGCATATTAACCATTGTTGTGTACTTGTGTAGTATCAAGTGGAATGATACGGACATAAGTAAAAAAAATGTTTGACAGAAAGAAAATATTTTCTATTTCGAGTAAGATTTTACAAACATTTTTAGTAAAACAATAAAAAACAATAATTACCTATAGTGAATAACTATAACATAAAGTAAAAGTAAAACAGATATTATGTAAAGTAAAACAGTGATAAAAAACTTACAGTTAAAATATCATTAAAAAAAATCAATTCCTTTAATTATAGATAGTACTAGAGATGCGCCGAATATTCGGTTGGTATTCGGTATTCGGCGTATTCGGCATCTTTTCCATTATTCGTATTCGGCCGAATTATTCGGTTTTGGTGCCGAATATTTATATTTTATTGGCTACACGACTCTATATAACTACAAGATAAAAAAACCTTTGTTATTTTATAAGCCAAAGAAATCCTACAAAGAATGTGTTGAATAAATCTAATAAAATAATTCCATTAAATAACATATCAACATTTATTTTGAAACCTCAAATCAACATATTCCTAACCTGTAGCCCTGTAGTTACATGCAGTCAACATTTATATTAAACCATAAATCGGCATTTATTTTTCAACTTTTATAATTAAACATAAATTAAAATCAAGCTATACCGAGCCATCCCAGTCTACTCTCAGTACTACACAATAAAATAAAAAACGCGACAAAACAATGAAATGGTAAACCGAATAATTCGGCCGAATATTCGGTTCGGTATTGGTTAAACCGAATAGTATGCGGTATTCGGTTATTCGGTGAAACCACTAAGGCGCATCACTAGTACCTACCTATTTAATGTGCTTGAATAATGTGAATTGTAACTAACATAGTTCTAATTACCTACAACTTTACTAACAAAATGAGTCTCTGTTGATTAATAAACGAATTATATTATTATTATTTATTATTTACTATTATTGCAAGATCTGCGGTGTATCACTCACCGATCGCGTCCGTAATGAAGATGTAAGAAAGAGACTTTGTGTGAATGATAGTATCGGTGTAAAAATGAAAAAAGGCATGCTCCGATGGTTCGGGCATATAGAAAGAATGTCGAATGAGCGAATGACTAAACAGATATACAATGCGAATGTGGATGGTTGAAGAGGCCCAGGAAGACCAAGGCTGACCTACCATGACCAAATAGGTCGAGTTCTGTCTGATGGTGGGGTCAAAAGTCTTAGGAATCGGCGTGCATGTATGAAGAGAATGATGAAGGTAGACGAGGCACGAGAGGTTTGTCAGAACCGGGATGTCTGGCGCTCTACACTCTCTGCCTACCCCGTTAGGGACCTGGCGTGAAGATACATACATACATACATACATTATTTACTATCTGTACCCACGAATTCGTCCGCGTAGATACTCAACAATAATTTTGTTAAATTCTACGCAAATGAAATCGCGGGCACATCTATAGCTTTTATAAAATTTGGGCACTGTATTGAATAAATACGCTTTGCCCATTCTATAACTGAGTTAAATATATCGAGAGCATCATAGCAAAACCAATTAGTGCGCATCAAAGGGCGAGTGGAGGGCGGGAGGATTAATTCCCCCCCCTTTTCACCCGAAACCGTTGCATGCGTATATTGAACGTCAGCCATATTGCAATGTGAAACAGACAGCTCGTCAAATTATATTACATCTATCGTGTAAAGGACTTACTTCGAAAATACATCTATAATATGTATCCGTCTGGTAGATTATTTAAGTAATAAAAATTGCAAATCAATATGCAGTTCACGTGAATTACTTCTACAACCTATAGACATCTACCTACATAAAAAACAGAGCCCATACATGAGCTGTATATTATCACGTAGTCGTACCGACTATCTACACGATAATCTACAACTTACTTAGTACTAAGTACCTAGGGACCATCTAACAGCAAGTAGGTACCTAAATTAGATACTTAATGTAGCGACCTTGACCTCCTTGGCTGGAGCTCTACTATATTATACTCTAATGAAGTCTATTGTATTATAATTATGGTCGTAAGTTTAACCTATTTTCAGGGAAATGAATAACTTAAAAACCGACAAAGTGATGATTTATACATGAATTGAATAGATATAACGTTTGATATTTAATATACCTATTAATGAATATCGAAATCGTAGAGTCTATCTCCGGAGTGTTCTATCAGTTTTTGAAGGAGTTTTTTTCCGTAAATAAGTTTACGGTATATTATACATACAACCCAAGCTTATAAAGGTGTGTTAAAATAGCTGTCTATTTTAACAATTTATATTTTCAGAACAAATTAGATAAAGAAGAATCCTACAGCAAGATGAACACAGCAAAAATAAATCAAGAATGGCGGTATATCCTGCGCAGGATAAAATGCAAGCAAATGGCATTGGAAATTCAGGTAACTACAAGTACAACCCATGATAACATTACTCTTTAAGTAGTTTTTGCAAGAAAAAAATATAGGAACTGGGTCAAACTCTGGCACGCAAATTCAGTGTATTCATCTAGGTAACTTTATACACTTATAAGTAATACAGTAACGGATGGGCTCGTTGCAAAGACAGTGAAACTTCTTTTAATCTTTTAGTAGGTAGTGTTCTCTGCATAGGTTCTATGTTTTAGTTTGTGTGTTTAAATGAACAATTTTTTTTATTAATACCTAATGGTGCTTTTTTGGTGATTGTGTCTGCTATGATTCTGGTAGCTAAGAAGGAAAACCAGAGTATCAGAAGGAAAATGGTAAGAAAGCTTTGTACACTATGGGCTCTAGTTTTTCTTTTTTCAACCCTTTCGGATCCTAGTGCGTTCCCGAAGAGGCATATATTTTTTTTGTTTATACACAACAAAGTTCTCGCGAGTGTATATGGGCAACACTGTTGTTTATTTTTTTTTGATCTGGTTGCGCTTATTCTTTTTTTTTCTGCTTTATGTCTGGTTGTCTATAGTTAGGTAGTGGGATTATAGAGACGAGGACTACCTCGTTGGCTCAGTGGTCGCAATCGTGATGGTGACACCTGAGGTCCCGGGTTCGATCCCCAGGTCAGGAAAATTTGTTATTGTGTTTTTTCTGTGAGAAAATTCCTAGTAATAAATAGCCCGGAGTCTGGTACCGGATTTCTCTCCGGTCGTGTCGGATTGCCGTCTCATCGGACTATGAGAGTGAGGGAATAGAGAGTGCACCTGTGTTTGCGCATACCTGTGCACTAAAATATCTCCCGCGTAGTTGGCTAGTCTCCGTTGAGATTGGCCGCCGTGACCAAAATTCGGTCTGGAGGGGATATCATTTCTGTCAAGGATATCTGTATAGGCTATCATTCTGGAAGGCATCTTCCTAAAAGGCCTCGATTACAATGAAACTTAATGATTTGCATTTACGTCTTCCTAAACTTAAAATTCTTCTTCATTCATCATTTGAGTAGACTCTTGGATAATATCTGCCACACCCCGCTTTCTGCCCACTCCAAAATGAATTTGACATGAACTTTTTATCTACCGCTAAATGAAAGTATAGGGCACTGTCGTTTATTTTTTATGTAATGGAAGTGGCAAACAAGCAAGCAGTTCACATTGATGTTAAGTGACAACTGCAGCCTATAGACACCCACACAAAGACCAAGGTTAAAATGCAGATGCGTTACCACTCTTGAGGCCTAAGGTGTTATGACCGGAATACGATAGTGCTGAACACTACCATTTAGCGGCAAGTATATTAGGTAATGCGGTGATGCCTACGCCCGCGAGCTCCGTCACTGGAGCTCTACCACCAGTGAAATTCGTGTTCCGGTTAGATGGTAATGTATGGCCCCGTAATAACTATCACAGAGACATGACACCTTAGGTCTCTGGGGTGGCAACGTACCTATCTATATTTTGACCTCTGGTTTTAATGCAGATGTCTATAGGCTGCCATCTTCACTTAACATCAATGTGAGCTGCACGCTTGTATGCCACCTGTTTTACATAAAAAAAATTATGCTATCAGTTATAACTTACATACCTAATTGCTCTGTGTACATTAAACTCATGTTCGTCAGCTACCTCTAAGGAAAATGACGGAAATTCATGCAACAGTGGAATATAATCCAGGAGTTTCCACGAAACGCCCGCTCGCATTTCAAATGAAATTGGAAGCAGCGATATTTCACGGCTTGTGATTTCTAAAGGGAAAACTCCCTTCTTTCCAAAATTATTTAGCAAATAACATTTTATATCGGAAACATTTCTATAGAAGTCCATAAATGTGTCGTACTATATGGAGCGAAAGCGTTTCCGAAAAAATGATAACTAAGTATGTGTACGTAGGTATACCTACCTAATGTTAATATTATGTTTTTATTTTTGTAATGTTAAGCATAAAGGTAGTTCACATGGATAGTAAGTAAGTGAATACTGAAGCCTATAGACTCCTACACAAATACTGTAGAGCAAAATGCAGATGCGTTACTACTAATAAGATCGGCTTTATGCTGAATTGGGGGCCATTTTGTAACAACCATGATAAATTTGTGTTTTTAGTTTTACTTAGTTCTAACTTGTTGTTACAAATAAAGATTTTCTATTTCTATTTTTCCATCATTGGGTATTTGTTGGTCCCGGTACGAGGCCCAAGCCCGTGAGCCTCGGTTCAAACGGCCGTCAAAGGTCAGCTCTAACGTGATCCGCTTAGGTGGGTAATTACGGCCTTGTAATTGCCGGTACAGAAGCAAAACACCTTAGGCCTCAGGAGTGGCAATACATCTCTCATTGAAATCTGTTTTCATGTAGATATTGATAGGCTCCAGTATTACTTACCATCAGTGTAAACTGTATGCTTCTTTGCTACTTTATGACATAAATTTATTTATATATCTTTTCCGCCAGGGTATGACGAAAAGCTTCAATTTTCTGATAGAAAGAAAAGATAGGCTCCTGAACTCTCTCATGAAAGCCACTGAGGAATCGGATGAGCAGCACAGGCGAGCGTTTCAGGCTCATACAGAAGATTTGAGCTACTTCTTAAGTAAGTTTGCCATTGTAACAATTATATAATTTTATTATCTATATCAGGACTTCCCAACCTGGGGGGCACGCCCCCCTGGGGAGGCGTAGAGAGATGTCAGGGGGCGCGGCGTAATATGTACAAAAATTACATTACCAAAAAAATAAATTAAGGAGTAGGTAAATTTAACTGCTCCTAATTGCCATTCCATCGCTGCTGTATAAGGTTCTATAAATCACAACACGACTTGTGACACGCTCCCCGCCTTACCTTCCCGCTTGCATCCATCTGTCGTGTCACTCAATTGCGTGCCGTACCCAGGTACCGTACCGTAGGTATTAGTATCGAGAACCTATACTCGACTCGGTTCTGTTAATAGGTCGTTCGCATAAAAATCCAAGTTCCTCCAGCAAGTAATAATGCGTGGTAAGCCAGTAGGTACAGATATTTTTTTTGGAAAAATAGTTACATGATTAAATTAATCAAAAAAAGACGAAAATATAATAATAATAACAGCAGGACAAATAAATTACGGGTGATTTGAGGTCGGGAAGTGGGAAGACTTGGGCTTTTTAGGTTTAAAACGGATTTATTACCATTTCAGGAAAAACTACAAGTTCTACTATAAAACCTTGAATGGCAAAGTTGTAGGCCATAAAAAGAACTACAACTTTTCTCTTCACACTTTTTTCACATAACCTCAAAATAATTAATTTAATTAATAATTGCGAAAAAGCCAAAACCCCGACATTTTGGTTTTTCATTTTTCTCTCACACAAAACAAATCGGGTTTTTATGAAACTTGGCGAAAATGTTCGCTTTTATATCACAAATGTCCATTAGTTAGATTTTTTGCAGAATCGTGATAAACCTAAAAAGCCGATATCCTCCCACTTCCTGATCTCAAATCGCAAATCGTAGTTTACGTTTCCTTTTATTTTTATACGTTCTGTTCCTTGGTCAATGGTTATCATACTGTTACTATTTTCTATAATTCTTCATCAATTTCAAAGCTATCTGCACTGGCTAATGGTTGGTCTTTTCATCATCATCATTTCAACCAAAACACGTCCACAGCTGGACAAAGGCCTCCCTCAAAGATTGTCACAATGAACAGACCTGGGCCGCCCACATCCAGCGATTGCCCGCGTCCTTCACCAGGTCGTCGGTCCATCTTGTCGGAGGCCTGCCTATAATTCGCCTTCCGGTACGTGGTCAGTTCTTCGAGTTATGTGCCCTGCCCACATAGCTCGAAATCTAGTTGTAATAGTCTCACTGTTCGGTGAGCTACGTCTGTAACTTTGGTTCTCATGCAGATCTCCTCATTTCTAATTCGATCTCGCAGAGAAACTCCAAGCATAGCTCTCTCCATTGCTCTCTACATGACCTTGAGCCTTCTTGTGAGGCCCATAGTGAGCGACCAACTTTCTGTTCCATATGTCATCACTGGCAACACACACTGGTCAAAGATCTTTTTCTTAAGACAGGTAAGTTTAGGTAAGTCGTACGAGAAGATGTATCGCAGCTTCCCGAACGCTGCGCAACCGAATTGGATTCGGCGATTGACCTCTTTTACAAAATTGTACTGACATTTGACATGATCTTCGTCTTATCTATGTTCATTTTAAGGTCCTCCCAACGGGGAGGCCCTATTGAGGCTATTGAGCTTTGTGCCAATTTCTTCCAGTCATGACTACGATATCATCCACAAATCTGAGGTGGGAGATGTACTCGCCGTTAATGCTGATGCCGAGTCCGTTCCAGTCCAGAAGCTTGAAGACATCTTCCAATGCAGCAGCGAACAGTTTCGGAGATATAATTGCAATGCAATTGCATAGGTTTCGAGTTTTGATCCTGAAGTCGATCTGACATAGTGGCATTTTCGTACAAGCTCATCAGCACCTCGATGTATCAGTAGTCGACTTGGCACCACTGGAGTGACTGTTACACAGTACCAATTTTAAATTCCAACTGAATCGAAGGCCTTTTCATAGTCCAGGAATGCTAGGCATAGGACCTGGTTATATTCTTCTGTCTTCTGTTTAACCTGCCGCAGCGGGTGTATGTGGTCTATGGTACTAAAGCCTTTACAGAAACCGGCTTATTCAGGAGGCTGGAAGGCGTCGAGTCTGCGAGGTAGACGGTTCGAAATCACTCTCGAAAACAGCTTATAGACGTGACTCTTCGCGGGGGCTTTAAATTTTTAGAAGAGTATTGTCACCTTTTTAAAAAAACAGTATTACCATACTTTTGTGCCACACTTGTGGCGTTTTTCCCTCGAGTATGACAAAATTGAACAACTTTTAAAGAGCTTCTAATACTGGCCTTCCACCTGCTTTCAGGAGTTCAGTAGTAATTCCGCCATCATCCGGCGTTCTGTTGTTTCTGAGCTTTTTTAAGAGCAGCGCTAATGGGTGGTCTTTTATAATTAAAATGTAACTTAAAAATGTCACGGAGTAATAATCAAAGGCAAAGTCAGTTATTGACATAGGATTAGCACGTTGAAGTGGCAGTAGGTCGGTAATGTCTACCCAAAAATTGTTGAAGCAGACGTGTCCTAGAGAGGAGACCACGTCTAGGTCGCCGTAGTGTAAGAGTCTTTGTGCTGACAACTTTAGGAGGATAGAGATTTGTGGCGCGACCTGAACGAGGCCTCCAACTGTGGACGGTAATAGCCTGTTGATTGATTGATAAGAAATGTAAATGTGATTCAAATTCAATACAATTATTTAACTTTAGGTATTTCAACTTATTTGAAATACCTAAAGTTAAATAATTTAATTGATAAAAAAATGTGCGATCCTAATTTTTGTTGAAAGTTACCTAAGGGGGGCATGAAAATATTATTTTTGGCTCGAGGAGGCTCGGCAAAATAAAGGTTGGGAAACCCGGCTCTATATATTTACCTAGCTTATACATTTATAAATAGTATAGTTTTACTGTATTGTATATATGTATTGTGTTATCTATGTATGATATGGGCCCTGGTTTCCTGAAATAAATTATTAAATAAATAAATTACTTACCTATTATGTACACTAGCTGTCCCGGAGTACCTTGTATCAGTTGCATTGTGTTAGCAGTATGAAATAAAATTTAATACGATATATCCTGATTAGCAGGTATCTGCTAAATAATAAGAAATATGTTAGGCTGGGTTGCACCAAGACGTTTGTTAAATTTAAAGCTATTGTAACATTTCATATCCTTTTCTAACTTAAAGAAATCTGTTAAAGTTAGAGAAGGATGTGAAATGTTACTATAACTTTAACTTTAACAAATATCTTGGTGCAACCCAGGTAACTTTTTTGCACACTTAGTGTACAAAAAAATTTACTGCTTCAGTAGTCTAGTGGTAGCAGGCCACTACTCGCTGGGGACCTGAGTTCGAACCCGGGTCGGGGACTACCAGAGATAAAGGTGTGTCTTTTATCCAGTGGCATAGCTATAGGGGGTGGCGGGAGCGGCCCGTACCGGGTGCCACGCGTTTGGCGCAACACAAAAGCATAGCTGCATAGCACATCTCTGGTGGAAAAGCACCCTTAGGGTTCTTTTTCATGTGGGAAGATGTGAAATCTATACGAAAATATGTGACCGTTTCCACCGACACTAACGGCCAAATACTGAAACGTCACTTAAGTCTAAGTGGGACTTAAAAGTCTTCCGTCTCTATCAAACACGTACAAAAGACAGGGATGCCTTATATTTGAGGGTTGCTCAAAATTAAGTGACGTTTGAGTATTCCGCCATAAGCTAATGTAGCTGTACGAGGACGATGCGCTATTATGATGCGCAGCCGCAAAGTGCGCGGCATACTGTAGGTACTCTGCTCTGCACATAGCTACACCACTCGCAATGGGCCATATCCATAGCTCGTATCCATAGCAGAGAACATGTAATTCCGTAGCACGCATCCATAGCACACATCCTTCCATATAAAAAAATATATCTTAGTTGAATCCGTTTCGTCCGTGCTAAGCACCAACGAATTTGATTGGTGGATAACAAACGCATCCATAGCAACGTAGCATGGCACATCTCTGGTGGAAAAGTACCCTTAGGGCAGTCTAAAAATAAAATATGACAATCTTCCTTCATGTTTTAGCGATAGGCTCCCAACGTCTGGACAAGTTGCAAGCCGAATATGAACATCAAAAGAATAACTATTTGGAAAACTGGGAGAAGGGAGAAATGGATATCACAGACAACCAAGACAAAGCGGAGTTCAAACTGATCCTGGTCACCTACATCCAGGAGAGAGACTTCAATAGATACAAGAAAGTCACTGAAATTGAACGAGCTACGGCCAAAAATGATATGAAAATGGAGGTAAGAGTCAAAGAAATAATTAAAAAATACACAATTTCGTTAGCAACTTTTTTTTTTTTTATGTCTGAAGATTGACAGACAAGCAAACGGGCCACCTGATGGAAAGTGGTCACCGTCGCCTATGAACATTTGCAACACCAGGGGAGTTGCCAACGCGCTGCCAGCCCTGAAGGACTCTTTTGACGCCATTTTTGAAGAACTCCATATTGTAGCACCTAGGGAACACCTCAGAGGGAAGTTCGTTCCACAATTTACACGTTCTGGGCAGGAACGAACGTGAAAACCGCACCGTTGAGCACTGCCAGGTGTCCAGTCGGTGTGGGTGGAACTTCTCTCTTCGGCGGGTAGTACGGTGTAGGAAAAGAGACGGTGGCACCATGTCAAACAGTTCAGCAGAGCACTCACCATTGTAGTGACGGTACAACACGCACAGACTCCCAATGTCTCTGCGCAGGCTCAGATGTTCGAGCCTGTCGGTAAGTCCTGGATCGTTAACAATACGAACGGCGCGTTTTTGTAGGGAGTCAAGTGGACCAAGCTGGTATTTGGGGGCTCCCGCCCACAAATGAGAGCAGTATTCCAGATGGGGCCGCACTTGGGCCTTATAGAGCTGTAGTAGCTGCCCCGATGTGAAATGTATTTGATTTTTCACGATAATCTGTACTAGATTTAAGCTCTCATTTAAAAGAGCTAATTAAGTTTGCGGCAACCAAACTTTATAAAAAAATATATTTATTTAAAACAAACGGACAGAGTAACAGTATCGTACAAAAATCAAAATAGGAATCCTCTAATTATCATAAAAACAATCTTTATAAGGAAGCTAAATGCTTACTTGCCCTTTACCCTGTGACGTCAGTAAGTTTATCAGATTACCTGTAATATATCGGTTCCCACGCTGGGTAAAGGGCTTATTAAGCGGATTTGGGGGGTGTTGGTACACTTAACTCCTCCCTCCCCAAGAGCAAAATTATCCGAAGGTGACGTAGAAGACTTCGGAGAATTTGGCCATAAAAATCGAACTTTGAATTTGATTATAACAAGAATACAACAAAACATTATTAAAATACAATACAAAATAATAGTCCAAATACTAACATTAACAGTAATAAATATCTAAATCCGAATCGTTTTCACTAAGAGTAAATTTTGCACTTTTTATCACTTCTTTGACGTCACTGAAGTCCACGTTTCTGAGGTCCATGGATGACGTCTTCTTCTGGATAAAGTACTGCAGTTCAGGAACTGGTATTACTGGCAGCTGAAGATTAATGTTTGACGAGTTGGCAGCGGCGTTCACAAAAACGTTCCCCATCTGTGTTGAACAGCTCTGGTTCGGCGTTAAGAAGAATGTTCCGCGAAGGTTAAATTTGCGAACTTCATTATTGCAGTCCTCAGTTATCACGAGGTTGTCTTCCGAATACAGCATCCAGTACTGTTTAGTAATTTTCTGAATTTTGGTCCTCTCAATTTGGATTTCATTTTGTAGACATTGACTGTAGTTGTTCTTCATCAGCATCACTTGCTCGATACACGTCTCATCAGGATATTGGATAAAACTATCTTCGCTACATAAATATTTCTCATTCCCAATGTCTTCGCAGGAACTGGCTGCGGGCCTGTATTTCAATCTATTCACCAATAGGTAAGGATACTTGGGAACAATGGTAAAAGTTTTTAAGGATTCACGAATCGGGATAGGAATAACCTTGTAATATATGTATGTGTCTGCTTCAACTAACGGTACCTCTAACACAAAAATTAAGTTTTCTTTATCTATATATGATTTTAATATAATATTACGTTCTATTTTCACTAAATTATCTTTATTTACTGTATAAATTGTATTTGCATGTCTACTTATTACCATTAAAGTTTCAAACAATTCAGTGCTACTTATTATAGACTGATGCAACACACCTAACTTACTAAAAGTTATCGCGGTTTCTATTTCTCGTAAGTTATCATTAATAGTACGAAAGTTACTCAAAAATTGATATAAAGAATTGATTATGTGTAACATGTTATTAAATTTAAATTCATTATCCAACACGATATCAATCTCATTACTTTTATTTGACAAGTTTTTCTTATTAGAGTTAATTATTTCAGAAGCATTAACTAACTGTTCAAAAGCTTTCTGCAATGACGACATCTTACGTTCCACTAAATGCTCTTTATTCTGTAAAATTTTAATCTTATTATTATACAAAATTGCATCGTTTTCGTCTAAATTACCCGTTACGGCTTTAATAAACGACCCTAAGGGACTGAAAATCGCCCTTTTACTTCTGACACTACTTTTATGGGGTAAAATCTGGTATATTCTTTCCTTAGTTTGCTTAATTAAAAATTCTATTTGGTTCTCTAATCCTACGGTCTCGTTACCTAGGTTGTACTTCTTAATTAAGTTTCCTACCTCCCTATAATCTTTTATATTACTATCTATTTGTCTATCTAATGAATCTAAATCCAAAACCTTAAAAATAGTCCAATAATTATTCTTCATTACTGCTACTCCCATCTTCACTGAAGCTATGCCTGGATTCTGGCCTAGGTTTTTCATTTCTAGCCCGTACCCCGACGTTGTTGCTAAAACCAGAAGTACCAGGCACGACCTGCGGAGGGCGTTTAATATTTTTAACAGCCACTTTTGTATTTCTATTTTTCAAGTTTACCGGTACTATATTACGTAAAGTATTATCAGTCACTACAGCTTTCTCAAAGCGTGGATGCTCCTTAGCCTTCCTATTACGCGTATTTCTCATAAAGATTTGATCATCTTTTTCAAAAACTGGTGGCTCTTCACCACCTTTCTTAGCCCTGACTTTTACTTTATTTGTCTCTAAGTTATCGCTAACATACTCGTACAGACATTTTAAGCGTTTTCTATGGTCAAGTAATAACTTTTGCATGATATTTCTATCTCTGTCTATGTCAAACACGTTCCCAGCGTCCGTGTGACCGAATACGATTTCGAACGGGGTATAGTTTGTAGCCGAATGAATCGTATTATTGTATGCCATTATTGCATACGACATAACCGAAGTTGCATCTAATTCACTTTTGTCATATTTAGCTAACCTGTAAATTTCTATGATAGTTGAATGGAACCTTTCGACAATGGCCATTGAATTGGGATTGTTTGGGGTTCCTACATGGAAATCAATTTTATATAGCAACATCATTTCTTTTATCAACTCATTATTAAATTCTGTCCCGGAATCGCTATTTATTTTCTGGGGCAAACCATACATGCTGAAATATTTAATCAAGGCCCTGACAATTTCAGGCGTACTTTTATTAGGTATATTTATAGCCTGACCTAATTTGCTAAACGCATCTACAATTGTCAAGTATTGTTTCCCTTCAATATATAACACATCCATAAATACTTCCTGGAATGGAGTATTTTGGGTTTGCGTCAGTTGAATATGAGGTTTGATTGGTTTACGATCATATTTCATCTTTCTACACTGTTCACAAGCATTAATAATGGCTGTAACTGTTTCCTTCATGCTAGCCCACCAATAATGCCTTTTTAGTTTTGCTAAGGTTTCCCTTATGCCTCGGTGGCATGTTTTACCCTCGTGATATTTTAAAACGATATCCCTTTGGTCCTGTTCCGAATCTGTCAAATTAACTACTCGTTCTGTACATTCTACTAAATTTAAAGTACCCTTTTTAAACAGTTCAATTATAACATTTGAAAATATTTTTCTAAGATTTGGGTGTTCAAAATAAATAAAATATTTATTCTTTGGATTTATGTATTCCTTAAGAAAGTCTTTAACTAATCTTTCATTATTATATGGCATAAAAACGAATTCAAGAATACGCTGTTTGTTATTAGACAAATTTTTCACTGATAATTTGTCTTTTAACCAGGTGTGAACTAAAATTTGTTTGGGCTTGGTATCAATAGCTTCATTGAGTATTGGAATACCGTCATGTTCCCTATTCGAAACTGAATTGGCTGTAACGCCGTCTTCAGTATCTGACTTTTCGTACTTTTCAGACATATTTTCTTCGTCTGAGTCTAAAATTTCAACAGTGTCCATAGGCTCATCTTTTTTTTGTATAAATTGTTCAATTTCTTTAACTACATCTTGTACATCTGAGTCACTATCATCTAAATTTACTATTATGGAATCTAGATCTTCATTTAAAGCGTTAATTTTAATTCTGGAAAGAGCGTCGGCATTAGTGTTTTGTTGCCCTTTCTTGTAACGTATCTCAAAATCATACTCTTCTAGACGTAAGCGCCATCGCGTCAACTTACTATTAGGCTCTTTCAGCGAATAAAGCCATGCTAATGGTCTATGATCCGTATAGATTATGAATTTATTGCCATAAAGGTATGGCCTGAAGTGTTTGACGGCCCAAATAACCGCTAACAATTCTTTCTCTATCGTGCTATACTTCGACTCCGTATCACTGAGTGTCCTGCTTGCGTATGCTACGGGTTTGTCTGAACCAATTGTCCCTTGTGACAATACGGCCCCAATCGCACAATTTGATGCATCCGTCGTCAAAATAAAAGTTTTATTAAAGTCTGGGAATTGCAATAACGGTGCGTTTGTTAAAATCTTTTTACACGTTTCAAAACTACGCTTATATTCATCGTCAATAATTATTTTTCGACCCTTTTTCAAACAAGCGGTAAGTGGTTTTGTTATCTTCGCAAAATCCCTAATGAATTTTCTGTAATAACCTATAAGTCCTAAAAAGCTTTTTATTTGCGTGACTGTTTCTGGCAAAGGATATCTCAAAACAGCCTCGATTTTGTCATTATTAGGCTTTAAGCCATCACTAGTAATTGTATGACCAAGATACAATACCTCTTTTCTAAGAAAATGCGACTTATCAAGTTGTATTTTTAAATTTGTCTTACGGAAACGTTCAAAAACGATTTTGAGTTTTTGAATGTGTTCTGGTAGACTTTTTGAAAAGATTATAACGTCATCTAGATATACTAGGCAATGTAAGCCTTGTAATCCTCTGAGAACGTTATCCATTGCTCTTTGAAAAGTTGCAGGCGCTGTTTTTAGCCCAAATGGCATGCGGTTAAATTCGTAATGGCCTGACGGTGTACTGAACGCTGTTTTAGGCCTGTCATGCTCTAAAACCTCAATTTGGTGATACCCACTCGCTAAATCTAGCGTCGTGAAGTATGTACTGTTACCTAACATATCAAATAAATCATTGATATTCGGCAGCGGATATTTGTCATCAGTGGTTATTTCATTCAACCGCCGATAATCAATTACCATGCGCCATTTTTGCTGTCCAGACTCGTCCATTTTTTTCGGTACGAGATGCACTGGAGCACTCCAGGGAGAGTATGACTCCTGGACTATATTATCCTTTAACATTTTATCAACTTGTCGCCTAATTTCGGCTGACTGAGAAGGAGGCAACCTATGTGCTTTAATATTAATTGGGTCCTCATGTTTAGTTCGGATTTCGTGCTTGACTTGATTTGTAAAGGTCAAGGGTATATCCTCACAATAAAAAATGTCTCTATACTCATAACAAATATCTTCTATCGCCCTACGTTCTTCACTATTCATATGCTCTAATCTCAACTTATTTAAATTCTCCGTAAGTAAACTGTCTATATTTACTTGTCTATTCTCAGTAAAATTTACACTACACTTCGAAATGTCAATTGGCTCAACCTTAAATGGCCCTGTCACTACCATGGTTCTATGTTCATCAGTGCAATTTTGAATCACTGTTGACGCATAGCCATTTACGCAATTTACTAACGCGGCGGGCATTCTAATCCCCTGCGAAAATTGCTTAAAATCTAATATAGCTTCTCCATTATAAACATTCACTGGTAAATTAACCCTAAGTTCGCTACGGGCAGGTAAATGGTATACCTTTCTCATAGGCGGCGTATACATAATGGGTATACTCGTATTTTTTAAATATAAGATCTGATTCTCCATATCTATATTTGCACGTAATTGTTTTAACAAATTACTACCTATCAATCCATCATAACGATCATCTACATTATACACGTAAAACTTATGGTATTCGCTAGCTTCAAATATAGCTGGCAGTGGAGCGTATGCCGTTTCGCTATGTACGCTCGATGCGTGTGTACTCACGACTTCAAATTGTTCATACTGTAAATATTGTTTAAAATATTTATTGGCAATTTGAGGACTAATAAATGATCTGACACTGCCTGTATCTATCATAAAAATACCTTGCAACTCTGGAATTACTATGTGAGGTAAATTATGCCTACTACAATTTATTTTTATTCGTTCCCTGGCCCAGAGGCGATTACGCGAAAATTTTCGCCTTGGGAATTATTATTTACTGAATTATCTTGCTGCTCCAAATTATTACTTGAAGGGTTGTGATTATACGGTTCATTGTGTGCAATATTGTCCGTATAATTCACTCGTCTAGAGCTAGCCGTTCTCATAGTAACATCAGTATTGGAACCCGATGCCGGCTGTGGAACACTAGAATACTGCGATAAAGGCGTCGCACGCGCATTTTGCTGACTCGGCTGAGAACGCGCGGCCTGCGGAGCCGAACTGTTACGTGATGATGACCATTGGTTATTATTAGAATTGTATGGTCTTGCATTTCTAATTTGAAATGAATTGTTTGGCGAATTTCGTGAGGTACTAGGTAAACTTTGTGGGGCCGGTACGGTATTTACTGGCATGGTTTGCTCCTGCAGATCACTAAAATTGTTTCGTGATCTATTAAAATTCCTGAAATTATTTGACCTGTTCGATCTATTGGAATTGAAATTATTATTACTGTTATTTTTAGAATCATAAGCAGTATCAAAGTTTTGTTCCTCTAGTACAATTTTTAACGCGTCCTCTAATGTACTAACATTATTTAAACGAACCAAACGTGCTAAATATTTCGGTAGGTTATACAAAAAGATATTTAAAGAGCTGTGATTGTAAATATTGATTTTAGCCTGTCGTGAAATATCGTCACTAATAATTGCAGACAGCTTTGAAAATAAAATGCTCCTAATTTGTTGAATCCTTTGACAAAATTCTAAGTAACTTTCGCCCCTACTAATTTTTGCGGACTCTAATTCTAACGCGATACACTCCTCGGTTCGCGGATCCCCAAAATGTTGATCGAGAATCTTTTTTAATTCGTCCCAGTCTCGTATTGACTGACGCTGTCCTACTAAACAAGCAGCTTCTCCTGATAACCTACTCGTAATTACGTGGAATAAATATTCCATCTGCTTGTTTTCCCCGTGAAACAAAGAAAGAATGTACTCACTTTTTTGAATAAAAAGTGGTAAAAGCCTAACATCTCCGTTAAATACCGGGATAATATTAATCATTTCTGGTGGTACACGCACTATAGTCTCCATTTTTGAATAATTAAATTATTTAACTCAAAAACACAATAAAATGTTCGTAATATTTTTAAACGAAGCAAAATAAAATAGAATCGTGAAAATTGCAAAAATCAACACAGTAAATAAATCGCAGAAATCAAAAAGCACAATAAAATACACGACACAAAATAGATTATAAACATTGGCCAAAAATCCCTAAAAATTACACGAAATGAAACACATAAGACAAAAATTCCTAAAACAACGAAATAAAACACATACAACTTAATATAAAAAAAAAATCGTAAAAATTTGATTACTTACATGTGTAGTTATCTAATAAGGCGTTTTCTAATCCCTAATAAAAGACACATACACACAATTTCACAAGGAGGTAAATAAAATGAGGATAACTGAAAGGAAGGTGAAAAGATTTACTCACAATTCCGCAGCGGTACTCATTCTCCTTGGGATTCCTGGTTGTTTGTCCTGGCTCTGTCCTTGGCTTGGCTCCGATATACTTAATAAATTTATTTGTTCGGTGATCTCCGCTTAACCGTTAATACGGATGTCCCCAGTAGTAAATGTGTATACTTGCTGAAAGACCGCAGAGATCCTACCGGCTGCGCCAATTAAGTTTGCGGCAACCAAACTTTATAAAAAAATATATTTATTTAAAACAAACGGACAGAGTAACAGTATCGTACAAAAATCAAAATAGGAATCCTCTAATTATCATAAAAACAATATTTATAAGGAAGCTAAATGCTTACTTGCCCTTTACCCTGTGACGTCAGTAAGTTTATCAGATTACCTGTAATATATCGGTTCCCACGCTGGGTAAAGGGCTTATTAAGCGGATTTGGGGGGTGTTGGTACACTTAACTAGCTCTTACTTTTGTTGGGTAGCGGAGTTCTTCTCAGTAGTGACTGCACTTGGAACTCTGCTAAGTGAATAACATTGATCTTGACGAATAAGTTTTTCTTTTTCTTCATTTATTATCATTGAAGGAATTGAAAAATTTTATGATTAATATGTTTTAACCAAATAGTTTAAATTTAAATTTTTAATTTACTATTAATATATGATTTTGCTTTTACTATATGTAATGGTTATTCGCTCTAGGTAGTTTATGATTTATTGACGTTTTGAAAGTATCTGTAAAGATCTATTCGAAATAAAAAATTTTCTATTTCTATTTCTATTCTATAAATACTGCTTCGCTTTGTTAAGCACCCCCAACTTTTTGGATGCCAACTTGGTCTTACACTCAATGTGACTCCCGAATTGCACTTCGTTCGATATGTCAACGCCCAGGATACCGATACTCTTATCAACGGCGAGCGGAATGCCCTGGAACTGTGTTGCTACAATGAATGGGGTTTTTTTGCGGTGAACGCGCAGACTTGTGTCTTCGAGGGGTTAAACTGTACTAAATTAAGTCGACCCCAATCCGAACTTCTAGAGTATATTTCCCGAAATAAGATTTTAATTTTCTTATGGCAGAGAGAGAGTGTAGGAACCATCACGTAAACTCTCATGTAAACTCATAGATAATGTATGGAGACCAGTTATGCTGTGCAACACTGCTGCGTGCTGCCGAGTTCGAAATCGTACCTTTATCGACCATTTTGATCATGTTTTGACCAATATCGGACTATCAGTACCATAGAGCAACGCGGCCCACCGGTCGAGGCGGACCGGAGGGGAGTAGCCATAGCGTGTATTACCGATGCAAAACAATCTGTCATTTTTTGCGGGGGAATTGCGTGCGACACACACGCATACTACAAAAATCGTCTATGACTAAGAAACTCACACCTTGACTATAACAAAATACAGAAACAATTTCACGCACACGTTTAAACATCTAGGCGACAGGTATAGGCCCATTTGGGCTTGTAATTTGACAGAGGGGAAATCCTGCATATCGCTACTCCCCTCCGGTGTTGCTCTATGATCAGTACCTATCAGTTTTTACGTAAACGCTCTATGGAGTCGAAACTAGCCGATTGTCTATTACGTAGTCTTGATGTGCAATGTTTTTTTCTGGATACTGTACATACGTACTTAATAAGTATCAACGAATATGAATAAATAAATATGAACACAGATAAATGTAAATTTATTTCGGGATAAAAATATATCAAAACTGTATGTCATCCTTCCAGTCGTCGCAGTTCGCTTTGCCCTTTTCAGATAAACACATCAGCAAGTTCTTGGAGAACTCACACTTGTCTTCTGTATTTTCTGTAAAATAATAATGTTCAATCTCAACAATTGAAAATATTAATTATTAGTTTGGTAGGATTACATCGAAAGAAGATGAAATAGCTATTTATTATTTATCGGTTATTATGTTAAATGTGAGCAATTTCTTAGTTGCACCTTTTTTTAGTAGCTCAGTCATAATTTTGGCGTCTAGTACGCGTTACAAAAAAAATCTTAAGGTCTGTATTTCTCTGATAAGGGGGTAAAGATTATTCGTGCTTAGGTACGCTCATAATACGCCAGTTATGTTTGAGAGTCCCATGTCATATAAAACTTAACGTAAGTATATGCGCAGCGCGGAGATGCGTGTTCTTACACGACATGGTTTTACCATTATAATGGTAAAACCAGGATCTTTTTTCAATGAAACACGCAAAGTGTGACACACAGAAAACGTATTCACGTGCAGTGATGCCGATCAAGTGCACAAAAACGCGTGGGATGTTACTTATAGGCAATAAAGACTTGTCAGAACGCCGCGACTATGTCTTTATCGAAATTTCGTTAACTGAAAACATATACTTAGGTACCTCAACAAAATATACTCATATAGGTACGTATAATAAAATTATGTTTATGAATTACATATGGTTGATTAGGTATACCGTTATCGAGTATCTGGAAGCATTCTTCGATGGACTCTTGAAGGAAGTCCCTCAAGTCTTCATTCTTGACTTCTTTTGTGATGGCGTGAGTCACCAGGTACCTGTCTGGCAATCCGTCGTCACCAGTCTGTTAAAATATTTGTGTGTTAGCTATGGAAGGTAATACCTTTATCGAATTAAAATAGAACCCAGCAGTCTTATCTATACTTATAATAAAAGAGTAGAAGTGTAAATTCTGTACATTAAAAATATTGAAAAAATAAATACCAGGGGATGTTACTAGATCGATACCGAACCCAAATATGTGATAAGAAAAATTTTTGTCTGTCTGTCTGTCTGTTTGTTCAAGCATCACATAAAAACGACCGGTCCGATTACAATGAAACTTGGTATGATTATAGGTACTTTAACCTTTGGCGCACAACACTGGGTACTTTTATGGCGGAAAAATGTCTGTTTTTCTGTGTGTTTGTGCACGCTAATTTAAAAAACGGCTTGTTATTCACATTTCTATTAAAAAACCTGAAACTGAAAGCTTCATTAGGTAATCAGTTCTGAAAGACATTTTTTATGTTATAAAGGTGGCAAACAAGCATGCAGTTCACATTGATGTTAAGTGATGACTGCAGCCTATAGACACCTACACAAAGACCAGAGGTCAAAATGCAGATGCGTTGCCACCCCTGAGACCTTATTTGTTATGTCTCTGTGATAGTTATTACGGGGCCGTGCATTACCAAATGTGTATTGGTGAAAATACTTAATGACTCGTAGAACATTTTAATCTTACCATCTGCAAATTCTCCATAAAGCAATGCAACGCACATGCTTTATCACTGTCGTGTAAAGTAGAGTTCCCACTGAAATTCTTATCACCACTATATTTATTCTCATACATTGGAGATTTGCGCATGTTCGGGTTATACTGGCTACGTTGACCTGAGTTCATCTCAACACGTTTTTCACGTTTGAATCGTCTTGGGGACTGCGTCGATTGGTAGCCGTTGTATCTAGGCATATCCTAAAAATAACACAGTCTATGATTAAAAAAGAAACTAAATAATGAAAAACATTAAGTCGTCAGGTATGGCAACGCTTCTGCATTTCAACGTCGGGTTTTTGTAGATATCTATAGATAGACTTCATTCGTCACTAAACTTCAATGCGAACTGCATGCTTGTTTGCCAACATAATTATGTTTTAAAAATATAATATAAGTATTAAATCATCAATATTTTCTTTCAATAAACACAAAACTCACCTCTCCGAAGCCATCATTAGACAAGAAGTCGTCTCTGGCACTAACATGGTCGTTTCTTCCGAACATATCGTTTCTGTTACCCATTCTATCATTCGACCCTTCCGTTCTGTCTCTACTCATTCGATTGTCTCTATCACCCATCCTGCCACCTCGATTATCCATATTGTCTGATCTACCATCCATTCCGTCATCACCCCTGCCGTTCATTCTGTTACCTCTACCACTCATCATGTCATATTGGTCATTATTTCTATCCCTTTTGTTATTATTCCTATCGTTTCTACCATATCCATCACTATCTCCGAATCTCTCTCTATCACCACCTCGGCTTCTTTCTGACATTCTGTCATCTCTATTAGTGTCATTATCCCAGAAGGAGTTGTGGTTTCTTGAGTCTTTCCAGTCGTCATCTGAAGAATATCCTCTAGTGTCACTAGAATTTTTGTTTTCTTGACGCTTTAAGCAATTTCTATATATTTTTTTCAGTTCTCCTTCTTTTGGTCCACCGTCTGATCGACAATTCAATGCCTAGTAAGAAAATGAATAAATTAATATGATTGTCACATTGTTTTATCAAAACTGTTCGTAAATTGCTATTTCATTAGAGTTTTGTGCTTCCTTAGAAAAAAATACTCAATTGTTTAAATTGACCATGAACTCACGTTACATGCCGCGAAAATTAGGTGCAATACAATAAAATTGAGAGTCACACGCATTTTCACTTGCGCACATAGAACTATAATGGCGCTATTGGACACACGGAACCATATATAATGCCACGATACGGTCCACTACTTCAGGATTACAATGGTCTCATTGATAATGATAACATGTCTATCAAAACGTGGTAATTTTTTTAACATATGTGTGATTGATATCAGTATAGGTAATCTGGGCGAGGTAGTACAGATGTATACCGATGGATCATTTTCCTAAATTGCTGCGTAGATTTGCGAATTCTTCTACGAGTTTGGTAAAATATACTTCATCTTCAGTTGCATTTATGTCATAGATGCAACTCAAGAAGCATGACATTCGATGGATGATTGCATGCATGAATGTATGGATAAGCCTGAAGTCATGGGTGGTTATACCCAGTGCCGGATAAACCCGGTGCGGGGCCCGTAGCAAACGTGACCATGGGGCCCTGGAGTAACATTGTCTACTGAAATTTAGGATGTAAATAAAACAGAACATTTACGAAAACGAATCGAAAACAACATAAGGGGATTCTCCCTGTAAGTATTGTGGTATTGCCAACTTGTAACATAATATTATACCTATATGTATAATTACTAGTGATGCGCCGAATAGTGGTTTCACCGAATAATATTCGGTTTAACCTATACCGAACCGAATATTCGGCCGAATTATTCGGTTTACCATTTTATTGTTTTGCCGCCTAAACCCGGTTCTAACATGTCGCTGCTTGCATTCGAGGGCCACACTTAAAGTTCTTAGAAAATCAAAAACTGAGCTAACTATCAAGTTATAAGTTTTCAGTCTCCATTCACATCAATAAATCGCTGCATGCGGTGAAGCCACCGAGAAAAGCACCTTGCCCACTCGTCCTGCGGGGTCTATTCGGCATTTTGAAACGCAGCCACTGCTACCTCGGCGGCCTTAAAACATTTTCCTCGAAGTTTTTCCTTTATTTTCGGTAATAATTAAAAATCGCAAGGTGCGAGGTCGGGACTATACAGCGGGCGACCCAGTAAATAGCCAATAAAATAGAAATATACGAACCGAATATATTCGGCACCCAAACCGAATAATTCGACCGAATACGAATAGTGGAAAAGATGCCGAATATGCCAAATACCGAATAACAACCGAATATTCGGCGCATCTCTAATAATTACAGTGTGGCCAACGCTCACTTTGAGAATAGCTAAAGTGTTTTACATATTTGTGGCTTTTTTGGGCACAAGCGAGGGGCTAGGATTGCCACCTCTCCCGGAATTCCGGGAGTCTCCCGGATTCGAGCTCTGAAAATTAAAATCTCCCATTGTTCAAAAGTAATGACACGCGATGTCGAAATGGATAAGAGCGGCGTAAATTCTCGGCAGCCTTCTCGACACTATCTCACCACTGATGCCTCTACTCGCCAGTGGGTAGCTAGCTAGTTTCATATAAAGTGATTTGCGTGCGTGTACGTACCTACTTTATTTTATTGTCTCTTTCTGAGCCACGTGCGTGAGAGATTGCGTCGTCTTTGTCTCACTCATTTTCGTTCCTCATTGATTTGTTATAAGTTTCATTCGTTCGCTTATTAGTCTGTATCTAACAGCAATCCATGCACTTGTGTCGTATTTTGATTATATACAATTATTTATATGTAGTTATTAATTCAAAATAAAATAAAAAGTTATTACCTATATTCAATGTTTTTTTTTCTACCGGATTTCGACAGCTAAGAGGTGGTAACCCTAACCAAGGCGCGGGGCCCGTAGCATTTGCTGCCTTCTGCTATATGGCTAATCCGGAACTGGTTATACCGTCATAATAAGTAGTAAGGAAAAAAAATACAATGATTTCAATGCACGAAATGTATATTTGCAAAAGCAAACCTGAATGTTCAATGCCACCATTTGACATGGGAATTGTTATGAGCTCGTGATGCCAATTTTCCGCCCAAAACAATCAAGGTTGTTCGTAACGTACGAATAAGGAAAGGTGACAGCAGATATTATGTGTATCTGCTGTTTTTACTGATGGTACATTTTTTTAATGTAATGAAGGTGGCAAATAACCTCGCAGTATATCTACGTGGACATATTTAATGTACGGCCCTGTAATTGCCGGCACAGAGGCATAATTAATTAGGCCTCAAGAGTGATAACGCATTTTGACCTTAGTCGTTGTGTGGGTGTCTATAGGCTGCAATCATAACTTAACATCAATGTGAACTGCATGCTTCTTTACCACTTCCATTACATCAAAAAAAGATTTACAGGGCCGTACATTACCACCTGACCGGAACACGAAAGTGCTGAACACTACCCTTAGCGGCTAGTATATTAGATAATGCGGTGGTGCCTACGCCCGCGAACTCCGTCACTGGAGTTCTACCACCAGTAGTTACATCTCTGTTTATCCCCACAACGAAATACAGGCACGAAGTTTCGCAACATATCGGCAACAATGGTGATAAATGACACGGTTGTCAAAACTGCAGATGAGTAACGGAAGCGTGTGATATGTTAATAACAGGAAGCCACGCTGTGACCAATTGGAAATGGCTTGGTCCAGATGGGTCAGCGGCTCGACGTCCTTACTTGACAAGTGTGATTGATGTTACAGTTAGCAATAGCTTTATAATCGTACACCTATTTGGTTTTTCATGTTTGATAAAAAATCTATCACCGAACAGTATATGTACCTTCCTATTCCTGATTATTCATAAAGGTTCGATTCCGAACTCAGCACGCAGCAGTGCTGCCGCTGCAGTGCTGCCGCAGCACCATATTTCTGTATTTTCTATTGCATTGCTGCCGCGACGTGTCGCGTAGTTCGTTTCGATTACCGATATATGTGTGTGTGACACAGTTAACAGATCACTGGTATTGGTGTCGACTACTATAGAAACGACACCAATTTGTCGCGACAAGTTTACGCAATCAAGACACTTCTATTGTCTTGATATTTAAATTTCTGTGGTGACCATACAAAAGAAACACCGTAACTAACTACAATTCTTTCATTTACTTGTCTGTTTCAGCACCGGCACATCCTATAAATACCTACCATGGTTATAAAGAATGTTTGATTTCAAAGTACCTACTGCATCTTTAGTACCTACTTAAAAATATAATCTCTAATTGAGTTGAAGTACACCGGCGCTGTCTACCCCTCGTAGCTTTGAGCTACAGAATCGTAGATATCAGTTAAGAGTACTTACATAATATATTACGGTGCTAGGAGTTTACAAGTTCTACATCATGTTTGAGTTAAAAATTATCATTGAACCAGATTATTTCTCAAAACAATTTTTTTTTGGCTCTTGTATTCACGATACAAATGCCTCGCCAGCCGACTAGACACAGAGGCTGAAAGTTTTCCAGTACTTTGGCGTTCGGTGCCTAAAGTCCCCGGAGATGTCAACAGGCTCGCCACTTTTTACATGGGTCTAAAACGAAACCGGCGAATCGTAGGTGTTTGCATGCTTGAATGCATTCATTTACCTCTGCCTACCCCTTCGGGGATCACAGATCGGGGACAACAATGTGTCATGACATAACTACGAATGTGTCATGATTTACCTTTATCAAATTTCATTTTCAGCATGAAGAAGACATGCGTATACTCTGTCGTCCCAAGCAATTGACGATCGAGACTTACTGGGGTCAGCTGAGGGAGGTGTACAACACTTATTTGGAGACCCACAACCCTATCATGGGACATTATCACGCTTTACGAGAGAAAGATGACTTCTATCAGCGGGACATCGCTAGAAACGAGCTGCAAATACAGCAAGCTTCAGTTAGTATATTTATTTAACTTCTATGCACATAGAAAAAGGTACATAAGGCGGACTTAAAGCTACCACAAGGTATTATCGACCAGTCAACCTTTGGGTTGTGTTGAAAATTTAACTGGTGCTGACAGGTGAGAATGTTATAAATAGTACGAGTATTTGAAATGGATACTTATGAAAATGTGTATTCAACGTAAATAATACACTATATAGACATACATACATCATAGATAGATAAATAATATATTTGCATACATATTATACAAATATATACATTTTTTTTTTTGTAATTGAAGTGGCAAACAAGCATGCAGTTCACATTGATGTTAAGTGATGACTGCAGCCTATAGACACCCACACAAAGACCAAGGTCAAAATGCAAATGCGTTACCACTCCTGAGGCCTAAGGTGTTATGCCTCTGTGCCGGAAATTACAGGGCCGTACATTACCACCTGACCGGAACACGATAGTGCTGAACACTACCATTTAGCGGCAAGTAAATCAGGTAATGCGGTGGTGCCTACGCCCGCGAGCTCCGTCACTGGAGCTCTACCACCAGTAAAACAAAACATACAATAATATAAAAATATACTGATATACATATAAATATGAAGTGCAAGTCTTTCATTATAACAGCTATTTTAAGCGAGTCATATTCATGCTATAAGCAATAGGGCAAGTCAGGAGAATTGAGAAAGTAGTTACGAAGCTTACGTTTAAAAGCAAATTTACTCGAAGCTTTTTTGATGTCAATAGCTAGCATCATTAGCATGTTTCAGAGTTTAATCGCTGTAAGAGCGAAGGAGTTCGAAATGAAACCAGTACAGTGAGAAGGGATTTCAAGAATAAGATTTGCTAACGAGCGCAGATTGAGTGGGAGCCACCTAGGGGTTTAAATTTACATTTAAGATATATATCTCCCCGATAATATATTAAGTTAATAAATCATAAAAGCATAAATATGTTTTAGTCATTATCATCTTCACTCCGACCGAAAGACGTCCACACGTGGACAAGGTCTTCCTTAGACGCCAACAACAGTGTTGTGCGTCATTAGGGGAGAATAAAATAGGACACCCTCGACAGGCGGATTGACAATCGCAGTGACGGTAGTTAGTAATAATGCTCTTTTGAAATGGTTTAACCGCCATTGTTCGGTTGACTGACTGCACTAGCGGAAGAATTTACCTCCACTAGATGACGGTAGGATCGTCATAACCCGACGCTTTCATGTTTTTAATGCGTAGGCAAAATTTCACTTTAACGTTCGGTTCGGAGATCATTCTAAGTATCTTTGGAATGTACTTGTGCCTCGCTCTCGCTCTTGCATTAAAAATGTCACTTCACGCCTGAATTTCCCGAAGATGTAGGCAGAGGCGATAACGTCTGCCCACCATGTGCTTTAGCATACGTACGTTTAAAATAACGTTATGAAAAACTAAAAGATGAAAGTTCAACTATACGATCATCATCATCGCCACTCCAGCCGATATACGCCCAATGCTGGGCCAAGCCATAATCATCACTCTTGGCATGCGGATTGGGGATCACAGTGGCGGTAGTTTTTTCGCAGGACGCTGCTACTCAACTTGCTTTATTGCAATTAGGTGCCTACTACCGCCCCATTGGAATGGTCTGACCGCCATTGTTCGGTTAATTGGCTGCACTAGTGGAAGAATTCTATTCCTGTAGAAGAAAATTCTTCCGCTAGTGGGCGGTGGGGTCGTCACATCCCGGCGCCACATACATTTTTTTTTATGTTATGGAACTGGCAAACAAGCATGCAGCTCACATCGATGTTAAGTGATTACTGCAGCCTACAGACACCCACACAAAGAAGGTCAAAATGCAGACGCGCTATTACTCCTGAGGCCTAACGTGTTATGCATCTGTGCTGGAAATTACCGGACATTACTATACTACTTTACTATAGTACCAAGTTATACTACATTTCCAGGAAGTCATTCTAAACCTGCAGCGAGAATGGATAAAATCAACAAACACTATGAACAATACACTGAAACGCATGAACAATCACAAGGAGGAACTGGCGAGGAGGTACTGGCACATGAAGAAGGAATCCAAGCAGGGAAATGGGAAGGGCAACGAGATGCTGACGGTGCTTGTTGATGCTAGTCATGATGCTATCAAGGTAACTTTTGCTGGTAGTAGAGTTTCAGTGTAGGAACTCGAGGGCATAAGCACCACCGCATTACCTAATCTATATGCTGCCTAATGGTAGTGTTCAGCACTATCGTGTTCCGGTTAGATGGTAATGTATGACCCCGTAATAACTATCACAGAGACAACAACTTAGGTGTCAGGGATGGCAACGCATCTAAATTTTGACCTCTGGTTTTTGTGAAGATGTCTAAATACAGTCATCACTTAACATCTATGTGAATTACATGCTCGTTTGCTACTTATATAAACTTACCAGTATTTCGATTAATATAATTTCGATAGCCACTTTTCATTACATTGCTTTTTTGATATAACATGATACCATTACTTCAGGAAAACGGCAATATACCGCAAAGAAGGAATTCAAACTGAATACGGCAGATACCTTGTAGCGTTGAACACACAGTACGATTGGGCGTCTAATGGTGAGATTCACAGACCGCACTACGACTTTACTTTCGAGCAAAGTACGCTTCGAACTGTCAAAACCCATACATTTCTGACAGTTCTAAGCATACTTTGCTCAAAGTAAAGTCGTAGCGCGGTCTGTGAATCTCGCCCTTAAAGTAGCTAAATAATTCCACAGCGCACGTAGCGCCTAACTAACCTAACTTAGATATACCTACTTACGTCAATGATTACCTAGATTGAACTTGCATGGTTGCTCCCTACTTTTGTCACACAACAAAACATTATAAGCTACTTCCAAAATCACGAACCATTCTTAATACATCCTATAAATTAGGTCGATATTTGTTTCAGCGTCTTGAGGGTGTGAAAGAGAAACTGGATAAAATCACACAAATGGCGCACATTTGCAGCAAATATGAGCATTACAACGACGATCAATTCCTCAAAGAGATCGAACCTGATGGTACCCCGGTGGATTTTGAAAACTTGGATAGCGCAATGATCGTAATATTTATAATTAATTGTTTATACCCATTATTAAGTATTTATACAAGGTGTAACCGCAAGTTCCAACAATATTTTAACAGTCCATACCTATACTGATTTTGACTTAATTCCCAAGGTCTTTTTTTCCTGAGAATGTAGAATCATTAGTTATTACGAGTCAAAATTTGATTCAAATTTAATGCGTTTCAACCCTGATAGCAAAGACATTACAAGAATATATTTAATTGATAACAACAGCTGACAGCATAAATCAGTCGAAGGCGAACACTACGCGTGTGCGTGTGATATGCTGAGCGTTTTCATTGACTACTTATTAGGGTTGGCAAATAAAATAACAAATAACTAATTTTTAAACTTTGTATGAAAAAAAAAGTTGTGATTTCATTGTTATTGCTTACGTTAAATGATTTGAAACTTGATATAGATGAACACCTTTGAATATTGTTGGACCTTGACGTTACACCTTGTATATATTATTATGTCATGTATGCATCGGTGCGCCATTGGCCTCCGGTTCCGGTTCGGGGGGCCTCGACAGGTCCACTGAATCATGAAAGTTTTACACCAAATTTAAGAGTTTTAGAGCGCACGAAGAGAAATGTTTATTTTTTACACGCGCATTCTTTTTGCTAAGTATTTTAAATCTCTTACCAAATGTAAGAGTAGAGGCCATGCAAAGACAGAGAGGGTAAAGACGATTTTTTTCTCGATCGTTTTTGTTTGCTCCTTAATTTAACTTAATATACCAGAAATAGGATCCCACGGGTTGGGGTATTTATGATTGTAACGCCAGCATTGAGCAGGGGCCTCCAAATGCCGCCCCGGGCCTCTGGTGCCTCTGATGATCTTAGTCCGCCACTGACTATAAAGTCGGCTTCTTTGCAGCTTATTGTAGCTAACATCTATAACATAACATCACGGATGGAATTTATTTTTGCACATACTCCAGGTACCTTTGATTTGTATCCCAGGACGAATGCAAGGAATACAGTAAAATGGACAAGTTCCTGTTAAAAGTTAACCGTGTGAGAGTTCAAACATTATGCCTGAAAGCCGAAAAAGCTAAGTTGGCGAAGGAAAACGTACAGTTAAAGCTTTACATCAAGAGATACCTCACAGAAATGGCGCTGAAGGGCAACAAGGGCAGACCATTTAGTATGAAAATGCAATCCGAAGTACAGAAAATCAATGCCAATGGGAAAATGTTGTATGTATATGCCGACTTTCATTTTTCTTTATAATAAAATATATTTCACAAGCATCTATCTATCCATTAGCAAGATCTTTCCATTTTTCTTTATAATAAAATATATTTCACAAGCATGTGTTAATGCGAAATAATATAAAAACAATTATCAAGGTGTGTTTCGTAGTAATAGACGATTTTTGTAGTGTCCGTGTTTGTCGCACGCATTTCCCCCCGCAAAAAATGACAGACTGTTTTGCATCGGTAATACACGCTATGACTACTCCCCTCCGGTCCACCGCGACCGGTGGGCCGCGTTGCTCTATGGCAGAACCCATTTGCCACAGTGAAGGTAGCTACTAACAGAGAACTCGTTTAACCACACCTGCAACATACACGGTGGCAAAAAAAAAAGCTATATTTGATCCACTTTCGATAAACGGCGAGTTCCCTTACTGTAGGTACCCATACATTTACGAGATTTTGAATGAAAATTTAACTATGACTTTGACAGGAATCGTCCAGTGACATGCATAGAAGGTGCGGTATCCAATGTCGTGCTTCATGAAAAACGAATGAAGCTTCAAGAGAAGAGAGATCGCGAAGTTGGCGGAGTCCGAGCGTATCCGCGGGTGTTTTGTTGAAATTAAACCGTACCTACTTCCATGCTTGGAAGGCCAAGACTGACGTACCTTCATTAAATAGTTTTAATACCTACTATCTGAAGACGCGGTCTAGTCTTCGTAATCAGCGTGCATTCATGAAAAGAATGCAGAATATAGAAGAGTATAAGTATATATAAATGCAGAAGAAGCAAATTCCACTACTACTACATACGCTGGGGTTCTGGGTTCGATTCCAGGGCTATCAGAGATAATGGTGTAAAGTCCTTTATCTCTGGTTCTATTGGGACTTTTCCATTTTCTGGAAATTTCCCAGTACGTCGAAGTTTGATAATATGCCCGGCGATCCAGCAAGAACTATAGCATATCGAGCTTAAGAAATAGACAATAGGCTGGTTTCGACTTTGTTGAGCGTTATCTCTGCTGCACGCTGCCTACGTAAGCACTGATAGTCCGGTTTTTCTCAAAACTTGATCAAAATGGTCGACAAACGTCACATAGGTAAGGTGCGACAGAGATAACGCTCTACAGATTCGAAATAGGCCGAAGTCTTCTTCGTAAGGTAATTGTGCAATATTTATTATTGAATACTGTGTGCGTTTCAGTCTTTCAGTACGGTCATACACCATCTTCCGTACTAGACAAGTAGTTACTTGTTTCCTCAGTGTTCGGATAGATGGCACCTTATGTAGAAGACCCTTCCGGGCGCTCCACACTCTCTGCCTACCTCGTAACGGCTCTGGCGTGAAGATACATACCTACATATAAACTTAAAAATGTTAATATGTGAATTCTGTCTGTTACGCTTTCACAACAAAACCACTCAGCCGGTGGTGATGAACATTAATTTAACTACATAGATGGAATTTAATTTGAATCCTGAGTACAAGGCTACCTTTTGTGGCAATACCAAAGACCACACGAACGAAGTCGTTTAGTAGGTATCATCTATGTAATACGGACTGTGTAAGAACTGACGACCGGTGGGGCAGAAGAGTTCTCAAATGACGATCATATAGATTATTGCGGTGGTGCCTACGTCCTCAAGCTCCGATACTGGAACTGCTTACAACTGCTACTCTGTTTTGAACTAATTTAAATTCAAATACCTAATTAGTGTATTTGAATTTAAATTAGTTTGTTGTAATTGTTTGTAATCCATTGAAATAACTTCCATTTGTTACTTAAAGGGGCTGAGAAACACAGGATTCAATTTATCTTCATAAAGGTACCTACCTACAATTACCTTCACAATCAGCTAAGCAGTCTAAATAAAATAAGTGTCTAAATATTTATCTAAAGGTTGCCAGTGTATGCTTTTATCATTAGGTATGGTATACACTTACCCCCTTATTCATAAACGTATTTTAGCTAAAGTGTTGCTAATCTCTCCTTTGTCTTTTTCTATCCTGCACAAGTGCACATTTGACAATGCAACTGACAAAGACAAAGCATTCTATAGCTAAAACGTATCTGATGTACGTTTATGAATAAGGGGGATATACTATAAGCAGAATGATTAGTTATAAAATAAAATTTTTAAGGATGATAAATTATTATCTGACATTATATACTGCAGCATTTGGAAAGTTACAATGAAACTAAATGTGAACATAATAATATATCCTCCCCGAGTTATCTTAAATTCAATTTCCAGCTATGGTGGTCAAGGGCAGACTAATTCAATGGTTTGTCAATATAGTTCAAATTTTAAAAAAACCATTGATGCCCATGGCCCATACTCAGGCTGCCATCACAGAATTCAAAGAAAATACATATTCAACTTGATAAATTATTAAAGTACATAACAATGAAATGTAACCAGCTTTATTTTTCTTTTTAATGTACCTAGCAAAGTCAAAATGGTAAAAGAATACAAACATGAAGCCATGTGCCATTTTAGATATATAATCTTCAAGTATGCTCCATTATACAATTAATCCACATTTTCTTAATAGGTATATGAAAATGACAGAGATCTGGAGACTCCATATCCTGTAACTACGTTTTAGATTCTTAAAACAATTTAAGAAAAATTATCTCAAATGTCACCCAAGTCTTTCAGAAATGGGATAGCATCAACCATTAAAAAAGAATGACTATGATTATGACGAACAGATTTTTCATTTTCTTCTATGAAGGAATTGAAAAATTTGATGATTTACGTATCAGTTAAATATTATTATTAAATTGGTATTTATTAATACCTATTGGATTGTTATTATAAGTCATTCTCTCTAGGTAGCTTATAACTCGACAATGCAAAAGTGTCCTTGTAAACCAATTTGAAATAGCACTATTAGCAATAATTTGAATTTTTTAATTTTTTTACCAAGAAACCTTGCCATTTCCGTGATTTATTTTTCTTAATAAAACCACACCATAGTAAAAAAATATTTTATTTTAACCTTAACACTACTGTGTACTTTGTAACATATACCTATAAACATTAAATAACAATTAAACACTTATTCCATGGCTTCAATACCTTGCATAACACTTGAACCATCATCTCCAAGGTTCCATGGATCATCGAGTGCACTTAACAGCTTAGCAAGACTCTTGTGTCCTTCGGTATCTATGTTTTTCGTCATTTCATCAGAGAACGGAATGTATTCATCGCAAAGCAAACATTTTCCTTGAGAAACTCCGTGGATCTCATACCAGCCTTCGAGCGGCTCATTCAACGGCCGCTTCAACTTCACGAGGATTTCCTGATCATCCACAGTTTTTACGTAAAAACCTTCGCTTGCAGAGACTTTCGTAACTTTACCCCACAACGTTACTTTCGCGCCATTCCGCTGAGAAAGGTTACCGGCTGTCACGTAAGGCACAAATTCATCGTTGTCTGGATATTGGCTGTCTTCAAATTCGTCGTGGTCACCCATTATTGTTGTTAAAAGTGTGGTAGAAAAAATGTAATCGTGTGAGACACAAATTAATAAATTCTTATTCAATTCGGAAGACACAACACCGCTGTTTTATTTTGATTTTGACACTTTTGTCTGCTTTTGACCACTGTTGACTTTTGACAAAACAGAAAATGTTGAAAGAATTGTTTGACATTTGACAGTTATGCTTGTTGTAGTGGGTTATGTTTCGAAATATACTGCGGCCACTGCAAGAGGTGATACCAGTACAGTGTGAAGCAGTTTCTTTTTAATTGTCATTACTTTTTATTGTTTAATAAATGAATCCCCTTAGTCATAAACTTACATTCATTGAGTTAATACACATGGAGAAGGCAAATTCTACTACAAAAACAGTAGTTAAACAATAATGGATAAAATCGACACATGTCTGACAAAAACAGTTTTGACTCTTTCTAACTAACCAGTATTTCCTTTTGTAAAAAGAGACACAAAATGTATGCAGAGTATCAATTTTGGAAATTATTTGATGTGACGTCATACGTGGCATACGCGTGACCGTCGTCGCCATTGTATGCGTCCGATTTGTAGTAGATCTGTTGTCAACCGGTGCTCATAATATTTTAGCTGTTTTCTTGAGAACTAAATCTTTTAACTAGTTATTGTGGTATTCTAGGTTTTGCTTTATGTTGACTGATTATGCTCTCGTATTGTTTAAAAGAAAAAACGAAAATAATCTTGGATTGACCTTTGTGAGGTTATGTACAAATTTTCACGGATTGTTTCGTATTCGGTGGGATTTTGAAATGCAGTGATTTATAGTGATATGTCTTTTTAAGAGTTTTAAGACCTGTGTCAGTTTCGTATGACTTGAATGACTTTTAATGCTATTCATTCTTTTCTAAAAATAGCATTGTTTACATAGTGATGTACGAATTCTATCCTGATATATCAAAGTATCGATATAAAATTATTTTTCATATTAATTTACATTATATAATATTATATTGTATTAGCATAATACTCGATAGAATTTCTTGTCTCTTAATAAAATATCGAAGAAAAAATTGATGTAAATTAAATATTTTTTTCTCTCCTCCTAATCTCCTTTTTTACACCCATATAGCATGGATTTTTTTATTATCCTTTAATGTGACCGAAGCGTCATCGTGCTACTCTAAATTAATTAAACATAATGATTGAAATTTGGAATACTTAGCAACAATATTTACAGAGATGCATTCCAAGGAGCTAGTCAGCATAAGACTCACATTTGAAGGCTGATTTAGAAAATTCGTCTGAAATTTAACGTTATCACAATTTGCAATTTTTAGCTTGAGTACTGGCTGAGAACCTTACGCAAGCTGCTGGTAATCTATGAGATCCTCTTTTGAATGAATGAATTTATTTATTTGCTAAAAATATAGAAGATGCATAAGTTCTTCAGTATACAATATAGCTTCCTTTTATATTTCACCATTTAATTGGCATGCAAATTACAGGATACATTTTGTTACTACATCTTAATTATTATTACAATTATACTCAACTCTAATTTAGTGAGTGGATTTAACTAAGACTAATCATACATACTTTAAAAGAATAATAATTGGTGTTGATAAAATATCGATATTAACTGCTGAGTATGAAAAGATGATATCGATATTTATCAAAAACAACCCTATGAAAGGCGGCCATATTAATCGTCCAAATTTTCGTAGGTCGTCATGCCAATTCTGGAGGTATGGCTTTGCCATGTATATATCTCAATGCGTACATTGGATACGTTTTATCTATATAATGCTTTGTCTTTGTCAGTTGCATTGTCAAATGTGCAGGATAGAAAAAGACAAAGGAGAGATTAGCAACACTTTAGCTAAAATATGTTTATGAATAAGGGGGTAAGTAGTTTAGCTAGTTAATAATAATAATAAAAGCGTGTTAAAAAGGAACGCCTTCGCAGTACACTATACTGATGTCACCGCTTCCAGTAACCGCAGTGTGCTTCGGAACATAGCCTTTATCATCTTTGTTTTTTTTTAAATCACTAGATACTTAATCACCTGTAGACGACTTCCTTTTCCTACTGTACTTTCACAGTTCAATTAAAAATTTTAAATAGATCCGCCGTTTTCTTCGATAATTGACAGTGCGGCGCTTGCGCTACTTCTGTTCTTGCTAAACAAAGGGATTCTTAAGATAAATCTTTAGGGAAGTAAAATTTTTGAAAAACATAATTATCAATACGAAATATATTTTAATTTCCGGTTTTTTTTCCCGGATCTATAATCTATGCCTGAAGCTATAGATAAGTATGAAAATACAAGGAGCAATCAGTTAATTTTCCATAATCAGAGAAGGGAGAGGCCGAGGGGCAAACTACCCGGTAAATGCCCGAATAGTACGGACGGTACTGTAAGTATTGTCTGTTTGTCCACCCATTTTTCGTTAATGATACCGGATAAATTGGGAAAAAGTCAATAACAACACAACTCATATTGATCAAAATTTTATTATTCTTAGAATTATATACATTTTCCATCAGAGACTTCACCAGCCAGAAAATCTACAAAATGATAAAATGTTTAAAAATATAATTTTACTTTCAACGCGACTATTGTTTCTTTTTTAGTTCTATTGCTTTCCATAATGGTGCTAAGCGAAATGGTCTTCTCTGTCGGCGGCTAGAGAGGGTGCTGCGGCGTCTTCCATGGCGGCGAAGTTCATGAAGTGCGCTGGTCGGTGCACCTCGTGGTAGAACTCGCGCGGGTTACCCAGCTGCACGCCGTACTTCATGTTGGGATCGTGGCGGACACCTGGGTTAAAAAATATATTCAAATAAGAAAGAAAGACCAAGACTGATCTACCAAATAGGTTGAGTACTGTCTGATGGTGGGGTCAAGTCTTAGGAAACGGTGTGCATGTATAAAGTTAATGATGCATGTAGATGAGGCACGGTGTGTCAGGACCAGGATATCTGGCACTCCACACTCTCTGCCTACCCCGTTAGGGACCTGGCGTGAAGATACATACATACAAATAATTATGAAAATATCTTTATCAAAAAAGAGCAACACAGTTTGTTTGGTAGTGGAGTTCTTTTCAGTAGTGCCTACACATGGAATCCTGCTCTGCTAATAAAGTTAATAACTATGACTATGAACAGATTTTTTTATTTCTTTTATGAAGGAACTGAATGTTATTACTTTCCTAGGTAGTACGAAATGGCAATATGCAATCATAAATTCAAAATAGTATAGAAAAGTGACTAAGCTAAATGGTAGTCGCTGGCCAGTTTGACAAAAAAATATTAATAGTTACCTCCATCAACATCGTAAAAGCATAATATATTTACCTATAATGAGTATAAAGACAATGGGCGTTCAGTGTTGGATTAAATGACTGCTCCACGAAACTCACCCATAAAGTTGTAATTCCAGCTCCCCTGCGAAGGCACCATGAAGTACCCAAGGAATCTATCGGACAGCAACATCTGGACTCGCTCGTAGTGGCTCGGCAGGTAGCCCTTGGGGTTGTTCCCGCGGTCGGTGTTGCGCGCGCCCCACTCGTACCCGCTGGGCGTCAGCTTGTACGCGGTGAGGGAGCAAGAGCCAGGAGTGAACGAACACGTGATTATGATAGTTTTTTCCCCATCCCATGTCGGATTTTCGGCCATTATCTTCGCGTGCGTCGTGATGTCCTGAAAGAAACGCATAGTTCAATTAATCATAGTTTTAGTAGAGCTTCAGTGACGGAACTCGCGGGCGTAGGCACCACCGCATTACCTACTATACTTGCCGCTAAATGGACTTCGGAACGGCGAAATACTTTGTTATTCATATAAGGAACTAGGGGCCCGCCCTGACTCGGCACGGTGCAACCTACATTACGTGTGAATTCCGCAATATCCCGGTTTAGTGAGAATCTACGTCCTAACCTTTTCTTGAATTTGCACAGTCATTCGTAGCTCACACTTTTTACTTTGTTTGCCGACTAATTATGAAATACACAAGTGTGTGTTTTTACTCTATAAAAAAAAGACGACCCGGTTAGTCCAGCGGTGTGAGATGACCGTTTGATTCGAAAGGTCGCGGGTTCGATCCTTGCACCGGGACAAATATTTGTATGACTTACAGATATTTGTTTCGGGTCTGGGTGTTTGTGTATGTACAACGGCACCCACGGCAGTGCGGCTGTGAGTGTAAGCGTTTTTTTTTTTTAATAATATTCGAGCTAAATATGGTCGTGATAGGACTATCAAAGAATATTGCACATCGACCTTAGGAACAAAACTTCGGCTTATATCGGGTCTGTAGAGCGTTATCTATTTCGCACCTTATCTACGTGACGTTTGTCGACCATTTTGATCAAGTTTGGACTAATACCGGACTATCAGTGCTACGTAGGCAGTGTGCAGCAGAGATGACTTTCTACGAAATCTGAACTAGCCGATTGTCTCTTTCGTAGGCTCGATGGCTATTTCCTGCTGGATACTGTAGATACATAGCATACCTGGGGCGACAACTGCGGCAGTTCATTGGGCTGCGTGTGCATCCATCCCAGGGGTTGTAGGGGCTGCAGGGCGGGGTGTCGAGGCAGGTGGCGCGGCAGGTGCACGGCCTGGTGCGTGCCCCACTGCGGCGGTAGCACGCAACAGTGCACTTCGCGCACCATGGGGTTGTCCGGTGGCGACGTGCCGTATAAGTAGCACGCGATCTGGGTGAACAGACAATATTATGTAGAATAGAATCAAGCCTCATAATAAACTAGTAATAAGACAATAATATAAAATTAAACCACTGGTTACAAATCGTACACAAATTAAGTATTTTCAAATCACGCGTTTTTAAAACGATACGCCACCCTTATAACGATTATGTATTTTTCGCAATAACATGCAAGTGAGTTTAGAAATTAAAGAAATAATGGAAAGAAAAATATGACTTCAGGCAAGAATTAAACCTGCGAACTTCAAGATAATCAGTCCGGCAGCTTCTGATTTACATGTATAAATATAATATATACATTTATACATGTAAATCAGAAATATATTAAACTAACGATTTTTAAAATCAACCCTATGTTACGATCGCTTTACAGTTTCCGTGGTCCCCGGCAGTGTGAATTCATTTAAGATGCCACCGTGAGCCCTGAATTATATTTTTTAGTAAAAGCGCAAATTACAAACATAAGGAGGAATGACCTTCAATATCCACATATAATTTTTTATAAAACTGTTTCAATCGATCAATTAAGCTCAAAGTAATAAACCATAATATTCTTAAGAAATATATTACAATCGAATAACTCCGCCTAGAACCTTGAAAGTCTACATAGTTTAAAAAATAACTGAGTAAAACATAACACATACTTGCGCTCTCAAATCCGATATGGTAACAAACTTCTTGAGCAAGTTCTTGGGCAGGATGTATGTGTAGCCGCTCTCCTTGATGTCATCGGAGCTCACGTAGATGTGGTTGGTGCGCAGGTGTAGGTTTGTAGCGGAGATAGCCCGCACGCGCCATTCCGTCTTCGAACTGAAAATGATAAAAGTTTAGTAACATTCTATGATGTCAGTAAACGAAGAGAGAAATTACAGCGACATAAATATATTTTATTTAAAGAAAAAAAACTAACTAACTGAAAAGTCTATTATATCGGTTGCCTAACTAGCATAGTTGGTAATAGATGGCGCTACTGCTACCATAAACCAAGGCAATAAATGTGAAGGAAAGATTTGACAAATCCGGCAGGACTTCAGTAGCTCAATTGGAAGAGCGGCTGGACTAGATTCCCAGTTCCGCGAGTTCGAATCTCGCCTGAAGTCAATTTTTTTTTTCCATTTTTCTTTAAATAAAATATATTTCACAAGCATGTGTTAATGCGAAATAATATAAAAACAGACATAAATATAATGTTAGTACAATAAACAACATTATGTGCAAATTGCTATCGATCATCAAAAACTGAGAATACAGAATTTTAGTGTCACATAAAGACTTGGAAAGATAAGCGAGGTGAAACTGCCACTGACAAAAAGGTCGCCGGTATCTGAAGAACAGTTTCAGGTAGTGATAACTTAAGATTCTATTTCTGGCTCTGATTCTCAATCTCAATTCAATAATCATGTTACGAAGGTGGGAAAAAATCATGCAGTTTACATAGATATTAAGTGATCACTGGAGCCTACAGACAGCACAACAACCAGAGGTCAAAATGCGTTGCCACGTCTGAGACGTTAGTTGTAATGTCTGTTATGATATAGTTATTACAGAGCTATACATTACCACCTAACCAGAACACGATAGTGCTGAACACTACTATTTGACGGCAGATAGATTAGGTTATTCAGTGGTGCCTACGCACTCGAGTCCTACACTGATACTACCGCCAGTAAACCACCATTTCCAAATCTCGACAGTCTGTGCCACAGGGTTTTATTTTATTTATTATAATTTACAAAACTGATTTAATATCATTTCTGTAGACAAATTAAAGTCGGCCTATAAAAAATAAAGCTCTTTGATTGACACCTACTAGATGAGAATTTACATGCTCTTAATAAGGTTAACAGATATATGTACCTGAAGGTCTGCGACTCGTAGTTGGACGTGGTGGAAGTGATGATCTCGTCGCCGTGCTTGTTGACTGTGCGTGTGGTGGTGGCGGTCAGTTGACTCTGCTCTTTGCTCTGCTTCTCGATCTCGGCTATCTGCTGCCGCTGAGCCGACGGCGCCGATATCTCCATGCCCAGGATTATGTCGCGGATCTCCGATTGGGTCAGCGACGCCACGTTCACGCTAGACACCACAAATACAATTTGTTATGACAATTGGCTAGTTTCGACTTCGTAGAGCTTTGTCTACTGCATACTGAGTCCGATATTGGTAAAAATTCGATCAAAATGGTCGACAATTTACATAGGTAACGTGCGAAAGAGATAACGCTCTGCAGACCTGAAATAAGTTCCGAAGTCTCCTTCCTAAGGTACTACTTACTATTACATTTAAAAGTAAACTTTTTTTTTATTTTTATATTTGTAATTGACGATATTTTGATGAAGCTTAACGCTTCTATAATTTCACTTATTTATTTATTTATTTAAACTTTCGTGCACATTGAGCGTACATGAGGCGGACTTAATGCTAGAAAGCATTATATACCAGTCAACCTTCAGGTTGTGTAGAAAAACGAAATTGGTGGCGCATTACGAAAGCAAGAGAAATATTAATCCAAACAACAATTTAAAAGTCATAACATACATAAATAAATATGAAATATAAGTATATATATATAAAAAAGGTAGATACAAACTAATATAATAGATATTATAATATATATAAGCTATATATAATATAATAAGTAATCAATGATGAATCATAACAGTAGAAAAAAAAAAAAAAAAGTAAGTAACCCTCAAAGCATCTTAAGATAGTAGTCTCGGAGCTTTCTTTTAAATGTGAATTTACTGGAAGCTTTTCTAATGTCCACGGACAGCGAATTCCAGAGTTTTATTGGCCATAAAACCGGTCTTATGAGAAGGAAGACGGAGAGCAAGAGATTCCGAAGAACGAAGATTAAGATTATGGGAGTTGCCCAAAATATTGAAATTGGATTTCAGATAATCAGGAGCACTGTGATTGTTTAATATAGAAAACAATAAGCAGAGAACTCTAACAGAACGTCGTTGCCGTATAGGCAAACAATTAAGCTTCGCACGAAAAGGCGAAATGTGATCGTACTTGCGAAGGCCGAAAATGAAGCGAATGCAGTTGTTTAGAATACGATCCAGTTTATTGAGAAGTTCTTGGGTAAGATCCGAAAAGCAGACATCAGCATAGTCAATTATAGGCAGCACAAGAGATTGAATCAAAAGCTTTTTTGTACTGGTTGGTAAAAAGTTCTTAAACCTGTATAGAGACCGCAGCGAAGCAGTAACGTTTTGACTTATTGACGAAATTTGCTTATTCCAGCTCAAACTGGAATCGATGTACAGGCCCAAGTTTTTAACAAACGGAGAAAAAGGTATAACAACATCATTGTATACAATAGGCGTAAGATGTTCCAAATTAATTCTTTTAATAAAGAAATTAACTTATTAACTTATTGTTGTAAGTAAAGCAAAATCTCAAATTTCATAACCCTCGCGTTTTGGGGGAGAAGATAAACATGAACCTTTAATGTTTTGCTCATATATTATGGTTTTTTTTTAGTGAGAATGAAACCGATCGAGGTTGCCCAAAAGAATTTCGACATACGATGATAAAGAGTACACGAAAGTGAATAAAACAAATATGCCCAATGATTATAATAATCATCATGCTGCGAGGAATGCATTACTCACTTGTTCTTCTTGCCATAATCAGCCAAAATGAGGTCCTTGAGCTGCACCTCGACCTTGATCCAGTCGTCGTCAGTGAGCGTCGGCCAGATGTGGTGCGGCTCAGTCAGTGTCGTCTTGTCCGGCTTCAGAAGGACTTTGGTGCGTTCTGTATTCACGTGCAGTGCGCGTAGAATCAAGATCAGTCTGCTGAATGCCTGGGGAATGTCAAATGGAGCGGTAAAGTTTTGTTTCCTCTTGCCTCAGTCACACCACGGACACTCAGTTAAAATTCCATACAAACACTTATTCCGGTTACCTATTACACAGACATCAATAAGGACGTGTTTTTACACGCACACTAAGCCTGGGTTGCACCACGGCTTAAAGAAATCTGTTAAAGTTAGAGAAGAATGTGAAATGTTACAATTACATTAACTTTAACAAATGATGTGGTGCAACCCAGGCTTGCAGTTGCCCGTTCGCAGCCTCAGTGCACCAGGCTTTCAGCATGGGACCCAAGGTGAGGTGCGGGCTGCAAGAGGCGAAATCTGGCGGAACGTCGAAGTGTCCATTCTATACGTAGTATTATTACATATTCTCTGCCTCAGTGACAGAATTTATGTTGCTATACATCTCTGCTTTGAGTCATATCTAAAACCACCTTACTCTAATCAGTATTTGTTTGTCGTAAACATTTTTTGGCAGAGGTTTTTGTCCAGCAGACATCTTTCAGCTGCAGCTCGCAGCAGAATAATGGAATCAATATAAATAACTCACTGTGTAAGAAGAGATGGTCTTGAGCCAGTCGTCGTACAGGTTGAACAGCACCATCTGCGGCTCGGTGGCCTTCAGAATGAGGTCTCCAAACTTCTCCACCTTGAGGCAAGCCTGGAACGGCAGCTGTAGCTCCGAACCCTTAATCACTATGTTCGGGAAGTCCAGCAAGTGCACCTGGGGGTAAACGGGACTATTTAAACTTCATGCCATTGTGTTCTTAGATTTTCGCAAGGTTCTTATTCTCTCAGACTTACGCCTAGGGGCCTGGACGCGGGGCTAGGATGCACTCCCAATGCTGCCCCGGACCTTAGTCCGCCACTGCACATAGGTTACAGCTGAGTTAGATGAAGTATAAATTGATAATGCAACAAACCTCCAAGGGATCCAACATGCCCTTTCTTGTGACAATAATCTGTTTAGGCTGCTCTTCAACAGGCAATGATCGAATCAAAGCTGCAACTTCTTCAGCTGTCTTCCATTTCGCCAACTGTGAAACACGAAATGATTAATTCATTAAGAGATATAGATAAATTCATGTTTAATATTACATCTAGCTAGAGATTCTTCTATATCTTCTGTATCATACAGTTATGAAAACAAAAATTGTGCATTGTGTGTACGCTTGTAAGAAGTCATACTTCATTAGCGTGACAATCAATTTTTTTTGTCGTTTTGGCGACACGAAACAAAACAAAAAAAGTAATTTATTAGATAATAATATAATAATTTATACCGACAATTAACCTCAAATCTATGAATGTACTTACATAAACAGTATATTAAAACCACTTTTACCAATATTAAAAAAATATATTTAAACTAAATAGTAAATTGTCTATAAATATCTATCACATCGTATTTTGATTAATAAAAATTGGATTGGATGAATAAAAAGTTAAGCAAATAACTTCAGACTGTCGCAATTTTAATGATGTCCTAAAAATCAACACTCATCATTTTTCCCAATCGCGTCAATCTTTTGACAAAGTTTAACAAATATTCAAAAAACCCTCTACGAACCTGCCCCAAACGTTTCTGTCCCGCCCATACGCTGGTGTGGATGATCTTGAGGAACAGTTGTCCTGTGCGAGGGTTGAATATGAAGATCGCACCGTTGATGGGCTTCGTCGTCAAGTTGCCCTCGAACGTCTTGTGGATCGTCACGCGGTACACGTTGGTGTCGTCCACGAACCTTTGCAAAAAAAGAAGTGCAAAATTAAAAAAAAAAGATTTTTTCTTATATGAGAATGCAGTTTAAATTTGGGATAAATATCGTATAATTTTTATTTTATTTTTTTTATTTATTTATTTATTTCAGGCAACAAATGTAATACTATAAGTAAAACAAAGGCCCATATACCTTACAGACTAACATACATAATAATAACACTATGAACTAACACTACACGTGATTACGACGCGACGTGATGCGCGGTTTTTCTGCAAGGAGGTGTCCACGGAATTTCCGAAATAAGACTCCCTGCGGCCAGAACTCCTCATTTATAAAAGTAGGCAGGTGCTGCGTCGGGACTTTCACCACATAGGAATTGAAATTCACTCTATGGCAAGACTCCAACCGCTCGACTCTCAGAGTGAAATTCGTCTTGACGCGGATGTAGTCGACGAGATCTTCAACTTTCGTCGACCAGTGCAGTCTGGGCACGTACAGTAGCGTTGGGCGCTGGTACAGCTGGGCGCAACAAGTGTTTCGGTCCGGTAGGCGCCGTACCGCATTGGTCGTACGCACCACGTAATGAAACTAATTCGGCACGTAAAATATAATACGCGAATAAGATATCTATAGATATCAACATTAAAACTAGATTTTCAGTATGTTGCCACTCATGAGGCCTACGTCCATTTATATCTTTAATTGAAAATAGCAGGGCAATACATTGAGTTTGATGGGTTTTTGGACAGCGGCAGGCCTTTTTTATAAGAAATGGATAGTTTTGTATCTTATCAGATGATCTGATTGAATAGTTCGCCATAGTTCTGGATGGAGAAGTAAGAAGCTCTGCGAACAGTAATATCCCATGGCCTTCATTATCTTAGTTCTGACTCGAGAGATAAGGCTCGGTGGATAAGTGGAGAGTTGTGAATACAGAGGACAGGGGAGAACAGGGAAGTGGGGTTCGGTGGGCTCACTGGAGTACAGCTGCATAGCCTTGCGGATGCAATCATGATCTTGTGCATGATCAGTACTGGGGTAACTAACCAGATGATCTGATTGGAGAACAGTTCGCCGTAGTTCTGGCTGGAGAGGTAGGGTTCGGTGGGCTCGCTGGAGTAGAGCTGCAGAGCCTTGCGGATGCGCTCGCGCAGCACGTAGAGCGCGGGGTTGGCCTTCATGATCTTAGCCATGGCCTGCTGGATGAGGGGCTTGCAGCCGGGGAACCAGTTGCCGTATGCGCTGTGGATATTCATTACTGTTTTAACAAATATTTTATTATATCAATATTATATGTTAATATGGGTGATTAGATACTTTACTAAAGTATTCCTCTAACTAACCCGTACGAGTGACATATCTTCGTTATACATTTTTTTTCTTATTTGTTATTTAGTGCCATATAATTGGATGTCTCACCGGCTGTACCAATAACATGTTTTTCTTTCATTTTTCTAATAAATTTAAAACGTAGCCGCATACGTAATTGTCTCGCATACAAAGAGTATGTGCCTAATATCAAAACTAATAGGAATGCCATTGCTATACAGGTTAATTTATACAACACATGTCATGTATTACAATGGTAAAAATTTAAAGTTTTAATTATTATTTAAATATTAAATGGAAAAGAGAAAAGATGGTTCGGAATCCAATTAATTATCAGTCGACAAGTCTAGCGCTTAGGGCTCAAGAGTATCAATCTGGAGGTTGCCAGTTCTAAGCTTACGCGAACCTACAGTTAAATACGCATGATTTTGCCTATGCTTATTATGGGTTGGCAGAATGGAAACTAACTTCATTACTAAGAGCGTTTCAGACTAGCATGTTATACGCGCGTATAAGTTAATGTTTGAAGGCCCGTCTGAACGCGTATGGGTTTTCCTTTTGTCACATACACAAGTCGTACGAGCGTCGATGCACCTCCGTAAATAGATACCTCTACTCAACACTATCGATTCGAGCGAACACGACAAAAAATTGCCCCTGTACGAGCCTCCGGTTGTTTGAAGCGCGTAACGATGCGCACGTAAGCGTGTATTTCAAAACGACCGTATACGCACAGTATACCGTATACGTATACGGTATACGCACAGTATACCGTATACGTATACGCTTATATATATTAATAGACCGTATACGCTTGTCTGAAATCGCTCTAAATTCACGCCCATAGCTCTCACCTGTGCAAATTGTAGGCCAGATCAATCGCGATGAGCAATCCCGTGGGCGACGGGTATATGGACATGTTGTCTGTGGTGTAGTCGAGGAACTTGGCACGCGCGTATCTCTCCACGTCGTGCGAGTCGTAGTCGCCCCATCGCAGTTGGATGTCCAGCCAGTATTTCTGGGTTGTCGTGTTGTCCATTGTGTCTCTGGAAAAAGAGTTTGATTAGTGAATAGGTCTGTATCCAGTTTGTCATAAGACACTAGATTTGTCAATGAATGTAAGAATTAAAAAGGTACTTGTTCCTCTAAACACTTAAATAACAAATAGTTTACATTGGATGTCATCACTGCTGTAAGAAACTAGAGAAGAAAAGTCGACATGGGTAGTGTGTGTGTGTGTTGTTACATTGCTCGAAGTATTTATGTATAGGAAGGTTCTATCGATGTCTAGAGCTTACAGATGTGTGTGTTACCTGCCTTATTGCCATAACGCGAAATGATGTATGATAAACAAATTAAAACAGTATATGAAGCGATTACCAACGTAATGTCTACGTGTCGTCGTAAAATTTGAGCATGGTATGCAAAGAAAGCATAATTTCGAAACACGAATCATGAAATGCTATAGTTAATACCTCACACTGTTAAGACTGCCGTGTTTTGCTTCTTTTGCAGTATGTTTTCACTTACTTGGTGTCTGCAAGCAGCGAGGGCCGCGAGACATTCCACTTGTACGCGGAGAACAGGAGTATGTCGGCACACGACGAGTTCATCTTGTAAGATTTCCTCGGATGAATGGTCTCTTTTTGTACCGTCTCGATTTCCAATGCGTCCAGTTCTTGATCGAAAACCTAATAATTTGAACACTTTCTTTAAAAAATATTATATTTAATAGTATAATTTTTTTCTTTAAACTGGCGAACTAGAATGCCGGAAATAATATTAGCAAATGAATATTGAGCCTTGTAGACATCTACCAAGGTTCTCTTTACAGATGAGTAGCCACTCCGGACACCTAATATACTTTGCTTTTGTATCGATCTACGGAACTCAGAACTAAATACAAATTCTTTCACTGGAGGTTGACCCAGTAACCTATAATCCAGTATGATTTTCTGTTCAAAGAGATATTTTTCATTCCCACAAATAAATCCCTATCCAATATAATTTCAAGGCATAATTGTATAAAAATAAAGTGACATCATCACTTTTAGTTATAACTATCAATTTATGAACAAAACAGCTGTAACGACATACGAAAAATAAACCTCCAACACACCTGACATAAATCCATGACAATGGACTCGTGCACTTTCTGCCACAAGTGAGCCCTGAAGATCTGGATGAGGGATATCTTGAGCGTCGGGATCTTGCCGTGCATGAATATACCCGTCAGGTCCAGTTGCACCTAAATGTAGACATAATACAGTACAGTAATATTTCTAAAAGGTCAATCATTCCATTCAACATAAGCTAACTGTCAGGATAACAATACAAGCCTACCAGTGATGTCTTAAAAAATACGTTCTGCTTCTACTATATATTGTTGTACACGTATCTTAAAATAAGAGACGTGAGTGAGGAGAAGCCTTTTTTTCTGTTTTAAACTGATTGTATATCACGTAAGATTAGAATAAAGCATTCCGTGAAAAACAGTATAAATTGAAATATATTAGATTTCAATTGTTGTAATACAATTATTTCGCGTTAGATTTTTTAAAACAATGAATTTTCTGTTCTTTTTCAGAAATCATTCTTTAATCTTTTTCTTTAAAATAATTATTTCTATCAATAAGATCACGAGAATATTTTCTTTTTAGATTATTTTTATGAATAAGATCAGCTTGCGTCGTCTCAGACGTGCGCAACTACGTCCCGTCGCGATCAGCGCGAGCGCAGGCGCCGCACGTCCCCGGAGCACATCGACTCTCCGGATTCAGGACCCCTACGCGATTCATCACTTCTCATTCATGTGCGAAATTTTATGGCTCTTTCGTTAATTACAGAATGTAAATTTTGTTAGACAGTGTATTAACAGTTGACAGTTGTAGATTGTAGACAGTTGTATACCCAGCGCCATAACAGCTTTGAAACATAAAGGCAGTCTTTAATTTTCAGTAAATTATTACGAGGTTTTGGTCGTACGACATGTCAACGTAGTACCCGAATACAAACTTACACGACTATAAATGTAAAAAACGGCTCATTATTTTCTATACTGTAGTAAATATGGTGTATATTATATACAACAGTCATGAAAAGCAGGAGTTGAGTAGACTCTATAAGACTCTCCACTACCAGTTAAGGGTGTCTGAAATAGATCATTTTAAGATACAACTATCTGATTATATTGCTTATTTGTTTTGTTATTATTTGTAATTCGGCAATTCTGATGTACAGTAAATTATTCTATTTCAAAATATGCATAAATGTTTAACCTTCGATGAATGTTCAATAGTGCATTACCTGGAAACCGACGTAGACGTTGGCGCGGTTGATGGTAGGCGACCACCACAACGTGAACCTTCTGTTGGGGATCTGGTTCAAACCGGAGCGCTGTGCGTTCGTCAGTTTCTTATACTTCATCGACTCTTCGAAGCCTGATGCCTTCTCCCTGTACGAGGACAGCTAATGTTATAACAATATCCAACAAGAAATATTGCATATCGACATTAGGAAGGCGACTTCGGCTTATTTATGCAATATAAAAATATATTATATTGCTGGGTACTGTACATACTTTAAATTATAAAGGGTATGTAGCGTCACTTTCTTAAGTGTCAGATAAATATCCGGACGCCGCAAGCTTAGCGTTGCGTCATTAGTTGTCCCATAACCTTAGAGCCGCGCATACGCACCAAATTCTCAATTATTTTTCAATATCTGACCTTAGGAATCTGAGGATGAAAATAGAGTTTGACTGAGTTGTGTGCAGATATTATCTTTGTGCGTAACATGTATGCGCGCTTTATCTTCTGTCGCGCGAGATGTCACAGTCGCACTTAATGTAACTGGTTTTATATTAATCTAACTATCAAGTCATGAATCAAATTTTTGATGTAAGCGGATCAATATTTCTGGTGAATCATGTTATGTAAAATATTATCATAATTATCTTGAGACCATGAAACAACATTTGCCGTTATTTTATATATTTTTACTTCCCAAATGGTAAATGTTACTTTTGTTGGCAGAATAAATATTCACCTCACCAGAAAAAATATTTTGAATACCAGGGAACATTCCAAAATTTTTCAAGACCCAAAACTCACTGTGATCTCTTATTTTCATCATCTTTGTGCTTATTTATGAATCAAGAAAGATAATCCTAACCATAAAGCATTAAAATCTCACCAAAACAACCCCTCCCAGGTGGGGAAGTAGGTGCCCTTGAAGAGCGTGTGCTCGAGTATACCCTCAACGCCGCCGAGCGCCTGGATCATGTCGGTGCGGTAGTTGTTCAGGTTCCACAGCTTGCCGTCGTGCCGCTGGTGCGTCCACCAGAAAGGATTTTGTTTGAGGACCTGCGAGGGATCACACAATTTTAATATACACTCCTTTTCCTTGAAGCAGTAAGATTTTATGTAGTGATATTTGGGTTAATCCTTACAGGATTAGGGACGTGACGACCCCACCGCCCACAAGTGGAGAATTCTCCACTACACTGAGGTAGTAAATACAATAACGGATGGGCTGCAGGGTCCCGCCACTGCGATAGCCAATTCGCTTAAAAAAACAAGTCGATTATCTTCACGACCATTACCTGATATTGTTTGAATTCTGTCCGTATACGCCAGCCTTTATCGTAGGCGAGCGTGTGACGATCCTTCTGGAAAAGCGTGTTGATCCTGGGAATGCCCCTGTCCCAAGAATCTTCTAGATCTTCTAGTGTCAGTCGTCTGCGATACAAAAATAAGTTCATTTATACGATATTTACAACACCATTGATACATATACCCATCAAGTAAGTCACAAGGAACAATATAGACCGGGTAATTGTTTATTAGAATGATTCTGAGACATACGAAAAGTATTGTACGAATCGAAGATGCTGGAAATAACTTTGTATTTTTGACGATAAGTTTCGCAGTTATTTACCTTTGCCTTACCTACAGAGTTCCCCAAACTGATATTTCGAACCTGAACCTCACCGATTCCCCGGGTCAGATTGGAGGCAATTACCTACTTCCTTCCACTGCCTTTCGTACTTAAAGTTTACTGAATCCCCGACCCCGATTGGAAAGTCAGTTACTTTCTTTTACTTATGCGGGATTCCACCTTCCAGCCCAATATGTACGCGCAAAACTTAAATGCATCCGTGAAGTTAGTTACAAGCTGATGCGAACGCGGTTTTATGGTATAGAACGGATACACAAAAAGGGTAATCGTAGTAGAAGTTCACTTTCATCAGACCACCCAATGGAATTCGTTTTCCGTTTCTTCTGTGTGGTTCTCGCTAACTAAGAGACTGAAGAAATGTTTATACAATATATGTATTAATACATAAGAAGTTTGTCATGTTTCATTCAGTACTTCATAAATAAGATCAGACAGCGTAGTTTCAGACGTGCGCGACTACATCCCGTCGCGATCAGCGCGAGCGCAGGCGCCGCACGTCCCCGGAGCACATCGACTCTCCGGATTCAGGACCCCTACGCGATTCATCACTTCTTATTTACTTTGCACTACCAAAAATATGACAAACATGACAAAGGTTTACGCGAGAACATTATTATATTTTTGGGGAAGGAATTTCTGCGCAGGAGTTCTGTGCACGATGCCGAAACATCCCGAAATCGCAGCTTTAGATTTAAAGTCGCTCTTCTGTTAGAGTATACTTTTTATGGATTCTTGATTATTAATAAGTTAAATGAAACCTAAAGATACGATTCCATCAAAAAGACATTTGTTAACTCCAGTAGTGCATGAACTATAAGCTGGTGTCGAGTACAGCCTCAGTTTTCACCGCCAGGGCTTAGTGTTACTTTTGTACGCGCACATTGCAGACCATGTTCACTATAGGAATAGAATAGGAAAGAAGTTTAATTGCTTGAACAAAATTGTCAATTTTATCATTGGTCCAATTTACATTAAACTTTTATACGTGGATGCGTGTCTACTTCTCGCATGTGTACGCGCACAAAAGTAGACTAGCAGCTGTTCACGAACATTTCTGATGTTCGCACACAGTATGTTACTGTTAGCTTGAGTGAGTCGACCAGAATATCGACCGACATTTGCACAGTTCAGTACACTGGTGCAATTGCACTTTAATTTGTCCGTCGCTTGGACTCTCTGCGGGTTCTCAATTTGGTAAAATTATGGTGACAAACCTGTTTTGAGCGTTAGCCTCTTGTCGTTTAAGCGCATACTCCGCCCACACACGCTGCGAGTCCACGAACTCCGCTTCCCAGGGCTGGATGTAGCGGTACAAGTTGGGTATGAGCTGGTCCTCGTCGTGCGACATGCCCGAGCGAAAGTGGGTGATGCCGACGTCAGTTTGCTTCGACCATCGCAGGTCAGACTGAGGATAACATGTTTTGTTAAAATGTTTGTACTAATCCTTTAAGGCGTCCTGATGTATCCACCCCTCGCCCGAATTCTGCCACTAGTGGAGTCAACTGAACAATTGAAATTTGGATTGAAATTGAAATATAATCATGTAGATCAGTGACCCAAATATGAATGTGTAACAAGAATAAGTTAATTTCCAACACAGAGAATTTTTTGAGAATAAATTTAGTAATTTAAAATAAAACTTTTACAAACTATAATGTGTACTATATTGTGAGGCAGGCCTCATTAGAAGGATTTCAATGATATTATGTATTTTTTAATTATTTTAACATAGTTTTGAAGTTATTAAAGCAAATACACCATAAAACCAGAAAATAGTAGCTATAGATTAAATACAGGAAAATTTATAAAAATACATAGTCTATAATTTATAATTATTCAGGAAATTAAATGTCCGGAGCCCTGTGAACGCGAGTCCGACTCGTGATTAACTGGTGATCGTACCTGCGGTATCAACACGTGTCCCATAGACAGCATACCCAGGCCGCCGAGCTCTTTGGGCGTGTAGAACACGACGGGCGGGAAACGGGACGGCATTTTCGAGTTGAGCCCGATCTTGATGCGCGTCTGAATCTTGTTCTCGCATTTCACTAACAGGTCGAGTAGTTCTTGTGTGTTCACTACCGCTTCGCGGAAGTATGTCATCAGACCTGTGAGGGAAAATAGTTTTTTTACCATGAAGTAGCGAATAAGCATACAGATCACATTGATTGTAAGTGAATACTGTAAATGCCAATTTACAACTACATACAAATCAGAGATTTCAATATAGATGCGTTGCCACTTCTGATTAATTCTGAGGTCAAGGTTGTTAAGATGAATGTGGCTTAAAATAAAGCCACGAATGTATTTTTTAGAGATGCGCCGAATATTCGGTTCGTATTCGGTATTCGGCATCATTTCCACTATTCGTATTCGGCCGAATTATTCGGTTTCGATGCCGAATATATTCGGTTCGTTTATTTCTATTTTATTGGCCACACAACACGGTATCTACCTACATACTTAACGTTAGAAGTTACGTTACATTAAATTACAAATCAACATGTATTTTGAAACCTCAAATCAACATATTCTTAACCTGTATTTAAACTACAGGGCTGTAGTTAGGTTACATGCAGTCAACATTTTATTGTAAACCTTAAATCAGCATTAATTTTTCAACTTTTATACGTAACTTCACGCCTGTAATCCCCGAAGGGGTAGGCAGAGGTAAATGCATGCATTCAATCATACATGCAAACACCCACGACTCGCCGGTTACGTTTTTTTTATAATTTATAACTTTTATAATTAAATATAAATTAAAATCAAGCTATCCCGAGCCATCCCAGTCTACTCTCAGTACTACCGCAAAATAAAATACCTTTTTATTTTGTAGTGGTACTGAGAAAATACCTTTTTATTATGTGGCACTGAAGCGCGCATGGCCCCGCGGCTAGTGTAGATCGCAAGTGATCTGCTCGTTTGAGCGATACGGGTGCGGTCGGGTGTGTTATGGGTGTCCGCTAGTGGTAAGTTGATATGCGCGATTCCATGCTTCGGAGGGCACGTTAAGCCGTCGGTCCCGGTTGCTATCGATAGATAGCAGTCTTTAAACCTCGTCGGAGACCTTATGGGCGGTTTGAAAATATCCGACAGCGGGTTGGCTACTAACCCTTATCTCCACCAACCCGCATTCGAGCAGCGTGGTGGAGTAAGCTCCAGACCTCCCTTCAAGAAGGGGAGAGACTCGTGTCCAGCAGTGGGATGTGTCAAGCGTTGCCATTATTATTACTATTATTTATGGTACTACCGTCCCCACCGAACGCATCATGAACGCACACCACACTCTGAGGTGCCTTAGAGCTCGCGCGCTTTATTACCGCCGCATGGCTCGGCATGCTCGGCCGAGGCCGAGCTTGCTTCACCGTGCACCGCACGACCCTGATGCACGTTTACACTGACTGTCACTGACCAAGTATTTCGCTCACGAGGCTGCGTCGCCCGAGCATGCGTCCGGTGTAGACGCGGCTATTTAGCAAGCAGCGACATGTTAGAACCGCATTTAAGCGGCAAAACAGTGAACTAGTAAACCGAATAATTCGGCCGAATATTCGGTTCGGTATAAGTTAAACCGAAACGTAACTTCACGCCTGTTATCCCCGAAGGGGTAGGCAGAGGTAAATGCATGCATTCAATCATACATGCAAACACCCACGACTCGCCGGTTACGTTTTGGCCCATGTAACAGGTGGCGAACCTGTTGCCATCTCCGGGCACATTACCAAACTCCGGGGTACTGGGAAACTTCCAGAAAATGGAAAAATCCCAATAGAAGCAGAGATAAAGGATTTTAAACCGTTATCTCTGATAGTCCCCGACCCGGGAATCGAACCCAGGACCTCCAGCGTAATAGTAGTGGCCTGCTACCACTACGCTACTGAGGCACTAACTAGCAGTTGGTAATAGATGGCGCTGCTGCTACCATAAAGCAATGCAATAGATGTGAAGGAAAGATTTGACAAATCGGGCAGGGCTTCAGTAGCTCAATTGGAAGAGCGGCTGGACTAGATTCCCAGTAGGTCGCGAGTTCCGAGTCTCGCCTGAATACATAATTTTTAGCCAAACATGGTATTTCTGGATGAGAGAGACATTTTTGGTTTATGATCATATTTTTGACAATGTGATGTGACATATTTGATGTAAGGAGGACAAAACTTACCAATAAGCGCGGTATTCCACTTGTTGACGATCTTGGTGAAGGTGGTAGAGCCGGAGGCCATGAGTATCTGGCGGACCCGGTTGTGGAAGCGCGCGAGGGACTCGTCGTCGACGCGCAGGAAGCACTGCGCGGTGCGCTCCTTTGTCACCTCGTTCTGGAGGTTCCATACGCCGTCGCGGTGGGATGCCTCCTCTTGGGCACTACGACACTGTGGGTGATTCGAGTAAGTTTTACCCTTTGAAACTCTTTGTAGTTTTTTTTTTATGACAAAGCATAGAATTTACATTGATGGTAAGGTATACTGTAGCCTATAAACGTCTGCATGAAAGCAGAGATGTAAATGCGTTTTGTTTATTCCGAATTAATTGAATATGTGCCTAAGAATCTAAAATCCGATAATTTAGAAGATATACATATAGGACTGAGAGATACCAAATTCAATTGATCAATTTATTTATTTATTTAATCTTTTTGCACACGGATGATGTACAGAAGGCGGACTTAATAACTCTCTGGTATTCTCTCCCAGTCAACCCAAATAAAACTGTCAAAAAAGTGCAAGTGGTTTTTAAATTAGTAATTTAGATTGGATTTCTATAATCATATCAATTTTGACCAGATTGACGAATTAGATTTAATTGCTGAGATATATTTGCTGCTAATAAGCTAATGGAGGCTGATTTAATGGACCCATAATAAGATGAGTTTGAGTACTGAGGACTAATTTTCATAACATAATAGCCGTTGAATCGCTGCGCTGTTTTGTCAGAATCAAAAGACTAATTAAGAAAGAACAGTAGTAGTTTAAATTTAAAAATAATCATATTCGAAGTATTTTGTAGACATTTTTTTATTCAAACAACTTACTTTGGGTAAAATTCTGCACTCGAAACCGGCCATGTTGAACAAAAGATTGGGGTTATCCTTCGAATACACGGAAACGAAACTGTTCTCCCACTGGATGGTAGTCACAGAGCGCGGTAGACGGTTCTTTATGTCCCAGAAGACTGCGCGCCCCCTAAAAATATACACGACATTGTATACCAATATTTTTGATTCATGAGAAAACCAATAATATTGGTTAGGTTCATAAAATACGTTTGAATACAAGGGGAGGGTCTCTGTGACGGGGGCGGGAGGGAGTTTCCGTCAACGTGAAGTTCGCAGTTTCATTATAAGATTATAGAGGTAGTTTGGACGCGTGATATTGTCGCCACAAACTGGTGTCTCCTCGACACCAATTTCAGTGATCCGTCAAATCTTGTCATAGTACGTAATAGGGAATATGCATAAAATTTAAAATTGTCTCAAATGTTTTTTTCTCGAATACATATCAACGTCATATTATAATTACAAAGTTTTTTTTTTTAATTTACTAATTATTTAATGCCATTAAATATAACGTAAATAGTGCAAAATGAGGAAACTAAATTAAAACTTCCAAAACGCGCCGCCATTGGTCGAGACGAAATAACACTTTGTCTGGTGTTTTTCTAATACTATTTTTGCACTTAGGTACTATACAATACTTTAAGATGGCTTTTTTGCTTCTTCCATGATTTGTAGAGCAATTAAAATTGAAAATACGTATGAAGTAAAACAAAAGTTTAGAGTACACAACACACGTCGTCAAAATGACGGCGTTTGAAGAGCTCAAATTTACTCAATGTTTTAAATTTCACTTTGAAAAATAACCATAATATTTTAGGCCGATTTATAATTTTTCTACGATATATATAAGTAAATGATTAATTTAAGACGAAAAAAAATTTCATGAATATTCCCTATTATGCCACAAACAAACATAAAGAAATAATGTTGATAAACGGAACAATAGAATGTATTTTGAACCTTCACAAACTCATTTACGGCTTAATTTCTTTATAGTATTTTCATTACCTGTACTCAAGCTGTACGAAGTTATTGTCAGTGTATGTAATAGTGAATATACAAACCGGCGACATGCCTGCCCGTTGGTTTTTAGCAACATACTATTTCTATTGTCTTGTTATTTTGATTTCTGTGGGTACATTACCTACATATTAGTAACGCACATTCTCGGCCAATTACTACAAGTGAAATCTATTGATCACGTGTTAGAAAATGAACAGAACTCACAAGTTAACATCGTGCTTCATGAGCCGCATGCGTGCGTCGCGCGGCCAGCACTTCTTGTTGTTGTAGCCGACAATGTTCTCGTTGTTGGGGTCGGGGTGCTCCGTCAGGTAGCGCTGGATCAAGTCGCGCGCCTCTTCCGCCGTAAACCTGAACAATACAAATAATAATTACAACATGTTTGAAATTAACAACGCTTACTATAATCACATCAACCGAAAGACGTCAATAGCTAGATAAAAGTTTTACCAAACAGGGTTATAGGGTCATTTTTTTTGACGACCCGGTTAGTCCAACGGTGTGAGTTGACCGTTTGATTCGAAGGGTCGCGGGTTCGATCCCCGCACCGGGACAAATATTTGTATGGCCTACAGATATCTGTTTCGGGTCTGGGTGTTTGTGTATGTGTTGTATGTGTACAACGGCACCCACGACACAGGTTTATACCTATTGTGGGGCTGTGAGTATAAGCGTATTTTATTTATTTTATTTTATTTTTATTTTGGGGAGAATATGCAGTCGCCACGTTTGGCACGCGGGATGGTGATCGCAGTGTCGGTAGTTTTAAGACCAGTACACACGGAAGCGGGGAGAGCTATAAAGCGATCGTGAACCGGGAAAGGGATAAAAGTACTACGTACGTAAGTAGAAGGAATAAGTGTACTATCTGCATATTATTATGACACCTATGCATATTCATGGCGAAGCTAATATGGTCTTATTCTTCTAGTACAAATGTAGAAGATATATTTCTAATTCAGAAGAAACTAATTAGTCCTGTAGATCTCACTTTAATAAATTCGTAATTTTAACATTGACAATTATAACATGTAGGTATATTTGTAAGGAGCTTTGTAAATTTATTAAGAAAAGCCTTAGGGTCATAGCAAATGGCGTATTTTATACGCGCAGACGACGCGCGTATTAGGAACGCGATTCTACGGCGCTGTCGACGCTGATTGTTGCGTTTGCATTGATGATACAAACGCGCGTACAAAAGACTCAACCGAAGTCATTGTACAACTGGAGACTGGAGGAGTCTCTGATCAAAACAGAAGTCTTTGAGCGACTACAGCACGTATACGCGCCGTAGATGCGCGGTTCACGACCGCCCCGTGTGCTTAGGTTACAAGGTTGCGTTCACATCTCGTATGAAGCGCGTATACGCGCGCCACCTGTGCGTTGTCTGCGCGTATAATATACGCCGTGTGCTATGGGCTTTACAGCCACGAAGAAACCAAACATACCAATTCAAAAAATGTCTCCAAGTCGTACTGACATCTTTAAAAAAAGCCCATGTCAACTGATCACCAGCGCTATCTCACCTGAAGAACATATGTATCCGATCCACGTATCTACAATACAGACGAATGGGATGCGCTCGCTCCGTGGCTCGATCCTGGTACGACAAGAAGTCGTTTGGCAGCTGCGGTGGACCAGCCATCTCACTGGCGCGCTGCAGACCCAGCACCAGCAGGTCGAGCACCAGCCCGTAGTACTGCACCACGAATGACGCGAACTGGAGCCCGCGGATTATGCCGTACGAATTCGTGTGGTTCATGTCCTGTTTGATAAGATATTTTTTGTGGTTTCAATCGATTGTATGATATATATGGTTAGTTGATTCCCAAATCTTTGCAATGTACTGGCACGGTTGTCGAATTGAGTTGTTTGATTTTTTTTTATTTAATGAAGGTGGCAAACAAGCTTGCTGTTCACATTGATGTTAAGTGATGACTGCAGCCTATAGACACTTACAGACCAGAGGTCAAAATGCAGATGCGTTGCCATCCCTGAGACTTTAGTTGTAATGTCTCTGTGACAGTTATTACGGGACCATACATTACCATCTAACTGGAACACGTTAGTGCTGAACACTACCAATTAGCGGCAGATACACTAGGTAATGCGATGGTGCCTACGCTCTCGAGCTCCTATTCTGGAACTCTACCATAAGTGCAGTGACATTAAGCAAAGATCAGCTTGCGTGGTCTCAGACGTGCACGACTACGTCCCGTCGCGATCAGCGCGAGCGCAGCCGCCGCACGTCCCCGGAGCACATCGGTTCTCCGGATTCAGGACCCCTACGCGATTCATCACCTCTTTGCTTTTATTTTTCAATTTTATACAATTTGTAATCGGTGTATTAAAATGGTATAATTAACTAACGAAATAATTATTCTGAAAGCTATGTAAATATACAGAGTAGGTACTTTGCCGCATGCTCTACATAATAATCTTGTTTTTAAAATCAACTTATTTTAGACACTATTTCAGAACTAGAACATCTAAACATTACCCTATACCTATTCAAATTATTTTAACTCACTGCAATTAAAATTTTCTACTTGAACATTATATTTAATTTTTTGTACAAATCGTGACATAAATTAAACTATAAAACTGTTTTTGCTTTAAGATTTTGTTTATGAAGTTCTTTGCTTTATTATTTCTAATTATTTTTTATTGTTTCTTATTCTAAAAAATCTTTTTAAACGTACACTAGACACAAATACACAAACCTTGTAGTTTATGACGACGTTGTTCTTGGCGGTCATGTAGTCAGCGATGTTGTGGTCAACAATGAGCCTCAACAGCCGGTTGAGTAGCGTCAGATCTATCTTCTCGTACAACTTCTCGAAGCGAGACTCTAACAGTACGTTGCATTCGCCTTCGCCGACGTCCCATACATCTTGCAAGTTATTTATGCCTGTATCAAAAGTAAATTGGTTATTTATCTGTTGACCAGAATCCACAAAAACATAGTAAAATCAAATCTGTTTTATAGCGATATAACATTGTTATTCCGCAACAAAACCCTAATGAATACAAATAGAAACAATTAACATTTTCATAAAATTATAATGAAGAATTATAATTAAACTTTATATTACACAATATATTTATAAATAAATTTTTGTAAGAGAGTATAATATCTTAAATATAATTTAATAACTAAGTAAAATACTGTTTTTATTGCATAAATGATTTGTAAATGAATCAATAAAATACATTCACTATCCAATAAGCAGATACAATCAATGACCCACATGCGGGTCAGGGAATGATTTAATAAACTTTAATAATCTGAATTTCACAAATCACCACAGTGCAATTTAATACACAAAAATTCGACATAACAAGTTATTTGTTGTATTAAACACCTATAAATTCATATAATTAACAACAGAAACAGGAGCAGGAATACAGACTGCACCTAGAAAAATAAATATCATAACAGGAGAATTCTTCTATTTCATATACAGCTTCATAATGGCGCTTGAACATGGTTTTCCCGCGACGATAGTCACAATCAACCAAAGTGAGGTTTGTAACAAGGGGATGGTATGTGCATACAGATCTCCTGTGCTACAACGCACACTATGGACAATTGCATTGCTGCGCTCTTCTCTCTTCACTGGCTGTTCCTTTTCGACCTTGATTATGTATCATTTAATTATTTATATAACAAAGGATATGTATACATTTCTACTTCTGTGGTGTCAAGGAGACGAGTAAAAAAATATGAGAATTGACTTTTAATTGTGTTGTAACTAGCTTTCTGTATTTATTGAGAATTATATTAATCAGAGAATTCGAAACCGCGTCAGGCTTAGCCGAAATGGATCGAACTTAACTACAAAATATATTGCTTGTTCGATTCATATTACAATTATTAACTACTACTGATCCTATCAGTTCATTCATTTTATTCATATATTTCATATAATTAGGCTCCTGGAGAGCACTTTTACATCGCCATTTTTTAAACTACCTAGAGTGAATAACTGCTAATAATAATCAATAACATATGATATATAAAAAAGAAACGAAGCAATTATAATATGGAAAGAATTAATAATTATTTACAAATGCCTCCATTTCCCCATTTCAAAAAGAAATGGAGAAAAGTAATGCATTTGGTCATCTTAATCAAATGTGTCTATTAACTTCTTTAACATTTTCATATACAGGAACCAGATGTGACTTTTAAGTCTGTCATTTCTATACATACCTTGGCACCATTTGTAGACTAGCAGTGGAGATGGCTCAGTATCGGCTGGCTTGACCCAGGGCGGTAATAGGCGCCGCTTGTCCGCTTCGTACCACAGATACTGGTCGAGGTACGCGTCCGTTATCTTCTCCAATGGCTCCACATCGTACACAGGCACCAAGTGCGAGTAGAGATCCATGAATTCTATTCCGACCTGTGGATGACAGCGTTTAATTTTAGAAGTGACTTTTATGAAGTTGGTATAAGAAATTCTGCATGAAATTCACCATACTTGACCTTAAAAAATAATAAAGATGCAGAGATAATCTTTTGTATTAGATCCATTTTACCTATTTAAGTCTGACCAATCTGATGATGAAACACACTAGTCTTTTTTCAAACGTTCATACATTTATATAAGTAACTTTATGTCGCTCTGGCAGGAGCGTCGTGGAAAACGAAAAGTGACAAAAAAACAGGACTAAAGATCGGCTTCTCTCGAAAAAAATCTCTCTCAAGTTAGGATTGTGAGCTCCGCGCAGCTCCTCTTTAATTGCCTATCAATGGAAACGCACCCTAAGGCATGCATTAGTCTTGCTGTCAGTTTTACCACAGTCACGGCTGTGACTGACGGATAGGATAAGTTACGGTGACTGATGGTTGCAAAAGTAGATTGGCAGATATTTTAATAGGTAACATTATTCTGTTGCAACCATCAGTGAAACATCATTCAAGACTGATGGAATTGAATTCTTGCACGAGTGTGTAATGTTTATTAAAATAGACAAAATCTTCGTGTCGTATTTTTAGAATAGCGGCGGTAAGCGTATGGGGGCGAAATACTGAGTACTATTTACAATTGACTTACCTCTCGGAAAGTTCTCTGTGTGAGCAAATGACGTTTGATCCTAGACAAAGCTTCGTGAGGATTGTCGTACGCCTGTTCAATCAGACCCAGTTCTTCTCTCTGACTCTGATTGAGTCGGGATTTGACGCTGTATGCTTCTTTTAGCCGCTCCAACGCCAATATGAGCAGCTTCGTGTCGTGCTTGTAGGAGAGCGGCGGGAAGGGAATGGGGGCGAAGCGCCGCGACTCCAGCCAATGGACAGTCGTCGTGTAGATTGCGACCGCCTCTTCTGGCGAGATGTATGGACCGTCCTAAGAAATAAAAACAATACTTTTGTATGAAATTATATTAAAAAATAATAAGGTGTCAATGACAAACATTAAATACATTCATATTTCTCGCCATTCTGAAGTTCTATGCGCAAAATTCAATTATCTATGAAAAAATGCGCAGTCCTTCGATCTGAATATCGACTCAGCATAGCTGTAATGGTCTGCCACTACCAGACTACGGCTGAGGTAATTACTTATTTGATGATATTGATACCAAGTTTCGTATTAGAACGAATTATGTAGAAGCAACATCATTTATTACTTCTCAATCATACCTTCAGGTAATTATGCTGGCGCTCCTGTTCAGCCTTGAGGTACAGCCTCGTGAGTCGTCCCAGGTTCTTCTTGCACACAGTCTTGTCGACGGTGGCGCCGCGCCGGATCCTCTCGCGGTTGTAGTGCGCCGTGTTCGTCCACCAGTCCGCCTTCATTTTCACGTAGCGGAGGATCATGTTCTCTATCGGCGTTGGTAGACCGGGCACCTTCAAGATATTATACTTGTTTCACTTTCATATCGTAAACATACATACTACTACGCTAGGGTAGTAGTGGCGCTATTGACATCTCCAGGCACATTAAAAACTCCCATTAACATGAACCAAACTCCGAGATACTGGGAAACTGCCCGAAAATGAAAAAATCCAATAACACCAGAGATAAAGGATAATATACCTTTATCTATTATAGCCCCCGACCCGGTGATTGAACCTAAGACCAAGACCCAGCATAGAAATAGTGGCCAGCTACCACTAGACTACTGTTTTACTAAATTGTGACATTAGTGTAAATTGTGATTATTCTTAAACTATACCAAGTGTATATAATATTTAAAAAAAAAACAAACTTAAGAAGGCATTAAAGCTTTTCGTATTTGCGATGATGCACTATAAGCGACATAACATAAGGATAATCTTCTAGTATTCTGGTGGAAATCATGGGAACCATTAAGTGTACACTTTGCAACACTGTGATTAGTATTAGTATTCGATTTTCATGATAATCTGCACTAGATTTAAGCTCTCATTTAAAAGAGCTTTTACTGAGTTTGTTGGGTAGAGTAGTTCTTCTCAGTAGTGACTGCACTTGGAACTCTGCTAAGTGAATAACTTTGATCTTGACAAAGAAATTTTTCTTTTTCTTAATTTTTCATCATTGAAGGAATTGAAAAATTTTGTTATAATGATATTTTAACTAAGCACTTTAAATTTTAGTTTTAATTTACTATTAATATATTTTTTTGCTTTTACTATATGTAATGGTTATTCACTTTAGATAATCTATGACTTCTTGACGTTTTGAAAGTATCTGTAAAGATCTATTTGATATAAAAAAAATATCCTTCTTTCTTTCAGTATTGGGAAAATAGAAATTTAAATCACTTAATAATTTTTAAATAACTGACCTTCCAAGGTATATTGGCCTTCCAGCAGCGCCAGGCTTCCGAGAGATGTTGCAGGATGGTCCTGGCCTTGTTCTGCTTGATGCCTTCGGGCATCATGTCCACGATGTCGTGCATCACCGACGCGCGCAACTCCAAGTCGAAGTGAGACTCCACGCGCTGTTTGGTCACCGTCTTTGCCACACCTGTTGAAGATTATTAAGTAATTACACGCTTGTATTGAACAAGGGATAGGCAAAGAAAGTACTGCATGCATGAATACAAACATCCAATCAATCACAATGCACAAGGAATATAAGGTTGGGGAAAAAGTTTCTTCGCATTTTTTAAGATAATTCAAAACATTTTTTAATAAAGTTTATTTAAATTTAACTAAAGTATGTATGTACCATTTTGTTCGATAACCTTTTGCCATCTTCTAGGTAGGGACATGATCCCTTTGCTATAAAAATGTTGGGACTTCTCATCAAAATACCGCGACAAGTGGATTTGGCAGCCCTCTCGTGATGTTAACCTAACATTGCATAAAGAATTCTGAAGAGACCGAAACAGGTGGTAATCTGAAGGTGCAAGGTCAGGACTATACGGCGGATGCATTAACACCTCCCAGCCAAACTCTCTTAATTTTTGCTGAGATAGATGGGCGAGGTCTAGCGTTATCATGATGAAACACCACACCCCTTCTGTTGATCAATTCCGGCCGCTTTCTCTCAACTTCTTGCTTTAATCTCATCAGTTTTTCAAATTAGGGTTCAGAATCGCTATCGATTGGTCCTGTCTGGTGGTAATAGCCCATAATGAATAATGCCCTTCCAATCCCACCACACACACAACATCACCTTATTGCGAGTTAACCCGGGTTTCGCCAGTCTGTGAAGCCTGACCGGCCTTTGACAACGGCCTTTTTCGCACGTTCTTGTCGTACGTGATCCACTTTTCATCACCAGTTATCAGCTTCTTCAAAAATGATTCGGTTTCATTACGTCGTAATAAAGAATCACAAATGAGTACACGGTTCATTAGGTGTCTTACAATTAGCTCGTGAGGTACCCAAATATCGAGCTTTTTTTTGTACCCAGCTTTTTTCAAATGCGTCAAAACTGTTTTGTGATCAATTCTCAGTGCTTCAGCTACGTCGTAACTACTGATATGTTGATCTTGCTCCACTTTTTCAAAAATGGCATCCATTTTATCCGTAATAGGGCGACCAGAGCGAGGTGCATCTTTGACAAATTTCCGGATTGAAAACGCTTAAACCAAATTTGTGTTACTCTCACAGACACTGCATTAGGTCCATAAACATCGCAAATTTTTTTCGCGGTTTGCGTTGCATTTTTACCGTTTTTGTAGTAAAATTTTAAAATGTATCGAATTTTTTCACTAGATTCACTCATCTTGACAGTACGAAAAACAAATGAAAATCACACATTTGCCCAATTTGAATTTGGAATTATGTTCTTTAAAATTTTAACTTTCAATGATACCAAAACCAGCCAGATACAAATACTACAGCCAAAGAGTCGAAAAACAAATGAAAATCACACATTTGCCCAATTTGAATTTGGAATTATGTTCTGTAAAATTTTAACTTTCAATTATACCAAAACCAGCCAGATACAAATACTACAGCCAAAGAGATTTTATTACAAGTTCATACATACTATAATGCGAAAAGACTTTTTCCCCAACCTATTATGTTGCGAGCCTTTTGATACTCATGAGGCAATCCTCCAATCCTCTGTGTATCTTTTCTAATACAAAACTTCGGAATTTTAGTAGGTACCTCAAAATCTGTCTGCAGACATGTTGTCTTGTTCATAAACGTATTTTAGCTAAAGTGTTGCTAATTTCTCCTTTGTCTTTTTCTATCCTGCACATTTGACAATGCAACTAACAAAGACAAAGCATTCTATAGCTAAAACATATCTACTGTACGTTTATGAATAAGGGGGTAAGTTTAAATATATGTTGGACATCCCTAGTGGTTATTAAAGACCGAATGCCACAGCTTCAGCAAAACAAATCCACATTTAGAAACACCTTTTATCTATTTCTCCAAAGATGTTTCAAGTGTTATTGTAATTGACTAGACTATTGTAGACCAAGTTGTTGATGAATCCTCATTCAAGTTTGGTATTGCTGACTCCAAAAAATAATTATCCTAAATTTTGTTTTTTGTACTCCAACAGTTACCTCACAATTTAGGGATTAGATTATAATATACTAGCTGTCCCCGCAAACTTCGTATTGCCTCACAATGAAATAATGTGTCAAAGGTTTGATGTATACAGACTATTTAAAACTGCAATATCTCCCAAGATATTGATTTGAATCGAATGAAGTAAAGAGCAATTTCGTTTTAAATGAAATACTTGTGATGAATAACATATTTATTTCTATAAGGATTAATAAAATCATGTTTTTATAAACACCTTCGCAAATACTGCATTATTTTGGAACAACTTTGGTTAGTATAAAAAACCTTATAGTGAGCTAACGATAAAAGATAGACATATGCTGTCGTGGATTTTTTTTTAGAACTTTTGAAGGAAAAAAACCTGTAGTACATGATTTTTGTGAAACTTTTACGCAGCGCACGCAGTGGAAGCTTTCAATAGGAAAAAAATCCCCCGATTTTGAAACATTCTTCTTTAGTGCTCCGCTCCTATTAGTCTTAGCGTGATGATATATAGCCTAAAGCCTTCCTCGATAAATGGGCTGTCTAACACTGAAATAATTTTTCAAATCGGACCAGTAGTTTCTGAGATTAGCGCGTTCAAATAAACAAACAAACAAACACTCTTCAGCTTTATAATTCTATAATATAAAAATAAGTCGGGTTTTCCTTCCTGACGCTATAACTCCAGAACGCACGAACCGATTTTCACGGTTTTGCATTCGTTGGAAAGATCTCGGGCTCCGTGAGGTTTATAGCAAAGAAAATTCAGGAAAAAATCAACGCGGGCGAAGCCGCGGGCAACAGCTAGTCTATAATATAAAAATAAGTCGGGTTTTCCTTCCTGACAAAGAAAATTCAGGAAAAAATATTCTTAAAACGACATCCACGCGGGCGAAGCCGCGGGCTACAGCTAGTATTAGTATAGATTTACTGGTGGAAGAGCTCCGGTGGCGGAGGTCGCGGGCGTGGGCTCCACCGCATTACTTAGTATACTTGCCGCTAAATGGTAGTGTTCAGCACTATCGTGTTCCGGTCGGTTGGTAGTGTACGGCCCTGTAATTTCCGGCACAGAGGCTGGCACTTTAAGCCTCAGGAGTGGTAACGCATCTGCATTTTGACGTTGGTCTTTGTGTGGGTGTCTATAGGCTGCGGTCATCACTTGGCATCAGTGTGAACTGCATGCTTGCCACTTCCAATACATAAAAAAAAATAATCACAGTATACTTACTGTGATCTGTGTATATCCATTACCTTTGGAATGTCTGCCCTCGAACTGACGGGAGAGCAAGTTGCCAAGCCAGCGCTCGAGCAGTGGCGTGATACCGCGCATGAAGAACAGCCAGACTCGCCAGCCTGGCGCCCAGAACCCGCATCCGGGACCCTTCGACACTGGACCCTGAAATTGTTTGCTAGTTTAATAAAACAATTTTTCCTAATGCTGTTAATAGGATAGAATAGTAGTATTACGTTATACGCGAATCGCAAAGCAATCGACAATGCGCTAACGAAAGAGGTTACCCTAGTGCCTGTTGCTTCAAAAACGTCCCATTTTTTTTTGTTATGTAAGCATAAACAAAACAAGTACAAGATTTAATATAATACAGAAGAATCTGCGACGAAAAAATTACATACAGCGACTACGAAATAGACGTCAGCATACAATACGAGGGTGGATCCAAAAGTTCGAAGCCCGACCAAGAAAATGAAAGAAAAGTGGGTCTAATTTTATTTTTATTTTTCGACATAGTCTCCATCTAGCTCAACACACTTCTTCCACCTGAACTGCAACTTGTTTATCCCCTCGAAAAAAAAAGATTCCGGAAGGTCGGAAGGTCGAAATACTCGTTTACTGCGACTATCACCTCATCTTTGGTCGAAAATTTCGAACCATCCGTTTTTTTAAATTTGGAAATAAATGATAATCTGAGGGGGCTAAATCCGGCGAATAAGGTGGATTCGTAGCCACAATCATGGATTACAGACATTGTTTCAACCGAAGTGTGAACAAAACAAAACTTTCTTACGCAACATTCCCGGCCTTTTTTCTTTTATTTCTTCTCGTAGTCTTCGTAAAAGGTTACAATAATAAAAAGAATTAATAGTTTGACCTTTCGGTAAATAATCTACAAAAATAATGCCCTTCGCATCCCAAAAGACAGAAGCCATGACTTTGTTAGTTGACAAAACGACTTTAGCCTTTTTCGGTGTAGGTGAGTCAGATCTTTTCCACTGTTTGGATTGTTGCTTTGATTCAGGAATATGGTGGTGAACCCAGCTTTCATCCATGGTAACAAATCAAGACAAAAAGTCCTCGGGATCAGTCTCAAAAAGTTCCAAACAGTCTCGCGAAATTGTGAATCGAACTCGTTTTTGTTCAGCTGAAAGCAACCTCGGGACCCAGCGAGCAACTTTTGGATCCACCCTCGTATTATATAGGCGTGAAATTGTCGTTGTAAGTGCTCACATTCAATAACATATCAATAAAAATAATTAGGTGCATACTTGTTCCCTGCAAATATTACTATGTCAATTACATAAAAAATGACAATTACAAAATTTTCAGTTCATTTGTCAGTTAATAATTGACAATTCACCTGAAATGTTTGTAACAGCTTCTATGTCCACAAAAGTTTTACTGGAGATGGAATATTGGGTAACCTCATATCTATAGGTACTAATATTATAAAGCTGAAGAGTTTGTTTGTTTGTTTGCTTGAACGCGCTAATCTCAGGAACTACTAGTCCGATTTTAAAAATTATTTCAGTGTTAGAAAGCCCATTTATCGAGGAAGGCTTTAGGCTATATAACATCACGCTAAGATGAATAGGAGAGGGTAGGTTACATTACACCCGCGCTAAGCCGGGGCGGGCCGCTAGTCTAAGATAAACGAAAATACGTACCGTATTAAACCTGTAGTAAATAAGATGTTTCAAATCCTTGCACATCCTGATCTGTCTCATGAGCTTGTACTTGTATCGGTACATGCCGGTGAGTTGGCCGACATGGGCGAATATGTATTGGAGCCCATCAGCCAGTTGGAACGAGTCCACGTTGTTAAGCCGGTACTGCACGTGTGAATCCACTATTAGCTTGGTTAAGCGGAGTATTTCACGACATAAATGGAATGCTGGAACAATAAATAAAGTCATAATATTTCATTTTTCGTGCCTAGGCAAGAGATCCATAGGCTGGCCAAAGAAAAGATGGGCCGATGACATTGTCAAAGTAGCTGGGGTAAACTGGATGAATGTGGTTCAAGACAGGAGACATTGGAATAAGATGGAGAAGGCTTTTACCCTTCAGGGACATACTTTTGAGCAGCAAAAATATGTAGCTTAGTATGGAAATAAAGCTATAAATAAATAAATATTTTGTAACAAAAAAAATTTATAGCAAAAATTCTATTTCAGGGATCAATATAAAGTCGCTTCACTCACCATTGCCAAACCGCGACTTTTTTCTCTCTTTAGTGGTAAGTGTCTTGACGGGTTTCAAGTTAAAGTTGTAGTCGAGATGCAGATAGTTTAGGTTCTTGCGGTGAATAAGCAGGTTCAGCATGTTGTAGCCCTGCCGACACACCTGTAGACCGGCTTCTACCCAATCCAAAGTCGTAGTTTGGAAGAACTTCGTTGATTTGAAAGAACGGAAGAGATACCTGTCGGATATATTCGGGAAATGTAGGATGTGAAAGTGCTTTATAAATTATTAAAAAAATATATATTTTGATAGATTGTTGATTCCCTGGACATTTTCACTTCGCTCTTCGATCAACGGTATGTTTTAGAGGTAATTCAGCAGATAAAATTGTGATTGTAAGTTGCCACATTAGACAATAGTAAAAATAGAACAGATACAAAAATAAATTGTTTCAATTAGGTGATATTATCTAATTAAAACAATTCCTTTTTCACTAAGGGAACTGGCCATTCACCCACAACAATAGTTATTCTGCTGAGTTAAGCTCCTCAATCAAAGATTCACTTATTCAGTGAGATAAAAAAAATCTTTAGGAATATGTTTCCATTATTTTAATGAAGTCCAAGTCCATCTTTTAGGGTTAGTCAATAAAATTATTATTACCTTTTCTTCTGCGGCTTGGGCGGTCTATGTTTCAAAGCATTCAATACATAGTACTTGAGCAATTTCTGATATGACACGCGCACTTTGACCGGCTGCCCAGGTGGGCAGTGTTCTTTATACCATGTCTTTACTAAAGGCACGTCGATGGCCCTTCGAGACCGACCTGAATGGGGTAAGGTGCAAAGATGATAAAATTATGTTTTTAGCAAATCCTGCGGAAATGCATTTCTGGTATGTTATAACAAATGATTCAATAAGTATACATTTTAGCGCATTCTCAAGAATAGGAATGTATCACGTCTGAAATGGAGAATTTGAACAAAAGTGAAAATTACATTTTCAGTTATTTACTTGGAACCAGGACATGTGTTAGATCCATGTAAAAAGGGACATTATACACATTACACCGACATTACATTTATGGGACGACATACTCGTGAATTGCTTGCAAGTGTATTTTTAAAAACATAACTTAAAATAATACTATTTTTATGGTTCCTACTACATTGTCTATGCCAAGTAGTAATTATGAAAGTCTTACCAGATCTCATATTGAAAGGCCTTGGAGCCCACAACAAAGCTATTCCGTTGGCAGTATTATCAGTGTATAGAGCAGTCTCCTGCAAAAATGGAGACACTTCCTCGGGCAACACAAATTCCTCTTCTTCAGGCACTGGGTCTAATGACTTTACCGAGTGCCGGTGAGAAATGGGATTGATGAGGGGATCAAAATAAAAGGCTGGCAGGTCAGGGTCTTCAGTCTTGATGTACACTACATTTGGTGTATGATACCTTTAAATAAAATAAAAAATTCTAAACTTGAACATAACTAAAAACCATCTATAAAATGAAGACATCTGAATATAACTTACCATGATAGTTGTACAAAATGTGGTAGATTATTGTACAGGTAAGGGAATGCAATTCTGTATTCAGTTCGAATAGGCTGTCGAATGATAATCTTATTTATATCATTAAATTCATTCCAATCTTCATCACCAGCTGAATTATCTTTCACTAGTGGTTCAAACTTTGGGCCCCCTGGAATTGCCATGTTTAATGCCTTTGCTGTGAAGAAACTCTTGGAATCAAAAAGGTAGAAATAATTGTCATCAACTAAATCTGTCAGCAACTGATTGGCTAAACGGTACAGTGTTGCCATCTGAGGCAATGTCAAATTCCATTTTCTGTACGTCGATCCATTCACGTGCCTGGTGCCTAATAGAGGCTTATGGTCATAAAACCACGAGGCTACAGCCGCGTCTTCTTCCGGGTCCATTTCAATTTGTATGGGCTCCAACGGTTCAACATCAAGAATATTGTCCGCATAATCCAAGGGAGGTTCCTCGTCGTCAAAAGGCGGGAAGCGCATTCGTTTGAAGTGTCGACGATCTCGTTTCTCTCTTCGCATCATAATCCACATTGTACCCCACTGAGCTATGTAAACTGGTTCAACAACCCATGGTATTTCGTTGACGAATGTAATGGCGCCAGTAATGTGGTACAGAACTTTGACGTCACGAATCTGCTCCCAGGGCATCGGCATGTTTTCCAGGAGTTTCATGACTGCGTGTGGCATGTATTTTAGGGCGCCGAGATACACTCGCTTATCGTGCCGATATTTTCGACTGGTCATGTCGCCGTGATCGCGAATGATTTTGCGAATGTGTTCAGGTGGCATGTCCTCTTTTTGGGCGTCGACAAAACCGAATTTGCGCTTTTCCGCGAAGCGCTTCGACTGGAGTTGGAGCCATTTTTGCGCTGTGAAAATAGTATTTAGTTTAAGGTTTTCAATAATATTCGCTGGTAGTATAGTTTTTTTTTTCACCATCTCTTTTCCTACACCGTACTACCCGCCGAAGAGAGAAGTTCCACCCTCACCAAATGGACACCTGGCAGTGTTCAACGGTTCGGTTCTCACGTTTGTTTATGCCCAGAACGTGTAAATTGTGGAATGAACTGAAGTGTTCCCTCGGTGCTATGGGGTTCTTAAAAAATAGCGATAAGAGTCCTTCAGGGCTGGCAGCGCGTGGGCGACTCCCCTGGTGTTGCAAATGTTCATAGGCGATAGTGACCACTTTCCATTGGGGAGTCACCTGATGGAAAGTGGTCACTGTCGCCTATCTGCTTGTCTGTCAATCCTTTGACATTAAAAAAAAGTTAAAATACAGTTTGAGGATGCAGGCACCACTACATTACTTAATCTATCTGCTGCCAAATGGTAGCATTATAACTTCTTGAGGAGTATCAAACATTCAGCGGCTTAACATGAATAATTTTACTGTCTTGCTTTATGCAATGCATGTAGCCTATGTTAGAGCAAGACAGCAAAACTATTAAATTAAAATGCAAATCTTATAAAGGTACAACAGTTAAATTGACCATCCATGTAAACTGTTTCCCTTATTTGCCACCATTACTATATACAAAAAAAAAAACTAGAGTCAGCCGCCTGATATTTGAAAATCTATAATATAGACCTAGGGCAACTAAAATACTCAGTAGCTGGAGCGCAGTTAAAGTATAATTCCATGTCTGATTAACATTCATAGTTTCAAAATCATAATCAAACATTAATTTTCAATTCATTACTGTTTGCAATTACAGCACTCTCCATTAATATTTGAATGAAGAATTATATCTATTGCATGATATTATAACCCCATAGGAAATGTCAACACCATAAACTCCACAGTGTAACTTTGGGCCATGGGGATGATAACTTATGCTTCTGTTGTGTTAATTAATTAATTTAAAATGTTAATTTATAAAAACTAGGGAAAGCTGCGGATTCACCATACATTGTCCAATCACAGAGCTACCTACTGGATACATTGAAGAACCATGTTAAAGACCCATTCAATCCCATAAACAAAATGTTTTTAATTTTTTTTTATTTGTGAGCAATATTTTATTTTTTGGATAATAATATGCCTAAAAGAACAAGATCAAAAAGCATATTAATTTATGCCCAAAACCAAAACTGGATGGGTTCATAATATATACCCTGCAGTAGCATTAAATCAGTCTTGCATGTATTTATTATTTGTATATTTTTAATTTTTTTTTAATATAATGACAGTGGCATATAATGCAGTACTCTGATGGTAAGTGAATACAGCAACCTATATTTGACGACCCAGTTAGTCCAGCGGTGTGAGATAACCAATTGATTCGAAGGGTCGCAGGTTCGATCCCCACACCAGAACAAATATTTCTATGGCCTACAGATATTTGTTTTGGGTCTGGGTGTTTGTGTATGTGTTGTATGTGTACAACGGAACCCACAACACAGGTTTATACCTACTGTGAGGCTGTGAGTGTAAGCATATTTTATTTATTTATTCAGAGACGTCTTAACAAGAATCAGAAGTAAAAAAAAATTGAGATCAAAAACAGATGCATTGCTAAATCCAATCATAACCCCAGAAATTGTTTGTATGTATGTAGGTATGTATCTTCACGCCAAGATCCTTGTGGGATAGGCAGAGAGTATGTAGGTATGTATTTTCACGCCAAGACCCTTGTGGGCTAGGCAGAGGGTGTGGAGCACCAGATATCCCAGTCCTGACACATACCATGTATGTTTGTAACGGAAATATAATATTACTTTGTGTACTCACTAACCATAATGTTCAACAGACCAACTAGTGAAGTTAGTTACAAGTAGCAATGAAGACAGCAATTTTATGGTAGAAGATTCAAGATTCATTTAATCACATGGAAAGAATAAAACAATAATACATCAAATTACAAAAAAAAATGTGAATAACAGTTGATACATTGATTGAATGTGAAATTAAACCTTAAAAACAAAATAAATAATCATTGAAGGGATATAGGAGCCGGAAAATGTGGCAGTTGTTTGCTTTCATCAGGCCAATTTTGAATCTCAATTTCTTTCTTGTCTCTTAGTGCTAGCAAAGTTTTTTTTTTTTTTATGTACCCACAGTGGCAAACAAGCATGCAGTTCACATTGATGTTAAGTGATGACTGCAGCCTATAGACACCCACACAAAGACCAAGGTCAAAATGCAGATGCGTTGATACTCCTGAGGCCTAAGGTGTTATGCCTCTGTGCCGGAAATTACAGGGCCGTACATTACCACCTGACCGGAACACGATAGTGCTGAACACTACCATTTAGCGGCAAGTATATTAGGTAATGCGGTGGTGCCTACGCCCGCAAGCTCCGTCACTGGAGCTCTACCACCAGTGGAAAGTTTAAGTAGGTAACTTCACAGTACTTAGCATTAAAGTGTTGCCGAGTACTGTGTCTAATAATTTAGGTAGATATCAAATGTTTTGTTATTATAAACTAAGCTTGTTCCTGAATAAAAACTTGGACAAACTGCAATCGAATACAAAAATTTGGTGTAACGCCAATTCATCACATTACTATTACAATGGCTCTGTTGTAATGTAAAATATAATGAATTGGTACCTACGTTCAATAAATCTGCAACTATTGTAGGAATCATAAACATAACAGAATTTCAAGTGGTTAGTTTTTGCTGAAAACCAATGAATTTGCGTATGTAACTCTCGGAGAAGAGAAAGTAAGTCTGATCAAATATTTGAACAAACTGAGCTTGTTGCAGTAAATACGGCAAATGATTGCTTTATAGTTAATCAGTATCTGAATTAATTACCTTTTTCTTTGATCTTCTCTTCAGGAATATGATGCGGCTTGGGCGGTTGGGCTAGCGGCACAGGGGGAGCAGCGGCAGCGGCGGCGGCGTGGGCCTGCAAAGCCGCTTGTTGGGCCGCCGCTAACTGCTGCTGCGCCATCATCGTGGCCCAGGGGTTGGGCCCCAGCAGGTACGGCGGCAGCGACATGGCTGCGCGCCTTCTACGGAATCAAACAGCACGTGGAAACAAAATAATCAAACACAACCTAATTATTCACCGGTAGTCAAATAAATAAAACTTGATAAAAACACTCACTTTTGCTACCACTGCTAAATGAAATTGGATGTATTCATTCAAACTATAAAATAATGCATTGATTTCTGCATTCAACGTTTTCTTTATTACAAAAAATAACTATTAAACGAAGACAGCCATTTGCAATTTACAATTTACATTTTTTTTTTAGACGAAGCTAAAAACGCTATGAGATTAGGGATGTCGGATCTGAGGACCATAAATATCGATTAACGATTAATTAAATCGTTACACAGTGATAAGTCGATCAAGTGAATCGCTACTCTACCGATTTTTGTGATGATAATGTGTTTTTATTATCTTTTTTCTATCCTTTTTGTTTTCGGTACGTAAAAATGTAATTTAAAAAACCTGTAATCACCGAAGGAGTAGGCAAAGGTAAATGCATGCATTCAAGCATACATGCAAGCACCCACGATTCGACGGTTACGTTTATTATACAGTATATTATAGTTATTACCATGAATAAGCATTGAAAATAAAAATATTTTTAAAAATACTTAAAATATAAAAATACGATCACACTAAGACGAGGACGGAACTACGTCGAAGTATTCTCTTCGAGACCGAATTTTCTATCGATCGTTTCTTCCCGCTACGCATGTTCGTCGCATATTTGCGACAGGAGCAAGCGAGCCTTATGAGAGCGTAGTATCTCTCTCTAACCAGTCCCCGGAAGTTCGGCTATTTATTTTGGGAACCTTTAAAAGCCACCATCACATAGAGATTTGTTCGTTTTTTTACGCCGGTATTCCTCGAAGGGTAGGCAGAGAAAAATGCATACATACCCATAAACCGCCAGTTACGTTTCCTTCTATTACTTACCTATTATACTCGGAAGACGACACTGGGAAATTTCCGAGAAAAGGAACATCAATAGCACATAGGTCCGTATTAAATAGACACTAAATAGATCTCGGTCCCTGAGACTTTATAAGATCACGTTTTTTTCATAGGTACTAAACGGGTTCGTACGGAGCTGAGATCTGTCTTTTACTCGTTGACCCAGGGATCGAACCCAGGACCCCAGCGTAACAGTAGTGGAGTGGAACGTTTTGTTTATTATCATTTGCGTATATTACCTATGAGCATGTAGTGGTCATGTAAGGTGAAAGGAAAATGAAAACAGCTAACGACTTAGTTAAAAAAAAAAAATTATTCTTATACATTTATTTACAGATCCTGAAATTGTAAAGGAGGTGTAAGAAGAATATTTTCATAACATGAAAAATGATTAAGCTCTTCGTTTATTTCTTTTATTGTTTCTCTAATGAATGCCTCATCTAGTGTCATATCTGCGTTCTGTTCGTCGGTTTCAGTTGATTCAATAACTTGTGTCTTTGCATCAGCTAACGAGAGCTGTGAATCATCACTGCTTAGTTCTTCATCTATAATGTAATCAACATGCATTAGATCATATAATTTGTCTTTTATATCTATCTTTTTTGGCATCATGTCGTTACTGCTTACTTCAGATGAAAAATGATTCACTGTAGGAATTTCGTCTCTGAATGTGTCTACAATAACGGAATTATTTTCACCACAAAATGATCTGTTGTTTTCACTTGCTGTAGAATTATCATAATCTATTATGTTTTGAAAATTTTCTGTTTCATCATTATAAGAAAAATCATGTATGAAAGTGTTAAGTAATTCTGTTGAAGATCTTACACAAGTGTGATTTGTGTCATTTGTATTATTACAAAACACAACGTCTTCTTTTTCACTAAAAGACTCATCTGTTATTGTATTTGATTTACTTTTATCAGGCGTATTTTCATTTACATTAATGGCATGATTATTAAGTTCAATATTGTTTTCGTTATTATCGTTTATCGATTCATGTCTAGTGTTCACAATTAAATCACCGTCTGCGTTAGAGTTGCTAATGAACATTTCAGTTCTTTTTTGAATCCTTAATCTTTCAACGATTTTAATGTTATTGTTTCTAAATTTTTGAATCATTTGTTTAGCAATGTTGGCATTGTGTTGATTTTTTCTGGATTCTAATTTAAGATTAGCATTAAACTTGTATAAAAGTTCTTCATCTACCTTGATCGGAGTCTTCACTACTAATGGCTACAATATGAGAAAATGATTATTTTCATGTTATACGCGTATTATACCCACGTAAATTATCTATACTAAATTTATACAAATAAATAAAATTGGAGTGTCTGTTTCTAATATTAAAATAACCGCTTTTTACTAAATGCATATGTATGTATAAACGGTACATATACCAAAACAATATTTTTACAATTTTTGTCAGTCTGTCTGTCTGTTTGGCGAGGCTAATAATTTATAAAAATCTGTCACCTTTCTATTTTTAGCTATTAATTCAGCTAGTTCTGTTGCTAGATTAACTGTTTCTTCGGGTATATTCGTTTTGGCAGCTAAAGCTAAACCATAACGTTCTATTTTAGTCACACCTTGTTCAATCCTATGTTGGTAAATAAGCCTTTTATGGGAACTTTCCGTATTTGGAATTTCTTCTTCAGATACTGCAGTATGTAAACTGTAACACAACACAACATGTTAAACAAAATTATACGTCATACACATCGGTTTCTGGAAGCCTTCCTTACTTATTTCAATAATTTGTAGTATTTATAATGCTACCAAGTATAAAATTTTTTTTTCAAGACCGTATCCACTCATCCCCATGTACTATATTTCATTAAAAGGTTTTTAATAAATATTTACACAGAAGCCTTACTTGACTACATTAAAATACAAATCCTGGAGTCTAGTCAGATACATGAAGTGTGTCGTAAAAAATGTGAATGCTTGGCTCAAAATAAGTTCTTCGCATATTGCCCAAGCCATACTAGTTCCTTCCTCAACGCTGGTCCCTCTAAAAAAAGACATGTTAGATTATTTAAATGATATATGATTCCTATTAAGAACCGAAGTACTGTTTATGTCCTAGATTTTAAACATATCCACTTCGTAAATCGATTGAGGAAATTATAAGAGGATTAGAATCCTGTGACTCTTACCTGCATAACTCATCTATAATTACCAGGCTTGAAGGCGTAAGTCCTTTTAGAATATGTTGAGTTTCTTTCATCTGTAAATTAATCAGTTAAGATTGATAATTCATTGAAACCATTCAAAGAATAACTTTTGCAATTTTTAGTCTATCAGATAAACCTGGGACGCAACCACCTATCAAAATGGTTATTATTATATATGTCAATATTTTATCTCCATTTGTACCACTTTTACTAGCAATAATGATAATCTAACTACCATATCGTTTTGTTTATTACCTACTAAAGCAAAAACAGCATTCGTGTTATCACTAAGTCTTAGGAATCGGCGTGCATGTATGAAGAGAATGATGAAGGTAGACGAGGCACGAGAGGTTTGTCAGAACCGGGATGTCTGGCGCTCTACACTCTCTGCCTACCCCGTTAGGGACCTGGCGTGAAGATACATACATACTATTTCTTTAAAGTAGGTACAGATTGACGTCAAATACAATAGGCGGTCGCACCCCTAGCCCTGTTGCTAGTCTGCTGACTTTGTTATAGAAGATAGATTCAGTTTAATTATTACCTCAAGTACATATGTAGATACATTTAATTCAACACTATCGTTGAATCCAATCCTAGAAAATAAACGATCGCACATCCTAAACACTGCATTCGTTGCTGGCACGAAACAACCTAGCTGGAACATTTAAATTAAAAACGTTTAATTTCAATTAGCCAACCAGTTACATACTTGTAAAAGAAGATAATAAACAAAAGAAAAGAAGAAAGAATACTGGATTCTCTAGACTGAAGTAGATAACTAGGTAGGAAAATAACGCTGTTAGCGTCACTTGTGAAATGAGACGCTCCAGTAACAATAAGTATTGAAAATAAGACACTTATCTTTGGGCTAATTAATGTTACTTACTTTTTAAAACAAGATACAAATGATACGTACTTGCGCCATGATTTGTAAAATAGCTATTTGTTTTATATAAATGCTTTTGCCTCCCATATTTGGTCCCGTTATAATGGTGAAATTCAACTCCGGGCTTGAAAACTGAAATTTCAATATACAATATTTATAAGAACTGACGTAACAAACAATAAAGTGGAATTTAATAATATTTTAACTCACAATATCATTAGGAACAGGCATTATTAGACTATTGTAATCCAAAAGCGGATGAACACTGTTTCTTATTTCCATGTAATCGTTGAATTCTGGTCTTATATATGATCCAATTGAACTAGTCTGGGAAACAATAATCCGAATTTAATATTCATCCCCCAAACAAACATAAAAATTCTTACTTAATCCAAAATCGTAGTTAAGATTACTCTAAATAACTTTTTAGCAAGTAAATGATCTTTCGATCGATCCCCTATAACAACGGATAGCAAATTCACGTGTGGATTGATTACCTATTAGAAGTCTTTTTTGATAAACGGATCAAAGTGATGATCAAAGTTTGCCAGAAAATGGATACGTAGTCATGGAATATTGGCGTAATATTGTAACCTGTTTACAGAACTCGCTACGCTGTAAGCCGCTAAAGGGGACGCGAGATTTAAACTTAAAGCGGGCAAGGTACATTTTGCAAGGCCTTCTGAATATGCTGATGATCAACTTTCTAGAACTGAATGCGATATATGTACAGTCATTTTTCTGATAGATATCTACTTGGTCAAAGATATGTACAATTCAGTCGATGGTGTATCAGTTCTTTAAATCGAAGAAGTATATACATACCTAGCTGTACCTACTTCAGCAATGCCTTAAATCTTAAATGAACTTATTAGTACGGTAAAATATTCATTATAACAGGTAGTAAGAAATCCAGCATAATTTGTAAACTTATAAGATACAAAATCAATTCATACTTGAGCAAGTGCCAGAAGAATATCCAATTCAGCAACATTCTCACACAACTTATACAAACTGGACATAAATGGTCTCAATTCTTTCAATAGACTGTGAATTACTCTGCAATAGAACAAGAATTTAATAATAAAGAATTTATCAAAATAACTTTATTGACTACCATAACACTACGCGGAAAAGTTAAATGCCACGGAGTGAAGTTGCATGTAAATTTTGCGCCAGTCGCTTAACTAACGAGTACTCACGACTACGACACAGATGAGACAGAGACTGAGATACAATGTTAAAACAGGTGGAATGGAACTACCTACGTATTTGTATACTCTTTGCTACCTACTGCCACTAATGCGCCCGCGCGATCTTTAATTCTTACTGGTGGTGGAGTTCCAGTGTAGGGAATCGAGGGCGTAGGTGCCACCGCATTAACTAATCCATCTGCCGCCAAATGGTAGTATTCAGCACTATCGTGATCCACTTAGATGGTAATATATATCCCCGTAATAACTATCACAGAGACAACACCTAAGCCTAAGGTGTCTTCGCAGGGACTAACTAGCTTCACGGACGCATATAGGTTTTACGCGACTTGTACCTTACTTACATCAAATGTTAGAAATAAGTGTTCTAGCACGACTTATAATTTAATGAAAGCGGTACATACATATTACTCATTTTTTGAATTTCACTGAGTGATGCCTTAGCTTGCTGGTCTAAAACAACTAGCTCTTCAGTCGTCATTGATACACTCGTTCCATTGAAAACCACCTTCAACGACATACATTTAAATGTTTATAGTAAATCATGTTTAAATTAAATTAATTTGTTTATTTATAAAAAGGCAACTAGTTAAGTGAGATTGTGGTGAGTGAGAAAGGATGAAATGGAAGGTTAGAGTGAAATGATTGAACGATAGGAGAATCGGTGTTTAAGACAGGGATGGATGCTTAAGATTGAAACGAATGGAAGGATAGAAGGAAGATGGCGGGATCCTGTACTTTAGAGAGGGGATGGCTAAGACGTGTGGTACTATTTTAATTATTTTTGATGTTGGAAGACGAAATAAATACGTATTGGGTTACCACCACCCCACAGTTACAAACATATTAATGATGCAAACATAAACTTAATGATACAATCGTGTAGATAAACTCTTAAAAGTACCTGAATAAATATTGGAGGAAGATCTTCCACATTAAAATGTCTCCTGTTTTTAGGTGCAACTGGTAACACAATGTGAAATCCTTTTATTACATTCTGATGTAATCGCATAGGTAAATCGTAGCTCTCGCTTAGTTGTTCAACAATCTTTTGAATGTCATCAATAAGTTCTGAATAAGTTCTTCGAGCTACATCCAAAAGACCGTTTATATCAGGTTTGACAGCGAAACAACGTTGAAGACTTCCCATAGCACCCTTCTCTATATGGGCATCGTCTTGAATAATATTTCGAATTCGTTCAGCTATCTCATCATAATGTGGATTTTCAAAATCCTGGAAAATAGCACAGTATTATAGGTGGCTAACGTAAAAAATTGAAGAAGTACCTAAAGATAAATTTTATACAATATCTATTCTATAACACCACGTATCTACTTACAGCAACAACCTAAGCATTGCTCACCATTTACATGTAACGATTACTAACAATGTTTTCGTAATCAAAACAAATTTAGTATTTTCGAAGACGTCTCTTATTTTTTTTTGCGCCTATCAATTAATGTGTATTTGCATATTCTTAGCTCAGCTTTCAATGTTCCTGATATTTAGTCAGTGAGTGATCAAAGAAATATTAGTGGATGTATGAAATGTATCCATACACTGCATTACCTAATCTAATTTCTTGTCGCTAAATGATCAACTATTAACTTACAATCAATGTAATATCATAGTATAAACAAAATTGGAATTTAATCATTATTAAATCCTTACCATTTTGATTCGTCTTAATCTCCCACTTTCTGCTTTCTGCAATGCTTCTACTAATTTAGGTACCATATCCATGGTTGTTTTCAATAGAATGACCTGATTTAACTGAGCTTCACCAAACCTGTCCATATTTTGATTCGGAGTCTCGATACAAAGAAACAAGATTTTGTCTATTTCTGTTAATTTTTTTATAACGTCCTGAATAAAATAGAAAAGGTAATTCAGCAAAATAAGTTTATTTAAGTCTTGATAATTATGTTATGTTTTAAAATGTATACTTAGTTGCAGGTAATTTCACGTCTGCATATGATCATTTAAATTATTATTTTCTATGTAATAGGTGGCAAGTGGCAAGACTTTTGTCATCACTGGGATCATTGCCGATGAAAAATGGAGGAATCCGAATATAACAGACTTCTTTCCTGACCTGAGGATCGAAATCAGGACTAGCAGTAGTGGTCTGCTAGCATTAGTCTACTTAGGCAGTTTTAAATAGCAGAGCTATATCATTGTATTCGCCCGGCATTGTTTTAATTTTTATCGCTTCTGCAATCAATTTTTCATTTCAGAGCCAAAATACACTAACCGCTGGACAAAAGATTGCCGCAACTCATCAAGACTGACATCCAACGATAGCTTCGGTGTAGTGTCGAGTCAGTCCGGCGATAGAATCTACTGCCGGTCTGTTAATAACTGGTCGTGCTGTTGCGTATAACAGCCCGTAAAGCCACCCGATCTCTTCTCTAAGCTCAGGGTTCGACGATACCATTTTGTCGTCCTCTGTCTTCAGCTTATAGACTCTGCCTTATAGACCGATTCTCGTCGACCGGGGTCGTTACGTTCCTACACCTACTCTCTTCCACCATCATTAAGTAGTTTAAGTACCTGCAGATCTATCATCAATCCGGTGTCACTTTCAATAAATTCTTGGACAGCATCTAGTCTGGCTTCAATGAACTCTTTATTACATGAAGGTTGAAGTATAGCAGCACGCAATGCTCGTATACCGCCGATGGTGAATGTAGGGCCTAGAACACCTAGAAGGCAGCAGCTAGGTCCTGCTGAAGCGGCCAATGGTTGGACTAATTCTAATTGTGTTGCAGTTCCTACATCTGAGAGGAAAAGTAAAAATTAGAAGACATATATACAATCATCCATACCATGACATCTTATTGCGATTTAATTTAGGAACAGCCAATTTTTTTAGACGGCGCGGACTATATTGGCAATTTAGTGTAAGTACGCAATAAGAGACAACTGAATCAAACGCATTTGACTAATCTTAAAGCTAATCGATCATAAAAACAAGATAAAAAACAATTCCATACATCTTTTTGAAAAGCCAGTAACGTGGTCGGTAGAAAACATCAGGAGCAGGAGCAATTAATAAAAAATGCCTTACCAATAATCATAGTGTTTTCTGATGAATTATATTCTATTTTTAGCGATTCTCTGGCAAAAACAATGCATTGGATATATTCCACGTATTTGAGAACGGCGGCTGCTGCTGTCAAGGCATAAAATCTGGAAGAATTGGACAGATCCAAGGCCTCATTTGTTACGCTGTTAATTTTATTCACATTGAGGGTAAAATAAGTAAAATTTTGGCAATCTTGACAAATTTGTTATTATCAACCAATTGCCTGGATTTTGTGTGACCAGAGAGGAAATAACCGTGTATTTCTGGCTCCCGAAAGTTTTAAGAATCAGTGAAAACTATTTTAGCATCGTTGCGATTTGAAAGTCGATGAAACGAAAAAGCAACACTAAAAAGAGACAGACACTTAAATTTGTAAGATTTGACGTTCGAAAAAATGAGATAGGGAACATTACACAGTGTCTCTTATGAACATTTTTGAAGGTTTCACTTCTACCAACTGTGAATTGCACACATGTTTTTTTTATTAGCAATACTTAAAAGTCTAATACTATAAAGTAATTACTAAGCAGTTTAATTTAAAACTAACTTGGGTAAGACCTGTAGATACACCGCACTGTACTGAGGAGCGCACAGTGTTTGAATTTGTTGGCGACCGACTGCATCATTGAAATGTCTTCTTTGTACCGCAGTCAAGTTCAATAGAGGGTATTGGTCTTTGATCAGTTGGTATAACTGATTTGGTTGGACGCCTTCGCAGAATGTGTGGGGTACAATGATCTGGCGATGAAGAGTTTGTGTTTACAGAATATCGATAGTGGTCATCATCAGAGCTGTGTCAAATTGCTCAGAAGGTTGACGTGAAATCTATTGGTTACGTTTTCCAATACATTATACTTGGTATGTAGGCTGTGTGTTAGAACCGAGATTTCTGGCGCTTCACACTCTCTGCCTACCCCGCGAGGGCGTGAGGAACTTAAGAGGCAAACAAGCATGCAGTTCACATTGATGTTAAGTGATGACTGCAGCCTATAGACACCCACATGAAGACCAAGGCCAAAATGCAGATGCGTTACCACCCCTGAGGCCTAAGGTGTTATGCCTCTGTGCCGGAAATTACAGGGCCGTACATTACCACCTGACCGGAACACGATAGTGCTGAACATTACCATTTAGCGGCAAGTATATTAGGTAATGCGGTGGTGCCTACGCCCGCGAGCTCCGTCACTGGAGCTCTACCACCAGTAAAACACTTACATGCTCCTTACTTTTTTATGTTATGACGGTGGTAAAACAAGCATATAGTAGGTTTAAAGTTCACGTAGATCTTAAATGAGGACTGCAGCATATAGACTAATAGACATTACACCAAAACCAGAGGCAGAGAATATGTAATAAATCCCCGCCTCACCCAATCTCCTCCACTCTTATGGGAGACTTTTGGTGTGCCAGAGGTCAACATGCATTGCCATCCATTAAGAACTTTAGTTGTTACATCTCTGTGACAGAGATTACGGGTCTATACATTACGATCTAACCGGAACACGATAGTGCTGAACACTACCATTTAGCAGTAGATAGATTAGGTAGTGCGGTGGTGCCTACGCCCTCGAGACCTTACACTGGGAGTACTGGGACTCTACCGCCTTTTTATTTCACTGTAATTAATTAAAATTATTATAGTATTCAAAAGTACCATCACCTACCTCAACAGGATTGAAGAAATTGATTTTGGTAAGTGTGTGCGTGTACAACAGGGTATCGCTGAACTGGCAGAGCACAAGATGGGGGTGACGCAGATCCACCGCAGCCATTCCTATTTCACCTCGGGCCATGCCACGGCCCTCTGATATAGCTGCAAATATCATCGGAGCAGATGATTTGGATAATGATGAAATCGTAAAGTATAACAATTATAATCGTAAATATTGTGAGTAAAAAATTATAGAAAGAAAACCCTAAAAAGGCATATCAGGTAATCGAGGTACATACAACCAAACAGGTAGTTGGGCTCTTAGTCAGTTGCGTACTACGAAATCTAGCATCTTGAGACAAAAATTAAACTGGGGCCCTATCTGAGACCTAAAAAGAAGTTCGTAACCCTTGATAATGGTTGCAATAATGCAAGATCGGCATCAGCGTCCTGCAACAAAACTACCGCTACGGTGATCGCCAGTCTGCATGCCAAGCGACGCGATCTCGAATAGCATATTTCGCTTATGGCATGACTTTGGTCCAGCAGTGGACATGTCTGAAATGATGATGAATGATGATGACTTAAGATGTCTGTGTGGCAATTCTATTTATACTTAATGTAAAGAAATCGCAGGCATCAAATAAAAAATATTACCTAAAATAACACTGGCCGACACAACTGACGTGTTTGTCGATCTTGCAGATCTGGTGCCACTATGACCACCTGAAAATTCAATTTATTGTCTCAAAACAAAGTAGGTAAGTCCGAGGAAGCTATATGGTCGATGGTAAGGCCTAAATTGGTTGCTGGAACGAATTATTAATAGTTCTATGGCAGTACCAATAGCAGAATAGATATCAAGCGTAGTCACAATACTCACAACCCATAGAGCAACGCGAGCCACCGGCTCCGGGCTCTTTTCCGCGTTGCTCTATGTTCCATTACCCTATCTGCTCTGCTTAAAGTAATAAGTTGTAAGAGTTAGGGCTATCGCTATAGTGTGCCCGTTTCGGTTAAGTCGGGCCCTTTTTGTCTGGAACAGAGACTTAAAGATCTTAACTCTAAGGAGAGGCAACGCATCTCTGAATCATCTGCATTAGGAGCTTTGCATGCATTAACCTTAAGGTTGCGCACATCTTGTTTTTGAGGTTCCGCACCCGAAGAGTAAGACTCCGTCGAACATAAATATTTACGGAGGGCTCCCATACAACAAACGTGCATACACTTAAGAGTCTTCATACGTGTGTGCATGTCCGAAGAGTCTGAGTCTGAGGGCGAGATTCACAGACCGCACTACGACTTTACTTTCGGGAAAAGTACGCTTCGAACTGTCAAAACCCATACATTTCTGACAGTTCTAAGCATACTTTGGTCAAAGTAAAGTCGTAGTGCGGTCTGTGAATCTCGCAATGTGAGTTGATGAGTGATATAATGATCACAGATTCAAAGATTTATGAGGACAGATATTTTGGTCATCTACACCTCTGTCCTCTGTTCTGTGCCTGTGTCTATTTTGAGAAGATGTATCTCTCAAGTTTCAACTATAACTTTTAGTCAACTGTACTTTTTTGCGTTACGCAGCTGTTATTGTGGCAAGGTTCCATCGTAATAACACACTCTGCATGAAATTATTTACCAAATAATTTACCTACCTAAATGAGTACTAGCGGCATTACCTTTTAATCTGATTCTGATTCATGAAACCATGAATCACAAGTTCTAATCAGTTGTTAAGTAATTATGTTATTATCGAATGTCGTAAACTAACTTTGAGTACTTAGGTTAACTATAAAGTATTACGATACGAATCCTCCTCAGTAGATAACTGATAAAACTCTGTATTTGTCAAAATAGCTTAAGTATCATGTATCTACATGACCAACAATAAATGTTAGATAAGTAGGTATATACTGTACAAATAGTCATTGTTTGTTACTACTTCATATCCTTAAGGGCCAGAGTCTAATATTCATCCAGCTATCATTAAATGTTATCCCTATCCATAGAGATAAGGGACGGTCATACTTATTACCTAAAATAAATTATAATAGGGAAGATGTCCTGGATGTTCATTAGGTCATTAATCCTTGAAGCAGCAGCTGGACCTTATAGGGTACAAGACAATAAGAAATCTACTGTCATATTCGGAAGGATTAAACTAAGTAGTGTCTGTACATTCGGTTTCAGCTGTTTGCTGACTTTGTTTTATTGTTCCCAAAAAAAAACAAAGTCAGCAAACACCCCTTTACTTGGGAACAAAAGCGACATTTTAAAATAATGATTTATAGGTAACGGCCAACCAACCAAGGGCTGATCGATGAGTAGGGATGGCGATCTATGATCGAATAATGGGGATATCGATTTTTTGGACGGAATAATAGGCAGTGACCCATTTAAAAAAATAAGTAGGAGCTTGCTATAACTGGATCTCGACTATGTCATGTAGGTAACTCTTGTCTGCATCTCAGAAGCCAAATGGTTACTATTTGCCCCAGCAACATAGGTATAAAATAAATGATTTTATGGATATATTATATGTGGATACGACAATAGTTCGTTCGACACAATATGTGATAAATACATTCATAAATCACTTCGAGACTGACTCTTCAGAGTACTTTTACGTCACATTATTCATACATAACTCTTCTCGACGACATTCTTACGACGATCCTTCATAATGACTTGAATACCTTAGGACCCTAGCAACTCGTTTTAATAAAATACCTAAATAAAACAAAATACGCTTACACTCACAGCTCCACATTAGGTATTATATAAACCTGTGTCGTGGATGCCGTTGCACACATATAACACGTACACAAACACCCAGACCCGAAACAAATATCTGTAGGCCATACAAATATTTGTTCCGGTTCGGGTATCGAACCCGCGACCCTTCGCATAATGTAAGCATTATCAAATTTCCTGTACATGTCAAGGTAATAAGGTACAAGAACTTCAGTGTCGAAGTTCAAGGGCACAGGCACCACGGCATTACCTAAATTATCTGCCCTCAAATGGTAATCTTCAGTACTATCGTGTTCTGGTTCGATGGGAATTTAATGACAACAATAAAAAAGTAAAATACCTCTACTACTACTGCTGATGTATCTGAGTGCCGTGGGTCGGTTTCTGGGCGTGCAGATGTCATGTGACGTGTCGGCTGCGCAGGAGTCACTCGCAAGGATTCTCGCACGCTGCTTACTTCCCGATGATGAGTCTAGTTTTGTTGAACTTGAGTTTACTATCCTGTAATGTTTTTCTTATTTGTATGTAGAATTATGGCTAGTATGATGAATGAATAATTTTAATAGGTCCGGGATGACTATGGAAAAAGAAGAGTTGGGGAAAAAATTGTGTTGGTATAGGTCGCGCCACGTAAAAAGAACGCTGGCGGTCAAGCTGCGCGTCATGTGTTTTTATTTCATTTTATGTTATTCTATGTAATATAGTTTTCAATCTGCCTACCAATACACGAAACCGCAAGCGAAAGCTAGATCAAAAATAAACCAATAGGGCTAGTACTTTCGTGCGCGAGTGTACCGATGCGCGAACACATCCCTTCTACTTTCTTCCAGCGTTCTTTTTACGTGGCGCGACCTATAGCTATGATTGACGCACGTAGGTATCTCCCAAACGGTAGATTGAGACATAGGTCTCAAAAACTACTTTCTCGTTCTAATAACCGTGAATCTTATTAAGTCACTAGCTGTGCCCCGCAACTTTGTTTGCGTGGAATAGTGGCTTTGGGACATTAGGCAGCGCTTTTCGATATACATTTTGGTTAATTTTGGATCATAAACACTTTTGGGTAGCTAAAAAAATCTATTTTGCAGTAATGTTTTTCTGTACACGATATTAGACGTATGACCATCGGGGATAAAAACACACAGGCTGCTTGGATTCCGAAAAATTGCTAATTATGTGTTTAAACGCGCATCCATCCTGTGCTGAACCGTATTTTCGAAAATGCCATTTTAAACTTCTATGCATAATATTTTTTTATAGAAAACTAGCGGCCCGCCCCGGCTTCGCCCGCGCTGCTCTGCTCCTATTAGTCATAGCGTAATGTAAGCTATCCTATCTCTCAAGTTGGATCAAACTGCACATGGTGTGCGAATTTCTTTATAATCGGTTAAGTGGTTTAGGAGTCCATTGAGGGCAAACATTGTGACACGAGATTTATATATATTAAGATTATTATAAACTTTTGTTTTCAGTAAATTTTTAAACATAAAAGATAGATCTATGCGTGATATAAGCACTCCGTAAGAGCCGGCAGAAGAGAAAAATTTAATATTAACGTTGTGCATTTTGTGTTGTCTCTGTGATAATTTTAATACTTTATTTTTATTTTATATACTTGATACCGTTATTGATATCGAGAAAAAAATATACGAAAAAAACACGTTTTTTTTTTATTTTTAGTATTCAATTTTGTCGCTATAGCGGTAACAGAAATACATAATTTGTGAAAAATTTTTTTTTCTAGCTATCACTGTTTATAAGATACAGCCTGGGGACAGACAGACGGATGGACGGACAGACAGGCAGACAGCGGAGGATGAGTAATAAGGTGTCCGTTTTTACCTTTTAGATACGGAACCCTAAAAAAGATAGATTCAGAATAGTTTAAGAATATTCGATATGATTTTTTAAATTGTCGTAACTTTTTTATTTTTGAACCGATTGACATAAAACAAACACTAAATGTTAAGTGAAACTTACCACAATATATTAGTAAAAATTAAAAATCGGATAAGTCATTTCTGAAATTAGCGTGCACAAACACACAGACAAACATACATTTTTTCGGGATAAAAAGTATAAATATACCATGTTTCATCGTAATCGGAACGGTAGATTTTGTGTGATGCTTGAACAAACAGACAGACAGACAGACACACAAAAATATTTCTAATCACATATTTGTGTTAGGTATCGATCTAGTAACATCCCCCGGTATTTATTTTTTCAATATTTTCAATGTACAGAATTTGAACTGCTACAGTTTTGTTATAAGTATAGATTTTCAACATCACTTCAGACGAACGAGTAAAGGCTTTTCCTTGTGAGATCATCGTCTGTTACTAAAATAGTGATATCACAATTACAAATTACTGGTGGTAGAGCTCCAGTGACGGAGCTCGCGGGCGTAGGCACTACAAAATATACTATTAGTATATTTTGTAGTGCCTACTTGCCGCTAAATGGTAGTGTTCAGCACTATCGTGTTCCGGTCAGGTGGTAATGTACGGCCCTGTAATTTCCACCACAGAGGCATAACACCTTAGGCCTCAGGAGTGGCAACGCATCTGCATTTTGACCTCTGGTAATTGTGTGGGTATTTATAGGCTGCAGTCATCACTTAACATCAATGTGAACTGCATGCTTGTTTGCATAAAACAAAATCAAATAATAATAAGTTCATGTCATCACTAACTTTCGTTTTAAACTTCGTGTCGGTAAAGCTGGTGGTCCCATGAATGTTTTTGAGCCGCCATGTTCCAAATTAAATTGGTACCGAGGAGTCTTGTTGGGCAGTCTGAGCGTATTGTTGGTGTTGTACGATGGCACTGATACCAGTGATGCGCCTCGTATACCTAATTGAAGGAATTCGTTCGTATTATCATCTCAATTGCCAACAATTTGTTTCATTAAAGCAGCAATACTGTACAGTTTTACATAACTAGCATTCTGTTGCGATGACCACTTATCATTTAGAAGGCTGTCTGTAAGCTTTATCTACACTAAAGAGGAAAATTTGTGTTTATATGTATGTTTGTAACGTTTTCACACAAAAACTTCTATTGATTTCAAAAATTCTTTCACCATTAAAAAGTTGTATTTTCACTGAGTGACATTATATTACATTCATTGCACCCGTGCGAAGCCGGGGCAGGCCGCTAGTATATACCTACATATAAAGGAGGAAGGGAGGGGATGGCAAAAACTGTACAGTATCCAACAAGAAATCCAATGCGAGAAGAGAGTATAATGGAACAAGAAATAATGCACATCGACCTCAAGAAGAGACATCGGCATAATTCGGATCTGTTGAGCGTTATCTCTTTCATACCTCACCTATTTGACGTTTGTCGACCATTTTGATCAAGTTTTGACCAATACCGGACTACGGATGCTTACCTAGGCAGTGTGCAGACTGTGCAGCAGAGTTAACGCTCTATAAAGTCGAAACTAGCCGATTGTCACTTTCATAGGTTCGATGTCCATTATTTCTTGATGATTAGGTACTGTAATTAGCTGTTTTTGATGGTTTTACGAAGCATTGTTTTATTATTTCCTACCGTAAAATAACATAACGGGTATTACTTATTTACTTGTTTTAAAAGAGCTTATAATTGAGGCGATAGTTAATTCAAATTATATACCAACGTAAGAAGGTATGATAAATCTATAATTACATAGGTAGTTAAGGATGGTTAAGGTATTTAATAAGTTTACCTATTGAAGTATCCTTTCTTACAAACTCATTTTTTGGCCGTACGTGATTTTTGGATGTGCGTGTAATTTCTCTTTGCACAACATTCATTTCGATTGTATTCGACGACTATAGTTAAAATATTGTTTTCAACTGCGCAATGTACGATACGTTAAAGCGATTCGGTAGTGGGGAATGGAATAACTACCTATTTTAGATAATTAAAATAAATACCGGCTATTGTACAGTAATGAGCTAGGTACTTACTCACCAAAAGAATCGTTTAATTTGAATTAAAAGATTTATAAAAATCGAATGTAGTGATGCTATTTTTTGCGCCTTTTTAGCTTCTAAAATAAAGGACCTTCTATCGATTTAGCGATTGATTTCATTCATCGAGTTTTATTTTTACGGAACAAAAACAATTTAATTTATGTACATAGGTATAAAGTAGTATAATAAATCTATGGGTAGCTAGGTAAATAAACAGCAATGTACATAATTTTAATGCAAAGAAAATAAAAACATATCGAGGAAACCTAGTCTAAGTTTTTAGTAAAGTATTTGTTATCTATGACGTTGGTCTCGGTCTGTCGTCTGTCAATGAATTGTCAAATATTTATCAAATATGAAAATGTCAAAAATTTTGCAATTTATAGGTTATTTATTTATTTTTGTTTGTTTTTCCTTATCAACCATTATCTCTAATGTTGTTGCATATGAAGTGACTGAAAGTGTTCGTGAATATGAAGTTCATAACATAACAAATTCAAGGCAAGTCACTAAAATACTTATACTACTTACAACTTTCGTTGAGGTTACTATTCACTTTCTTGTAAATGCTTTGTGAGAATACATGATTCAGCAGTTAGCTAGACATATTTGTACTTTGCCTTAGCAAGGACGTTACCTCGTAACAATAAATAAATACATATCACCATCGTGGCTTTAGTATTTTATTGATTTCACTCCACATAGGTATATCAGTTACTATAGAAAGGTGAGTCGAAAAAGTATATTTATTCAATAAAATTTATCATTTACTCAAGAAATCAATGAACCTAACTGTAATTGATTTATTTGGTACTGATAAGATAATGCAAGTGTCCTCATTTCATCAAAAAATGGATATTGACATTATAAAATAGTGGAAAAAAGGTTTTCTTACTGAATCGCACATCAGATCAGCTTCAATTGCATTAAATAATTACCTTATCATTTCAGTTATTCTACAAGATTTCCAAGTCTGTACCTACAACTTTAAACATTTAGGTCGAATATGTTAAAAAAGTAAGTCATATGCCAGCAACAAGTGACTCGCGTATTATTTATCTGGTACATAATCAGTTATATTCAGGAATCCAGTTGGAAGCAGTTCGAAATATTGGTTGTACATAGATAACATATTGTCCGGTAAAAACCGGTGTACGCCAGTGATTATGATTGGAAGTGTCATGCTGGCTGTCTTTATTCCCTATTTTTAGCATAATTATAATATTTCAGGATTTTGTTCTAAGATTGTTTCATAAATCTCGATTGTAATACATGGTGTGTGGTGCATATCCAGTTGGTGATACCTATATAAAACTTGCTCTAATTTGTAAGGATCAAAAGTTTTGTAGTATTAACATTTGTTGTATCAGATATTGTCTCTCTTGTTAGTATTTTATGAGATTCATCATGTGTCATATTAAATTAAAGATCTTGTTATTAAAATTTTAAGAAACTTTTCAATAAACTATTTATATTATCATTTAGGTATTTAAAAATAAGTTTCTTTTTTATTATGGAAGTGGCACACAAGCATGCAGTTCACATTGATGTTAAGTGATGACTGCAGCCTATAGACACCCACACAAAGACCAAGGTTTAAATGCAGATGTGTTACCACTCCTGAGGCCTAAGGTGTTATGCCTTTGTGCCTGAAATTACAGGGCCGTACATAACCACGTGACCAGAACACGATAGTGCTGAACACTATCATTTAGCGGCAAGTATATTAGGTGATGCGGTGGTGCCTACGCGAGCTCTGTCACTGGAGCTCTACCACTAGTAGAAAAAACTGAAATATTAAAATCACAATTTGTATTAAAACATCTTTATTTATATTTAAATTTGTATATTTTTAAAGTACTCGTCTCAGTTCATAGGTATACCTACTAATAAAGAACATGTGGCATTTGCATGGAAGTCACAAATTTGATAACCTTTAAAGAGTGATTTATTAAATAACACGTAATGATTTTGTTACACTGCATACCTGATTATCAAATAATGCTTATTAATGAAATTATTTTATAATATAATTTTCAGATAAAATATGTCTGGTTTTAACAAATTTTATGTATTAATCCAAAACGAATTTATTTATCCAATAATTACATTATTAATTAAATGACAGTATTAATTAATGACAATAATATATCCTATTTTATTATCTTTATTTAAGAATATTTAGAAATAATGTCAGCCCAAAAAGCTACCCTGGGGTACTCGAAAAGTAGTTTGTTCTTAGCTTATGGTTAACTAGCTTTTGCCCGCGGCTCCGCCCGCATGTAGGTCGCTTTTCGCGTAACCTGTGGAAACTTATCAAATCATCCCATGACATCTCACAGGAACATTTTTTCGGGATAAAAACTATCCTATGTGTTAATCCAAGTAACCGTTTATGCGTGTGCCAAATTTCATGAAAATCGGTTCAGCAGTTTTTGCTTGAAACAAACAAACAAACATTCAACAACGTGAAACAAACAAACAAACATTCATTCAAACTTTCGTATTTATAATATTAATAGATATTAATATTAATGATACCGCCATAATCTTTCCTGACAAAACGATGTTCGTAGATTGGTCCAGCAACCGTTCTTCTACGGCCGATTTGCCATTGGACTGTTCATCGACAGGACGATTCATTTATTTCCGTTTCCCTAGCAGAGTAATTCACCTACCACCTACGAACTGTTCGCCGACAAAACCTTTGCTAGGTAGGTATTTTGACGACACACCGTTTCACCTACTGTATGTTTCACCGACACGACGATAAATCTATAATTCTTTTAACCACCTAATAGGTTGGGAAAAAAGTCTTTTCGCATTATAGTATGTATGAACTTGTAATAAAATCTCTTTGGCTGTAGTATTTGTATCTGGATGGTTTTGATATCATTGAAAGTTAAAATTTTAAAGAACATAATTCCAAATTCAATTAAGGCAAATGTGTGATTTTCATTTGTTTTTCGTACTGTCAAGATGAGTGAATCTAATGCAGAAATTCGATACATTTTAAAATTTTACTACAAAAAAGGTAAATATGTAACGCGAGCCGCGAAAAAGAATTGCGATGTTTATGGACCTAGTGCAGTGTCTGTGAGAGTAGCACAAATTTGGTTTAAGCGTTTTCAATCCGGAAATTTTGATGTCAAAGATGCACCTCGCTCGGGTCGCCCTTTTACGGATAAAATGGATGCCATTTTTGAAAAAGTGGAGCAAGATCGACATATCAGTAGTTACGACGTAGCTGAAGAACTGAGAATTGATTACAAAACAGTTTTGGCTCATTTGAAAAAAGATGGGTACAAAAAAAGCTCTATATTTGGGTACCTCACGAGCTCACTGAAAGAAACCTAATGAACCGTGGACTCATTTGTGATTCTTTATTACGATGTAATGAAACCGAATCATTTTTGAAGATGCTGATAACTGGTGATGAAAAGTGGATCACGTACGACAAGAACGTGCGAAAAAGGTCGTGGTCAAAGGCCGGTCAGGCTTCACAGACTGTGGCGAAACCGGGGTTAACTCGCAATAAGGTGATGTTGTGTGTGTGGTGGGATTGGAAGGGCATTATTCATTATGAGCTATTACCACCAGGCAGGACTATCGATTCTGAACTCTACTGCGAACAACTGATGAGATTAAAGCAAGAAGTTGAGAGAAAGCGGCCGGAATTGATCAACAGAAGGGGTGTGGTGTTTCATCATGATAACGCTAGACCTCACACATCTATAGCCACTCAGCAAAAATTAAGAGAGTTTGGCTGGGAGGTGTTAATGCATCCGCCGTATAGTCCTGACCTTGCACCTTCAGATTTCCACCTGTTTCGGTCTCTTCAGAATTCTTTATGCAATGTTAGGTTAACATCGCGAGAGGACTGCCAAATCCACTTGTCGCGGTATTTTGATGAGTAGTCCCAAAATTTTTATAGCAATGGGATCATGTCCCTACCTACAAGATGGCAAAAGGTTATCGAACAAAATGGTACATACATACTTTAGTTAAATTTAAATAAACTTTATTAAAAAATGTTTTGAATTACCTTAAAAAATGCGAAGAAACTTTTTCCCCAACCTAATACAAGTCTTTTTATCTAACCGTGTTCATCTAGTCCGTGGGCGACCGACTTAGCTAGGTTAGGTGTTAGGTTTTTTTTTGCTGACAGTACAATAGTGGTCAAAATATTCTGTTGGTTGTGTAGTGGTAGACTTGATATGAGGCTCTGTGTGGCCTAAGTGGTGATTCTTAAATATCGTACAAATATTATAAATGCAAAAGTTTGTATGTTTGTTTGTTACTCCTTCACGCAAAAACTGCCAAACCGATATTCATTAAAATTTGGTACACACATAGAGGGTAACTTGGATTAACACATAGGATAGTTTTTATATCGAAATAATGTTCCTGTGGGATGCCATGGGATGATTTGATGAGGTTCCACAGGTTACGCGAAAAGCGACCTACACGCGGGCGGAGCCGCGGGCAACAGCTAGTTTGTTTATTATTCTTTGTAATATCGCTTGTCTTATTATTGGCGGTGAATCCATGGTATAAGAAACGGCTTGAAGTTAAAAAAAAATATAGGTTTATCGTCGTGTCGGTGAAACATACAGTAGGTGAAATGGTATGTCGTCAAAAGTGCCAAAGGTTCTGTCGGCGAACAGTCCTTAGGTGAAATACTCTGCTGGGGAAACGCAAATAAATAAATCGTCCTGTCAACGAACAGTCCAATAGCAAATCGATCGTAGGAGAACGGTTGCTGAATCGTCTACTGTGCCCGTTTCAAATATATACTGCTAACCATGTGTCTACCTATATGTTTTTTTTTTGTACCGATCTGTTAGTGACCTTAAAATTATTAAAAAAAAATACAGCCATTTAGTTTGTTTTTATATTTTTAAAATGTTTACTATTTAAAAGATTTTTTTTTTATAATTTATTGTAGTAGTGCAGCTAAGAAAAAATCGTTGCTGTCCATTGCTGTTTCTGGTGTGATTCGATTAAATTATCTCAAGTTTATTTTCAATGCATGCTCGGAAGCATATCAGGAAAGTTTCGGATATAAAAAAAAAGACGTAAAGAAGGAACCGGTTCTGTTTTAAATTTGAAAGGACTTCGACCCTTTTTTTTGGCAATGCTTGTTACTTGTGCTTTGTGAAGGCACCTAAAGGATACTGGTTAAGTCAATATTCTATATTAACCTTGTGATGAATTATTTTGAACTGTAAGTATATATTTTCCTTCTTTTATATTTATCTTGCCGTTTGTAAAAGAGAGTATGGAACATTCTGTTGATGCCTAATTATATTATTTAGTATTTTTGGACCATTATTTATTTTATTTTTGCTCACTTCGACATATTAAATATTCATTAATATATCAGTTGTTATTCGCTTTAATTTTGTATTTGTAATTTGACTTATCACAAGCATATTCGATTATTTCCAAATGATTAAATCATTTTTTGAGTTTGAATTTTTAAATTTAGGCTTTATGTCGTGTACTTAACAATTTTTTATTGTAGGTATTGCGTTTGTTGAGTTTGCTCTCGGTTGGATGATTCTATGTTTTACATACCTAATTCATTGCACATGCGTTTCTACTTACGTTATCTTTGAGATTCATTGCTTCGTCGATATACATACCTGTCTTGACTTACTTTTAAGACTTTAGAATTAAATAAAGGAAATTCGTCCTCGGATAGGAATCGAACCTAGGTTCTCAAGATTGGTATCTCTGAATTAGCACTAAATTAACGAGGTCTATATCACAAGTTTGAATTCTTCATTGAATGAAATATTCGTTTAGGATTGTCTTGGTCTACCACCACCTGTGGTTATAATAAATTTGCATGTGTTAATGCCCATAAACACAATTTTGTGTAGGCACTTAGTAGTTAGTTACCTATGCTGTATGCAACACAGTAAATGTATTTTTCCTTGAGGTACTCATTCAGATACCTATACCTAATTATTATTAGATTTAATAGAAAATAGAACGTCCTTCGTAGATGATTAGTTAAAAGATATGGTATCCATTTCCTACCTTATCAATTCGTTTGGTAAACAGTTAAGTAGTCACAATAAAATATATAATAAAATATTAAATAATAAAATATATATAAAAAATTAAATAATAAAATATATTATAATAAAATAAAATAAAATATTTTCTTTAATAAAAAATAAAAATCAGTTACGTAACTTGAATAATTCTGTTCATTTGTTTAATTTTTTCCTTCATTATTATTGAAGATTGCAACATACGCAGGTTTTTTGTTGTTTTTTTTTTAAAACAAAACAAGTTTATCATCAGGCTAACACGCCAAGATAACGTTGTTTTTGCACACGACGCAATTCGCAAAACAAGTGTCTCCGCAAATATTCCATACCTTTCTATCGCGTGTGAAAGAGACAACCGACGTTTCGTCGCCCCTACGTCGAAGAATTCTCATGTCTGGGCATATGTCTTTAGCGAAGATGACGTTGTGACGTCATTCATAGTACGTAGCTCTCAGAGAAACGTATTGTAGCTCGCATCATAGCGTTATCTCGGGGAGGCTGGTGGATATAAGGCGATAACATTCGACCGAGTGCACTGTACTATATGATATCACATTCGTCGGAGGCGTGTACGCTGTGGTTTCCGGTCAAGTGGGTTTCATTTGGTCTCATAACCTTAATCAGACTTAACGCGTGTTATAACGAGTTAAAATTAATTTTGATAAAGTTTTTAAATAATTACGAAAGAAGACAACAGACATGGCTTTATACAGGTATATTTTACGAAATGCATGATGCATGGTTAAATTAGTAAGATAACACTATTATTATAAGCATTAGCAAATTTAATAATTATAACATAAATATAGTATTTAAATTGCAGCGCTTTTATAGTATCTGAGCAGATCTTGCAATTTAGATCATGGTCAAAACGCAGTCGTTCGTGCAGTTCGCATATTGATCAACTTTACAATGACGGACAGTTTCAACTTGTTTTCATAGTGTCCATTAATAAGGACAATTGGTATTTATTATGGTGTTTATAAATACTTTTAATATACCGCTTTGATCACAATTAGCGCACACGTCCAACTGTTTACACACTTTTACTGTAATAATTTTGGATTAGGGCCATTTGATTTATTTATTAAAATATCTTCAATAAGAAGCTGTACGTTTTACGAATTGTTTATATGTATTAACTTTATTACTCTTTACATCATTTTCTAATGTTTAAAATGTTTTTCATAACAAATGTATTTTTGCAGCTTAGATTCACATGGTCAAATAATTAAAAAAAATACCTCTAATGCATCAAAATGATATAGAAAACAAAATAATTAAAGAAACAATTCCACAGTCTAAAAAGCAATCTGCAGTACGCCACCCTGAAGACGCTGTCGCTGGTTTCGATCAGCGTGATGTCTCCTCAGCAGAGCGTCCAGGAGTTGTTCCGCACCGCTGACTGCGTGTGCTTCGACGTGGACTCCACCGTCATCCAGGATGAGGGCATCGATGAACTGGCCAACTTCTGCGGCAAGGGAGACGAAGTCAAACGACTGTAAGTACTGTAGACCTATGAATATTTTTTTGGAAAGAAATATTCCCTTAGTAAGTTTCATTTCTTTTTGTGTTAAAAATTTGAAGACACTTTATGATAGATTACACTCCTTTTCTATTACTTATTCGTAAGAGTAAATATTTTTGAAAGAAAAGAAAAGATAATATTTTTTTTTATTAGATTAACATCTTTGCAGACACTTTCGAAAAATAATTTAAGGTTACCTACAGTGAATAACTATATAAAGTAAATCAGATCTTTATATTAAATTAAAATCAGAATTAAAAACTATGGCGAAAAAAATTGATATAATTTTTCAATTCCTTCCTTACAAAAACTAGATAAGAAGAAAAAAATATTCGTTAAAATCAAAGTTATTCACTTAGCAGAGTTCCTAATGCAGTCACTATCGAGAAAAACTCCGCTTCCAAAGAAATAAAAGAGCTCTTTTAAACTTTATTACTAACATAATTTATAACAATTATATTTTGGAAATTTTTGCATAATTTTTAACGTCTTGTTTATTTAATGTTTAACAATAGTCAATTGTGTTATTGATTTTCTTTACTCTATTTATTAAGTTAAATTTAGTAGTATTAATATATTAAGTAAAGTGTATTGTTTATTTCAACGTTTACTTTACCTTATTTTTTACTCTATTGTAAGTATCATTTTTACGAACTTCTCCTATCGAAGAGTTTTATTAAGCCTATTGTTATGGTTCGGTGCTCTATATTGTCGTAATCGTAATACGTTTTATTATCTCTCCAGTTAATCGTTACAATTGTTCATTTTATGCATCAATTTCAATAAATTCAAAATGTAAGCATTAATTTCATCAGCTTCTCCCTCAAAAGAGATTAAATTTTGACACTATGATTCAGTTTTGTCTCGTCTATTTTACTATTTATATATTACCTCTCCACCTTATCTTTACAATTATCCATGTTGTAATCTCTAGTGATGCCCTTCCATTCTAGTTGACCTCGAATAACACTTGCCTTGTGTCCTGTAACATTGTCATTCTGGGTCACTGTTACGAGCACAGGACTCAATTCATTGTTAATATTTATTTTATGTGTACTTCCAAGTGTATTAGCTATTTTTGTATCACTGGCTTTAGTATCAACCAATTTAGTCGTAATATTGCAGAAGGCGATACTTGCATTGATATGATTTTCTAAAAGGCTCCATGTGATTGAATAAATTTCGATAGAGACTATGTATTATTTATCTATAATATAAAAATAAGTCGGGTTTTCCTACCTGACGCTATAACTCCAGAACGCACCGACCGATTTCCACGGTTTTGCATTCGTTGGAAAGGTCACAAGCTCCGTGAGGTTTATAGCAAATTTCAGAAATAAATAACAGAAAATTCAGAAATAAATATTTATAAAACGACATCTACGCGGGCGAAGCCGCGGGCAACAGCTAGTATGTCTATGTTTTATGGTGTTTTTTGTAATTGCCGAACATTGCCATTGGTACATTATGGTGGTGGTGGAACAGTGGTAAATTAGGTATAACTCCATGGCATAGATAGAACATTATCGAAGGTCTCAATCTCAATAACGACACCGGCCGTAGTTGCATTGAAATTTTGTATTTTGTCGATAGGTTGAAGTATTCTCTATAATATTGGCTTAGTATCTTCACCTTCATAAATTTCGTGACATAAATCGTTCTGCATAACAAAATCGTTACAAGAATTTGTTTTGTTCATTAAGCCTTTTAAGATAAAATGAGATGTTTTTAATAAATATTGCGCACTAGGGTTTTCCTCGGCAACAACCTTACCTAATAAACAAAGTTGTTATTCTATGTACGCCATCTATATAGATACGACAGCTACTCCTCCTTCGTTATCGGCAATAAAAAATCGCGCGAGCTAAATAAATGAGGAAACTTCCACTTCGTTACATTAGAATAAATTATCGAAATCAAGAAATAACATCTGTTGTTACGGCAACACCATTTTTTGCTGTGATCACGAGACTCATGAATTAAACATGGATTAAAAAAAATATCTGTGTCATGCCAATGTCCGTGCAAGCCTTCTCGTGTCTGGTTTTTGACATTATGTTTTTTTTTTGTTGGTATTTTTATTTTTTTCATTGGTCGATAGCTGACTATGAAGTAGATAAAATGATGTTATTTTTAGGGTTCCGTAGTAAACAAGGAACCCTTATAGTTTCGCCATGTCCGTCTGTCTGTCTGTCCGTCCGCGGTTTAGCGCATAAACCATTGGTACTAAAGACTTGAAATTTAGCACAAGTATACACCTTAATCACGCCGACAAAGTGGTACAATAAAAACATTTTTTTTTTTAATTTTTATAGGTCCCCTATATTATTATGCAACGCGCGGATTTAAAAAAAAAATGTTTTCATTAAAGTGTTTTGGATAGGTCTTTCAAAAATGTTATGGATGTGCTAATATCATTTTTCGATTCAGTTAACGGTTCGGGACTTATTAAATTAAGCTTTAAAGTGCCAATTTTCGTTAGAGTCAAGTGTCCTCCCTTCTCCACCAACTAAACGGTTGTTCTTAGAAATTCAAACGTTACGGCAATAGTAGCTACATAATTATAACGAAATTAAAAGGAAAACTATCACACTTAAGTTGGCTTTACAAGTTTGCGAGTAATAGTCGACCAAATGTAATTTACTCGAAAATTTCGAATAACTTCATAGAAATTTTTTTTTTTTCATTTCATTATTCAATTCTAAAAACTACGGAACCCTAAACTGCGGGTGGCCCGACACGCACTTGACCGGTTTTTAAAAATAAACGTGCATTACCTAGTTAAGGATGTTCTTGCAAGGAGCACACTTAGTACAATTTTTATTTATGGTGTAGAAATTCAACATAAAAAAAACAGATAAGTAAATGTCAGATTAAACAAGAAGACGTAGTAGGTCATAGATTTATTATAATAGGTATTATAAATCTATGTAGTAGGTAGGTAAAAAATCCTGTTTTTTTTGTATATCAACTATACAAAAAAAAACAGGATTTTTTACCTACCTATCAAACTATCAAAATGACAATAATAGGCATTTCAAGTCCTTAGTAACCCATTATCATGATAGATGTTTAGTGAGTATGATAATTTTCAATGTCATTATTGTCAAGGGCTTAGTCATGAGTCATCGGATGTCCATGGCAACATGTACTTCACACTTCATTGACAAATTTGATAGTAGGTATTGCAGAATGACTAAGCAATATTTGGGACTTATTCAAACTAAATTTAAATTGGAAAAAAAAATAGTAACGGCTAAGTAAATCCTGCATATTATTATTTTCATGTTTTTACCATAATAGGGTTAAGTAATTACTATAATAGGGTTTTGGTAATTTTGGATGTTTTTGAATCAACGTTTTGTGTTAAACTAGAATTTTAGCAAGATTAGGCAAAAAAGCATATAGTATATTTTAGTATTCATGGTAGGTAAGTGAATACTGTAGGTATCTACTTATAAACAAAAATAAATATTTTTTATAATTTTTATAATATACGCGGGACGTAGGTATCTTATTGTCTTTTTCGCAATAACACATGCCGTGATATTGCGAAAAATACAATAAGATACCTATGTTTCGCGCTAGTCGCGAAACTACATAAAATACCCGAGCGAAACCCGCTTGGTAATTCCGCTTCCCAAGTCGGTAGCGAATAAAGCGCAGGTCTGAATAGGGCTTAAATCAAATATTACGCCAGTAATGACAAAAAACGTAATTCACGCCTGTAATCCCCGAAGGGTACGCAGAGGTAAATGCATGCATTCAAGCAGACATGCAAACACCCACGATTCGCCGGTTACGTTTTGTCACATGTAACAGGTGGCGAGTCTATTGACATTTCTGGGCACATTACCAAACTTCGAGGTAATGGAAAACTTCCGGAAAATGTAAAAATCCCAATAGAACCAGAGATAAAGGATTTTACACCGTTATCTCTGATATCACTCGACCTGGGAATCGAACCCAGAACCCCAGCGTAGTAATAGTGGCCTGCTACCACTAGGCTACTGAGTCAGTAATGATGACATGCATTTATTAATACATACCATTGCTTTTAGAACGGCCGAGGCAATGGGCGGCAGTATGACCTTCCAGGAGGCTCTGAAGAAGAGGCTGGACATCATCAGGCCGACTGTTGCGCAGATCAATGACTTCATACAAAAGTTCCCGGTTCGGCTCACTCCAGGAATCACGTGAGTGTTAAAAAAAATATGTTTAAATAGTCTAGTACGAGCAGGTAGTAAAAATACCACCATGTTTATTTTTCGAGGCAACTTCTACAGTTCGACTTAGCTCAAGTGAAGCTCCATTTGGCATACTGCTCTATTCTTTGGGCGCCTTTAAATATCAGCTTGGTCCCCTTGACTGCATACAAAAACGTCAATGAATCGTTAAAGACCTAGGTATTACAGATCGACTCGAAAATCTGAGTCTGCGCAGAGACATCGGATGTCTCTGCATTTTCTATCGCTACCTTGATCAGAACCCGGTTCAGTGTTTTCGGATCCAAAATGATTTTAACTCTACCGTGAATTTATGTTGGTTACATTTTTAAATCACGTTCCGCGATAAAACTATCGCTGCTGCGATCGCCAACCCGCATGCCAAGTGTGGTAGCAAGCAAGGGGTAGCAAGGGGGCATGGTATTGCCCCCATGTGGTGCAATAGCGCATTTTTTGGGGATGCTTATATCCACCAGTGGTCGTATTTTGAAACGATGGTGGTAACGACATCTGTGAAAGCAAATTCTTCATGGTTTATGAGATTTTTTCTTAAGATACGATATCGCATGTTGTTGTCGATCACTCTAATTTTAGGCAACTAGTGAAGACACTGCAGGAGCGAGGCGTGAAGGTGTACCTGGTATCGGGCGGGTTCAGGTGTCTCATCGAGCCGGTCGCGGAACTGCTCGGCATCAACACCGCCAATGTCTACGCTAACAGACTCAAGTTTTATTTTAATGGTAAGTTCTTATGCTACTCATCGATATTATGCGAGCTATTTTCTTTGCATTGTGTTTCCTTAAAACTTTTCAGCCAGTTATTCTCGGGCCATACTTTTTTATTTTAATGATGGTGTCAAACAAGCGTATAGTTTTTATGGATGATAGAACTCTAGTGACGGAGCTCATAAATATATTTAGACCAATACTGTATTAATCTTCATCAAATTAAATAGTTAATGGCCGAATATTCAAACGTCACTCATTTTTAAGCAACACTCAAATGTGCGCTATCTCTATCGTTTGAACGTGTTTTATAAAGACAGAAGACTTTTAAGTCCCACTTAGATTTAAGTGACGTTTGAGTATTTGGCCGTAAGTTACCTTAAACATTTCCGGAAAAATAGCGGCCATAAAAAAAATAATGTTTTTTTGTTGTAGACCATAATGCCATTGGTCGAGTAATTCATGTTCACACCGATCGCGATGAAGGGATTAGGTTGTTTTTTTTTTAACCTTTTGGTAAGGCAATGGCTTCAACATTTATGTAAGGCAGAACGACGTTTGCCGGGTCAGCTAGTAAATAATAGTTTTACTGTGAACTGTCAAATTACAGAAATAGAGTAACAATAAAGAGATAAACAAAATGAACGCTCCTTAGGTATGTATCTATTTAATATTAGAAATTATAACAAACAGTTACCATACATGAAACAGGATCACAACAATGATATTAGTCTACATAATAACGTTGTATGTGTGACTAATTGTGTTCAATCATTAGGCTGGGTCAAGGGTTTAGTAAACAAGTGCATTTTACATTTTATAAGGATTTATGTGATATATTATATAGCATTCTTATACTCTACTAGCTGTTACTCGCGGCTTCGCCCGCGTGGATGTATTTTTATAAATAACTAAGTAGCCTATGTTCTTTCTTAAAGTCAGCTCTCTCTGTATCAAATTTCATTAAAATCGGTTCAGTCTATTGAACGTGAAAAGGTAACAGACAGACAGACAGACAGACAGAGTTACTTTCGCATTTATAATATTAGTAGGGATTTAACATAGTATTAACTGCCTCAGTAGCCTAGTGGTAGTAGGCCACTACTACTACGCTGGAGGTCCTGGGTTCGATTCCCGTGTCGGGGGCTATCAGAGACAACGGTTTAAAATCGTTTATCTCTGGTTCTATTGGCATTTTTCCATTTTCCAAAAGTTTCCCAGTACCTCGCAGTTTGGTAATGGGCTCGGAGATGGCAACAGGCTCGCCACCTGTTACATGGGTCAAAAACGTAACCGGCGAATCGTGGCTGTTTGCATGTATGTTTGAATGCATGCATTTACCTCTGCCTACCCCTTCGGGGATTACAGGCGTGAAGTTACTTACGTATTAGGCAATTTGTTATAATGAACAAATCTAGGATAGCAGCGCTTTGTCCATTCCTTCTGGTGTTGCTAATTCTTTTCTTGGCTGTCAATATTTTTTGCAATGTGTATCGTTCAAAGTACATTCATACTTATCTACTGATAAAAATCAAGTAAGTATTACTCACGCAGTAGTCATGCATAGTTTACAAATTTTACATTAACTCGTTTTTTATCATATTCATAATGATATTTGTATTATAAATATTTAAATAACAGAGGAAATCACCGTATAATTGTTATGTTTCTCTGAGATGCGATAAAATTCTTTTTCACTGAATTTTATTATATCCCTGTTAATATTCCATGGTGGAAAGCTGAATTGGCTGCTGAAGGTGAGTTATATGATAGACATACTTTCAAAGTATACAAACTAGGTTTTCAGGATAGGTACACGATATTAACTTATGTCATTATCATTATACTGGTGGTAGAGCTCCAGTGACGGAGCTCGCGGGCGTAGGCACCACCGCATTACCTAATATACTTGCCGCTAAATGAACACTACGTTCAGCACTATCGTGTTCCGGTCAGTTGGTAATGTACGGCCCTGTAATATCCGGCACAGGGGCATGACCCCTTAATTCTCAGGAGTGGTAACGCATCTTCATTTTGTCCTTGGTCTTTGTATGGGTGTCTATAGGCTGCAGTCATCACTTAGCATCAATGTGAACTGCATGCTTATTTGCCACTTTCATTACATATATAAAAAAAAACATTATCATTAACATACGCCATATTAACAAGTGATCCAATTAAGTACAAGCCGGTGCGTATAACAACAAGGTTAGCAATTGTTTTATATTATTTCGCATTAACACATGCTTGTGAAATATATTTTATTTTTAAAGAAGAAGTCGCGAGTTCGAGTCTCGTCTGAAGTCAAATTTTTCTTTCCATTTTTCTTTAAAAATAAAATATATTTCACAAGCATGTGTTAATGCGAAATAATATAAAACAATTATTAAGGGTAAAAGCGACTTCTTTACGATATTCAATAAACTGAAAAGTCTATTATATCGGTTGCCTAACTAGCATAGTTGGTAATAGATGGCGCTGCTGCTACCATAAAGCAATGCAATAGATGTGAAGGAAAGATTTGACAAATCGGGCAGGGCTTCAGTAGCTCAATTGGAAGAGCGGCTGGACTAGATTCCCAGTAGGTCGCGAGTTCGAGTCTCGCCTGAAGTCAAATTTTTCTTTCCATTTTTCGTTAAAAATAAAACAAGGTTAGCACTTAGCACGTAGCTTAGTAGAAAACAAGAAGAAAATGTAACGTACACGCACACTCGGCCACGCCCCCCTAGAAAGAGGTCGACGTGTTATCGCCACTTAAGTGGGTACGCAGTACGCATGTTGATATGCATTGACGGCAATAACAACTGCGTTTGTTTTTTTCAATTCATTTGCGATGTTAATATTGGCTTTATAACGTTATTGACTTACAATTAATGTCATGCCAAAACCAGCGCCAGTTTTAGTCTGGCAAATGTTGAACCGGATACCCTTTTAGTGCTGCCGTGAGACACCCCTAAAAAAGGATTAATTATTTTAAATATGTGTTCTTTTCTATGTATTAAGTTTGTTCTTAAGGAAATTCCTTTTTATTATGTTACTTACTGTGTTTTTTGTTGTTTACTTTTATATGTATATTTTTTTTTGGTTCTTTTTGACGTGACAACGTCTTAAATTAGGTTGCGGCTCGGAGTCACTCATGTTTCTGTGCCTTTTTTATGTGTCTCAGGCGCATTAAATAAACGTATTTTCTTTCTTTCTTCTTTCTTTTTTCTTTCATGTCTGTATAGAACGTAACGACCTCAGCGCTCATTCGTGGAGGAGATTTTTTCAGCTAGTGAATTCCGTCAATCGAACAATGACGGTCAAATCATTCCAATCGGCGGCAGAAATAGTCATATTGTGATGATATATAGCCTATAGGCTTCCTCGACAAATGGGTTATCTAACACTGAAAAAACTTTTCAAATCGGATTTGTAGTTCCTGAGATTAACGCGTTCAAACAAACAAACAAACTCTTTAGCTTTTTAATATTAGTTTAGATTCAGCTTTATAATATTAGTATCGATTAGGACGCAAGACATATTCATAGAGCAACATGGGAAAGCGGCCGTGACGGACCGAAGGGGAGTGGTCATAGCGTTTATTACCAATGCAAAATAGTCGTGTGATTTTTTGCGATGGGAAATACGTATGAAACACACACACTACAAAAATCATCTATTACTACAATACTCACACCTTGACTTTAACAAAATACATGAACAATTTAACGCACACATTTAATCGATCTAGGCGACAGGCATAGGCACACTTGTGCTTGTACTTTAACAGAGGGGAAATCCTGCATATGGCTACACTCCCCTCCGGTCCGCCGCGGACGGTGGCCCGTGTTGCTCTATGGTCATATCAAACCGTCTTAGATGTTATATGCTTGCTGTTCCTTTCCTTGTTATTATATAAAAGGTAACTAGGCTAAGGAAAACTACGGGGAAGGAAATTACTGTATCGGTCTTATGGCTCATATATAATTATTACACCATTAACAGGTCTTCCGTTTTCCTTCTATAAATAACTGGCTGTAGGTGTTCTATTATCTCTTCTGCGTTATAGGTTTAATTTCAATGCATACCTATTGACTTAATTAATAGTAAAGTATAGTAACAGTAGTTTATGAGTCTATTCCTAATTTAAATACTTATTTTTGTATGTATGGTATTTTAGGGCTTTAATATAACTGTCAGTCTTTTGACAGTTGGCACAATTGACAGACGCTGAAAAAATATCGTTTTTAACAGATGAATCGCTCGAAATTATAGGTAAATAATAATAAAAAATACGGTATAATACATTTCGAAAATGCTTTAAATATTACATAATAATATGATGGTCATAGCTTTACATCATTCTGGTTAGATGGTAATATATGACCCTGGAATAACTATCACAGAGACATACCATCTAAGGTCTCAAGGGTGGCAGCTCAAAGTATTTTGACTTCTGGTTTATTGCGTAGATGTCTATAGGATGCAGTTATCACTTAACATCCATGTGAAATGCATACTTGTTTGCCACTTTAAAATAAATTATTTTATAGAATAAATTATTATTATAATGTAAACACCTTAATAAATTATTTTTAAGGTGGTGGTAATTTAATAAATTATTTCTTACATTGTACCCGTGCGAAGGCGTCGCGTCCACCGACGCGAGTCAATTGCCGCGGCGACGTTCATAGGTCAATAATCGTTTAAGTGATCGAGAATTTTCATGATCAATTCCCTCTCTCTATTGTTTTCAATTGGGTAGTTCACTATTGTTTTTTTAATAAGTGAAGCTGCAGTCGGACCGTTATAATAATATGTGTATTCTAGGAACTTACTATTATCTGAATTTTTTGAATCTTTGAATTACCTGATTTATCCAAACAATTTATCCAAAACGATTTTCAAAATTGTTTTGTTGTGGTTTTGTAAGAACCGTTTTGTCGTTTTAAAGACATCATTATACAGTATCAGTGTGAAATGTTTGGCAAAACCGAGAAATTAAAGTTATATACTCGTAATAACTAGAAACTTTATTTCAATATATGCAGAGTTTATTACAGTATGTATGTATGTATGTATCTTCACGCCAGGTCCCTAAAGGGGTAGGCAGAGAGTGAAGAGCGCCAGATATCCCGGTTCTGACAAACCTCTCGTGCCTCGTCTACTTTCATCATTCTCTTCATACATGCACGCCGATTCATAAGACTTTTGATCCTACCATCAGACAGAACTCGACCTATTTGGTCATGGTAGGTCAGTCTTGGTCTTCCTGGGCCTCTGCAACCATCCACATTCGCATTGTATATCTGTTTAGTCATTCGCTCATTCGACATTCTTTCTATATGCCCGAACCATCGGAGCATGCCTTTTTTCATTTTTACACCGATACTATCATTCATACAAAGCCTCTTTCTTTCATCTTCATTACGAACGCGATCGGTGAGTGATACACCGCAGATCTTGCGCAAAGATCTCATTTCGACCGCGTTCAACTTACTTTCATGCTCTTTCCTGCATACCCAGCTCACGCTTCCATATAAAAGCGTTAGAGTAAGTACAGCATTATGTACGGCTAGTCGCGCCCGCTGGCTGAGATGTTTAGGTTCTAGCAGCTTACCTAACGCTCCATTCACGCAATTCCCAGCAAGCACTCTTCTTTCTATGTCGATGGTGTACCTACCATCCTTGCTAAAAGCACATCCAAGATATACAATTTCATCCATCTGTTCTAACACTGCATCATCTACTACTACCCTTGTATTTGTTCTCTGCTCATCTCTTTCAAATACTAATACTTTAGTTTTATCCACATTCAATTGATCGACAGTCAAAATATTCTAAAAATAATTTGGATCGTTGTTTTTTTGTCGGAAATATTTATGTTATGTTTTTTTTGTATGAGAACAGTATGTCACCATATTGCTACTACATTCTTGTTTTCGAAATATACTGACGACAATTAATTGAAGTTTAATAAAGGATTTGAAGCGCGCATGGCCCAGCGGCTGGTGTAGATCGTAAGCGATCTGCTCGGTTAAGCACTACGGGCGCGGTCGGGTAGTGTGATGGGTGACCGCTAGTGGCAAATTAAATGCGCGTTTCCGTGCTTCGGAGGGCACGTTAAGCCGTCGGTCCCGGTTGCTATCGATAGATAGCAGTCGTTAAACCTTGTCGGAGGCCTTATGGGCGGTTTGAAAACATCCGACAGCGGGTTGGCCACTAACCCACCTCCACCAATCCGCATTGGAGCAGCGTGGTGGAGTAAGCTCCAGGCCTCCCCCCAAAAAGGGGAGAGACTCGTGCCCAGCAGTGGGACGTATAATGGGTTGCCATTATTATTATTATTATTATAAAGGATTTGAATAGTTGAAAATGATTTAGTATTTTATGCTTCTTCTCTCAATATAGCGTACAAGGTGCAGGCCCAAGCTCCATACATTTTGGAACGTCTCCTTTTAATGTCACATTCTTTTTTAATTAGAAATAGAGAGTTTTAATTTCTTACTGGCTTGTCGATCTACTTATAAAATTTACTCAGAAAAACGGAACCCTACATTGCGTGTTCCGACACGCATTTGGCTGGTTTGTAAAATATTATGAGACGTCCAGAGCCCTAAAAACTGCCTTGGTTAATTGTAAGATGACGAATTGTCATGTCACGCATCCATCAGTTCAGTAATCGTGTCGGATGTTCACACTATGATCTTTGCATGGTTCGTGCTCATTTAATTGGTATTGACTGCATTATATAATTTGTTTATCGGACTGTTTCTAATTATGGCTTTGGAAAATGTATTGTGAAGGAAATTGCAGCATTTGCTTGTTATAAATATGCTTAATTAGTATGTTTAGCGCTAACATGCGATATAATAGTGAAATACAATTAATACGGGTGTTCAGAAAAATTAGGATCTTACAAGACGATAGTAAGATCTGACAAATATTCGACCGAAAGACAAAAGAAGTAAGTAAGGAAAAGACGCCATTTTGTCTGTCATATTTATTTATTCTTTATTGCACAAAATAAGCACAAAAGGCGGACTTAATGCCTCTAGGCATTATCTCCCAGTCAACCATTAGGTAGTGCAGGCAGTGATAGGCAACAAAAGGGTGCAGAAATTTGATTAAATGATCAATATAAATTGAAAAGCGGGAAGAAAAATTAATAAATTACTCATAAGAGTAGCAAAACCTACTAAAAATAAACATAAATGCTAATATAAAGTATATAATAGGTTGGGGAAAAAGTCTTTTCGCATTATAGTATGTATGAACTTGTAATAAAATCTCTTTGGCTATAATATTTGTATCTGGCTGGTTTTGGTATCATTGAAAGTTAAAATTTTAAAGAACATAATTCCAAATTCAAATTAGGCAAATGTGTGATCTTCATTTGTTTTTCGTACTGTCAAGATGAGTGAATCTAATGAAGTAATTCGATACATTTTAAAATTTTACTACAAAAAAGGTAAAAATGCAGTGTCTGTGAGAGTAGCACAAATTTAGTTTAAGCGTTTTTAATCCGGAAATTTTGATGTTAAAGATGCACCTCGCTCTGGTCGCCCTATTACGGATAAAATGGATGCCATTTTTGAAAAAGTGGAGCAAGATCGACATATCAGTAGTTACGACGTAGCTGAAGAACTGAGAATTGATCACAAAACAGTTTTGGCGCATTTGAAAAAAGCTGGGTACAAAAAAAAGCTCGATATTTGGGTACCTCACGAGCTCACTGAAAGAAACCTAATGAACCGTGTACTCATTTGTGATTCTTTATTACGACGTAATGAAACCGAATCATTTTTGAAGAAGCTGATAACTGGTGATGAAAAGTGGATCACGTACGACAAGAACGTGCGAAAAAGGTCGTGGTCAAAGGCCGGTCAGGCTACATAGACTGTGGCGAAACCCGGGTTAACTCGCAATAAGGTGATGTTGTGTGTGTGGTGGGATTGGAAGGGCATTATTCATTATGAGCTATTACCATCAGGCAGGACTATCGATTCTGAACTCTACTGCGAACAACTGATGAGATTAAAGCAAGAAGTTAGAGAAAGCGGCCGGAATTGATCAACAGGGATGTGGTGTTTCATCATGATAACGCTAGACCTCACACATCTATAGCCACTCAGCAAAAATTAAGAGAGTTTGGCTGGGAGGTGTTAATGCATCCGCCGTATAGTCCTGACCTTGCACCTTCAGATTTTTACCTGTTTCGGTCTCTTCAGAATTCTTTATGCAATGTTAGGTTAACATCACGAGAGGACTGCTAAATCCACTTGTCGCGGTATTTTAATGAGAAGTCCCAAAATGTTTATAGCAATGGGATCATGTCCCTACCTACAAGATGGCAAAAGGTTATCGAACAAAATGGTACATACATACTTTAGTTAAATTTAAATAAACTTTATTAAAAAATGTTTTGAATTATCTTAAAAAATGCGAAGAAACTTTTTCCCCAACCATATATATAAAAAAAAAAATACGCTTACACTCACAGCCCCACAGTAGGTATAAACCTGTGTCGTGGGTGCCGTTGTACACATACAAGACATACACAAACACCCAGACCCGAAACAAATATCTGTAGGCCATACAAATATTTGTGCGGTGCGGGGATCGAACCCGCGACCCTTCGAATCAAACGGTCATCTCACACCGCTGGACTAACCGGGTCGTCGTCATATAAATACGATACATATTGAATGTGGTAGATAAATCATATATATATTATAATGCAAACGTATAAATATATATTCAAATAAAAATATATAAATAGGAATATCAGATATGTGCAGATAAAAAATAGTTAGCATTAGTGACCATGATCTACGAAGACGATTTAAGCAAATGAAGACGAATCTTGGTCTTGAAAGCAACTTTACTCTGAGTTTGCCTTATGTCAGCGGGAAATGTGTTCCAGAGTTTTATAGCCGTGACAGCAAAGGAGTTAGACATAAAACCAGTGCGGTGAAGAGGGATATCAAGAGTAAGGTTTTCCCAAGAACGAAGATTAAGTGAAACTTAAATTTATGCTTATGATATTTACGAGAACATGGATCGTTCAGAATAGTGAAAAGTTGGCAGAGGATCCGTGCGGACCGTCTCTGGCGGATGGGAAGCTATTTAAGCTTGGAACGGTAATAAGAGATATGGTCAAACTTTCGAAGACCAAATATAAAACGAATGCAGTTGTTGAGAATCCGATCCAATTTGTTTAGTTGTTCTTGCGTAATATCAGTGTAGCAAACATCTGCATAATCAATGAGTGAAAAGATAAGGGATTGAACCAGAAGGGATTTCGTCCTAGAAGGCAGAAAGTTTTTGAGTCTATAGAGAGACCGCAATGTGGCAGTGGCACTTCGACAATGGTTAGTAATATGCGTATTCCAGGTTAGTGAAGCATCTATATGCACTCCTAAATCCTTTACATTTTGTGATATTGGAATTGTAATATTATTTAAAAGTACAGAAGTTTAAATGGTTGATATTGTAGGCTGCCCACAATTCTTGATTGAGATTTAATTGGATTGATGCGAATACCGAGTTTACGCGACCAATAAGCCAATGTATCTAGATTTTGATTGATTGCCAAAATTGCATTATTTATATTGTTAGGATCAGCGTGAATATAAACATATCTTAATTATTGTTAGATGTAAACGTAACTTCACGACTGTAATCCCCGAAGGGGTATGCATTCAAGCATACATGCAAACACCCACTATTCGCCGGTTACGTTAAGGTAGCGAGCCTCTTGACATCGTTTGTTGTTAGATGTATTTTACTATAACACAGATGACAGTAGTGACAAGGTAAGTAAGTAAGTCTATTCTGGTCGAAATGTTTAATTAAGAGAAAATGGCCGTTTATAACTTTGTGCTGATAAGATTACTATGTTTAAGCTCTTAGTTTCTCTGAACACAGCCAATGACTTGAGGTTGGCTACTTAGCTCTGATTTGTATGCTTAATCACCACAACACCATTGGGTACAGACAAAATATTGTTTGTAATTGATTATATTATGCATTCTGAGATTTACTTCACAAAAGTAACTTGTGTGAGTCTTATTAATAATGTTGAATCTTCCATAATTACTGTATCCACAGATAAAATTAGCGCCATTGACATATTATAGAAAGTTACAGATAACAGATGGAAAATTCGAGTAGGGAAATTAATTGTGTACTATAAATGGGTCCACGTTTAACCTCTGAAGCGATTAAGACCCCCAGTCTAGTTGACCATGATGCAACAAATAATAATAACATTTCCATTTGTCGTTGGGGAGAGATGTAAACAATAGTTTATCTGTCATGAGCGTACCGCGTGTTGATGACATCGGTTTTACGCAAAAGAGAACTGGGCCAGTATGATGACACTTGTCTTTATCTATAAAGATATTTTTATGCGTTCTACTGTCAATGAGAGTATATATTTAGATCATAATATTTGTGGGGGACAAATTGGTTTTTACACCAAAATGAAACAAGTCTGCATCGACGTGCCAGAGTGGACTGTAATAAAAAATCTGCAATGGTTCTTCCTATTCTAAACTTATTCACTAGCTTATATCACTACGTACTTTAACTAACTAGCGAACCAGGGGGTCTGGTACTACTCTAAACTCTCACTTGACTGGCAATACCTTCACGGTCTGGAAGCACTTTTCTTGCTGAGAATCGAACGAGGACAATTTAGCACCGAAATGTACCGATTTATATATGCTTCCAAACCGTATCCTTCCATGCCAAAATTCCGCGACACGCCCAAAATACGGAAAGTCCCGAAGGTCTGGGTCAACAGAGATAGGACTCTAAAAGACTGCGTATACGGTCTAAATTACCACAACCGTCATACATGTCTGCCGACCCGCCTTCGCCTTTGATACAATTCATACGCAATATTTCTTTATTCTATCAAAATTTCTTATACAAACTTATTCGATCTTAATGCTAATTCGATACATTATTAAGGTTTCTACTTATTAGAAATATATAATTTTTTAGGGGCTCTGTCGCGCTCTATCACCTATGACACGATTAAATATCGCTAGCCAAACCTAAAACCAACTTAAAACCGGAAACGGTATCTGCCTATCCCCTTTACTCTAAGAGTGAGAGACAATTTTGTTTATCAAGTAAGATTAGGTACATTCGTGTTTTCCTTATTATGAGTCTACTTACACTTTTTACAAATATACTTCCCTGAGGGGGCAACAAAAATACATCTCGTACATAACTTTCAGCTTGGTATCTTTCTTATTTACGAAAATACAGCGACTTTCACCTCTCTCTCCATACAAAACATCGTATTCAACATCAGCTGTGAACAAATAAGTTGAAACTACCTACATACAAATTGAGATTTCTAATCGGAATATTCTATACAACTTGTGTTACAATTTCTTAATTTTCTTTACTTTCTACGCGCGGTACATGGTCGTACACCCGTGCACATCCTCAGGCCAGCGTGTGTGTGATAAGTATGTAACAAAATACCTAATTTACATTATCCTTTGATTACCATCTCATAGTAACGCATACTGAAGCGAACTTTGCCAGCCGATAACTACTCATCTGCCTATGCCATGCGTGGGGTTGGTCGTGAATATGCATAATCAGTCATTCCTACGCCGAGCTCCGCCACTGAATGAGCTCTAAAAAAGTGCGCCGCGTATTTACGCTTCCTCCGCGTCACTTCCCCGCACTTCACCCCCGCCCCCGCCGGCGGATCAGGTGCTCTGTCGGCCACCTCTCCGTGGACGACCCTCTCGACCAAACGAAAATACCTACACCTCCAAATTTAATATTTCATATGGCAATCGCTTGATAACAACTCTCTTATCATTGTGTTCAAATATTACACGTCTACTACGAGAACCTAACAAGTTATATCGAATTTAAATTGCCGCTGCATGCTATCAGTAGCGACCTCCTCGGTCATTACAAGCTTTACTAACTTTATTTTTATCATGGAAACACGACGCCTATTGATTCTATCCTTTACAATATTATAATATCATTTTACTAATGTTATTAAGTTGACTTTGTTTGTTCTTTGTGAAATATTAATATTTATAAACGAAACACAAAAAGCATACTTTAATACTTACTAAGTTTTAAGTAATGAATTAGTGCAATATTAAATGTATGGCGCTGTAATTTCCGGCACAGAGGCATAACACCTTAGGCCTCAGGAGAATAACGCATCTGCATTTTGATCTTGGTCTTTGTGTGGTGTCTATAGGCTGCAGTCATCACTTAACATCAATGTGAACTGCGTGCGTGTTTGTCACTTCCATTACATTAAAAAAAATTGAATAAAAAACGTCTCTATTTTGATTAATCATTAGATGTTCTTTAACAGTAAGCCATGATATTGTGCTGTACAGAAAAGCTCTTAGTTTTGAAAGATTATTTGGAGAATCGAGTCCGATATTTAAAAAGTTAAAAATTAAAATTTAGCATAGAGGGATTTTGGTGTTAACGACTATTTTATACCGGTGAGATAAAAATATTTTAAATCAGTATCAGAAAATGTTCTTTAGCTTCTGTAGATAATATTTCATAGCTGTTTTTCTTTGTACCGTTTTATTTTTTCCTGTTCAAACCAATGTACGGAACTTGCCATGATTTTTTTCCGCTCAGAAAGTCACTCACTCAGTCCTGGTCACTCACTCACTCACGAGTTTTATAAAAGTAGGTATAGATTTTAGATGGGTATATAACTAAATACTTTATAAACTCTTTTACAAATAATAAAGGTCTGAGTCCAGCTACTAGATCGTTTATATGCTGATAAATATGATGACTACACAAACAACAAGGATAATATCCTGCTATCATGTGCTCACGTTTATTGTCAATGAACAAACAAATCGGGCATCCGATAACGTATCGAGTTTGTCCTTTGATTAAAAAGAAAAAAATAAGTATCGATCAAAGAATAATCAATTTATTGAATAGGAATATTTTTGAATGACTATTTTTGATAATTATTGTTCTATAATGAAGAATAATCAATTTATTGAATAGGAATATTTTGAATGACTTTTTTTGTTGTTTTGTATAATTATTGTTCTAAAATTGACGACCCGGTTCGTCCAGCGGCGTGAGTTGACCGTTTGATTCCAAGGGTCGCGGGTTCGATCCCCGCACTGGGACAAATATTTGTATAACCTACAGATATTTGTTTCGGGTCTGGATGTGTGTATGTGTTGTTAGTATATAACGGCACCCACGACACAGGCTTATACCTACTGTGGGGCTGTGAGTGTAACCGTATTTTATTTTATTTATTTATTTTATTTATAAAATGATCATCCGAAATTTTATCGCATTAATACGCTTTATGATGATCACGCGTGATTATCACGCATCTGGTAACAGGTGGCAGATATGTTGCCAGACGATAATAGAATAGATTAGAATAAAGAAAAATACAACTCCACGCCTATTTCTCAGAAGGAGTAGGTTGGGATATTTAAAGTAGGTACATTAATTTATTCTGATTCTGCAACTATTGGCCGAATACTCAAACGTCACTCAATTTTAAGCAACCCTCAAATGTGCGCTATCTCTATCGTTTGAATGTGTTTTATAGAGACATAAGACTTTTAAGTCCCACTTAGGTTTAAGTGACGTTTGAGTATTTGGCCGTATATTTCTCAATGATTTTTATTTTTTATTAATTTCTTTCGCCGTCCCACATGTGAATTTAATATTATACAGATTTAAAATATATATTTTCTCTAAATACCTTTATTCTTTAACCCGGAGACAAAAACTTATAAAAGCTGCTTATAGAAAATTAAATATGTATTCTCCCCTTTTTTATCAAAGGTGTTGGAAGCTTAAGTCCACAAACAATTGTCAAGTTATGTCATCAAAAACGATCTAATCTCAGAATTCCAGTCTGGCTTCAGAAAGGGCCATAGTACACCTGCTTTACTCAAAATTACGGAAGACATGGAGTGCGGATTGTCATGGAAAGTTCGAAGCTGACAGTGTTAGTTTTACTTCACTTTTCTAATGCCTTTAATGCTGTCAGCCATGATATTCTCAGTGCCATCCTTTTGCGTGCTGGCATTTCTTCAGTAGAACAGAGTTGGTTCTCATCTTATCTTCGAGGTCGTCAGCAGGTTGTCAAAGCTGGTAATGAAGTCTCGGACTGGTGCGACTTATCCTCTGGCGTACCTCAAGGCGGTATACTCTCTCCACTCTTATTTTCTTTTTTTATCAATATTCTCTCACATAACCTGAAATGCTCTTATCATTTGTACGCCGATGACTTACAGCTCTATATTCAAACAAACTTTGACAACATTAATAATGCCATAGTATCTATAAATAATGACCTTCAGTCGATCTTTGTGTGGTCCCAACGTTTTGGCGCTACTGTCAACGCATTAAAATCGCAAGCCATTATTCTGGGAAGTGCGTATTTTATTATTAGTTTAAATTTTGACCGCTTAACGCCAATTCTATACAATAACTGTATAATACCGGTTTCGTCGGATGTTAAAGATTTAGGTTTGACTATCGACAGTACTTTAAGTTGGAAAAAACATATTATTGAAATCAACAAACGCGTTATTTTAATTTTACGTTGTCTCTATCGCTTCAAACACTTTTTACCAATTAGGACAAAAACTCTTTTAGTACAGTCACTTGTGTTGCCCAGTATTGACTATGCAGATGTTTGTTGCTCTAACATGACACAAGATCTCCTTAACAAAATGGATCGGATGCTTAACTATTGCACTAGATACATCTTCGGGCTTCGCAAATATGACCACATTTCCAACTACCGTTTCCAGCTTAAATGGCTGCCTATCCGCGAAAGGAGGTCCCTTCGGATACTCTGTATGCTTTTCACCATCATCAACGATCCTTGTGCTCCTAATTACCCAAAATGTAATTTTCATAAACTCGGCGATTTACACAATTTGAATCTTCGTTCCTCCGATAGTCTTAAATTCAAAATTCCTTCTCACCGTACTGGTTTCTATTCCAATTCTTTTGCTGTAGCAGCAGTCAAACTGTGGAACGCGCTTCCCCTAGACATCAAGAAGGCTCCGAGCAAATTTGCATTTAAGAGCAGGCTAAAAAAATATTTCTTATCTTCAAATAAATGAGTTACAACCGTCGTCATCATTGTATACCATATATATATACATTTTTCAATATATTTTTATTTATAATAAAGTTTATACTTTTATACATATATATTATAGTTACATATGTATATTTATATATATATATATATATATATATATTTACTTTTGTTGTATGTATTTAGACATTGATATTTATTTTTAGAATATAAGTATTTTCAAGAAACATTTGGCTATATCATTCTTAAATTAATTTTCATTACTACCAACCACTGCACTTTTTGACAGTTTTATTTGGCCCTAAGTTTGACTGGGAGAGAATATCCGTGTGCAAAAAGAATAAATAAATAAAATTGCTATATTCTTCCTAGAAGTCAACATCATTATTATAATTTCAACTGAAAGTCTTCGGACATACAAATGAATATTATTATGTATTATTTATTGGTTGTTGCATTCTTTGCCAAGCACTTGAATAGAAATCATAAGTATCATCAAAATGTTAATGCACTCGGGGATTGCTGATAAGCGAATGTACGACTGTAACACAGACTAATTTTTTTTTTATAAATATTCTTTTTAGGTATCAATCACATAATGACTCATGCATGAATATCTTTTCAGCGGAAAATAAATAAGGGTAATGCGATGGCGCCTAATACCTTTGATGGCCGACATTTTAACTGTAGAGCTTATGTATAATTACTGGTACAGTAGTGCTTGTAATGATGAAAGAACCTATTTTGTCATATGCCATATTCACGGGTAGAAGAAAACAACTCTTTAGACTGTCAACACATTTAGTTTATGAAAAAGTTTTATAAAATGAAAGACGAGTAAATTACTTAGCCTAGGTGTATAATAATCATAACATATAAACAAAAGAAAAGGATTTCTGTAAAACAGCCATAACAATATTTTGACATAGGTATTATGCTTCGCTTGTTACAGGCGAATACGCTGGCTTTGACGAGAACGAGCCGACGTCTCGGTCAGGGGGCAAGGGGCTGGTGATCAGACGGCTGAAGGAGCAGCACGGCTACCAGCGGCTGGTGATGATCGGTGATGGTGCCACCGACGCTGAGGCGAGTCCGCCCGCTGATGCCTTCATTGGTGAGTTACCTGTGTGACTAATGCGACCTTAAGAAGCAACCGACGACATAATCGGGTGGCTAGGTGCCCATAAGCAGGTGGTTAAAGGAGCAGTACGGCTACCAGCGGCTGATGATGATCAGTGATGGTGCCACCGACGCTGAGGCGAGTTCGCCCGCCGATGCTTTCTTTGGTGAGTTGCAACCTTTGTACCAAATGCGACTTGACAACGAACCGTGAACCGAATCAGGCAGCTAGGAACTCGTTACTAGACAGCTGAAAGAGCGGCTACCAGCGGCTGGTGATGATCGCTGATGGCGCCACAGAGGCTGAGGCTACTCCACTTGCCAGTGCGTTAATTGGTAAGCAAGCTGTTTTCCTAGTGCGCATTCTTCAATTCCCTTTGGTTGGCGAGAGTGAGCCGATATTGCAGCCTGGTGTCAAAGGACTATTCCTCCTGTCGACGCCTTCATTGATGAGTTGTAACCTAAACCTAGTGCGAGTTTTTCTGGAGACCAATACGAAGACATGGTTGGGCGGCAAAGGTGTTTGGCGAAGGGGCTAGTGACGCGACTGTGAGCTTAGTCCTCCTGCTGATGCCTTCATTGTTGAGTCGCAACTTGTGTGCCTAACGCGAGCTAGAGCGGTTGGGTGGAAAGGGATTAGTGATCAGACGGGTAAAGAAACAGCACGGCTACCAGACTGACGGTATCTGGTGACGATGGTTGATGGCGCCACTGACTCCAATGCTAGGCCCCTGCTATGTGTATGTGTTATTTCTTGAGTTGCAATCTGAGAACGGTTGGACATTAACAGACATTATTTATATTGCGCAGTACTTCCAGAGCGCTTAGGTTTCGTCTCGTATTCTAATCTATCTTTCGCCATATATGATAGTGTTCGCCACTATCATGATCCGATTTGATTATAGGTACATAATATAATTATGTGGCCTCTATATTTATACAAAGAGGCGAGATATCTGTGGCCTTAGACCGCAATTAATAACTTTGTTTTCGTGTACGAAGAAACCAAGCAGAATACAAGCTGACAACCAAAAGTTTAAAATAATGTGCATAAAACTGTTCACAAAGAGGTAAAGTGAATCAACGAATGATCTTTTACGTAACTGATGGTCTTTTATGAACTGACGCTCCAAATCTACGTGTAATTTATGTTAAAAAATGAAAGCATTTGGCTCAAAATAATATATTAATCATAAACCGTCATATTGATTGTAAAACAGAAGAGCATTACCAGCACTACCACACCGCGGACACTGCCAAAAATTCCATACAAACGCTTGATTTGGTCTCTATTACACGGACATCAATCAGTGACGTGCATCTGTGTGCGTAGCACGTACAAAATACCAACCGTCGCCCATAAGAGGGGAGGAGAGGGGGTGAAGTGGGTGAGGCGGGAAAATTGGGCGGGACGTCGAAGTGTCCATTCTATACGTAGTATCATTACATATTCTCTGGCATTACTCAAACCCTACCTTCAATTTCAGGTTTTGGCGGCAACGTTGTACGCGAAGAGGTGAGAAAAAAGGCAGCGTGGTACGTCACAGACTTCAGTGAACTGATCGACGCGCTCGCCATTCAGACCAAGTGAGCAGTAGTTGGAGATAGAACGAAATGTGCAGACATGATATAAGAATGTTTTGATTCTTGGCTTGAAGCATATGTGCCGGTTCGCTAAATACAGTGCGACATGGAAGCCTATAATAATTTATTAAACTGTGCCATTGGAGATATTGAAATTGATAATAATGATATCTATTTTCGTGAAGATATTGGCCCACACACGTGTTTATAGCAGTCTGTACAGCACTGTAATTGGCACATTGCGGCGTCATTCAGCATGTCGCCTAAAATATCTTGTTCTTATGTTAGCTATTGCAGAATGTAGATGTCTTTAAGTCTTCCTAATTTAATATTTAATACACATAGGCAATAAGGCTCTGTTTAGGGCTTGTTCAACCTTTATTGCTGTTTATAAGCTCCAGAAACGGGCTGAGGAAGAGGATAAGTGTTTTTCAATGTTCATTGTTGCATTTTAGGATGACGTCAAACAGTCAAGCACCTTATTTTCGCAAGATAACTGCTTAGATTTTGAAAATTCTCAAGTTAAAACAGTTTTAGTTCACGTTTTAAAGATGCTAAATAGGTTTCGTTGTAAATTATGAAAGTAAATAATTTCGCGTGATTGCCTTATAAGATTTCTTTTAGGAAGACGTAATTATTCATTGGTTTCGTATATCGCACTGCACTGTAATTATATCCTAAATTGTTAGTGTTTAAGTCGAGAATCGATTGTGCATTTACTAAATGAACATTTTTAGACATTGTGATGGTACTCTGAGTACAAAAACAAAGTATTCTCAGGGCTAAGTCCTGTTTGTGTGAATTTTGTCCCATTAAGAAAATTTTAATGTAATATTATAGGTAAAATTGACTGGTGCTGTTTCAATATTACAAGGTAAATAGTTAAATTTAACAATATTATTACGAAGTAATTATAATTTTAGAAAAATGTAATTATTTATGATTTCTTTATGTAAATCGAATAGATTATACCGCTTGGTGATAACTTCTGTAGTTATTTGGTTTTCGGATGAATAGATATGATATTTTATAAATAAAATGCTAAATTATCAAAACCAATTTCTAACAATGATGTAATCTCACAACTAAAGTGTTATTTCCAGTAAAATTTAATTCGGTATGATTAATTTCTCTTACATATATTATATAGGTACTAAGTAGGTAAGTAGTATTATTTGATACTGATGTACTGTCGACCCATCGAAATAGTTATCTTTATTTTGTTTCTGTTCATTACATTATTTTTAATTGTCCGTAACTGTGTGATCACATTGACGAAACCACAAGTGATATAATATATACTGAACTGCCTCGGTAGCCTAGTGGTAGCAGGCCACTACTACTACGCTGTGGTCCTGGGTTCGATTCCCGGGTAGGGGGTTATCAGAGATAATGGTGAAAAAGCCTTTATCTCTGGTTCTATTGGGATTTTTCCATTTTCTGGAAATTTCCCAGTACCTCAAAGTTTGGTAATGTGCCCGGAGATGTCAACAGGCTCGCCACCTGTTACATGGGCCAAAACGTAACCGGCGAATCGTGGGTGTTTGCATGTATGCTTGAATGCATGCATTTACCTCTGCCTACTCCTTCGAGGATTACAGGCGTGAAGTTACGTTATATCAACCGCGTCCGTGAATAGCATACACTATAACAAAAGAAAACGTTTCCGCACTTCGCGGCGACGAAACGTTTATAGTTTAAAGAGGAGTTGAATATGAAATTTCTTAAGCCTTTAGAGCGGTAAAGGACACATCTAATTTTTAATATGAAAATATCTATTAAGCTACGATTTTCACGTCCCATCAACGTGAACAGAACGCTTGTTTGATACTTTCGAGACACTGTAGTCGAATGGTTGTAAATATTTTACGTAATAGTAGCTCCAGGAAATATTTTTTTATATTTTATTATGAGAAAACTTTTCAAACTATGTTTTTATAATTAATTTATTGAATGCCAGTGTTACGAACTGTAGCTGGCTTGTATGATGGTTTGCCTCGGATTGTATGAATATTATTGATTTGTACTGTTTATCCATCGTATATAATATTTAACATAGGTCAAAAATGGCTGTGTACTTCTTATGTATAAGGAAATAAAATATATGATTAACTATATTTCTTATTTTATTTATATCATTTTAATATAGTCATTTTAACATTGTGCGTTGGCTAGTGTTGGGACGTGACGACCCCACCATCCACGTCAACAGTAGTCAGTCAACCGAACAATGGCGATCAAACCATTAGGGAGGTAGTATAAATAACAACGCGGGATTGGCAGCAGCGTCCCGCGATAAAACTATCGCCACTGCGATCGCTAATCCTCCTGCCAAGCGTGGCGATTATGGCATATTCTCCCCAAATGAAGCACAGCACTGTTGTGGGAAACGTCTTTGGGGAACCACCAACCGATGTCTAGAGCGAAAGTTGCATAGCTCTTAATCGCATATGTCTTATGTATCCCCTCACAATGCCATAAGTCCAGGAGCGGAACCGCAGGGGTCCCCTTAGGTAGTTGTGTAAACTTATTCAGGCTGAGAGCCCTTTGCGCTCGCCAATTTGAAAGGGTATTTGACAATGTGTAATTTTTAAAAATAAAAATTACACATTGTCAAATTTGTTGTAAATGACATATGGCCGAATAGAGTTTTAACTAGTTAATTTCAAACCATTAGTAATTTATAATTCAAGGGGTCTTAGTATTCATCTTTATAAACACCTGTCCCTAGGAGGCCAATCCTGAATTCGCGACAAAACAAAATCGTTCACATTTCCGAAATCAATTGAGATGAAGCGAGAAAATTGAAAATAATTTCAACGTTCACACTCGTGATAGACCTCCAGTGGCTGAGATTGAGGACAACATCGTATTGCTTAGGTAAGCTATTTGCTACAAAAGAGTCATTACAATCTTACTCCAGCCTGATAACGTTGACATACTACGTTATCAGGCTGGAGTAAGATTGTAATGAGTCCACAACTCTTTAATTTCCGACTTCGCAAAAGATTTCAAGCCATTTTTTGTAGATCGTCATGGCTAAAGATTTCAAGCAGTTTTATGTAGATTTATTACAATACAAAGTGAAATTTTAGTGTCTTTTCCCCTATGGCAGAACGATTTGCTTTCAGTAGTTATTATCGAACATAAAAAGTTAAATAAAAAAAGAAATACCAAATATTTGTTTCCAAATAATTTAAAAATGATGATTCTACTTGTGGTAGAGCTCCAGTGACAAAGCTCGCGGGCGTAGGCACCACCGCATTAAAATGATAGTGTTCAGCACTATTGTGTTCCGGTGAGGTGGTAATGTACAGTCCTATAATGTCCGGTACAGAGGCATAACACCTTAGGCCACAGGAGTGGTAAAGCACCTGCATTTGGACCTTGGTCTTTGTGTGAGTGTCTATAGGCTGCAGTCATGCAGCATGTTAGCCAATTAGATTTCATAAAAAGCTAATAAAATGACAGTATACTTACTATCTATAAAAGTAACGTATGTAGTACTACTAGTTACTTGAATTAGTGTACGCACTCTGCCGTACGCTGCCGACAGAGTGAAAAAACTGTGAATATTCATATATCATTATTACACCCGAAAGACGTCTACTGCTGAACAAAGCCCTCTTCAATGATATGAAAAACATTAGTCTTGTCCGTCATTAGGGAAGGATATGCCAAAGTCGCCACGATTAGTTTCATCGTGAGACGCTGCTGCCCATTCCGCGTTGTTTAATTTACTACTTCTATTGGAATTTTTTGACCGTCATTGTTTGGTTGACTGACTGCACTAGCGGAAGAATTCCCCTCCACTAGAGGGCGAAGGGGTCGCGTCGTCACGTCCCGACGCCTCCATAAATGTTCATAGCAAAACAAACTCGTGTGCCTTGCGATACGGCATAAAAAGCTAACCAAAAAAACTGTGTGTTAGGCTACCGTATTTACTATCAAAGTGAACGCTTTTGTTTGTGCTCTACTAAAATAAATTACCTTATGTTAATGGCAGGGATTTGACCGTGAGGAATTCCGGAATAAGCATAATTAATAAGAATAAATAAAAATTTCAGCCAGCGGGCGCGACTAGCGGTACATAATGCTGTACTTACTCCAACGCTTTTATATGGAAGCGAGAGCTGGGTATGCAGGAAAGAGCATGAAAGTAAGTTGAACGCGGTCGAGATGAGATCATTGCGCAAGATCTGCGGTGTATCACTCACCGATCGCGTTCGTAATGAAGATGTAAGAAAGAGGCTTTGTGTGAATGATAGTATCGGTGTAAAAATGAAAAAAGGCATGCTCCGATGGTTCGGGCATATAGAAAGAATGTCGAATGAGCGAATGACTAAACAAATATATGCGAATGTGGATGGTTGCACAGGCCCAGGAAGACCAAGACTGACCTACCGTGACCAAATAGGTCGAGTTCTGTCTGATGGGATCAAAAGTCTTAGGAATCGGCGTGCATGTATGAAGAGAATGATGAAAGTAGACGAGGCACGAGAGGTTTGTCAGAACCGGGATATCTGGCGCTCTACACTCTCTGCCTACCCCGTTAGGGACCTGGCGTGAAGATACATACATACATAATAAGAATAATAAAACGTAACTTGACGCCTGTAATCCTCGAAGGGGTAGGCATAGGTAAATGCATGCATTCAAGCATACATGCAAACAGCCACGATTTGCCGGTTACGTTTTGGCCCATGTAACAGATGGCGAGCCTGTTGACTCTCTCGGGCACATCACCAAACTTCGAGGTACTGGGAAATTTCCAGAAAATGTAGCCAGTATAGTATGGCGGCGCCATACCACAATTTTTATTATGGTATGGCATTATATATATCTTAGAGAAATCGCCACTGAAAGAAGTGCTCTCTTTATAGATATGTTCACAAATAAAACGACATGACGATAATAACGACAGAATAGGTTTGCAGTATTTAATATTCAGGCGCATTTCATTCCTACAAATACATGGAGCAACTCGAGCCACCGGCCGCGGCGAATCGGAGGGGAGTAGTAATAGTGTTTATTACCGATGCAAAACAGTCTGTAATTTTTTGCGGGGGGAAATGCGTGTGACACACACACACTACAAAAATCGTCTATTACTACGAAATTCACACCTTGACTTTAACAAAATACATAAACAATTTCACGCACACATTTAAAAATCTAGGCGACAGGAGTGGGCCCACTTGGACTTGTACTTTGACAGAGGGGAAAGCCTGCATATGGCTACTCCCCTCCGGTCCGCCGCTGCATGTGGCCCGTGTTGCTCTATCTATAAATATGAAGTGGTGGTGGTAGAGTTCCATCCAGTCGAAGGCCGCGTACCTTAATGTTCTACTCCCAAATTGTAGCTTTCAGCACTATAGTCGTACCTATCAGTAATTGTGGTATCGTTTTCTGGTTAGTTGGTAATTTACGGCACAATTAATGTAGGTAAGTGCCGTCAGGATTGGTAACGTTTTTACAGCCTTTTCTTTGAGACCAGTGGTATTACAATAGAATTACTTACATAAAGGATATCATGACGGTTTAAATGTCACGAGTGCCCAGAGAGGTCCCCGGTCGGTGTTGCTGTTCCCCTCATCCCCTGCCAACGTCCTTGAATATTGTAGGTTGAGCTTTTTTTGGCTTAGGGACTCACTTCTCCTCTCTCGGGAGTGTTTTCGTTGTCGCAGCAGTAGTAGTGAGGTCCTCGTCGCACGCTACGCCCGCGAGCGATTACGAATAATATAAGTAATTTAGAATAGTTTATCTTCAGAATTAACGATTGCATTGATCCTCCCAAATATCGCCTTCTTTTTATCTTTAGGAAGGCACATCCCACTGATTGGTAAAGAACTCCTGTCTTAAATAATATCTATAGATATTTTTGTTAACTTCTTTGTAACAATTACTAAACACAAAAGCTATTGCTACATTAAAAAAAATTGCAGAGCATCCCGCGGTATGTCCATTCAGAATTGCATCAAAATCTGTACAGCCGTTTTAACGTGAAAGTAGAACGAACAGACAGATAAACATAAACGTATCATAACTTCGCGCCTGTAATCCCCGAAGGGGGGGTAGGCATCGGTAGATGCATGCATTCAAGCATACATGCAAACACCCACGATTCGCCGGTTACGTTTTGGCCCATGTAACAGGTGGCAGGCCTAGTGATATCTCCGGGCACATTACCAAACTTCAAGGTATTGGGAAACATTCAGAAAATAGAAAAATCCCAATAGAAACAGAGATAAAGGATTTGACACTGTTATCTCTGATATCTCTCGGGTCGAGAGATATCAGAGATAACAGGACCTCAGCGAGGTAGTAGTGGCATGCTACCACGAGGCTACTAAGGTAGTTGAAAACATGAACATTTTCAATCAAATATTTTACTGGTGGTAGAGCTCCAGTGACGGAGCTCGCGGGCGTAGGCACCACCGCATTACCTAATACACTTGCTGCTAAATGGTATTGTTCAGCACTATCGTGTTCCGGTCAGGTGGTAATGTATGGCCTTGTAATTTCCGGCACAGAGGCATAACACGTTAAGCCTCAGGAGTGGTAACGCATCTGCATTTTGACCTTGGTCTTTGTGTGGGTCTCTATAGGCTGCAGTCATCACTTAACATCAATGTGAACTGCATGCTTGTTTGCCACTTCCATTATATTAAAAAAGAAAAGAAGAATACATTCATAACAGACTTAAAACAAGGTGGTAAAGCGAGTACTGATTCGGTTTGGATTTGCCATTGAATCCCAAACTAGGCGGAGCCTGTATTTTAGGCGCTCTGCAGCCAGTTGAACGAATAAGAAAGCGCTTGTACATGTACATTTTCGCATTTATAAATATAAGTATGGAAGAGGAATCATTGATTTGTTTTTATGTATTTTAAAACGTAACGTAAACGTAAAGAAATGTGAGTAATCCCCGAAGGGGTAAGGAGAGGTAAATGCATGCATTCATAAGCATATATGCAAACAACCACGATTCGCCGGTTACGTTTTTGGCCGTTCAGGTGCCGAGCTTGTTGCCATCTCCGGATACATTACCAAACGCCGAGGTACTGGGAAACTTCCGGAAAATGGAAAAATCCCAATAGAACCAGAGGATAAAGGAATTTAAACCGTTATCTCTGATAGACCCCAACGTGGGGATCGAACCCAGGACCTCCAGCGTAGTAATAGTGGCCTGCTACCACTAGGCGACTGAGGCAGTTATGTATTTTATGAGCGCGAATTCCCAGTTACCGTCGAAACGATTTAGAAAAAAAGTACATGATGAGGATGACGGATGGATAATATAGGTTACTTTTATTTAGCCATTATCAGGTAGGGATGTAACGGTAGATAAGATATACAATACAATAGACATACAATAGATAGATATACAATATTATACAATCATCCTTTTTATCATCCTGTAACAGACAAATCATTTTTTAAATGGTGCATAGTTTATTTTTCAAACTATCCTGAATTTGGACTGGTTATGGGCAATTTAATTATTAATATAATTTAAATATATATTACATATGTACCCAACACTATGTCTACCAATTAGTTGCACACGCTTAATAAATATAATTATCGACGGAAGCGTCAAGATGTATTCGGTCCCACCGTTTCGAACTTTCAACTCTAAAAATATACCACTGTATGACCCCGCACGACTCTCGCGCAGTCGCCCCGGCTACTGAAAGGTCAACTCACGCTTTGACTATTGTTCATGGAAATTTATGCTAAATACTACGTGATGTGTGACAACACATTTTATTACCAGTGAAGTGGTGAAGTGAGTGAACAAATTCGATTTGCAACGGATACAGTGTTTCAGCCATCTTTCAGCTCTCAGAATGTACGTATGGTTTGCTTTCGTAACGTTTTTGCCGGTTAGGGAAGTAATGGAAATAGAATTTGGTGATTAGGTTATTTTTTAAATGTTTGGTTTTATTCAAGATGCACAGTGTTATTTATCTCTTGTTTTTTATATAGATAGGTTTTATTAAACATTTGCTTCATTCGGTTTCTTCATAAAAACATAATGTCATGTCCAATCATGCCGCATGTAGACATCAGCCAAAGCGTGTAGGTAAACACTACTTTCGATACGAGTTCGAACCTACACATCTTACTTAGTAGTACGTAGCAGCCTACTATCAGTACGGCATCAACCCAGTACCTATCTTTTTAATATTTGTCAAATTTAACGAGTACCGACCTTTGACTATTACTGGTGTAGATTTCCGCGGTTACTGTCCAGCGTGTATGACACCTCATTTCATTTCAGCTATTTAATTAAATAACAGTTCTTGTAAACAAAATTTATTTTATATGATTTGTTCTCTTCTCTACTAAGTCTTGAGTTTTTGATATCTTTTTGTTTAAGTAAAGGAATCATCATGAAGATGTTCTACATTTTTACTGACCCAAGATTTTAGAATTAGTTAGATACTGTTTCTACATTGTATTTTGTACATTTTGAATGTCAAAATCATATAAAAGCTGTATAATCTAGAATTGGTCTCATAGGAATGACTTAAGCCTTCCCCTGAGATATAAAAATAAACCAAAAATAAAATTAAGAAGACTAAAGAGCGTGCGTGAGCTTAGAAATTCATCAAATTAGAAATAAAATGTGTAGGTTATTCTTAAACATGTACATAGTCGTACAATTATTACGTAAGCTACTTATCAATCTCCAAAATGGGATTGTGATCGCATAAATGGCTATTGCTGATGATATCATTGGGAATAGTGTTTTTGTTGCGCCTGTTTTACGTCTGTAGTCTTTATCAATTTGTTGTTCAGCTGTATATTAGATGTTTTTGTAGTTTTATTTGTATCTTTTATCTTGACAGCTTAAATTTCTATTAAAATAATCTTCAGCTAAATAAATTCTTGTGATGCAATTACGGCATTTTAAAAGAGTCCTTACAAAAATGTTGCCACATTGCCTATCTACGATACGTATTTGTTTATTACGGTTGTAAAAGTTTTTACCTATATTTAGCTTATTACTACCAAAGTTTTTGAAGACAGTCTGTCTTCAAAAACTTCGGCACTGAGATAATTTTAGTGCACGAAAAACTCATCTTAACTAATCTACTTTCTTCTAACAGTATTCCACTATCTATCCTCGTTACTAGGCGGAATAGTGGAGAAGAATACTGTTTGGGACATGGTATTAGTCGTCATTATTGTGATCTGGTAGTTATGTATAATCAATTTTAAATTACATTCATTACAACATGTCAAGCAGTTCATAGTCCCACAAGATATCGGAAAAAAAAGATTTTTAAAGGGCTGATCTATCGAGAGTAGAGATAAAACATTCATGCTTACAACGCTTATAAGTATATTCGAATACAGGGGATTTTGTTTTCATAATAACTGATTAATCAGCTAGAAACTTAGAAAATTATTACTTAGTTATGTTGCTGCTATTCTTGTATTTAATTGCATTTTCTTAATATTATCCACGCGCGCATTCCGCATCTGGGACATTAGTTTCATGGCAACTTTATTCGGTATTGGTACTATACCATAGCGAGGAAGCCAATCAGGGACATTTATTTTATTAGGATTCCGAAAATTAGATAAACGTGCATGCCTTTCATATATGTTTTTCCTGTTTACATCTCGCTGACAATTTCCTCGTAGAAGACAGTCGTATTGCGAATTTAGAGTAAGCCGCTGAAGAAATCGGTCTTTAGCTATATAAGGTAACGTTGACTTCGTAAGTAACGTTTGTTCAGCGCTTGTGCTCACAGTAGTCATTGTTTCCGATGAAGTAGTTTTTGTAGTGGTTGTACTTATTGTAGAAGTAGTTGTTCTTGAAGTAGTTTTTGTGGTCGGTCTAGTTGTAGTTGTACTTGATCTTGTTGTATCAGTAGGAATAGTTGGTGAACTCGTAACTGTGCTAGATGGTAGTGGCACAGGAAAAGGGACTGGGTATGGTACGAACATTACATTAGGACTCTGTAGTGGTGGACCGCAGACGTTCTGACAAATTGGTCTGCAGCAAGGTTGTAAATTGTCACAGCTTTGACAATTACACCTGCACTGGTTCTGTCCATATGGATATTCTTGGTAGTCATAGTTTGGTACTCTCTGTTGCGTTTGTGATCTTTCTGGTCTCCATTTGTAATCATTATCGAAATGATAAAAGTCATTTGCTGCTTGATTTGTAAAATAGCCGTGTTGGAAATTGTTGAATTGCGATTTCGCTTTATGTAGAACGAATAGTATTAATTGCAAATTAATAGCCTGTAAGAAAAACACACACTTAGGTTTGTAAAAAGTTATTACAATTTTTTTAATTACAAAGGAACAACCTATTTGCGTAGATTCTGACCCCGATAATAGACCCGGATTTTTAATCTATTACGATATGCCGTCCTGAAGGCGTGATATTAAAAAGGGCAGCATATTCCAATTACAAAAAAAAATCTCAATAGCACGCTCGGAATTTGGGAAAATTTACGTCGATAGGTGCGTTTCTTTGGATATCGTGAATAGGTGAAGTTGATTACCTCTTGGAGAAATATAGACTAAGGTGTCAAAAAGGACAAAAGCTTAAGGCAAGCAGCCTACCCAATAACATTTTAAATGTCGTCATGGATTCTGCTAATTTGCTTCTGTATTTGTTATGATGGGACTGTATATAATCTGCTATAACATTAATACATACTGTTTGTACCGCTCCAATGGTGGAACTTGAGGGCACCATCGTATTACCTAATCAACTTGCCACTAAATGGTTATGGTTCATTAATGGTTCATCGCTATCGTGTTCTGGTCAGGTGGTAATGTACGACTCTGTAATTTTGGGACAAAGGTTTCTTACTCTTAGACCTCAGGAGTGGCATATTGATTTTTTTTATGCTTTTAGGCTTCAATATTCACTGTGCATCAATGTAAACTGTAGGTGCGCTGCACTAGTTTGCCATATCATTAGCAAAATATAAAATTATGTCATTGGAGATCAAAAATGCTGTATAGCACTATACTGAAGTAACATTTTCATACTGCATCTTAAGTCGCGCGCGGCTGCGATAGTTCGCGATCCACGGAATTGCACCTTTAGGAACGGATGCATCGAATGACGTAGTGGTTGTGTCACTATCTTACACTACACTTTCAAATTCTACCACTGCAGCACTAATATACACCACCGTCATTTAATAAATTGCTGTAGCAACTTTCAACAACTATCCTTAGTATTGCTTAATTCTTTACCTTATCCATGTTAAAAATCTCATAATTCTCCGCAATGATTTTTAGTAAAAAACGTACGTTTGCTTAACATTATGAAGAACATAAAAATATGTAGTTTACTAAGGAATATCTTATTGTTTTAACGATACCTGCTCGGAATAGATTTTATATTACAATACAAGAAAGAGTAATAAAAGTTGTACATAAAACATGTAATATTTTATTTAGTAAGAACTAAAGTATACGAATGAAAAAGCGTAAATATTTGTATTTCTCAACACGAAGTTCCACAGCAGTTTTGTTATACATTACTTATACCTAAAATATATTTCTGTTTACATCTGATATTATATTTTTTAAATAAAATTATTGAATAGAGCTTAACACGGACCTTTGTGTGTGTAATCGTTTCATATTTCGAAATTGTAACATTAATTTCTCAGCTATTTGGTTATGTATTGGTACTAAACCATATTTGGGTATCCACTTTGGTTTCCGTTCAAAATTCGACGGATGATCACTAGATTTTTCATTGGAAAGTAATGTCTTGAATACAACATCATCAGAAGATTTGGTATAAGTTTTAGTCTCTAATTTCGAAGTAGCAAAATCTGTTGTGGATAAGTTAGTTGTCATAGAAGTTGTTGTTGATTCTGTCACATTTTTGATCTCATTATTGTTAGTTCCACTTTCAGTTGGAGCTACAGGGTATGGGTACGGTATGAACATAATCCTTGACTGACAGTTTAGACACACAGATGTACAACAAGATGGCAAGTCATCACATCTATCACAGTAGCAAACGCATTCATCTGAATTGATATAATCTTTGTTGTATGATGTGTCAAAATCATAGTCGTAGTGTTCTTTTTGTTGTATGTTTGATTCGTGTTTGTTCATCTGGTTTGAAATCCACGTCAATCCTTCGTCTGATGGATAAAAGTTGTATTGTGATGCTACGCTTTGTATTAAAAAATAAATGAATGTGATTTGTTTTTTCTGGAAAAAATAAAAACGAAATAAACATATAATCTTAATGCCCACAGCATAATTTTATACAGTAATAATCAGAATTATGAACAAATATTTTTTTTGATTATTCTAAGATTCTTTAAGATTTTTTATAACAGGCATAGCAAGGCATGTGCATTATGACCTCTGGTTTTTGTATAGATGTCTATAGACTGCATTTGTTACTCACCATTCATGTGAACTACATGTTCGTCCATCATCTTCCTTGCATTGAAAAAATGAAACAAATACCTCTCTCCACATTTTGTTCCACAGCAGGTATCGAGTCGTGTAATGTGTGAAAATTCAATAGGCAGTTTCTTTTCTTTCTTTCAACAATTATTACGTTACAGCAGTAACAGCTGCGCACACATTTTTTCTCTTTTTTGGATTTTGAATTAGGCTCATTGTTAATACACATGGCTAAATATTGGGTTCTGCATACTTTTAAACCTTTTTCGTTACTTTACCTCCTGATGTTTTTGAACTTAGGCGCAGACGCGGCGACAAAACGCGACGGGTGCGTGGCGTATTCGCCGCGTCTGCTCTGCAATTACTACGTAAACGCGGCGCTGGCTGAATAGGAATCGCTGCGATAACGCCATGCACGCGTCGCGTCGCGTTGTCGTGGCGTCTGCTGCGCATATTTATCGAACGCCTACGCAGGTCAAACGCTAGCTTAAAGGTGCTCTCTATACAGAATCCAACAATAAATATTGCACTTCGAAATTTGGAAGGGGACTTCGACTTATTTCGGGTCTGTAGAGCTTCTCTTTCGCACCTTACCTTTGTGGCGTTTGTAAACTATTTTGATCAAGTTTGACGAATACTGGAATATCAGTGGTTACGTAGAGCATTATCTCTGCCGCAGACTACCTGTGTGCAGCAGAGATAACGCTCTACGAAGTCGAAACTAGCCGATTGTCTCTTCCGCAGGCTCGATGTGCAATTCTCATGTGTATTTCTTGCTGGGCACTGTAACATCTTCGGTGATAGCGTTCAATGAATATTATTTACATATTTATATCAATGAAATCTATATACATAATTTTTCACAACCTTTTACATTTAAAATATTAAAATGATTACATAAATGGAACGGAAAGTCGGAAGGTAGGGTAAGGAAGGGGCTTGGGGCAGGTGGGGGGTCACGACCTCGACTTCATCCTGAAATACACAGACGTGGAAGCAAGCCAAAATCTGAATAGCATCTCGAATGTGATCGATAATTATCAGTCAACGTTGGCATTATCTTCAAAACAATACATCTTTCTTAACATTTTACTTGATTTTACGTGTTCATCGGATTAGTTTTGTTCATTTCTATGTTTTTTTCGATGAAAATTATGATAACCAATAATTAGGTACAATTTGTTGCTAGCCTCAAAGTCATATTCCTACGTAGCCAATAAAACTTCATATCACCATAATTTCAGCGGAAAGACGTTCATTGTTGTACAAAAGCTTCCCACAAGCTGCTCTTATTCAGCGATTGCCTATGACCCTCATTCACACGATAGATCGTTAGTTCACCTCGAGGGAGGCCTGCATACACTTCGTCTTCCAGTATCCAGAAGAACCTTCATAATCGCCTCCAGAACTCTTCTGCCCCAATGGCCGTCGATTCCTTGAGCAATGTGCCCTGCCCACTGTCACTTGATGAATTCTCCAACAAAAAAAAGATGTTTTCACGACCGATTGGCGACAGAAGAGGAGGACTTTGAGAAGTGTAACTATGTAGAAAAAAAGAATGTAGATGTATGTACCTATATGTAGGTTCCTAGATACATACATATACTTCAATATGTATATGGGTTTTTTGTCAGCCAAATGTATTTATTAGCTTGAACATTCATAAATAAAAATCATTTGAAATATTTGATCTACTTATTACAAAAACTGTTGTGTACTTAAGCAAATATTGAAGTTATTTCTCCAAGAAAGGGCATGGGACAGGAATAATGTGTAAAATCCAACTTTAAGATCTTCATGCAATGGTCCGAACATGATATCAATTATTATAAAAAATATCGAAAATCTTTCAAGTGTGCATGAAATTTGAAGAGTTCCCTCGATTTCTCCAGGATCCCATCATCACAAATTGACATGGTTACAATGGGACCAACTGTGAAGCACACCCGTTCAAACAAAACTAAAATTATCCAATTCGGTACAGGCGTTTTCAAATTATCGGTGAACATACCTACATAAAAAAAAAGATCCGGACGAATTGAGAACCTCCTCCTTTTTTTGGAAGTCGGTTAAAAATAAGCATAAATATTTGTTTTTTATTATAAACACATGGCAATGCCAGTTAAAATGGTCTTGTGTTGCTACCTTCGTTGAAAAGTGGGGCGCTAGAGGTATGGCATTTGAAGAAATGTAAAAGCCATAAACTTGGAGGTGGAAGTGGCTAAGAAGCGTAATAGCGGGGAAGCCCACTCCGAGCTTGAGATTACTCGCTCGCGATGGTGAAACCGGTACCTCATCTCCCGACACCCTCAGCTTCTCACGCCAGTGTTATCTGTCAACCATAGGGATGGCTGTTTTTTGTGTTGTTGACTAATAAATAGATGGAGTGTTGTCTTTGTAAAGCCATGTCGTAGGCAGTTTAAGGCCACTCCAAGGATTCTTATGAGGTGCTCATAAAGAGACAGGGAAACGATTCAGCGTTGTCTTGAGTCCCCATTCGATTCCTTGAATGATTTACTGCTACTTTTTGAAATAACGAGCTAGGCAGGGGCGGAACTACCTAAGAGCTTTTTGCTTCAGCCCAGGGCCCCGTGGATATAAAGGGCTCCCAATCCCGTGAAATATAATAGACGAATCGTAATTTAAGACTTATAACGAAAAAAAAAAACACTCGTAGTCGGTACTCCTCGAGTAGTTTTAGCCCAGGGAAGCCCCCCTAAAAAGTCACGATCCGCCCCTGGAGCTAGGGTATGATATTTAACACTCACAGGATTGCTGGACGTGTTGATTGTTGGTACACTTAAGACATGAGACAAGGTTAATATTTTTTTAATGGCAACAAATTACTCCCAAAATGTGAGAACTAGACACAGACAGTACAGACACGTTAATGAGCGCACCTAATCTAATGGACATTACTTAATCTATCTGCTGCCAATAAATGGTAGTGTAAGAGGTATGGCCCATTATTATTATGTTAGAGCCAAAATAGCTTAGGTCTCAGAGGTGGCTGCGTAATTGCTCTGAGCTCTAGGTTTTGTAATATCGTCTATGAGAAAATTTTCAGCTTACATGATTATTAGCCAAAAGACCTCCATTGCTCAAACAAAGCCTCCAGGATATAAAGGGGGATATACCATAATCACCACGCTTGGCATGCGGGTTGACGTGCGTAGATTTATCGCGGGATGCTACTGCTCATCTCACGATATTGTATTTACTGCCACCTATTACAATGGTTTCTCGATTGTCACGTTCCGTCGCTATACAAGCATGTCAACAAATATGGCTTCCAAATGATGAGAACTAGACACATCGTAGGATTCGATGCGCGTGAGCAGGGCGTCGGGTCACGACCTCGCGACAGAATTAGCTCGTGACGACAACACCATCGGCTGCCAAAGTGCCGACCGCTTCCCGACAAACTGACATCTTTATGAAATATCAGCTTTTACTGCAAAAGACTGCGAACGTTTATTAACTTTATTATTAAATTGCGTATCATTTACTTTTAGATATAGAACTGGCAAATACTTTAATTAAATAATTTATGGGCGAAACATACCGAGTTGCAATCTCTAGGGAGGATCTCGCTGAGCGGTCTTGGTTTTTGTGACGTAATATTTTTATGGGGGGTCACAGATAGTGAGGGAGTGGGGGGAGGAGGTCACAAAATGCTTATTTTTGCGTGACGCATTTTACGGACGGCTCCTAAGGGTCATAGCTCAGTACAGCCACCCGGCACCCGACCAGTACCGTCTGGTTTTACGGCGTCCACTCATTGTCGACGGGTGGTTCACGGGTGAACGACACGATGTTACTTGTAAACCACTCGCAGACAGCGCGCGGTCCACTTGGGAACAGTAATGGGTAATGCAACGTCAACGCAAGGCAAGCTAGTGATCACCGAGTGATCCACTCGCAGACCGCGCGTAAACCGCGGGCCGCCCGCGCTACTGCTTGCGGTCGTGGCGATACGGAGCGAAGTTGATGTAATGAGTGGAAACCGCACGAGGCGGTCGGGCGCTGGTCGGATGCTGGGTGGCCGTAGTGAGCTATGACCCTTATTGTATTTGCTGCTGTCTATGACAATCATTTGGCCGCCATTATTCAGACTGCACTAGAACTGACAGCAAAATTCTCTTCCACCTCTGTATTAACCTTCTTTATGTAATTCTTAAACTATCGTTAGTTACACATTTTATATTAGGTACTATATTTGTAAGCTTTTTTACTTGATCTCTGTTCTTAAAACGTCTAAACTAAGTTCGATATTCACGCAAGTGTGATTGAAGATTTTATTTTTTTAATGACGCTCTATAATCATGGTTTAATAGAGATCTAACAAATAATAACATTAACTTACCGTCATGTCTCAAATAAATGTCTGTTAAATCAATTTAAAAACGGAACTGGCCCTTCTTAAGGACATTTCTATTCTACTCTAAGATGAAAAGGCACTTTTTAACAAAAGTGTTTCAATTATTTACAAAATATGCGCATAGTCATCCACCTGACCGAAACACGATAGTGCTGAACACTACCATTTAGCGGCAAGTATATTAGGTAATGCGGTGGTGCCTACGCCGGCGAGCTCCGTCACTGGAGCTCTACCACCAGTAAAAGTATGTTGTAGTATGCTTAGAACTGTCAGTACTGTATGGGTTTTGACATTTGTAAACGTACTTTGCTCAAAGTAAAGTCGTAGTGCGGTCTGTGAATCTGACCCTAAGCATCACGACACGACGGTAAGTCAGTAGACGGCAAGATGCCGATGCTTTCAAAATGTTCAAAAGTTTGAAAAAAATAGAATTTCATGAAATTATTTAAGAGTAAGAAAATATAATAGAATTCAAACTAAAAATAATTTAATTCAATAAGTAAACAATAAGTACGTTAGTGGTAGAGCTTTTTAATGATGACAACTGCTTTATAATATTTTTCGATAAGACGTAGTATTCCGGAAATCGTGATACTTAAACCGTTTTCAACCCATAAAATGACCCCCATCCCCTCTTCGCGCCCTCAGATTACCCGTAATTTATTTTACCTTTCAATTTTATTAGTATATTATATTCGTACTATCCCAATGGGTTTCAACCTATTTAAATTATTTTTGATTTAATTCATTATCGGCACCATTCTAAAGTGTGCGGGGTGGGGTAAGGGAAAACACTGGGGCCCGAAAATGTAGAAATAAGTGGGCTATTTCAAGATCGTCAGGGCGTTGGGTCATGACCCGCGTCGCTTGCGCCAGAATTAGATGTTCGCCGTTCCTGCCAACTGCCACGCAACGGTACACGAAAACAAAATAGTTTATAATGTACATTAATTAGTAACAGAAAATAAAAATCCACGGAAAAAATGGGTAACTAATTACTTTATTTTTACGGTCTGCCTCAGCAACCTAGTGGTGCTGAGGCAGACCGTAAAAATCGCCACTACTATTACGCTGGGTTCCTTGGTTTGATTCCCGCGTCGCACATAGGAGTATTTATACCAAAAACCTGGCCAAAATTATTTAATCTATTTTTTCATTAGGTAATTAATTGTAACGTTGAAACAAATAAACAGAACCACTTACAACTAACTTAAATTGTGTAAAAAAAAGTAAATTGTGAAAAATACAAAATAAAAGTTAAAGTGAATAACTAAATACAACAAAATTATACAATTTTACATATAACACTTAATCATCTGAATCTGTGTTATTATCGTTATCTACTTCACTGCTTCTTTGCTGCTGATGAGTCTTGCGCATCTAGTATCAATAATTTCAAGGTTTCATATAATTGCACGTATAGTTTGGAAGTTTCTTCAGTTTACATCTTAAATTTAAGTTAATTTATCGGCAGGTACACTATCTCTTAAATCTTTTGTTTTCCTTTGCTTGGATTCTATCTATCACTCGATTCCCGGAATTATTTTGTTGGTCGACCCGATTTATTGCTGGGCCAAATGGAAAATTTTATTGTTTTATCAAGGCACTTTTAATTTCTTTAGAAAACGATCATGTATGTAGTTAGCGGCAACCCATTTTGTCTTCAAATCGCTCTTAAAATGACTTAATAGTTGCTATATTTGGCAATGGTCACTTTCGGGACACTTTGTTATCGTTATTATTTTTTCTCCAAAAACAATAACTTTTGGTCAATTTTCATAACTGGACATTCTTGCATTATGTCAAACAATTGCATTTTAGTCATACTTTTAAACATTTCAGGCGAATCTAAAACAAAAATGTTTTATTTCTTGTACATCGAAAAATATCCAAAAAATATAGGACTTTGTTCTAAGGGCTAATAAACAAAATGGTGGAAAAAAGTGGAACTATTTCTTTTACCATTCTATTTAAGAGATCTTAAACTAATTTTAAAATATTTTTTGGTTGATCGGAGGGACCCAGAAAGTAAACAAAAACACTTTTAATTAAAATTGTATACGAAAAAAAACACTTTTTTTGAAGTGTTTGTTTCAATTTTTTTTTAAATATGTACTCTTTCATGATTTCAATGGTACTTAGAAAAAATTAAAGTACATACCTTCTATTACAGTATCCATTTGTAATATTTCACAATATTCACAACAAATTTTAGAAAACACTAATGTAACTTGGAGCAGAAATTAACGTATCGAGAAAACAATAGATCGCGCTAGACGAACGACTAAGTTCCGACTATCTGAGCACCTTGCAGTGATAGGCAAATGCCCGAAAATATGGAGGATTATATAAACCGGTTATATATCTCTTAGAAAAAGATATCTGTATCTCGTTTAAACATATTTTGCATTTCCGACTTATGGCCAGGTTTTAGGGCTAAATACTCCTTAGTGCGTCGGAGAGTCGGAGTCGGCCTGTATCTCTGGTTCTATTGGGATTTTTTTCATTTTCTGGAAGTTTCCCAGTACCTTGGAGTTTGGAAATGTGCCCGTAGATGTCAACAGGTTCGCCACCTGTTACATACATGGGCCAAAACTTACATGGGTTTGGGTATATGGTCCAAAATATAACAGGCGAATCGTGGGTGTTTGCATGATTGGTAAATAATACTGTAGCTATCAACAACTACACAAAACCAAAGAATTCAAAGAAGATGCGTTGCTACTCCTGAGGTTTAAGATGCTATTCCTTCATTCAAGAAAGTCAAAGATTTTTACCAGAATATGTAACTATCCATCTATTCTATTCCATTTGTCCCTATTTTGTCTACGTCTCTCGTTTCCTTTATTTCTTATTAACCGACTTCGAAAAAAGGAGGCGGTTCTCAATTCGTCCGGATCTTTGTTTTTGTATATGTAGTTTATCAATTTGTGTAAGTTTTGCATTCAGTGAACTTTGTTTAAGTGCATATGTTTAAATATAACATATTTTGATATTGCTACACAGTTCTTTTATTAGTGAAACATTATAGGAACATGTTTTACTTAATTTAACACAATTTTCATCAATTTGTCTTTGTTTCTTACGAGGAAATACGTGATACGTGCATCTCTCTCTTTAAAGGTAAATTTGATGAGTCTCGGCTCGACTTCCCTTACTTTGATCACCTTCACGAAAATAATGGACGTTCCCTTACTACCCAGGGAGTAAAGAGGTGAATTCCCTTTGCTAAGACTTTTCCGGAAATGTTTTTTATTTATCTATGGCAATCGAATAGCTTATACGCAGTATTATTGAAGACGGTCCCGTGCGTGTGGGTCGGTCGTCGGGTCACGACCTCGCGCCGCCCAAATTAACTTGTGACGACAACACACACACTGCCAACTGACAAACTGATACATTCATTTATACCAGCTGCCATACCATTTGTAAAGCAAGAATGTCTCGTTTTGGCTTCTGAAATCAGTTAACGACCCAAAGAGTTTAGGAGTATCATCTTAAAGTGATATCCACAAAAAAGAAACGGGACGTTGTGTTTGGAATAAAAAAAAACCGGACAAGTGCGAGTTCGACTCGCGTGGTGAGGGTTCCGTACATAATCTATAATAATTTTCGATTTAATTTGAATACTCAAACTTCTTATAGGTTTTTCAGTAATCTATAGGCAAAGAACTATTTTCCACATTTTTTTCAAAATTTTAAGTTCAGTATTGAAATAAAACTATTTTTACGGATTTATCTCGCGTATATTAAACTAAAATGATTTTTAAAATCAACCCGACGTTTCGGTCGCTTTTCAGCTTCCGTGTCTGCCCGGGACCACGGAAACTGATATATATAGCTTTATTTCAATGAGTGTAGCTCGCGAAAACCTAAGAACATATCATTTAAGTTCAGTAGTTTCGGAGATAGGGGGGGGGAATGGTCTATTTTCGTCGTTTTTAGGGTTCCGTACCTTAAAAGGAAAAAAGGAACCCTTATAGGATCACTCGTGCGTCTGTCTATCTGTCTGTCTATCTGTCCGTCCGTCACAGCCAATTTGCTCCGAAACTACTTGACTGATTGAGTTGAAATTTGATAAATATATGTAAATTGGTGATCGAAAGATGAACACGTCAAGTAAAATAATAAATTTTTAACAGGGGGGCCACTTTCGGCGGGTAAATCAGAAAATTAAAAAAAAATATTCGTAAACTGTGTCGTGTGACATATCAAATGAAAGAAGTTGTTGTCAGCATCTCAGATATATATTTTTTTATAATTTTTGCATAAACAAATTTGAAGTTATTTAAGAAAAACTACGAAAATTGACCATCCCCCCCCTCTTATCTCCGAAACTACAGAACTTAAAATTTTGAAAAAAATGTGGAAAATAGTTCTTTGCCTATAGATTACTGGAAAACCTATAAGAAGTTTGAGTGTTCAAATTAAATCGAAAATTCTACGGAACCCTCACCACGCGCGTCGAACTCGCACTTGTCCGGTTTTCTTAAATAACTTCAAATTTGTTTATGCAAAAATTATAAAAAAAATATATCTGAGATGCTGACAACAACCTCTTTCATTTGATATGTCACACGACACAATTTACGAATTTACGATATTTTTTTTTAATTTTCTGATTTACCCCCCGAAAGTGGCCCCCCTGTTTAAAATTTATTATTTTACTTGACGTGTTCATCTTTGGGTTACCAATTTACAAATATTCATCAAATTTCAACTCAATCGGTCGAGTAGTTTCGGAGCAAATTGGCTGTGACAGACGGACGGCCAGACAGACAGACGCACGAGTGATCCTATAAGGGTTCCTTTTTTCCTTTTAAGGTACGGAACCCTAAAACATTCCATTTTATGCTTGTGATGTCATGTGCTCTTCAGGTTTGAGATTTGATTCCTTAGTCGGAGAGGAATTGATGCAAAGAGGAACGATGGTACATATATTGGGTTGACAATTTGTGTTCGTTGAAATGTTTCTTACCAACTTTGAGGATCGGAAATGTGTTCGACGAATGTCAGGTTCCCCTTTAATTACACGAGTTCAGCAAAGAACTGTCGAATCTCATCCTTTACTGACAGTTCTAAGCATACTTTGGAAAGTAAAGTCGAAGTGCGGTCTGTGAATATCACCCTAAGGGCGAGATTCACAAACCGCACTACTGGTGAGATTCACAAACCGCACTACGACTTTACTTTCGAGCAAAGTACGCTTCGAACTGTCAAAACCCATACATTTCTGACAGTTCTAAGCATACTTTGCTCAAAGTAAAGTCGTAGTGCGGTCTGTGAATCTCACCATAAGAGTTCCATCTTTAAGCGATATCCACGAAAAAAGCGATTTCTTTACGATATTTGATAAACTGAAAAGTTTGTTGTATCGGTTGTTTGACTAGCATTATTAGCAACTAGCTGTGCCCGCGACTCCGTCCGCGTGAGAATGTATGATTGTTCAGTATCTATCCGGACGAAGTCGCGGGCACAGCTTGTCTAAAAGTAGCCTAAGTTACTCCTTATTACATCAGCTATCTGGCAGTGGAAGTCCCGTCAAAATCGGTCCAGCCGTTCCCAAGATTAGCCGGAACAAACAGACAGACAGACAGACAAAAATAGTAAAAAATGTTGTTTTGGTATATGTACCGTTTATAGTACACATATGCATTTAGCAAAAAGCGGTTATTTTAATATTACAAACAGACACTTCAATTGTATTTATTTGTATAGATGTATGTCGCTACAGCCACCCAAAGGCAATGTAAAGAGTAAATTCGACAGTCAGATGTGGACTTCGGGAGTCGGGAGCTCAGTTGGGAGAGCGGCTGGACTACAGATCCCAGTGGTCGGGGTTCAAGTCCCGCCTGAATTCAAACCTGAATACAATTTTTTTACTTGTGTAAGAGCTCCAGTGACAAAGTTCGCGGGCATAGGCACCACCGCATTACCTAATTTACTTGCCGCTTAATGGTAGTGTTCAGCACTATCGTGTTCCGGTCAGGTGGTATTGTACGGCCCTGTAATTTCCGGCACAGGGCATAACACTTTAGGCCTCAGGAGTGGTAACGCATCTGCATTTTGACCTTGGTCTTTGTGTCTTGGTCTGCTGCAGACATCACTTAACATCAATGTGAACCGCATGCTTGTTTGCCACTTCCATTACATAAAAAATCAGTTTCTTACAGTATTTCACTCGCATGTGTTATTGCGAAAAATCTAGTAGATAAAATAAAACATATTATCTTGCAAAATACGAATACAATAAGACAGTCATGTCAAACTGCACGAATAACCAAGTAGGTAATATTTAACAAGTGTTACAATGAAAGGGCAGGGGGACGCGCGACGGGTCACCGAGTCACAGCGTCGTGACTGCTGATAAGCCGATAGCGTTGATAACGATAGCGATGACACGGCCGCGGACAAAGGTGGTTTCAAGGAAAATGCAATTATTGTTATTGCCATAATCTTCATAAATTGAAGTGGCGGCAGATTATCATTGTCTATTTTCTTTGAGACTAAAAAAATTATGAGCCTAGGAAAATATTACGTAGGGTTTGTCTTGTATTGGTTGGGGAAAAAGTTTCTTCGCATTTTTTAAGATAGTTTATTTAAATTTAACTAAAGTATGTATGTACCATTTTGTTCGATAACCTTTTGCCATCTTGTAGGTAGGGACATGATCCCATTGCTATAAACATTTTGGGACTTCTCATCAAAATACCGCGACAAGTGGATTTGGCAGTCCTCTCGTGATGTTAACCTAACATTGCATAAAGAATTCTGAAGAGACCGAAACAGGTGGAAATCTGAAGGTGCAAGGTCAGGACTATACGGCGGATGCATTAACACCTCCCAGCCAAACTCTCTTAATTTTTGCTGAGTGGCTATAGATGTGTGAGGTCTAGCGTTATCATGATGAAACACCACACCCCTTCTGTTGATCAATTCCGGCCGCTTTCTCTCAACTTCTTGCTTTAATCTCATCAGTTGTTTGCAGTAGAGTTCAGAATCGATAGTCCTGCCCGGTGGTAATAGCTCATAATGAATATTGCCCTTCCAATCCCACCACACACACAACATCACCTTATTGCGAGTTAACCCGGGTTTCGCCACAGACTGTGAAGCCTGACCGGCCTTTGTACACGACCTTTTTCGCACGTTCTTGTCGTACGTGATCTACTTTTCATCACCAGTTATCCGTTATACCGAATCATTTTTGAAGCTTCTTCAATGATTCATGATTCGGTTTCATTACGTCGTAATAAAGAATCACAAATGAGTACACGGTTCATTAGGTTTCTTTCAGTGAGCTCGTGAGGTACCCAAATATCGAGCATTTTTTTGTACCCAGCTTTTTTCAAATGCGCCAAAACTGTTTTGTAATCAATTCTCAGTTCTTCAGCTACGTCGTAACTACTGATATGTCGATCTTGCTCCATTTTTTCAAAAATGGCATCCATTTTATCCGTAATAGGGCGACCAGACCCAGGTGCATCTTTGACATCAAAATTTCCGGATTGAAAACGCTTAAGCCAAATTTGTGCTTCTCTCACAGACACTGCACTAGGTCCATAAACATCGCAATTTTTTTTCTCGGCTTGCGTTGCATTTCTACCTTTTTTGTAGTAAAATTTTCTTCATTAGATTCATTCATCTTGACAGTACGAAAAACAAATGAAAATCACACATTTGCCTAATTTGAATTTGGAATTATGTTCTTTAAAATTTTAACTTTCAATGATACCAAAACCAGCCAGATACAAATACTACAGCCAAAGAGATTTTATTACAAGTTCATACATACTATAACGCGAAAAGACTTTTTCCCCAACCTATTATGTGGCGAACTAGCATACAGTTTACATTGATGGTAAGTAACGGTATTATACCTATATACGAGTATATAGTGAGTAAATATATTTTGCCTCAGTGCCGAAAATTACGGGGCTATACATAACCACCAGACCGGAACACGATAGTGCTGATCACTACCATTTATGGACAAGTAGATTAGGTAATGCGGTGGTGCCTACGCCCGCGAGCTCCATCACTAGAGCTCTACAACCAGTAAAATTCGATTGAGACAAGAATACAAAGGCTTAAATATTGCGTCGTAGTGTAGTTCTGTATTGGTGTCTATTGCTAGTTTATTATTATATTCCTATTAGTAGTGGAGCCCAGGATGCTTTTTTGTATTTACTCGAGCGCGTCAGATAACGATATGGGACCTCCACTAAATCTAAAGTTTGTATATAGAGCCGCACCCGAAGGGTTGTCCTGAAAAAAATTCAAAAGGTCCCTACGATCTTACTCATCTTCCGAATCGTCTGAATTTTGGATAGGAGCATTGTTTGGGCACATTTTACACCCTCACAGTAGATCTGACACGCTCTTGTTCCATTGGAGACTTTGATGCCGCGCCCTTTTCAAAAACATTTGATTCTTTAAAAAATGAAGGTGAAAAATTATCTACTCGAGAGATAATCAGAAAGGATGTAAAGTGAGCCCAATCAAAGCTCCCATCCAAAATTCGGACGATTTGGATGTAAGGCAAGCTCGTGGCGGAAGCCCTAAGGGTTCGGCCTCTTCATGGAAATCTTAGATTAGGTGGAGGCACTGGACGTGGTGCAAGGTATTTTCCATAATCTGTCGCGCTGGAGTAAATTCCAAAATCCCCACTTGGGCTATTTAGTTATAGTAAGGGATTACTATAATTCGTATTATGCCACGTTTGTGGTTTCAATGCTCAGACTAAAGGTTAGTCTGTGTTTCAATGTTATTAAATCATATCATGAACTGACAATATACTTGATGATTGAATACCGTTTATCCTCCACCGTGACTGACGGTTGAATAATGAAAGTTGAGAGGAGAATCCGCTATTATTTATAACTATTTAATGAAATATATAGGTAAGTAATCTCTTAGATTTATACGTGGTTTGGAAATCTTAAAAGTAGCTCAAAAATTACTGTCCCGACTGATTAGTAAATATGTAAAATCTTATGTAATGGAACTGGCACACAAGCATGCAGTTCGCATTGATGTTAAGTGATGACTGCAGCCTATAGACACCCACACAGTGACCAAGGTCAAATGGTAATGCGGTGGTGTCCGGAGCTCCTGCAATGGAACTCCACCACCAGTAAAACATTAAAGGTGTGTATTTATATATCACATTTTGTTATGTAATGCTATGATACATCCTCCAGCTCCACTACAAACAGCCATAACATCAACTCAAAATGAGTTATGCAATATAATCCACAACGTGTCAGCGTGTCCCAGGATCTTTCAGCCGATGACACGGTTTACACCTAAGGTTAAGAGCCTGTTATCGGCGTTATCAGGCGGGCACGTAGGTGCCGCCCCGCTTGTTCGTTTGACCTGACACCTCAGTTATCAGTAGACGATAAACCCGCCGACGATATACCTGTGTTTTTCACATAAAGACACTGAAATTTTGACTAAAAGTGCCCTAAAGTGATAAGTGATAGATTAGTGGTAATCCAGTGGCTTATTCGACCGTTGTATTGTTTGTAAGTTACGTTTGAATAAAAGCAAATGCTTGTTTGTTTGTTATCGGGGTGATGGATAGACTTTCTATCGATGATTTTTGTATGATTTCGCTATTTGATGCGGCGCAGATTTGTTGTTGACTTTTGCATGTTTTAAATGCTTGATTTGAATGGTCAAACTTAGGTTTGTCTACCACAACTTTAGGCGCGCATTTAAAAATTTATTTATAATTCTTCAGATACTTACTATCTTTTATGACGACTCTTTTATGTGTGATACCTAATTACTAACTATAATTTTATGAAGCTATAAATAGTGTAGGTTGCTCATTGTCAAATAGGTAATTTGTCACCTCCAAAATTTATTTACCCAAAATCTTGGATTCGTCGTTACTCAGTCTGGTAACAAGGGGTAACATTGCGCAGCAATTTCGATCACAGTCACCGTAGCTTTTTTTATTTAAACGTGTGCAGACTTCAGTACCTGTTTACATATCATCAGTGTTAATTGTGTGTTCAATTTTCCATTTTATTGACTGAAAATTCTCGTAGTACTTTCTCGCTTCTGCGTACAATTTTATACTCTGTGACCGGCTTAAAGATCCTGTCGTCGGTGCACGCGCAATCCGCTTACGTAGCAATTGCTATAAGCCCTTATTCAAGCTTAAATATCAATTGACTTCAAATATTAATGCAAATAATTTAAGAAAACTGGTAGTTCTATACTTTTAATAACCGGAATACCGATATTTTATATTTCTTGTAAGATAACTCAAAAATCTTAATTATACGGAATCTTATGCACACGAGTCTGACTCGCAAATGGCCGGTTTTCGAGTTCATTTATCAGTAAACATACGTATGTTGATATGTATCATAGTCCCAGCACTATCGCTTGATAGCCGGAAAGGTGAAGTGTTTATTGATATTGCTCATTACATACAATATCTGGTCGTTTCTTTTCTGTAAATAATAAACAATGAGGTAATTAGAGCAGCATCACATGAGTATTAGTATCAAGTATAAAAAACTAGATAAGAAAATAGAATCGAAATAATTGCTACAGGTGAGCTTGAGATCAGGGTTTCAGTCTACGTGCCGGAGAACAATCTAGGGGTGGAGGGAGACAGAATCGCTAGTCGAGCATCTAGAGAGGGAGAGCCGGCGGACGGGCCCGGATTAAGACTTCTTGGTGGCCTAAGTTATCTACGCCTAGGTATACCTTACGCTGTGTCATGGCTGCCGTTGTACATACATGAACAGCCAGATCCGAACCCGGATGAATTGGATATTTTTATGTAACCAAGATGGCAATCAAGTATGCAGCTCATATGGATGTTAAGTGATGATTGCAGCCTACAGACAACTACACAAAATGCAGAACTGTTGCCACCCCTGAGACACTAGTTGTTAGTTTATACGTCTCTGTGATAGTTATTACAGGGCCATAAACCTATTATCATCTAACCAGAACGCGATAGTGCGAAACACTACCATTAGGCGGCAGATAGATTAGGTAATGCGGTGGTGCCTACGCCCTCGAGTCCCTACACTGGAACTCTACCAATGTATTTTTTTTATGTCTGAAGGTTGACAGACAAGCAAACGGGCCATCTGATGGAAAGTGGTCACCGTCGCCTATGAACATTTGAAACAACAGGGGAGTTGCCAACGCGCTGCCAATCCTGAAGGACTCTTTTGACGCCATTTTTGAAGAACCCCATATTGTAGGACCTAGGGAACACCTCAGAGGGAAGTTCGTCCCACAATTTACACGTTCTGGGCAGGAATTAACGCGAGAATGTCGACGCCCAGACCCGTAAATGTATTATACGAAAGTGACAAACAAGAATGCAGAGTCACTTACCATAAAGACATCATCAGTTGTCTTGATGTGTATTTTAGAGATGGTAAAAAACGCACAGTCTACCAATGTCTTTGCACAGGCTCAGATGTTCTAGGCTGTCAGTGAAACCGGGATCATTGACGATAAGAACGGTGTGTCCTTGGAGGAAGTCAAGTGGACCAAGCTGGTATTTGAGGACTCATGCTCTCAAATGAGAGCAGTAAAATACTGCTTATCCTAATTTCCTTTCCGATTCATCATCACAAAAAACATACATGAAATTAACTTTTTTTATGTTATGGAAGTGGCAAACAGGCATGCAGTTCACATTGATATTAAGTGATGACTGCAGCCTATAGATTACCCACACAAAGACTAAGGTCAAAATGCAGATGCGTCACCACTCCTGAGGCCTAAGGTGTTATGCCTGTGTGCCGGAAATTACAGGGCCGTACATTACCACCTGATCGAAACACGATAGTGCTGAACACTACCATTTAGCGGCAAGTATATTAGGTAATGCGGTGGTGCCTACGCCCGCGAACTCCGTCACTGGAGCTCTACCACCAGTAACTTGAATATTTTTCTTTTTACAGGTCGCCAAAAAGGAACCTCCTAATAAGTTATGTCTGAAACAGTGTTCAAAGTTCGCGAGCTCAGTATGTCAGACTCCAGTGATTACATGTCCCCGGCAATGAAGTGTAGTGAAGTGTGTGATGATATCAGAGGTGATGGGAAGGATGATGATGATGGCCGGTTGGCGAACCAGCGCGAGAACCGGCTGACGAGTATCATCGATCAGCTGAGGTGCCAGAGCGAGATGAAAGGTAAGTGAAGTATTTCATTTGGCTTAGATACGGCGTTTTTCAAATAGTTTCTAAAAATATACGTAACTTTACGTTTTGTGCAGAAATGCCATCCATTTTGATGACCTTCGATCGATACTTCGATCCATTTGTTAACAAACGCGTCCTAAGAACAAATCTACAGATTGCAAATCATTAAATGCAACTTTATAATAATTAAATTTTAAAAAAGAACGTTACGCCCGTACTTTATTTAGGATCAAAAGTTATTATTTATTTTTCAAAAAAAATATCAAAATTCATTAGATTTTAAGCCTGAGATTTGGGAATGCATCTACATTCGTTTTCGGCCATTAGTTTTTATGTAGGTAGTAAACGTAACTTCACGCTTATAATCTCCGAAGGGGCAGATAGAGGTAAATGCATGCATTCGATCACACATGCAGACACCCACCATTCGCCGGTTACGTTTTGGCCCATGTAACAGGTGGCGAGCCTATTGACATATCCGGGCACCGAACTTCGAGGTACTGGGAAACTTCCAGAAAAGGGAATAATCCCAATAGAACCAGAGATAGAGGATTTTACACCGTTATCTTTAATATCCCCCACCCGGGAATCGAACCCAGGACGCCAACGTAGTAGTAGTGGCCTGCTACCACTAGGCTACTGAGGCAGTTACTACTACCTACTGAGGTAGGTAGTGGAAGTAGATTTCCTATGTAAAGTGCAAGCTTGTTTGCAATTTCCATTAAATAAACAACGCTCGTAGTTTCAACCGTAAAGAAAGCCCCAACCTACGACCGAGCGATGCTATCGCGTGGCTAATATGTAAATCGCTTAGTGGATTTATAAAAGTGATTATGTGCGAGACAAAAGGCACGCGCCTGCCGCAATTAGAGGCATTCGCCAGATCTGGCAACAATAGCGCGATTTTAGATAGCGTATCGGCCATCTTGGATCGGTGTTGTTTGGGTTCGTGGAGAACTGGATTATTTTGATATGAATGTGGTTTGGCCATTCAATTATATTTGCGGTTATATGTTGGCGTTGGCTACATTTTTTTTTTATGTATTAAAAGTGGCAAACAAGCATGCAGTTCATATTGATGTTAAGTGATGACTGCAGCCTAAAGACTTTCCTAGAGCCTAAAGACACACAATGACCAGAGGTCAAAATGCAGATGCGCTGCCACTCCTGAGGCATTAGATGTTATGCCTCTGTGCCGGAAATTACAGGGCCGTACATTACCACATGACCGGAACACGATAGTGCTGAACACTACCATTTAGCGGCAAGTATATTAGTTAATGCGGTGGTGCCTACGCACGCGAGCTCCGTCACTGGAGATCTACCACCAGTTACACAATAATAACAGTACATAATAATAATCTGTTGTCAAATGCTAGCGTTAAGTTTTACTGTGTTTCTGTTATATGGTATTGTACGGTCCTAAATTTTAGCACAGGCGGCTCCCCATTTGCATTTAGGCGCATAAATACGCAACGCACCTCCAGTTTTTATAATGATGCAGATATTTATAGAAAGAAAGAAAATATTTTTATTTCGAATAGATCTTAACAGGTACCTACTTTCAAAACGTCAAGAACTCATAAATTACCTAGAGTGAATAACCATTACATAAAGTAAAAGCAAAAACATATTATATAGCTTTGAACGGTTGTCACTGCTTTTAATCACAGCGTGAATTTAATTAAAGAGCCATCAATTAAGTTATCACATACCTAAATGAATTCCAAATTAACCTTAAAAACATCTCAAACCTTTTTATGCAGCAGGATAAAGTCGGTTTTAGCTAATTAATGTATAAATCGCTGTCCTGTCGCTTCACTTCCGACTCGATAGTGGTTAATCAGTGCATGCAATTTATACAACGCCACTAAAATACGGCCAATGGTAGTCAACTACGACCAATGGATCCCTAAAAAAAACTTAGTTTCTTATCGTGTCGTTCAACTGAAAATCGGTCTTATTGCTGCGGATTAAAAGGTAGTTTTACAAGTGCAGAGTTAATGCTGTTAATTTCTATCGGTAGTGAAGTATAGAGAGCAGCTTAGTGATGTATAGATCGCGCCGTGCACGTCGCAATCTGCGCGCGCGCCGTAATGGTGGCAGAGATCAGATAGTCAACGAGTGTCAATTGAAAAATTAAATATTACTTTAATTTTTTTTATGGGAAACATTATTCAGAATTTTGATTGCACAGTGCTCCTAATGCGATCTTTTTGTTAACGTATTTATCTGTTTTTTATATGGAATTGTAATAGCGCCATCTAGTGACAATAATAAACAATAAATTCGTGGGATCGACATGTTTAGGTGCTCAACAATAAATATTGCACATCGAGCTTAGGAAGGAGACTTCGCCATATTTCGGGTCTGAAGAGCGCTATCACTTTCGCACCGTACCTATTTGACGTTTGTCGACCATTTTGATCAAGTTTTGACCAGACTATCAGTGCTTACGCAGCGTGCAACAGAGATAACGCTGTACAAGTCGAAACGAGCCGATCGTCTCTTTCGCAGGCTCGATGTGCAATATCAATTGTTGAGTACCTACTGTATGTGGTAGTGACAGCGTACATAAGCATTTCTTTTAGGTTAGGATCCCACCGCAGAATCATTTCGTTCATCCAGATATGCTGCAAACCTGATTCTTATGCATATTTATAATCTATACCATATATATCCAGTAGGTTGCCAATCAAAATTTGGCCGCAAGTAGGTTTGCAGCATATTTGGATGAACGAAATTATTCTGCAATGGGATTCTGACATATTTGGTTCATACATTTTGAAAATTCGAGTGTAACACGATGACATATTTGTTGTTATCTCGTTTAACGCAATGTGAACGCAATAGTGAAGTCACTTTTTTGGAAATGGCACCAAACAATGTGAATTCTTCGTCTTTTTCTATGATTTTATCACCTTGATTTTTTTATCTAATATATTTACTAGGTTGCAATTTTATAACAATAATATTATCATTGATAACACGATGATGTATTTTTTCCGTCACCGATGGCAAAGATATTTCTACCATCAGCTCTACTGGTGTAATCTAATCTATAAGCCGGCAAAACGACAAGATTAGCTACGCGAAGATTTCTTTGAAGTAGATATAATTCTCGTATCACTTTTGATTTTTGTATGGTCTAAAACTACTAGCTTCTAGCTATGAGTTCCAGAAGTATCCTAAATGTAAATCCAAATTTCATTCAATTACGTTTGAACTTTTTACTTTTTATGAAGGTGGCAAGCAAGCGTACATAATATACTAGCCGCTAAATGGTAGTTCAGCTCTATCGTTTTCCGGTCAGGTGGTAATGTACGGCCCTGTAATTTCCGGCACAGAGGCATAACACCTTAGGCCTCAGGAGTGGTCACGCATCATTTCAACCATGGTCTTAGTGTGTCTATAGGCTGCAGTCATCACTTAACGTCAATGTGAACTGCAGTCATCACTGCAGCCATAGACATCCACACAAAGACTAGAGGCCAAAATGCAGATGCGTTGCCACCCCTGAGACCTTAGTTGTTTTGTCTCTATGTTAGTTATACATAGTTAGATAGTTATTACATATTTAGTCTTTTCGCAATGAGTATAGTCATTTAAAATAAACAATAAATATATCAATAAGTATACCTATAGCAATTAAAAGACACTTAAACACTTGGTTCGAAAAGAATTACGTGTTTGTGTGACCTGTTGTATGAAGTACATGCCAGCAATTTCCTGAACAAGATAACGACACCCGTCACCGGTTATCGACCAGCGTCATACTGATCGATAACCACAGTGGATGGGTACCTACCTAATTGTAGAAATAAACAGAAATATACTAGATAGATGTTTTGTATATAATAATATTTAAGTACCTATAAATATAAACCTCTTCGAAGAATACAGATGTGAAGACTTGTGACAGACTATGACTATTGACTATTGTGCAGAGATCGCGTGCGTGGACGCCGTTAGCGCGGCAACTGGAAATTTACAATGGTCGATATGCCCCTATTCCCGCTGGATCTTGCTCCGGTTAAGCACAAGTCGAGTAGCAAGTCCTCCTAAAAAGACTCCATCTATGTTACTCAGTGGTAACGTAGCATTGTATTCGTGAAAAAAAAAAAGTATTGAAATCGGCCTAGTATTTTTTTCCGTGTTCTATAATAACATAAAAAATACAAATGTTCTCTCTTTAAAACTTTGGAATAGGTAGACATGGCAATCCCACCGCCACAAACGTAATTTGCCTCTATGCAAACCTCTCCGAAGAATATATATGTGAAGTAACGTTCTTATTGGAATGTCTGCGTACATGACTACTCTATGTGCAGAGGTCGCGTGCGCGGACGCCGTTAGCGCGGCAACTGGAAATTTATAATGATCGATATTCCCCTATTCCCGCTGGACCTTGCTCCGGTTATGCGGGGGTCGAGATTCCTACTCCTCCTTTTCTAGTTGATCTGTAATTCCGTCTTAAATTGAATGTTTACTTATCTTCTTTATGATAATAATATAATATTTTGCTAGCGATGTAGGGTTTCTAAGACCACGAACTTGATTATAAGCCTATAGCTAATGATTTGGTTCAAAAATGCTTATTCGAATAGATTACGTCTAAAATTTTCATGTTTATGTTCTATTAGTGAAAATATAATGACATTTTGCTTGTAGAACGTGGTTCGCAGACCTCGATTCAAAAATCTTGGCTCCCAAAAACCGAACGCCTAATCAAACAGATTCTAGATCCACATAGATTTTGGCATTAAATGTTAATGAAACTAATTCATGCGTGAATTTTCACAATGCGAATTGGAGATCAAAAATTAGAGCGAGGGGCAATAACACCTTTCTAATTATAGGTAGCAAATCAACCTAATGTTATGTGTCTATTCGGTGTATATTAATAGTTTTTAAGAACATTAGCACATTCGAGTAAATATCGTTGAGAAGGAATCGAATATTTTCAGGGGTAATATGATAGGGATAGTATGAATATTTCACTCAACAGAATTGATCAATGGGGATAGAAAATTCATATTAATCAGTTTATTATTTAATAATCAGTTTATTATTTTTACTGGTGGTAGAGTTCCAGTGACGGAGCTCGCGGGCGTAGGCACCACCGCATTACCTAATATACTTGCCGCTAAATGGTAGCGTTCAGCACTATCGTGTTCCGGTCAGGTGGTAATTTACGACCCTCTAATTCCCGGCACAGAGGCATGACACCTTAAGCCTCAGGAGTGGTAACGCATCTGCATTTTGACATCTGGTTTTTCTGTGAGTGTCTATAGGCTGCAGTCATTACTTAACATCAATGTGAGCTGCATGCTTGTTTGTCACTTTCATAGCATAAAAAAATCGATTCAAATATCTATACATTTTATAAAACATAGTCTCTCGCGGGATCTTTTTATCTGTCTGTTCGCGATAAACTCAAAGACTACTACAGGGATTTTCATGCCGCTTCACGATCACTAATAGATAGAGTGATTCATCAGGAAGGTGTATTTACAATTCGTTAAAGTTTTGTATGTAAATTGATTGGAATATAACAATTAATTTTGAAAGTGTCGAAATAAATGGGAGAGGGCTTTCTTGGAAGGTTTCATCGAAGACACTGCCTAAACCCTTTGAGATATACCTAACAAAACAATGTACGGTGGAATATTAAATTTCCTCTTTGGCAGATGTACAAAAATACATACAGGCATATATAAGTATCTATCTTTTAAAGAAAGCTTACTATTCCTATCAATTATATCATTAAAAAAATGCTAACTTACAATGCGTTTTTTATTTGTTTTTAATTATGGCATTTCTATTAGGCTATTTTATTGGCAGTGTCAAGTAAAACGTTAGTTCGTATTCGTATTTATTTAAGCAGCGTAAAAGTTGGTATAATATTATAGTCAGTCAATTATTTATTAAGTATGTCAGTCAAGTGAGTTACAGTCAGTTATTCAAGTAAAGCGATGCCTACTTTACCAGAACATTTAGAATGAAGTTTTGGAGGCAACCTGAAAGGTCGTGTTGCCGCACTTTTATTCTATTACACTATACACGGGCACTGTAATAAACCTATTTCAAACAAAATGCCACCAACTTTATTTAATACAACTTAAAAATACCTTTAGGTATTGTATTAAATTTTATATTCAATTTCCAAGAAAATGAAATAAAATAAGAGCACCATACGCCATATTTCAAGGTTCCCTCCCACCAAAACTCTACATTACAATGCGGTTGCTTACTAATGCTTACACCGATGATGTTTTTTAAAAATTTTCTAAGGCAATGGCTTTTACATTTACTGTATGGCAGAACAATGATTGCCAGGTCAGCTAGTTTAGAAATAAAGTCTTTTCGTTACGAATCAAAAAGTGAATCTCTTAAGATCCACAACGTAACAGTAAATGAATCCAGTGAGCACTAAACACAGTCAACACTAATGAACGCGATATTATGGTTAAGAAACGATATCTCTCGGGTAATTTAATTTATGGACGGTTGTTACGCACCTTGTAATTTTACGATATAATAAGAGTCACTGTGTGAATCAGCGCAAATCAATTCATCTTTATACTGTGTTGTTTAATTATCTGCGATTTCGTCCTGCTCGGTACTGGTAGTTTAGTAAAAATTAAATTGGATCAGGGCTGAAAGAAAGGCAAATATGTAACTAAATTTTAATTCTGAAAAACTGCCGATTATCATCATTTGAGTCGAAAAACGTTCAAAAAACGGACAAAAGCGATCCTCAAAGATTGCCGACAACGAATGGGCCACCATCATCCAGCAATTACTTGCGATCATCACCAAGTTGTCGGTCCACCTCGTGGGGGTCTGCCTATGCTTCGTTGGAGATTAATGGAGATGTCAAAGGCTCGCCATCTGTTATATGGTTCAAAACGTAACCGTTCAAAACGTTACGTTTTTTATGGAGATAAAAATATGACTTCAGGTGGGATTCGAACCCACGACCACTGGGATCATTAGCTCTCTTCTGACTGAGCTACGGAATTCCACATAAAATACTCAAGAGTTTTCAAATTTTAGAATTAAAAAGAGTGCCAAACCATAGCATAAAGTATGATAATATAAAACTAATAGACTTTATGCTATGGTTTGGTACTCTTTCGATCATTAGAATAATTTCCAATAACCGCGTAATAAAATCGTAAAGCTAATTTATGATGACGAGATTCATAGACTTCTGTTTAACGACAGTAAATAAGTGCATGCGTCCGCCATCATAAAATTAAAAAACTTTCTCCAGGGTGGTCGAGAAATATCTAACAAGATATTATGACTTTTAGCTTATCTGATAGATCTCTCAGATAGACAATGGTAGGTAATGTATAATACAGTAAACTGCCTCGGTAGTCTTGTGCATACCACTTCTACTACGGGTTCGATTCCCGGGGGCCATCAGAAATAACGGTGCAAAACTATATAGGTAATACACTAGCTGCCCCGACAAACTTCGAATCGCCTTAGAAATATAAAAAAAAATATGTCCAATAATAATAAAAAAAAAAGTTTTTGTTCAGAATCACCTTATAACTAAGGAGCATGAAAAATAGATGTTGGTCGATTTTCAGATCTACCCAATAGGCACACAAAACTTTATGAGAATAGGTCCGCCGTTTCGGAGGAGTACGGTGACTAACATTGTGACACGAGAATTTTATTATATAGAGATTTTATTATGACGGTAGTAAAGTAGGTAACATTGCACCCGTGCGAAGTCGGGGTGCGCCGCTGGTTTATGATAAAGTAATAATTTAAACTCATATTTCAAATCGATAATATCAGACAATACCTCCTATAAATCTTTCATAGCATGGTAAAAACCGAACGATTTGGAATCGACCAATCAAACCGACTGCCCAACCATACGCGCATAACTTATTCATCATATCAGTGGAGCTTGACGTGAAAAACTGTACAGTATCTACCATTCATTGTAATTTACCAGAGATAAAATAATAATACACGATGCTGTTGTAATTTTCGCACTTATTAACCAAAATAAAGTTCGGATGGATCACAGCATGGGCGTCGCCAGGAGGTGGCAAAGAAGGCAGCTGAAAATAGCACAAATTACAGCAAAAACCAAAACCCTCTGTCATATCATGTATGTTACAGTAACACTTTTATAAGATACCCTCGTATGATTTTAGATTATTATGAAATGATATAAAATGCTTGATACTAATTAAATGAAGCCAGTCTAAATCAGAACACCGTTGTATTATTATCTCATAAACTTACCATTGGTAAAATCATATGAGGGTATCTTATGAAAGTGTTACTTGTTACTACATACTTAATATGACACCCACTAGAGCCAATCTGTTCTCCCCTAAAGCCAAACTGTCCCCCCTTATGCAATTGGCTGGCGACACTCTTGTATCAACCATAACTAATCACTACTATTAGTGATTAAAGTTATGGATTTTTATGTAACTTGAACAATATTGAATTTAGCAGTGAACGCGAAATGAGATGCACCGGCGTATTTTGGGCATTGTTAAACTTACATGACAGAAAGTGAAATAATAATACACATAGAACACACGTCCGGATTTAGTACGGAGCGGGCAGCGGATTTGATACGCTCTGAACCAAATGTGGCCGTGCGTAGCGACAGCGGATTTGGTCGGCGGAGTCGTGTGTTACTCCTATTGTCAACAGCTAAAGTTAAGACGTCATTAATACAATTTGAAAGAGTGCAACTTATTTTTAAATAGGTCGAGTTCTGTCTGATGGTGGGGTCAAAAGTCTTAGGAATCGGCGTGCATGTATGAAGAGAATGATGAAGGTAGACGAGGCACGAGAGGTTTGTCTGAACCGGGATATCTGGCGCTCTACACTCTCTGCCTACCCCGTTAGGGACCTGGCGTGAAGATACATACATATGCAACTTATTTTCCTCCTAACCGGCGCTGTACATGTTTGTTATTGTTAAAAAATATTGATGCTATGAGCCGCATAAGAAGGTTCAAAGTCACGCAAAGAGCAATGGAGAGAGCTCGGAGTTTATTCAGGAATGCCCATGAGAACCAAAGATACCGATATACCTCAGTGAATAGCGAGACTCAAGTGGCAGTGGGCAGGGCACATAGCTCGAAGAACTGACTGCCGTTGTGGTAGAAGGGTTCTTGAATGGCGACCGCGTATCGGCAGACGAAGTCCGGTCTCTCACAATATGGACCGACGACCGTTCGTTATGGCAATTTTTGGAGGACGCCTTTGTCCAGCAGTGTACGTGTTGACTGAAATTATGATGATCATGATGAAATTGATGCAACCCAGCTTAAATAAATTCTATGTGATATGTGATTCAACTGTGTCGGTAAGGTTTATTCGTATAAAAAATATTTTAGGTCAGTCTGACTCGTGGTAGAGTTCCAGAGTAGGGATAGGAGGGCGTAGACACCACTGCATTACCTAATCTCTCTGCCAACAAATGGTTTATGTTCAGCACTATCGTGTTCTGGTTAGATGGTAATGTATGGCCCTGTTATAACTATCGCAGTGATATAAGAATTAAGGTTTTAGGGAGGCCATGCATCTGCATTTGTTTTGTTTTTGGTAGATGTCTATTGGCTGCAGTCATCACTTGACATCCATATGAACTACACACTTGTATGCCATCTTCGTTACATAATAAAAAGTACCTACCCCAAAGTTATAGAATCACTTGGACTATTCAATATTTTTTAACATTCCTCAATATGAACGAAATTTTACCGTTCCAACCGGTTTTAATTTATAACATTCGCAACAATAGTACAAAAGGGCATTTAAAATCTACGCATAACCGTACCACGAACAATAAACAAAGTAAAGATAAGTTAAAGTAAGCAATGTTTGCTGGGCCATTGTCTAGGTGATACCATTTCACCCGGCTTATCAAGATGGCTTTCGACGATACAGCTAATTGTGCTGTGGTCACGCTTTCCTCTCCACCCGGTGTCTAGCCGGTAGATTGTTGAAGAAAATATGAGTCCTATACATGTTTTTTTTTTCATTATCATGAACAACTTTTACTATTTACTTTTGCTACTCTGAAATCGCGAAAAAACACGTAGCTTCTCCATACATTTTGTCCCTTGGCCATGATTTTTTTTTATTGGATACTAGCTTACTCGGGAAACTTCGTATTTCCTGAGAATGAAATAATGTGTCAAAGGTTTGATAGATACGGACTATTTGCATGGGAAAATGAAATTGTGATTTTTACTATTCCCTTCAATTTCTTCATATTTTTTTACCTTTTAAACCTTCCCTGGACTTACAAAAATCATTCAAAACCAAAATTAGCCCAATCGGCCCAGCCGTTCTCGAGTTTCTGCGAGACTAACGAACAGTAATTTATTTTTAAATATATAGAAGATAGACTAGCCATCCCGGCAAACTTCGTATTGCCTCAGAATGAAATAATGTGTCAAAGGTTTGATAGATACAGACTATTTGTATGGGAAAAAAAAATGTGTTTTTTACTATAATATTTATTTTTTTCTTTCCTTTTTGTATGTAATAAAAGTGGCAAACAAGCGTGCAGTTCACATTGATGTTAAGTGATGACTGCAGCCTATAGACACCCACACAATGACCAGAGGTCAAAATGCAGATCCGCTGCCACTCCTGAGGCATTAGGTGTTATGCCTCTGTGCCGGAAATTACAGGGCCGTACAATTACCACCTGACCGGAACACGATAGTGCTGAACACTACCACTTAGCGAGCAAGTATAATAGGTAATGCGGTGGTGCCGACGCCCGCGAGCTTCATCACTGGTGCTGTAACACCAGTAAAAATTCATCTGTTGCCAAACGTTAGTGTTCAGTAGTGTCGTGTTTCAGTTAGATGGTAATGTATCGTCCCAAAATAACTATCATTATCATCATCATCATTATTTTAGTCAAAAGATGTCCACAGCTGGACAAAGGCCTCCCCAAAGATTGCCACAACGAACGGTCCTGGGCCGCCCTTATCCAGCGATTGCCCGCAACCTTCATAAAATCGTCGGTCCACCACGTGGGGGGCCTGGCTATGCTTCGTTTTCCCGTACGCGGTCGCCACTCGAGAACTCTTCTGCTCCAACGGCCGTCAGTTCTTCGATCCATTTAAACACATAACTATCACGGAACAAATAACTGTCACAGAGACATAACAACTTAGGTCTTAAGGGTCGCAACGTATCTACGTTATGACTTTTGATTTCAGGGTAGACTAGCTGTGCTCGCGACTTCGTCCCCGTGAGAATTTCTGATTGTTCAGTACCTAAGTAAGTAAGTCGTGGGCGCAGCTAGTATAAAAATTGATTAGCCGGAACAAACAGACAGACAGACAAAAATTTAAATAAATGTTGTTATGGTATACGTACCGTGTAAACATACATATGCATTTAGTAAAAAGCGGTTATTTTTACATTACAAACAGACACTCCAATTTTATTTATTTGTATAGAATGTATAGAATATAGAATGTATAGATTATAGAATGTATAGAATAGATATTTACGACATTTGTTAAATTTTTATGACACCCTTAAATGATCGTCACAGTTTCACAGTCGCTTTTTAGTTTTTAGCTGCCGTGGTCAACCACGGCAGCTAAAAACGTACTGGTCTTCTACCAGTAGACTACTGAGAAAATAGGTAGCTAAAAATAATAAAAATAAAGTACGCTTACACTCACAGCCCCACACTAGGTATAAACCTGTATCGTACACAAACACCTGAAACAAATATCAGAAGGCCATACAAATATATGTCCCGGTGCGGGAATCGAACCCGCGATCCTTCGAATCAAACGGTCATCTCACACCGCTGGACTAACTGGATCGTCAAAAAGAACACCTACGAAATGAAAAGTATTAAAAATAAATAAGTAAATATACATTTTTATTTTTAAAGAAAAATGGAAAGAAAAATTTGACTTCAGGCGAGGCTCGAACTCGCGACCTACTGGGAATCTAGTCCAGCCGCTCTTCCAATTGAGCTACTGAAGCCCTGCCCGATTTGTCAAATCTTTCCTTCACATCTATTGCATTGCTTTATGGTAGCAGTAGCGCCATCTATTACCAACTATGCTAGTTAGGCAACCGATATAATAGACTTTTCAGTTTATTGAATATCGTAAAGAAGTCGCTTTTACCCTTAATAATTGTTTTATATTATTTCGCATTAACACATGCTTGTGAAATATATTTTTATTTTTAAAGAAAAATGGAAAGAAAAATTTGACTTCAGGCGAGGCTCGAACTCGCGACCTACTGGGAATCTAGTCCAGCCGCTCTTCCAATTGAGCTACTGAAGCCCTGCCCGATTTGTCAAATCTTTCCTTCACATCTATTGCATTGCTTTATGGTAGCAGTAGCGCCATCTATTACCAACTATGCTAGTTAGGCAACCGATATAATAGACTTTTCAGTTTATTGAATATCGTAAAGAAGTCGCTTTTACCCTTAATAATTGTTTTATATTATTTCGCATTAACACATGCTTGTGAAATATATTTTTATTTTTAAAGAAAAATGGAAAGAAAAATTTGACTTCAGGCGAGGCTCGAACTTGAGCTACTCGGGCAGGACAAATCGGGCAGGGCTTCAGTAGCTCAATTGGAAGAGCGGCTGGACTAGATTCCCAGTAGGTCGCGAGTTCGAGCCTCGCCTGAAGTCAAATTTTTCTTTCCATTTTTCTTTAAAAATAAAAATATATTTCACAAGCATGTGTTAATGCGAAATAATATCAAACAATTATTAAGGGTAAAAGCGACTTCTTTACGATATTCAATAAACTGAAAAGTCTATTATATCGGTTGCCTAACTAGCATGGTTGGTAATAGATGGCGCTACTGCTACCATAAAGCAATGCAATAGATGTGAAGGAAAGATTTGACAAATCGGGCAGGGCTTCAGTAGCTCAATTGGAAGAGCGTCTGGACTAGATTCCCAGTAGGTCGCGAGTTCGAGCCTCGCCTGAAGTCAAATTTTTCCTTCCATTTTTCTTTAAAAATAAAAATATATTTCACAAGCATGTGTTAATGCGAAATAATATAAAACAAGTAAATATACATTAAGAGTATACTAGTCGAATAAATATAGGTACCAACTGTCAGGCAGGCTCAAGGCTCAGATATAAGGACTTTAGCCCCAACGTGAAACACGCTCATATAATAACACTGAGTTATTGACAATCTCAGTTCGCAATTGTAGATACGTCCAATAAGAATGGTATTTCTCATGGGAACACAATGGGATTGTCATCAGAGCGTTGCTACCGAGAGGCGAGCGGCTAATATTTTATCTGGGCGGTCTTCATTGCTTGCTATCGGAATCCCGGCTTTAGGGATGGCGGTTAGTCGATGTTTAAGGATTATCGACTGTCGATGATGTCGGTATCGCGGATATGACAATAGTTGTCTTTACAAAATAGTACCGTTGCGATCGGAATGATTTATCAAATATAGTCTCGTTATTTCTATAACAGAGACAAAACAACTCAGACAGGGGTTGTTTGCAATTGCAATGCATCTATAATCTGATCTAAGGTGTTTTTTATAGATGTATACAGGCTGCAATAGTCACTTATCATCTATGCTCATTGTATATAATAACTATCAGAGACAAAGTGAACTAAGGTCTCAGGAGTGGCAATGCATTTACATTTTGACCTCTGGTATTTGTGTATATGTCTAACAGGTAAGCTGCAGTCATCACTTAACATCCCTGTGAACAGCATCCATGTATGCCATCCTAATTAAAAAAAAAGTGAATACTTCAGCCTATAGACATAAGTCAAAATACAAATTCGTAGGGAATCCTGATTCCTAAGTAGTTCTGCCTCTGTGATAATTAAATATATATCTAGCAAAATCAACAAATATCAAAGGTACTGGCATTTTTTTAAGTAAGTACAATGGAAATACCTAATTACGATTTATAATTTGGGTTGAATATAAAAATTCATCTACTGAAATAAATTAAAACAATATTTCCACCGTAATATTTCCAGTCATTTTCAATAACTTGAAATCAGAGGCAACTATCGCTAATGCCCATTAGTATTATCGACATCACTAAAGCAAGTGAAAGAGGCGTGCTCGGGTTGCTCTCATTAATCTTTCATTTCTACGTTATATTATTAGAGGAACGGGTTTGCACGGATGCTGGGGGGTGGGAGGGAGAGCCCTGAACCCGATTGAACCCTAGTAGCACCTGCCGCGTCCGGGCGCGGTCGCCCAGTGCACTGTTCTATGGAGATAAATTATTGTGATTGGTCGCTGAAGTTAATGGGAACTATTAAACGTAACTTCACGCCTGTAATCCCCGAAGGGGTAGGCAGAGGTAAATGCAAACACCCACGATTCGCCGGTTACGTTTTAGCCCATGTAACAGGTGGCGAGCCTGTTGACATCTCCGGGCACGTTACCAAACTACGGGGTACTGGGAAACTTGCACAAAATGGAAAGTCCCAATAGAACTTGAGTTGAAGGATTTTACACCGTTATCTCTGATAGCCACCGACCCGGGAATCGAACCCAGGACCCCAGCGTTATAGTAGTGATTTATTCAAATATTTGAATCTTAAGTAAAACTTTTAAATAAATTCAATCGCATTTATCCACGTAAGTCCGCGAACCCACAATCATTTAAATCAAAGAGAAATAATTTATACAATAATAGTTCAATGGAAGCTTATTTATTGGTACGTAAATAATGCGAGTGTCACATTTATATGAATACTTGTTCGATTTAATGAATACGTATTAAAATCTGCATGTAGCCTCAATAGTTCGGCTACATGCATATTTTGTTACAAGGATGTATGTATTACCAGTTTATAGATTTTTTTTTTATCTTTACATAGAAAAGAGTAAAGCGATGACATACGGACGGACGGTCATACAGACAGACATGACCAATTTTTAAGGGTTCCGTTTTTCCTGTTTGGCTACGGAACCTTAAAAACAGTGAATTTATCAACCTTTGAGTATAGTTATCAACGCAATGTAATACTTACATATCACATGTCATGACCATGGCGTAACTTATAAAAAAGAAAACTGTTTTTTTTATGTCATGAAGTGACAAACAAGGTGTTATTATGCCTCTGTGCTGGAGATTATAGGTATGGTGTACGGAAATTACCACGTGTCCGGAACACGGTAGTGCTGAACACTACCATTTAGTGGTAAGTAGATTAAGTAATGCGGTGGCGCCTACGCCCGCGAGCTCTACCACTGGAGCTCTATAATTCTATGTTTATATCTTCACGCCAGGACCCTAACGGGGTAGGCAGTGTAGAGCGCCAGATATCCGTATCTATATATACTTATAATATTTATACTTATAATAAAACAGTAAAAGCCGCGTGTCTGTATATTTTATATATTTACGAAAAACTAATTGGGGGCGATGTTAAAATAGTATTAGAACACTTTTCAATGATTTTTAATTTTAATGTCTGTCTGTTTGTCTGTTTGTCCCTGTATCCAGGCTAATCTCCGAAGATACTGGACGGATTTGAATGAAACTTTTTGTGGTATATAGATACTAAGCCTGGCCAACATTTAGGCTACTTTTACCTGCGGGAAAATCACTCATTCCCACGGGAATCTCTACATTTAAGAAAATCGTAGGAAAGTCAAAACTGTACATTGAATATTTTTTAAAATAATTTTTTAAAATAATGAGACTTAATCCCTATTTTTTTTCTTTTTTTTAATTGTTATTGTTTTTGCTTTTTGTTTAATTGTACCTGTGTACCAATCGTCTGGCAATTTGTATCGTCATGTCTCTGTGCTGTCCAAATAAATGTTTTCTTTTCTTTTCTTTTCTTTTTTCAATGCCATATTATAAAAAAAACAGTTCATATACTTTTTGAGATAACAATAAAAAGAAGATAAGTCAAATAAATACCCTATTTCACCGTATAATAATGGCAACCCATTATACATCCCACTGCTAGGCACGAGTCTCTCCCCTTTTTGGAGGGAGGCCTGCAGCTTACTCCACCACGCTGCTCCAATGCAGATTGGTGGCGATAGGTACGGGTTAGTGGCTAACCCGCTGTCGGATGTTTTCAATCCCATAGCCCATAAGGCCTCCGACAAGGTTTAACGACTGCTATATATCGATAGCAACCGGGACCGACGGCTTAACGTGCCCTCCATCACACATCCGACCGCGCCCGTAATGCTTAACCGCCGTAGATCGCTTATGATCTACACCAGCCGCGGGGCCATGCGCGCTTCTATTTCACCGTATATGTGCAACATATTATACTCTCACCACCAAACCGCTGACCCGGCGCAACCGCAAACTGTTCAGTTATCATTTTAATACAAATACAATGCAAATTCAATTTATATTGTAGAATGCAGGAAGCTGAACGAAAATGTATAACGAGTGTAAATCATGTGGCTAATGCTTAACTGCTATCAGTTGATTTACTCGCTCGCGGCTTGTGAGCATCGCCAATTGTTGACCGATGGTCATTATAGCGAGCATAGTTGTAGGGTGGCCATTATATTGTTACACGGTTACGGACAAAATAAATTATGTTGAATCTTATCAAGCATTTTAAATTACATCTTTTTTAATTGGGGCCGCTTACTTACGATAGGCAGCGTTTTGAGACTGCTGTAGTCTACTTCCAAGGCAATGGGCAAACGCAAAAAGCTAAGTACTTACCTAATTTTTACCTTGTTAGAGCCTGCCACGGCCATGCATTATGTGTTAAGTAACCCCCAAATGAAAATTCTAGAATCTAAGCAAAGTCCGATGGGGACGCTAGTGAATAACTTTTTGGAATATTAAATAAGTATTTAACGATACATTCGTTATATATTTTGATTCGCTAGTACAAGAGCATCGCCAATTGTTGGCTGATGGTCATTATATAGTGAGCATAGAGCATTTAGGGTGACTTTATATATTTAAGTTGACAAATCTAGTCCGGTGTTATAATTTTAAGCTTAAACTCTAAAAAAAATGTATTAATAATATATATAATTCTAAATAAAGCATGTATCTGCCAATGTAACGTGACTGTAACCAATGAAAAATATTTAAGAAAAAGTTTACAGCTTAAAGACGGAGCGTATACCGGTCCGCTACGAGATGCATCAATGAAATAGTGAAGAAGCCATTACTGGACGAGAGCAGTTGCGAACCGTCCGTTCGGCTTGTGGAAGGTTTTTCTTCAGTTATAACGTAACTCGAATTGTAACCGTGTTTTCTTTTTTTGATATGAATCGATGTGTAATGTGATTTATCCGAAAAAATCTTATCTCATGGTCACCTCGGTATACTCGAGTCTTGAGGGCTCCACCAATTACTGGATGCATGGCTAGGGTGGCATGCGGGGACCCGCCATCCGCCGCGCTAAACAGGCGCATACTTCAACCGTATTTGCCCTTCTTGGTGTTAATTTAAAAGGGTTTTGGTTTTTAATTACCTTTATATTCTAACTAGCTGTTGCACGCGGCTTCGCACGCGTGAATGTCGTTTTATAAATAAAAATACTGAATTTGCTATAAACCTCACGGAGCCCGAGACCTTTCCAACGAATGCAAAACCGTGGAAATCGGTTGGTGCGTTCTGGAGTTATAGCGTCAGGAAGGAAAACCCGACTTATTTTTATATAATAGATAGATGAATGTATTGTGTTCGGTGCCTTGGCTGTTAACACGTATCAATAAAGATATATTAGTGCGTGATAATCCATCACTAAAACAAATCATACGTTGCAACGGAAAATGTCACTGACTGCTGACCTTGCCGCGACGAAGCGATGGCTTTGCAGTGATTTATCCGCAAAATACTGATCTCATGGTCACCTCGGTATACTCGAGTGTTGAGGCGTCCACCAATTACCGCGTGTGAAGGGTGCTGGGTGATAATTGAATGCATGGTTTATGGGCGGCATGCGGCGGGCCGCCATGCGCCCGCGCCGGTGCAACACTACTCGGGTAGAGAGTTGTTTCAGTAGTTCACAAAGTTTGTATTTAAGATTTTTTATTTGTGTTAGTTTTTAATTGTCAACGTACAGCGTATCAAAATATCTTTGGCAGAATCGTAATTGGTATACCTATTTGTTTTGTCTTGATAGTTTAAATCAATGATTTTTTTATTCCTTTGTATGTCAATGTATTTTTTTACTTCATCAATAATCAAACCTTTACCTTACAAATAACTGTCTGATAGATAGTTCTTTGTAAGGGCCCTAACTCACTAGGCCACGTCGTCATGGAGTCCTAGTGAGTTAGGGCACTTAATGACACTGATGTTCCTAAAACCATTTAATTTCAAAGTCAATTAAGAATCAAGTAAGTCAAAGATACTTCAGAAGTGGTAAAGGGCGTGACCTGCCCTCTACTTTTTAAAATAAGAGAACGAAAAATCTAGAAAAATATGTCTCTAATGAAAACTTCAACGCAATTAAGTTTGAACGAGGTATTTTTGAGATACATTCATTGTACAGTTTTTGAAATACTTAGGTACGACGATAATTCACAAAAACTGCAGATACACCTACCTCTGAATATTCAGTCAAATATTACTTATATATTCAGAAGTATGTATATTTTATAGACAAATATTATTTATATTTTTTTAATGTTATGAAAGTGGCAAACAAGCATGCAGTTCACATTAATGTTAAGTGATGTCTGCAGTCTATAGACACCCACACAAAGACCAAGGTCAAAATGCAGATGCGTTACCACTCCTCAGGTCTAAGGTGTTATGCCTCTGTGCCGGAAATTACAGGGCCGTACATTACCACCTGACCGGAACACGATAGTGCTGAACACTACCATTTAGCGGCAAGTATATTAGGTAGGCCTCCCCCCAAAAAAGGGGAGAGACTCGTGCCCAGCAGTGGGACGTATAATAGGTTGCCATTATTATATTAGGTAGTGCGGTGGTGCCGACGCCCGCGAGCTCCGTCACTGGAGCTCTACCACCAGTAATAGCCTCTTTTTTGTTTTCAACTGTAGTTACCGAATCAGCTATAACACACTTTTATAAAATGAACACGTTATTATCAACAATAACATTTGTATGCGATTACTCAATACATATTAAATGAATAAACGAACATCACCCTGAAACTTTGACCGACCTCGGCATAATTCAAGCGTAAGTATTATCTTCAAATAAATGGAAATTTAAAAAAATTATTCGAATATGAACAAGGTATGTAAAGGCATATCGTAAAACCAGTAGCGCGTAAAGGGCACGAGCCACTGATAAAAACAGCAATTTGTAGGGGCAACTTATTATTCTTACACTGTTAATTGAAAACGCGCGTTTTAGGGTTCCGTAGTAAACATGTCCATGCCATGTCCGTCTGTCTGTCTGTCTGCCTGTCCGTCCGCGGTTTAGCGCAAATTTGGCACAAGCATACAACTTAATCACGCCGACAAAGTGGTGGAATAAAAACATAAAAAATAAAATTATTTAGGGTACCTCCCGTACATGTAACGCGCAAATAAAATTTATATTTTTCGTTTTCTATATAGTGTGGCATATCGTTGGATAGGTCTTCCAAAAACGTTCCGGGTGAACCAACATCATTTATTGGATTTAGTTAACTGTTCGTGACTTATTAAGCCTTAAAGTGTCAATTTTGGTTAGAAATAGAAATAGAAAATATTTTTATTTCGAATAGATCTTTACAGATACTTTCAAAACGTCAAGAAATATATAAAATACCTAGAGTGAATAACCATTACATAAAGTAAAAGCAAAATCATATATTAATAGTAAATTAAAAATTAGAATTTAAACTACTTAGTTAAAACATAATAATCACAAAATTTTTCAATTCCTTCAATGATGATAAATGAAGAAAAAGAAAAACTCATTCGTCAAGATCAGAGTTATTCACTTAGCAGAGTTCCAAGTGCAGTCACTACTAAGAAGAACTCCGCTACCCAACAAACTCAGTAAGAGCTCTTTTAAATGAGAGCTTAAATCTAGTACAAATTATCGTGAAAAATCAAATAATGTGAACGACCATAGCATAGATGCAAATAAACTGCTATCTACTAAATGTGATGTAGCTCCTGCAAACGAGAACAGACCAGTCCCCACCAACAGCACCCGTTCACGAGTATAACGCATGTGACAGCCATTGCCTTCCTCGACCATTTTAGAGGGAAGTGAGCAACCCGCCATACGACGCCGCCAAAGGCAAAGACATTTAAGTTAGAGTCAAGTATCCCCCCCTCTACCAACTAAACGTTTGTTGTTAGAAATTCAAACGTTACGCCAATGGTAGCTAATATAACGAAATCAAAAGGCAAATTATCACATTTAAGTTGGCTTTACTAGCTTGCAAGTAATAGTCCATAAAACATATTTATTTATTTTTTTAATTGCATTAATCAAACCTAAAAACTACGGTACCCTACACTGCGCGTGGCCCGACACGCACTTGACCGGATTTTTACGTTATGATAGTTATGGCGGGGTCATACTTTCCTTTCAAACTGGAACACGATAGTGCTGAACAAAAGTATGCGGCGGTTTTTATTCCAATTCAAATTAAGAAATTCTGCTAAAATTATGAATTATCTGTACTAATATTATAAAGCTGAAGAGTTTGTTTGTTTGTTTGAACGCGTTAATCTCAGGAACTATAGATCCGATTTGAAAAATTCTTTCAGTTTTAAACCCTCTAGACACGAGAACAATATGACAATTGAAATTCAATTGTGTCTGGGCGCCGGTGGCCTTACGTTCCTTGACAGGTTAAATAGCCCATTTTATCGAGGAAGGCATATAACACGCTAAGACGAATAGAAGAGGGGAAGTAACATTGCACCCGCGCGAAGCCGGGGCGGTCCGCTAGTTATAAATATAATCACCTAGTTATTAATGGTATGTTTTATCATTTCATTTGAAGTCAGAAGTACCTAAGTGTTATTTGATTATGTACTGGATTCGACTTTTGAATAATGACAACCAAAGTCCACTTTGATTGTACGAGTATTTCCTTGAATCGTTGGAATTACCTATTAAAGTTCCATCGGTTTTTTTATCGCTTGATAAAGTTAACAGATTGTTTTATCTATACATATAATAAAACAGTAAAACCCGCGTGTCTGTGCATTGTATATATTTACGAAAAACTATTTGGGGGCGATGTTAAAATAGTATTAGAACACTTTTCAATGATTTTTAATTTTATTGTCTGTCTGTTTGTCTGTTTGTCCCTTTGTCCAGGCTAATCTCCGAAGATACTGGACGGATTCGAATGAAATTTTTTGTGGTGTATAGATACTAAGCCTGGCCAACATTTAGGCTACTTTTTACTGCGGGAAAATCCCTCATTCCCACGGGAATCTTAACATTTAATAAAATCGTAAGAAAGTCAAAACTGTACATAGAATATTTTTTAAAAGAATACTTGGGACGTGATTTACAATAGAAATTGAAGCCAAAATATACTTTTCAGTTTTTTTCTCTGTTTGTCTGTATGTATGTCCGGGCTAAACTAAAAAAAGTACCTACTAAATGGCACCTGTTAGTAACTAGAATATTACTAACAGGTCCGGTCAACATATAGTGCTGTAAAGCCTTCACGCAGACGACGTTGCGGGCAGCTGCTAGTTAATATCTGCTGATAAATTTGTCATTGTCTGAAACAGTATTTTTTCATTCCCTGTCATCGTTAAACATTTACCCCCTTATTCAGAAACGTATTTTAGCTAAAGTGTTGCTAATCTCTGCTTTGTCTTTTTCTATCCTGCGCATTTGACAATGCAACTGACAAAGACAACTATAGCTAAAACGTATCTAATGTACGTTTACGAATAAGAGGGATATTTTTTATTGGTGGTATAGTTACAGTGCTCGACGAGGGCGTAGACACCACCGCAATACCTAATCTATCAGCCGCCAAATTGTAGTCTTCAGCACTATCGTGTTCCGCGGTTAGATGGTAATGTATGGCCCACAGTAACTATAAATAATAAATAAAATACGCTTACACTCAGCCCCACAGTAGGTATAAACCTGTGTCGTGGGTGCACATACAACATACAACGTACACATACAACACATACACAAACACCCAGACCCGAAACAAATATCTGTAGGCCATACAAACATTTGTCCCGGTGCGGGGATCGAACCCGCCACCCTTCGAATCAAACGGTCATCTCACACCGCTGGACTAACCGAGCCGTCAATCTATCAACTATCACACAGACAACCCAACTTAGGCCTCAAAAGTGGCAACGCATCTGCATTTTGATCTCTAGTTTTTGTGTAGACGTGTGCGTGTTGGGCACCTTCCATACACAAAAAAGCATAAATGTAGGTTTCAGTACCTACTAGGTATTGAACTTGAAGATTTCTGGTCTAGGTACATTAATTTCACTATCAAAAAATATATAATGAATTGTTAGAGAAGCTTATTTATTTGACGTCGGCATTTCAAAGAACAGTAATCCGTTAATTAACGGTAAATAATTAAAATTTAAAAATATATTCTGTTCAAAACAGTATAAAACAAACAACATAACTATCCATGTATTACTTTTTATTTAATAGTTCACGGTCCCAGTCCAAAAGTGTGAGGCGTGATGAATAAATTAGAAAGATAATAATAAAGAATTTAACTACCGCAATTATTTATAAGAACAGAAAGTGCCGTACGAAGGAAACGAACCGTGGCACTGCGAACTTGCGTTACTTTTTCAGATTTTTTTCCTCGGACGATAACTGATAATTATCAATATTAACAACTCCCGGTACAAAGGAGATGGAAAAAAGTTTGCATCAATAAAAAGTTTATCACGGAACGCGATGTATCGTAGCTATCACAGTTAGTGGGGCCATTTAGGTGTGTACATGCTTTAATATACTTTATGTGGATAGATGGAGAGGTTGAAGTCGCTTGCATTCGATTAGCGTTTGTATTTGGTTCCATTGCACTGCTTCTATTATTTCGATGGATACAAAATGTTTAGTTTGTATATTTCTACCAATACATAATTTTAATAACTTGCGAAGTTATTTGATTTTTTTGAATTTTGAATAAAGATAAACGAGCTGCTTCGAGGAATACTTAAGTCTATAAAACTACTTATCAGTTTTACAAGTTAAGTCTTTAAGACTACTTAACAGTTTTACATAAAAATAAACAAGTGAATCTATGATTATTTTTTTGTTCGTTGTCGGAAACTTCTTTGCCTTCCCACTCATATTCTAGTTGTTGTGCCGTGCCTATATGCCGAAAATTACGTGCAATGCCGTACATCAACATCTAATAGGAACGCAATAGCGTTGGAGATTACCATTTAGAGGCAAGTAGATTAGGTAATTCGGTGGATTCTATATTATAAGCCCGCGAATTCCGTCCCTGTAGCTCTATTACCAATAAAATTAATCAAATGTTGAAATTGTTGCTCGAAGACAGAGAATGAAAATTAACTTTGATTTTGATTCTGAAACGTAAGGTAACACCTGTAATTCCCGAAGGGATAGGCAGAGGAAAATGCATTCTCGAATGCATACATACATACATATCGCTTAAGTATCTCTTTCACGACATACTAAGGCGAGGCTCGTGCGGCTCGTGCCTCGCAGGAGGTGTCCTTAGGCTCTGTCACCACTTTTCCCACGCCGATGGGGCCCTCCACGGTGGCGCCGTAAGGTATCCTGTAGAGATGCCATGCGCTTATCTAGGCTGGGCTTCCATAGACGCCATATGCCTCACAAGCTCGGCCATACTGTAGAGGTCTTATACCAACAGCACACTGTCCATTCGAACAAAAAAACAAAAACATCCACGCACTTGGCAAAAGGATTCATAGTAAAATAAAAACATCCATTATTTATAAATAAATTGTCGTGCGACCGGCAACAATGCGCACACGCAACCGGCACAGTGTAAGAAGAGTGGCTGGCGCGTGCCATCCAGCCAATTACACTTCTTCACCTTTATTGCCCGCGCTCTCATTACACTCGGGATTGAGTACAGCCAGCCGACTGTATCGCCTGTCAGGTCAATGTGGCCACTTTTTATCCACCAGCCACTTAGTGGCTTTTTCAGGGAAGTTCACTAAGTTTATGTGGTGGATGGTAATGAACGCTCCGATTTCGCTGGGGACAGCCGGAATTTCGTGAGGTTGGTGTGGTTACTTTTTATCGACACTAAATGGCTGTGCATCGATTGACCAGATTTCCGGCAGATAATTGGGGATAAAGTGCAAGTGTTTTAATTTTTCTAAGGATGAAAAAAATAAACCAGTTAGTATATTATTTGTTAATAAATCAAAACAATTGGCTTGACGAGCCAGGTGGTCCAGCGGTGTGCGATAACCATTTTAACCGAGACTCGCGTATTCGATCCCCTTACCGGGACAATTATCTGTATGGCATAAATATATTTGTTTCGCTGGTGTATGTGTATGTGTTGTGTGCATACAAGTGCACCCGCGGCACAGGTACACAAACCTATCCAAGGACATAACTACAACACAGTGCGTGAAAAAAAAATTCCAACCACTTACGTGTAGGGGAAGAAAAATATTTTTAAAGATTTTATTGCATCACTTTGATGGCGTGATTAATGTGTTTTGATGTTGCCAAATTACAGCTTTGCGGATAGCTGTGAGCAGACGGACGGACAAGGCAGAACTTTATGGGTTCCTTGTAGGCTTGGCTTAAGCATGCTACGGAATCCCAAAAAAGCTCGGTTTATGTGTACCTGGAAAGTCCATCAGAGGAAAAGAGACCACGTTACATGTGATTGCGAACCATATTAAAAACCCCATCGATAAGGTGGAAGTAGCATGAAATAAGTGATGATCAGAAATAAGCTGTATTTACTGTGATGTGTGTCGACAATTTTCTTTCACCGTTTATTTTCGATGACGCGTGCTCTAATCTATGTAACAGAACACTCGAACCCATTTTGCTATAAAATATGTGATATGTAACGGGTCAGATCATTTCATACAAATGGCTATACAGGGTGTGATGAACACAAAGGTTATTTTGGTGTAGAAATTACATCATCATCATTTTAGTCGTAAGATGTTCACTGCTCCCCATAAAGGGGATATGCGATAAATCATTTATTTCAAATTGATCTACAAGGACACTTTTGCATTGTCGGGTTATAAGCTACCTAGAGAGAATGACTTATAATAATAATTCAATAGGTATTAATAAATACCAATTTAATAATAATATTTAACCGATACGTGAATCATCAAATTTTTCAATTCCTTCATAGAATAAAATGAAAAATCTGTTCGTCATAATCATAGTCATTCACTTAGCAGAGTTCCAAGTGCAGGCACTACTGAGAAGAACTCCGCTACCCAACAAACTCTGCGTGTTGCTCTTTTGTCAAAACCTTAGATTTAATACAAATATTATTAAATATCCGCGATAATCGCCACGCTTGACTTTGATATGCCATATTCGCAGGAGTCTACTATCCATCTTGGGTTATAGCACTTACGACCGCCTTCCCCGACCTTCACTGACTACACTTTTGAAGGAATTCTCTTTCAGTAGAGGAAAATTCTTCTGTTAGTGGGCGGTGGTGTCGTCACGTCCCGATACCGGCCATAAACGTAACTTCACGCCTGTAAGCCCCCAAGGGGTAGGCAGAGGTAAATGCATGCATTCAAGAGTACATGCAAACACCCACGACTCGCCGGTTACGTTTTGGCCCATGTAACATGAACAGGTGGTGAACCTATTGCCATCTCCGGGCACATTACCAAACTCCGAGGTACTGGGAAACTTCCAGAAAATGGAATCCCAATAGAACAAGAGATAAAGGATTTTAAACCATTATCTTCGATAGTCCCCGACCCGGGAATCGATCCCAGGACCCCCAGCGTAGTAGTAGTGGCGGGTTGTTATGTAATTTCCAACACAGAAGTACAAAAATTTTTGATCTCAGGAGTGGCAACGAATCTTCATTGTAATCTCTAGTTTTTATGTAGATGTGTATCGGCCCCAGTATTCACTTACCATCAATGTGACTGTATGCCACTTTATGACCATCACAAATCTCCAACTCATTTCTTGAACACTCACTCCTAACTTTTTACTGGTGGTAGAGCTCCAGTGACGGAGCTCGCGAGCGTAGGCACCACCGCATTATTTATTTAAGCTTATTTTTTTATTTATTTAAACTTTTTGCACATTAATGTACATAAGGCAGACTTAATACAAGTGGTATTCTCTCCCAGCCAACCTCAGGGCCAAATAGAGCAGTCGAAGAGGTGCAATGATTGGTAGTGGTAGCAAAATGGGTTACATTACCAATGAGTGCATTACCTAATATACTTGCCGCTACTCAAAATGCATATGCGTTACCACTCCTGAGGCCTAACCTCAGGAGTGGTAACGCATATGCATTTTGATTCTTGGTCTTTCAACAATCACTTCTAACTCCTAACAGCGGTGATATACCTCCGAGCCACCGAGGTTGTTACAAATATCCAACAGCATGTACCATTAACCTGTCAGCAGTTTCAGTGGCAATGCTTATTGTCTTAAATTGATTGGCATTACGTGAAGGTTCCGTATTCTCTTTATTAATAAGTCAGCCTTCGGAACAGTGGCGATGTTAATGATCGTCATGATACGGTTCGATTCCTGTTCTATGTAACGAGGATGTGTAGATCGTAGATAGTTTTTACTATTAGATAAATTATGAACCGACTGCGTCAATGGCGAAGGCTGCAAGCTTCGGTTGAGATGACTGTTTGATATAGGCTTGCTAACTTTTTAGGGTTTCGTAAGTAAACAAGGAACCTGTTGGAGGTGGTATAGAATGGACTGTATTTATAGGAGATGTTTTTTTTATGTAACGGAAGTGGCAAACAAGCATGCAGGTCACATTGATGTATAGACACCCACACAAAGACCGAGGTCAAAATGCAGATGCGTTACCACTCCCGAGGCCTAAGGTGTTATGCCTCTGTGCCGGAAAAACCACTAAAACCCAGTAAAAAAGTGGGGAGAATCATCCTTACCACTTAGGGGCATAAATAAATGGCGGCCGGTTGTCAGACTACCCAATAGGCACACAAAAGTTCATGAGAATCGGTCCAGTCGTTTCGCAGGTGTGTGGTAACTAAATACAAATACAAACTTACCGACTCTATTCTGTGAAATTAATTCGCTTCAATTGATTCATCATAATAAAGTTGAGACCAGATATTTAAATGTTTAAAAATTGATGATTGAGACTTTATCCTTATCAGATGTTATTTAACGTTATATTTCTTTTTCTCACACTCAAAATCTTGTAATCTTATTGCATTCCAATCTACAGAAAATACGTTCGTATTTTCATAAAGATCGTCGACTTCCGACGTAGCTATTACCTTTAACACAACAATACAATGCGAAAACGTTCCCCTCTTGTAAGCAGGGCCCGCTAAAATACAGTCTTTTGTGGCAATTACGACATAATTTGCAAGTGCATATATCACATGCAAGGAAAAATTGGCGATTTCCACGATGTCCGATTACTTAAACATTTTAAGTATCAATCTGAATGCAGTCTTAACTATAAAGTTAGTAGAGTATTAGAACTGGGACTTTTCTTCATAAAAATCTGTTTTTGGAATATACAATGACGTTGGTGTGAATGATCTGAACGGAAATCGACCAAGTGGTGGTAGTAGTAACAATTTCAATTCCAAAAAAGATTCCTTCTCTTGCCTTATATAACAGAGACTCCTTTTAATCTCTCCAGACACGAGAAAAATATGACAATTGAAATTCAATTGTGTCTCGCTGCCGGTGGCCGTACGATCCTTGAAGGATTAACTGTTCTTTGTGTATTTTGTAAGAACAGTTTTCCGTACATTATTCAAAATGTTTAGCCCTGTAGTTTCAGATATGAAGTGGAATGGATCGGGTGATTGTCAATTCAATTTTCATGTATTTTCTTAAACAGTTTATAAAACGATTTATTATTTTAATGTTTCGAAAAATATGTTTTACAACATATTGATACCACTTCATATTTGAATCACATAAAATATTTAGATTTTTTTTTTGTAATTTTCTCATTTAAGAAGGGATCTTCCATGTTTGAAATTCATTTATGGCCGTTAAGTACAATCATGTTTGGGTCATCGTTTTTCTTAAGTATGTGTACCATATTTCAACTCAGTCGGTGTGGTAGTTTTGAAGCAAATCGATTCCAACGAACAAACACACCAGTGATCCTGTAAGGGCTTCTTCTCTTTTGAGGCACTGAACCCTAAATCAACAATCTATTTTTTTTTTCAACGCTAGAGATAGATCTAGCTTAGAAATACCACTGAACCACCCACGCAAAATAATAGGACATCAAACGCAAGTTACCTGTATAAACAACCTTAATTTTACTTTGTAACTCATGTTAATTAACTTTCGAATAAATTGGCGCATGGCACTGAACCTTGGCTTCTATATCACCTGTCAGCGAGACGGTAGCACCCTGATGCATAATTATGCCTGATTGATATCGAAACGTGTTATTTATGTTTGCTAATCTAATATGGGCAAAATGGAAATGGAAAAATTTAATTGCTTGAAATAAAACTATTTTAGAATTATATCAATGGCGACATGATTCGTGCATGATTCTGGATTTGACAGAATATTAGTACTTATTCCTGTTTCCCATGCACTTCGCCTTGACAAGACTCATCAACGGAGGCTTGAATTGCTTTCTTTCGACAAAACTACACTAAAAAAACATTATAAGGCAATCAGCATTAATGTTTGCCAGCACTAAAATCTTTCGCCACCAGTCAAGTTCAAAATATATGAGTGCAAACTGAATGAGTGTAAAAATGATGAAATTTTGTACACAGATAGAGTAAAATATATATATGGCTATAACACATAGGATACTTTCTTAATCCCGTTCAGAGATTCCTTGTGTAATTTTTAAGTACACGCGGACGAAGGCGCGGGCTAAAGCTAGTAGGTTATATAAAAATTTGATAAGAAATTGATTAAGAATCATGAATACCACTAAAATATTTCGACACCAGTGGTCAACAGCAAAATGCGTGAGAACGCGAGCCCGTCCGGTTTTCTCAAGCACACATCAAGAGCGCGGACACATGATTATGGCGTGTTTGCAAATATGCCACTCGTAAACAAAGTTGACAACTGAAGGTGTTTGTTGTTAAGCGATATTACGAGTCAATGATCTTTGATTTACGCGACAGGTTTTTTCCGTATAAGTAATGAAAGAGAGCAACAAGTATACTGCTGATATTAGTAATAGGTATAATAAAGGGTCCCACTGCTGGGCACGAGTCTCTCCCCTTCTTGGGAGAAGGCCTGGAGGTCCACGCCCGTATCGATTAATCGAGTAGATCGCTTCCGATCTACACCAGCCGCGGGGCCATGCGCGCTTCCTGCTGATATTGGTGGTAAATTAATACTGTACTCTATGAACTTCGCTTAAGGGATTTGTCCTTGAGTAAACGTCTTTCGGCTATGGTGAGATACATAACAATCACGCCGGTACCTATTACTGAAGGGTTAGAAGGTATCTAAATGCATGCATACATGCTTAAGTATATCTGCGATTCGTCAATGAGACTCCTCCGCCCACTACTGGAAGAATTTTCTTTTACTGGAAGAGAATTCTAGTCAATCGAACCATGACGGTCGAACTAGCCAATCAAGTCGGCAGTCAAGCAGGCATCAGCGTCCTACGATAAGACTTCCGCCACTGCGATCGCCCATCCGCATGCCAAGCGTGGCGATTATGGCATATAATAATGGCAACCCTTGATACGTCCCACTGCTGGGCACGAGTCTCTCCCCTTCTTGGGAGGAGACCTGGAGCTCACTCCACCACCCTGCTCCAGTGCGGATTGGTGGAGTTAAGGGTTAGTGGTCAACCCGCTGTCGGATGTTTTCAAACCCCATAAAGCGGAGGCTTTAGGTATAAATCAACAAGGTTTAATGACTGCTTTCTATCGATAGCAACCAGGACCGACAGCTTAGCGTGCCCTGCGAAGCACGGAAACGCGCATTTTAATTTGCCACTAGCGGTCACTCATCACACCGTCATCCGACCGCGCTCGTATCGCTTAACCGAGTAGATCGCTACCGATCTACACCAGTCGCGGCGCCATGCGCGCTTCATTCGCTTCGATTTTGACATATCTACCTTATAAAGAGGCTGTGATCCAGCAGTGAACGACTTTCAGCTGAAATTTCCAACTGCGTCATATGTTATGAGTATATGAACATAATTAGTTCGTATGCGCCGTGGCTTCCTATTTATGGCAACATATTTATGTTAATCCGGAACAGATATGAAATTATCGGTTGACCTTTGTATGGATATAATATAAACATCTAAAAAATACCAACATTTTAACGGATAGTTATCTGATAAATCATTATCTACTGTAATCCTGTTATAGTAACTGTACATAATCATAAATAATGATAAATAAAATAAAAATAAAATAAAATACGCTTACACTCACAGCCCCACATTAGGTATAAACCTGTGTCGTGGGTGCCGTTATACACATACAACATACACAAACACCCAGACCCGAAACAAATATCTCTGGGCCATACAAATATTTGTCCCGGTGCGGGGATCGAACCCGCGACCCTTCGAATCAAACGGTCATCTCACACCGCTGGACCAACCGCTGGGTCGTCAAATCATCGTCGATAAGTATCATTCCTTCTTTATATGATCAATTCAACTTTAGAAATAAATAAACTCTCTGAGTGTTAGTGAGTTATATAGGTAACACACACAACAAAAACGGTTATTTTTTTGTCACTTTTCAAATTTTATGAACCCAATTTAATTAATCATTATGAACAACTTTTACTATTAGCTAACCCAAAAATCGAGAAAAAATTAAAAAAAAACTGGTCTTTCCAAAATGTTCATCGAGTAACAAATTGTATGGAACAGCTAATCCTTCCTTTTGTTTTGCGATTTCAGTGCAGATTTTGCAAGTTTGACTCACATCGCATACAAACACCTGTAGCTATTGGCCATGCACTTGTTTGACCATCCCCTTGCCTCAAGTTCTAAAAAAAGCCATGAACTGAAATCCTATTTATTCTTATCATTGTCTTTTTTTTCTTCAAAAACCTGTATTTCATATAATATAACCCATTTTTTTGTCTTCGAGTATTTTTTTCCCCTTAAACCGGAACGGTAAGGAATTTCGAAATTATGTTTTCAATTGTTTTGAACAATTTTACTTACTTTCAGCTGATAGTGAATTTATGTAGCTTCTCTCTTATTTTGTGGTCTAATTTGACCTAACTATTTTCCGAGTTTGTAAAGTACCACAGGCAGCACAAAACTTAACAATAAAATTATGACAACTAAATATTTGCAGAAACCAAACATTACATTTTATTAAGTACAAGTCGTGGTTTATGGTCCCATGCGTCGACGCAGGCGCGCATTCTCCCATGACGCCATCTTTGTTCTTTTGGGCGGGAAAACGTAACTATGTAATGATCTGATCACGGTAGACGTGAATACTTAATAAAGGCAGACAAATTGTATACTGTGCCATTTGTGTCTTTTTAAAACAATTTGAATTTATTCTAGTCTTGCGGTGCTTTTATGATTTTTATGAAGAGAAAGGTAATTGAAGATGATAATCAACTGTATGTTTTTCTATTTAACGTCTTTATGTCATACTAGGGGCTCACCCCGGCTTTGCACGGGTGTAGTTAATGTAATATAGCCTATGTCACTCAATGAAGATGCTTTCCATAAGGTGAAAGATTTTTTTAAATCGGTCCAGTAGTTTTTGTGTGAAAACGTTACAAACAAAAACACAAATGTTTCTTCTTTATAATAGTACTAGCGGCCCGCCCCGTATTCGTGCGGTTGCAATGGTACCTACCCTCTCCTATTCATCTTAGCGTGATATTATATAGCTTAAAGCCTGCCTTGGTAAATGGGCTATCTAATACTGAAATAATTTTTCAAATCGACCAGTAATTCCAGAGATTAGCGCGTTCACGAACAAACAAACTCTTCAGCTTTATAATATTAGTATCTATATAGATACAAGCGGCCCACCCGGCTTCGCACGGGTGTTACCTTTTTTATGTAATGAAGGTGGCAAACAAGCATGCAGCTCACATTGATGTTAAATGATGACTGCAGCCTATAGACACCCATACAAAGATCACAGGTCAAAATGTAGATGCGTTGCCACCCCTTAGTTGTTATGTTTCTGTGATAGTTATTTCGGCACCGTACATTACGATCTAACCGGAACAGCAGATAGAAAATGTAATGCGGTGGCGCCTACGCCCTCGAGCTCCTACACTGGAACTCTACCACCAGTAAAGTCTTAGATGATTGCTTTATGTTTTCACCTTCTATTATCACTAGCGGCCCGCTCCGGCTTCGCCCGCGCTGCTCCGTTCCTATTAGTCATAGCGTGATGAAATAGCCTATAGCCTTCCTCGATAAATGGGCTATCTAACACTGATAATCTTTTTAAATCGGACTAGTAGTTCCTGAGATTAGCGCGTTCAAGCAAACAAGCAAACTCTTCAACTTTATAATATTATAAAGAATAAAGAAATAAATATTTTTTTCTTTATTCTTAAATATATTTTATCTATTTTTCTATATATTAAAAATTATAAAGAAAAATAGATAAAGTTCTAAGATCATACAAATAGAGCGCGACATTGTTTAGTGGTAGGTACTTAATGGCCGATTTACATTATCTTAGTGTTTAGGAGAGTACCTATTTTAGTACAACTTGAAAGTCAGTAGAACCGTACTAAAGCAAGTAGCGTTTACATGTTTCAACTAAAGAACTATCCTAAAGCACTCTGCTAAACACCCCCCTTATTCATAAACGTATTTTAGCTGAAGTGTTGCTAATCTCTCCTTTGTCTTTTTCTATCCTGCACATTTGACAATGCAACTGACAAAGACAAAGCATTCTATAGCTAAAACGTATCTAATGTACGTTTATGAATAAGGGGGTAAGACAATGTAAATCGGGCCTAACGTATAATAGATCCTTAACTGTCCGCGACTTATGTCGATTACGTCTAAGGATAAGTCCAGTTTTGGGGCAATTTTCAGTGCTAATATGATTACTGTGTTAGTTAAATAAATGTAAAAAGGCTTACTATAAACTCGAGGACTATCTCAAGGATAGAAATGTTTGGCTAAATGCTGATCTAGCTCCACAAAGGTGTTAAATGTAATAATCAAAGTGTAATGTTGATATTATATTGTTAATTTTAAGCTTGTTTAAATTATGGAACATTGTAAAAATATGCCTAAGAGATATTTTTAAAAGAGCCGACTGAGTTTTTTCCGGCAAGTTTTTCTCAGATCATATTGGCCTTTGGAACTTTGCCGGTGAATGACAAAGAATGACTCTTTTTCTTTTCTTTTTACTCTTTGTTATCAGTTTGTAAAGGGGAAAAGAGACATTCTACTGATATACTTTTTACATTCGTTTATGACATTTAGTTTTATCTTAGTGATATTCTTGACTTTACATATATTTTTTATCTTGTTTGACATGTATATCAATTGTTATTCGCTTTAATTTATTTTGTTTGTTTTTGACGTGTCATAAGAGGTGCCTGTCACCCTAAATGAATAAATGAGTTTCTGATTCTGATTCTGAAATAAATATACTATTATTATTATGAAGTTAGTCGTAAACTTCAGTGGTGTCGCGGCGTTCAAAAGAAAACCAAGACCAAGGTCAAAATCCAGATGCGTTATACATTGATGTTAAGTGATGACTGCTGCCTATAGCCACCCATACAATGACCAGAGGTCAAAATGCAGATCCGTTGCCACTCTTAAGGCCTAAGGTGTTATGCCTCTGTGCCGGAAATTACAGGGCCGTACATTACCACCTGAACGAAACATGATAGTGCTGAACACTACCATTTAGCGGCAAGTACCTATATTAGGTAATACGGTGATGCCTACGCCCGCGAGCTCCGTCACTGGAGCTCTACCACCAGTAAACGTAAAGTTTTAAGTGTCTGACTTCATTTATTGGTGTGCCATATAAAAATAAATTATTGGTTATGTTTTAAATACCGCAATATGCGGTTCTGCAGAAACATTCATTTTGCCGTCAAATAATCATTAAATTATAGAACGGAAAACACACCCATTTCTTATTACACGCGTGCATTCTTGTCCCCTGACATTTCTTGACCAGTGATCAACTCTGATCATAGGTTGGTTACCCCACAAATCATAGGTTTAAGTTCAGCGCTTTTCTCGTTTTATTTTGTCATAGAAAAATAGACCTTTTTATTTACGTACGACGGTGGAAACTCAATTGAACCTGTGGAACTATTTAAGACTAAGAGCTAGCAATATAAATACTCATGATATGTAGGTGTGTCAGAATCAGATTAATTTCAATTTCACCATTTTAAATTCAAATAAGCCGTCTTATTGCTTTAAGGTTGCTCATTTGAAGGTAAGAAGGTAGCAACTAGATATTACCAGGCCTGAGAAGTCAGCAGTGGAGTAATTAGTAGATGTTAGGATTTTTTAAATAGAAAAGTGATGTCTCTGAGTTTAGTGTTGGCCTTTATGCTATTGCAGCAACCACAGGATAAATAAATAAGGATAGGATGGCTACAGACACATTTTCATATTGAAACCGCCGTCGCCAGTTGCACACATTGACAATCACATTATATTCTCACTTCAGAGAGAATTCAAATTGCAATTGGTCAATTGAAATAGACCACTCCCAAAACACTTACTTCTCACAAACCTAACTCTTTCTGCTTAAGTAATTCGGTTGCTTTTCCTATGCTCTAATGGCGCAAAGTTAAGACGTTTTAATTCAAATGTCATAATTTCCACAAAATGCATACCAGCGAAAAACATTTCCACAATGATCGCGCAATCACGGAACCATAAATCAAATAAAAAAAAAAAAGTATCGTCGAATTAGTCTGCCCGTGACCACGGTAGCTGGAAAGCGACCGCAACGTCGGGTGTAAGAAGTTTGGGAGTGTTGTATACGCGAGAAAATCCGCAAGTTTAATTTCTACAAAAAAAATGTATTAATTTGATGATGAGTAGGTAAGGTCGACTTTGGTCAGACTGTAGAGCTGTTTGAACTACCGTTATCACATAACAAAGAATAAGTGCCATATAATCATGTATCTATTTGCTAAAATAACACTAACATGATTAAATGACAGTTAGCTCCTGGGCTACAGAGTGACAGTAGGGGCGCATGCGCAGGGCGCGGTTCACCATATCTCACTCACCGCTTCCGTCGCGCGGTTTACGCACACTGCTCCGTTTAACTATATGTGCATGTGTCCATTGCCATGTCGTGATATATGCTAGTCTAAGCAAAGCTAGTCTAGATATGTAGTGTGATACGATTTGCTAGTAGATTTATTGGTAATTTTAATTTCATATTAATATCCAGAAGACCAGTTCAGACTAGAATCCAGTGATAATATAATACTCCGGTGGTTTTACCGAATTAATAAAAGCGTAATTTATACGGCGATCTGGAGACCGTCTTGACGTTAATTAAGGCAGTAGTCGCCTACAATTAATCCCTGTTGCAAAATATCATCTCTAGGAATACCAAAATTAGCAGAAGTGGAAACGGCCACATCGGCCGACACGTCTCCCGCACGCGACCCTTGACGCAATGTAATGACAGGTGACATTTCCATGTCCGATATTTGAAAAGGCACGCTTCGCGAAAGATGCCATGGCAACAAAGGGATTGCATGTTGTTCACGATGGAAGTTGTTGTATGATATGCTACGAAATCACTAAACAATTGGATATTTTTTGTTTAGGTCAATTCGTAATTGTGACATCCAGCCGAATATGTTTTGGCTTTTAATAATCAACAACATTTATCAAAAGGTTCTTCGTTTCAAGTCTTATTAAAATAATAACTTTGGACTATTTTTAAGATTTCTTTTTTTTGTACAGCAATTGTTTTTAAAGGATCTAAGGTGAGCTTTTTAACGTTTATCTGGCACAAAAACTAAACACCGGAAATACCAGTTACTGATTTCCCCAATTGAAAAAAAAAACAATACCCGAGAAAAAATTTCCAGGGGTCAGCGTCCTCTTTACCGCAAAATCATGGTCTTCAACAACAACTTAGCTACCAACGTATATGTATGTATGTATCTTCACGCCAGGTCCCTAACGGGGTAGGCAGAGAGTGTAGAGCGCCAGACATCCCGGTTCTGACAAACCTCTCGTGCCTCGTCTACCTTCATCATTCTCTTCATACATGCACGCCGATTCCTAAGACTTTTGACCCCACCATCAGACAGAACTCGACCTATTTGGTCATGGTAGGTCAGCCTTGGTTTTCCTGGGCCTCTGCAACCATCCACATTTGCATTGTATATCTGTTTAGTCATTCGCTCATTCGACATTCTTTCTATATGCCCGAACCATCGGAGCATGCCTTTTTTCATTTTTACACCGATACTATCATTCACACAAAGTCTCTTTCTTACATCTTCATTACGAACGCGATCGGTGAGTGATACACTGCAGATCTTGCGCAAAGATCTCATCTCGACCGCGTTCAACTTACTTTCATGCTCTTTCCTGCATACCCAGCTACCAACGTAGTTCCAAATAATCGTATAGAAAATATCGCCACACAATGGACACACGAAAAATAGTTCAAGAGAAAACGGCAACACCGGCACGTCTCCCGCACGCGACCCGTGACGCAATGTAATGACAGGGGACATATCCATCCCCTATGATTAGGCACGCTTCGCGAAAGATGCCGTGAACATAAAGGAAATGGTCGATGTTGAGTGTAATAGTTCACGATGGAAGTCGTTGTATGATACACAACAGAATTACTAACCAATTGAAAATATTCTTTGTTTTCTAGAAATACAGTTCAATGCACACTTTTGATAGCTTACTGAATATAATGATGTATGTGCTATTAGGTTTTCGCGAGCTAAAAAATGAAACTAGTTTTCGCATTTATTTCGCGCATATTATACAGAAATGATTATTTACATCTACCCGACGCGACGCCTCGTTCGCTTTTCAGTTTCCGTGGTCTCGGGAAGACTGAGGTGACATTTGTTTGTTGAAAAGTGAGCACAAAAGTTACTATAATTGTATCTTGAGGTCTTACAGACTGTTGCGGTTGGGCTTTATATCTACTGAATATTAGATTAGGTAATGAGGTGGTGCCTACGCCTTCGAACTCTTACACTAGAAGTCTACCACCAGTAGAGTAATAAGTAGTAGTGATATTTACTGATAAATCCCAAGTAAATCAACTTCTATGTTAAGTTTCTACTTATCCGAAAAAAGTATACGTTAAAGTTACGATACTAGCTTTAAGTGAACTACTCGTTCTACAAATTTTATACGGCTATGATTGACAAACGTTTCACGTACAAGAAAAATCTCCGGCAAAAAACACCGGATACACCCATCACAACAGAGGTCTCAGAAACCTATAATTATAGGCGGATACGCTATAAAACTCGTCTATCTTCGAGAAGTAAGAAAATGCATCGTAATTTGTGACTTAGCACACAAGATTGATAGACCAATATACTATACACAATTTACTTTTCTTATTGAAACTTGTGGTGATCACTGTAATAAGAAAGTACACATTTCCGAATAGCTAATAACCAACACGAGCCAAACGATGTTATGTGATCCTGAGAAAAACTCGATGGCTGTTAGGCTAGGCGCACATAAAAGCTTATTTTGTGATTCGAAAGAATAAATGGTAAATGACAAGCAGGGAAATGTCGGGTAAGAGAAGAAGTTGGGAGAAGTTGTAGGTCCGACGCCCTATCTCTCTCCGGTCGTGTCGGATTGCCGTCTCATCGGGCTAAGAGAGTGAGGGAATAGAGAGTGCACCTGTGTTTGCGCATACACCTGTGCACTATAATATCTCCCGTGCAGTTGGCTAGTCTCCGTTGAGATTGACCGCCGTGACCGAAATTCGGGCATTATCATTATGGGAGTAGTAGTATACTGCATTATCTATCTGCCGTCGGCGGTAATGCAGAACTCGAAAACCAGTAACATCATAGACGTCTTTTCTTGCCTTTTTACGTTAACATGACGTAAATGCTCAAATGTTCCGCCATATTTCTTCTGTTTGACAGTTTATTTATTATAGCACATGTATCGAGGTGTCTTGAAAAATGTTTAATTATTCGAGTAATTAACGTTTTTCAAGAATATATACATTTGTGTCGGTGCGCGATGATATTTTTACTGTAAATTTATTCCATACTTGAAACCGGTGGTAATTTGACTCAATTAAATGTCAATTATACTTTAGTCAATTGCTCATCAGTTAAGATATAAAAATGGTTTTCACCATTTTGGCTGTTTTAAGCGAGTTTTTATCTGGTCTAGTGCGATTTTACTTTTATTACACCGGTGGTTGAAACTGGTTCAGAATGAATTGCAAGAGGTATCTCGATAACAAACTGTCGATATTCGAAATGTCAAAAAAACGTCCACCGCTGAACAAAGCTTTCTCTAAAGACGCCCATAAACTGAAACTGCTTTATTTGCTACAGCCTTGAGACATGACAAAGGTAGGTAAGTACCTACATTTTAACTTAGGTACAACATGTTCATAACGGTGTTGTGCTTCATTAGGAAAGAATATGCCATGATCACCACGCTTGGCAAGCGTTTTTTTTTATGTAATAAATGTAGCAAACTAGCGTGCAGCTCACATTGATGTTAAGTGATGACTCCAGCCTATAGCCACCTATACAATGACCTGAGGTCAAAATGCAGATGCGTTGCCACTCCTGAGGCCTAAGGTGTTATGCCTCTGTCGTAATTTGTGACTTAGCACACAAGATTGATAGACCAATATACTATACACAATTTACTTTTCTTATTGAAACTTGTGGTGATCACTGTAATAAGAAAGTACACATTTCCGAATAGCTAATAACCAACACGAGCCAAACGATGTTATGTGATCCTGAGAAAAACTCGATGGCTGTTAGGCTAGGCGCACATAAAAGCTTATTTTGTGATTCGAAAGAATAAATGGTAAATGACAAGCAGGGAAATGTCGGGTAAGAGAAGAAGTTGGGAGAAGTTGTAGGTCCGACGCCCTATCTCTCTCCGGTCGTGTCGGATTGCCGTCTCATCGGGCTAAGAGAGTGAGGGAATAGAGAGTGCACCTGTGTTTGCGCATACACCTGTGCACTATAATATCTCCCGTGCAGTTGGCTAGTCTCCGTTGAGATTGACCGCCGTGACCGAAATTCGGGCATTATCATTATGGGAGTAGTAGTATACTGCATTATCTATCTGCCGTCGGCGGTAATGCAGAACTCGAAAACCAGTAACATCATAGACGTCTTTTCTTGCCTTTTTACGTTAACATGACGTAAATGCTCAAATGTTCCGCCATATTTCTTCTGTTTGACAGTTTATTTATTATAGCACATGTATCGAGGTGTCTTGAAAAATGTTTAATTATTCGAGTAATTAACGTTTTTCAAGAATATATACATTTGTGTCGGTGCGCGATGATATTTTTACTGTAAATTTATTCCATACTTGAAACCGGTGGTAATTTGACTCAATTAAATGTCAATTATACTTTAGTCAATTGCTCATCAGTTAAGATATAAAAATGGTTTTCACCATTTTGGCTGTTTTAAGCGAGTTTTTATCTGGTCTAGTGCGATTTTACTTTTATTACACCGGTGGTTGAAACTGGTTCAGAATGAATTGCAAGAGGTATCTCGATAACAAACTGTCGATATTCGAAATGTCAAAAAAACGTCCACCGCTGAACAAAGCTTTCTCTAAAGACGCCCATAAACTGAAACTGAAACTGCTTTATTTGCTACAGCCTTGAGACATGACAAAGGTAGGTAAGTACCTACATTTTAACTTAGGTACAACATGTTCATAACGGTGTTGTGCTTCATTAGGAAAGAATATGCCATGATCACCACGCTTGGCAAGCGTTTTTTTTTATGTAATAAATGTAGCAAACTAGCGTGCAGCTCACATTGATGTTAAGTGATGACTCCAGCCTATAGCCACCTATACAATGACCTGAGGTCAAAATGCAGATGCGTTGCCACTCCTGAGGCCTAAGGTGTTATGCCTCTGTCGTAATTTGTGACTTAGCACACAAGATTGATAGACCAATATACTATACACAATTTACTTTTCTTATTGAAACTTGTGGTGATCACTGTAATAAGAAAGTACACATTTCCGAATAGCTAATAACCAACACGAGCCAAACGATGTTATGTGATCCTGAGAAAAACTCGATGGCTGTTAGGCTAGGCGCACATAAAAGCTTATTTTGTGATTCGAAAGAATAAATGGTAAATGACAAGCAGGGAAATGTCGGGTAAGAGAAGAAGTTGGGAGAAGTTGTAGGTCCGACGCCCTATCTCTCTCCGGTCGTGTCGGATTGCCGTCTCATCGGGCTAAGAGAGTGAGGGAATAGAGAGTGCACCTGTGTTTGCGCATACACCTGTGCACTATAATATCTCCCGTGCAGTTGGCTAGTCTCCGTTGAGATTGACCGCCGTGACCGAAATTCGGGCATTATCATTATGGGAGTAGTAGTATACTGCATTATCTATCTGCCGTCGGCGGTAATGCAGAACTCGAAAACCAGTAACATCATAGACGTCTTTTCTTGCCTTTTTACGTTAACATGACGTAAATGCTCAAATGTTCCGCCATATTTCTTCTGTTTGACAGTTTATTTATTATAGCACATGTATCGAGGTGTCTTGAAAAATGTTTAATTATTCGAGTAATTAACGTTTTTCAAGAATATATACATTTGTGTCGGTGCGCGATGATATTTTTACTGTAAATTTATTCCATACTTGAAACCGGTGGTAATTTGACTCAATTAAATGTCAATTATACTTTAGTCAATTGCTCATCAGTTAAGATATAAAAATGGTTTTCACCATTTTGGCTGTTTTAAGCGAGTTTTTATCTGGTCTAGTGCGATTTTACTTTTATTACACCGGTGGTTGAAACTGGTTCAGAATGAATTGCAAGAGGTATCTCGATAACAAACTGTCGATATTCGAAATGTCAAAAAAACGTCCACCGCTGAACAAAGCTTTCTCTAAAGACGCCCATAAACTGAAACTGCTTTATTTGCTACAGCCTTGAGACATGACAAAGGTAGGTAAGTACCTACATTTTAACTTAGGTACAACATGTTCATAACGGTGTTGTGCTTCATTAGGAAAGAATATGCCATGATCACCACGCTTGGCAAGCGTTTTTTTTTATGTAATAAATGTAGCAAACTAGCGTGCAGCTCACATTGATGTTAAGTGATGACTCCAGCCTATAGCCACCTATACAATGACCTGAGGTCAAAATGCAGATGCGTTGCCACTCCTGAGGCCTAAGGTGTTATGCCTCTGTGGTGTCTACGCCTGCGAGCTCCTTCACTAGAGCTCTACCAGTCAAGAATTGGCGATCACAGTCGTAGTAGTTTTTTAGCGAAACGCTGCTTCCCATCCCGCGGTGTTATTTTAATATAAGACAGTGAGGCAGGTCTACCTTTTATAAATATGTCTAAATGATTTTTAGTGTGATTTTAAACCGTCTTGGCATGCAGTGACAATAGAAATTATTGACAGATTTCAAAGAAAACAGAAATGATAGTACTGGTTAAAACTGGGTAAAACGCCCATTCAGTCAGTTTTTGTCCACGGCGCATTAAATCACAAATCCAATAAATAAATCAAAATCGACAGCTACAAGTCCTCTAACAAGCTCGGTAGGTGGCGCGAGATATAAATGTGAAATCAGTAAATGAATAGTAAACGGCATAAGTTAAATGCAAATAATCTTATAAGATTTGTGCGTTGAGGTGTGAAAAATCGGTGCGTGCGCAGTGTGCGCGCGTAATGACCCGCGTTCTAATTTCAAATTCAAATGCTACTGCACCTTGGACGTTACAAATAAGGTTTCCGTAAATGGATGCAGATTTGTTGTGTCCGGCATCCACGGTGGCTTGTCCGATATAGTGGCTTTTACCGGATTCAGCTTAAGATGCATTCATTGAATTAATTTTCTGGATCACTGTGAACTTTTCTTTAGCTTTCTTAGATTTATTTATATTTTATTTGTTAATTTACAGTTCTGCTAATCGAATGTAGATCTTGGGTTGGCTATGGATTTATAGTCTTAAGTATTTTTTTATTGGGTTAAAATATAGTGAATCTCGAGCTTCATTACGTCGGTCTACTATGGCTCAAAGAATATCATCTCCAAGTCAAAGTAGTCAGCCTACTCCCAATTATGACCTGCAGTCCTCTGAACAATATCGTTATAGAACATACCGTGGTGTTTCTTACACGATTTCTTCTCTTGATGCCAAGAATGCTGCTTAAGGACTCTGGACCAGTTGTCAAACTTTAAGGCGCTTATTCTGTGACCATGTTTGTGCACCGTAAGTTACGGACAAAATGCACATATCAATGAGTTTAAGGGAGATTAGGGGATTGGCTTTCATTAAAATTTTCATGGACCAATAGATTTCCACGCGTTGTCGTAATGTCGAGTGATCTCTCTCTCTCTCTCTCTCTCTCTCTCTCTTGCCTATTGTGGAAAGAAACTACCAGTTAGATTCTTATAGATATTCCCTACCTATCTGCCCGTCTACCATAAAATAACTCTATGCTAAGCCTTGATCCTGTCCTGATTTCCATCAGCTGCATTTTTGAATAATTCATCATTAGTCCCACCTCTGCTCAGATCTTGGAGCATATGCCTTATAGTTCAGGCGCTGGTGGAGCAAAATTGACAATTTCATCTTGCAGATGGTCATTCAGATTTCATCAGAGGTTTGTCCCAAAACGCGTTTGGGTTAACCCACTTTCAAATTGTATACAATTTGAAAGTGGGTTTTCCTGTTTTACTCCTTTCAATATTAAAAATGTAGCTAGAAGAACGGAGTTTCATATTAGCTGTGTGTTGGTTGTAAACTAACTATGTTTTTATTATCAAATTTAAATGGTACTAAGAAACAAAGTTCTCGTTCTTCGTTTTATGTTTAACTACATGCATTTCGTACAGTGCGTTACATGAGGCAACTACCAACAGTTTTGGCGAAGAGTTGTCTCTCAGTCAGTTAGTCACTCAATCAATCAGCCCATAAAGTAAGAGTCTTATAAATCGAATTGGTTGTATTATCTCTGCTGTTAAAAGTTGATCTGCTTTAACTAGTTAAAATAATAACTACATTTTCAGACAGCAGATTCGCAGTGCCAATAATTAATTATTCAATACAGACCATAAATTATAATAAGCATGTTAATTACTGGAATGACTCGGTATCGGAGTTCCGCAGGGCCGGTTGCAGCCGCTAATGGTCGATGCCGACGATAAATATTCATCGTGGCAAAAACACGGTGCGCACGCGCCGACGCAGACTTCGCGCTTTCTTTACAAGGAGCTGCTAATGGAATGGATGTGATATGTTGCTAAGCAGGTGTAAATATTTGTTATGTAACAATTTACAACTATTGGACGACGTGTAAAGTAAATAAAGGTTATTGATACCTTACTTTGAATATAATGGGCATCATTCGCGTACAGGATTTGCAAACTGGCGCAATAAAATATAAAAAAAATCTATGGTGCAATGACTGTATCGACCAAGTAGTAAACAAATAGATGTGTCAAAAGCATAAATGTCACTGAAATCAATGTTCAAAACATATACACTGCTACAACGCTACTACATTTGGCAGCTGATACATTATAGTGGTAACACACGACTTCGCGTGTGTGATGTGATGTCTATCAATGACTCTTTTTAACCGACTTCAAAAAGAAGGAGGTTCTTCAATTCGCCTGTATTTTGTGTTTACCGGTGTTATCCCCAGTGGAAGAGACTGTAACTTTCTTTTACCACCAAGTGAATAATAAAAAAATTCTAAGCCTCATAGCAATTACTGTTGGCATGGAATTTCTCTTTCAAATTTTATTGCCATTACCTTGGGGCGTCACTCGGCTGGTGATCCAGAAGTCGCGGGTTCAAGTTCTGCCTAAAGTCGAAATTTCTATCCATTCTCTCTTTAATTTTTTTTTTAAAAGTTTCACTTATCAAACCCATACGAAACAATAATATAGAATATATGTCAGTATTTATGAATATAGATCTGTGGGACCACACCCCTTAATATTTCACTCGCATGTATTATTGCGAAAATGACAATAGGGAAAATATATTATACTTATCAGTAGTAGTTTTGTACAGTAAAGATAAAATTAACGCATCCATAATTTATTGATCTGGTCCACATCTCTAAGAACGGTCTCGATCGCCGCGGGTCAGCAGCTAGAAAAACTTACGAGGCCGATACGCTACGACTGTGTGCGCCCGCGCAGGGTAATTAATGTAAATGTTGCAGTCACTACTTTATACCGGTCAAAAGTACTTGTGACTGAAAAGGAATAGATATTCATATTTTTTAAAGAAAAATAGACATAAAATTTTGACTTCAGGCGAAACTCGAATTCGCGACCACTGGGCACCCAGTCCAGCCGTTCTTTCAACTGAGCTACAGCTGTCCACGTCTGATTTGTCAAATTCTGCCTGCACATTTTATTGCCTAATGGCGGCAGTAGCTACATCAATTGCCAACAATGCTAGTAGGCAACCGATTTAATAAACTTTGCAGTTTATTACATATCGTAAAGAAGTCGCTTTTACCCTTAATTATTTTGACATAATTTTTACAATAACACATGCGTTAAGGAACTGGGAACAAATAGCCGGTTCCGTTTTAAAATTGATTTGACAGATATATAGACGAGACGTTTCTACGTCATCTGTAATATTACTAAATGAATGTGTGGTAAATTGACTTCTGGAAACTATAACCAAGCTACCAACTTGAATGTCCTGTCTAGTACTTACTTTAGTACATTTAGGTCAATAGATAAAATTACTTTTTTTAGAGCTTGTCATAAGTACTTTTGTATTATTTTGAGAAGTACTTACTTACTTACATAATGCTGTACTTACTCCAACGCTTTTATATGGAAGCGAGAGCTGGGTATGCAGGAAAGAGCATGAAAGTAAGTTGAACGCGGTCGAGATGAGATCTTTGCGCAAGATCTGCGGTGTATCACTCACCGATCGCGTTCGTAATGAAGATGTAAGAAAGAGACTTTGTGTGAAAGATAGTATCGGTGTAAAAATGAAAAAAGGCATGCTCCGATGGTTCGGGCATATAGAAAGAATGTCGAATGAGCGAATGACTAAACAGATATACAATGCGAATGTGGATGGTTGCAGAGGCCCAGGAAGACCAAGGCTGACCTACCATGACCAAATAGGTCGAGTTCTGTCTGATGGTGGGGTCAAAAGTCTTAGGAATCGGCGTGCATGTATGAAGAGAATGATGAAGGTAGACGAGGCACGAGAGGTTTGTCTGAACCGGGATATCTGGCGCTCTACACTCTCTGCCTACCCCGTTAGGGACCTGGCGTGAAGATACATACATACATACATACTTACTTGTACTTCTGATTAGTTCTGACTTGTGAACGATTTTACTGAAACATCAATTCAATGTTACAGAATAAGTAATATTATTTTAGTTTCATTACAAGTACTCTTTAATGGTTACATGGAAATGGGCGACATTTGTGAAATTACAGGTTCTGTGGTCCGATGTATAATTCGATTCCACTTTTAAACGGTCACCAGGAAATGTACTTAGTGTTTATGTTCTGTGGGATAGAAATGCTAGAGGTAATAGAAGTGAAAGGTTTTGAGTTTTTTTTCAATATCAAAGTTTTTTTTCCTATGAATGGCAATGTATTTCGGTACTTAATGCCACTGTCAAATATCATAGTTAATTTATTTGTCCTTATTTTGAGGATTGTGTTCCACAAAAAGAAGAAGGGAACCCTCGTGTCTGTCCGTCTGTCACAGCTAATAAGGCACGCTTAAAGTATTGGGCTGATTGAGTTGTGACATTGAATGTAATTATGTGAATGAGCCAAAAATAAAATTACCATTAATATTGGGACCAGTTAGGGGAATATATTGAAAAAAAAAAAAAACAATATTGTATATTATAACGAAACGTCTTGTTGCGAAGATTTTACCACATATATTTTTTAATATTATATTTTAAAAAATAAGCAAAAATTTACCTTGCCCCACTCTATTACAGAAAGCAGCTAACATGCAACATTTTGAAAAAAAAAAACATAATACAATTCAGTCTTTGTACTATTTATTTTTTGCAATAACACATGCGAGTGAACTTTAGAAGTTAAACGCTGACTTCGGTAGCTTAGTGGTAAAAGCAGCTGGACTGGTTATCCTGAGGTCGCAGGTTCGGTTCCTGCCCGAAGTCAAATTCTTTATTTTATTTTATGTATTTATCCATTTATTTCAGGCAACAAAATTGATTATAATTAAACAACAGGCCCATCTAAATATATACCTTATAAACTAACATGCATATTAATATATCACTTGCACTGTGTCATTGTGCGTTCGAGTGGCACTTGTCCCCGGAAGCGACGGAACACCACATCTTGCGGCCAAAAGCTTTCCTCCATGACGAGGTGCAGCAGGAATGTTGGCACACGCACCACGAACGACTTGAAGTGGACGTTGCGGCGCGACTCCAACAGCTGCACTCTCAGCCTCGGTCGTGTAGTGGAGGCGAGAGATGTACACCGGCGTGTTCGGTTTCGCTGCGTGCAGACCTATATTGGGGTCTACCGGAGCCTTACCGCAGCTGTTCTTGTTCGCTGACGGCGCTTCCTCCCTTGTACCGTCACGAAACCATCGTTATCATCAGCCCGGTTCGTGGCCTTTTCAGGCCTGGGCTTCGTAGGGATCGTCGCAGAAACGTTGTCAGTGACCTCTCGGACCGGTCGTGTTGGAGGTCGTGCAGCGCGGGGAGGGGCTGCGGGGACGGAGTCGGGGCGCGCGGGCAGCGCATACCGCAGGCACAGCACTCGGCGTCGGCGACAATACCGCTGACGCGAAACTTGCAGGCGATGCATCAAGGGGACATTTTGCACCTCTGCTAAGCTCGCCTTCAGAGAAACTATGTCTCTCAAGAGGCAAGTCACATCTACGTGGTCGAAAGTTACCGGAGGCAATTTATTCAGGTCCTTCGCCACAAATGTCGGAACTTCATCTGGATCCACCTCCTTCAGCAGGGTTATTATGTCCTGCAGACTCTTCTTTGTACTGTCACGTCTACGGGACACCATCTGGTCGCTTCTGTTTAGCGACGTATACAGCAACACCTTGGCAGTTGCGATTTCTTGTTCGCTGAAATTTGATGAACAGATTTGGATGGCAGATATCTCGTCCATCACATCCAGCTTCTGCTGCAGGAACGCCAGCAGCTCGTTTGCCACCAGTGTGTCACTCATGGCAAAGTTTCGAGCGACGGCTAATGCCGCGCTAAACTGTAATAATTGAGTAGGTATAACACGTCCGATCCGAAACGCGGCACACGCACGATCCGTAGATAACAGTAAAATCGGACCTCCAGTATTTTGGTTTAGTAGACACTCCTAGTATAGTCTGTACCAATATCTCTACCATTCATAATACTAGGTATCGACGACACGGTTACTCCAGCGGTGTGTAACTACCTGATACGGGGGTTGCGGATTCGATACCCGCATCGGGACAGGTATTTGTATAGCCTACAGATATTTATATCGGGTTTGGATGTTTGTGTTTGTTTTGTGTGCTTACAACGGCACCCACGACACAAATTTAGGTATGTCTAGTGTTGAGCTATTAATGTAAGCGAACCTTTTATAATATAAACGCTGACCGCAGTAATAAATATAGTCGACCGTAATGAAAAGAAGCGAGGCAATTCATAGAGCAAACTATCGCCGATCGAAACATTCGATTCTAGCATTTAAAATGCCAACGAACCAACTATCAATGAATATTGAACCCCGCTCATTCGAAAACACCTAATCTATTCAAGTGGCTAGTCGTAGGGGTCGCGACACGTGCGACAAGGACGCGTTTATTGTAAAAATTCACGATAAAAGAGGACGGCGCGACGCCGATGTTCGGGTCATATGTCGACCAATATGTCATAACCTGTTCGAGTGAAACGGCGATACGCGTTGCGTCGTACTAAAGAGAGGGAACGCGATGACAATGACGTTTAAGGGTTAAAAGTCAAGCAAAGAGTCGCGGCCTGGGGGAGGGGGACAGAATTATATTTTATTAGTGCGTTAGTGAGGGACGGGTGTATGGGGGTCAAAAGACGAGTGTCGACAACCCTGACCTCGCCAGGCGCGCCGTGGGCCGGACTCAGCGATGGAAATAAAATAGTTAAAATGTTTGCTGGGAACAGCGGACTGTTCGCGCTTTTCAATAGCGTGCCTCTTTCGAATAGTTATAGTTTCCTTCTGTCGTTAAAATAACTATAGGTATTGTATTGTTTCACTTGTCCGCTTACGACTCGTAAAATATGTCGGACGTCTATTTATCTTACATTTTATTTAGTTGATATTTTGTTGAGATAGTCGGGCATGTTCTGACGCGATTGTGTTTTTTTATTAGGTATAATGGGTTTTACTTGTATTTTAATACTAGAGAATTGTAAGGATTACTCAAGAATAAAATTTATTTCGGACAGAATTTGGGCCTACGTACCTAGTTTGGGCACATACCTATTTCTTTATGTTTCAAGCTATGTTATTACATTCAAATGTCTATGTTTATATTACAGTACAGGTAATAAACCCGTGGTCAGATGAATACAATTTAATTTGTACCTATATACCTATATTATAGGGACGTAATTTTTTAACAAAATCCTTAATGTTCATAATATTTAAATATTGAGTTTGTTTCTCAGCTTTTACAACACTGTGTAATTAACTGGTATTTTTAAATTATTTTCGCCATAAATTAAGTATGTCAAAGGCAAAAAAAAACTAAAAACATTAATCGATTTTTAGCAGCCGTCTCTGATCTCCTACTGCACTAATGAATCGGGTCCGCCGGCATAATTAAACAGTTCGCGGCAATCGGCCTCGCTCGATGTTACGAAAACTTATAACTGTCAAACAAACCGTAAACAACCACTAAGAATAACACCAAAATTCAAATATAAAAAAAAACATAGTTTAAAATTTGATATCTAAACTGTGACCTATTTTAATTAAAAGTGTCTGTGCAATTAAAAAGATAACGTTCGATTTACGAACTTCAGTGACGTAATCGCCGTGTGTTTTTAGTCGTCACGTGTTTTCGATTCGGCATGTTCAAAAATTAAGTTACACATGTTCCAAATATTGTAAACAACAGTTTAGAGACGTAACACGACCCGTTATAAGTGTTCAAAAATAGTGATATAATTATTCAATTATTTTAAAATTTTAATATAATATTATTATATTGACATACATTATTGTATAGTAGTTGCTAAGTTACATGTGTTTATTATTTGATAACGCGCACTCATACGTTGCAAATGTGACGATGTTTACACCTGAGTTTCACTTTTCAAGCAAACTGCTTGAGTTACTAACTAGAGGTACGAAAAACTGTTACATGAAATTGGTTTATCGTAGATAACTATTTTGATGACGCGAACAGTCTTGATTTGTAATCACTTGAACCGAGAGGTCACGTGTTCGATTATCGCACCTGTGCAAATATGTATTTGTTTAAATAGCTTACCAGCTTTTGGTCGCGACTTCGTTCTCGTGAATAATATACAAATTTTTGTTCCCAATTTTCAATATCCAATATTCAAGCGTTATTGAATATCCAATTTTTTACGGTTGTAAGTTGGATATTCACAAAAAGCTGAAAAATATGTTTTTACAGTTACGTACAATTGTGAAGACTTTTTAAAGAAATCTAATGATTTTTTCCTATACATATTCTTATCCCCTATTTGACTATCTTAGGCGATAATTTCCGATATTATTCATTCTTTATCTCTATCGTTAGAACAAAATTCAGTCTACTGCTATAGACGAGATCTTTTAGAGAATGAAAAAAATAATATTATTATGCAAAGACTCAAAGCCCGTAATATGTATCAATAATTTGAATAACTGCCACAGTAGCCTAGTGGTAGCAGGCCACGACACTGGGGTCCTGGGTCGAAAGCTATCAGATACAACGGTGTGAAACAAAATATTTCTGACTCTATTCGGAGATTCCCAGTACCTCAGAGTTTGGTAATGTGCCCGGAGATGTCAACTGGCCTGTTAATAGGCTAAAACGTAACCAGCAAATCGAGGGTGTTTGCGTGTATGCTGTATGCATGCTTTTACCTCTGCCTACCCCTGCCGGGGATCACAGGCTTAAAGTTACATTCATTTGAACATGCGGAATACCTACAATACCTACACATATGCGTACGTAACTATTGCATTAAGTTATTCAATAACCACCAATATACACATTATACTAGATATATCGACATTACGTAACTCGATATACAACACTAAATTAATGTTTCCATTTAAATCTGTTCTGAAATAAATGTCACATTCAATATTTACAAGCGATTTGTAAATACGATTATTTTAGTGTCCGCAATTATACAAAACGTTCCTATCGTTACATAATTTGTGTTTCATTGCAGGAAACACGCAGCGCGACAGCTTCCCCTTCGCGTCGAGTAACGGTAAGTGTGTGCACAGCTTAAACACGTTGTCAACAATATGCAAATATTCAGCGCGAAGACTGAGGCTGATACCACATTAGGGCAGTGAAATAAGTAAAAATAATTATGGTAAATCAGAATTGTTTAATTTTCAAAGGAATAAAGAGAGACGTGAGTAATTAGCGTTAGTATGTACCTTTTTATCCAGAATTGTCCAGCGATGTTTTAGGTAATTTTCGACTTAAGATTTAAAGCTTCGAGGAATAACGCTAATTCTATGTTTTAAAGGTACAAAAACATTTTTTTGTGTCACGTTAGCATTATAGGCCAGTCAAGTTACCGATGAAGAGCCGAATAAATACTAGACATGAACTACGAGTAGGATTTTTTTATAATTGAATATTTTTCTACCAAGGTTCACTTCACTTCAGGAGTGAGAGAGAAGTTGATCTTCAACAAGAACTAACCTTCTCGTAGTCGTATGAAACTGATCAATACAATATCACCTGCCTATAAAAGCGGACCTTCATTGAAATATAATACAATAGTGTATAAAGGTTCACGAATAATCCCCAAACAGGCGCAGGCATGACACCACAATGAAACCTTTCACCCACTTACTGGCTACCTGTTGATAGGGATGCAAAGGATAACTGTCGACTCAAACATCGATGTTTCATTTTTTTATGTAATATGGCAAACAATAAAAACGTTAAAATTCAGATGCATTGCCAGTGCTGAGACATTACTAGTTTTACCCCCATGACAGAAGGTACGTTGTACGTAAATATAATTTATCTTAATGGTTGTACATACGTTGCCGTCTGACTAAAACACGGTAATGCGGAAAACTAACCATTAAGCTTCAGACAGATTAAGTTATTCGGGGGTGCATGCCACTGTGTTCACCATTACATAGCAAGCGATCGGCGTATAAATATCGACACTTTCAATTTTCTTCACAATAATTACCAAAAAAAAGACAAATAATATAAAGAAAAATATTTTGAGTCATGCGATGATTTATTGTCTCAGTGCTAGAAATGGATATGTAATCACAAAATTATAAAAATACTGGCAATATCAATAATTTGCAGCATCGGATAGGTGCTCGGAAAAAGGGATGTTTTTGGCTACAGATTATTTTTTCTGGAATAACAATATATATCGATACATTTATTTTTACTCCGTTAGCATCCCTATCCATTGCGAATCTAGATCTGATTATTTACAGTTGGATAGCACGCGATATTTTCGATTGTAGATATATTTTGCTCCGTTTAAGGCTTGCTTGACTGGTTAATAATATTGCAAACAAAGATTTCTCTTGAACTTGCACTCAGGGAAAGAAAATAGAAGCGGATTTTCTTTTTGTATCAAAAGACATAATGCTGTTCACATTGAAATAAAACAATTTTTACGGATTTATCTCGCGTTTATTAAACTAAAATGATTTTTAAAATCAACCCGACGTTTCGGTTGCTTTTCAGCTTCTTATATTACTGCTACCATAAAGCAATGCAATAGATGTGAAGGAAAGATTCGACAAATCGGGCAGGGCTTCAGTAGCTCAATTGGAAGAGCGGCTGGACTAGATTCCCAGTAGGTCGCGAGTTCGAGCCTCGCCTGAAGTCAAATTTTTCTTTCCATTTTTCTTTAAAAATAAAATTTATTTCACAAGCATGTGTTAATGCGAAATAATATAAAAAACAAAATAAAAATAACTTAGACCTATTTAAAAGAGTACCTAGTTAAAGCAGAAAATAAGAAACAAGATCCCACGGCTGCACCAAATAGTTCCCAGTTCAGCATTATGTCAAGCCGAAGCCCGACGCTGGTTTTCAACTGGAAACTACTCGGTGGGACACGGATATCAGTCCTAAAAGTCGATATAATAAATACTTACTATAAAACCTATATAAGTGCAAATAAGTATATGTAAAACTAAACACAAATAAAATATATAAGTACTTGAATAACAGCAAATTACATAGTAAATAATATACAATAAACGTAAGTACAAAAAAGTGTAAGTATATAGGTATGCATGTATAAAAATATAAATAATGATATACTTGTAAAATATACGGACGCATACAAAAACGCCGAGAGCGTCATGCACGCGGCATGATCTCCATCTCTCCTTGGCATATCTGTTCACCACGCGACCTCTCCCGACTTCACCCGAGCCGTTTCCCAATCGACTTTTCCGAACGAAAGCCGAGGAGCTAATTATTAATTAATAGGTCGCGTGGTGCGCTGCGCTGTGGTCAGCCGATGCGTAGGTAGTACGTCATAAAAAAAAGAAAGTACCCAAGCGAGTAAATCTATCTTCATTGCCAACAATTCATCCAATATACCAACCCAAAACAATTACTGACCCATAGGTATAATGGATTCAACAATTGGTATCCGTAACTTTGGTAAGTACCTACCTACCATTTACTATAAAACTAAAAAACAATCTTCAATATTTTTAGGTATAAAGTATTTTTTATAAAAGTACCTACCTGCTTACCTAACTCTAAAGTTATATTGTATTATGATTAATGTCACGTTAAAAGCTGTTTAATTAGTAGATAATTAAATTCATTTATATTATGTACCTAATCATATTTTTTATTTTTGCAGACATTGTATCGAAATGTGCACGAACCTGTAAATACATACCCACAGTAAACGAGGATTTATTCAAACACAGTATGCAAGGCATGGATAAAATAACAGGCAAAAAGTAAGGAATAAGGTGTATACCTACTTTATACACATGTTAATAGTCATCCGTTTGTCCGAAGACTACATTTAATCGGTAGGTAATATAATATTGTTTGCAATGTATATATAAGTTAATATTTTACCAATTATTTTGAGAATATATTGATGTCCGTACGATACGTCACATCTTCAACATATTCATTAAAATCAATTGTGTTTTATTTTCTTTTTTTCTCAGGTCTCCAAATGTGGCGAATGACGAATCACGAGATTCAGAGGTCATACGTCTCCTAATACACTCAGATGCTTACAGTTAGAGGAACAGCAAACGATTACATACATTATTCTATAGAACCTATTGGGTTTATAGAGTTTAATTTCTTAAACTCTAACCTAATTCTTAATGAATCTGTATAACTATAAGAATGCAAATTATATAAAAAATAAAAAAATAAGTGGCATAATAGTATTTACTTGAATTCAAATTTAAATAAAGAAAAATATATATAGAAATAGTTTATGTGAAGGATAATTATATTAGTTGTTTAAGTTTATATATTTAGTGTAAAAGGAGGTGGCAACAAAGCATGCAGCTCACATTGATGTTAAGTAATGTCTCAACCTATAGAAATCTACCTAAAAACCAGGGGTCAAAATGCAAAAGCGTTGCCACCCCTAAGACTTAAGTTATTATGCCTCTGTGATAGTAATTGCGGGGCCATCCTACCGATATATACCTATATCACCAATATATTGTTGATTCAAAAAAAAATGTCGTAGATGTTTTTTAAATGTAAATATTGTATTGATTTGGCGTAACGGCGGAGGAAGGTCATTCCAGATTTTAGATGCCGCATATAGATAGGTGCCTTTAAATGCTTCAGATTTGTAGGGTTGCACAGAGAGCTGCGGTTTACACTGTCTACTTACGCACTCTCGCGTGCTGTTCAACCAAACCAATTTGTCATATAAATACATGAGTTCTTTGTATTTGATAACTCCGAATAACAAGCATGCGATATGTAGTTTGGTCCTGAATTTCATCTTTAAGATATTATGATCATTTAAAAAAGGTGTAATGTGGCATCTAGCGGGTATCTTAAAACAAAAGCGCGCACAGACATTCTGTACTCTTTGGATTAGCCTTTCAGTTCTTGCCAATAGCCTGGGACTGTATACAGTGTCCGCATAATTGAATTTTGAAAGTACTAGGGACTCCACTAACTGTACACGCAATGCTTCCGATAAATATGTCCGTATCTTATATAGTACTTTTAATCTATAAAAGCAATTGCGGACTAGCTCCGCGATATGTTGTTCAAATCTCAAGGCTACATCTATATTAAGCCCCAGGTTGCGAGTTACCGAAACTTGCTCTATTGGCTTCTGCATCAATGTCAGGCTTAACGTTGGTGGTATTTTCTGTAGCTGCTTTTTTGTTCCAAGAATCATGAATCTGGTTTTAGCCGGGTTCAACATTAAACAATTGCGGACCATGATACTATACGATCCAAGTCCTCGTTTAATTTTTTTATAGCTTTGTTATATTGATCCGGCTTGAACGAGATGTACACCTGCACGTCATCAGCATATATATGATATTTACAGTTGGTTAGACATTGAATTATATCTGCGCAATATATGCTGAAAATTGTAGGACTTAAGTTTGAGCCCTGGGGCACGCCTCGTACGAGGGGGGATAGTGCTGATCTCAGTGAGGATCCATCACCTAATTTTAACTCGACGTACTGTTTGCGACCCTCTAAGTAACTTTTAAACCACAGAATGGTCTTATGGTATCTTGAGGTCTAAAAAAGTCTAAACTAGTTTTATTTTAATGAATGTAGCTCGCGAAAACCTAAGATCCTGTTCACATTGGTATGTTAATTAAAGAAGTAAAAGTGAATGAATACAGCAGCCTTAAAAATATACAGGGGCGGTTCTAAAAAAATCTGATGGGATCTTGGGTCACAAGAAAGATGTTAAGGGGTAGGCAGAGAGTGTGAGCAATAAATATCTCACTCCTTACTCACCCCCGTGCCTCTTCTATATTTATCATTCTGCCACCAACTACCTGATCCGGTCTATTGGTAACAATTTTATTGACACCCCTCGAGTTTAAGAATGTACCGAATTAGTGTCCACAGGTTCTTTCCCTATTAATGAAAGCAACTGAAATCGTGGTATGCATGTTCGTTACCTGCCTATATACTATTGTGATTTTCTGTACTTTTTCCGCCACAAATAGAATTTCGGCTTGAATAGCTCTCTTCAGCCGAAGTACGTCCACATCTGGACAAAGCCCAAACAGTGTTGTGTTATGGGTCATTAAGGGAGAATATGACATTATCGCCTTAACATTAACGCTTGGCATGCGAATTGGCGATTGCAGTGGCGGTAGTTTTATCGCATGACGCTGATTTCACTGGTGGTAGAGCTCCAGTGACGGAACTTGCGGGCGTAGGCACCACCGCATTAACTAATATACTTGTCGCTAAATGGTAGTGTTCAGCACTATCGTGTTCCGGTCAGGTGATAATGTACGGCTTTGTGATTTCCGGCACAGAGGCATAAAACCTTAGGCCTCAGGAGTGGTAACGCATCTGTATTTTGACGTTGGTCTTTGTGTGGGTGTCTATAGGCTGCTGTCATCGCTTAACATCAATGTGAACTGCATGCTAGTTTACAACTTCCATTACATTAAAAAAGAAAAATGCTTTTCCCACGTTATTATATCTACTACCTATCATGGTTTGACGGCGATTGTTCGGTTGAATGACTGCACTAGCGGAAGAATTCTACACTGCTACATGGCGATGGGGTCGCCACGTCCTCACGCCGATAAGAGATACTAACGAAACTCAATTATACTATTATAATCATTGTTTCGAAGCGCGCTACTCTACTCGGTTAAGCACTACGGGCGCGGTCGGGTGTGTGATGGGTGACCGCTAGTGGCAAATTAAAATGCGCGTTTCCGTGCTTCGGGGGACACGTTAAGCCGTCGGTCCCGGTTGAAGCAGTCGTTAAACCTTGTCGGAGGCCTTATGGGCGGTTTGAAAACATCCGACAGCGGGATGGCCACTAACGTACCTATCGCCACCAATCCACATTGGAGCAGCGTGATGGAGTAAGCTGCAGGCCTGCCCCCAAAAAGGGGAGAGACTCGTGCCCAGCAGTGGGGCGTATAATAGGCTGCCATACTCATTATAATCATTGTTTACGTTAGTTAAAGATCCTTAGATATATCAGTGGCCACAACTCCTTTAGGTATTTGCTCAACTTTTGACGACCCGGTTAGTTCGGCTGTGTGAAACTACCGTTTGATTCGAAGGGTCGCGGGTTCAATCTCGGCACCGGGACAAAAATTTGTATGGCCTGACAGAAGTTTGTTTTGGGTCTGTGTATGTGTTTTATGTGTACAACGGCATCCACGACACATATTTATTTAATACCTAATAAAGAGCTGCGTGTACCTAAGCGTATTTTAACTCCACATCGCCAAAATTCCATACAAACGCTTGTTTTGGTCTCTATTACACAGATATCAATCAGTGACGTGTATTTACACGTGCACTTGTGTGCGTAGCACGTACAAAATACCAACCATAGGTTAGGATCCCACTGCAGAATTATTTCGTTCATCCAGATATGCTGCAAAGCTTATTTTTACGCATATTTATAAACTCGACAATATGTAAATACTTGCGGTCATTGTTTGATAGGCAACCTAGTGGATATAATAATATATTCTCTTGATTAAAAAAATAGGTTTGCAGCATAATGATTCTGCAGTGGGATCCTAACCTATAACTTTTCACTCCCCACAAGCTTGAAGATAAGACGCTAAGCATCATCGTATATTTCACAAATCGCATTGTTCTTATTAGCGCATCAATCGTGGTGTGCGTTGGTGCGCTGGTATATATTGGAGCTCGCGATAAAATCAGTCCAGTACAGCCAAAGCTGTCGTGGCGTTATCTTGATCTCATACCCCAGCAACTGAGCTCGCGGGTCGTTTCATACAAATTGTATGCCGTATCTACTTCTACTTTTGGGCATAGTTAACCTTATAGTTTTCTTGTACGATGTTCTCGCCCGCTAATGGGACCGATTCATCGTGTCAACGGGACGATACGAGCCGAGATATCATTCGCATTGTATCGAAATAGGCAATATCGATACTTTTTCAGATATATCGCTTCATTGTTCCTCTGTGTGGTGTTCTTAATTGTTTGTTTTGGGTGTACGTTATAATCTATATAGATATTTTTATTGTAAACTAGCGACTCGCGCCGGCTTCGCGTAGGTACAATTTTATTATAATCGAGTGAAGTCTTTTTCATTCTTTAATTCCTACCGATTCATCTGTTCAAAACAATAATTGCAGTGCGAACGCTATATGTATATCGCACCAACTATCGATAAATGACCGTTACGGCAAGCACTATAAGAAGAATTAGAAAAGTTCATATGGTCGTTCAGATTTCTTCTAAAAATTTCAATTTTCCGGGCAATGGCGTATTTTTTCTTCCATAAAAACTTTCTCCGGACAATCACAAATACAATGAAAAAGAATCAGCGAAATCGGTTCAGTCGTTCTCGAGTTTTGCGCTTAGCAACACATTTATCAATTCCATTTATACAGACGAGGTAAGTTTTTAGTCACACCAACTTATGAAGGTAACACCACAGCAGAATCTATTTACCGTGGTAACACAGAGTCAAGGTTTCATGAAGACAAAACTCTATGTTACAAAATTGAAAACCCATCGAGGTTTAAATTAGTTTTGCATTGTCTTTGCTTGCAGACACTGAAAGGTTTTTTTTGTGTTAGAACTCCAGTGAAGGAGCTCGCGGGCGTAGGCATCACTGCATTACCTCATATACTTGCCGCTGAATGGTAGTATTTCTCACTATCGTGTTCCAGTCAAATGGTAATGTACGGCCCTGTAATGTCCGGTACAGAGGCATAACACCTTAGGCCTCAGAAGTGGTAACGCATATGCATTTTGAGCATACCCCTTTCCATTGATTGCTGAGTGACTTGGAGCTTTTGTACGAGACCCATAGTGGGAGACCACGTTTCGGCACCTTAGGTCATCACCGGCAAAACGCATTGTTTTCAGTTTTCAGTTCGCAGAGACTTTCTTCTTCTTACCTAATATATCTGTCGCCAAATGGTAGTGATCAGCACTATCGTGCTCCGGTACCGTTGCCATCTAGGTAATGTATGGCACTGTAATAACTATCTCAGAGACAAAACAACTCAGGTCACAGAGGTGGCATCGCGTATCTATTCAACCTCTAGTTTTTGTGAAGATGTCTGTGTATAGGCTGTAATCATTACTTAACATCAATGTGATCTTCATGGTTGTTTGTCAAATTCCTTACATAAAAATATACAGGTACGAAAAGGTGATGAGTCAATTACTTCGTTCCTCTTTCACACTAAAAACAGACCATCTTGAAAGCAGTTCTCAAAAGTAATATTTTCGTCGCATTTTTTCTGAGAAATGTGCGATTATTCTGACACACGGTTTATCTGATTAAATGACTGTGACCCCCGCGGTCACCCGACCGAAAGACCTAACGGCTTGACCGAGATAGTATTTGCAGGATAATACTTATACAGATAGTGCCACTGTATTTAGTATGTATTCTGCCTGAGGCTGCCTCAGTCTAGGTATTTGTTGAACATGACAAAACAATAATGTAGGTACCAAACGTTTTGTTACACTGTTGCACAGAATATATAATAAGCCGTGTTGTTGTGGAGTGGTAAACAATTACAATTTAATTTGTTGGAGGCTGTATGACTGTTTCCTTTTGGAAATTATTCGTTTTTTAAGCCTTATTTATGGTCGTTATATTTAAGAGTTGCTTTAAAAATAGAGTATTCCTCAGACACTATTTTTAAGCAACTCTTAAATATAAGCTGTTTTTTTAATGTAATGGAAATGGCAAACAAGCATAGACAAGCACAAGCACTAACTACTCGGTTAAGCGATATGGCTGCGGTCGGGTGTGTGATAAGTGACCGCTAGTGGCAAATTAAAATGCGCGTTTTCGTGCTTCGGAGGGCACGTTAAACCGTCGGTCCCAGTTGTTAAACCTTGTCGGAGGCCTTATGGGCGGTTTGAAAACATCTGACAGCGGGTTGGCCACTAACCCTTATCTCCACCAACCCGTATTCGAGCAGCGTAGTGGAGTAAGTTCCAGGCCTCTTCCCAAGAAGGGGAGTGACTCGTGCCCAGCAGTGGGACGTATCAAGGGTTGCCATTATTATTCCAATTATTGAATTAACTCGACTTGATTCAAATGTTTGAATGACACAGAATCGAGAATTAACCAGTTAGCGCAAGCGATTTGTTATGTACTTAAAAGGAAACTAGAAAATAACACGGACGGTGGAAATAAATGCGTTTGAAATATAATAAACTTTCTTTCGCTCGCGGCTTTGTTCGTGTGGCTTTTACGGATATAAAAAGAAATTGGTTTTGTTATCGTATTCGTAGAGTTATCATTCATTATGTGGGTGTGGTTTCATTCCATGTAGTTTTTTGGATGATGATTAAACAAACACCTTTTCTGTGCTAAAGTGGCCCATACCTATAAATCTACATATATACAACATATGTATTGATTCTTAATATATATATATATATAAATCAATTCATGTTCGTTAGTCTCGCTAAAGCTAATTTTGTTATTGAATTATTTTTGGAAGTCCAGGGAAGGTTTAAAAGGTATGAAATTGAAGGAAAATAGTAAAAAGCACAATTTAATTTTCCCATTCAAATAGTGCGTATGTATCAAACCTTTGACACATTTTTTCATTCTGAGGCAATACGAAGTTTGCCGGGTCAGCTAGTTGAATATTTTATCACCGTGTGTGTAAAAATGTATGTACGATCCTGTATTTTCTGGCACAGAGCCATCATACATTGAAATCTCTGGTTTTTTTTATTTTATTTTGATAGATTATACAAAAGCAGTAGTCGTTTATTACCACTAAAACTTCGATGAAGACGTTTTTTACCTTACTCGGTCATATACTTCACGTACTATCAAAGATTTTTCCGGTGATCAAAACCATTACAAATTAGACTTTATGGTCACACAATTAAGGGACCGACGTGATCTACCGGACATTTCCTCGATGGTGCCTACGTACATGATCTTACACAGTTAGTACATCCTTACTTATTTGCTTACAATCCACTTTATCTGTCGAGTGAATAGACTTTAACAGTATCTGTACCTACTCGCGATAAGATGCTGAGCGTTACACAACCGTGTGCTTTCCGGTGACAATATCGTGCTTCCTCGTTTTCTCCTTTGTTTTTTTTTCTTTTTTCACCGCCATTGTATATTTAGAGGATAGAGGAGTAAGTATTTTTGTGGATAACTTGACTGAAGACCTCGCTACGGTTTTCAAGATGAAAGGTGAGTATAGAGCGGATTATGGTTGTATTTTGAGTTCAGGTGTATTTTTTTTATTTTATTTAATTTTCTTTATTTCTCCTTTGTTGGTGATTGATTTTTTGCGTTGCAACCTCATTACATCTTAGAAACATTGTGGTTAATATACACAGAAATCTTTTAGGTTAAAATGGGGATGTTGGAATGGGTGTTGATATTGCGTTTTAGGTTTCCAAAAGCAAATATTAATATAATAGCTGTGCCGGCGACTTCGTCCGCATATAAATTAACATACATAATTATAGTTATATCATCTACGCCTACTACTAAGGGCGAGATTCACAGACCGCACTACGACTTTACTTTCGAGCAAAGTACGCTTCGAACTGTCAAAACCGATACATTTCTGACAGTAAGCATACTTTGCTCAAAGTAAAGTCGTAGTGCGGTTTGTGAATCTCACCATAAGTCATGGGCATAGCTAGTACAGTATAATTCATAAGTGAAAGTATCCTTAGTTACTCCTTACTACATGAGCTATCCATAGCCAGTGAAAGTCCTGTCAAAATCTGTAAAACCGAAATAAATAGATAAACACAAAAATTGAAAAAAATGTTGTTTTATTATAAATTGCCTCTTTACAAGAATAACGTGACATTTCATCTAAATCGTTCATATGAAATGATACATTATTCTTGTAAGAATAATGTCACACAAGTATAACGTGACAATTCATATGAACGATTTACACATTATTCTTGTAAGAATATTGTTACATTTCATATGAACGATTTAGATGAAATGACTTTTTTTTTTTATAGATATTGTTTGTCTATATATGACCGGCGTTGTAAACACCGCAAACCTGAAAACACGTTTATATAAACGTATTATAAAGTTTAAAAAGCGGAATTTTAAACAACTGCGAAGTACATACGACATCAATAATTTGGACTTCACCATTTTACCAACAATCCATTCGCATTGCAGTCATAATATAAAACATGACAGATCTAAATCAAAAGATACTTACGTAGGAAAGGAAAACACAGTAACATTTCACACTGCATAAACCCCACATAAACGTACACCGGTAACAGAGATGATACGTTATCCAACTTTACGCACTTCCATAGCCGGGGGCAATATCCAGGGGACAGCGGCGATATTTATTGATAAAAACAAGTATAAATATGACAGTGCCCTGCTTGTATCGGTCGGCGAGAGATAAAAGAGGGCCTGCACTTACGCGCTCCTGCGTATTCATAGTCCGGAATTTTAAAAATATTTATAATCATTTATTTTTCCGGGGCCTTAGTTCTCACTTACCTAACTCCAGTAAGATATTAAGGTTTTGGATTCGAATCTCGGGACGGAGAGGACATAATAATGGGTTTATTGCAACTGGATAGATTCTCAATGGCGATAACATGGCTTCCTATTTCAATGGATACGTTTCCACTGACACTGAAAAATCGTGTACACACATGCATACACATGCATGATACATAATTATTATTCATACACATAGATACATGGTAAGACATGTATATATGCATTTCCAATGAATATATATAGGTCCTTTAATTTTATTAGGACACAAGAACGTGAGTTATTAATTTGAAACCTTTGATTACCTATTAGAGAAATATGTCGTTATATTAAAATTCGAAACTACGCTAAACAATTAATGAAATGCAATAATTAAAATATTATCTAATACAACATTGGACTGCCTTAATTTCCGGAACTTTCTTATGATCTAAAGAATACCATGTTGATGTATCACTTAAGGAGTTATGGGATCACAAAATGCGCTGTAAAAAAACTTATTCATAATAAGAGTGAAATGATTTTCTCTAAGTGTGTAAAATAATTTGCGGTTGAGGGCAGATTCACGATAACGAGAGATCCCTAAACTATCAAAGAATCAAGTCATCATCTAGTTTTTTTCCAACCTTATTTATATGACAATTATCAGCATTGAGTTCAAGTTCTTGATCATTTATACTACTAATTGAGTACATTTACAGTCTTATTATGTCTTTATGCAAATCCGTTGCCATTTCTGAGGCCTTAAGTCAATTCTCTCTTTTTTTATTCTCTTATATTCATTGAATATTTTTAGGGATCTCTCTCGCGTGCATTAGTTTACAACAGTTTTTATATAAAAAATAAAAGTGAGGTAGCTTGCAGGCACAGCCGTCTACCTGGCATATTGCATGAACGCTATTCCATACCTTTATCGTCGCTTCAGTATTAAATAGGCGCGGTGACACGCCAAAAAACCACTACCGCCAGAAACAGTATCCCTTCTTGAAAAGGCTAAGATAATACTTTACACTTCCAGAAGTCTACCAGTAAAATCCTACAATCTATCTAAAATAAAATACCTCATTAATTATATAACAAGAAAAATAAAGAAAAAGACCCGCACTATAGATACGTGGGCGCCGATGGAATGTGCTATAGTTTAAATGAGGCTGCGCAGGAGTAAACCGGTCGACGCTCGCCCTCGCAACTTCGGGGAAAGGCAGCCATGATTTATAACTAAAATTAAAACTTGCACGGCGACCCGGTGGAAATGAGTTCACCCGTTTTTCAACATTGATCGCCATTATCGATAATTTGACGTGTGTTTTTCAGATAATGACACAGGGATTGTGGTATGAGAATCTCGTAATTAGAGCGTGCGAATGTTTATTTTAAAATGTTTACCAATGGATGAAGTTCTTCGGTTAGGTATATGTTTTAACAATAATACTTATGTGTGTAATTATAATTCACATCTAGTGGCAGTTAAATGCTTACAATAATATATTGGCAAGTATATTAGGTAATGCGGTGGTGCCTACGCCCGCAAGCTCCGACACTGGAGCTCTACCATCAGTACCACCACCTGATGGAAAATGGGAACTCTACATTTGCAACATTATAGGAGTTAAAAGCGCTGACAGCCCCTTATTGTTCTGATGCCAGTTGAGGCACTCCTTCCATTAAATTCAAGCATATCGGCAAAAGATATTAATGATACTTATATAATGTTAATAATAATAGTAGGCATTGGAAGTGGTAACGTATCTCCATTTTCCAATCGAGAATTTTCATTTGTTAGTTATTGTTTCATCTAATTATTATTTGACTTTAAATGTGAATTGTGCGCTGGTTCGCTACCTGCTTATGACAATAGAGTGGCAAACAAGTGGCAACAAAGTGGACCCTGAATAGTAAAATTATTTAAAAATAAAAAAAAACCGCCTTCAAAAAAACTTAAAAACTGAATAGACAAAAAACTCTAAAAAGCGAAAAATAAACTCAATTATATCATTTCATTTTAAGGGAATAAACATGTAACCTATTAATTATAATAAGACAATTACTTTAATATGGGTTACGTACCTACCACCTCATAGGTTTGAAGTCGGTGCCAAGCCAATAGTGCGGCCTCTAGAACTGATGATAAAGACTATAGATAGTAGTAGTAGTAGTTAAAATACCTACCTACTTTTACTGTAATACTTAATACTAATAATTAACTATTATTAGACAATACGCTATTATTAGTATTAAGTATTACAGTAATAGCAGGTAGGTATTTTAACTACTACGACTACTATCTATAGTCTTTATCATCAGTTCTAGAGGTGTGTACGAGTAATGGCGGCTTTTCTAGAATAGCAAAGAAACGAAACTAGCTATTTAATTCTAATAGCGATTTCGAAAACTATCTATTCCAATAGCTGGTTTTTAGGCAGTCAAGCATAAGGCTAGTTCAAAGTGTAGTGATAAAACCGGCTATTAAGATAGATAGTTTTGTAATGTTTAAAAAACTCGCTGACCGCTACTGTATTGATAGATTGTTTGAATAGGTACTATGGCTCTTCCTTTATGACGCACAACATTGTTGTGGACATCTTCTGGGTAGGCTTTGTCCAGCAGTGGACATCTTTCGGCTGGAGCGATGTTGATGATGGTGATGGTGGTGGTTTTGATGATGTTGATAGAGGTGGTGAAGATGATGGGGTTGATGATAGACATGGTGATGATGGTGATGTTGATGGAGGTGATGATGAAGATGATGATGGTGATGACGGTGATAAAGATCATGACACGCATAATAATATGAACATCTCCTTTATCATCATCACTTTCATCATCATCACCTCCATCATCATCATCACCTCTATCATCATCACATACATCATCATCCCCTCCATCACCATCACTTCCATCATCACCCCTCCATCATCATCATCACCTCCATCATCATCGAATCAAACGGTCATCTCACACCGCTGGACTAACCGGGCCGTCAAAATGCTATGTGTCATGTGCTATGAAATTTGAGTATTTCCCTCGATTTCTCCAGGATCCCATCATCACATCTTGACATGGTGACAATGGGACTACCTGTGAGGTATACCCACCCCTTCAAACAAAAAACATGACCAAATTGGCGTTTTCGAACAATCGCGGTTTATAATAATAATAATGTTTTAAACAAACGTGTAACTATTATTAGTATCATTACAGTAAAAGTAGGTATTTAAACTAAGGTACCATATATAGTCTTCATCATCAGTTCCACTTCATCAAATTGTGCCTTCCGAAAGCAAACACACGGACCATTATATAATATCGAAAACCTTTCAAGTGTGCTATGAAATTTGAAGAGTTCCCTCGATTTCTCCAGGATCCCTTCATCACATTTTATCATGGTGACAATGGGCCCACCTGTGAGGTATACGGCCACAAGACACGAAACATTATAATTATAAAAAACATCGAAAATGTTTCAAGTGTGCTATGAAATTTGAAGAGTTCCCTCGATTTCGCCAGGATCCCATCATCACACATTGACATGGTTACAATGGGACCAACTGTGAGGCACACCCTTTCAAACAAAATTATCCAAATCGGTACAGGCGTTTTCTTTAATTATCGGTGAACATACATAAAAAAAAGAGATCCGGACGAATTGAGAACCCCCCCTTTTTTATTTGGAAGTCGGTTAAAAATGTTTTTCGCTTATGAAGACTAGTTCAATATATCTCTGTGCCAGAAGTTGTGGCGCCATACATTACCAGCGGAACACGTTAGTGCTATACAAACTTACCAAATAGCGGCGAGTCGATTGGATGATGCAATGGTGCTTGATGCTCTAGCTCCGTCACTGGATCTACATTCACATATGGCCCTGTAATTTCCGGCACAGAGGCATAACAGCTTAGGCCTCAGAAGTGGTAACGCATCTGCATTTTGACCTTGGTCTTTGGGTGGGTGTCTATAGGCTGCAGTCATCACTTAACATCAATGTGAACTGCATGCTTGTTAGCCACTTCCATTACATAAAAAAAAGCCAAAAGATGTCCATTGCTGAACCAATGTCTCCTCATAAGGGAGATATGCCATAATCGCTACGCTTGGCATGCAGATTAGCGATTGCAGTGGCGGTAGTTATTGTATTGCAATACTACCGCCCCATTGGAATGATTTGACCGCTATTGACGTTCTATTAACGGACACTAGTGGAAGAATTCTGTTTCAATAGAAGAAGATCATTCTGCTAGTGGGCGGTGAGGTCTTCACCAATGCTGCATCCTTAACACCAGTTTATTTTATGGCAGTAAAAAGTATTGTAGTTGGCATATTTTGTACTTTAATGGAGCTTTTTGATTGCCTCAATAGTACTTCGCTGGGTATCTCAGATTAGATCTCGGGTAAGTGCTATTAAGATATTTTATTTGACGGCCCGGTTAGTCCAGCGGTGTGAGACACCGTTTCATTTGCACCGGAACAAATATTTGTATGGCCTACAGATATTTGTTTCGGGTCTGGGTGTTTGTGTATGTGTTGTATGTGTACAACGGCACCCACGACACAGGTTTATACCTACTGTGGGGCTGTAGCGTATAGAGTGTAAGCGTATTTTATTTATTTTTCATATTTCTTCGGATGATTCCCTGTGCCACCCTAGGAGTTGCATGGTAAGAAATGCAACTGGTGGATCGTGGGTGATTGGCTGTATATTTAAGTGCATACATTTACCTCTGCCTACCGTTTCGGCGAACATGGCGTGAAGTTACGTTAATCGAAATTCTCAACGGTATGGTGGAATGAGGGCTTACCAGATGAGCACTCTAAACTGGTCACGATCTGCGTTTATACAGCCACTTTCAAAAATTAATTGTGTTGTGAAAATAAACTGGATCATGTTACTGTTTTTAATAAAGCAAAGTACAAGAAGGGCATTAAAAGGTATGTTAAAAGGTAAATTTAAAAGAATTGTTGTGTCTGTGTGTAAAGTCAGTATACATACTATAATTTTACGTTATAAAGTTATAAGAAACATGCGTCACAAGCTGAATGCTGAAGCCGATCGTGCCTCTCTCTCGCACCGATAGTATCTCACTTGCACGCTAGGCTCAGACGGAACGTGACACTTTTTCATGCGTAGTCGGCGTTCACTGATTTATAAGATGTTATCTTACAAAAACTTACAGTTAAAGGATATTAATAATCAACATTTTCAATTCATTTCATCCAAAAACTAGATATGATGAAGAAAAAAAAACTTATTTTTCGACGTCAAAGTTATTCACTTAGCAGAGTTTCAAGTGTGCATCCACTACTGAGAAGAACTCCGCTTCCAAACAAATACTGTACTTTTACTCTTTTAAAAGAGTAAGCTTAGACATACGGTCGATGTCAACATTTATCCGTTAAATGCCTGTTGTACTGTATTGCATTAATTTTTACTGGTGGTAGAGTTTCAGTATAGAAGATAAGATAAGAATACCTTTATTATATACATAAAAGGATACATCAATAAAAAACAATAGAAAATGCACAATAGGCGGCCTTATCGCTCAAAGCGATCTCTACCAGACAACCTAACTGTAGATAAATTTAACAACTAAAGAGAAAGGGGTGTGCATATTTAGAAAATAATAAGAATCCTGAACGCAAAACGTCACAATAACATATTTAGGAATACATCCTACATCAGAAGCTCGAGGACGTAGCATTACCGCATTACCGCATTACCGCATTACAAACGATAGTGTTCAGTACTTTCGTGTTCCGGTTAGATGGTAATGTATGGCCCCGTAATAACTATCACAGAGACATAACAACTAACGTCTCGGGGATGGCGAAGCATCTGAATGTTGATCTCTGGTTTTTACGTAGATGTCTATAGGCGGCAGTTATCACTTAACATCAATGTGAGCTGCATGCTTGTTTGCCACCTCACATAAAAAAGACGCCTCATGAATGCCCATTATTATGCTACAAATGACTACATTTTGGAAAAATCCAAACACCACTTACTCCATGACCCAGGATCGAACTCGGTACTCTATAGATAGTACTCTAGACCCACCGAGGCAGCTAAAATGTCTTAAAATTATGCTCTTGTACTACTGGTATTACACTTTACACAGAATCATCCCATGTCATCGAAACCGTTTCACTCCATATATTTTTCACCGAATCTCCCAATTCTGTTGAAAAACGTATCAGTAACGTGTTAATTAAGATACTTGATGTAGAAAGTACTTTACCTCGCACTTTGAACTTGTGGCAAGATTGCATTTTCATTAAGGAGTCACGAAGCGGTTTTTTGGAAATGGTGCAGGTTTGCGATGCCGAGGTTGACACATATGGGCCATGTGATCCAATGTTGGCAATATTATCCAAGGTTGGCCATGTACACCAATGTTGGTCCATCAAGTCAAATGTTGGTGTTTTTAAGGGATTTAAAATGACATAATTGACAAGTAAATGCAATCATGTTTATTCGAAAAAGCTTGCCCGCCGGCATCTGTTGTTTATTTTTTTCGAGATATCACTTCGGCCAATTAACTTAGAAGTTTAATGATCGCGGCTTGTTAAAAGTTTTGCGAGGAGATGGAAATGCGTGTTATTTAACCGCTTTTCTTAATGTTGTTTTAATAACATGTTTGATATCGGTTGAGGGTATTTTAGCGGTATCTTCTATAAAACTATATTTTACTTACTGTTCAAATAAAATGGAATAACCATGTACGTGTATTGACGCCATAATTTCTTGAAAATTTTGGACTAAAGCAAAATGTTTTTAAAAGCTTTGCAGGTATTTAACTTTACCTCATTGTATTCAGAAACATAAATGTATCACTGATTACTATAAAATATAGTTATAACAATTAAATAATAATTTACTTATAAAATAAGTTTGCAGTGATTTTTCGCGGACATAAATAAATAATCATATAGGTGAAAGAGGACCCAGAGAGCGTAGACACTATTGTAAATTGTAAATAGTTCTTATTATTTAAACATAATTCCACTTGAAAGACGTCTACTGTGGAACAAAAGCCTTCCTCAAAGATTGTTAAAATGAACGATCTTGGCTCGCCCTTATGCAACGATTGCCCGCGAGTTTCACCAGGTCGTCGGTCCATCTCGTAGGGGATCTACACTTCGTCTTCCGGTCTCCTGAAGAACTCTTCTGCACCCCAACGGTCGTCGGTTCTTTGAGCTGTGTGTCCTGCACAATGTTAACTATATTGTAATTTAAAAAAATATAGTACAATTGGTACTTTTGAATAAAAATAACAAAATAACTTATTTTCCCAAAAAAAGAAACTACCTACCCACCATAATAATAAATAAATAAAATAAAAAAAAAAACATTTAATCCAAACATGGTTTGTTCTATCTGTTGATAATAGAACTATGAACTCTAAGGTATTTTAACCCGCAAGCGAACTTTAGAATTGAAAGAGCCAATCAATCAGCAAAACACTCAGGTCAGCGTTGTGTCGGTAAGATAAGTCTGAACAAGATAGCCGACGCAGGCGAACCCATTGTGCAATACTATTTATGTGACCTAACCACTCAGTTCTTTACTATTTACCTATAGTTAACCTGGTGACTAGTATTTCATTTGATAACGATTATTACTGCATTGGTGTAAATAGTTTTTCTATTAACGCATTGTAAGTCATCAATTTTGATGTGATGATAAAATGGATAATAATATAATTCTTAGAACATATACCTACTTAACATATGCTTAATTGGACATTTTATAGACTTAGCAAAAAATGTCTAAATATATTGTCTAAACTTAATAAAAAATAAAATGTCTAAGTATATTGTCACTTTGGCTATTCTGTTGTTTTGAATTTTAATCTAATTTTCTTACAAATCGTGTTTGCTTAACAATAACAGCAAAACAAAACAACAAAATTAACATGTTATATCATAGAACTACCCTATGTTATAATATATTACTTAAGTATTTGTTAGTTAATAAGAATCTTGTTCAAATAGTGCGATGAGAGGCTGGTGACCTGTATCACAAGTAAGACTTTGTCTCACTTATTTCAGGCACCAGTCCTCTTCAAGGTGATGACGACTATATAAAGAATTGTTTTCGTAACTCACAAGTTTGTAAAACCTTGGTAACGAGGCAAATAAATCAATTTTTTTTTTCAAAGAGGAAATTTTCCTCCATACATTGCTTTGTTATGCCCCCAGAGGGCTTGATTTTATCCGATATGCGAATCTGCCGCCAAATGTTATTGTTCAGCACTATCGTGCTCCGGTTAGATGGTAATGTATGGCCCCGTCATCACTATCACGGAGACACAACCTCTCAGGGGTGGCAACGCATCTGCATTTTGACCTCTGGTTTTTGTGTAAATGTCTATAGGCTGCAGTCATCACTTAGTCCTTGTAACATAAAAAAATCTTTGAACTTTGAAGGTCATTAGTTCGTCCTTTACAAAAAATATACTTACACAAATTCAGACAATCTTGGGCTTACTTGCCTAACAGTTTGCTTTGCTTAGATTGCACTTATCGTGCAATTATAGTCCCTTATCAAATGTCGTAGTACCCTGCCGGCCGGGTACGGGTTGGAGTGGGCGAGTCGATTACGCTGTCAGCAAACTGCCACTTTGTCAAAATTATTGCCGGACAATCCAGAGCAGGCTGCGGGTTAAGTTTTTTTTTTGTATATTATGGCATCGCTATTACGCATATTGCCAGTGTCAAGTAAAACGATATTTCGTATTCATATTAAGCAGCGTAAAAGTTAGAGTCAGTCGGTCAATTATCAGTCAGTCAGCCAGAGTCACAGTCAGTAATTAGAGTAAAGCGATGGCTACTTGACCAGAATATTTACAATGAAGTTTTGGAGGCAAACTGAAAAGCCGTGTTTTCGCACTGTTATTATATTTCACTATACACGGGCACTGTAATAAACCTATATCAAACAAAATGCCATCAACTTTATTTAATATTACTCAAAAATACACCAAGAAAATGAAATAAAATAAGAGCACTACACGCCTTTATCAAGGTTGAGCCAAAAACCCTAGATCATTATTTAGTCCTCCTATTTACACAAATTCAGACAATCTTGGGTTTACTTGCCTAACAGTTGGCTTTGCTTAGATACTTATCGTGCAATTATAGTCCCTTATCAATTGTCGTAGTAACCTGCCGGCCGGGCACGGGTTGGAGTGGGCGAGTCGATTACGCTGTCAGCAAACTGCCACTTTGTCAAAATTATTGCCGGACAATCCAGATCTGGCTGTGGGTTAAGTTTCTGCGTGTAAAATATAACGTTTTGTGAGATACGATCTGTTTATTTATCCAGGGTTATTTGTAATTAGCGCATCACTTTTTGCAGGCAGACTCTCCACATCAACCCCGAAAACATTGAACCTAAAATTTATAGTTTTTAAATTTAAGTTTTCTTACACCTTAAGTCTCAGGATTGGTAACGCATCTGCTTTTTGACCTCTGGTTTATCTGTGGGTGTCTATAGGCTGCAGTCATCACTTCACATCAATGTGAGTTGCATGCTTGTTTGCCACTTTCATAAGATAAAAAAAAGAACGCTAAAGAAACTCGTAGTTTCTGAGATTTTGTGATCTGTGAATGACCTTCCGCTTTCATAATAGACATAATTATTAAGTTAAAGATTCGTTTTATCATTTGCTATAATCAGTTTACACTACAGGATCTCATATCAATTCTACTTACTATCTTTTTCACATAAATTATGGTTTTATCTAAAGAATTATCGTTTGCACCAAATTGATAGTTCTATTGATACTTAGAAGGTATCGAGTCAATAATACAGAGACAAGTTGACCCACAGAGGTTACGTAGGTGGTGAATATGCATCTTGTTTTAGTAAATCACACACTATTAACCTTTACTTGTAGGTAAGGTAATGTGACGTAATTACGACATTTTAGTATTTATTTATTTCCTTTGTGAATTTAATATGTAGGTATGTGAGTCTTATAAGGTAAGTTGATTTTGTATATTTAATACGATTTTGAGGAAATGTAAAATGTATAAAATGAGGAAATATTCGGAACACGAAGAACTATAACTACACCAGAGTGGGCTAGTTATAGTTTATGCTGATTATAGTAACTAACACTTAATTGAATAATATGATTAATATGTATATCAATTACGTAAAACACCAAGAATTCGAAAGGACGAAGAGTCACCCTAAATAGGTACTTTAATTTAAAATTATCAATAGTATCAGAATAATTTTATTTTGGGTCGAGGAGTAACAAAACTATAAAGTTTATTGTTATTCGCATGTTTTTAAATACATTGAGTGGGTTAACCACGTGAGATAATTTATGAACTGTTGAACGGTATAACTAATTGACAGCTAGGCTCGCGTAGGTGATCTTGGAATTTCAAATATTACGAGTTAACAAGTAAAACTAATGTTTTTACTATGGATTTGTAAATATTCCATGCATGCGGATTATATAATTCCCTGATTGTGCTTCTTAACGACTTCGGGGATTCGGTTTCTAAATGGAATAGGTATGGAGCTGTATGAAAGCGCTGTTACCTATTTATGCCGGCTACAAACCAAACTTTTTATTTGTTCTTATTTGGGCTTGCGCAAGCCAATAATGACAGTTGTTGTATCACTACATTACACTTATAATGTCACGAAGTGGCGATCAACATACAGTTTACATTGATGGTAAATTTAACTGTAGCCTAGAAATATCTACATCAAACCAGCGATTTAAATGTAGATGCGTTACCACTCCTGAGGCCTAAGGTGTTATGCTACTGTGCCGGCAAGTACAGAGCTACCTAACCGAAACCGCGATAGCGCTGAACACTACTACTGAGCGTCAAGTACATTAGCTAATGCTATGGTACCTACACTCTCTAGCTCCGTTACTGAATCTCTACCACCACTAAAATAGTACTTATGCAAACCTTTTGTGTTTTTTTTATGTAATAAAAGTGGCAAACAAAATAACAGTTCACATTGATGTTAAGTGATGACTGCAGCCCACACAATGACCAGAGGTCAAAATGCAGATGCGCTGCCACTCCTGAGGCATTAGGGGTTATGCCTCTGTGCCGGATATTACAGAGCCGTACATAACCACCTGACCGGGACACGATAGTGCTGAACATTTCCATTTAGCGACCAGTATATTAGGTAATGCGGTGGTACATGCGCCCGCGAGCTCCGTCACTGGAGCTCTACCACCAGTAGAAAGTTTGTGCAGACAAAACGTACGGTGAGTCGACATTCGGCTGATAAATGATTTTTATTCACAATAGAAACCTCTGCATGTAAGTAATCTATGCCGATACTCCAATTGCGGGGACAGGGCTGGTTATGTTATAATAAGAGTAATACAGTGGTGGGTGCGGGCTAGCTGTTCGGGTCACTGGAAAGTGGCGGCTCAGTAACTTGTGCCCGACTTAAAGAGAGCAAGCGGATATTTGCTCGATGTGTTCAACTTATACAGAGATTGATATTAATATATTTACTAGCTGACCCGGCAAACGTCGTTCTGCCGTACAATAAATGTTACAGCCATTGAAAAATATTAAAAAAAGGTCATCAATGTGAGCAATGCGTATGAATTAAAATAATTTTCATGCAGGTTTTTTTTTCGATAATTTCTAAGATAATAGTAATATGCATTTTATTGTAAGGTGTATTAAGAAATTTGAGGTTAGGACCCCACTGCAGAATCATTTCGTTCATCCAGATATGATGAAAACTTAATTTTTACGTTTAATTATAATCTAGAGATTCTAGAGAATTGGTATATATCTACTAGGTTGTCAATCAGCGCCATAGGGGCAGCCAAGTGCGCATTGGCAGCCGTGATTTTTCAGTTTTTATACGTATTAAATTAGACCATTATTTATTGAAAAAACAAGCAAAAAAAATTTTCCAAAAAAAAACTTGCGTCCATATTTTACAGACGCGGCGGGGGATTACTAATATTTTTTTTGTAACACTAACATTTATACTCAATAATATACACGATAACTCCTTCCAATAATCACTTCGACAGGCACCTATATCCCAACCCTGGACCAATCGCTCATCGGATTCCGCTCCCGATCGTAATTATCGATAGAACAACACTAATTGTGAGGGCGATATCGCTCGGCTATCGCTGCGGTGACAACGATGCGGACATTGTGCGGATATCGCATTGATATACAAAAAAACCATCAATGGGATATCGTTTAGATTTGCGATAACGATGTTTAAGGCTTACTTATTAGATATCAGTTTCAGTTGTTTTATTAATATGATGTGTCAAATATTGTGGCATATTTAAGTGACTTAGGAGAAAACGTGTGCTTTTATTTCGGATTTATCTTAAATAATCAATATTCTTTTTAATTAGGCCCAGCAGTGAAATGGATATAAATTATGCAGGCTAATTATGTATGGTGAAGCACACTTTACTGTTTACAGGATTGAAGAATCTACTCGAGGCGATTATTTACACAGAAACCGGAGGTCAAAATGCAGATGCGTTGTCTCCTCCCCTGAATGTTATTTTGTCTTTTTGATAGTTTTTATCGATCCATAACCAGAATACGATAATGTAAAATATTAGCATTTTGTGGCAGATAGATTGCTAACAACATTTTTAAATTTATGTAAATACTAAGGAGAGAGTATAATGGAAAGGAAAAATTGATGTCAAGCGGGACTTGCACCCACTGGGATCACAGTCCAGACCAGTCGCTCTACTTCTTAGTAAATAATAGGTTGGGGGAAAAGTCTTTTCGCATTATAGTATGTATGAACTTGTAATAAAATCTCTTTGGCTGTAGTATTTGTATCTGGCTGGTTTTGGTATCATTGAAAGTTAAAATTGAAAAGAACATGATTCCAAGTTCAAATTAGGCAAATGTGTGATTTTCATTTGTTTTTCGTACTGTCACGATGAGTGAATCTAATGAAGAAATTCTATACATTTTAAAATTTTGCTACAAAAAAAAAAATGCAACGCAAGCCGCGAAAAAAATTTGCGATGTTTATGGACCTAGTGCAGTGTCTGTGAGAGTAGCACAAATTTGGTTTAAGCGTTTTCAATCCGGAAATTTTGATCTCAAAGATGCACCTCGCTCTGGTCGCCCTATTACGGATAAAATGGATGCCATTTTTGAAAAAGTGGAGCAAGATCGACATATTAGTAGTTACGACGTAGCTGAAGAACTGAGAATTGATCACAAAACAGTTTTGGCGCATTTGAAAAAAGCTGGGTACAAAAAAAAGCTCGATATTTGGGTACCTCACGAGCTCACTGAAAGAAACCTAATGAACCGTGTACTCATTTGTGATTCTTTATTACGACGTAATGAAACCGAATCATTTTTGAAGAAGCTGATAACTGGTGATGAAAAGTGGATCACGTACAACAAGAACGTGCGAAAAAGGTCGTGGTCAAAGGCCGGTCAGGCTTCACAGACTGTAGCGAAACCCGGGTTAACTCGCAATAAGGTGTGTGGTGGGATTGGAAGGGCATTATTCATTATGAGCTATTACCACCAGGCAGGACTATCGATTCTGTACTCTACTGCGAACAACTGATGAGATTAAAGCAAGAAGTTGAGAGAAAGCGGCCGGAATTGATCAACAGAAGGGGTGTGGTGTTTCATCATGATAACGCTAGACCTCACACATCTATAGCCACTCAGCAAAAATTAAGAGAGTTTGGCTGGGAGGTGTTAATGCATCCGCCGTATAGTCCTGACCTTGCACCTTCAGATTTCCACCTGTTTCGGTCTCTTCAGAATTCTTTATGCAATGTTAGGTTAACATCACGAGAGTACTGACTGCCAAATCCACTTGTCGCGGTATTTTGATGAGAAGTCCCAAAATTTTTATAGCAATGGGATCATGCCCCTACCTACAAGATGGCAAAAGGTTATCGAACAAAATGGTGCATACATACTTTAGTTAAATTTAAATAAACTACATTAAAAAATGTTTGGAATTATATTAAAAAATGCGAAGAAACTTTTTCCCCAACCTAATATATCGAAAAAGTTGAAGGACTTCGATAACTCAGAAGATAATAAAAGGGTATGTTGTTATTGCATGTTATTGCGAAAAATCTCATAAAATAAACAATATATGACCAATTGTCAAAAATTGTGGTCACCCCACTAGCTTTCATCGGCTCAGCCCAACAGTGGCTCCGGCTTTCATTTATAATATTATACGCAACATGCGTTTTCGTTGTTAATGTTGTTATACGTATCGTAGGTACATACGTTGATCGGTGGTCGCTACCGCAGGAAATAGAGTGGCTATTATTCTACAAGAAATGGTTTTATAATTTCGTACCACTTTATATGGAATTGATGAATCTGGTTTTATATGTTTTCGCGGTGAAACGGTCGTCCATTCATCACGTGACGTTTTTTTTAGCAATTTTTGAACCCTCTGTCTCGTGGTATTCAATCAAAAATTAAATCAAATTAATTTTTTTTTATTAACAACTGTTAAGTCGAGACGTCGAGTTCTCAAACTAATGCCGAAATCATGCACCATTTTTAGGTAAAAATAGAGCACTCAACCAAAAAATAAGTACACGTGAAGTCAATTCACCTGCCTACCTCTTGTGATGTTTTTTAAATTATTTTCCGACTTCTCCTTTTCCAAACCTCTAGCGATTAATGGATGACCCTGACATTGCGGGTTAACTGTGACAAAATTTAAAAACCCTTACGTATTCACCGCATTTCGCGAACTTCACACATTGTGAAATGCGGTGATGCCTACAGCCGCGAGCTTGACACTGGAGCTTTACTACTAGTAAAAAAGTTTTCTCCTTGTAAAGCTATTAAAACTTTTATTATATGCTTCCTGTATACCTTCATAAGGCCTACATAAATATGTAACATTATACAAAGTATAAAAAATCTTCTAAGTACTTAGTGTGCCAATAAATATCAACATGATTACTAACAGAATATGTCATGATATTACCTCAACGATTTTGATACATTATTTTGCATCTGATCATACAACAATACCATTACAGCAGAATGTTGTCATCGCAACAACAAACCGTCATTACATGTTACGTGCGGTGGACGATGTTAAAAAAAATAAGATCGATCAAGTGGACGGGGCGTGCAAGATGTAGAGTTCCGCAGAAAAAAACATTCTTAGACATTCATTTTGAATATCAACCCGATGTTTCGGTCGATTTTCAGCTTCCGTGGTCTCGGGCAGACTGAGGTGAGTGAGGTGACATTTAATTTTGTCGGAAGTTCGGAACCCTAAAAAGTACGGTAAAAAAACGAAAATGTGTATTTCACTGAAGCGCGTATGGCCCCGCCACTGGTGTACATCTGAAGCGATGGGTGACCGCTAGTGGCAAATTAAAAATGCGCGTGCTACGGAGGGCACGTTATGTCGTCGGTCCCGATTGCTATCGATAGATAGCACTCTTCAAACCTTGTCGGAGGCCTTATCGCCATCGGGCGGTTTGAAAACATCCGACAGCGGGTTGGCCACTAACTCTTATCTCCACCAGTCCGCATTGGAGCAGCATGGTGGAGTAAGCTCCAGGCCTCCTCCCAAGAAGGCGAGAGACTCGTGCCCAGCAGTGGGACGTATCAAGAGTTGCCATTATAATTCATCGAACGAAAGGCATAGGGAAAAACCACAATACCATTTACATACCTATTTCCAGACATTAGCTAAGTTTGACAACCATATCGTGACAATATTGACGACCCGGTTGGTCCAGCGGTGTGAGATAACCGTTTGATTCGAAGGGTCGCGGGTTCGATCCCCGCACCATGACAAATATTTGTATGGCCTACAGATATTTGTTTCGGGTCTGGGTGTTTGTGTATGTGTTGTATGTGTACAACGGTACCCACGACACAGGTTTATACCTAATGTGGGGCTGTGAATGTAAGCGTATTTTATTTTATTTATTTTTATAATATTAACTGCCTCAGTAGCGTAGTGGTAGCAGGCCACTACTATTACGCTGGAGGTCCTGGGTTCGATTCCCGGGTCGGGGGATATTAGAGATAACGGTCTAAAATCCTTTATCTCTGCTTCTATTGGGATTTTTCCATTTTCTGGAAGTTTCCCAGTACCCCGGAGTTTAGTAATGTGCCCGGAGATGGCAACAGGTTCGCCACCTGTTACATGGGCCAAAACGTAACCGGCGAGTCGTGGGTGTTTGCATGTATGAATAAATGCATGCATTTACCTCTGCCTACCCCTTCGGGGAGTACAGGCGTGAAGTTACGTATGATATTAACTTTAACTAAGTAAGCCCATATTGACATTTTCCAATGGATCCCTAATCCGGCAGTCCACTCCGCAACCGGTTACGTGGTTTGATGTGATTTCACGAAATAACCGCCATTTGGATCGACTTCCGCGTTACATTGTTTATTGCTGGTAATTAATGACAAATGGAGTAAGAAACGTAGTGGATGGATTTATATGTTATCGTAATATCCTCGGCATCAGTAACAACATCAACGTACTTATGAAACGTAAACATATCTAGGAATTTCCTCAGTAGCCTAGTAGTGTCGCGCCACGTAAAAAGAACGCTGGAAGAAAGTAGAAGGGATGTGTTCGCGCATCGGTACACTCGCGCACGAAAGTACTAGCCCTATTGGTTTATTTTTGATCTAGCTTTCGCTTGCGGTTTCGTGTATTGGTAGGCAGATTGAAAACGCCGCACCTCATACCACCAAATAGATCGATAAATCGTCTACTGCGCAGCTTGACCGCCAGCGTTCTTTTTACCTGGCGCGACCTATAGCAGGCCACTGCTATGCTGGGGCCATATACTGCGCTGGGGCCTGGGTTTTATGCCCGGGTCGGGGGCTATCAGAGATAACGATGAAATTGTGAAATTCTTTATCTCTGGTTCTATTGGGATTATTCCGTTTTCTTTAAGTTGCCCAGTATCTAGGCGTTTGGTAATGTGCCTGGTGATGTCAATCTCGCCTGTTACACGAGCCAAAACGTGACCAGCGTGTCGTGGGTATCGTGGTTTGCTAGTATGCTGGAATGCATGCATTTACCTATGCCTACCCGTTCGGGGATTGCAGGCGTGAAGTTACGTTACGTTATCTAGGAACTATGAAGTCCTGGGGCCATATCACCATCTCTTATAACAGTCTTATTGCAATCTTACCTTTTGCACGATCATCGATATTATACCAATAAAAAATGTAGTCATAAAAATGTTTTTTTTTATGTAATGAAAGTGACAAACAAGCTTGCAGTTCACATTGATGTTAAGTGATGACTGCAGCCTATAGACACTTACACAAAGACCAGAGGTCAAAATGGAGATGCGTTATCATTCCTGAGGCCTAAGGTGTTATGTCTCTGTGCCGGAAATTACAGGGCCATACATCTTTACAAGTTCTTAAATCCTGCATTTGTTTAAGTGTTTATTAACTGAGTTTACCATTTCCGCGGTTAGGTAGAGTCATAGGTAGTACTTTCTAAGTGCTTGGCTCGACCGCTGAGTTTCCGTAGGACGTGCAGATTGCATTCAGTGGCAGCGGGTGATGCATTCGTTACGTTGTAATTTTTTTTTTTTTAATGTTATGGAAGTGGCAAACAAGCATGCAGTTCACATTGATGTTAAGTGATGAATGATGCCTATAGACACCCACAGAAAGACCAAGGTCAAAATGCAGATGCGTTGCCACTCCTGAGGCCTAAGGTGTTATGCCACTGTGCCGGAAATTACAGGGCCGTACATTACCACCTGACCGGAACACGATAGTGCTGAACACTACCATTTAGCGGCAAGTATATTAGGTAATGCGGTGGTGCCTACGCCCGCGAGCTCCGTCACTGGAGCTCTACCACCAGTAAAATTAATCGACAGACGTCCATTTTTTTGGTGGTAGAGTACCAGTGCCATCTGCGGGCCAAATGGTAGCATTCAGCATTATTTAAGGCCTCAGTGGCAACGTATCTAAACATTGTAATCTTTGGTTTCTTTTTTATGTTTATAGGCTGCAGTATTTATTTACTATCAATGTGAACTGTATGCTTGTTTGCCATTTCATCACTTAAAAAAGTTAGGTACTTAGTCTGTCAATCTACAAAAAAAGCATCTCTCTCAATAACCGCCCGGGTGATCCGTTATTAAGATACATACCTATATATTATTTAAAGAAAAATGGAAAGAAAATTTGACTTCAGGCGAGACTCGTACTCGCGGTCACTGGGAATCTAGTCCAGCCGCTCTTCCAACTGAGCTACCGAAGTCCTGCCCGATTTGTCCAATCTTTCCTTCACATTTATTGCATTGCCTTATGGTGGCAGCAGCGCCATCTATTGCCACACTATGCTAGTTAGGCAACCGATATAATAAACTTTGCAGTTTATTGAATATCGTAAAGAAGTCGCTTTTACCCTTAATAATTGTTTTTTTATATTAAAAGCGACTTCTTTACGATATTCAATAAACTGCAAAGTTTATTTTAACGGTTGCCTAACTAGCATAGTGTAGCAATAGATGGCGCTGCTGTCACCATAAGGGGCCGTAAAGTATTACGTAAGCAGATTTATTACAATTCTTTACCCCCCCATCCCCCTTGTCAGCAAAAGTAAGCAAAGCTCTTATCCCTTCCCCCCATGCTTACGTAAACATTTTTCAATTAATGTATTGTTTTTAAGGGTTCCGTACCTTAAATGGAAAAAAGGAACCCTTATAGGATCACTCGTGCGTCTGTCTGTCTGTCTGTCTGTCTGTCCGTCTGTCACAGCCAATTTGCTCCGAAACTACTCGACCAATTGAGTTGAAATTTGATGAATATAATATATGTAAATTGGTGACCCAAAGATGAACACGTCAAGTAAAAGAATAAATTTTAAACAGGGGGGCCACTTGCGGGGGTAAAACAGAAAAATTAAAAAAAAAAAAACGTAAACTGTGTCGTTCGACATATCAAATATAATTTTTCCATAAACAAATTTGAAGTTCTTTAAGAAAAACGACGAAAATTGACCATTCCCCCCTATCTCCGAAACTATTGAACTAAAAATTTTGAAAAAAATGTGGAAAATAGTTCTTTGCCTATAGATTACTGGAAAACCTATAAGAAGTATGTACGGAACCCTCACCACGCGAGTCGAAGTCGCACTTCTCCGGTTTTTTAATATTATAATTATAATGCTATAATTATTTTTTATTTTTTAAATTATAATTATAGAATTATAATTTAAAAAATAACAAAATAGATTTAGGATAGAGATAAGATTTTGCTGTTACCGTAATAAGTTAATAACTACCGATGACGTCATCATCATCTAGACTCCCCTACCCCCCATGTCATCCAAAATAAGCAGAGCAAAGACCCCCCCGCTCCCCCATAGTGCTCAGTAATTCTTGAACGGCCCCTAAGGCAATGCAATAAATGTGAAGGAAAGATTTGACAAATCGGGCAGGACTTCGGTAGCTTAGTTGGAAGAGCGGCTGGACTAGATTCCCAGTGGCCGCGAGTTCGAGTCTCGCCTGTCATTTTTTTTTTCAATTTTTTTAAAATAAAATATATAATTTACAAGCATGTGTTAATGCGAAATAATATAAAAAACAATTACATACCTATAAGTCGAATATAGTCAACAAAATTCATAATGGTATGTCCGTACGCTCGTGCCACAGAATCGGACCATTAGAAGCACATTTTACTACCGAAGCTTAGAACTAAATTAGCGCCGCTAAAATGGTGCTCTATAAACTATTGGCTAGTCTTTGGACGGCCGTAGTCGACTTAACCGACATCACCGAGCTATCGACGAGCGCAAAGAGCTCTAAGGCTAAATACTTCAGTAGCTGCCTACGGGAGACCCATATAATTTAGAATCTCGGCTTATGACGTTGGTGGGGAAGGTTATACAATTAGGAGGGTACAACTCTCTATTCTTCGGTGGGTTGGCGACCTAAATTTTTGCTGATATCAAAGGAGTGACAGACAAGCAGATGGCCCTCCTGAACGAACGCGGTTACCATCGACTATTAACAGTTGCAACATGGGGAGTTGCCAAACGCGTTGCCAGTCCTGAAGGATATAAGTATGATAGCTCAATGTAAGTGAACGATATTCTTTTTGAGCAAAATAAATGTCTTTAAACCTATAGTAGCTACCTACTCAGCTATACCCAAGTATTCATATTTGTTACGCCACGAAGTTGCTTTATAAAGTACTCCGGCAGTGACCTACGTAATTTACTGTAAAAAAAGAACTATTAATCGAATTGCAACATTTTCTAAAGTTTGCCAATTCCCTTATTGATCACTAACTGCAATGTCTGTTTTTATATGCTACAATGGTGGCAAACAAGCATGCATTTAACATTGATGTTCAGTGAATACTGAAGCACTATACTGTGGCTGAAGCCTGTAGACATTAATACTTAAACCAAAGGTCAAAATGCAGATGCCAGAATGCAGTTTCCAGCCCTGAATCTTTAGTTGTTTTGCCTCTGTGGTGGGATAGTTATTACTATTATATTGTTATGTTACTAGAAAAATAAATATGAAGTTCACGATTTTATTTAATGAAGACCGATTTAACTTCAATTCATAATATTAAGAAGCAACTTAACCCCAAAAATAACCGTACGGATAATCCGTTATTTACATCTGAGTTGAATATAGTTAACAAAATTCATAATGGTATGTCCGTACGCTCGTGCCACAGAATCGGACCATTAAAAGCACATTTATTACCGGAGCTTAGAACTAAATCAGCGCCGCTAAAATGCTGCTCTTAATATTATCTCCGCCCGGTTTTGTACTTCGTTTTTCAGCGCTGGATGTGTAAGCTTTGTCAATGATCATGTTTTCCAGCGTATTTAATTAATTCGAGCATAAATATAAACATTATCACATTTTTTTAAACATTTAAGTAATTTCGGTCACCGTCCTGTCTAGCTTTAGTCTTACCCCTTTATTGATAAACGTATTTTAGCTAAAGTATTGCTAATCTCTCCTTTGTCTTTTTCTATCCTGAACATTTGACAATGCAACTGACAAAGACAAATCATTCTATAGCTTAAAACGTATCTAATGTACGTTTATGAATAAGGGGGTTTATGAATAATTTATCTCTAGATGCCTTTGTGTAGGTATAATAAGCTTGCAAATTTCTAAGGATGCATAATTATTTGATTTTGGCCCAAGTGTATAATTTGCACATCAAAGTTCAAATTATAACATTATAGCTCCAGGTACTTAGTATCATTTAGTAACAAATGTATCAAATCGAAATACAATCAGTACATAAATATGAATTCAATGTTCAATAAATCAATGCGAGCGCAATTTTAATGCTGCAAAGTAACCGCGGCCGCGCACGCGCCGCTCCCGCCCGCCATCTTGTTTAATCTAGTGCCGTTGATCGCGGAAAAGCGCTCCAACCTTCAACGACCTTCGCTCTCCGACCGTTCTAACCGACCCGAAACGGACATAGCCTGCACGCTGATTTAATTTCGCACAACATTATAATCAGTCTTACACAAGCGCTATTTTCGCTTGGACACACCATCGACACTTACAACCTTCCATCTGAAACTAACGACTTGCCCCGTGTATTTCTGCTCTAGAAACACCGCTTATATTAAAGTAGGCTCCATAAATCGATCACACTACTCGATTTATTTCAAAGTGATACTTTGTCACCGACACAATATGGATTGAAATAATTTCGTTATGACATTGCGAGGTGACGGTAAGCGTGTTTTAGTTGATTTGAATATATCATTTGGTATTTTGTGAGGGAGTAAACCCACGTTTACGGAATAATATAATAATATGTAGAATGTAGACCACACACATTCTATGATGCATTTAGTTTGAGTTATATATTGTTCTTCCCACTTATGAAATATTTTTGGTTCTTTGTATACATAATATAAGTATTTCTTCGATTTCTGTGATATTATCTAAATATTTTAAAATGATATTAGAACCGGATTGATGCCAAATAAATAACTAAACGGGTTGACTAGCTCGCGGAACTGCTATTGTCTGAACGGTCCAAATCTACAACTACTAGGTACATTGACTGAACATTGAACTACTTACATTTTAGTCTAGAAACGGTTAAATAGAATCATAATCGTATATGATTGAAATCAAATAGTTCGAACGGTACAGGAAAAAGATCCCTACAAAAATGTGCTTCAAGAATTTTAAAATGCCTAAATTATTGCCAAGCACTGTAATAGATGTTCTCATACCTTCTATTATGTTACAGTAGAGAAACAAATTCCTTAAAATTTATATTATGAGGTTGGTATTAACCTTTTATTAAAGCCTCGAAGCCATAGACAAGACAGAATTGCTGGCAGCGGCAAGGATCATCACGACACCGCTCCGGGTGTCAGACGGTCCATTTTTCATCAGGCACGCTACCCGTTGGAAGAATATTTACTAGGTGCAAGATAACATACAGATCTTTGCCTGAAATCATTGAACGGTTAAGTAATGGCAGAATTAAGATTGAAGATATATGTAACTGTAAAATTGTATATTTTTTTTTTTTGAAATGAAAGTATTTATTAGATGAGTAATATTACAATCATACAAGTTCTTATATTTAAATAATATCAATAATAATATGCTCTAATAAAAATCAAAATAGACTGTAAAATTTGTTTCCGGGATTTACTATTACTAATAATAATTATGGAATGGATTTTTTTTAGTTGTATGATAAGCAACTTGAAATGGTGAAAAACTGCGTATATCCGATTTTAAGTTGCAATTGTGCTCTAAGTAGTAAAATCGACAGATTTATTTAGCCCTAAGGTTGGCTGGTAGAGAATACCATTAGGTATTAAGTTCGCCTTATGTACATTTATTATGTGCACAAAAGTCTAAATAAATAAAATAACATTATTATAAGTATACATAAGGTTGCTTATTACCTATATTTATAACCTTGCATTGAAACCTCGAAGCCATAGATAAGACAGAATCGCTGGCAGCGGCAAGGATGATCACGACACCGCTGCGGGTGCCAAACAGGTCCATTTTTCATCAAGCACGCTGCCCTTGCGACGAAACTGTACCTACTAGATGCAAGATAACATAGAGATCCCTGGTTTATTATTGTGCCGTAAATGCCGTTACTAATATTGAAGATTAATTATTGAATGCGAATGTGGAGGGTTGCAGAGGCCCAGGAAGACCAAGGCCTACCATGGCCAAAAGGTCGAGTACTGTCTGAGGTGGGGTCATGTCAATCGGTGTGCATGTATGAAGAATTTAATGAATGTAGAAGAAGCACGGGAGGTGTGTCAGGACCGGGTATCTGGTGCTCCTCACTCTCTGCATACTCCGTATGGGATTTCACGTCGATACATACATTTCTTTTTGCCTTGTAATGAATAGCTTGGAATGTTGAAGAACGGAGTATACTAATCCGACACTTTCAAGTGAATTCATGGGACTATCTTGCCTCAAATAGCTAAAAAATCTCTTATAATAAAATGGGGTAGGTATTTAACTTTCCATCAAAGCCTCGAAGCCATACATAATCACAAGGTTCATCACGACACCGCTCCGGGTGTCAGACGGTCCATTTTTCATCAGGCACGCTGCGCGTGCGCCGAAGATTTACTAGGTCCAAGATAACAGAGATCTGAGATCTCCGGTAGAAATCATTGTGCGGTTAAGGGCAAAATAGAGATTATAGATTTGTATAAAATAAACTGCTGTTTATAGAGTGATCTGTTACTAATTACACAATGGATTTCAGTAATTCATGATATTTTGGAGTGCTGACTTGATGGTATCAGAAAAAAATCCTTTTTAGGGTTCCGTAGTAAACAAGGAACCCTTATAGTTTCGCCATGTCCGTCTGTCTGTCTGTCTGTCTGTTTGTCTGTCCGTCCGCGGTTTAGCGCAAAAACTATAAGTACTAGAGACTTGAAATTTGGAAATAAAAACATGACAAAATATATATTTTGGGTAACCTCGCCTACATGTAACTCGCAGATATTATTTTTATTTTTTTTCCATATAGTGTGTAGTATCGTTGGATAGGTTTTTAAAAAATAGTATGGGTGTCCGAACATCATTTTTCGATTTAGTTAACTGTTTGTGACTTATTAAGCTTTAAAAAAAAATTTTGTGCAAATTTTCATTCGACTCAAGTGTCCCCCCCTATAAACTAAACGGTTGTTGTTAGAAATTCAAACGTTACGGCAATAGTAGCTTTATAGTATATATAACGAAATTAAAAGGAAAACTATCACACTTAAGTTGGCCTTGCAAGTTTGCGAGTAATAGTCGATCAAATGTACTACTCGAAAATTTCGAAGAAGTCCTTACAAAATATTTTTTTTATTTCATCTTTTACTCTGTAACTACGGAACCCTACACTGCGCGTGGCCCGACATGCACCCGACATTGACCGGTTTTTGTACATCTATACATCTATACAAATAAACAAATTTGGAGTGTCTGTTTGTAATATTAAAATAACCGCTTTTTACTAAATGCATATGAGTCTATACACGGTACATACTCGTATTAGGTTGGGGAAAAAGTGTCTTCGCAGTTTTTAAGATAATTCAAAACATTTTTTAATATAGTTTATTTAAATTTAACTAAAGTATGTATGTACCATTTTGTTCGATAACCTTTTGCCATCTTGTAGGTAGGGACATGATCCCATTGCTATAAAAAATTTGGGGCTTCTCATCAAAATACCGCGACAAGTGGATTTGGCAGTCCTCTCGTGATGTTAACCTAACACTGCATAAAGAATTCTGAAGAGACCGAAACAGGTGGAAATCTGAAGGTGCAAGGTCAGGACTATACGGCGGATGCATTAACACCTCCCAGCCAAACTCTCTTAATTTTTGCTGAGTGGCTATAGATGTGTGAGGTCTAGCGTTCATTCCGGCCGCTTTCTCTCAACTTCTTCCTTTAATCTCATCAGTTGTTCGCAGTAGAGTACAGAATCGATAGTCCTGCCTGGTGGTAATAGCTCATAATGAATAATGCCCTTCCAATCCCACCACACACACAACATCACCTTATTGCGAGTTAACCCGGGTTTCGCCATAGTCTGTGAAGCCTGACCGGCCTTTGACCACGACCTTTTTCGCACGTTCTTGTCGTACGTGATCCATTTTTCATCACCAGTTATCAGCTTCTACAAAATAGATTCGGTTTCATTACGTCGTAATAAAGAATCACAAATGAGTACACGGTTCATTAGGTTTCTTTCAGTGAGCTCGTGAGGTACCCAAATATCGAGCTTTTTTTTGTACCCAGCTTTTTTCAAATGCGCCAAAACTGTTTTGTGATCAAATCTCAGTTCTTCAGCTACGTTGTAACCACTGATATGTCAATCTTGCTCCACTTTTTCAAAAATGGCATCTATTTTATCCGTAATAGGGCGAGCAGAGCGAGGTGGCATCTTTGATCTTTGACATCAAAATTTGCGGATTGAAAACGCTTAAACCAAATTTGTGCTACTCTCACAGACATTGCACTAGGTCCATAAACATCGCAAATTTTTTTCGCGGCTTGCGTTGCATTTTTACCTTTTTTGTAGTAAAATTTTAAAATGAATCGAATTTCTTCATTAGATTCACTCATCGTGACAGTACGAAAAACAAATGAAAATCACACGTTTGCCAAATTTGAATTAGGAATTATGTTCTTTAAAATTTTAACTTTCAATGATACCAAAACCAACCAGATACAAATACTACAGCCAAAGAGATTTTATTACAAGTTCATACATACTATAATGCGAAAAGACTTTTTCCCCAACCATTATACCAAAACAACATTTTTACAATTTTTGTCTGTCTGTCTGTCTGTTTGGCGGGGCTAATCTTGGGAACGGCTGGACCGATTTTGACGGGACTTTCACTGGCAGATAGCTCATGTAATAAGAAATAACTTAGACTACTTTTATACTAGCTACGCCTACGACTTTGTCCGGGTAGATACTGAACAATCATAAATTCTCACGCGGGCGAAGTCGCGAGCACAGCTAGTGTTACATAAAGGAAGAAGAATTACCCGTCGAAGTTTTTTATAATTGTTTCTTACTTGTTCAACGTTTTTTATCTACAAATGGTTAGCGTTGATATTGGTCAATTGTAAATGAAAAAAAGCAAATAAAAAAATACACCGGCCGAATTGAGAACCTTCTCGTTTTTTGAACTCGGTTAAAAATTAATTAATGCTTAATTATCAATTTGATATACCTACAGATTGCCACTTAGAAACCAAACCCATTTAAAATTTAGTCCGTTGTCCTGTTTACATATTATTATTCTACTCTTTGAACTTAGGTTTAGTGAGTACCAGCTCTAGTTCTACATAATATATTTATACATTATAAACAAGTCTTTATGCTTACCATTTTTATATCCCGGCCTAATCTTTGAACCAGTAGCAAGCGCGGCTAATAATTTATTATTTTTGATTAGCAAACCGGTGCGAGATAAGCGGTGGACAGGTCGCGGCCTGTTCCGATACAGATAGCCCGGTTTGCGTGCACAATTGTCGCATCTGCGCCGCAGCCATTGTGCTAGTGGGAACACGGCCTTAATTGCGAGCCTGAATAAATTAAAACCTGAATGCTATCGTATACGGCGTGTGGATGATGGAGCTACGAAGGTGAGGAATAACTGCTTTTACCGTCGTAGAAAAATTATTTTTTTTTAAAAGAAAAAATGTTTTATTGATTCTCAAATTTACCTTAAAAATTAACATTGATGTTTTCAAATTCTTATTGGGATGAATCTTTGATTAATTTATAAGATGTTAATTTTATAAAAGACACCTACCTGTCATGAGATTAGGAATATGTGAAAGAGCATAAACAAGTATTTAAAAACCACGTCACTAAATAAAACCACCCTTATGTTTGAATAAATAGAGCGGCTAATAATTTATTATTTTTGATTAGCAAACCGGTGCGAGATAAGCGGTGGACAGGTCGCGGTTTGTTCCGATACAGATAGCCCGGTTTGCGTGCACAATTGTCGCATGTGCGCTGCAGCCATTGTGCTAGTGGGAACGCGGCCTTAATTGCGAGCCTGAATAAATTAAAACCTGAATGCTGTCGTATACGACGTATGGATGATGTAGCTACGAAACTGAGGAATAATACGGCTAATATATATAATTTACTAGCTGACCCGGCAAACTTCGTATTGCCTCAGAATGAAATAATGTGTTAAAGGTTTGATACATACGGACTATTTGTAAAGAAAAATGAAATTGTGGTTTTAACATATCCCTTCAATTTATTCATATTTTTTAACCTTTTAAACCCTCCCTGGACTTCCAAAAATCATTCAAAATCAAAATTAGCCAAATCGGTCCAGCCGCTCTCGAGATTTAACGAGACTAACGAACAGCTATTTATTTTTATGTAGATTATTTTTGATCGCCAAACTCGTGCGAGATAATCAGCGGACAGGTCGCTACGGCGTGCAAAACCCGGTGCTTTTGCAAAACCGGGTCTTTCGAGCTCTGTGTAGAAAAACCTGGTTTCTGTTTTTTTTTCCAGTTTTTCAGTAAATTTATCAATTAATACAAAAATCGAATTTTAAATAAAGTTTTATTTTTAATTGAACATGCTTTCAGACACAGCTTTTTGAGGTCAATTAGCCTTTTGATAAATATACATACCGATACAGTGTTCGATAAATACCCTGAACTGATAAAAGCATTCTTGCAATAACTTTGTTTAAACAATTATAAACGATTGCAAAATTTAGCAACAAGCGATAATTTTAGTGTGATAATTGGAGTAATATTTTCGTTATCGTAAATATTTCGATCGCTGATTTTGCTACATTGAAAGCATAACTCATTGCAAAAGTAAGGTCATTTATTGTTATTGAGAGAAATGAATTACTAGGCCTGAGTTGCATCATTTTACTTGAACAAATTTGATAAAGTATGTATCGTTTAAGTAAAAAAATGAGTTGCAAGTTGTTGTAGACAAGGTATACAGTTTATACTGCCGTACCGTGCCCGTGTATAGTGAAATAGAATAACAGTGCAATAACACGATCCTTCGGGTTGCCGCCAAAACTTCATTGTAAATGTTCTGGTAAAGTAGCCATCGTTTTACTCGAATTAGTGACTATGACTCTGACTGACGGACTGATAATTAATTGTCTGACTGACTTTTACGCTGCTTCTTACGAACACGAAATATCGTTTTACTTGACCCTGGCAATATGCATAAAAAATAGGGATTTGGCGGGAACTTTGAAGGAGCCGTGTGTTGCTCTTATTTTATTCCATTTCCTAGGTATATTTTTGAGTTAAATTAAATAAAGTTGGGGGCATTTTATATGATATAGGTTTATTACAATGCCCGTGTATAATGAAAGAGAATAACAATGCGAAGACACGGCCTTTCAGGTTACCTCCAATACTTCATTGTAAATGTTCTGGTGAAGTAGCCATCGCTTTACTCGAGTTACTGACAATAACTCACTTGACTGACAAATTAATAAATAATTGACTGACTGACTGACTGATTCTAACTTTTAAGCTGCTTTCTATACGAATACGAAGATATCGTTTTCCTTGTCACTGGCAATATGCGTAACAGCGATGCCATTAACAAACAAAAAAGCTCCCTAAGTGGATACGGGTCCGATACTCGGCTTAGGCCGTTATGAAGGGACACATAAGATATAGGTATGCGATGCAGCTTTCGCTCTAGTCATTCGGTGGTTGGATGTATGCTTTTTTGTCACTACATTTTATTTTTTTATTTTTTTTATTTTATGGAGATGGCAATCAAGCATGCAGTTCACATTGATGTTAAGTGTTGACTGCAGCCTATAGACACCCACACAAAAACCAAGGTCAAGATGCAGATGCGTTACCACTCCTGAGGCCTAAGGTGTTATGCCTCTATGGCGGAAATTACAGGGCAGTACATTACCACCTGACCGGAACACGATAGCGCTGAACGCTACCATTTAGCGGCAAGTATATTAGGTAATGCGGTGGTGCCTACGCCCGCGAGCTCCGTCACTGGTGCTCTACCACCAGTAAAAACTCTCAGATTCTAACTTTTACGCTGCTTTCTATACGAATACGAAGATATCATTTTCCTTGACACTGGCAATATGTGGATACGGGTCCGATACTCGGCTTAGGCCGTTGTGAAGGGACACATAAGATATAGGTATGCGATGCAGCTTTCGCTCTAGTCATTCGTTGGTTGGATGTATGCTTTTTTGTCACTACATTATTAAACTATTATGTAAAATGCTGATAATATTATATAACTATTGCGTAACATATGTTTGATTAACACTTATTATCGTTAATCTTATTATTTATCCCTCAGCATAAATTCGTAGCTCCATGTGTAACTCTGCGCAAGGATTATAGTTACTGCATGTATTCCAGTTGTTTGATAATTGAAATGCATGCAAATACTTGTGGCGTTCACAGGGTATTATGAAACGGTGCGGGTTGCTTGTGTATACAGTTTATACTATAGATAGACAATACTAAAGTCTACATATGTGTATTCGTTTGATACGTATGTTAAATAAATAATAATATTCATTCATTATTTGACACAAAAATGATATATACCTACTTATCGTACAAAAGATGAAGTGAAGCCAAACTGTACTATTTATTTTTCGTAATAACAAATGCGAGTGAACTTTAGAAATTAAAGAAAAAACGGAAAGAATAATTTGATTTCGGGCAGGAATCGAACCTGCGACCTCAGGATAACCAGTCTACTTTGGTAGCTTAGTGGTAAAGCGGCTGGACTGGTTATCCTGAGATCGCAGGTTCGATTCCTGCCCGAAGTCAAATTTTTCTTGCCGTTTTTTCTTTAATTTCTGAAGCCAAACTGTTCCATTTCGTGCAATCAGTTTCCTTTCTCACTTAAACCATCCGCTGAAGAGATGACAAGTTCCATCCACATAGCGTGGAAGTGTTCTGTGACGGCGCATTATTTTTTGACCCGAAAGTACTTACAAACTCTTAAATAGGTAAATTAAGTAAAATATTTATTCGACGTTAGCTTAATAAGGATCTTAAGGTTTATTGAAACTGGGGGCAACTGGTAGACTAGTAGCATCTAAACAAATTTCCCCATTAGTTGTATATTTACTATGTCCGTAGCCGAAGCTCAACATTTTCTGTTACGTGGCCAGTCTGTATAACAGTTTATTGACATGAAAAAAATTAAATGTCTCTCACAAAATTAGGTATCTCTAGTCTGTTCTCCTATTCGGTCAAAACACGGCGCATTATTTTATTATAAAACAGAGAAACGTAAGTTCTGTTACGAGATACCTTGAATATACTTTTTTTTTTAATTTATAAGGGCATCGCTATTAATTACGCACATTGTCAGTGTCAAGTAAAACGATATCTCGTATTCGTATAGAAAGCAGCGTAAAAGTTAGAATCAGTCAGTCAGTCAGTCAATTATTTATTAATTTGTCAGTCAAGTGAGTTATTGTCAGTAATTCGAGTAAAGCGATGGCTACTTTACCAGAACATTTACAATGAAGTTTTGGAGGCAACCTGAAAGGCCGTGTTTTCGCACTGTTATTCTATTTAACTATACACGGAAACTGCAATAAACCTATATCAAAGAAAATGCCACCAATTTTATTTAATATAACTCAAAAATACACCAAGAAAACTAAATAAAATAAGAGCACCACACGCCTCTTTCAAGGTTCCCGCCAATAATCCGAATAGGTATACTCTTATTTACTATCTTACTATGCTAACGTTTTTATTTGTTATCAAAAACTTATCAGATGTTGCTTAGCTGAAATCACAGTTTAAGTCACTTTTTAACCACATTATCTCGCCAATCATTATGTTTTGCTGTTTCGCCGTCACGCAATAGAATTAATAGATCACGCACACCTAAGTCCTCATTGCAGAAGTGTAAACTCAAGACTAACCCCCTTATTCATAAACGTACTTTAGCTAAAGTGTTGCTAATCTCTTCTTTGTCTTTTTCTATCCTGCACATTTGACAATGCAACTGACAAAGACAAAGCATTCTGTAGCTAAAACGTATCTAATGTACGTTTACGAATAAGGGGGTAAGTGTATACTCACACAAACAATTCAATTGCTCCCACACAAGCTAATTGACAGACTGACGCTTTGCTATCATAGGTGTACGCTAAGTGACGCTACCACGTTCAAAATCTCCTTTCGCCAATCAACCTGTACCCTTTCAACAAGCATTGTCAACAATCGCAGGAACTGTCGTCTAAAAACATCAACATAGAACAAAAGAACCCCAAGCGACTCTACTGCATCTTATAGCCGATAATCAATCTAGTTTTACATCTGATTAGGTGCAAATTACAATACAAATAGACGAGTCACGATCCTAAAACCTGTGTTTCACAAAAGTTTTAACGCGCATTTGTGACACAATGGAATTGTAATCCAATTGTTGGTATAAGAAGGTACATTTTCTTTTGGTATCCTAACACTTTAAGTCGCTTCGATTTAAATGAAGATGGTATCCATAAAAGGCACTACCGTCTAGTTATCAGGTAAATGATTAGTGCTCTTAAAGTCTACACGGTAAAGTATAATTGCTACGATCGCGTGTGTGGAGTTACGACACACCGATTTGTGACGTCAAATGACAATGTCTTTGCACTTACGTCAAGGTGACATGAGATGTTAAATACCTATTGTATCGGTGCTAAAAAAACCGTGACCTTACAGAGTATAAAGTTCACTAATGTGCAGATGGCACGATCTCACGAACACATACAAAAGATAAAATACTGGTACTACGCCACCATTTTATGTGGGCGGAAAATCGTTGGAAAATAAAATAAAATTTGTCTATGGTTTTGTTCTACTTTATTACTAAGTAAAATAGTGTAGATGTTATTAAAGATATGAAATACACGGCAGGCAGTTTGAGAAAGCTTCGTTTTCTTTGCTTTATTGTTATTATCATATAAGTAAATATAGATTACCTATTTGGTCGGATAATCTCGGCTAATTCTCGGACTACAGATTTTTGCATGTGCAAATTTTGGAATAGGTTACAGTTGCTTGCTTATTTCTGATAATAAATTAATTAATAGCATAACGTAACTGAATAAATAAATACTTACGTACCTGATGCGGGACGATTATCCTTTTACTACCTCAGCCGATTTACGGATCTAGTGGGTGTCAAATTTGCTGTATCTTAATTGGGTAGGTACATACCTCATTTTTTTATGTTATAGAAGTGGCAAACAAGCATGCAGTTCACATTGATGTTAAGTGATGACTGCAGCCTATAGACACCCACAAAAAGACCAAGGTCAAAATATAGATGTGTTACCACTCCTGAGGCCTAAGGTGTTATGCCTCTGTACCGGAAATTACAGGGCCGTACATTACCACCTGACTGGAACACGATAGTGCTGAACACTACCATTCAGCGGCAAGTATATTAGGTAATGCGGTGGTGCCTACGCCCGCGAGCTCTGTCATTGGAGCTCTACCACCAGCAGTAACATACATTAGCAAAATTAAATTAAGTGCATCTCTTTGAGACACGATTTGGCTTATGTTAATGTCAACATTCCTTATCCATAAAAGTAAGGGGAAAAATGGACCCATCCATAAAAATGGGAGTTTCAGGAATTGTTTTATTGGTACCTACACTCCTTACACATTTCAATATTTTGTATTATAACCCTAGACTTTTTATTCTGGCTTGTCTCAGATTTATTCGTAGCACTTCTACGAAGACCCTCTACGGTTTAACAGTTTTGCGGCAAATTTATTATAATGCAGGAACTTGGTATTGTACCTGTCCGATTTCAAACTTTCTTGAAATTACATAAGATCAGTTTCTGGGTCACAGTTGTATAAATGTTACCATGTCTTTATAGTGTTATCCAGTCCACTGCATAGACTAGTTTTCAGACTAGCTACACATGTAAACTGAATTGAATGTTAAGTGAATTCTTAAATATTTATGTATTTCCGATTAACTCTTAACTTTACATTTTCAAAATGTAAGCATTTCCTGTAGCAGCTGCTCTGCATTAGTGTAATGTCATTTGTTAAAAGCCGGTCTAATTTAAAGGGACTCTTTACCGACAATCGCAACTGCCGCTCCTGACTCCCGACACAAAACAATAACATGCAAAATGAATGTCTTATAAGATAATACATTTTCATACACAACCCTAAAAGAACAAAACTGATAAGTTGCGGGGGCACAACAGGTAGGCAGCACACAGGCACACGTGACATGTGACCGAGTGTGGCCACGCACCAATACAAAAAAGATCACCCGTAAACAACGCGCACACATGCAAACATACTGTAATAAATCTGCCTAACACGAACGAAATGGTGCACGCACACATGCGCCGGTTCACCTGAGTCACCTCCACACGAGTTCGGGTCGGTACAAGTGACACACTGTTGCATTTTCACCTGTTGAGTGCTAAGTGTGAGTGTGGAAGTGAGTCAGTACAGTTCAGTCGAGCTGTTTGGCGCGCTTAGGTCGTACGCGTCGAGTCGCTTGTGTAAGCACCAGACCACGTGTGATTATTGTATGCTAAACAGTGATAAGTGGGTAGGCTCTTGACAATAACTTCAGCTCCAGTTGTTTGGATTGTTTATTTTTTTTCTTAAAACACTTGACATTGATCGATCGCTGACAAAGCGCGGAGTGGACAGTGTTTTCAGTGTTTCGGTGACATTCGCCACACTGTTTTTATCGGACAAACTGAGGAACATTTCGGCAGCGGAGGACTGCATTTGGAAATACCTGAAAGGTAGGACTCGATTGCTATTTAACCAAATTCGGTCCAAGTCCTTGTATTTTTACCTGTATGTATGCTAATAAAATACGAACGTAGCATAAACAATAATGATAAATTATGGTTCCATTGCGTGACAATATTCAAATTTGTCTGATAATTTAACCGGAGCAGAATTAATTATTTATATCAATTTTTATGGCCTTTAACCCACATAATTGATTGAAATTGAATTTGTATTATTATCACACCCAGGTAAGATTTTTTTAGTGAGTTATGACAAAAAATAAGTTTAGGTACCAATAAATTATGACTAAGTATATTTACAATAAGTATCTAGTACCTTAGTATATCACCGTATAAATAAATACATGCAAATAATTATGCATAGGTATATGAAGCAAGAACTGGCTGATAAGGCACATAGGACAATCTTAAGTAGAAAGTAGGTACTTAGTTGTCTTCTTAAATTTACTGTTTCTTTTGCGGCGAGTAGCAATTTCGATCCTCACACTAGATAGATAAATTTTTATATGGACTGCAGAGTATTTGCGATAAAACTCGAAGTGCAGATATAAGTGGCATTCTTTCATTCATACAGTAAGATCGTAGGCATAGGCATAGGCACTTATTACAAAATAAATTGTTAACTAAACTAGCTATATTAAGATCAATTGTAAGCACAAGTTCTTTACATACTTATTATTGATAAGTTCGTTTATATTTTTGTTCGTTCTTTTGATAAAAAGGTTATTCAATTATATTTTAAAACTTTAAAGGGATACATTTTACGAATTTAACATTCACCTACTGTGTACGCTAATAGGCACAAAATAATCACTTAACAGTCTTCGTAATAATAAATGTATGAATAATGGTAACATAAACATATTGTTATTATTATATCTATCATGCAAATTAAACTATTTGCTAGACTTGACGGGGACACTGACATGCCTCCAGATACCATTGTCTGAAAATTCAGGAAAATGATAAACCGTATTATTTATGTGAATGTCCTTTTTCTTTAGGTACAATATTAGGTGCCTTTTCAGTAGATACAGTTTCAAGTATTTTGTTTACATTTACAGAACTCAGTTTTGTTTTTACTCGTTGCATTCTTTCCGATAATGGATATTATGCCACATATAACAATTTTTTATTTGTGAATAATAATTAGGTATCAATGTGTTTACGTCATCAATATCACCAATCACCGTCATAATTGGTCCTAATTGATCACATAAGCCGTTTGTCGGTCATATGACGTGTTAACCTGTAACTGGACCGGTTCGTAATAACTCACAGATAATACACTAATAAATATATTGTTCATTGGATAACAGAAAAACGAGTGTCAATAGTTTGGAATATATCTCACAAAATAGTCACGTATTAAATTGATATAAAATTGGGTTTTTTTAACTGTTACTGCCGGGCTGGAATTGAATCGTAATAGATTTTTTATTTAAATTATGTTTATATTAGTTTCTTAATGATGTCGCATAACACAGTTTTTTTGACTATCAATCTTAACCTGTCATTAAAATGATGATTTCTCTAAAATACTTGAATAAGTTACAATATAAATATATACGAGAACATACAACGGTTGGCTACAAACATTCATACAATTTTTATTCCATTTTCATTGGGTACCTTTAAATAGGACGTGATGCTGGCAGAACTGACTCTTGGCTATGGCCAAAAAAAAAAGAGAAGAAGACCACCTAACTGTCATAGACAGGAACTAAAGTAAAATAAAAAAGTGACACCACGGATTCGAGCAGTCAGAGTTGGCAGACAATGCACTAAGCAATTTCATACAAATTTGACTTTTGACGATACATTGGTATCATCATATGTCAAAATAAGGTGGTATAGTTCCAGTGTAGAGACTCGAGGGCGTAGGACCACCGCATTGTAATATTTTATTTTCACAATAACACATTAAAATTAAAATTAAATTTATTACAATACGCTTACACTCACAGCCCCACAGTAGGTATAAACCTGTGTCGTGGGTGCCGTTGTACAAATACAACACATACACAGACCCGTAACAAATATTTGTAGGCCATACAAATATTTGTCCCGGTGCGGGGATCGAACCCGCGACCCTTCGAATCAAACGGTCATCTCACACCGCTGGACTAACCTGGTCGTGAACAAAGCGAGTGAATATTTAAAAATTTAAGAAAAAATGGAAAGAAAAAATTGATTTCGGGCAGGAATCACCGCATTACCTAATCTATCTGCCGCCAAATGGTAGTGTTCAGCACTATCGTATTCCGGTTAGATGGTAATGGCCCTGTAATAACCTATCACAAAGACGTAACTGAACAAATCTGAACTGCATGCTTGTTTGCCACATTCATTACATATACAAGTCCTGGAGCCACTTTTCATGACTGATTACACTTTTCCACTTACCTAATTATTAATAGGTTGTAACAATTACATTGGCGATAACGCTAGAATAGTTCGAAAACATAAGAAACTTTTATTTACGGCCCTGTAAGTTCCGGCACAGAGGCATAACACCTTAGGCCTCAGGAGTGGCAACGCATCTGCATTTTGACCTTGGTCTTTGTGCGTATGTCTATAGGCTGCAGTCATCACTTAACATCAATGTGAACTGCATGCTTGTTTGCCATTTCCATTACATAAAAAAAACTAGCATGAGGCACAACTACAAAGAAGGCACTACTTCAAAAATCACACATTCAAACGAATCATGGATTGATTTACTTTCGATTGCGAATCCCGCATTGTGAATATTGTAATTTGTGGTCGTGTCGGACACACTCCTGCCAGGAAGTGGTGAGGTGACAGACAGCTTTCTGAACTGGCATTGACGCGGAGAATCGATTTTGTTTATCTGTGGTTCATTGAAATTGAATTATTTTGCTATATTTCTCAGATAATTAAGTTTTTGTAACTTAGTTATACATACATACCTACATCTTGAAAAGAATATTCCGCATAAATAAATAAATAAAGAATAATAAAAACTCTTACACTCACAGACCCTTACATATATAAGTCTGTGTCGTGGTTGCCGTTGTACACACACAACACGTACACAAACACCCAGACCCGAGACAAACATCTGTAGGCAATACAAATATTTTTCCGGCGCGGGAATCGAACCCGTGACCCTTCGAATCGAGCGCTTGTCTCACACCACTGAACTAACCGAGTCTTCAATATAACTCCTTCTAGTTTATTTTCGCTTACGAAAGTAAGCGTGAAAAGTGACTGCAAAAGTGTTTACCTAAGGGCTCTTACTCACTAAGACGCCATGGCGACTTCGCCGGCTACGTATCCAAGCTGCTAGTATGGAAATACATGATACCTATTATATTTCTTTTACTGGTGGTAGAGCTCCAGTGACGGAGCTCGCGGGCGTAGGCACCACCGCATTACCTAATATACTTGCCGCTAAATGGTAGTGTTCAGCACTATCGTGTTCCGGTCAGGTGGTAATGTACGGCCCTGTAATTTCCGGCACAGAGGCATAACACCCTTAGGCCTCAGGAGTGGTAATGCATCTGCATTTTGACCTTGGTCTTTGTGTGGGTGTCTATAGGCTGCAGTCATCACTTAACATCAATGTGAACTGCATGCTTGTTTGCCACTTCCATTACATAAAAAAAAAAAAAAAAAAAAACCTAACTCATTCAGCCACCGTGTAGCGACGTCTTCACACCATATATTTTGGTTTTGCTTATACCTGTATAGGGGACATATATAGAAGAATTTCCAGGTTTTATAATATAACGAAGGTCTGGGCGTCGCAGGCTCTTAGAATATATATTGAAATAGATTAATGAATGTGAACTGTATGCTTATTTACCAGTTAATGTCACGAAAAATCATACAACAATGGCAAACAAGTCTACAGTTGACATTAATGGTAAGTGTATTACTTACCATTAATGCCAACTGTTGACCACTGAAACATACAACAGTGTGAACCGAGGTGTGTACTCAAAACTATATACTACTACGGCAAGTACCTACAGAATCCAACAAGAAATAATGCACATCGACCTCAGGAAAAGACGTCGGCTTATTTCGGATCTGTAGCGTTATCTCTTTCGCACCTTACCTATTTGACGTTTGTCGACCATTTGGATCCAGTTTTGACCAATACCGGACTTTAAATGCTTGCGTAGTCAGTGTGCAGCAGAGATAACGCTCTATAATAATGTCGATGATAAAGCCGAAACTAGCCGATTGTCCCTTTCATAGGCTCGATGTGCATTATTTCTTAATAAGCACTGTGGTGACTACGCCAACGAGTTCTATCACTGTAGCTCTACCACCCATAAATGAGTTATCTCCTTCGTTATCCCTTGTTTCACGTTCAACTTTGTCCAGTTTTATGTCCGTAAATAACCAGGAGCGGGGTTCAAACCGCGAAGTATCGGGTGACGACCGCACTGCACCACCGGTGTTACGAACACCTCGGTTCACACTCTTGTATGTTTATTTATTATTTATATACAGTATCCCACAAGAAATAAAGCACATCGACCTCAGGAAGAGACGTCGGCTTATTTCGGATCTGTTGAGCGTTATCTCTTTCGCACGTTTTATCAACCATTTTGATCAAGCTTTGATAAATACTGGACTACAGATGCTTACGTAGTCAGTGTGCAGCAGAGATAACGCTCTATAAAGCCGCAACTAGCCGATTGTCACATTCATAGGCTCGATGTGCATGATTTCTTGATGAGCACTGAGCACTGTAAACAATATTGCAATGACAGATGATCCTTTACAAGTACGTCACTAGAATAAAAAAAACCTCAGAAATCAGTTCTGAGTATTTTTTTATGTTATGAAAGTGGCAAACAAGCATGCAGTCCCCATTGATGTTAAGTGATGACTGCGGCCTATAGACACTTACACAAAGATCAGAGGTCAAAATGCAGATGCGTTACCACTCCTGAGGCCTAACGTGTTACGCCTCTGTGCTGGAAATTACAGGGCCGGCCAACACTACCATTTAGCGGCAAGTATATTAGGTAATGCGGTGGTGCCTACGCCCGCGAGCTCCGTCACTGGAGCTCTACCACCAGTAAGAAGGTGGTAGAGGTGCAGCGGGCGTAGGCACCACCGCATTACCTAATATACTTGCCGCTAAATGGTAGTGTTTAGCACTATCGTGTTCCGATCAGGTGGTAATGTACGGCCCTGTAATTTCCGGCACAGAGGCGTAACACCTTAGGCCTCAGGAGTGGTAACGCATCTGCATTTTGACCTTAGTCTTTGTGTGGGTGTCTATAGGCTGCAGTCATCACTTAACATCAACGTGAACTGCATGCATGATTACCACTTCCATTACATAAAAAAAAAAAAAAAAAACACCAGTAAACTAGTGAAGGAACTCTCTTCCAGTAGAAGAAAATTCTTCCGCTAGTGGTAGGGTCGTCACGTCCCGACGCCCAGCGTAGTAGTAGCATGCTACCACTTGGCTATATTCAGAAACTCAGTGTTATTTCGTCGTTCTTTGACTTTGTACGGTCATAAGAACCTTTGAAACTGGGAAACCACGTAGTTTTGAACCCACTATGGATACTGGTAAAGACAACAGTCGACATAAGTGTGTATGTCGTGTAAGGTTATGCGGATGCCCGTGTCTGCGCGTGCGCCGACTACAGAACAGCGGCCCGAGGTCGCGCGGCCTTCCCGTCCGACCTAAGGAATGTTCACTACATATCACCGAACTAAACCTTTGTTATATTTTTATGGGGCTGAAGTTCGCCAAATCGTGCGAATCGCCAGTTTTTAAGCCGTAAAAATCTATTAATATTTCTGCCTCAGTTATTTACTAATCTAGTGAGAACAGGCCACTCATGCTGGGGTCCTGGGTTTGATTCCCGGTTCGGGAGTATCGGAAATCGGTAGTTTAATGGTAAAGCGGCTAGACTGGTTATCTTGAGGTCGCAGTTTCGATTTCTATTCGAAGTGAAATTATTCTTTGAAATATAACTAGTTTCGACCTCAGGATACCCAGTCCAGCCGCTTTACCATTAAACTAGTGATTATTTCAAAGAGTCTAGCTCGCGAAAACCTAAGAACATGTTATTACAGTTTTTTACCTTTAATTTCTAAATTAATTCAGAAAATTCTTCCGCTAGTGGGCGGTTGGTCGTCACGTCCCAACGCCAAAAAATAGGAGCATACCTACCACTTATCTTTCAATTAATCGCAACAACAATGAATAGAAAGAAGCTCGAAAACCATAAAACGATTTGGTGTAGTATTTAACAAAGGTTTAGTCCGATGAATAAGTGATATGTAAAACGAACATTCCACAGGTCAGGTGGAGAGGTCACGTGACCTCGGGATGTTAAACACAACATACGTTGCGATTGTTTTAGTATTAAATTTCTCCTCAAATATAATGAAAGGCTAAATTTAATTTAGGTATTATTGTCATAAAAAAATCGGCCAAATGCGAATCGGACTAGCGTTCAAAGGGTGCCTTAATTTTCAAGTGCCTTTTTGTACAGATTGCCTTTCAGTTATTATTTTTTGTATGTGTGTTTGTTGATTTGCTGTAATGTTTAGCTAAAGGGCTATTAACTGTATTTATTCAAAAATTTTAGACCTAATATATTTGAATAAATACAGTTTATTTTAAAGATATAAAAATATATTTTTTTGATCCTCACAATTTAATATATCATACAAAGTGATGTTTATTTCAAGTTTAAAATGTCTTATATTTTCCAATACATACATTTATTTACGTAACGAATGTTTGGATACTGGTACGTATACATAATATTATGTGTACCATATTTTAACTTTATCGGCCCTTTACATTTGGAGCTATTTATCGGCTGTAACAAACGGACGGACAGACGAGTGACCTTACAAAGATTTTGTTTTTCCTTTTGTGGTTCTGAATCCTTAAAATACCTATACGTTAGATTCCAAACCATCTCCTATTTTTGTTACCACTTGTAGATAATTATTCAGGACATAAGTACTTATTTTTTATCATAATTTGCAAGAGGCAGAGGTTATTTGCGTGGAATTAATGTCAACTGAAGAAAAACTTCCATAAATATTAATTTTCTCAAAGACTCGACATATTGACCTTTGGTTTAGATTGATGATGCTAAAGTTCATATCAATTGGACGTTATAATAAAGAAACTATATAATATGCACAAATTAAAAAAATATATACTTAATTCATAAATTACTCAAAATTTACTGGTGGTAGAACTCCAGTGACGGAGCTCGCGGGCGTAGGCACCACTGCATTACCTAATATACTTGCCGCAAAATCGTAGTGTTCAGCACTATCGTGTTCCGGTCAGGTGGTAATGTATGGCCTTGTAATTTCCGGCACAGAGGCATAACACCTTAGGCCTCAGGAGTGGTAACGCATCTGCATTTTGACCTCTGGTCATTGTGTGGGTGTCTATAGGCTGCAGTCATCAATTAACATCAATGTGAACTGCATGCTTTTTTACCACTTTATATGTATGTATGTATCTTCACGCCAGGTCCCTAACGGGGTAGGCAGAGAGTGTAGAGCGCCAGATATCCCGGTTCAGACAAACCTCTCGTGCCTCGTCTACCTTCATAATTCTCTTCATACATGCACGCCGATTCCTAAGACTTTTGACCCCACCATCAGACAGAACTCGACCTATTTGGTCATGGTAGGTCAGCCTTGGTCTTCCTGGGCCTCTGCAACCATCCACATTCGCATTGTATATCTGTTTAGTCATTCGCTCATTCGACATTCTTTCTTTATGTCCGAACCATCGGAGCATGCCTTTTTTCATTTTTACACCGATACTATCATTCACACAAAGTCTCTTTCTTACATCTTCATTACGAACGCGATCGGTGAGTGATACACCGCAGATCTTGCGCAAAGATCTCATCTCGACAGCGTTCAACTTACTTTCATGCTCTTTCCTGCATACCCAGCTCTCGCTTCCATATAAAAGCGTTGGAGTAAGTACAGCATTATGTACGGCTAGTCGAGCCCGCTGGCTGAGATGTTTAGATTCTAGTAGCTTACCCTACGCTCCATTCACGCAATTCCCAGCAAGCACTCTTCTTTCTATGTCAGTGGTGTACCTACCATAATTACATTAAAATAAATCATAAAAGAAAAAAAATAGTTTTGCTTAGGTTTATCTGCCGCTGATTGTACAGCACACAAAGCAAAAATAAGACTTTAGTTTCCATTACTAAAATATAAATTACTTTACCTCACAACCTGGGAACAATTAACAATGTAGGTAATTTTTCTCATTATCGATAATAATAACTTTGAACTCTGTTCTCTTTTAATTTACCTTATAAAAAACGAATGACACTGAAGGTCGTAAGGTTCATGAGATTCAAATATTAATACCACGTCACGTTGTTTTTGTATTTAAATGGTTCTACTTCATGAATCTTATGATTAATAAACGTACCTAATTACTTACATTATTTTTATAAAATAAAAGCATTTGCATATTTACCTCAAGGTATCTTGAATTCCACGATTTAACTAACAATATTTAAGTAATGTCATATTTTATGTAGTTAAAATTGAGACCATCTCATTAAATTAAATAACTCATGAAGAATAGGTTACTTCACACTCGTTTAACTTAACACTTATAGTCTCCAAAGGGGTAAGCAGAGATAAATGCTGGCAAACAAGCATATATGCAAAACACTCTCGATTCGCCGGTTACGTTGTGGCCCATGTAACAGGTGGCGAGCCTGTTGACATCTCCAGGCACATTACCAAACTCCAAGATACAGAAAAACTTTGAAGAAAAATTGAAAAATCTCGTTAAGACCAGAGATGAAGGATTTTACGCCGTTATCTCTGGTAGCCCGGGAATCGAACTCAGATCAACAGGTTGGCCACCTGTTACGTGGAACAAAACGTAATCGGCGAATCGAGAGTGTTTGCATATATGTTTGTATGCATGCATTTACCTCTGTCCATCCCTTCGGAGACTACAGGTGTTAAGTTACGTCATTAAAATGATGATAAATCGGTATCGTGGGTGTTGGCAAGTATTCTTCAATTAATTTACTAACTGTAACTTCACGCCTGAAATCCCCGAATTTTGGTATACTGATAAGTCAAGTTACGCCCATAAAGGCTACATCAGGCTTTAAATTAAAATAATTATCAATTATTATTTTCTTTGGTTTGCGTATAGACAGAGGCCTCTCCACTCATCCAGAAAACATTATACTAAACAATATACTTAGATGTCAACAGGCTCGCCACCTGCTACATGGGCCAAAACGTAACCGGCGTATCGTGGGTGTTTGCATGTATACTTGAATGCATGGATTTACCTCTGCCTACCCCTTCGTGTATTACAGGCGTGAAATTACTTTTTTTTATATACATATATTTTGTTACAACCACTTAAGTTATCTGATAGTACAGACAGTGAGCATAATTGGTCCTAATGTCCAGTTTCGAAGTCCTGAAAATCGTTCCAGTTTGAAAAATCTCATATCACTTAAGTACATACGTTCACTTTGAGCCGAAGATCAGTATGGATATGATGGATAGTAAATCTTCAATGTATATGGTCATAAAAAGCTGGTGTCAATTTGATTAAAACTAAGGCGCTTGCATTACTCCCCGTTTCTCCATATTTTTTATCAGATTTTTTACCGAATACCATTCACGAGACAATTTACACGAACTCAAGCCACGTCATGATGCACCTGACAGAATCTGTCAACGTTTTGTCCTCGAATAAAAATAAAAATACTGTAATTGGAGATCACGAGCTGAGTTTTTAGTCGTTCCGCGCGGTCAGGTGCGGGTCGCGACTGGTGACCGCAGTACGTGACCAGGGGGAACGTGGGAGAGACTTCATTTCCTTTCTGTCCGCGGTTTGGATCTCCTTGATTGGTTGAAGTTGCAGTACGCAGCAAGATTTATTATTACTACTGGTGGTAGAGCTCCAGTGACTGAGGTCGCGGGCGTAGTCAGAAGCCACCGCATTACCTAATATACTTGCCGCTAAATGGTAGTGTTCAGCACTATTGTGTTCCAGTCAGGTGGTAATGTATGGCCCTGTAATTTCCGGCACAAAGGCATAACACCAGGCCTCAGGAGTGGTAACGCATCTGCATTTTGACCTTGGTCTTTGTGTGGGTGTCTATAGGCTACAGTCATCACTTAACATCAATGTGAACTGCATGCTTGTTTGCCACTTTCAACACTTAAAAATAAATATAATTATTGCGCATCGTCCTTTTTGATCAAGTTTTGACCAATACCGGACTGTTAGTGCGTACGTAAGTAGTGTGCAGCAGAGATAACGCTCCACGAACTCGAAACTAGCGGATTGTCTCTTTCCCAAGCTCGATATGTGATATTTCTTGATGAGTACTGTACATTAACTGACTTGATAACTTAGTGGTGGTACTACTGAGAGAGGTTTGAGCTCGATCTCTGAAACGAGGGTTGTCAAGCGCGTTTTTAATAAATGGGCTTAAAACTCATGTTTGAAAAGAAACTTAAGCATGGTGTCAATGTAAGTTAGAATCTAACTGAAACTGGTTTATCAGCCGTAACCGAACTTTCGGCTTTTGTCTCAGGGTCAGATTCATAGACCGCACTACGACTTCGAAGTGTCAAAACCCATACATTTCTGACAGTTTTAGCATACTTTGTTCAAAGTCTATACTTTGTTCAAAGTAAAGTCGTAGTGCGATCTGTGAATCTCGCACTCAGTGTCGGCTGAAAATCAAAGCGAACCTTCGAAGATCGGTCACTAATGGTATTAACTTTCGCCAGAACTTTTCGGGAATAAACATACGTGGTCGCAACACGTCGCGTTGTCGCGGCGTCTGCGCTGCGCATACACAAATGCCTTCGCTGGAGAAACGCTAGTGTGAAGGGTTAAAGGTTCAATTTCAATGTTAAACGAAAAATAAGAAAACAATTGATATGTTCTTATGTTTTCGCGAGCTACACTCATTGAAATAAAACTATTTTTACGGATTTATCTCGCGTATATTAAACTAAAATGATTTTTAAAATCAACCCGACGTTTCGGTCGCTTTTCAGCTTCCGTGGTCCCGGGCAGACTGAGGTGACATTTGTCTGACAGAAGTTTGAAAAATTATATGTAGCTACCTCCATCGATTTCGTAAACGCCTTGCGTAGCGTTCAGGATTAACACAATAATTACTTATGGTATCTTGAGGTCTTGCAGACTGCTGCGGCTGGGATTTAATCTTGCTAAGTATGGGATCCCATGATGTTGATAATCGCCATCCATCTTCTCTATTGAAATTTGGGTGTTTTTTAATTTCAATAGCCTCGCGTACCATTCGTGGAATGGGTTTGTGTTCTCTAGCGAGTATTTGAATTTTATCAAACCGGATGTAATGGTTTGGCTTATCCGCTATGTGTTCACAGACTGCAGACCTCCCTGTTCTTCGGTTTTTGACATCAGCAATGTGCTCTTTAACGCGGGTGGATACAGCTCTCTTCGTTTGACCAATATATGAGAGTCCACAATCACAATCTAATTTATAAATGCCAGAATTTTGTAATGGAATATTACTTTTAATGGGTCTTAAATACTGATGAATCTTTTTATATGGTTTGAAAACTGTTTTAATGGAATTCTTTTTTAAAATGTTGCTGATTTTATCTGTGACACCCTTAACGTAAGGTAGTATGGCTGGTTGTCGTTCTACTGTAGGTGGTTTCACGCGGCCTCTACCTACAAATAGACGGAGTTGCCATGGGCTCCCCAGTTTCTCCCATAGTCGCCGATATATTCATGGAGGACTTTGAGGAGAGAGCCCTGAGCACTACAACCATAACACCTCGCATTTATAAACGATATGTAGATGACACATTCACCATATTGGATAGCAATAATGTTTCTGTTTTTCTTTCACATCTCAATTCCATACACCATAAAATCAAATTCACTATGGAATTGGAACAGGACAATAAATTAGCCTTCTTAGATACTTTATTAATTAGAAAAACCAATAACACACTCAGTCACACTGTGTTTAGGAAGTCTACCCATACTGATAGGTACCTTAATGGTGAATCACACCATCACCCGGCACATTTATCTGCCGTTGGCTCATCTCTATTTCAGAGAGCACGAGGCATCTGTGACGACCACCATCTTCAGGGGGAGCTGAAGCACCTACGCCAGGTGCTACATAACAACAAGCTCCATGTACCACCCGTCCGTCACAGAGGCCGCGTGAAACCACCTACAGTAGAACGACAACCAGCCATACTACCTTACGTTAAGGGTGTCACAGATAAAATCAGCAACATTTTAAAAAAGAATTCCTTAAAACAGTTTTCAAACCATATAAAAAGATTCATCAGTATTTAAGACCCATTAAAACTAATATTCCATTACAAAATTCTGACATTTATAAATTAGATTGTGATTGTGGACTCTCATATATTGGTCAAACGAAGAGAGCTGTATCCACCCGCGTTAAAGAGCACATTGCTGATGTCAAAAACCGAAGAACAGGGAGGTCTGCAGTCTGTGAACACATAGCGGATAAGCCAAACCATTACATCCGGTTTGATAAAATTCAAATACTCGCTAGAGAACACAAACCCATTCCACGAATGGTACGCGAGGCTATTGAAATTAAAAAACACCCAAATTTCAATAGAGAAGATGGATGGCGATTATCAACATCATGGGATCCCATACTTAGCAAGATTAAATCCCAGCCGCAGCAGTCTGCAAGACCTCAAGATACCATAAGTAATTATTGTGTTAATCCTGAACGCTACGCAAGGCGTTTACGAAATCGATGGAGGTAGCTACATATAATTTTTCAAACTTCTGTCAGACAAATGTCACCTCAGTCTGCCCGGGACCACGGAAGCTGAAAAGCGACCGAAACGTCGGGTTGATTTTAAAAATCATTTTAGTTTAATATACGCGAGATAAATCCGTAAAAATAGTTTTATTTCAAGAAAACAATTCTTTCCTCTATACCACTGTACACGCTGATAAAGGCCTCGCCACATCTTGTAAAAATAATGACAGGTCGAGAATGTGTAGCTAAGTTGTTCTAACGCCGCGCACATCAGCTTAATAGTGGCAGCACGGCTCTTTGCGGCCACCGACTGTTACTGTACGTAATTACACGCCACTGTTATTTATCGAAGTGTTTATGGAAGAAATGAAAGAGTCAGACATGTTTTTTTTTGTAATTGAAGTGGCAGAACAAGCATGGCTGTTCGTATTGATGGTAAGTGCTATACTTATAAAATGAATACTACTCGCGGCCATATTTTGATAGGCAACCTAGTGGATATAATATATATTCTCTTGATCATAAATAAGCGTAAAAAATAGGTTTGCAGCATATATCTCCATGAACGCAATAATTCTGCTGTGGGATCCTAACCTTTATAATGTGTCGTGTCGACAAACCTACTTACAATGATTTCGCCGTCGTATCGATACCTAAGTAATTTGAAGACAAGGGTAGCGACAACTTATATTGCTTTTGTTTTATGAATAGACCTCTGAGCGGATCTCAATTACGACCTCTAGTTTTTATGTAGGTTTAACTTTACCATCAATATCTACTAGAAATTATTGATACTTTTATGGTGGGTATACCTACTTGATTATACATTAAATTGTACTTACATGTTCTTAGGTTTTGGTGAGCTACGCTCATTGAAATAGTTTTTTTAAGACGTCTTCCAAATTTAAATATTTTTTTTAGTACAATATATCTATGCGTTTTATTATTTGTTTTAGTGCTTACTGTCTTGGCGCTCTTATTTAATGATCATTATAATTTAAGCTTCCGTTTTCACGTCAAATGTGGATGCAGGATAATCGCTGCGATATTATACGATTATTTTTTTTGAGGCGAAGCACATTGCGTATGTATTTTCGAGTGGAATGCAAAACTCGGGCGAGTCACGATCCGCATACGATTGACAGTGATCTCAATCTCGTATTACCATTGATATGTTCCCGTTACGAACAAGTTGCACATACGTAAGATGTATAATTAGGTCCGATATCTTTATGGTAAAAGAGCTCTTACTGAGTTTGTTGGGTAGCGGAGTTCTTCTCAGTAGTGACTGCACTTGGAACTCTGCTAAGTGAATAACATTGATCTTGACGCATAAGTTTTTCTTTTTCTTAATTTATTATCATTGAAGGAATTGAAAAATTTTATGATTATTATGTTTTAACCAAATAGTTTAAATTTTAATTTTTAATTTACTATTAATATATGATTTTGCTTTTACTATATCTAATGGTTATTCGCTCTAGGTAGTTTATGATTTATTGACGTTTTGAAAGTATCTGTAAAGATCTATTCGAAATAAAAATATTTTCTATTTCTATTTCTATTTCTGTTTAAGAATGGTGATTGTTGTTATCCTTTGTATGAAATAATATTGACACCTTGTGTGGATCTAAATTGCGACCTATAGTTTTTATGTAGATTTAATTAACTTCTCCATCAATATCTAATATATTTAAATAACATTCTCGGGTCAAAGCCGTTCATCAGAGTAGTAGGAGTTAGGAGTGTTGTTACTGCTTTTAACACTCATCCGGAACGACAGGACCTATCGTTGTGAAATTTTGTGTGTATATTTGGTAGGTATGAGAATCGGTTGCAGTCTATTTTTTATAACCCTAAATGGTAAGGGTGATTCTCAACATATTTTTTAGATTTTTTGGACATTAAATTTTTTTATATCTCTAAGGCGATACAAGTTCGTCGCGGCAGCTAGTCTATTATAAATTTATCCTACTTTTATACAATACTTATCTTATACCTCGAATACAACATATAAATGAAATTTCCAGTAGTTACTCAAAACTGCAACAGTGCGGTGCAAAATTGAGAAAATAGAGCTTTGATCACGTTAATTTTATTTTCACATTCACATTTTAAAAGTTATTTATTTTTGGGATGGTGTTATCCATAGAAAGTGAATTAGAATTCAGAAACCTTTATTTGTGACTAGCTAATGGCAAACGTCGTGATGCCATACAAAACAAGTTAAGCCATGAGCCTAAAAATAAGGCAGCGTCTCAGATGAATGCTCCTAGTTGACTTTTTTCGACACCTTCTTCTTGTTATATTCCAATCAACTTATAACTGTATACCCAAACTTAAAAATAAAACACAGTCCTTCCTCATCAATCACCTTATGAAACATTTTCAAGCACCGGAAACCGCATGAACCCGAGAGAAAATCCGTGTCTTTGAGTTTATCACGAACAGACAGACAGACGGAGCACTTAGTTTTATAATATGTATTAAATACATATCTACATAAATGATTACTAGTGAAATTGACAATAATTCCATCAATCGCACGTGTACATGTATAACCCGTTCAAGTTAAATTTTCGTCAATCAATGAAACCAATAAAAGGACAACCGGTTGAATTTGAGAATACAAAAACCCATCTCTTATGATGGGAAAACTAATCTGGAATACAGTGGTCACGAACATTTTTTTGTAACCAGCGAACAGGTGTCATGTCCAGGAGTCACGTATAGCGTCATCATGCGTCAAGTGGCGTCGTGGCGTCGTGGCTTTTGTCCCGAACATTTTGGTCGTTGCCGGTCGATTAGTCGCGGTTTCTGGCGGAGGTCGCGACAAGTGCGCGGGCAAGTCACGAACCAAGTTTTTAGGGTTCAATCGTGTTTGGAAAATGGATTATCAATTTTTCACGTGTAACACGGTTGACGACGTATATTTTTGTGTTTAGATTGGCGAGAAAGGGTTCACGATGTTTAAAAGTTATGTGTTCTTAGATAACAGGTGCAGGAAGTAGATTAATTCAGTTAAGGAGTTTCTACAAGTTTGACAAATATCACAAACACCGAAATTATCTTTTTTTTCTATGTTTCTAAAGAGAAAATATGTATCTATTTATATGGCAATCAAAAATCTGTTCTAACATCATAAACCTGAAGACTTTGTTTGTTTGGTTGAAAGCGCTAATCTCAGAAACTATTCCTTGGAATCGGAAAAAAAAATTTCTGTGTTGGATATCCCATTTATCAACGAATATTATACTATATACATATGTATATTATTACGCTACGACCTCTCACGCAAAGCAAGGAGACGAAAAATGTTGCAGAAACAGGAAAAATCCCTGTGCGAAGCTTAGCCAAGTCGCTACTATCTATATGTTTAAATAGAAGAATAATTATGGTGTTAATCTACACTCTTAAACATTAAATGGTAGGTAAGTATGAAATTTTTTATTTGATTTCAGAGATTAGTGAATGAGACAAGGCAAAGTTCTTTGCTGTTGTGTAAAAAATAAAAACAGATTAATCTAATGATGTTTATGATCACGTTGGTTTCTTGTCGATCTTCTCTGTCAAATTTCTTTATGCTGTGCTTCTTTCATTTTAATAATAAACAATATTGTTAAATAATAAAAAAATTGATAATAAAGTCCACTTCAATGAACACGTTCGGTTTAAATTTGTTTAATGTTATTTTTCTTTTTTTAGTGGTGGGATTGTGGAGTCAGTATTTTTTTAGGTTTTTTTTTTAACTTTTCTATTTCACTTACCTAATTTTTTTACTTTTTTTGATATTTTATATTTAAGACCTCTCTCTGATTCTAGACCTGTTGTCGCCTAAATATACTCTTTATTAAGTCTTTATTTGTCAAAATAAAATTCAGTGTCATAAACAAAATGGAAGATAATGTTGATTTTGGATGAGACTTGAATCCTTGTGGGACTTCAGTAGCTTAGGTCTGAAGAGCGACTGGGCTAGTGATCCTGTGGTCTTGGTTTCAAGTCCGGAGTCAAATTTTCTTTCATGTTTTCTATTAATGTTTAAATAATTTAATAGGTATTTTTTTATGTACTAGAAGTGGCAAACAAGCATGCAGTTCACATTGATGTTTAGTGATGACTGCAGCCTGTAGACATTCACAAAAAGACCAAGGTAGATGTCGATGCGTTTCCACTCCTGAGGCCTAAGGTGTTATGCTTCTGTGTCGGAAATTACTGAGCCGTACATTACCACCTGACCGGAACACGATAGTGCTGAACACTACCATTTAGCGGCAAGTATAATATATTAGGTAATGCGGTGGTGCCTACGCCCGCGAGCTCCGTCACTGGAGTTCTACCACCAGTATGAGTCATTGCGAAAAATTAAATATAACAATGACCAGATTTTGTTCATTCTCTAAAGTAAACAAACCTATCTCAACACACCCTAACTTCAGTTACGGTGAACATAAAAAAAGATTATTTCCTGCACCAGACAATCGCGGATCGAATTCCGGCGGTAAAATAACATAGGTCCATTGACTTCAAAAATTTTTGCTGGACCTGAATACAACTCCCGACCACAAATTACACCAAATGTTATTTTGCATGCATCAATGACTACCGACTCAACGTAGAACTGCGTGGACTTGGTTTCAACATCTTTATAATACACTAGCTGTGCCCGCGACTTCGCCCGCGTGAAAACTTATGATTGTTCAGTATCTACCCGGTCGAAGTCGCAGCTAGTATAAAAGTCCTAAGTTACTCTTTATTACATCAGCTATCTGCCAGTAAAAGTCCCATCAAAATCGGTCCAGTCGTTCCCAAGATTAGCCCCGCCAAACAGACAGACAGACAAAAACGGAAAAAAATGTTGTTTTGGTATATGTACCGTGTATACATACATATGCATTTAGTAAAAAGCGGTTATTTTTAACCGAGTTCAAAAAAACGAGAAGGTTCTCAATTCGGCCGGTATATTTATTTTTATTTTTTTTATGTATGTACGCCAATTTCGCCGAGATTTCTGGACCGATTTACGTAATTCTTGTTGTTTTTTTGGCCATTCGTTTTTGTTTTATGAGCATTTTTTACTTACTTTCACCTCAAACTAAAGGGATACGATTAAACAGCGTGTTGTCATAACAATGCGTTGAATCCACTGACGTCCTAGATATTCCTAATGCGCATGACAACAAGTGACAATGACATATTTACGCATCGACGACACAACACAGCTTATTTACTCCTTCGTGGATAAATGTATAGAGTTCAAAAATCAATAATTATTTTCATTGATTTCGTAATAATTTTGTATCGACACATCTAAACAGTTTAAATTATGTACCTATCATATTGTCACAAAGTTAGAAGAGGCAGACTTTACAAATTTAACTGATGTGAACATTAATCTTATTGACAATGCAGCAATAAACTAAAAAGTATTAAATAAAAATAACTACGTTAAGAAAAACCGACTTCAAATCTAAAAAGTAAAAAATAATACAGATTTAATATAAATTATATACTACCTATTATTTATATGTGTTATTTACTAATAGGATTGAAGTCGGTGCCAAGCCAAAATCATTAAAGTAGGCATTTCATTGTATTAAAACGTAACTTCATGCCTGTAATCCCCGAAGGGGTAAGCAGAGGTAAATGCATGCATTCAAGCATACATGCAAGCACCCACGATTCGCCGGTTACATTTTTTTCATTGTATTAATTTGCTCGTATTCATATTTAAGTGATTAAAATATAATTATTTGTTTAAGGCTTGGCAGCGACTTCAATCCTATTAGTAAATAACACATGTAAATAATAGGTAGTATATCATTAATATAAAAATCTGGATTATTTTTTACTTTTTAGATTTGAAGTCGGTTTTTCTTAACGTAGTTATTTTTATTTAATTATTTTTTATATTACAAACAGACACTCCAATTTTATTTATTTGTATAGATGAAACGGGCTTCTGTATATTTTTTTTATCATGAAGTGATAATCAAGCATACAGTTTATTTTGATGGTAAGTAATACTATAAACATCTACAATAGATGCGTTGCCACTCCTGAGATCTATGAAACTATGACTCTTTATTTATTTAATGGAATTGGTAAATAAACAGTTCACATTGATGTTAAGTGATGACTGCAGCCTATAGACACTTACACAAAGACCTAGACACGTTACCACTCCTGAGGCCTAAGGTGTTATGCCTCTGTGCCGGAAATTACAGGGCCGACGATAGTGCTGAACACTATCATTAGCGGCAAGTAGATTAAGTAATGCGGCGGTGTCTATACTCTGCGGCGGGGTCTATACTCGCGAACTCCGTCACTGGAGCTCTACCACTTAGAAGCAATGGAAAGTATGTGTCAAGTGTCAACTGAACATTATTCAAAGTTCGTTTATGCATTTTGCTCCCATTGAGGTTATTGGAAAGTCAAAAAATGTTGACGGCTATAAATTTATATAGTAAAATAAATTTATATACCTAAATAAATAATGGCAACCCATTATACGTCCCACTGCTGGGCACGAGTCTCTCCCCTTTTTGGGGGGAGGCCTGGAGCTTACTCCACCACGCTGCTCCAATACAGATTGGTGGAGGTGGGTGGTAGGCCAACCCGCTGTCGGATGTTTTCCAACCACCCTTAAGGCCTCCGACAAGGTTTAACGACTGCTATCTATCGATAGCAACCGAGACTGACGGCTTGACGTGCCCTCCGAAGCACGGAAACGCGCATTTAATTTGCCACCAGCGGTCACCCATCACACTACCCGACCGCGCCCGTAGTGCTTAACCGAATAGAGAGAGATCGCCTATGATCTACACCAGCCATGGGGCCATGCGCGCTTCATGGCCATAGGCCATAAATGTACTTTTAAATACCCTTAATATGACACGGAAACATTGTTAAACTGTAAAAGCAAAATCTTTTCAATGGTATTTTCGAATGTGTGTTCCGTAAACAAAATAATTAATTAAAAAACTTAACGCAACACAAATATATGAAACTGGATCTGATGAACGAGGTCTTTGCGATCACTCTTGACCGCCACTCTTGTACTTTTTACTGCTCGAGTTTCGTGTGCTCTTTGAACTGGTTTAATCGAACCACTGTAAAAAATCCGTCAGACATACCCACTCGGATCGCGTGTTCCGGACCAATGCTTCATGGTCTATTTTTTTATTGCCTCTCAAATATCTCGGGTTATTTAAGGTGTAAAGTTTTTACGGAGACCGTGTCAACTTCGGATTCTCTGTCTATTATTGTGATCGTTGGTGGGGGTTTGAATCTTATATTGGATTGAAAATTGAAAATTGTATCCCCCAAAACCGGGAGAGACTCGTGCCCAGTGGGACGTTTAATGGGTTACCATTATTATTATTTATCGTTGGATTGATTTATCTTTGGTTTGATACCATCTTTATAATGACAGCTGGAGATTTAATTTCCATGTTCCTAGAACGAAGGACATATTCAACATCATCATCACTTCTGGTCCACTGCTGGGCAAAGCCTTCCCCAAAAATAATCACAACAGTGTTGGAACGTCATTAGAGGAAATTATGTCTTAATCGCCACACTTGGCAGTCGATCGGAAATAGGAGTGACGGAAGTTTTATCGCTCGACGCGGCGGCCCACCCCACGTTGTTGTATTTACTATTGGAATGTTTTGACCACCATTTTTCGGTTGACTGACTGCATTGGCGGAAGAATTCTCCTCCAGGACGATGGGGATATCACGTCCCAACGTCTTCACTCTGTACAATCTGTACTAGATGTAAACTTGACTTATGAAAGTGGCTTAAATATCACTAGATCCGTAAATTTTTAGGGTCGTGAAAGTGGAAAACAGTCATACAGTTTAAATTTATTGTAAGTGAATATTCTTGCCCTAAAAACATCTTCATATAAAACAAAAATTTCAGTATACCTAGATGCTGATTACCCCTAAGTTTTATGATCTATATTGGAAGTTACAGGGCTACCTGACCGGAACACAGTAGTGCTGAGCACTTCCATTTGGATATAGTGCCTACGTCTTCAAGCTCCTGGACTGGAATTGCACCAGTAGTAAAAAATACCAGTAGTGTGCCGTACGTACATCTAACGGCAATACGGTAGGCCTGAAAACGGCAATTTAGCCATAAATTGAGTTTGAAGATATGGTAAAGATGTATTCGCGCCATAATACAGGCTTTGGCAATCTTTTTTTTTTTTTTTTTTTTTTATTTATTTAATAAAAGTGGCAACCAAGCATGCAGTTCACATTAATGTTAAGTGATGACTGCAGCCTATGAATCTGCTGAAACTATGGCTGTAGTACAGTTCGTTAGAAAAATTATCGTCCAAATTATGAGTCGAAATAAAAGCGCGATCGATCGATTTTCCTAGGGTCGACCTTGCCATGAATGTGTTCTTCATTTCGTTCGCATCGCGATTAATTTAAATGAGCTTGTAACGGAAGATTGCGTGGGTTTTATAAGTCTGTTGACGGTCAAAACTGGAGGCGTGATTTGTGACGACATTCCTATACATAAACATGATAACAATTTAGAATATGCATAATGATAATAGGCCTATGTCAGAAATGCTGATCCAAAATCTGGTTGTTTAATGAAATTTGAAATTGCTTATACGGAATTTATGATGGATTTATATCTTGCATTGGCAAAATACCGTTGCTATGATATTTGGAAGCATAAATAATTCAGTGAAATCCAATCATATCTATACTAGCTGTTTCCCACGACCTCATGTGCTTGGTATATTGTTATGGCAATTAAAGTAGCCTTTGTCCTTTCTTAAAGTTCAAATTGGGTACCTCCATTGTAAAATTCATAACAATCAGTTCAACTTATGAAAGCGTAACAGACATATTTATAAAATAAAGTATGGATTTGCGAAAAACACAAGGCAATACTTTTCTGGCTCTGCACGAAGCTAAGGCATTCAAATTCTCATTCCACTTTGAAATGTACAAGCTGTAAACAAACAAGATCAATACTACAGAAAAGAGGTTAATACGAATTAAATATTCGTAAAAGTATACATAAAATTGATCTTAACGTCAATCTGATCGCAGAGGTGTTACCCTCGCAAAACGTGCAGAGGTCGAGAAAAACAGAGCGAAAGTAAAAAGTTGACCAGTGACTGGCGGAACTGAACCTCGAAGGTCTTAAATATCCAAAAATGGATGACAAGTATAGCCAATGGGTTACATTTTGTGGGGCATAATTGCATCATTCTCAAGGCTCCATAACAAAATAATTGTAGTATACAACACAGTATAAATTAATACTCTACAATTAAAATTTAAACTGGAGCACCTTATTTACCTGCAACATATTGTTTATTCGGTTCACCGTTCACTAAAGATACAGCTTGAATTAAAAAATACAAGCGTTTTGTAAAAATTATGATACTTAATTCGTGTCTCGAGATATACATCCCATTAATTAATTAATTTAAATGTGAAAGTTGAGGTTAAATACATTTTATATACGGTATAAAGTTCTGTCATCATCGATAGACTACTGTAGCCAATTGATTGGCCTGATATCACCATTCCTCGTGATGACGAGTCGTGAAGACTGAAAAAACATGGAAATTTAATATTATCATCCATAGCACATGGTGGTGAATTTGGCTATGATTGTACGGATAACTAGTCGTTAGGGCTAAAGGTCGAAATACTTGTATCGTATCAACTATCGGCTCAATCCGAGCTTGGAGCAGCTCTTCAAGAAGTTTTTGTAATTAAGTTCAGTCAAGAGTCCGCTACATGATGAATAACTGTTTTAATAAATCAGCCTAATCTGAATCATCTCTCCGTGCACAGGAAGGGTGTTATAGATTTCCAAAATTAACGTCCCACTGAAGGGACGATTTATTTTTAACGGATTCATCTGTTATGTTTTATGGCCAATTTTGAGACAGCCTTAAAGTCTACTTCACCAGGCAAGAAGATAGCGATCGTGAACTTCTCGCAGACTTAATATCTAAGGAATCGCTAAAGACCTGCGGATCCGAACCTAAGTTTAGACCAATGCTGGGGAGGATCAGACATATTATATGATTAGGAGGGTGCAACTTTAGCTCTAGTTGTCAGGTGATAACCCGAATAACGATTCACTTGTCGTGCCATAATAGATAAGGGAAGGAAATACGGAAGAGATCGGATGTACTTTCTTTTTATGCGATAGAAGTGGCAAACAAGCATGCAGTTCACATTGATGTTAAGTGATGACTGCAGCCTATAGACACCCACACAAATACCAGGGTCAGAATGCAGATGAATTACTCTTGATGCCTAAGGTGTTATGCCTCTGTGCCGGAAATTACAGGGCCGTACATTAACGTCCTCTCATGGTGGTAAGTATCGTCTGTGATAAATCACTGTGATATTCATCATTTCAGATGCCAAATCGTATCCTCCCAAATCACACTCGCAATTTGGTAACAAACTCGGGTCAAAACGATCACAGCCAAAGTCGACATGTCATTGTGAACATGGCATGTCGTCGTGAACTCGGCAGGCAATAGAAAGTATTTAAAAAGCGCGATTTCACGCGCGCTGCCTCTACGCCCAATTCTATTGTGAACCAGTAATCGTTGACAATTATGTGTGTGCATCATGACCTATGTTTGTTGTTGCCACACAGTTTGCTTTTGCTACCGGCTGTTATGCAGTTATCGTATTGTGAATGTCGGTGACAGGATTTTTTTATTAACGGTGTAATGATAAATCTACCTAATGGACGCTAATTCGCATCCATTACGTAGGTAACTTTTAGAGTGCGTGGAAGTTTAGAGTTACGAGCGTAAAGTTGTTAAATATAGATGTTTGAAATCATTGATATGTGCCCTTTTTCAACTGTACGAACGTAACCGTTTAATTTTTTAATGTCTTTTGATGTGGAAAACAGGCAACAGTTTATTTACATTGATGATAAGTAGCCTATAAACTTCTACATTCAAGAAGAAATTTCAATGTACTTAGATGCATTGCCACTTCTGAGGCCTAAGGTATTATGCCTCTGTGCCGGATATTACAGGGCTGTACATTACCACCTGACCGGAACACGATTGTACTGAACACTACCATTTAACGCCAAGTAGATGATGTAATGCCGTCACTGGAGCTCTAGCACCAGTAAATATTGAATTTTTATAGTATTTGCCCAAAGACCCAAATTATATCATAGTTCATCCAATTGCTATTTTTATTTTCTCTGTAGATATAAGTACCTACTATAAAAGTTAAGCAACAATCTTTATGCTAAGAAATAGTTTTACTGTCAATGTTTTTATCTTTCATCTAATCTTTCTATCTACTAATTTATTTTTGTCGATATGTCTACTTATTAACTCCACTAAAAATATTTTGTAAACTAGCTGACCCGGCAAACTTCGTATTGCCTCAGAATGAAAGAATGTGTCAAAGGTTTTATATATACGGACTATTTGTATGGGAAAATGAAATTGTGTTTTTTACCATTCCTATTCAATTTCAAAACCAAAATTAGCCTAATCGATCCAGCCGTTCTCGAGTTTTAGCGAGACTAACGAACAGCAATTGATTTTTATATACATATAAAGATAGATAGACTAGCTGTCTCGGCAAACTTCGTAACCTAGACAATAAAAAAAAATGTCTAAAAATGTTATGAAAAATAGATGTTGGCCGATTCTCAGACCTACCCAATATGCTCACAAAATTTCATGAGAATCGGTCCAGCCGTTTCAGAGGAGTACGTTAACTAACATTGTGACATGGAAATTCTTCATTTAAGATTATGATCACACTTTTGTCTGATGAAATCAGAGATCTGCAAAGAGTTCGAAGAGTTATCGATAGAAACAATTGTGTTACGTGACACATAAATCAATACGTCGTCGCTAAATTTAAGTCCGGCATGAAAAAACCAATTTAGGTTCGAGTTAATCACGAAAGGTCGTTGCGTCAATATATAATTATATTACCACTAGTAAAAAAAGTTCTAATCATACTTTTTAACTTTCAATTAGAACTCTTTTTGCTATTGGAAGAAATCCAATGCTGGAAGGATTATATAAATCTATCTGCCGCCAAATGGTAGTTCAGTACTATTGTGCTCCGGTTTGATAGTAATATCTAATATATATATCTATACAAATAAATAAAATTGGAGTGTCTGTTAAAATAACCGCTTCTTACTAAATGCATATTTATGTTTCCAAAACAACATTTTTTACAATTTTTGGCTGTCTGTCTGTCTGTTTGTTGGGGCTAATTTCGACGGGACTTTCACTGGCAAGTAGCTTATTTAGTAACGAGTAACTTAGGCTACTTTTATACTAGCTACGCTCACTTCATCCGGGTAGATACTGAACAATCATAAATTCTCACAATTTTTACTGGTGGTAGAGCTCCAGTGACGGAGCTCGCGGGCGTAGGCACCACCGCATTACCTAATATACTTGCCGTTAAATGGTAGTGTTCAGCACTATCGTGTTTCGGTCAGGTGGTAATGTACGGCTCTGTAATTTCCGGCACAGAGGCATAACACCTAATGCCTCAGGAGTGGCAGCGCATTTGCATTTTGACCTCTGGTCATTGTGTGGGTGTCTATAGGCTGCAGTCATCACTTAACATCAATGTGAACTGCACGCTTGTTTGCCACTTTTATTACATAAAAAAAAAAAAATTCTCACGTAGACGAAGTCGCGGGCACAGCTAGTACATAATAATTGTATTTTTACCAAACATTTAGGCAGGGGTGGCATTCGCATTTTGAGAGTTTTTATGTAAATTTCTATGCCGAGTAGTACCTATTCAACTGTGATTCAATTGAACTGTTTGTTTGTCAGCTTCATTTAAAAAGTGCCTACAACGGAATAAGTATTTTAAAAATGCGATCCACTTACATAAATAGCTAACGTTGACAACCGTCGGTCATTTACCTAGCGCGGGTCACATCGAGGTTGATGCATGTCACGGCATTGCTTGCTGATACGAATGCCTAAGTGTAGCAAGTGATTGCATTGCACAAAAATCCATGTTATCAGGTCACCGAACTGTACTCTGACGCAATTCCCATAGGCGGACAGGTTCGTAGGTATTTTGCCCTACCTTTAGCTGGCTGAATAGATTGTGTCCTTTGTATGTTTTAATTTGTTATCAAAGAAGTATAAATAAATAAAATACGCTTACACTCACAGCCCCACAGTAGCTATAAACCTGTGTCGTGGATTCCGTTATATACAAACCACACATACACAAACACCCAGACTCGAAACAAATATCTGTAGACCATACAAATATTTGTCCCGGTGCGAGGATCGAACCCGCGACCCTTCGAATCAAACGGTCAACTCACACCGCTGGACCAACCGAGTTGTCAAAAGAAAAGAGAAAGATTGTCGCAAGTGTAGTGGAGGGATATAAGCTCCTGTCTAGATAAGACTTCGATATTCTTAGACTTATATAACGACATTCATTAAAATTGAGCATGTGAGGATCCTAACAAATCAAATGAAGGTACAAAATGTTTTTTTTTGATAAATGTAACTTCACGACTGTAATCCAAACCCACGATTCGCCGGTTACGTTTTGGCCCATGTGACAGGTGGCGAGCCTGTTGCCATCTCCGGGGGCATTACCGAACTCCGAGGTACTCGGAAACTCCCAGAAAATGGAAAAATCCTAATAGAACCAGAGATAAAGGATTTTAAACCGTTATCTCTGATAGCCCCCGACCCAGGAATCGAACCCAGGACCTCCAGCGTAGTAGTAGTGGCCTGCAGCGACTAGGCTTCTGAGGTAGTTTTGTTTTGATACCGGTATGAAACTCTGTACTTATCTAATTACTATTTTAACTACCACTACCTATAACTTTTGTTGTTTTAGTTATATTAAAGAGTGTATTATTTCTAATGGTATTTCTATTAAGTGTTTTCATTTATTTTCGCTTATTTTTGTCTACCCTGTATTTACTGGTGCTAGAATTCTACTGTCGGAACTCGAGAGCGTAGTCACTACCACATTACCTAATCTATAGTAGTGTTCGACACTATCGTGTTCCGGTTAGATCGTTGTGTATGGTCCCGCAATAGCTTATTTTTTTTATGTCAAGGGATTCATCGAGACGCCAAGACCAAGGGCTCAGGGAAGGCAATCTCCAGCCGGAACATAGATTTTTGTGTAGATGTCACTAGGCTGCATATTACCTTACCATCAATGTGAATTGCGTGCTTGTTTGCCATTATCCATATATATAAAAATCAATTGCTGTTCGTTAGTCTCGTTAAATTCGGCTAATTTTGGTTTTGAATTTTTGGAAGTCAGGGAGGCTTAGAAGGTAAGAAAATATGAAGAAATTGAAGGGAAATAGTAAAAACCACAATTTCATTTTTCCATACAAATAGTCTGTATTTAACAAACCTTTGACACATTATTTCATTCTAAGGCAATACGAAGTATGCGCCGGGTCAGCTAGTCATTACATAAAAAAACCTTTTATTACAACTGAGAGCAAACTTTACTGACATCCGCCTTTCATACAGAAATCTGCCTCCCCCCTCTCTCCTAGATCGTCGGCTACCGAAAGTAGTTAATGTTATTTAACACTACCTTATGAATCGCTTATCAAAAACTTTGAGAAATGTTGTAGGAACATGTAAAAACAGAGGTCTCTTTAATTAATTCACACTTTGTATCAAGCGCATTTTTATTCGAGTCATCCATTTTACAATTACTAAAAAGCCGTGAATTTTCCGGCTACCAAAGATTTGTCTTGTTAAGTATCTTGTAATTTATCCTTTCGTTTAAAAAAATGCTTGAATGCCGCAACGTGTGTGTGGTAAATGAGACAGCGACACCTCATTTAGTGAGGTACAGTGTCAACGCGGTGACATTCGATGTTTCGGAATCATTAATGCGATTGCGACCGCTGTCAGAGTAAAGGCTGTACGCGATGGTAAGCGAACAATGAATAATGGCTTACATAAACTGCTTGTTGATTTTTAAAGGATTATAAACAAGGCGGCGCTCTGAAAACGTAAGAGAGACCACATATGACGAGATTGTGCATCTGGACCAACTTGGATGGATGTACTTCAAAATTAATTAGTAGTCTCTCTACTGGCATTCTCTGGAGGAGACCTACATCTCGGGGGTTCTCGAAACAAATTAATATTTTTAAAATCAATGTTTTATTAATACTTACTGTTAAGAAGAGAAATATAAGTATTTTATTTTTACTGTTCCGTACCTCGAGAGAAAAAAATGGGACCCTTATAGGATTTACTTTGTTGTCCGTCCGTCCGTCCATTTGTCCGAACTTTTTTCTCCGATACGCGTAAAGGTTATTAAGCTGAAATGTATATAAAATACTAAGGTCTAGTATCCCTAGGAGCTGTGAAAACTCAAACCGTTTCATTCTGCCTTTGTTATTCAAATTGTTTAATTTCCGTGACATGAAATTACAAAGCCATACGTTATTATCTTAGCTGAACACTACCGTTTACAGCTACGCGGTGATACCTGCGCCTGCGCCTTGAGCTCCCTTACTGAAGGCTCTCTTCTCTAGGAGAAGTAGAGGTACAGTGGTCTAGAGAATAATGTTCATAAAAGCTACTTGTTGCATTATAAGGGGTTTCAATCAAGATGTACGTACACGTAGAGTGATCCAATTATATCTACTGTAAAAAATTGGCGATAATTTCGTATCATGACAGTTTTATTTAAAGTTGATTTTGATAATATGTATAATTTGATAATATATTTAATATACGTCAACTAGCTTTATACTCGCTTTTCGCTTCCACTCGAATGCATGCCCGACGAAACTGGATCGCCAAGGATTGACTGTTCGGTTATTTACGAGCGACTGGCGTGCGACAATGGTTCTAATTGACGTTTAATCGCGATTCCGCGGTAACGAAGCAACCGGCGACCAGCAACCCGGCGGGTTATGGACGTTGCGAAATGCAGGCTTGTGTGGGAGATGCTTAATTTAATATTCAGGGTTTGCTATAATATAATCGAATTTTCGCTTCTCAGACTTAGGGTCCGTTCAAGCATTTCGTAAGCACTAAAATGGAGCGGTGATTTTTGCTTATTTTTCATAACGGATGGAGGGCTTGACTGATCTGGATACTCCGATGGCGATTGCCCTCGTTTTTTTTTTGTGCTTATTTCGAATATCTACAAAATTTAGTTATTTCTAATTTGTACACATGGCAACCCTGCGGACTAATAGCATTTTCGGGGATTCCCCGAATTAATGTGCATTAATTGATCAAGTAGGACGAGTAGGTACTGTTCGAGGATGAAACCAAGAGTAGGTATTCGCAATTTAAGTTAATGGCTATATTCATTTGCAAATACACATACCCATATAACCCAGTATTTTAAAAATCATCTTAATGTATGGCCTTGTAATTTACGGCACAGAGGCGAAGCAAAACACCTTAGGCCTCAGGAGTGGTAACGCATCTGCATTTTGACCTTAGTCTTTGTGTAAGTGTCTATAGGCTGCAGTAATCACTTAACATCAATGTGAAATGCATGCTTGTTTGCCACTTGCATTTATTTAAAAAATATACAAATATTTCCGACGAGACTTCTGCCGAAAGACTGTCCCGAAATCTTTTGTAATCTTTAAAACCCAATAGCTGTTATACTAGGTTATCAATGACTTCAGGAGTAACAGGAGCTAATGATAATGTCATTGCGCAAATGAAACAATCAATGTATAACACATAGTAGACACGTCGAAAATATTCTTCAAACAAAGTCATTTCGTTTACACAAGGCAGTAAGCGGCTGTTTATTATTATTTAAACCGAACGACAGTTCTCGCTAAGGTCACAAAGGCAGACACTGACGGTGTTCGGTAAACAGATCACGTCGAGATGCCGGCGGATGGAATGTGAGGTTTTCACTCCAAGTTCCAACGCCGTTGACGTTTTTGCTAATACGCGGATCTAATAGTGCGGCGCCTTTGACGTCAAATTGACTCGCTTCCGTGCTGGTAAATGGAATACTTTTAGATTTTCATCTAAAAAAGTTACGTAATTATATATTTGTATCTTCGAACGGGTATGCATTTATGAAACATATGTATGCATGCAACACCCTCGCCAGTCGTATTTTCAAACCTAGACGTTCAGTGGACATATATCGGAACTCCGTGAGTGCCTTTGGGAATCTTATCGAATGAAAAAAAAAAACGTATCAGTTATTCCCGTGATTTCAGACGTCATAGGAGCTAGTTAAGTAGCTTGGTATCACTGTGGCAGTGAAATTATAAAATATCATAGGTATCTGAAAACTATTCTTCAGGCAAAGGTATTTTGTATATAAGGCGGCTGTGTATTATTAAGTAAATCGACCGTCAGTCGAAAGACGTTCTCTATGGGACAATACCCTACCCTACATTACCTTATTTCAGAAGAATATGCTATAATCGCCATGTTTAGCATGCGGATTGGTGACAGCAGTGCTGGCCGCAATTTTATCGCAAATCGCTTTTAGGTGACTTGTCTAAGGGAAATTCCCATAATATATTCCCAGCAATATTTATATTCGAAACACGGTACCTTATGCCCAGCAGAGGTCAGTCAGAGGTCATGTCAAGTCTCGGAGATGACAATTGTCTTATAAAAATTGTCACAGTTTTTTCTCGCCTGCAATTCATGAATGGATTTGCAAGGCTTTGATTTGATCAGGATTTGATCAGCAGCGAAGTCAACATGCGTGTGCAATATTTTCACCACATTGAGCTGGTACGGTATCGTATCGACAAACACTTACCCAACCTTGAATTATCGTCATTCAATTATCATTATTTCTATTTAACAGTTGAGTAGATAACAAGTTAAATATCTATTAATTATTTTGTTCAAATGAACTGCAAGCGTTTAATCCTACAAATTGGACTTGCACATCCGTTGGATGCGGTCCAATAAAAAATAATTGCACAGCTACCTTCATTTCACGATAACATACATCAGAACCAACTTCATTACAATATATTATGTACTCTTATACAGGAGATAGAATAAATCGTGGGATCGTAAATATCCCAGCGGGGTATATGCAAACTATGTCGACGTTTTCTATTCATTAGCTCCTGGTTAATAACTCTTTCATCGGTAGAGGTTCGCACTGGATTTATTTGTTTGATACCGGTTAGTGGCGGATTAAACTGGTGCAGGTCGCATTGAACCGGCCTTGCTTAGTTATAAGTGAATCTTTAAAAAGAATATCACACCGTTTCTTTGAAAAACCTGAATATAAAGTCTCAGTACTGTTAACGTCCCGCGATAAAACTACCACAACTGCGATCGCTAATCCGTTTGCCAAGCGTGGCGATTATGGCACATTCTCCCCAAATGTTGTGGGCGTCTTTGCAGAAGGCTTTATCCAGCTGTAATCGTCGTTTGGCTGGAGTGATAACTGTTCTTTTAAGACATCTGGATCAGGCATCGAATTAGCTGATAAGTGTGTATGTAGTCAAGTTCGTCACGGGCTAGACAGAGAGCGTGAAGCGGCAAACATCTCATTCCTTACTACTCATCCCGTGCGTTTTCTATATTTATCACTCTCTTTATACTTGCTCTTCGATTCCTAAGACTCTTGGCTCCACATTCGGTCAGCACCGACATGTTTGGTCAAGGTAGGTCAGTTTTAATCTTCCTGGGCATCTACCATATGAATACTTGCTGCTGCTACTCTAAATTTCTCCGTCTAGAAATATAGCCGTTTAAAAGTCCACCTGTCCCAAAAGTAAAATCACATAAACCTAGATGTAATCACGGGCAAATGAATTCCCTTTGATATTTCAAAAGCTATTAAACTAAACAACTGTCGTCAATTACATCTTGAATTAAAATACTTAGTGAAAGTATCCACCGGATATTAGCTATTATCGTGTCAATTCCTATACATTTAATTAGCTCTACACGTATTTATGTCGTCGGGAGATCGAGTAATTATTGTTAGGTAGAGTTTAGAGCCCCTTCACACTAGATTTTGTCCGGCGTAGGCGTTCGATGAACACATAGAGCAACACCGGAGGGGAGTAGCCATATGCAGGCTTTCCCCTCTGTCAACGTACAAGCCCAAATGGGTCTATACCTGCCGGCCCAAATGGGTCTACGTGCTACGTAGAAAATACCAACCGTCACGAATTACACGTGCACACAGGTGCACGTGTAATACGTCACTGATTGATGTCTGTGTAATAGAGACCAAATTAAGCGTTTGTATGGAAATTTGGCGGAGTGTCCGCGGTGTGCCGAAAGATCCACTGCTGGACAAATTACATTAGCAAATATTTTTTTATTACTTTCTAGATTTTTCCAATATATTCAGACTACAGTTTTCATTTATCATCATTAAGCAAAGCCTTGTTTTCTACATTTATGTAAGAACTACTTAATTACTTACGCACACCTTTCGAACTGTTATTACGTATAGGTACGCGACTCATTGCAAGTAGGTACAGTCACAGTATACCATTAAGGTACAGTAGATCACGTACCACGGCACCACGTGACATATGACGGTAGAAACACCTTTGTGTTTTGACCTTGCCGGTGACCCCGCCCGACTGCCATGTTACAGGTCAAACTTCTATATTTATTAGCGCTGTAAAATTAATGACGGGTTATCAATAATAGTGACAAATTACCATGTGAATAAGCTTTATGGTGTGACTTGTTTATTTTTCTTTGTCTCTTTACGTGTTATGTAATCCATGTACGTGTTTTGTTTTTATTTTGAACACGTGTATAAAAGATCGATGGGTTATTTGGTCATGGGCATAGAGCAACACGGGCCACCGGAGAGCAACGCGGCGGACCGGAGGGGAGTAGCCATATGCAGGCTTTGCCCTCTGTCAAAGTACAAGACCAAATGGTCCTATGCCTGTCGTCCAGGTATTTAAATGTGTGCGTGAAATTGTTTATGTATTTTGTTAAAGTTAAGGTGTCAGTTTCGTAGCAATAGACGATTTTTGTTGTGTGAGTGTGTGTCACACGTAATTCCCCCCGCAAAAAATGACAGACTGTTGTGCATCGGTAATAAACGCTATGGCTACTCTCCTCCGGTCCGCCGCTACCGGTGGGCCGAGTTGCTCTATGGTCGTGGGGATAGATAGGCGCTACATTAAAGTGACCTTACTGGTGATAGAGCTCTGGTGACGGAGCTCGTGGGCGTAACATCCGCATTACATAATCTATCTGCCGCCAAATGGTAGTGTTAAGCACTACCGTGTTCCGGTTAGATGGTAATGTACGGGCTCGTAATAACCTATCACAGAGACATAACAACTAAAGTCTCAGGGTTGGCAACGCATTTGCATTTTGACCTATGTCTTTGTGTGGGTGTTAATAGGCTACAGTCATCACTTAACATTAATGTGAACTGCATGCATGTTTGTCTCCTTCATCTTCATAAAAAAGTGACCATCGGCTGTTGGCAACTCTCTTGTTGGAAATGATCACGAACGGTAACCACTTTCCATAAGGTTCGTCTGCCTGTCTGTCAATTATTGTCAATAACTCTGTCAACATACAAATATATGTGTCAGGATCGGGATATCTGCCGCTCCATACTCTCTGCCTACCCTGTTAGGGACCTGGCGTGAAGATACATACATGTACAAATATTGGTCCCTGTGCGGAGATTGAACCGGCGACCCTTGGATCAAACGGTCATCACACCTTGACTTGAATTGGTCGTCAAAAAAAGTTCATCACGACTCATGTTCATGTTCCCATATTTTTTTAAATAAACAGTTAAAATTAGTCTTCAACGATCATTAGGTATTGTTTTATCATAATTGACTCAACAATTACGGACCATGGACGATAATGCGCCGATGTTCTCTTGTGACGTTACTTAGCTAATTATAATATATTATGTACCTACACACCTACAAGCATTACATTTTTGTTATGTTTTACATTGTTTACGATGTTTCTTTCATGTTTGAGAAAGTCAGATTAATTCTTCATTCATTTCAGCCGAAAGATGGCCACTTCTGAACTGGAATTGGAGGGAGAGGGAGGCTTTGATTCAGCAGTGGACCAAAAGCCAAACAAAAGAATATTTTAGAAATTAGAGATAAATAAAAATTTTACTTCGGGCAAGAATCGAACCTGTGACCTCAGGTTAATCATTACAGCCGTTTTACCACTAAACTAGCGAAGTCCCACACCAATGCGTCAAATTTTAACCCTACACTTTTATTGCACTATGCCTTATCAAGCATAAATATTTACGTACCTTAAAGAGCTCTGCAAGTATTAAAATTATTTACGCATGCCATAATAATAACCATTTTAATCAACAATTGCTCAATCCATTAAAAAGTGGGCAGACCTGTCCAAAAGTTGGCAGGTAACCTTGTAACTTAGGCATGTCCACACTTTGTTACCAATTTACAAATTGTCGGAACATGGAGTTGAGTGTCAAATGTTTTTTGACCTCACGCACGTACTCGACCCTTTTGACCTGACCTCGATGACACTCGCTCTCGGTTTTTTTCTTTTATAACGCCGCTTTTAATCTTTTGGCTGGTTCTGTATGAGATGTAAGGCAGATTTTATGGATAAGACAGTTTTATTGGTGTCGTATGACTACTAAGTAACGGAGGAACTTGTACTATTTTGTAGGTATGTGACGTAAGTCTTTCTAACTATCTTTTCATTTTTTTATTTTTAAAGATAAATGGAAAGAAAAAATTGACTTCAGGCGAGACTCGAACTCGCGACCTACTGGGAATCTAGTCCAGCCGCTCTTCCAATTGAGCTACTGAAGCCCTGCCCGATTTGTCAAATCTTTCCTTCACATCTATTGCATTGCTTTATGGTAGCAGTAGCTCAATTTGCCTAACTAGCATAGTTGGTAATAGATGGCGCTACTGCTACCATAAAGCAATGCAATAGATGTGAAGGAAAGATTTGACAAATCGGGCAGGGCTTCAGTAGCTCAATTGGAAGAGCGGCTGGACTAGATTCCCAGAGGTCGCGAGTTCGAGTCTCGCCTGAAGTCAATTTTTTCTTTCCATTTATCTTTAAAAATAAAATATATTTCACAAGCATGTGTTAATGCGAAATAATATAAAAACAATTATCTTTTCAATATCAACTTTTGTTTTGTTTATTTACCTTTCTTTTTTTTATTCTTTAATGCATTTTTCATATGAAAGAGTGTAGCCATTATCACGAAGTTATTAATAAAATAAAATTCCTTGGGACCTTATCATTCTCCGATTCAGATTCATTGTTGGTAAGACTCCAGTGTGCGAGGTAGTTAGCACCGCACAACTTTACGATAGTAAGATAGATATAATTTTAAGAATATAATTTCCAAAAAATTATGATATACTCTCAATATGAGCCCTTAAAACTTTTGCTTTTGTTCATGTAAACGCTGTTGAAGTAGAGCTCTAAAACGGTGAGGAGTTTGTAGGTACGAATGTAATTAACATAGTTTTTATCGCGATTTCTATTTGTTAAAATGCCAACTGCCATGAGTGTCATAATATTTGACTAATGAATGACATCTCAGGCAACTGTTGGTTGCAATTGAACGGAATTTAAGTCTCCAATTTTTGAATATCCATTAGGTCATATAAGCCAGCACAAAAAGAATCGTCAATCTTATTCAAACAATGTACAAGACGCATCAAGCCATGACAAATCCTCAATTCTCAAGTAAGCAATGCTCGTCATTAGAGTAGAGAACAGCTTCACATTTTGACCTTGCGCCCACTCTGAAGGCTGAGCGTGCTATATTTGTTTTATGTCTATAGCAACGGTCTTATTCTTTTGTCAAACAACCAATGATAATTGACATTGTCGATGAGGCCAATGTCTGGGTGACCTCTGAGATGCTTTCTGTGTTCCAGCACAAAGGTTTGAATTATTAGTGCCATTAGTGGTTTTCTGTAATTACACCTCGTTTGTGATTCGTGTAAGGCTTTGTGTGGAAGAGAGAATCGTTCGAAGATGAAGAAGGGCATGGTTTGATTGTGTAGACATTTGAAAGGAATATCAAATGGGATAATATCAAAACGGGATAGAGTGAAAGTAGATGGTTGCGGGTAAGGCTGCCAGGGGACCGACTGCCTAACTCAAATGATTTCGTTTAGTTATCGATTCTGACAACACCTTATCAGTTTCGTACCACCTAACTTTTTCCTGAAACTGTTTTCTTCCCCAGGTATATGATTAACAGCAAAATGTTCTAATAGGCGGTACGAAACGGACAAGATAACGTCCTAAACGAAAGCACACCGCGGAGACTCCGACAAAATTCTATACAAACGCTTAATTTGGTCTTTATTACACAGACATCAATCAGACGCTCTACACTCTCTGCCTACCCCGTTAGGGACCTGGCGTGAAGATACATACATACATACATCAATCAGTGACGTGTATTTACACGTGCACCTGTGTGCGTAGCACGTAGAAAATACCAACCGTCGCCCATAACAGGGGAGGAGGTTGGGTGATGCGGGAAAATCGGGCGGGACGTCGAAGTGATCATTCTATACGTAGTATTATTACATATTCTCTGACGAAAGCATGTCAGTTAGGCGGTCGGCTCCCAGGTCAAATCTCATTCATAATTCTAGCCGAAAACTGTGCACTGCTGGACAAAGGCTTCCCCAAAGGTGCCTACAACAGTGTTGTGCATCACTAGGAGATTATATCCCATAATCGCCACACTTGGCCGGCGGATTGGCAATTCCAGTGATAGTTTTAGCGCAGGTCGCTGCTACCCATCCCGCTTTGCTATTTTTACTATTGGAATGTTTTTTTTTTTCTTTAAGCCTAATTATGTCTTGCTTCACTTGGGCGCCTGGCAATGCTAGTTGCAAGGGAGACTGAAATGGACCATTCAAATAAGTCAGATATAAAGAAAGGGTAGGGTCAAAGTCTAAGAAACTCTTGACTTTCATGTTTATCGATAGAACAGGCAAGCACTGCATCCTATCCGTATCATTCTGAATATTTCTTGAATTTTGTAGGACATCATTTTTACCCACCCGGTAAGAGAATTGTCGAGTAGACGCATTCTCATCTGTACCTATCGTTTTTCAGTTTGGCTTGTCCTCCAGAATAGTCTCGCAATTCACTCTAAAAATAGTATGACCTCACCATTAGACTGTACTTCACTCGATCGGTGGGTTAAAAGTTTAAGGAATCGGCGTGCATGTATGAAGAGAATGATGAATGATGAAGATGAGGCACGGGAGGTGTGTCGGGACCAGGATATCTGGCGCTCCACACTCTCTGCCTACCCCGTTAGGGACCTGGCGTGAAGATACATACATACATTTTTTTATGTAATGGAAGTGGCAAACAAGCATGCAAATCACATTGATGTTTAGTGATGACTGCAGCCAATAGACACCCATACAAAGACCAAGGTCAAAGTGCAGATGCGTTACCACTCCTGAGGCCTAAGGTGTTACGCCTCTGTGCCGGAAATTACAGGGCTGTACATTAACACCTGACCGGAACACGATAGTGCTGAACACTACCATTTAGCGGCACGTAGGTATATTAGGTAATTCGGTGGTGCCTACGCCCGCGAGCTCCGTCAGTGGAGCTCTACCACCAGAAACTCTATAAATATTGGCACACTGTGTTATCATCAGCAAAATTATTATAAATACTTATCCTTAAGCCAAATGCGCATATTCTGCAACAATTACGGAACAATGTTATGTCTCAAATACGAGTACATCGAAAATTCGAAGATTCGAACGGAAACCGAACTGGTTGGAAAACGTAACAACGATAACAATTAACATTTTAAATATAGAACGGCCGAGTTTTTCCGATTTCCATGTAACCTCCGTTCGTAAACGACTGCTGTTATCACATGACCTCTTTCCTAACCTCTACAAGTTGAAATTGCCTACACATGCCAAAGTTGTTTGAAATTAGACTTTGTCGTTTCAAAAATAAGGTGTGTTGTCGTTTGGATGCAATTATATCGCCTTCTGCTGTTATCGCAGTTGTTTCGTGTTTAAGGCATCGCGGTTCACGTTTTAATGTACGATTGTGTGTTTTTTTTCTGTTTAACTATTAAAGTGGTGTTTGAGTTGAATTTTCTTGTTTTAGCAAATTGATCTTGTATTCTAATCAAATAGTGTTGGATGCTAATCTATTAACCAGATAATGAATTTCCAAACAAACTATTGAGTCGCTCCATTCGCGTGGACAAGTCTATAATATCTATACATCTATACAAATTAATTTGAAAAGTGTCTGTTTGTAATATAAAAATAACCGCTTTTTACTAAATGCATAGTATGTATACACGGTACATATGCCGAAACAACATTCGAGCTCCTACACTGGAATTCTACCACCAATAATTATACTGGTGGTAGAGCTCCAGGGACGGAGCGGGCGTAGGAACCACCGCATTACCTAATATACTTGCCGCGAAATGATAGTGTTCCGCACTATCGTGTTCCGGTCAGGTGGTAATGTACGGCCCTGTAATTTCCGGCACAGAGGCATAACACCTTAGGCCTCAGGAGTGGTAACGCATCTGCATTTTGATCTTGGTCTTTGCGTGGGTGTCTATAGGCTGCAGTCATCACTTAACACCAATGTGAACTGCATGCTTGTTTGTCATTTCCATTACATTAAAAAAAACAATATTTGTCATTATCGTACCTAAACCTTAAAAATCACAAGCGTTGGTCAACATAAAAAATAAATGAGAGCGGGTGGGGCTCGCTCCGTCCAATTCCTAATGCAGATTAGTAACAATTTAGTCATCGTCCTGCCAAATTCGTAACAATGCGAATAAATTTTGCAGAAAGTCAAGGCTATGTTGACCGTTTAGTCAAGAGATGACCTGTGAATAATATTTGTTAATTTATTGGTGTGGTCGGTAGGAAAACCCGTCATACCATAAACTTTGCTAAGTAGAGTACATAAAAAGGCGTGTTTTAATCTTAAACTTCGGTTTAAGTATGGAATCTGATGTTTTTTCTTATTATTTACGAGTACGTATTATGAAGGACATAGTTGCATATTAGTACACGTATTTGTACCTAATTTCTGAACAATATTTTCAGTAGGTACATTTTTTACAGTTTTTAGTTGTTTAGTTCAACGGATGTCGTACACCGATCCCAAAATGGTTAAAATCAAAAAGGGAAAGAAAAATTAGAGACTTCAGAAGCTTAGTGGTAAAGTTGCTGGACTGGTTACCCTGAGGTCGCAGGTTCGATTCCTGCCTGATCTTAATTTTTCTTTCCATTTTTCTTTAATTTCTAAGCATGCTATAATTCCAAGAAGTAAATGCAGTGGATATACCTACATAAAATGACCGGTTTCATGTTCTCGGGAAGTGTATGCTTACGTGTGAGTGTGACGACCTAGCAAGAAAAAAATTTAAAACACACATTGACCTATATGTACTAAAGTACTAGACTAGACATACCCCTTGACAGCCTTGTCACAGTTTTTTGCATACAATTGGACTTTCCCATAGTAACATGACAGCGGACGTGAAAACGTCATACAAAATATCTGTCAAATCAATTTAAAAACGGAACCGGCTGTTTGTTCCCGTTGTCTACTCTATATATTGACCTCATTGACACATGAGTAACTAAGAGCCAAAGTTAGTGCCTAATACACCAAACACCAACATGAGTGCACCCTCTACAAATGCATTCGGCACCTACAAACCAGATGAAAGATAATTTAGATAAAACATCAGCATATTTATTCAAATATCTCAATTTTGTCGCCGCGACACAATACAAATTGCTTTTATTTCGTTTAGAGATAACAATATAAATTTTGACACAACTTAAATGTGTCTATTGATGTGTTTTTACAAGTAACTTGGCGAATTAGAATGAATTTAAATATCATATTAGCATTGTTTATAAATTTCTTCGTGTGTCCATCTCGGTGTATGGAGTAAATTGGAGCGTGGTCTAAAGAGGGTTAAGTGTACATAGTTACTATGATTATACTAAAGAACAATAATGACCTATTTTATAGATGATATGTTCTTAGGTTTTCGTGAGCTACACTCATTGAAGTAAAAATATTTTTACGGATTTATCTCGCGTATATTAGACTAAAATGTTTTTTTAAATCAACCCGACGTTTCGGTCGGTAAAAGCGACCGTGATCCCGGGCAGAATTATAGACTGATTTAATTTGCAGTGAGTTACTGTATATTATGTTTAGTCAAAATATATATGAATATACAGTGACAAATCAACAGCAAACGATTGTTTGTTGTTAATAAATTCCTTTAAAATCGCTATGAACAAATATAGGGTTATGAACCTATGTTTGAAAAAAAAAACTGTGTATTTGACCGTCAACCCGAATGATTTTCTCTTTGTCAGAGTTTTTTTCAATCGTGAGTCTTGAGTTACGACTTTGTTCAGAAAGTGGTTTTCATTGTGACAAATTATATTTCCCCCGTCTGCAATATATGTTTTTAGAACAGAGGCATTTTAAATCCCAACATATTTATTCGTACATAATCTAGATGTTTTTTTTAACAATAAACAATTGGTATCCAAATGTGCGATAGTTAATTTTTTATTTTTCAAATTTGGTAAATTATTTACTAAAAAAATCAAACTACTTAAGAAATTACCCTAATATATGTCACAATACACACTTTTTCAATTTTAATTGGCCATTATCAGTCAAATCATTTATCCGCCCGTTCTTTTGCCTTGGACCACCGGCGGGCACGAGCCACGCGTGGGGCAACCAAGTGGGCGTCCAAATAAACATGTCTCGGTAACGAGCGGGTCTCGTAAACTGCGCTGAGCTATCGTTCGTGGAACCGTGGGCTAAGGGTCAACGTCTTCATTGTTAGCACTAACCGTGTACAAGGGCCTTAATAGACTATTTACGGAATTTCCCATTTGGACTTTTCAATACGGTTCGATCCTGTATGAATGCGTCGGGGATATAAACGTTAGTGTCTGATGTGGAATAAGCAATAGGGATGGCACAATTAGATTTGAAAAATCCGTCCCGGTAAATATAGGGCTGGAATTGTATTTCTCCGATTCTATCTCATAATTGTGGTAAACAAGCGTACAATTCAGAATGATAGCAAGTGAATATTGTAGCATATAATCAACTACATAAAAGGTAAAGATTTTAATGATGTTGATATATAAAAACCTTAGATTTAAATATAGTAGCTTTGCTACTCTTGAGAGCTGTTTGCCGGAAATTACGAGGCTGTATATATCTGCGTTTGGCAGGCAGATGCAAATGTATTTATATATTTATTCACACACAGGTACTTACAGAAACACACACGAATTGCCAATAATCTCTTCGGGTCCCATAAACAGCGCTGAGCTGTAGTTTGTGGAACCGTGGGCTAATGGTCAACGTTTTCATTGTTAGCACTAAACGTGTACAAGGGCCTTAATAGACTATTTAGGGAATTTCCTATTTAGACTTTTCAATATGGTTCGTATCTGTATTTGTCCAATATATGTACATTTCGATCCTATATGAATGCGTTGCTTGGAGATTATAATGTTAGTGTCCAATGCGAAATAACCAATAGGGTTGACGCAATGGGATGAGGAAGTGTGATTGATTATAGACTTAACGTCACGCCTGTATGACTCCGAAGGATAGGCAGAAGAAGGCATATTTATTTACTCAAACACTTCAGTACAGAAAACTCCACGAATTTTTTTTTATTTACGGTAACAATTACGTCTTGTAAACTTCACTGAACTTTGTGGATATCATAGGTATGCCACAATGGGACCTTGGTCAAAATGCAGATGCGTTACCACTGAGGCCTAAGGTGTTATGCCTCTGTGCCGGAAATTACAGGGCCGTACATTACCACCCGACCGGAACACGATAGTGCTCAACACTACCAATTAGCGGCAAGTATATTAGGTAGGTAATGCGGTGGTGCCTACGCCCGCGAGCTCCGTCACTGGATCACTACCACCATTGAAGAGAAATCAATTGTTTTTATTTTTTACTAGCAGCTTGCCCCGGATTCGCACGGGTGCAATATTACCTACATTACTATTACCATAATAAACATAGCCAAGTGAATAGTGTGACTTTCAAATTGTGAAAGAATTTTCACGATCGGTTCAATATTTCCGAAGATTAGCCCTTACAAACAAACAAAGTTACAAACTTTACCTCTTTATAATATTAGTATCTTTAATATATATTTTATCTTTTCCTACAAGATATGTCAGAAGTTACCGAGAAAACAGGAAGTCATACCAACTTAAACTACGTGCTGTACAGGATAAATAAAGATAGCACAAAATGAATCGTCTCATATATTTTTCTCCGACCGCGGTCGTGGACACCATACAATGGCTGACCTCCTCGAAATGACCGATAATCACTCTCCGATAGCAAGGACTAATGCCTGACGCATTGTATAAATCTAGAAAGCTGTTGTACCTGTTATTGTGGTAGATAGCTTATCTATTTATTCATTGGTCTGATGCATTTGGTTGAATCTGTTTCCTTTGTCCTCATTACGTTGTGAATTTAAAAAATAAACTGTTATTCAAAGATGTTGTATCTTGCATGTACCTAGGAATTCGGAAAAAAAATACGCGAAATGGTTGTAAAAGCTAGCATCCTGTATTATTACTAGTAGATATATTGAAACCTTACTGATAAACTTACTTACATTAGTATATTATATTTAGTTTTATCATAGTGATATACCTACTCCATTACTTGGAATTTTTCTAATTTGTAATTTGAAAAACTTTTTGTGCTTGTCACCCTAAATGACTAATTGAATTTCTGATTCTGATTCCTTTGCACCTAAATGTTGATCAACTGGTTAATATAATTTTTCGTTTACTTATTAGGTAAATACGCATAGATATGTAAGATATCTAGAACTGCAAATGTGTAGTTTCCACATACAAGATAGCGTCGGATTTAATTATAAAGTTGACAGCGACACTAATAATTATGCTCATTTTAATTAAATATATTAATATTTATATACTCCCATCGTATTGAATAACAATGGAGTATAAAAAATCGAAAGTGCTTTCGTTTGAAATATATTATTTTTGTTATATTTGTGTTTTTCGAAATAAGACATACTGAGAAAGAAAAAATAAGACAACATAGTTGAGTTTTATATTATTTCGCATGAACACATGCTTGTGAAATATATCTTTAAAGAAAAATGGAAAGAAACGATATTTAATAAACTGCAAAGTTTATTATATCGATTGCCTAACTAGCAAAGTGTAGCAATAGATGGCGCTACTGCCAACATAAGGCAATGCAATAAATGTGAAGGATTGATTTGACAAATCGGGCAGGACTTCGGTAGCTCAGTTGGAAGAGCGGCTGGACTAGATTCCCAGTGGCCGCGAGTTCGAGTCTCGCCTGAAGTCAAATTTTTCTTTCCATTTTTCTTTAAAAACATAGTTGAGTGTACTAATAAATGACACAACTTCCAAACTTAAATTTGTAAGAAAAAGTATCTACTTGTATGTCACTACTAAAAAAAGAGCCACATTTAGTATCCCTTAAAAAAAGATAAGAAGGTAGTTAGCATTGAAATGAGAGAGATTCGAAAAACAAAATTAATTATATAAAAACGATTTATTCCGCTGGTTCTCTTCAATCAGACCACAAGATAATAATAAGATAATAAGTTGCCATCCGCTGTCAACCTTCGCAGGTCGCCAGGTCACCACCACATTATATACCTCCTGTTTACCTATACCACTATTTACCACTAGTTCATGGTCAAATGACTCATCTGGTCTTCCGTTGCTTAGACTGAATTACAATTATGTATGTATTTTATTTTGCTCGTAATACAATGTTGTTATGTTATTTCTTTATTTTATAGTAAAAGCAACTACAAATACAAAGACATGCTCGGAAACGTAGTTATGGCAAGATATAGTTATTTTATTAGGTATTTGTCTTCCTCAGTAAAATTGTCCATGGAGTAGTTGAAATGATTAAATAGAAAAAAAAAAAACAAAATGCGGCTAAGCATGCGTCGGGCCACGCACAGTGTAGGCTTCCGTTTTCAATATATATATATTTTTTTTCTAATATTAACCGTTAACTTGTAAAGCCTACTTAGCTATGACAGTTTCTCTTGTAACTACGTGATATATACTACCAACCGGTGAACAGAGCGAAAGTCCGCTCCTAATCGCATATGTCTCGTGTCCATCCACAACGCCCTTAGCCAAGTATCGAAACATCTGCTATCTATCGATAGCAACCGGGACCGACGGCTTAACGTGCCCTCCGAAGCACGGAAACGCGCATTTTAATTTGCCACTAGCGGTCGCCCATCACATACCCGACCGCGCCCGTATCGCTTAACCGAGTAGATCGCTTCCGATCTACACCAGCAACGCGGCCATGCGCGCTTCCTAATTAATGCAGAGCTGAAAACACTCGCCCTAAGAACATTAAACATTGAAAAACTTACACTCCAGCTTCCTTAGGAATAACGGCAAAATGTAGGCAAAATATAAATTATACTATAAGATAATTCCAATGACCGTTGTGACATAACTTGCCATAATCTTTATCAATGTTTAAGACACGAGAAAATTTAATTTGCATCTTTATATCGAAATAAATAATTTGTGCCAGAATATAAAAGCAATTAAGACTAGATATAGCATTTGTTTACCAGAACCGGTTATTTATTAAAACACGCCAATTCCAATATAGAATAAAATACGAAATTAATGATTTGGATTAATTAAAATAGATTTTGATCTCACTTGCCTGGATTTACTCCCGATACATGCTTATGTAAATGTACGAAGAGATAAAAGCAATTGCAGAATTATTCATTGGTAATAAATAATATACACCATGGTCATAATAATGGTATTTTACTGATGCATTTGCACAACATTGTAATACCACCTTATTTTCATTATGAAATTAGTGTTGGGACACCACCATACACCATACCTTGCATTAACACTTAGGTAGGTACAATTTTTCCGTAAGATTTACGTTGACTTTGAGATTTATAACTAACTAGCTGACCCAGCCAATGTCGGTCTGCCGTACAATAAAAGTTGAAGCCATTGCTTTAAAAAAATAGTTTTTTCTTTTCAGTTTTTTAAATATTTTAAAATTTAAAGAAGTCGAGTTATATGATTTTTTTGTGTGCAATTCGTCTCAAACTTAGATGAACGGAGTACCGATATCTTTCTTCTTAGCCTGGATTGCACCAGGATATTTGTTAAAGCTAAAGTTATTGTTACATTTCATATCCCTCTCTAACTTAAAGAAATCTGTTAAAGTTAGACCAGGATGTGAAATGTTACAATAACTTTAACAAGTCGTGGTGCAACCCAGGCTAAGAAGAAAGATATCGGTACTCCGTTCATCTAAGTTTGAGACGGATTGCACACAAGAAAATCATATAACTCGACTGCTTTAAATTTAAAATATTTAATAAACTGAAAAGAAAAATTAAGTTTTTTACGGCAATGGCTTTAACTTTTATTGTACGGCAGACCGACATTAGCTGGGTCAGCTAGTATAAATAACGCGTCACGTTGTTTGTTCTAGATGGACTCTAACTACTAAACTACTTAACCAACGCTCAGGTTAAGGACTTCGGGAGGTTAGTGGTAAAGCGACTGGACTGGTTATCCTGAGATCACAGGTTCAATTCCTGCCTGAAGTCAAATTTTTCTTTCCATTATTCTCTAATTTATAAATTCACTAGCATGTGTTATTCCGAAAAATAAATATATTGCAATCACTTTTTACTGGTGGTAGAGCTCCAGTGACGGGGCTCGAGGGCGTAGGCACCACCGCATTACCTAATATACTTGCCGCTAAATGGTAGTGTTCAGCACTATCGTATTCCGGTCAGGTGGTAATGTACGGCTCTGTAATTTCCGGCACAGAGGCATAACACCTAATGCCTCAGGAGTGGCAGCGCATCTGCATTTTGACGTCTGGTCATTGTGTGGGTGTCTATAGGCTGCAGTCATCACTTAACATCAATGTGAACTGCACGCTTGTTTGCCACTTTTATTACATTAAAAAAAAAAAAATCACTTGACCGACTTTAACTAAACTTTGCACACCATGTACAGTATGATGTGAATTGAAAGTTAGGATAGCTTACATTTCAATTTACATATAATCGCAATATTACGTATTTTAATGCAAATAACTTTATTTTAATTTTAAGAAAATTAGCGGTATAAAAAAGAGATTGAGAAATTTAAAAAAGAGAGAAGCCTATCTTTTTTATTTACCGCCAAGGTGATACGAAGTTCACCTTAGCCGCTAGTAGGTACATCGTACTAATATAATAAATGCGGAAGTTTAAAAAGTATGGATGTATAGATGAATGTTTGTAACTTTTTTCACGTAAAAACTACTGAATTTTCATGAATTTTTATGGATTTTAATAAAACTTTACAATAATATAGCTTATACATCAAACAATAAACAACAAAAAATAACACATTGGATACAATTTATCAAGATATTGTGTGTAATACTAATCCCGCGCAGACGAAGTCGCGGGCACCAGCTAGTAAAATAACACATCCTTTATCTCTGCCTAAAGGTAGACGTGCTCAGAGATTTATTAATCTGTGGCCCTCGCTTTTGCTGGCTGTTAGCCAACGCGTGACTGTTTACCAAGTCGATCGTCATGCTGATGATCAATCCGTCGAAGGGTCACGACCGGGTCACGCGCATGCATTACATAGATACTGCGGATACGCTAAGTAATTATGCGTTTTAAGGATTCTGTAAATAGCGAAAAGTAAAAAATAAATAATAAATAATAAATTCGTCATGTCTGTCTGTCTGGCCGTTCGTCTGTCTGTCACGGCCACTTTCCGAAACTATTAAGACTACTTTCCTGAAATTGGATAAGTAGATGTATTCTGTGAACAGGTTTATGATTTTAAATAAAAATAAATAAATTTTAAAAACAGGGGTCTTGTACCTTTTTGTAACTGACACCAAAAAACCTTTTTTTATCGATCGATCTTTTATTGATAGATACCTGCCCGATAGTTTGAATGTGACATTGAAGTTTTTAAAATTATTTTCTCTGTAAGTCTATCGTTTGAAAGATAGACACTTCCAAAGTGGTAAAATGTGCTAAAATCTACAAAAAAATATATGCTGTAGTTCTTATTAAGAACTTTCAACGAAATTTGGTTAAAAAGAAATATTTTTCATACTTTTGAAAAAAATCACGTTATTTTTAAGAAAATCTTAAAACATATTACTTGCTACAACGCCCTTCATGGACGAGTCCGGCTTGCATTTGGCCGCTTTTTTACTTAGATTATCAAGACTCAAGACATGTTTTTGTTGTTACAGGTACTTATATGCAGGGTGGACAAGACTACACCTACGATAATTCTTCAAAATTGAGTAACCATTCCGTCTTCTAAGTGTGCCCGTAAAAGTTTGTTTATTTTATGTTAAGTCAAGTTTGTGTATTTTGCACGAGCCAATTGGTCCAGCGGTAAATGACGACAGTTTTAACCGAGGCACACGGGTTCAATTCCCGTACCGGGACAAATATTTGTACGGCCTACAAATATTAAAATTTGTTTCGGCTTTAGGTGTTTGTGTGTACAACGATACCCACGACACAGTTTTATGCCTGTAACGGGGGCGTAGCTACCGCCGTATCTGCTGTATTGATTATACGAAATGGGGGGGAGCTCCCAACGTGCCCCGCCCACGCACGTTGGGAGCTCCCACCATCTCCCAACGCCCTCCAATTTTACCCATTTGAGTACCTACTTAGTAGCAGAATCTACTTAATAATAATGCACTTGCATTACAATACTTAATCCGTGCTTCGGAGGGCACGTTAAGCCGTTCGTCCCGGTTGCTATCGATAGATAGCAGTCGTTAAACCTTGTCGGAGGCCTTATGGGCGGTTTGGAAACATCCGACAGCGGGTTGGCCACTAACCCGTATCTCCACCAACCCGCATTGGAGCAGCGTGGTGGAGTAAGCTCCAGGCCTCCTCCCGAAAAGGGGGAGAGACTCGTGCCCAGCAAGTGGGACGTATCAAGGCTTGCCATAGGTTAAGTAGATTACAATAAACAATGTAACAAGTGACTGTAGCGTTGCCAACTTGTCAATTGTATAGAGGCTATGGAGGAAAATGTCCTTTTTTTTTGCTTGCGCGTCCTTCTGAACTAGTATTTGGACCAAGTGGATGAATGAATTTAAGAGATTCTTAAAGGGCACGCGGGGCGAAAGTCGTTTTTTTTAACTCATTCAGTTGTATTTTAACAAAGTGCAAAAAATCTTGCTCCTTAAAAAACCCCCCAAAACAATTTTTTATACGTGGCCCCGCCAAGGCACGCTACGTCATTGGCCTGTAAGACAACACACTTCCTTACGGCCATCTATTTATCACATATCAGTGGTATAAAAGAATATATTCTCATCCAAATAGGTTTATCAGATTCTGATCTTAAGGCATGAGATGAGATCAACCGATATAGTAAAGAGGCTACATCCAAACGGCCGCACAAACTAGAATTCTCTACATTTTCTCGGTCGATTGATGATAATAAGACGTTATCACGTAACAGCTAATGGCTATCATGAATTTTTGCAAGGGCCAAGGTAATATTAAATTAAATGCAAGTTAGTCGCTAGTTACAGAGGAATGTTGGCGCGATGAGTTGCGTGTTATGACTTCTGTGTAAAAGTATTTTTTTATTGGACGAGTATAATCATCTATATATACTCGTATATAAAAATCAATTGCTGTTCGTTAGTCTTGCTAAAACTCGAGAACGGCTGGACCGACTTGGCTAATTTTGGTTTTGAATGATTTCTGAAAGCCCAGGGAAGGTTTAAAAGGTAAGAAAATATGAAGAAATTGAAGGGAAATAATAAAACCACAATTTCCATACAAACTGTTCGTATTGATAGATACGAACATTTTGTATCCTTTGACACATTATTTCATTGTAAGGCAATACGAAGTTTGCCGGGACAGCTAGTTAATATTATAAATGCGAAATTTGTGAGTATGGATGGATGGATGTTTGTTTGTTACTCTTTCACAAAAAAACGGCTGGACGGGTTTGGATGAATCTTTACAGTAATGTAGGTAGTGTTGCCCAAAATCGGTCTTGGTCTTGCAGTCTTGGTCTTGCAGTCTTGGTCTTGTTCTTGCATTTTTGCAAGACCAAGACCAAGAGCAAGACTGCCTAATTTTAGGAAGACGAAGAACAAAACTGACGGTGCAAGATTTGAGCAAGACCAACGTGAGCAGTGTGGTCTTGCTAAAATTAGGCAGTCTTGCTCTTGGTCTTGCAAAAATGCAAGAACAAGACCAAGTCTGCAAGAACAAGACCGATTTTGGGCAACACTAAATGTAGGTTATACATTGGAATGACACATAGGCTACAATTTGTAATTATTAAAAGTACACGCGGCCGAAGTCGCGGACCAAAACATATAATATATATAATATTATGATGGTGAACATATTCTCAACTCAAGTTACTAATACACCTATAGATGTTTGAGGGCATAGGTCAATATAAAATTGTTTATAATATTAATTTACGTAACTTCATTAATGTCCATATCAATAAAGCTTCGCGTTATTATATCTTGTTTACATATAAAACATATCGACATAATTTCGGTTGATTAATTATAGCTATTTGTGCAGCTGTTGAATTCATATTTACATATAAAATCTATCGATAATAATTATGATGTTTATTTACATATAAAAGTGCATGCTTGTTATTGAATGGCAGTTTTATATCTATCGTCTATTATATTAAATTTATTCATGTAAGTACCATACAAGTTTTTCTTATAATGACGTACACTCGTTTTATAAGGCTGTATAATGTTTGACCGTTGCCCATAATCGCTGTGGCATGTGACAGTGTGACCTTAAGGATGGGCAACAAAACTTAAATATCGATACATTACCTCATGTCGATATTTATGTAATAATTTTATTGAAATAATCTTTATCTATAGTTACATACCTATAGTTACAACGATTATATAATTGTGTTGTTAATTTTATCATGAGGGTTACCAAAATTTCGAAAATCAAAATATTCAATCATAATTTGATGTCCCTATAAAAAAAATAACACACACAAAAGTATCAAAGATATGCATACCATGTTTATGCGAACAGGCCATAGAGAAGAGACAATTTTCGTTCAAATTGTGCATAAATGCTTAATACATTAAAAAAAGTAATATAAATTAAACCCATAAATATACTTTATAAAATAGTTTCGCAGGGGCGCAATTAATTAATGTAAAGGGCACGGGTGCAGCGTTCTAATGGTGAAATAATTATTGAAATCGGTGAAGTAATTTTATTATAAAATAGGTAAATACGTATAATATTGTATTTTAATTAAACATACATGTCTCCTCTTTATAATATTAGTATAGATATGCCAAAATAGTTTTATTTAGTACTTATAAAAACACTTAATTTAATATCGGTTAAATTTTGAAACGTATCGACATAATAATATATATATCGATATTTTAGCCAACCCCACGTAACCTTTGAGCTGGGGTCAAAGTTATGAATATTAGCAGCTAGCTAACAATGTTAATGTGTTTACGTGTATTTACCGCACACATTAACGTCTATTAAAGTACTGGATTTCCTATGAAATCTGGGTAGTTATACATGATAATAAAGTTGTTGTTTTCAGCTATTTTGGCGATGTTAGGTACTTACATAGATTTTATTTTAAAGTAAAATGGAAAGAAAAATTTGACTTCAGGCGAGACTCGAACTCGCGGCCTACTGGGAATCTAGTCCAGCCGCTCTTCCAATTGAGCTACTGAAGTCTTATAGTTGGCAATAGATGGCGCTGCTGCTACCATAAAGCAATGCAACAAATGTGAAGGAAAGATTTGACAAATCGGGCAGGACTTCATATTTGAGAATTAACAACGTAAAATACCTATAGAGTGTACGTTACCTACATACCTACTATGTTTTAAATTACTAACTATTTATTTATTACTAATATTACTGGTGGTAGAGCTCCAGTGACGGAGCTCGCGGGCGTAGGCACCACCGCATTACCTAATTTACTTGCCGCTAAATGGTAGTGTTCAGCACTATCGTGTTCCGGTCAGGTGGTAATGTACGGCTCTGTAATTTCCGGCACAGAGGCATAACACCTTAGGCCTCAGGAGTGGTAACGCATCTGCGTTTTGGCCTTGGTCTTCATGTGGGTGTCCATAGGCTGCAGTCATCACTTAACATCAATGTGAACTGCATGCTTGTTTGCCACTTCCATTAAATAAAAAAAAAAAATATATATATATATATATAATACAAAACCTAAATACTACTAAATAATACTAAAATACTACTAAATAATACTAAACCATGGTTTCAAGACTAAAAAGCGTTTGACTTTATAACTGATCGAACTGTTCGATATTTTGACCCCTGAGAAAGTTCTTAGGTTAATTTTGTCTTGATGAAATTTTTTTTACGAGTAATATAAGCGACACAACAGTCGTTTACTAGTGAGTACATTACAGTTTGACTGAATAAAAATAATATAAAGAAGAATGTAAAAAATATTTTTAACCTATTACAGATTGAAACCACAAATGTCACCAAAAAATCTATAGAAATTAAAGAAATATTTGACTTCGGGCAGGAATCGAAATTGCGACCTCAGGATAACCAGTTTTCTACCAAGCTTTACCGCCAAGCTACCGAAGCCCGAAATACCGAAATTATTTTTTTTTTTTATATAATGGGCGTGGCAAACAAGCATGCAGTTCACATTGATGTTAAGTGATGACTGCAGCCTATAGACACCCACACAAAGACCAAGGTCAAAATGCAGATGCGTTACCACTCCTGAAGCCTAAGGTGTTATGCCTCTGTGCCGGAAATTACAGGGCCGTACATTACCACCTGACCGGAACACGATAGTGCTGAACACTACCATTTAGCGGCAAGTATATTAGGTAATGCGGTGGTGTCTACGCCCGCGAGCTCCGTCACTGAAGCTCTACCACCAGTACAATGAGACTCTCTACCAGACTCTACCACCAGAATATGAGAAACAATAATATTATTTTGTTTTCGGCTTACATTTCTTGCTAACATATAAACAATATAAACAACACATAACATTATAAACAAAAGTTGAGTCGGTTTTTCCAAGCTATCGTAACCATAGTATTGTCTCTCGGCAAGAAATCAGGTCTGGACCAAAACTTGGAACGATTTTGCATGATAAAGGCTGCCGGTTTACAATGGAACCACTAAAATGACGCTTGGAGACGTTTCTACTCTACATTTTGACAAATAATTTTCTGTATACATATCTCTGTCGTAAATTTATTTAGCTACATCTGTATTTCTACGATAATTAAGGCAATTAACTTGTAGCGGGTTTTTGGTAAATTCAATAAATCATTGAGTACCTCCAGAACTCTTCAAATAACTCTTAAATTACAACAGCTTCAATTTTAAAATGAGAATCCTGTAGCAAACTTCAAATTAAACTAGGGATAAATTGCAATATCCTGGTAAATAATGTGGTTAATCAGTTAAGTAATTATATTGAAAATTTTCGTAAAATTTTAAGTTGCTTTCATAGCTTTATTATTTTTGTCAAGTCCAGTGCTATCGTGTGTTTTAGTTCAACATAATGAGTGTACAAAAAAGATATCAAACAAACTGCATTTAAACGAAGAAAGCGACATTTTAAAGGCACTAAGACGGATTGTCAAGCGTCAAGCAGTGTTTATTCATTGCGAGGCATTGTCGCTATGCTAATAGACGTGGCCGGTCATCGAGCGACCCGACTGGAGCTAAGGTCGCCTGTAGGACGTTGTATATTGAATTTGCATTATTTATGTAAGCTGTAAGTAAATGCCTATACAATAGAAAGAGATCAAATAAGCTATCCGTTGAATCGAAGAAATCGGCATTTTAAACTAATTGTAAGACGGATTGTCATTTTGTGTTTATTTATTGCGAGGCATTGTCGCTATGCTAATAGATGGAGCCGGTCATCGAGCGACCCGACTGGAGCTAAGGTCGCCTGTAGGACGTTTTACATTGAATTTGTATTATTTATGTAAGCTGTAAGTAAATGCCTATACAATAGAAAGAGATCAAATAAGCTATCCGTTGAATCGAAGAAATCGGCATTTTAAACTAATTGTAAGACGGACGGAGACGGTGTGAACACTCCATAGAACGCTTGACCGTCCAGGGGGTTTGCAACGGCAGAAGAGGACGTGGTAGATCTCATATGCGCTGGGCCGACCAAATCAAAGCCGCTACTAAGAAATCGTTCTACGACTGCACCCGAAAAGCATTGGTACGTGAGGAGTGGCGGCGAGTTGTGAAGCAAGCCACCAACCCTGAAGTGACAACCACGACGACTCTGTCAAGAGTTTAACGACCAAGAAGAAGAAGAGAAGACGGATTGTCATTCTGTGTTTATTTATTGCGAGGCATTGTCGCTATGCTAATAGATGGAGCCGGTCATCGAGCGACCCGACTGGAGCTAAGGTCGCCTGTAGGACGTTTTACATTGAATTTGCATTATTTATGTAAGCTATAAGTAAATGCCTATAAAGTAGAACCAGATCAGATAAACTATACGTTGAATCGAAGAAATCGGCATCTTAAACTAATTGTAAGACGGATTGTCAAGCGTCAAGCCGTGTTTATTTATTGCGAGGCATTGTCGCTATGCTAATAGACGTGGCCGGTCACCGAGCGACCCGACTAGAGCTAAGGTCGCCTGTAGGACGCTTTTATTGATTCTGCAATATTTACGTAAGCGATAACAATATGCCTATAGATATAATAGGAAGAGATGTAATAAACAATTCGTTGAATCGAAGATAGTGCCATCTTAAATTAAGGCTGATTTTAACCGTCAAATACTCAAGCAGTGTAGGTATTCATTGTACCCTAATAGTGAATAACTATTAGGCAAGGGTACAATGTTACCTACATTACTGCTACTAATACGGTACTAATATATAGGTTTACAAAAGCGGTTATTTCCCCTAAACCGATCCTGCTGTATCTACATACTATTAACCCCAAACACAACCCTTTAGGAAACTTATTTCGTAAAATACCGTCTTAGTGAGCACCTACGTCCTAAAGAGAAACCCCATGCAAAATTGCTGGAACTAAATGCTTATATTCAAAAGAAATAAATAAATTAATAATCCGTTGAATTGAAGAAAGCTGTATTTTAAACTAAGATGGATTGTCAAGCAGTGTTTATTTAATGTGAGACATTGTCGCTATGCTAATAAACGGGACCAGTCATCGAGCGACCCGACTGAAGCTAAGGTCACCTGTAGGACCTTTTTATTGAATCTGCAATATTTATGTAAGACTAGTTGACCCGGCAAACTTCGTATTGCCTCAGAATAAAATAATGTGTCAAAGGTTTGATATATACGGACTATTTGTATGGAAAAATAAAACAGTGGTTTTTACTATTCCCCTTCAATTTCTTCATATTTTTTACCTTTTAAACCTTCTCTGGACTTCTAAAAATAATACAAAATCAAAATTAGCCAAATCGGTCCAGCGGTTCTCGAGTTTTAGCGAGATTAACGAACAGCAATTGATTTTTCCCCTTTTTGGCCTCCCCCAAAAAGGGGAGAGACTCGTGCCCAGCAGTGGGACGTATAATGGGTTGCCATTATTATTATTATTAATTGATTTTTATATATATAACTACAATTTCGTCAGACAAGTGGTTACTTATTCATTGTTTTGAGTTGATTTCTTGGTGAAGCAGTATCAATGATTTACTTTTATGTTATGGAAGTGGTAAACAAGCATGCAGTTCACATTGATGTTAAGTGATGACTGCAGCCTATAGACACCCACCCAAAGACCAAGGTCAAAATGCAGATGCGTTACCACTCCTGAGGCCTAAGGTCTTATGCCTCTGTGCCGGAAATTACAGGGCCATACATTACCACCTGACCGGAACACGATAGTGTTGAACACTACCATTTAGCGGCAAGTATATTAGGTAATGCGGTGGTGCCTACGCCCGCGAGCTCCGTCACTGGAGCTCTACCACCAGTAAAAACTTCAAAAGGCTTTTATTTCAAAACTAGAGGTCACTGGCGTAAATACGAATATTAGGTATCAGTAAAGATATTGTATTTAGTATGGACCAGTGACGCTTTCCTTTGAATATTTTAGAACAATAGTTTTAGAACGTTTTGGAAATGTTAGGTTAAGTTTGAATGGCATTGCTGTTTGGTATGAAAATGCAGAGGCACGCGTACAATAAGAATTAATTTACTACCTTTATTTTATATTATAACTTTTTATTTTCATAAGAATCTTTAAATACTAAATTAATAGAAGAACAAAATAAAAGCTTTTGATAGTCATATGATTAAACATATTACATACGTCTCTGTGCCAGTAATGAACGATGACAGAGATCAGTGTATAGAGTAAAAGTACTCAGTACTGTCTACACTCTCTTCCTCTTAAATCAGTGATCCCCAAAGTGGTCCATGTCTAGGTCCATAAACCCCAGGGGGTTCATGGCAGACTCGATCGGAGTTTACGTAGGCGTGAATAAAAAAATGGAAACATGGGAATATGATATAAATATAGCAAAGATCCAATATATTTGGAACCAAGGAAAGCAAAAAAAAAATTCAAAAAAAAGAACAAGTTAAAATATTTTGGGAACCTTTAGTCTCATTCTATGAAATCAGTCCAGACACAGACATATTTCTAACCAAAAAGAAGATTCAACATCAAAAGAGACCTGAACCTCACGATATCGTGTTAACAATTTGTGGAGGCGCTAATTACAGCACGAGATGCATAAATAGATGTCATAACCTACATAGGAACAAAAGGCATCACCCGGCATCGAACCTTGGCCCGACCTCCGCGCATCCTCGCTCCACATACACTGTTCCGCACGATCATCCGTTAATATGCACAAATAACTGTTTTTTATTGATGAAAAATGCGCCTTTCAGTACATACCTACATATTGCCCCAAAATTATAACTTTAATTTTTTTTTCTAATGATGATGGCAAACTAGCAAGCAAATTTAAATGGATGGTAAGTTATTTATTGCTGCCTATAGATGTCTACACAAAAACCAGAAGTCAAAATACAGATGCAAATAAATTCGACAGCTGGTCATACCGATCCATGAGCACATAGTAAGCCGATAGTGCTTAGGTCTATCCTACAGAGCACCTAATCGTAGGTCTACCATCTTTTAATATATATTATAACTGCATCGGTAGCCTAGTGGTAGCAGGCCACTACAACTACGCTGAGGTCCTGGGTTCGATTCCCGGGTAGGGGTTATCAAGAGATAATGGTGTAAAGTCCTTTATCTCTGGTTCTATTGGGTTTTTTCCATTTTCTGCAAAGGAGATGTTGCGAGCTCGGCTCTGGTTCGTACACGACCTCAAAAAATGGGTGAATTAAAGAAGAATCCGAAAAAAATACAATTAATTTATTCAAGAATATATTTTAGAGTTACGACCACATTTAATTCAAACGATTTTATCATTTTCAACTATGTTCAACATGGCGGCGATACAGCCGACGCTTGGGATCAATCGATTTCGACAGTATTTAGAAAATGTTACTTTTTTCTCCAAGTACTTTAAAATCAAAATACAATTTAAAAAATGAAAATTTCAAAATGACATCGCCCGCCATATTTGCCATGTTGGTTTTGAGTTGCAATTCTTACTGCAAATAATGTTTTGTAACTGCAAACAAAGCTAAATAAGTGATAATATGCAGTAAAAAACGTTATTATATTGATTTTGTCTCTTTAATGATATTGTGTACAATACATGGTCGGAGGTCCATACATTTTTGCAACATCCCTTTCCCAGTACCAGATATCAACAGGCTCGCCACCTGTTGTTGTATTGTTATATGGGCCAAAAACCTAACCAGCGAATTGTGGGTGTTTGCATGTATGCTTGAATGCATGCATTTACCTCTGCCTACCCCTTCGGGGATTACAGGCATGAAGTTACGTTTTACCATCTATTAAATATTTATATAAACATTGGTTATCTTAGTGTTAATTTAGAAATGTATATTGATGTATACTACAATCAAATTACACAGACTCTAATGTACTTTCAATTTGATACAAAGTTTTAATACATTTTCAGACTCAGTATCAATCAAAAATCGATTTACACAGCCTCATACATTTTCCTATAACGTTGAATTAATGAAATTGCAATTGGATAGTATCAAACCGAATTAACATTATTAAGTTGTGGATAGAGATGTTCGTGGGCTTTAATTAACTGTTTGAAACGTGGCCGATAAAATCATTTACTTGCTCTTAGACTATAAAGGACTTTGCTCTTTGCGTAATTGTAATAGACGTTATAACTTAACTTTTTACTGGTGGTAGAGCTCCAGTGACGGAGCTCGCGGGCGTAGGCACCACCGCATTACCTGATTTACTTGCCGCTAAATGGTAGTGTTCAGCACTATCATGTTCCGTACATAAAAAAAAAAAAAAAAAAAAAACAATATTGTTCTGTGTATATCTATACTAATATTATAAAGCTGAAGAGTTTGTTTGTTTGTTTGCTTGAACGCGCTAATCTCAGGAACTACTGGTCTGATTTGACGGCTCCCTAAGCAGCGGTCTTAAAACTACACCTACGCAAAAGTTCTTCTCAGACCTAAACAACAGTTCTTGTCAGAGGTAAACAACATTTCTTTTCAGGGCTAAAAATATTATAAAGCTGAAGAGTTTGTTTGTTTTTGTTGGCCTTAACGCGCTAATCTCAGGAACTGCTGGTCCGAATTGAAAAATTCTTTGAGTGTTAGATAGACCATTTATCGAGGAAGACCTTAGGCTAACATCACGCTTAGATGAATAGGAGAGGGTAGGTAACATTGCAACCACGCGAAGCCGGGGCGGGCCGCTAGTATTTGATATGTGTTTTACTGGAATTGAAATGTTAATACTGTGTAGGTTATATAACTAAGACAAGAGTACGAGAGGAAGAGACGTCGGCTTACTTCGGATCTGTAGAGCGTTATCTCTTCCGCACCTTACCTATTTGACGTTTGTCGACCATTTTGATCAAGTTTTGACCAATACCGGACTAAGGATGCTTACGTAGGCAGTATGCAGCAGAGATAACGCTTTATGAAGCCGAAACTAGCCGATTGTCACTTTCATAGACTCGATGTGGATTATTTCTTGTTGAGCACTGTAATTGAGTTTATTGACCAAAGAATCCAAATAAAATTACTTTACTGGTGGTAGAGTTTCAGTGTAGGGACTCATCTGCATTTTGACCTCTGGTATTTGTGTAGATGTCTATAGGCTGCAGTCATCACTTAACATCAATGTGAACTACATGAATGTTTGCCATCTTCGTTACATTAAAAAATCGTCCCTCAATCGATTTCTATACAAGTATACGGTAGTGTCGTCGAAGCGCGCATGGCCCCGCGGCATGTGTAGATCGGAAGCGATCTACTCTGTTAAGCGATACGGGCGCGGTCGGGTGTGCGATGGATGACCGGTAATGACAAATTAAAAGTCCAGTTTTTATATATAGAGAAATTATGAATGGATGAATGCATTCAATTAGTATAAAAACAGTTTATATTAGAGACTAGCGGCCCGCCCTGCTTCGCGCGGTTTCAATGTTACCTACCCTCTCCTATTCATCTTAGGGGATGTTATATTTATTGCCTAAAGCCTTCCTCGATAAATGGGCTATCTAACACTGAAATAATTTTTCAAATCGGACCCACAGTTCCTGAGATCAGCGCGTTCAAACAAACATACAAACAAACATACTCTTCAGCTTTATAATATAAGTATAGATATAGATTTGTAAAGACTAGTTTACAATATGGGTTAATTCTATCATCTTCATCTTCAGTCCAATAGCCCATATTATGTTCCGTTGACGTAGCTGGACCCAAGTCCCATTTCACATAATAACAGTTGTCTTGTCATAGACACTAATTTATTAGTATGCTATTGGAAGCTGTACACTTAATGTATCAAATTACACTACACGGGTATTCTAGCGATCTGAATGTATTTTACAATAACACATTAAGGCCTTAACGTTCGCTGTATCATACATATCGCTGATTTTTAACCGACTTCAAAGTGGAGAAGTTTTTCAAGTTGTTTGGTATGCTTTTTTTATTTATATTTGTTCAATGTTAAATAATTGCCATTGCACCAACCATAAAAAACTAAATTGGTTGGACTTTATTTTATGAGCATTTTTGCTAACTTGGACGACATATTTTCACATTTGTTCACCTACTGATGTATTTTTGTAAGTTCTACCTGACACAAAGAAATAAGCATAAAACACACAGTTTAAGAAGTAAAACAATAAAATAAGCGATAAACATATGTAATTGAACGAGGTATTTTTCAAATCCTTTAGCATCTTTCATTATTTTTTGACAACATAATAAGAAAATACGAAAGTTTTGCGTGTATCGAAAATATAACGTCATCGACGCCTTAAAACTTAAATAGGTTATTATATATTTCACGCCTTTCGATCTTCACGATTCAAGCGTATGATTGATGATGACATTAGTCAAATTAATGATAGATAACTGTTTGATATCATCATTAATTCGTTCATAAAAATATAATTAATGTTGACTTTCGTTTCTATTGTTGTTTCTGGGTTAAACATTTATCAGACAAATGAATGGTAGATGTAATAACATTATTTACGTGTATAATGTGATGCTAATTTATGAATTGCGAGCGTTTTGTGCGTTAAACAGACAGTTATTAAAACTGATAATTTATACTCGGAGCTGTTTATCTAATGGATTAATTTACAGGATAATTTGTGTTTTTAGTAGTAATAATATTTCTATTAAATCTAAAATTTTGACAAAAGAGCAACACGCTTAGTTTGTTGGGTAGCGGAGTTCTTCTCAGTAGTGCCTGCACTTGGAACTCTGCTAAGTGAATGACCGAACAGATTTTTCATTTTCTTCTATGAAGGAATTATTATTCATATATTAAATATTATTATTCGTTTAAATATTATTATTGAATGTTATTTTGGTCTACAAGGACACTTTTGCATTGTCGGGTTATAAGCTACCTAGAGATAATGACTTATAATAATATGGATTATTATTATAAGTCAAATATTTAAGATTATTATGATAAAATTCTAATACTCGCTAGAGAACACAAACCCATTCCACGAATGGTACGCGAGGCTATTGAAATTAAAAACACCCAAATTTCAATAGAGAAGATGGATGGCGATTATCAACATCATGGGATCCCATACTTAGCAAGATTAAATCCCAGCCGCAGCAGTCTGCAAGACCTCAAGATACTATAAGTAATTATTGTGTTAATCCTGAACGCTACGCAAGGCGTTTACGAAATCGATGGAGGTAGCTACATATCATTTTTTCAAACTTCTGTCAGACAAATGTCACCTCAGTCTGCCCGGGACCACAGAAGCTGAAAAGCGACCGAAACGTCGGGTTGATTTTAAAAATCATTTTAGTTTAATATACGCGAGATAAATCCGTAAAAATAGTTTTATTTCAATTCCGACAACTGCTTTCTATCGATAGTAACCGGGACCAACGGCTTAACGTACCCTCCGAAGCACGGAAACGCGCATTTCAATTTACCACTAGCGGTCACTCATCACACACCCGACCGCGCGCGCTTTCATTGCGCTTCATGTAGTGTTTACTTACCATCCATTTAAACTCTTATTTACCACCATCATTACATAAAAAAGAAACTCTGTTTATCTATTAACCTTTGACAGCCACACCGCTGATTCAATAGTGTTGTAATTTTATATTGACATAAATTGAATGCTGAAAAACATCAGCTATTTTTCGTGTCAAAATAGAAAACTTGTAAGTCGTAATCAGTAGTAACAAAGAAACATGTTTCAAATAAAATTTAACCTCTTTTCCTTAAGATTAAGAAGTAAAGTATGCACATAAAAAGAAACATGACATCCAACATTAAATAACAATATATCATAGTTCAACGAACGAAATAAACATGTCACCGAGAAAACATCGCAACTCATAGGAATACACGAGTCTAACAAATACAAGTCTATCTGGACCGACCTTCGATTCTATGAAACGAAATATTGTTTACCGTTTATCAGTCCGCGTCCGTATTCTGATGTTTTATTGCGATTCTATTGAGGCAATGGTACTAAATCGCTTTGTTTTGGTGATTTTTTTACGCGTATTGTCGTAACTTACTGGTGGTAGAGCTCCAGTGGCGGAGCTCGCGGGCATAGGCACCACTGCATTACCTAATATACTTGCCGCTAAATGGTGGTGTTCAACACGATTGTGTTCCAGTCAGGACCAATGTACATTACCAATGTACGGCCCTGTCATTTCCAGCACAGAGGCATAACACCTTAGGCCTCAGGAGTGGCAACGTATCTGCATTTTGTCCTCTGATCATTGTGTGGGTGTCTTTAGGCTGCAGTCATCACTTAACATCAATGTGAACTGCGTGCTTGTTTGCCACTTTAATAACATAAAATAAACGTGATAAGACAGTGTGATTCAATATATTGGGTGGTTTCGACTTAGTAGAGCGTTATCTCTGCTGCACACCGCCTTTACAGCACTGATAGTCCGGTATTGGTCAAAACTTGATCAAAGTGGTCGACAAAGTAAGGTGCGGAAGAGATAACGCTCTACAGACCCGAAATAAGCCGAAGTCTCGTTCTTAAGGTCGATGTGTGTGTCAAATTGTCAAATCAAATTGTGGAACGAACTTCTCTCTGAGGTGTTCCCTAGGTGCTACAATATGAGGTTCTTCAAAAATGGCGTCAAAAGAGTCCTCCAGGGCTGGCAGCGTGTTGGCAACTCCCCTGGTTTGCAAATGTTTATAGGCGACGGTGACCACTTTTCATCCCGTTTGCCACCCAGTCAACCATCAGATATTTAAAAAAAAAATGTTCCATAATATAATACTCAGAAACGTAACTTCACGCCTGTAATCCCCGAAAAGGTAGGCAGAGGTAAATGCATGCATTCAAGCATACATGCAAACACCCACGATTCGCTGGTTACGTATTGGCCCATGTAACAGGTGGCGAGCCTATTGACATCTCCAGGCACATTACCAAACCTCGAGGTACTGAGAAATTTCCAGAAAATGGAAAAATCCCAATAGAATCAGAGATAATGGACTTTACACCATTAGTACCTCTTCTTATTCTCTTATCAAGTTCAGAGTTTCCTTAGGGTATAATATACCTATTTTATCGTTTTAAGTATCTGTATCACCCCCAACTCTCAACCCTGGTATCGCCCAATATTTGGGTATAAAACGTTAACTGAAATATGTCAGATATCTTTAAATTTGCGTATTCAACGTTACATGGTGTATTAAAAGAAACAGTTTTTCGGGAAAATGTTTTTCGGCTTTCCTATACTATAAAAAAACTGTATCTACAACATCACTATTAGATAATTTTTTTTCTTAACTAAGCAATTTAAGAAATTTATTTTTTTTATTACAGGAACTTTAGATTTATATTCCCGTTGAATGAACCAGCAGAAAACTACGCTTTAGGAATTTTAGAATTACATTTGAATATCAACAAGAGGTCACGCCAAAGATCTCAACAAATCTGTTGACAATACTCTCGTGAGGTCGTGATTAAATGTTAACCGACCATAATTCAATTCGCTCTTCAGGCTTAAGGCCATAAATCATATCATTAACGGACCACCGCTTTGATCCGACCGCTTACCTTCGACCTGATCATTAATAAGGCAACTTTAACATCACATAATGAATTACTCTTCAGCGATTTTCATGTTAACTTGACGTACCTACAACAAACATTGTACGCTTTGTTTATCTTCTATTAGCATTTTTTTTCCTTTTCCTTCCTGACTGCCACGCTGTTCCACTGCTAGCAATCACGATGCTGAAGCTTGAAGTCCCGGGTTCGATCTCCAAATCCGGGAAAAGCAATTATTGAGTGTTTGTGTTAGGAAAATATTTTCAGTAGTATCCCGATTACTGGTGGCCGCGCCAGACAACGTAAAGCCTTTTTTGTGCCTTTTTTATTTATAGAAGGTGGCAAACAAGCGTGCAGCTTACATTGATGTTACGTGATGACTGCAGCCTATAGATATCTACATAAAAACCAGAGGTCAAAATGCAGATGCGTTGCCACCCCTGAGGCCTACGGTGACATGTCTCTGTGATAGTTATCACGGGGCCGTACATTACCATCTCTCCGGAACACCATATATTTATACAAGTGCTGAACACTACCATTTGGCGGCAGCTAGGTTAGTTACCTAATGTGTTGGTGCCTACGCTCTTGAGCTAATGCACTTGGAACTCTACCACCAGTAATCTGCGCGGATTGCCGTGCTATCGTGCTATGAGAGTAAGAAAATATAAAATATAAAATGTTTTTATTTCGAATAGATCTTTACAGATACTTTCATAACGTCAAGAAATCATAAAATACCTAGAGTGAATAAACATTACATATAGTAAAGGCAAAAACATATATTAATAGTAAATTAAAAATTAGAATTTAAACTACTTAGGTAATACATAATAAAATTAAGAAAACGAAAAACTTATTCCTCAAGATCAAAGTTATGAGAGAGAAGAGAATAGAGAATGCATAACCTAAACTGATGCTGATGATAATTAAATTTATCTACTCTGACTGGTGGTAGGGTTCCAGTGTAGGAACTCGAGGACGTGGGCACCATCGCATATACCTAAGTTATCTGCCGCTAAATGGTAGTGTTCAGCACTATCCTGTTCCAGTTAGATAATAACCCTTTTTTTTTTTTTTTTTTTTTTTACGCGGGGAAACCCTCATGGGCACCCGCCGTCTAGGGGAAACGACGGCGGGTAGTGTGAGACTCGTACTCACTAAAACCCCGCGGTGTTCCGACTCTTCCGCCATCAGTGGCGGGGTCACGGGAACGCTCACGCACACATCCGCGACCCCGCCGGCGGCTGCTCGTCTCCGAGCCCTCCGCAGGTTGAGCTCTTTGGCTCCAACCAACACTAGTGGCGTGCGGAACACGTGTACGCCACCCAGCTTGGGACCTATCTCCATTTGGGCGACGGACATCCCCTAGTCCGATACCCAAAGGTCCCTGCCCCGACCACTCACAACGCCAGGCGTCCCAAGACGCCCGGGTGGAGGAGTCCAGGGGCACTCTGTCCGGCCCCGGGGGAGCGGGAGTGACAGGGATGAACTGACCTTCAACCGCCCCCCCGCGGCCCCACCACGTCCCTATCGAGCGGCGGGACCACCGCTAGGCGGCTGGGGATAGGGTGCAGGGCAACGACACACCCATACACCTCCTCCCCAGCCGCCTCCCCACCACGTCCCCATCTTACGGCGGGACAACCGCTAGGCGGCTGGGGATAGGGTGCAGGGCAACGATACACCCGTACACCTCTTCCCCAGCCGTCTCCTCACCACAGCAGCGAGTGGCGGGCAGAGCCACGCCAAACGCCGCCCCCTCTCTGGGTTCCTCTTGGCTTCTCCGGTGTGAGGCCAACCACCGGGTACTGAGCCCCCCCGCCACGACAAGGCGGAAACCCTCGGGGGGGAGTTAGATAATAACCCTGTAATGACTATCACAGAGACACAACATCTAAGGTCTCAGGGGTAGCAACGCAACTGTATTTTGACCTCTGATCTTTCTGTGGGTGTCTATAGGCTGCCGTTATCACTTAACATCAATGTGAACTGCATGCTTTTTTGCCACCTTTGTAACATTAAAAAATATGCATATGCGCTGTGCAGTTATTTATTTCTTTATTATTTGCTCGATGATGAATTAAATTGTTAAATTTCTTTTTTTTCATTCCCCATCTGTGGCAATACATATCTGTGAGGCCTAATTAGTGAAGTGACATTTTATGATAATATTTTTTAATGAATTATTCATATCGAGTATTTGTTTTAGATTTAAAATGAATTGATAAACTGCTTGATGAATACACAGTCAACATTATTAACACATATTTTTTATACAAGCTGTAACATCACTGTTGTGTATTTATACTCATTATAAGCCATTTGTATGCGAGTCTTATTTACGATGAAATCGTTTGTGATAAATATATGTATTTATTTTGATAGAAAAAGATTCTTATTGAGATATATAATGGGTACAGAATAGAAATGAGATCGGTCATGACTATAATAGTGATTCATAATGATTCCTTCCTCTATTTATCTTATTTTGTTATTCTATTTTATGATAGTCATTGTTATACGAAATACATTGAACGATAATCTGATGTTCACGGTCATTATTTAAAAAATCTAGTTTATTTAACTCCATAACCTGAACAATAAGTTGAAAATCTATATTCCAAGAATAGATAAGCTGTCAATAATTGAGTGTATCCGCATTCCACTATGAATGATCTGAGTTTAGTGTTCAAACAAGTACATTAGTTTCATAAAACAAATTTAAGTTAATTTTTTCAAATATGTTTTTCTAATAATCAGAACTTGTAGGTACACGTTTAGGTTTATTTTTTACATTAGTTCACATTTTTTATACCTCAGACATAAATATTGAATACATTTAATATATAGCTTAATAAGCAAGCATGGCTCAATCACAAAATAAAAATAGCTAAGAAAATTTTTTCATAAAAAAATTTACAGGCGAATTGCAAACCTCCTCCTTATTTAAGTCGGCTAAAAATATCACATGAAATTAAAAAGAACGCTTACATCAAAATATATCTACCTATTAAATATCACGATCCTCTAATAATTTAAGCGTTCGAAACATCATGTTAACCAATTTTATTTCTCTATAAACCGACAATCACGCGCGGTAGCAACTTTATTGAAATAAAGGGTCATAAAGTTTTATCGACAATGTCGATACACCATTGTTCCAGCACTAATCATTTTAAAATGTAAGCTTTGTCGGGCCCATTCATAAATAACTTGAGAACAGTTACTTTCCTAGTCGTTATCGTGTATCTAACTGGTGAATCAAATTAATAACGATTATATTAAATACATGTGACTGTGATTTTATATTATTAGATCTGTAACATGTTATTAATAATGATTAAACATAGAGTTTGTTTTATTGACGTTGGAATACTCGTGACTTATATTGTTTGGATTTTGTTTTATGTAATTCATTTTTATGTTTATTTATACATTGATAATATATCCCACCGAATAAATTAATAGATAAATAAGTTTGATAAAATATTAAATTAATATTTAAGCGTTATAATCATGTTAATAGCTCCACAATGTCGTTTTCGTTTGTGATTTTTCAAAAGTATGATAAAAGAGGCTTGTACCTACCAAAGGTTCTGTCGGCGAACATTCGAAGGTGAAATACTCTGCTGTGGGTGGGTGGAGTTACATAATTATTAGTCGTCAAGGCTGCGAACGCTGAAAAGCGCGACATATCGAATAATTTTAATGAATTTCGTTTGAACGGCCCAAATCGAACGGCCTGCTTGCCATTATGAGGCAGAACCGTAATAGTTCCTATGATGACTAATGAACGAACTCAAAATAAAACCGAAGGCCAGTAGCGATCAAATGGAGACCGATCAACGAGTGTGTAGTTGTGTCAAGAGAGAATAAAGACAGGATGTGTCCGGCACCAGCCGGCGGGTGGCAGACCGATCACATCGCGAGCGTACCACGTAATTGGCACCGCTTTCTACACAGACATCGGTTATACAGCATGTTGTATAGAGGTATTTTTTCCTGTGTTTTTTTTTACTCTTTTTTTCATAGCATGCTTATATTTGGAGTATAATATTGAAAATCGACAGCATGTAAACAATGTTCCCTTCAAAACATTTATTTCTTATTTCGGGATTAGGTATGTTTAGAGTCCTGAATTCCCGATCAGTTTAATGGGAAAGAAACAAATCTGTTACAAATAATTTAAACACGCTGTATAAAATATGCTGTCACCTAGCTCGCGTGTGTTCTTTAATGGACGCGCGGAAAAAAGGGTCAATTGCGCACAATTGATGAGTGCAACCGAGTTTACCGAGTCGAGCTCACGAACACAAGCGAACACCTGGCGAATGGATCGCTTTTCATTTAATTTTGACCATTGTCACTCCATCAGCGTTCGTATCGTCCTTTTTGCAAATATAAATTGAATCGCTATTGTTAGCTTTGTTTTCTTCTTTTATACGCGCTGTCACATAAACAAACAAAACACTTTTTTTTCAGTTCCTAGATTGAACACGTTTATTTGCTATCTTGATTAGGTAACGAGACTAATTTGCATTCCTGTTTATCGGTGTATAATTTATCAGCCTGTAAACAATATGATTAAAAACTCTTCCTAATTTCGATCCCTATAAGTTTACATGAAAAGAAAAAAATCTGTTATCAGAAATTTAAACACGCTGTATTCGCTGTCACCTAGCTCGCGTGTGTTCTCTAATGGACGCGCGGAAAAAAGGCTCAATTGCGCACAATTGATGAGTGCAGCCGAGTTAACTGAGTCGAGCTCACGAGCGCGAGCGACACCTGGCGCGCCCGCGGCGCTCGCCGCGTGCACCTAGCAATTGGAACACTTCACATTTGACCATTGTCACGCCATAGAATAGGTTTTTGAAAATAGAACGCCTTTCTCAACTGTATAATGTACGAATTCGTTTTTTTAATGATCTGCATGTTGTTCATGTATTCTTATTACATATCTATCATACCTATTGTTTCGATTAAATCGCAGGTTGATGACTGATCAATGAGCTTTAATTGAACCTTACTATTTCAGAAGTGGATTAAAATAAAATAACGTTTCGTAGTTTAGAAAGAATGTAATTATATATAGAAATTCACTACTGCGAATACATTCAACTCTCTATTTTGAGTACCTAAAATAAAACAGTTCGTTAATTAATATGTTGGATCAGCGAGATACCCAGATAATTGCTTGAAAAGAAAAAAAACCGTTCGATGTAGTGTACTTATACCCACGATTCGCCGGTTACACTTTGGCCCATGTAACAGGTCGCGAGCCAGTTGACACCTCCGGGCACATTACCAAACTTCGAGGAACTGGTAAATTTCCAGAAAATGGAAAAATCCCAATAGAACCAGAGATAAAGGACTTTATACCATTATCTCTGATAACCCCCTACCCAGGAATCGAACACAGGACCTCAGCGTAGTAGTAGTGGCCTTCTACCACTAGGCTACCGAGGCAGTTATTTGTTATAACTATTGTTTGGTACTTTTTTATGTATTGTAGGTGGCAAACAAAAATGCAGTTCACATTGATGTTAAGTGATGACTGCAGCCTATAGATACTTACACGAAGACCAGAGGTCAAAATGCAGATGTGTTGCCACCCCTGAGACCTTAGCTGTTATGTCTCTGTGATTGTTATTACGGGGCCAAACATTACCATCTAACTAAACACGATAGTGCTGAACACTAACATTTGGCGGCAGATAGATTATATAATGCTGTGGTGCCTTCGCCCTCGAGTCCTTACACTGGAACCCTACCAGTGAACTTACTACATACACATTTCATATTCACCAAATGTCTTTTGTTCGGATAGAATGACAGAGTTGTTGACCTGGCTTACGTTTTGTAGTCCAACTATAAGTCTTCATAATTACATTGAAATAAAGAACTTTAGAAGCGCGCATGGCCCCGCGGCTGGTGTAGATCGTAAGCGATCTACTCGGTTAAGCATTACGGGCGCGGTCAGGTGTGTGATGGGTGACCGCTATTGGCATATTAAATTGCGCGTTTCTGTGCTTCGGAGGGCACGTCAAGGCGTCGGTCCCGGTTGCTATCGATAGATAGCAGTCGTTAAATCTTGTCGGAGGCCTTATGGGTGGTTTGGAAACATCCGACAGCGGGTTGGCCACTAACCTGAATCTCCACCAACCCGTATTGGAGCAGCGTGGTGGAGTAAGCTCCAGGCCTCCCTCCAAAAAGGGGAGAGACTCGTGCCCAGCAGTGGGACGTATAATGGGTCGCCATTATTATAAAGAACTTTAGACTAGGTAAAATATTGCTAATGATACGCAAACAAAAATCTGATCCATATCTCAATATCATTGACATAAAATACCAATGTTTTGCTCAACAAGACATCATCTTAGCACAATAGTGTAATAACCTCTGTAAACTGGCCGCATCCGATGCTATCTGAACCATAAAACATCGATTTTTACGCTCTGACCGCCGCTCTGATTATCAAGCACCCACCTGTTCGGGAAAAACCGAAAGAGAAAAAATCTCGACGCTATAAGTTTTTCTTATTCTAATTATACGGCATCGGATGAGACAATTTTTTTATATCGATTTATGTTTTTCGAATCGATTTTTCAACCGGTCTCTTCGCGGTTCAATGGTGAATGCGTGTTGGAATTTGTGTGAACTTGGACCGAGTTCGATGTAAGTAGATTTTTAATTGTAACATGAATTATTTATGCGGCTGGTATTAGCTGATTGAACTCACTGAGTGAGAAATGTCAAGGTTGTGGTGTGGTGGTGTTGCTTGTTTTATCTGTGGGCGATGTAGAAATAATGGTAATTGTAGCGAACTGTGATTTTGAGTCACCATCGCTTATCTTATAACACCACCGACTGAAAAGCATCAAAGCGTCATAACATTTTCCATAAATTACATTGATTTGCACAATAATAATTAACGAAAAGGTCCAAGGTGAAATAGCAATGGAATGTTATCTTGAGACCTCCAAAACATTTCCCGGTATTTAAAATATTTTCACGGTTTCATTTCCATGGGCACCATATAGTACATTACTGTTTTGTTGTAACGTGTTAATTATCAGCATTTTGGGAAAATACTAATGCACTGTTTAATGCCTATCAAATCGATGTCAAACGTGTTATATAATACATCCTCAGGACCTCATAGTAAGCGGCAAATTCATCAAAAATAATAAAAAATAAAAATAAAAAAAATAAAATAAAAAAATAAAAAACGTATTTATTCTCTCCACATAAATTATTACACAATATTTAAAGGAATGCTATTTGTTCGGTTTGTTCCTTTAATAATATTTGTCGTTCTTCAGAATATCATATCACAACCACTCATCATCGATATTACAACCACGAACTGCCAACACAATAATTACATAATTAAATGACAAAGCCAGTAATTATATAGAACTTTGACCCACTTGAAAACAGTTATTTACCAGCACGGCAAATACCTCTTTTTGCTGAGATAATCACTGATTACTTACACACACATTTAATCACTTTTAAACTTGTAGTTTGTGTGTAAACTTAAGACATGTCATGCATGGCACGGCCGCAGTAATACACATTTGGTAAAGTACACACAGTAAGGCAAAAGACATGGTCCATACAGACTGGAAGTATAAAATCATTCTGATTTCTGCAAAACTTTACGTTGAGTATAAATAAAGTATTTTATATTTAAAGAACAGTTCTTTGATATAAGTACCTAGAACCTCGAGATCGAAAATCTATGACAATAGTAATGTTGACCGATACCTACATTGTCAACGTTTCAATAGTAAAAACAGCGTTTGTAATTATTTTAAAATAATTTTATATTAATTACATATACGAAAATAATATGTTTGGATTAAAACTAACTTTGAGGGATTAAAACTTGAGTTAGAACGTTTTAAAGTACTTGATTGTTATTTTGAGTAACGCAATTGATTGCGATTCTAATTAGGAACAACCATATTCAAGACTTTTTTAACGTAAATTATTAACCTCAAGTTATACAGAAAAAAGATTTATTAACTAAGAATTCTATTTTCATAACATAGTTTTTCTTTAATTTACATTTCGTGTAAATGGTGGGTCACAATCTGTCATTGTCATTTAAATGTATCCGAGCTTTTGTTTGATGCAATTTGTAGTAATATATCTAGGTAATAGGATTTTGTATTAATTGTTTTGGTATGGGTATAAGCGATTTTGTGGGGTACAGAGTATTTTTGATATCAGACATATTATATAGGTACCTACTTTACGACATGATCACGATCATCATTAACTTTATTTGTGCAATCTCTATGTTTTAACCTTTCAAAATAAGGAAAGGAACCTGCAAATGGTAACAGACGTTGATCTTACTGCAACGAATATCAATAATAAGTCTCAAATTGAGAGCGTCTTTATTTTTTTCATGTATATAGATGTATGATTATTTTTTTTTTTATGTAATGGAAGTGGCAAACAAGCATGCAGTTCACATTGATGTTAAGTGATGACTGCAGCCTATAGACACCCACATGAAGACCAAGGCCAAAATGCAGATGCGTTACCACCCCTGAGGCCTAAGGTGTTATGCCTCTGTGCCGGAAATTACAGGGCCGTACATTACCACCTGACCGGAACACGATAGTGCTGAACACTACCATTTAGCGACAAGTAAATTAGGTAATGCGGTGGTGCCTACGCCCGCGAGCTCAGTCACTGGAGCTCTACCACCAGTAACACTGGAGCTCTACCACCAGTAAAAAAATGTAAAAATGTGTATAGATGGTGAATTAATATTGCAGCCTGTAGACGTCTACATAGGTCAAAGTCTGAGTTAGAAATTACAGGGTAACTTATTACTGACTATTTAACCGGAACACGATAGTCTGGAACACAGCCATTTGGAACACAGACAGATGGATTGAGTAAAGCGATGGTGTCCATACCCTTAAGCTATAAACACTGGGATTCAATAAATATATTTTCTTATTTGAACAAACTTACTTTTTGATTGTCCTCGGACAATTCATATCCGTATATACACCTACAGAAAGACCAGAAGTCAAAATGCAGATGCGTTGCCACTCCTGAGGCCTAAGGTGTTATGCCTCTGTGCCGGAAATTACAGGGCCGTATATTACCACCTGACCGAAACACGATAGTGCTGAACACTACCATTTAGCGGCAAGTTTATAGGTAATGCGGTGGTGCCTACGCCCGCGAGCTCCGCCACTGGAGCTCTACCACCAGTAAAAAACAACTGATGGTACACATTATCACATTGATATCGAAGCTTAGACATATTTTCTGTTTGGAATTCATATTAGGTATTTTGATTTTTTTCTATCTACTGGTATATACGTGAAAGTCTAAAATCTAAATCAATGCTAGACTCAAACAAATTAAAATAATACTCAATGCACCATGCGAGCTCAATGAAAATTGGTAAACTTTAACTTATATTGATATCTTTTAAGCTTTGGAGACAAGAACAAATTCGAAATATTAAGTACTTAGTAGATATTTACTTGATAGGACTCATGGTCTGCATCACGCGAATGGAATTTTCAGTAAAATGGGGGATTGACGCTTAAAATTGTGTCTTGGCTTTCTTGTATATTTTTTGTGACTGTCCCCGTATCGGTTTCATCTGAAACTTGGGAGAACGTCGCGATAATTTGAATATGTAAATATCACCAACCCAGAAAATTTAATTTCCATGCCGCTAACGATGTCTGAAAGTCCGTACATGTTTTCTGAATGGTCCGTTGGTTTGAACGCAGAGATGGAGCAGTGCAGATGAGCAGTCGCTCTCATGCTGTCCCTCTCTCGTCGCGACGTGGATGCGGAGGCCCCGGTCGTCTGGCCAGCGTGGTGTTACTCAGGTATCATTATAAACCTGATTTTTTAGACTGGTGGTAGAATTTTGCTTAGGCATTTTGAGCGCGAATTGCCTTTGGTCTTGGTCGCACCTGACCAGCGATTACGGCTACGGATTTGGTTTTTGCTGCTAGATTATGGTGCTGATATATTGTGGTAATATTGTCTTGGAACTTGCGTAGTATACATTTCATTTCTGTCAAAGGCTTTTGAGCATATTACTAATGAAACTATTAATAATTCCTTTCTAAATAACCGCCAAATAAAACTCAGTATTTCATCACGATTAGATGGACCCGTAGTTATGGACTTTGCACGTTGTAGATAATTTTAAGTTTTGTTGATCGCTTGCTGAAAGTGTAGTTGCTTCGAAAGGGAAGGTGTTATGTAGTTAAATGAGGGCTGAAAATGTATGTATGTGTAATTTAATTTAAGATGAAAAACGGCATGGGCCGCGGGAGATTATAATTGACTGGATTTGGTTAATTAAGTCAAGAATGGTAAACTGTACATCATTATCTCACGTTTACTTGTAAACCTCTTTAATTACTTCCATAATCATGACTATCTTCATGTTAAATAATTATACTGATTTTAGACTTGATGGTGTAGGCAAAAATCAAGACACTTACACACTTGATACTTAATTAAAATCTTATTAGTGAACTTGCAAAAATTCATAAAGTTTTATTTATAGGATACTACTTTACTGGGCGGGTTCTTTCCCCAGGGTTCGAGATAAATTGACTTAATGGATTATGGATTATTTTATTGATTGGGGTGATAAGATTGATAAGTTAATTATTGTGATGTAGGCGCAGTAGGATGAGGGCAGATTGCCACGGTATCCCGAAAGGAGATGTTGCAAAATGTATGGAGCTTGGGCCTGCACCATGTATTGAGAGATGAATTATAAAATACTAAATCGTTTTCAGATATTCAAATCGTTTATCAGATCTTCAATTAATTGTCGTAAGTATATTTCGAAAACAAGAATGTCATAATAGCGATATGGCAACATATTCCTGTCATACAAAAATTACGTAAAATAAATATTTGCGACAAAAAAACAACGATTCAAATCATTTTTTTGAGAATTTTCAATGATTCTGCGTATTTTTCTCTAACTTTTGATATAGTGTACAAGGTGCGGGCCCAACGTGGAACTTCTCCTTTACAAACATTCTTTCCATATTCTGGTCTTATTGACTTTTTTGCTTATCTATAGAACTCTTCAGAAACAAACATGCAGTTCACATAGATGCTAAGTGAAGACTGCTCTATACAAAACCCAAAGGTCGATGCGTTTCCACCCTTGAGAACTAAGTTTTTTTTTTCATCTGTTATACTTACTACGGGGCCATACAAACAGACACACCAATTTTATTTATTTGTATAGATGTATATATTGTAAGCTGTTGCTGTAGGTATAAAAGCATACGTTGCCAATTGAATTTAATGGTAAAGCAAGGATAATATTTAGGTATATATAATACTTCCTATAACTTTCTTTATATGTATAGTATACTGCATAAACCAGACGATCATGTAACCCGCGCAGGCTTTATATTCCATTAGTTACGCAAATACAACCAATGTTATTCAGGCATATTTTCGCTGGCGGAACGGTAGCGGAACTGTTAACTACAAACACAGGTAGTTAGCTACAAGGTAGTCTAACTAAGCAGTCGTTTATCTCGGCGCAGTGGGTGGCGTGAGTGGCAGGTGTGCATTTCCATACATCTTACGTGCGCGGGCGCACGACTTCGGCGATCGGCTTTTTTCGGCTCGTTTGCAAGGGTTACGGCTGTTTGTTCGGATTGTAGTTCAGTTGTTTATTCAATTATGATAAAAGAGCCTAGATAAATGTTTATTTTAAATTGGTTTAACCGAAAATTTGGTACTTAGGCGATTTGTCCACCAATATAAACTGCCGACGTAGACATTTATACCTAGAACTGTAAAGTCGAATTTTCTTTTAAACATTTAGAGAGTACCACTAACTTTGGAAAGCAAAGTTTAGTTTTCTTTATGTTAATGTTAGTCTATTTGGTCGTGACAGTTTTTTTAAATTCGTTATATATATCTACTATCACTAATACCGTGATTTTTTTTTCATACGTGCAATGACGACCCAAAAACCTTTTAGCTAGCACAAGGGGGTACAATTAAATCTAACAAAAATGCTTTCTCTGCATAGCTAAAAGGTACTTATGTTTTTTCAAATTACAGCTTTGGTAATACTTATAGTCTTCGAGCATATGATAGCTGCGAACAAACGGACGGACATGACGAAGATATAAGGGTTCCTTGTAGGGTATGGAACCCTAAAAAATACCTAAATATTAGTTGACTATTAATAATGTCAAACCCGCACAGAATTAATTACATTTAAAACGAATTACAAATATACTTGCCGCTAAATGGTAGTGTTCAGCACTATCGTGTTCCGGTCAGGTGGTAATGTACGGCCCTGTAATTTCCGGCACAGAGGCATAACACCTCAGGCCTCAGGAGTGGTAACGCATCTGCATTTTGACCTTGGTCTTTGTGTGTGTGTCTATAGGCTGCAGTCATCACTTAACATCAATGTGAACTGCACGCTTGTTTGCCACTTCCATTACATAAATACAGAACGAACATAGCACAAAAGTAGCATATAAAACACTTTCTAGTTGTCTTCGATAGCACGCGCGTTTCTAACAAATTGCATTTATATTACACTAATAAAAAATACTATTTTTCAACGTCCAATTTACGAATTTCTCGATCGTTACGAAAAAGAGGCCGGAATTTTAAAAGCTGTGTGTTTGTGTTTAGCTTGGATAAAAAATATCGATATATTTTCAGAAAAGTATTGAAATAAATAGTCGATGTTTAGTGTTTTGGATATTTATGATCGTCTGTCAAATACGACATTTCTATGTTTAAATACAAAAGCTTGATGAGAATGATAATATCTACTTATGTATGTGTAGTTAAAAGATTTGACTTTTTAACTAGTGTGTACCTACATACGATATTATAATTGACGTTAACAGTGACCGAACTATAAATTATATTAAATAATGATAACGTTACCGTAAATATAATGGGGCTGTTCAGAGCAAATAAGCACTTACAAAACATTGTAATCCAGTTAGCAGAAAATTAGAAACGATTTCCCTATTTTCCTAATTTAAGAAATTTCGGTCAGAACAGTTGTTCACATAAATGGGACAGTTAAACAAAATGGCGTCTTTTTCTTACTCACTTAGCACTTAATTTGTGTTTCGTCAGAATTTTTGTAAGATTTTAGAGAGCTTTGTAAGATCTTAATAATTGCTCTGAACAGCCCGAATGTGAATCTAGCAAACGTGATTCAAATTTCGAATAAATTGACAATGCTCATAAATAGTCATCATTATTAAAGTCTCGATTTGACTGCAAGTCGATTTTCGGTTTCATGGTATATCGATACTATAATAAATATGCCCATCCCTAGTTTCTGTAACGATGACTCGTGTCGTGGTCAATTTGGTCGTTGAAACAATTTCATCGTCACTTCCAAATTGCTTGACGCTTTGTGATCAAATAGCTTAAAACTTTTATGTAATTAAGGTAAAAGTTAAGTGTGTTTTTTAAAGGTTTGGCGCTTTTTAGAAATTATAGGAGATTCGTTTCTGATAGATAATCAATTTTCTAGATGTGCCCGTTCGCATGAATCTAAATATGTAAAAAAGTGATATAAGTATATGTACATTTATTTAAAAATTAACTTTGGTGACAAAAATAGTTAGCTACCTAACTATTTACGAGAAATAAGTCTTATTCCTATATTATAAAAACAAATGTAAGATGTTACGTGCCATTCATTTATTACATTTTGACCTGAAATTTGGATTCAGAGGCTTTGAATCTAATGCTACTGACGAGGTAAAAGCATCTTAATCAAATACCGCATTATAAAAATTAATTTTACTTAAATTCGTAGATTAAGTATACCTACATAATAAAGATAATAATTAAAATACTGGGGCTTCGGCAGCTAAGTGGTTGGGGTGGGCTAGTTATCAAGAAGTCGCAGGTTCGAACCCCAAGTCAAATTTATAGAAATGGAAAGAATTTAATTATTATTTCGTCTTTAAATTCATTTGCATGTGTTATTGCAAAAAAATAAAATATTACAACGAAATTACTGTTAAAACCATTGCAAATATATTTTTTTTTCATTCCCATCCACTTAAACAGAAATTTCTTCAAGTACCAACGAAACAGCTATAACTGGAAGATTTCGCGCTACGATAAAATACAGGTTGGCGATGACCCATCTAAATCCGGCTTAGCATTGAGCATGCTCAGATCGACGGGCTGAGTGGCTGAGCAAATTCAGCGGCGTCATGGCATGCCTGTGCAAGGATTTATGAACGTGCTACTTGACACATCTGTTCTATATTTATGAGGAAGCGGCCGAAAGGTTAGGCTGCGTTCAAACTGGAGTTATTTAAATTTCTATTGGAGCTCGTTTCTCTCGGGATATGAATGAAAATATTAAATTTAGATGTGAGAATAGTCGAGAGAGTAGGCAGAGGTAAAATGCATTCATTCAAGTAAACACACTCACCGGTCATTTTTTTGGCCCATTTAACAGGTGGCGAACCTGTTGATATCTATGGGCACATTATCAAACGCCGAAGTACTGAGAGACTTCCAGAAAATGGCAAATCCCAATAGAACCTGTGATGAAGGATTTTATACCGTTATCTCTAATAGCTCCCGACTCGGGTATCGAACCAAGGACCCCAGCAAAGTAGACGTAGCCTGCTACCAAAAGACTACTGAGATAGAGTTATTTGAAGAAATACTGTATTTGATTGATTTTGGCATTCCTCGACTGTAAACGTACTACACGTAAGTACTACGCACAAAATAAATACCTTAAATAAAAAACCTTTATTTCTTCAAATTTGACCAATCGTTATCTTGATAGATAGAGATATAAATACTTTTGAATTAAAAATAACATATAACTAAAAATAATACACCTTTTGAAAGATTAAATCTGAATTGCAACTCGAAACTTGATTTAATTCTCTCTCAAATCTACAAATGGTCATTTCTGTTACACCATATCCATAAAATTTATTATATATTTCGAGGCTCACGGTTTTGATCCCCGTACCGGGATATATATTTGTATGGCCTACAGATATATGTTTCAAGTCTGGGTGTTTGTGTATTTATTGTCTGTGTACAATAGCACCCACGACACAGGTTTATACCTAGTGTGGGGCGGTGAGTGTTACGTAAACGTAACTTCACGCCTGTAATCCCCGAAGAGGTAGGCAGAGGTAAATGCATGCATTCAAGCATACATGCAAACACCCACGATTCGCCGGTTACGTTTTGACCCATGTAACAGGTAGCGAGCTTGTAAGTGAGATAAAGGTCTTTACACCATTATCTCTGATAACCCCCCGACCTGGGAATCGAACCCAGGACCTCAGCGTAATAGTAATGGCCTGCTACCACAAGGCTACCGAGGCTGCTAAATCGATGAGTGAAAGCGTATTTTATTATTATTTTTATTGTACTTAAACATATGTACAAAAGTACTAGACAGAACACTTCTCTTAGTAGCATGGTTCCAGTTTCCAGAAGACATATCCACAGTGTGATAAACACACTGTGGATATGTCTACGAAATATATTCTGCAAATCAATTTAGAAACAGAACGGGCTGTTTGTTCTCTGTGCCTTCTCTTTTAATTATTATTAACCTCGTTGTCATTATATTATACTCGTACTGTTTGTAATGTGTGTGTGTATTCAGCAATATTTTATTTAAATTTACACCACTTTTACATTTCAATTAATGTTAGTCAAGTGACATTTACAACTTTTGAAAGTAGTTCGTTTATAATTTAGCGCAGTTGTCTAATAAATTGTTTATTTATCTATACTTAATTGGTATCGTTCAGAAAGCATTAGGAGATAAGATTTAGGTGACATGGAGAATTAGTAAACTCTTACATAAAAATAATCTTTACACAAAACGTTCGGCTTCCAAGACAAAAAAAAATGTATATATATATATATATATATATGTATCTTCACGCCAGGTCCCTAACGGGGTAGGCAGAGAGTGTAGAGCGCCAGACATCCCGGTTCAGACAAACCTCTCGTGCTTCGTCTACCTTCATCTTTCTCTTCATACATGCACGCCGATTCCTAAGACTTTTGACCCCACCATCAGACAGAACTCGACCTATTTGGTCATGGTAGGTCAGCCTTGGTTTTCCTGGGCCTCTGCAACCATCCACATTCGCATTGTATATCTGTTTAGTCATTCGCTCATTCGACATTCTTTCTATATGCCCGAACCATCGGAGCATGCCTTTTTTCATTTTTACACCGATACTATCATTCACACAAAGTCTCTTTCTTACATCTTCATTACGAACGCGATCGGTGAGTGATACACCGCAGATCTTGCGCAAAGATCTCATCTCGACCGCGTTCAACTTACTTTCATGCTCTTTCCTGCATACCCAGCTCTCGCTTCCATATAAAAGCGTTGGAGTAAGTACAGCATTATGTACGGCTAGTCGAGCCCGCTGGCTGAGATGTTTAGATTCTAGCAGCTTACCCAACGCTCCATTCACGCAAAAATCTATACTTTAAACAAATTATAGGCTACCTTTAAGGGTAAGTTGCACCAAGATATTTGTTACAATTATGTTATTTGTTAATGTTACTGTAACATGTCACATCACTCTCTAACTTGATTTTTTTTTAAGTCAGAGAGGGATGTGAAATGTTACAATAAATTAAACAAATATGTTGGTGCCAACCAGCATAAGTACCTAACTGTTTTTGTTTGATAGATGATATATATTAGTGGTGGTATAATTAGCTATTATTATAATCATATTGCATGATACAAAACATAACTGGCGAATTGTGGGTGTTTGCAGGCCAGGTGTTTTTATTTTTAGGTATGTGTGAATGCATGCCTTTATTTCTGCTATTACATATTCTCTGCTTCCGTCTAACCTTCAGGGAATCTGTTTTAGGTACTACTGTAATCTACTTCACCAGAGAATATGTAAAAATATTGTACTACATACGTTTATTTATGTTTTTAGGTTTAACAATATGCATAAACATTAAAGTCTTCAAAATATAAGCGTGGCCATATTTTTTGTATATGCTAAGTTATCATTTCTATCAATAAGCTGTAGATACCTTTAGCTATTCAGTGATGTCAATATATTAAAATAATATGTTTGTTTATACCATTTAATCAAATAACACAATGTTGGTTGACATATCCCTATTCCGCCTTGGATTTTATAACCTAAATACTTATTAACGTTATATACGAGTACTATTTATTTTGTTTTATTTTGTAACTGCCTCGGTAGCCTAGTGGTAGCAGGCCACTACTACTACGCTGAGGTCCTGGGTTCGATTCCCGGGTAGGCGGTTATCAGAGATAATGGTGAAAAAGCCTTTATCTCTGGTTCTATTGGGATTTTTCCATTTTCTGGAAATTTCCCAGTACCTCAAAGTTTGGTAATGTGCCCGGAGATGTCAACAGGCTCGCCACCTGTTACATGGGCCAAAACGTAACCGGCGAATCGTGGGTGTTTGCATGTATGCTTGAATGCATGCATTTACCTCTGCCTACCCCTTCGGGGATTACAGGCGTGAAGTTACGTTTTTTTTATTTTGTTACTATGTCTTCCATAAATAATCATTAAAACATAGACTGTATTCTCAGTATATACAATAATAAAGAGTTCATCAACCTTTTTCTGGCAAAATAATATTAATGCGTAGATGTTGTGAAATTAAATTGGACCTTTAAAATGAATACACCTTAAGTATCTAATATATCTACTTATGTCTGCGTGTTTAGTGGTCTGAACTAACTTAAATTTAACTCAAACTTGATCTTTTTCATATAGATAAAAACCAAGGACATTTTTTTTTCAAAAATATGCTGTACTATGATTAGGTATTGTATCTATAAAATTCAAAAAAGATCTTAATAGTTGGCCCATTAGATATTCCGCTTCCTAAATTTTGGCAGTTGATGTTCTTCGACACTCATATTCTGCACATTAGAATGAAGAATTGAATCAACTCGAACTCCATTTTTAATGTAATGATGGTGGCAAACAATTATGCACTTAACATGAATGGTAAGTGATGATTGTAGCCTATAATACACATGTCCTCAAATTGAGGTAAAAAAACAAATAGGTACGTTGTAAACCCTCAGAATTTTGTTGTTTTGCCTCTGTTTTAGCCATATATTACCATTTGTTGTTATTCTTACCTCTTATTCCACGCGTAATCAACCAAAGGCTGCGAACCCCTGGTGTAATATCTAGCCGATTCGAAGTCTTAGAATCGAGACTAACGAACTCGTCCTGCATTTGAATGCGACCTTAGCACTAAGTTATTAATGTCCAACTGTCGGAAATAATACGCGGCGAAAACATTAACATAATAAAACCATATTAGATCGGACCGCATCAGCTGTATGAATGTACTACATTTGTTATATTAGTGGAGCGATTTTCGCTGTAGTATGGTTTCACGCAATGTTTTTTAATGTTAAATGTAGAGAAAATACAAAACTGAAGTTGTTTTCCACTTGTGTTCCTATAGTTACCAATTTTTAGGATTTAAATCCATTTGGAAAATACGAGTATAACAGACTAGCTGACCCGGCAAACTTCGTATTGCCTCAGAATGAAATAATGTGTCAAAGGTTTGATAGATACGGACTATTTGTATGGAAAAATGAAATTGTGGTTTTTACTATTTCCATTCAATTTCTTCATATTTTTTACCTTTTAAACCTTCCCTGGACTTGCAAAAATAATTCAAAACCAAAATAAGCCAAGCCGTTCTCGAGTTTCAGCGAGACTAACGAATAGCAATTGATTTTTATATAGATAAACGAACGAAATTACGAAAAAAAATTAATAAAATAAATCTTTAAATTGTTGTCGACTAGTAATATAAATCAATTATTATATTTTTTTAGATGGGTGTGTTTGTACTGCGATAAAACTAACGCCATTGTGTTCGTCAATTCGCATGCCAACCGTGGCAATTATGGCATATTCTCTTCAAAAGGACGCACAACGTTATTATGGACATCGGTGGGGAAGACTTTGATCGGCTGTGAACATCTATCGGCTGAAGAGATGTCACAATTAACTGGTTTACTAATTTCAGTGATTTAGTAATATGCTAGGTATTACTACCAAAAAAACATAAATAGATTACTTCTTAGTTGATATAGATTGTCAGATTGAAGAAAATCAAAATGTTTTTTTTTATGTAATCGAATTGGCAAACAAGCATGCAGTTCACATTGATGTTAAGTGATGACTGCAGCCTATAGACACCCACACAAAGACCACGATCAAAATGCAGATGCGTTACCACTCCTGAGGCCTAAGGTGTTATGCCTCTGTGCCGGAAATGACAGGGCCGTACATTACCACCTGACCGGAACACGATAGTGCTGAACACTATCATTTAGCGGCAAGTATATTAGGTAATGCGGTGGTGCCTACGCCCTCGAGCTCCGTCACTGGAGCTCTACCACCAGTATTATGTGAGTATCTGGACTATTTTAACTCACAAGATTTTATAATCAAAGGTTGTTTTCGATTAAAATTTACGAGGTCAGTTATACAATCAATATCCGAACGGGCTCGTATGTAGTTATTTAAATTAGCCAATAAATTTGTATTTAACATAGACGTTCTAAATTTGAAAATTGCCGCAAATTGCTCGTCACATACGACAAGTTGAGAAAACAAGTTCATAATAAGCATAAAATGAAACGTTTTATTTGATTGTATCGTAAATCGTTAACTCGTAAAATATATATCAATATCATAGGCTATTTGTTTTACCTTACCCTTGGCCAGCGACTTTGTCAATCTATAGAATCTAATCTTTTGACAATGACCATTACCTATATTACATTTTAGATTTAGTTCTCGAAGTCCATTTTATCATCATGTATTATGAAGTTCACATTGATGGTAAGTGAATTGCAGTCTGTAGACATCAACACAAAAACCGATGCTCAAAATGCAAGTGGATGGTTGGAGAGGTCCTTGAAGACCAAAACTGTCCTACCATTGGTCCTACCATGACCAAATCGGTCGATCGTGCGATTTTGTTTGAGGGCTAGGTTAGTTAAGTTAGTTAAGTCTTAAGAATCGGCGTGTATGTATGAAGAGAATGATGAAGGTAAAAGAAACACGGGAGGTACGTCAGCACCGGGATATCTGCCGCTCCACTCTCTCTGCCTACCCCGTAAGGGACCTGGCGTGAAGATACGAGTACATACATAAAATGCAGATGCATTGTCAACCTTGAAAGTTTTACCTCTCTGACTCTTACTTTGGTGATATACAGCACCATTTAGGTAAGCAGTATACGATAGTGCTGAACACTACCATTTGGCGGCAGATAGATTAAGTAATGCGATGGTTAGATTAGGTGCCTACGCCTTCGAAGTCCTTTGGAACTCCACCTTTGAGGGCGCGCCTAATTCTGGCTGTCATCAACCGATGGATAGTGCGACAGTTTAACCCTAATCTAGAATATATCATAATCTCTCCAGGAACGCCATTTGACTGGATTTCACCAACGCTTTAATCCAGTTTAGCTAGTTAAATATTTTTTGCTGTTCCCAATAACCTAATCCAAGATTATAGTATTGTGTTTTTGACATTGTCATGTCTAAGTTTATATAGACACCCACACAAAGACCAAGGTCAAAATGCAGATGCGTTACCACTCCTGGGGCCTTAGGTGTTACGCCTCTGTGCCGGAAATTACAGGGCTGCACATAACCAGCTGACCGAAACACGATAGTGCTGCACACTACCATTTAGCGGCAAGTATATTAGGTAATGCGGTGGTGCCTACGCCCGCGAGCTCCGTCACTGGAGCTCTATCACCAGTATTACCATTACTACTATAATCATTAGGCCGACAGCGTAAGTAAACCATTATGCTATCTCAAGATTATCCCATTTCGTACCAATTATTATTACCTATTTAGTTCCATTAGATCCTAATTAAAAAAAAAAGTTTTCTGAGCCAAAACTCTCAATTTAACCGGCAACGTGATTTAAACACCATTAAAAATTTATCGCGAATCCATGTATCATATTACTAATTTATTTGACAACATACGTGTGTGCTGTTATTATCTGTTTGGTATAATATAAAAGTCAAATACTTAGTTCGATGCCGGGGTCAACTTTTATAGCCTATAAATATATTAAGGCCTATGATACTTATTTTACGAAGTCAATTGATACGTGTCACTAATTAGCACAAACTTTGTATGCATGTAATTATTTTGATTTTTAATATGTTTCTATATTATATAGTTGTGCAATAAATTTATTTATTTATTTAACCTTTTTTCACGAGAATCCCATCGTGGGGTGTTGTCAAATATTACGAAGACCATTTTTCGGTCAAAGGATTCGTTTGTGAAATATTTGGCTCTAAAGTCCAAGTTTTTATTAGATACTAATGTACCGTCCTCCCCCCTCCCCCTTTGCTACCAGCTAAACAGTGTTTGACGTATGAAAAAAATCACGCTTATAATAAATATAACAAATTTAAAAGGTATGCTATCAGGGTTAAAAATACTCAATAACTTTACGTGTAATAGTCAATCAAGGTACTCAGAAAAACGGAACCCTATAATAATATGTGCGAGTCGGGACACGTCCCGACTCGCACATGGCTGTTTTTTGTTTAATTATATTTGAGGGCAATAATCAGAACAAAATTTTTCCAATAATCGTCGATTACGCAGACAATATAAAAATCGGCACGTCAATAACGACATGTGAATTAAAAAGAAAATGGCTGCCGATTTAAGAACGTTAAATGTTTGATACAGTTTCGTTATCATCCGATCAGCATTCGGGCATATTCGGAGCTATACATAAATATATGATACAGTTTTTACGGCTAAAAACACCTTAATGACCCTCAGCGAACCCGTTCCTGAGTGTGGACTTCGGATTAACTTTTACTTTGCTTTTCGGTCAAAGTAATGACTTTGTTGTGATTTTTTTAATGAGTTTGATGAAAATAAATAATACAGCTCGATTTAAATCACGTTATTGTTGCAGGCTTATATTTAATCCTGATTGAGGTTCGAAATGCTGCTAGGTTAAAAAATGTTTTTAATATCTGGTTATGAAATGTATTGTCATTTATATTTAAACTCTGTTTCGAACAAATTTCTGCCAGTAAGAAATATAAAAGTCTAAATAGAAAAAAAGTTGGTATACTAAAGATTGGATTGGAAAACTAATTCTTTAAAATACTAGTATTTTATCGTAATTGGAGCGTTTTAAAAAATATAAAGAAGTTGACTATTTAATCCAAGTATAGGAAAAATAATTCGCATTTTGTTTTGAGTATTGAAATATTTAACCATTTTTAAGAATTTTCTAAACATTTTTATTAAACGTATCTTTGGGTTCATTTTAAAGAACAATTTTAATTGAATTTATACGCCAGCTAAGAAATATTTATATTTTTATGAGCTCGCGTAAACCTAAAAACATACTATAATAACTTTAGTATGTTAAGTTAAAAGTAGTTTTATCATACCTAGTCAACATCCCAACTACCTATAAATAAAGAAAATTTATCAAGAAACATAAATATGACGTCATTAATACTGAAAGTTAAGATTACTTTCGATACAACTAAAATGAAAAATTACAATCGAATACAATCATTACATTCCGACAAAGGTTATCGAATAAAATATAACACTCGATTCGTACACGTCGCTTTCACCTTAGACATAAAGTGCTCCATCGCTACTGAAATATATAATTAGGCACGTTGATTACTCGCATCAATCGAGATATCTTAATTACGATATATGCGACATAGCAATTCTTTTAACCAATCCCAGAACGTTGACCTCTAAATTACGTATTGATTTGTAACTCCGGTAGTCGAAACACCGCGCACGCACATTAAAACCGAACACATCGAAGTCTCGATACCATTAATCGGGTTGTAAAAGACGAAATCGTAATTTATCATCGGCAATAACGAACCAGATTTTTCTTAATTACCAAAAACACGATCCGGCTTTTATGCAAGAACCGAAAAAAAAACTGGTCCGCAGTTCACGAGGTCTCGACGCGGTATGAAAATGAAGAAATTATCCGTTCAGTAACGAGTTGCGAGCGGGTGTATCGATAAAAAACACATATACATATCGACTTTATGTCCAACACTAACGGCTCGCGTAAATTCGAATTGTTATGACTCCGCTCGGCATATGGCTTTATTAAGAGTAGTGTGGTGAACTGTTTTCTCGATTATTGACTGCCCGGTTCACGCATACACAGACCTGTTATCGTTAATTATCCGAGAGGAACAAGAAGACTGGTTGCCTAAAGTACATTTATTAACCATTTAGATCTCAGAAGGAACAGTATGGAAAAGAAGTGTAGGTAATATTATTTTAAGATCCTTACTTAACCTGATTTTATGTTATAACCGCAAATATAAAAAAAAAACGTAACTCCACAACTGTATTCCCGAAGCAAACGCATACATTCAAATGTAAATGCAAACAAGCATATTACACGAATTACATTCTTGCAGGTTACGTTTTGAACTGGTGACGAGCTTAGTGTCATCCTCGGGCACATTACCAAACTCCGAGATTCTGGGAAACTTCCAGAAAATGAAAAGTCCTAATAGCACTAGAGGTAAAGGATAATATAATACACCTATATGGACCCTGAGGATGGAATCCAGGACCCCAGCGTAACAGTTATGGCCTGTTACTACGTAGCAGGCCATTAGTATGATTGTATTCATTATTAGGTACATTTTACGACTTCTGAAGCATAGCGATTAGATTTTGATTTCTGTTATTTAATTATCATGCTGTTTACAACAATTGATAAGGTTTTTTGATTCCTATAGGTAAATACATTATTTAGTATAACATGATCTTATTTTGCCGTAGGTATAGTCGGTTCGCATTTGTCTAGATCAGATTTAAAACAGTAGGATACATAACAAATATTTAATTAAGCAATTTGTCAGCCTATTACCCAGTTTATTATCTCATCACAAGCTCCACCACTCACTACAAGTAACTACGTTTCTATTAAGGTACGTAAGGTAGGTAATATTTGATAATATTGTCGATATCGATAAAAGTTGACTATGTCACATCACTATTCATGTAGTATTTTGAACTTGCATTACTTTAAGTAATTCAGATAAGAATCTTTTTATCAGAATCTACGCAAGTTTGTTTCATTAATTTGTTTTGTCTTCGTTAACGACGCTGTAATCTTGACATGACGTGGTTATTCTTGGACGCATTAAATACAATGCGATTGTCATATTAAAGGAACAGGTGTTCAATATTTATTTCATGGTTAATATGAAATAGAGAAAGGTTAGTGAAACACGTAAGTTTAAGGGCGAGATTCACAGACCGCACCACGACTTTACTTTCAAGCAAAGTACGCTCAAAACCCATACATTTCTGACAGTTCTAAGCATACTTTGCTCAAAGTAAAGTCGAAGTGCGGTCTGTGAATCTCACCATAAGTCTTGTGCTGGCGCGAGACTTAAACCGACGTGGACAAGGTAGGTACATTTAGCGAGGCCCATTTCACATTCTGACATAAGGCGGTTAATTTTAGAAAATACTTAGCCTAAGTTGAACCAAGATATTTGCTGAAGTTAAAGTTTGTAACATTTCACATCCTTCTATAACTTGAACAGATTTATTTAAGTAACTTTAAAACATATCTTGGTGCAACCCAGGCTTAAATACGGGACTGGTGAGCGGGAGGAGCGGTTCTGGCATTTGTCTGATAGGTACGTACTTGGACATAGATTTATTCAGACGCGAAGCTCTTTGGACCGTGAGGCCGTAGCCAATGGCCGACACCGCCCACTCCTTCTAGACATCCAGAAATCCAGTGATCAAGAACCAGTGATCAAATTGCAGATTATTTGCTTTGTTTCTATGACAAAGATTACGGAACCATATTTGACCGCCTTACCTCATTAAGTGATAGGTATAATTAGGTAATTCCATTAAGTCTATGCTATTGAGCTCCGATACTGACAATCTAGCACCAATAAAAAGTGTAGTTGTGTTGTCTATGTAAATATATTTTATAAACTTACAATCCTGATTTCGACCATATTCACCCAGAGATCATGTCAAATCCCATTCTTCCCTAATTTTAATATTATAAATGCGAATGTTAGTTTGTTTGTCACGCTATCACGCGAAAACTACTAAACCGATCATCATGAAACTTTGTACGCATATTTTTGAAGTTTTTAGAAGTAACATATTATACGAGTAGTATACTTTTTATAAAAAAAATGTAGGAATTATTTTAATGACTTAAATGCAAGCGAAGCTGCTGGTAAAAGCTAGTCATTTATAAATGAGCTAAACAATAACCCAGGTTACACAAGACTAATGAAATATAATGTAAGTACTTTCAAAATACGTAATTTCAAGTAATCGCAGTTTCTGACACGCGTCGCTCGCACGAGGTACAGTCACCACCAATATTGTAGTCCCTTTTTGTGGTGAAAATTGTACTTTAATAATAAACTGGCGACGTACCCCGCTCGGGTAGTGGAGAATATTATGCCAACATGTTTTGTCTATCGTAGGATCGTATTGTCAGACAAAACGTTATTACGAAAAGGGGAACCTTCTCATACTCTCATTACCGTCTAACCAGAACACGATATTACTGAACACTACCATTTGGCGGGAGATAGATTAAGTAATACGGTGGTTCCTACGCCCGCTTTGCCACTGGAGCTCTAACACCAGTAAAAAGATGTAGATGTTGTTACAGGTGATTGTACTGTTATATCTCCTGTGCAGGTTGATAGAGTATGGCCTCGTCATTACTATCACCTTCAAAAAGGAGGAGGTTCTAGTAGTGTTCAGCGCTAACGTGTGCCGGTCAGGAGGTAACACACAACCCTGTAATTTTTTTCAAGAGTGGCAAAGTAACTACATTGAAATCTCTAGTTTTTATATTGATGTATAAAGACTACAATGTTAAATTACCTTGGTTAACCTGTATGCTTGTTTGCCACTTGACATAAAAAAGGAAACATTGGTTGTCTATGAAGTTGGTTTGCAAACGTGGTAACGTCATAAGAGAACACAAGTAACAAGCCGAACGCTCAGGCCGATAGAGCCTCTATCGAATTTTCCGCATTTATACGCTCGGCGGAACGTGTCATTTTTTCGTACGTGCAACCGGCGTTCATCGATTTATAAGTATATCATCACATCAAAAATCTTTAGATACTTATAAATGGTTATGACTGTACCCACATATTGTCGAAAAACGCAAGTCGTGCTCATTGTCCCCTTACTTTAGAGAATCATGCGAGTAATTTGATATTGTAACAGTCCCATTTGTCCATCAGCCAGTGAAGGGAGCATGTGCAACTGATTGGATTAAATTGTGTCTCTATCTAGCTCTGAATTAGATGCGGTGGTTGTAATAATGGTTGTCGCGCGTGAGGCTATTGATTCGATCTGGTTTGTAACGTAACTTTACGCTTGCATTTCTTAGGTGTAGGTAAAGTTGTGTACAGTGTGACAGTGAGCCCTTGAAAGGAGGTTAAAGTAGACCGAAAATTAACTACAAAAACTAAACTAAATTTTTATGTTAGGTGGCTAATGCCGGCACTACACGTCGAGAGATGCATCTGCAGGCGTCATCTGCGTATGCGTCCGCCGACGTTAAATGCCTACCACAGACGCTCAAATCATCTCCTCTACGAGTACACGTCGGCGTATGCGTCGGCATAACAAGCGTGCTGTTAAATCTGTTCATATTGTGTGGTGATTGCAGCCTATAGACACTAACACAAATACCAGAGGTCAAAATGCAGATACGTTGTTACCCCTGATGGTGAGATTCACAGACCGCACTTTGCTTTCAGCAAAGTGTGCTGAAAGTAACTGAACTGTCAGCAAAGTGTATGTTTTGACAGTTCAAAACGTACTTTGCCGAAAGTAAAGTCATAGTGCAGTCTGAGGATTATGAGACCTTAGTTGTTATGTCTCTGTATTCGATATTACGGGGCCATACGTTAACATATAACCGAAATACGATGGTGCTGAACACTACGATTTGGTGGCTGATAGATTAGGTGCTTCGGTGGTGCCTATGCCCTCGAGTGTCTACTGGAACTCTACCGCCAGTAAAAATATTTGTGCAAAACAATGTATGGAACTTACTATGTTTTTTTATACCAACCAACTAATGTAAACCCGCTCTAAGACTTGAATTTCACTTAAAATATCCAACCCTTCAAACGTCCCAGTAATAAAAGATGCTTCTCCAATATTCATTACATTACATAGATTAATTGCGAACATCCAATGAAGTCGAGAATGTCAATCAACCACCGGCCATCATTTCATCCGAAGACATACATCAATTGAACGTCTTATAAGTCATCGGGCCCCTCTAATAAATGATCGGTTAATTACAACATGGATTGATAGCGACCTGCCATCGCACAAGGAAATTGCATATAAAAAAGCGAGGAATACTGTCATACGGCTTTCAAATAAATCGTAACAGGACATTAACATTGCAAATGGCGGGTGTGATCGTCGCATGACATGCTAGGATTGCATGCAACGCGTCCGCAAATTGCACTTGATTTAGTTCAAGAGCTCACTGTCTAAATTGTTCTAGATATAGTCCTAGAGACTGTATCTAGAACACGCGATCGTAAAGTTGATTGGTTTCTGTGCCTTAAAAATCAAAAAATGTGTTACAAGATATAGCCCGAGCGCGTATTACGTGATTCTTTTTTATACTCTTTAAAACAAAAAATACGTAACTAGATGCAATCTCGGAGCTGCCCAATTGATTGTAACGCTTAATTTGTATTACTAGGTAATCAAAAAATAAAATTAATTTTAAATTATCGTTATCTTGCTCCAAGAGCGCCACAGTGATGAATGTAATTTAGCAGTACAGAGTCATTTATGCAGAAGAGACACGAAAGGTGTAAGAACCGAAATATTTGGCACTCTATACTCGTTATTTTTTATTTCGGTTCATGCGCTGAGCTATGATAAACTATAATATATTCTACGTATAAAACTTGCGGACATCTTTGCATTGTAACGCTTCTTCTTATACTTACATAAAAACCATTTTTTACAATACCTTCTTTTGTTGATCACTGGTATTTCAACAACTGTGCAAAGTATTTCTTATTCTGTATCTTTATCTATAAACTCATGTGTTTGTCAATTTGGGCTGACCTTTTTAAAAATCTCGGAAAATAACAATATGCTAGGTTGTTATGCAATTATCTACTCATGAGCTAACGCTTGACAGTGTGGTAAGCACATCTAAGCCAGATGTAGTGTTATGTAAATTAGCTCCTGGACTATTGGTCACGGGTGGTAGGTGTTATATAGACACGCGTGCCTGCGATGCGTCGCGAACACAATAACGCGATATCCACCACGATCATCGTCCGACACCACTTGTTAGCATACCTGGGTTGATTGCATCTGAGCATGGTGTCTTTCAACTGTAGATACGTTGCGAATATATTAAAAGGAAAATGGAGACTTGTTGAGATTCCGGTGACGCAAAAATATTTTTAATATCAGGAAGTGTAGATATTTTAAGTTCTGATAATATTTCAAACCTTGTACCTTTTTTATATACCTACTTTAATATTTAAATCATTTTATATTGGAGTATTTAAAACTGAATCCTTGGTTTGGCTAACTTTTTTGACTTTTATGAAATGAACTTTATTTAGAATGCCTTGTTATTTTAATATATATTTTTTTTTTCATTTTGAAAGATTTGTTTACAAGGTTAGAGGCAAGCGGCTCTTAGCCTGAAACTGTGAGTACCTACCTACAAACGATCTCATAGTTCATAGATCTTCAAATGCACGTTGGAAAAGCACGCTCCTCGAAGCTCCTAATGTGTACATAGTGTAAACGTAGAAATAAACGTCGCCGTATTTTACAGCGATCATAGCAGCTCACACAACTTTTTAGTCTTGTAAACATACCTTTAACACTGACTTGACAGCCTGCGCTGGAGCGGAACGGTAGACTATTGCTATCGTGTTTTCACCCCTTTGTGTCAGAGTTTTCTCTTCCATTTGATTTTCTTTTCATCTCAACGTCATTATGTCAATTTTCTTCCATGAAAGTCAGAAAGCCTGGTATGCCATATCTACCATTATGAACCTACCTATGGTCAAATTCGAGACAGCACTTTATGCGTTAAAGGCCGCCTTATTTTGTGCCAGCACGTCCATCATACTTTTATTTAATAAATGATTATGGTTTGTATCTGCTAAAGAAACATTGAGTACAAATCAATGGAAAAAAAACCATTTCCGTTCCCATACTTTCAATATCTAACGCAATATGATGTGATCAAATGTTCATACGTACTCAGTAGTGATTTTAATCAATCGTTTTTGCTTTCGTTTCCTCTCCCGTAAAACGCCCACTGCTGGACAAAAGTCTTCCTATAATGTCCACAATAGTGTTGTGCATCACGAGGGGAGAATATGCAATAATCGCCACGCGTGGCATGCGGATTTGTGATCAGTGGTGGCAGTTTTATCGGCAAAAACTGCCGTCAATCCCGATTTTTTGTATTTACTCCCGCTTATTGCAATGGTTTAACCGCCATTGTTTGATTGACTGACTGCACTAGCGGTAGAATTCTGACCCACTTGTGGCTGGGTCATCACGTCCCGACACTTTGGACCACTTGGACGTCTCGAAAGAGACGAGTAAACACTAGTGATGGCAATGGTTGAGTTTTGTTAAAATAATTATTATTAAGAACTAAGTTTTGCCCGCGACTTCGTCAGGATGTACCTACTTTTAATAATTACAAATTGTAGCCTAAATATTATTTCAATGTATAACGTACATTACTGTAAAGTTTCATCCAAATCTGATCAGCAAGTTTCGTAAAAGAGTAACAAACATCTATACTCACAAAGGTTCGCATTTATAATATGAGTAGGGTATTTGTACACAAAACCTACGTATTTCAAACTTCGAACGTCCAACGTTTGAACTTCGTCAACAGACCGAAAAGTATCTATTCAATCTTTCGATTAAAATAACTCCCTATCGTTCAAAAAATAATACACATTAAGATTCCATCTCAAAAATCTTTGCCATAAAAGCTCTGCTCTGCTATTTTATTTACTAAACGAATACCATATATAATTCCGAAGATAGTATCAATGTGATCTATATCGCTTGGGAAGGAATGCATAAATAGGTAGAGCATTCTGTTTCTATCTGTATTCCCTGACACGAGTCATGGCGATTAGCTGCGGGTAATCCACATAACGAGCCGCTAACGCGCATTAGTGTGTACGTGCCTTTATCGTGCTGATTTGCTTCTTTAATCAGATTTACTGCAACATAAATAGAAAACAGGGCCGTACATTACCACCTGACCGGAACACGATAGGGCTGAACACTACCATTTAGCGGCAAGTATATTAGGCAAAAACAAGCGCGCATGGCCTCGCGGCTGGTGTAGATCGTAAGCGATCTACTCGGTTAAGCATTACGGGCGCGGTCGTGTGTGTCATCACACAATAACAACAACCCTTGATACGTCCCACTGCTGGGCACGAGTCTCTCCCCTTCTTGGGAGGAGGCCTGGAGCTTACTCCACCACGCTGCTCTAAGGCGGGTTGGTGGAGACAAGGGTTAGTGACTGCTATCAATCGATAGCAACCGGGACCGACGGCTTAACGTGCCCTCCGAAGCACGGAAACGCGCATTTGAATTTGCCACTAGCGGTCACCTATCACATACCCGACCGCGCCCGTATCGCTTAACCGAGTAGATCGTTGCCGATCTACACCAACCGCGGGCCCATGCGCACGTAATTCGGTAGTTTTCTTACCGTAAATTTCCCCGACATTAAGGTCTACGCTGATTATGAGATCCAAACAAGGTATTAGTAAAATAACTCATTGTTTATATCTATGTTAACGTGTCCAAGGTTGTATAAGAAAAAAGGAGGTCACAGCTGCGAACAATCATGCGGACAAAATGAGAAAAACCATTTCTAATGATAGTGATTAGAGGAGAGAGCGTAAAAGTCGGATAATTATTATCAAAAAGAACGCGTGCGCTGTCGATAAAGGTATGTACAGATGTTACGATGTAGGTGGTTGACATTAAGACTTAAGGCATTTTATCTTTTTAAACTGTGGATAAATAATAATTAGGAAATGGTGTCCTATGGAGCAAATTGGCACCACAGATCGGAGCTACTAAATGAAGTTTACAAACAATGCGCTAAGCATATTATTATAAGGGAAACGTTTCAAAATGTTTGGAGCTTGGGCCCGCACCTTGTACACTATATTGAGAGAATAAGCATAAAATACTAAACCATTTTCAGCTATTCAAATCGTTTATTATACCTTCAATTAATTGTCGTAAGTATATTTCAAAAACGAGAATGTTGTAGTAGTAATATGGCCCCATATTGTCGTCATACAAAAATGACATAAAATAAATATTTCCGACAAGAAAACAAAGATTCCAATTATTTTTTGAGTATTTTTCCATGTATTAATGTATGTATCTCCACGCCAGGACCCTAACGGGGTAGGCAGAGAGTGTAGAGCGCCAGATATCCCGGTCCTGACAAACCTCTCGTGCCTCGTCTACCTTCATCATTCTCTTCATACATGGACATGCGATTATCTATGTTGAAAGCGTGAATGTTTGTTATGATAGCAGTTAGTTTCCTTAAATGAAAGCAAAATCGAAGTGAAGAGTGTATGAGAGTAACATGTCTATGCATTGTCATATTCGTAGCAAATACCCCATTTCAAAGATTCTTTGGCACAACAAACTAAAATAAAAAACGGTCAAGTGCGTGCCGGGCCACACGCAGTGTAGGGTTCCGTGGTTTTTAGGTTTGATGAATGTAATTAAAAAATAAATATATATTGTCTGTGGAGTTGTTCAAAAATTTCGAGTAAAATGTATTTGGTCGACTATTACCTACTCGCAAACTTGTAAAGTTAACTCAAGTGATAGTTTTCCTTTGAATTTCGTTATATGTTGCTACCATTGTCGTAACGTTTGAATTTCTAACAACAACTGTTTAGTTGGTAGAGGGGCGGAACACTTAACTCTAACGAAAATTGGCACTTTAAAGTTTAATAAGTCTCGAACAGTTAATTAAATCGAAAAATTATGTTACCACACCGCTAACGTTTTCGAAAGACCCATCCAACGATACCCCATACTATATAGAAAACGAAAAATAAAAAAAATATCCGCATAATACGTGTAGGGGAGGTAGCCTTAATAAAAAAAAATTATATATTTTTATTCTACCACTTTGTTGGCGTAATAAAGATGTATACTCTTGCCAAATTTCAAGTCTCTAGTACTTAAAGTTTTTGCGCTATACCGCGGACACAGACATACAGACAGACGGACATGGCGAAACTATAAGGGTTTTTTTGTTTACTATGGAACCCTAAAAATATGAAAAATTATCGAATTGCCTACAAAAGTCTATCGTATTAAAAAATTTGAAAACTCTAACAGGAAAAAACCATCAACTTTTTTTATTCACAATAGACAATTACTACACAAAACACGATATTACATAACATACACATGCCTCAATTTTCCGACAAAATTGCGCGAAAGGCACGTACAATTCAATTTTGATGACTAATGGAATTGTTAGAAAGTTGCCTTAATTAAGGTTTCGAAAGCGGACACACATTAAAACAATGGATTAAAACGTAGTTTGATTGTAAAACAACACTAGCGTACCTAATAATACAGCACCTTATGAGGAAAATGATGGATGAAGTAATCATACTTAACAATTTGTGAAATGTTTTGATGTATTTGATAATGTCTTAAAATTAGCGAACGGTAACCTAGATCTCAATCGTGAGACTTTAAAAAGAAATAAGAAAAATACAAAATGCCACTTTGTAATACTATTTCGTTGCCCCATTTCCTTATACAATGAAGGATGTTGCACTCTTGATAAGCTAATTACTATTTCCGTCAAAACTGTTTTCATCATATCAGCCATAAGACGTCCACTGCTGAACATAGGCCTCCCCCAAGGACCTCCAGGCCGACCGATCGGAAGCGACGTGCATCCAGCGGGTACTCGATCAGGTCGTCGGTCCATCTTGCAGGTGGACGTCCTACGCTGCGTTTGCCGATACGTGGTCTCCACTCGAAAACCTTTCTGCCCCAGCGGCTATCGGTTCTCCGAGCTATGTGCCCTGCCCATTGCCACTTCAGCTTGGAAATCTGCTTGGCTATGTCAGCGACTTTCGTTCGCCTACGGATCTCCTCATTTCTGATTCGATCCAGTAGGGAAACGCCGAGCATAGCCCTTTCCATTGACCGCTGAGTGACTTGGAGCTTTCGTACGAGACCCATAGTGAGAGACCACGTCTCGGCACCGTAGGTCATCACCGGTAAAACGCACTGGTTAAAGACTTTCGTCTTCAAGGACTGCGGGATGTTTGACGAGAAAACGCTCCTTAACTTCCCGAACGCTGCCCAGCCGAGTTGGATTCGGCGAATGACCTCTTTCTCGAAGTTCGACCTGCCTAGTTGTATGGTTTGTCCTAAATAGACGTAGTCGTCGACAACTTCGAGAAAACTGTTTTAGCAGTTGTGAAAACAAAAAGAGGAGGATAAAAAGTAGAGCTATGTTTGTCAAAGATCTTAAAAATGAGAAACTGACCTCGCCAAATTGTACCACTTGTGATAGGCTAGAGGATGTGTACCACATTGTGGTGGAGTGTGAACGGAGCGCGACTTTGAGATCTTTAATATTAAAAGAGCACGGTGTAGATTTAAGGCATTAGGGTGAAGTACAAAGCATCTTAGCTGACCCTTTGAGTGATATTAGTAAAGAGCTTTGCTTAAATATATACTTATATAAATCTGTAGAAGTGTAAATTCTGTACATTAAAAATATTGAAAAAATAAATACCAGGGGATGTTATTAGATCGATACCGAACACAAATATGTGATTAGATTTTTTTTTGGCTGTCTGTCTGTCTGTCTGTTTGTTCAAGCATCACATAAAAACTACCGGTCCGATTACAATGAAACGAATTTTCACAAATAATGTATTTCTGTTACCGCTGTAATGTAGACGCTTAAAATTTTCACAGAATTTTTAGGTCCTATGTTGTATTGTAGCCTCCATAATAAATCTACATATATATACAAATAAATAAAATTGGATTGTCTGTTTGTAATATTAAAATAACCGCTTTTTACTAAACGCATATGTATACACGGTACATATACCTTACAATTTTTGTCGGTCTGTCTGTCTGTCTGTTTGGCGGGGCTAATCTTGGGAACGGCTTGACTGATTTTGACGGGACATTCACTGGCAGATAGCTGATGTGGTAAGGAGTAACTTAGGCTACTTTTATCTCCATACATCCATACACACATACATACCTACATACAAATAAGAAGAATTGGAGTATCCGACTTTGACGGGTCTTTCACTGGCAGATAGCTGATGTAATAAGGAGTAACTTAGGCTACTTTTATCTTCATACAACCATGCATACATACATACCTACATACAAATAAACAGAATTTGAGTGTCTCCGATTTTGACGGGACTTTCACTGGCAGATAGCTGATGTGATAACCACTGACGACGACTTCGTCCGGGTAGATACTGAACATTCATATTTTTCTCACGTAGACGAAGTCGCGGGCACAGCTAGTATGTAATATTATAAATTCTTGATGAGGCGACATTAATTAGCAACCACGGGGCTGGCATAGTCGCACGACGACTCAAAGTCCTTAATAAATTATAGACAAAAAAAAAAGAGAAAAATAAAAAAGTAGAGCTATTTTTGTCAAAAATCTTAAAGACTAAGCTAAGCTTTGTTAACTTATTGAAAATTTGTGCATTAAAATGTTATTATGTATTTGCTTCAATATTTAAATACACTAATAGTGCTTTCATCTTTGTTTCAGGTATGTGCTCTCGAGATTCAATTCACAATATATTCATCTACTATGTTCAGAATATAATATTGGTAAGTTAAGTAAATAATCAGTATTACGTTAGCGAGATTAATATATAGTGGAGATACCGGAAGCAAACATACGGTTCCGTTTTTAAATAGTTTTGACAGATATTTATGTGAAACATTTCCACATCATTCATCATGGGTAAGTGTGGTAAATTGACTTCTGGCAACTGAAACCATGCCACCAAGAGAAATGTCCTGTCTAGTACTTCGTCGTATATAAATATTATAAATGCAAAAGTTTGTATGTTTGTTTGTTACTCCTTCACGCAAAAACTGCTGAACCGATTTTCATGAAGTTTGGCACATATAGAGGGTTATTTGGATTAACACATAGTTTTTATGCCGAAAAAATGTACCTGTGTGATGATTTGATGAGTTTCCACAGGTTACGCGAAAAGCGACCTACAGACGGGCGGAGTCGCGGACAACAGGTAGTTCGTACATATAAATCAATGTAAATACAATTCATTAACAGACCACAATCATCAACAGTTTGAAGCTGATATATAATACTAAAATGATACCTACAAATAAATCACAAACGTATTTATGCATTTAAATGCTAGCAGGAGTTTTGGCGGGAACCTTGAAAAAGGCGTATGGTGCTCTTATTTTATTTAATTTTCCTGGTGTATTTTTAAGTTATATTGAATAAAGTTGGTGGCATTTTGTTTGATATAAGTTTATTACAGTGCCCGTGTATAATGAAATAGAATAACAGTGCGAAAACACGACCTTTCAGGTTGTCTCCAAAACTTCATTGTAAATGTTTTGGTAAAGTAGCCATCGCTTTACTCGAATAACTGGAGTGTAACTAACTTGACTGACATATTATACTTGATAACTAGTATGCTTAATACTTACATATTATACTTGATGACTAGTTTAATATAGTCATCAAGTATAATATGTAAGTGTTTGGGTATAAAAGTTGTCAAGTATGGTATGTCAGTCAAGTGAGTTACACTTTTACGCTGCTTAAATAAATACGAAATATCGTTTTACTTGACACTGGCAATATGCGTAATAGCATTGCCATAAAAACAAAAAAAAATGCTAGCACTTTTTTAATTACAACGTATATAATGACAAGTTAAAGCCTCCAGGTATTTATGTCCTCGGCTTCTTCGCAACAAAGCGATCTTAGGCTATTTGCATATTATCTAGAAGCCAATTAATTTAACACCATATTGCTATTAATTGTCCCGAGTTTATACGGGGACCGTGTTGTATTTGAATTGAAACCACCGCTTCTGTTCCCCGCCTTATTTAGAATAAAAGCTGTGATTAAAACCAACGTAAAATTACGTGACTGTAAAGTTAAAAGTAGTGTGTAGTAGGCACCTAATTTAAATAATGTTATTTCTACGATTTTTTACATCAATACTAACCCCCTTATTCATAAACGTACATTAGATACGCAATGCTTTGTCTTTGTCAGTTGCATTGTCAAATGTGCAGGATAGAAAAGGACGATATAGATAAAGGATGATAGTGGCTATATAACATCACGCTAAGACGAATAGGAGAGGTAACATTACAAACGCGCGAAGCCGGGGCGGGCCGCTAGTAATAAAATAAATGACAATATCAATGAAAGTGATCGAGAGCAATAAACAAATAATTAAATGTTTGTTTCTCTCTGAAAAACTATTGGTCTTAAATTGGAGGTGTGTTAGGACCGGGATATCTGACGCTCCGCACTCTTTGCCTACCCCGTAAGGGACTTGGCATGATTCATAGAACAACTCGGCCCGGGAGTAGCCATAGCTTTTATCACCGATGCCAAACAATCCGTCATTTTATGCGGGGGAAATATATGTGACACACACTTACACTACAAAAATCGTCTATTACTACGAAACTCACGCCTTAACTTTTGTTAACAAAATACAAAAATAATTTCACGCACTCACTTAAATATCTGGGCGACAGGCATAGGACCATTTGGTCTTGTACTTTGACAGAGGGGAAAGTCTGCATATGGCTACTCCCCTCCGGTCCGTCCGCCGCGGCCAGTGGTCCGTGTTGCTTTATGGCATGAATACATACATTATTTTTGTATGTCATTAAGTAATAAACGAGATGCAACCGAGCATACAGATACAGTTCATATTATGATGATAAAAAAATAAAGTAGAACTGATGATCACAACGAACAAAAAAACATACCAACTGAATGGAAAATCTCCTCCTTGTTGAAGTCGTTTAAAAAAAAACTTTATTCGATGACGTTGCCAAGATAATACAAAATCATAATTATAAACATTTCAATGTGGAGGCTCATATTAAATACCATAATGACGAGAGCTCCCGCGCTCTCAGTTTCCCAGCGGCCGGTCGGCCACAGAGACCGCATAATTACTAAATGTTGCCAGTTCACCATGTTACCCCTTACCGCGGGAGACAAACTCAACTGTTTTCGTAGTGACCTTTTTACATTGGAATATTTCCTTTGTTTCGTTTTTCGTACGCATACAGGAATGCGTATAAAAATTTCGAAAGAAAAATGTATTTACTTCAAATTAATTGGTTCAGATTCGAACATGCCATCTCTGGATAATCAGTCAAGCCGCTTTAGTGATAAAGCGGTTGAGATTATTTTTATTGTACATTTTTAACATTGTACATTTAAACTGCCTCGGTAGCCTAGTGGTAGCAGGCCACTACTACTACGCTGAGGTCCTGGGTTCGATTCCCGGGTTATCGATGGGGTTAATGATATAAAGTCCTTTATCTCTAGCTCTATTGGGATTTTTCCATTTTCTGGAAGTTTGGTAATGTGCCCGGTGATGTCAACAGGCTCGCCACCTGTTACATGGGCCAAAACGTAACCGGCGAATCGTAGGTGTTTGCATATATGCTTGAATGCATGCATTTACCTCTGCCTACCCCTTTGGGGATTACAGGCGTGGTTACGTTTTTTATTATTGGATTGAAAACAACCAAATCTTTTTCTGTGGAAGCTGTGCTTCTTTGGAACAGTTTACCTGTATCTATTCGTAAGATTCAGACCATCGCTTCTTTCAAGAACCAAGTTAAATATTATTACCTTAATTTATAACATTTATGCATATTTTCCTATTGCCTTTTGCCATATTCATCCGCTTAGTGCCTCTTCAGTATACCTGTATTAATTGTCTCGTTTGTAAATGTTAAGATTTTTTTTTTCTTTTTTAAAGTTATTTTTAGTTTTACTTGTATATTGCTACATAGCTTTAACTTTAATTTAGTACACCCTACCTGCTTCTTCATTTGTTATCCTATACCAGGTTGCCTGGAAGAAATCACTGCCTGAGCGATAAGGCCGCCCACTGTACCGTTTTCTGTAATTTCTGTTTTTTGTTATGTCTTTCCTGTTTACTGGTGTACAATAAAGAATATATAATAATAATAATATTAACCCGATGAGTGTTGCGAAAAAACGAACGAAACATCGGTTTTATTTGAAAAATGGTTTCGGTTAAATAGACGCGTGATAAATCCCTAGTAACATTTTTATTTCAACATATTTTTCGTGTCTCGCAGTAAGAAATGCGAGTGAGCTAAATGAAAAATATCTGCCATTTTTTCTTTTTAACATCAACAAATAGCAAATTTTAATAATTAAAAAATGTTTAATCAAACAATGTTATTCTATTGTATACACTAAACATTACTTATGAGCTGTAGACATGACACGGCTTCATATCTTCATTTAACGAGACGTCTTATCAATGACGCGAAGAGTGGGCCGACATGCGACAGGCCGACACGTCAACGATTCCAAACTGAATGTGTTAACAAGTTCAGATGGGAATAATATTATTTGTGCGGATAATTTTTTGTAGTGTTAGAGCTCCAGTGACGGAGCTCGTGAGCGTAGGCACTACCGCATTACCTAATATACTTGCCGCACAACTGCAATGGTAGTGTTCAGCACTATCGTGTTCCGGTCAGGTGTTAATGTACGGCCCTGTAATTTCCGGTACACTTCGAGCTTTGTGTGGGTGTCTATAGGCTGCAGTCATCACTCAACAGCAATGTGAACTGCATGCCTGTTTGCAACTTCCATTACATAAAAAAAAACCTGCCAAACAAACATTACGAATATTTCTTTACATTGATGGTAAATGAGAACAGTAATCGCCTAGATAACTACCGTGGTGAGGAGTCGGAAACATCGGCCACGCCAAAACCGTAACCTCAGAGGAACTGGAACTGCAGCGACATCACAATTGAAGGCTGCCGAACCGTACGCCTTCGTTTATCTGTTTCGGTTAAATGAAGGGACGACCATCACCGACGTCCAAAAATATATGTCTGAGAACATCAGAGGACAGAGTGAGGAAGGGATACAGGGAGAGGTAGAAGCTTTAAAGTCAAACAGACCTACAGGATTCTGCTCTTTCAAGCTGCGTGTCCCTGCGAAACATCTGCACATATTCCTTAGCCCCGATTTCTGGCCCGAAAGTGTTGTTTTCAGACGATACTGGAAGGCGAGACGTACGCCTCAGTGAAAGTGATTAGTTTTTAAGATATAGTTAAAAAAAATACTTCCCGCATAAACCTAGAAAAACCATCTTCAACAAAAAAAGAAGGTTCTATTCCTACACTGCCCATTCCATACATCACTATAAACGGACATATTGGTCGGTGTCGTCGCATTTTAAAATTCTATTAGTCAATTTGTAATGTGTGGGTAATGACTGTAAGGGTTAATAGAAAAACATCACGGCCATAAGTAAGGGCTATTACTATCCCACCTGCTAAGATCCGTCGAATGCCACTTCTCAATGGGTGTCCTAGGGTTATGCTCGACGTCTTTACAATCAATCCGATTGGATAATCGAGTGATTTTCTCTCAAAACGATCACAAACTAATCGATTTTGAAAGTTATAATGACATCTCTACGTCTTTGAAACGGTTTCTAATATAGAGATGTTTATTTTAAATTATTGAATGTTATTATCGATTTTTGACGTCGCTTCGGGAACTATTGATATTGATTTCTTAATTGTATACAAAAACCGATTAAGTAGGTATGTATATTATAGTATCCGAAACGATTTAAGCATGGGTTTAGTTATACACCAACCTTTCTATATAAATAAAAATGAATCATCGAAATATGTGTCGCGCATAACTTGATTGACTTGTCTGATGGTGGGGTCAAAAGTCTTAGGAATCGGCGTGCATGTATGAAGAGAATGATGAAGGTAGACGAGGCACGAGAGGTTTGTCAGAACCGGGATGTCTGGCGCTCTACACTCTCTGCCTACCCCGTTAGGGACCTGGCGTGAAGATACATACATGCATAACTTTCAAACGACTGCACCAAATTGGATAAATCTTTCTTTTATCTGTGCATTACTGTCAGAAAAAATGTATAAATAGATTTTAAAATAGTCAAAGATTTTAAGGATTTAAGAGAAAATAAAGAAATCTCATTCCTATACCTTTGACTCTCGTATTTTTTTTTTGTCTCTCTAATTTTTTTTTAATGACAAATGTGTGACATTTAAACACAGAATCGTCACGTAAGTGCGTTATTTGTATATCAGTAAAGTCCAATTTGCAATGTTTTTAGATAAAAGAAAATTTCTTCCCATAATATTTTTTCTTTAAAATCTGTAAATTAATTTGTATGTGTTATAACGAAAAACAAAACATGACATGTCTACTATAATTAAAATTAAAACAAATATTAAAATAATAGTCGTTATTAATTTGTTACAAAACCTTGAGCCGTATCACTTGTATGGATTGGTACCATGAGTGAAGTATTAAATACTTAATATGCCCACAAATATCGGACGTAAGTTAACTTAACGCGGTTTCACGTACGCGACACCGGCGCATCGGCATCGCAATAAGGCCTGCTGTGCTCGGCCGGTCGTTATCGCGCTGTGGTGTCTGAGGTGGGGATGACGCACCATTCCCGGTGACTCCCGGCTCCCGGCGATCGACGCGCCACCGCACAATTGCGTTATAATTCTTTGATTCCATATTATTATTATGATATTTAATAAGATGTTTTTTATCTACTTATATTTTATTTACTTTGGTATTCATCTATTTATTATTGTTTGTACCTACTAGTATGTATAACATTTATCGTTTTATTAAGTATGTTATTTTAATGGCTTATTATCTGTTTTATATCCGTATGTATGTACCTTGTATAAGTATTAGTACAATTATCCTTTATTATAAATTTGACATCCGTGGTTCACTCACTAAGGGTCCTGTTGAAAACCAGCGTCAGGTACCTTTTATATGAAGGTACCTGACATTTGCTGAACAGGACACCTTTTTGGCAGCCGTGAGACACATATTACGTGTATAGGTACGTATTAATTTTTTAGAAAATGTGTTGTCTTTTCTCTGTTACCTGTTACGTTTTATGTCTGTTTTATGTGTCTCGTTGTGTGTCAAATAAATGTTTCTTATCTTATCTTATCTAACTATTACCATTAATCAAAAATTTTCGTAAAGTCAAAACCAATTATGTTAATTTTATCTTGTTATGCTAAAAGTTATTAAGTTTTATAAAGGTAAATTAAGACATAAAATATTATCATTTCTTCGCGTGGAGAATTCAAAACATGTCATAGTAGAAAACTTTGTTGAGAAAATATTGTGAAATAATGTTCCACTAATTGTTTATTAAGTATATTACTTTTTTTTCGCAATAACACACACGTACGAGTGAAAAAAAATATTTCATGTTTTTTTAAATGTTGCACTAGCTAATTCAGCGAAATGCGTATCGCCTTAGAATTTAATAATGTGCCAAATATTTGACATGTACCACTGGAATGGAATGGATCATTTGTATAGCAAAATTAAACTGTTTTTTTGACCTACTCAAATATATCAAAACTCATATTATCCAATCGATCCAGCTGTTCTCGAGTTTGAGTGAGACTAACAAACGTCGTTTAATTTTTATAAATTAAAATTACATATTTCTGTTTATATTTCTATCTGGCGCTCCACACTCTCTGCCTACCCTGTTTGGGACCTGGCGTGAAGGTACATACATATATTTCTATATAATATTAAATATTATATATATAGTTACATATTTCGAGGTATAATAACCCATTCGAAATTAACGGAAAAGTGACAGCCCTAAAAACCACTGAGTTTACATTTTCTAAATATTGTAAGGGTTGTCAGAAGTTATAATTAATACGCCAGTTATCATACTTTACATTAAATACTTAATCAGAAATGTATGAATGTGTCTTGCAATAGCACGATTGTTGTAGTTTAAGCGTATTAAATGCTTTTAATTAAATATTCTGGTTTCAACGAGCCGTGCTTATAATAATTAATCGCGCTATATTTTATTATTATGATGAAAATTGTATGCAAACATTGAAATTTAATTGTTATACGAGTATAAGTTATTGTCAAAGAAAGGTAACGAAGTGTTTGAAGTGTTACGTTTTTTTATGTTAACAAGCATGCAGTTCACATTCATGTTAAGGCGTGATGACTACAGCCTATAGACTGCCTCGTTGATGACTCAGTGGTCGCAATCGCGATGGTGAAGCCTGAGGTCCCGGGTTCGATCCCCAGGTCGGGAACATTTGTTATTGGGTATTTTCTGTAAGGGAATTCCTAGTAATAGCCCGGAGCCTAGTACCGGTGCCTTGGAGAGCACGTAAAGCCGTCGGTCCTGCGCCCGATCTCTCTCCGGTGGTGTCGGATTGCCGTCCCATCGGACTATGAGAGTGAGGGAATAGAGAGTGCACCTGTGTTTGCGCATACACCTGTGCACTATAATATCTCCCGCACAGTTGGCTAGTCTCCGTTGAGATTGGCCGCCGTGACCGAAATTCGGTCTGGAGGACATTATAGACACTCACACAAGGACCAGAGGTAATAAAGGCAGACGCGTTGGAACCCCTGAGACCTTAATTGTTATGTCTCTGTGGTAGTTACTACAGGGCCATACATTACGATCTACCTAGAACACTAAGTTACCATTTAGTGGCTGATAGATTAGGTAATGCGGTGGTGCCTACGCCCTCGAGTTTCTACACTAGAATTCTACCACCAGTAAAATCAAACTTATTTCTTAACTAGCTGTGCCCGCGACTTTGCCCGCGTGAGAATTTATGATTGTTCAGTATCTACCCGGACGAAGTCGTGGGCGCAGCTAGTATAAAAGTAGCCTATGTTACTCCTTATTACATCAGCTATCTGCCAGTGAAAGTCCCGTCAAAATCCGTAAAGCCGTTCACAAGATTAGCCCCGCCAAACAAACAGACAGAAAAAAAAATTAAAAATTGTTGTGTGTACCGTGTATACATACATATGCATTTAGTAGAAAGCGGTTATTTTTATATTACGAACAGACTCCAATTTTATTTATTTGTATAGATAACATCAAGCTGTGAGACAAACCACAGACAATATCTTGAGTCCAATTCAAATTCCTCGCAAACGCGTCCATAATATCTCGATTAGAATTATATAAAGCCAGAACCGATCGTAATTATGTTGTCTTATTTATAGATCTAATATTTTAAAATTAGCGCCGATGCCGGGTCAAATAGAATCGTAATTAGAGATTCACAGTTCGGCCACGCATGCACGCTGCGAATATTATGTTTTGCGTAATCTTCCAATCAGCATTAACTGGAGTTTATTAAATCGGCCGGTGATAATTTTCTGACACAGTTTATCTAAACTTCTACGTTATTTTAATTTGAAGCAGCTTTCCACTTTTACCTCTTTTAAACTAAGTTGAATTTAACACTCATTTGGGTATTTATGTAAACTTTTTTTCTTATATTGGGTTATTACAATGTTTATAGTTTTTTTTTTCATCTAAAAATAATTTAAATCGGTGCAGGCGTTTTCAAATTATCGGTGAACAAACATAAAAAAAGAAAAAAAAAAAGATCCGGACGAATTGAGAACCTCCTCCTTTTTTCGAAGTTAAACAGTAAAGTACATAATATTAGAATCCAACATGAATGAAAGAAGTAGATTTCATCGGAACTTGAAACCAATATTTATTTGCCAAAATTGAAGTAACTCTCTACTTTTGAAGTTACTTTTGGCGCGTTAGGGAAAAATGAAGAGAGTTAATTTTTTACGATGAGCGCGCACAATCACTAAAAACTGACAACATAAAAATCGCTAGTCAACTATTACTTTTTCAGAAAAAGAATATCCTGTTGCGCCAATGATTATAAATTCTTATATATTTTCGCAATATCCAATTTTTTGGGAGTAGTCTACGCGAGAAAAAAACACAAAAAATATAATTTCCACAAAATATTTAATATAATCTGGTGATGTTTTTCTCGTACCCAATTCGGAAATGGAGAAGTTGACATAGGCTGGAGCGCCTTCTGCGCTCGCCGATTGCCCGGTGAAGTAGACTAGTGCCGTCTCGAGACAGGCCGCCTATACAAAAACCGACATAAAAAAAAAAAAAAATGAAAAGAGAAGTGGAGACAAGGTATGCAATAGAAATGTTATAAGCTAGATAAATATAATAAAGTAATGCTGTATTTTAATTGTTTTTAATGTCGTTCGGAAGGTTTTTAATGAAGATAGAATTGCAAAAGGATACCTTCTAGGTTTTTTTAAAAGTAGTTGTGGCTTAATGAGTACTGGCTATGGCAGACATATCCTAAAGCCATAATAATTATAATCGAAGGAATGTGTCAATTATTTTACTCGCACAATCGCGTAATGCTTTAACGCTAGTTTACGACCTGTACTCTCCCTCGGGGTAAGTGGCTTTTAGTCCACCTGTCTGCAGGATAGAATTTGAAATATTTATATATCTAGTTGCAATTACATTACATTACCTTCATTGTAAGTATAAAAAAAGATTAGTTTCCCAAATTGTATAGTGCCTTTGACTGCGTGTTTTAAGAAAGAAATAAGTTTGGAAATTGTAATTTATGCCTAATTAATTGATTAAAAATGTATGTATGTCAAATCCGGAGGCATGTCTCGGGCAGGCGATACACATCTGACTCAGACGAACGCCTTCCGTCCTGCGCGCGCGCCTCTTATTAGTGATCTGTGCTAAGACCGTGTTCACACGGAAATTCTACTTGTTTTATTTATTTGTTTTATATTATTTCGCATTAACACATGCTTGTGAAATATATTTTATTTAAAGAAAAATGGAAAGAAAAATTTGACTTCAGGCGAGACTCGAACTCGCGGCCTACTGGGAATCTAGTCCAGCCGCTCTTCCAATTGAGTGAAGTCCTGCCCGATTTGTCAAATCTTTCCTTCACATTTATTGCATTGCTTTATGGTAGCAGCAGCGCCATCTATTGCCAACTATGCTAGTTAGGCAACCGATATAATAGACTTTGCAGTTTATTGAATATCGTAAAGAAGTCGCTTTTACCCTTAATAATTGTTTTATATTATTTCGCATTAACACATGCTTGTGAAATATATTGTTTTATTTACTTTTGTAGCATACATTACTTAAACTAGTAATATAACGTATTGTAAGATATTCAAACATCGATAGTTTATATTCTAAAGAATTTTGATCTAAATTTATTAATCGGGACGTGACGACTTGTCCACTAGCGGAAGAATTTTCTTTTACTGGCAGATAATTTTCCCGCTAGTCCAGTCAATAAACCGAACAATTTCCACCATTTCAATGGGGCGGTAGTAGTAGGTAAGTGCAATAACGAAAGATGAGCAGTAGCAACCTGTGATAAGACTACCGCCACTGCGATCTCCATCCCATTATAGGGAGACTATGGGCCTGCAGTGGATGTCTTTCGGCTGATATAGGTTTAGACGACTCAGTTAGTCCAGCGGTGCGAAACCACCGTTTGATTCGAAGAGTCGCGGGTTCGATCCCTGCACCGGAACAAATATTTGTATCGCCTACAGATATTTGTTTCGGGTCTGGGTGTTTGTGTATGTGATATATATGTACAACGGCATCTACGACACAGGTTAATATAATACCTAATGTAGAGCTGTGATTGTAAGCGTATTTTATTTATTTGATATGATTATGAAGAATAAAACCCAAAATCCCTTCCACGTAGCAGTAGTAGCTTGCTACCGATAGACTAACAATGCCTACAGAGGTAGTTACCTAATTCATATAGGTCGTTTATTATATTACTATAAAACTATAACTAAACACTGTGACCACACTCTAACACTAGAGATCGTCGTGATCTATTTACGCTACAATAAATTGTAAACGGATGGGTATTGCGCGTGATTATCTTTGCAAACTCGCCTTACATAAATATTGACTTTAATAGCCAACACTGAAAGAAATCTTAAATAATCGCGGTGAAGTTTCTTGATACTGGCTGCTGAATTTGGTATTTAATTTACTATCTAACCTCCAAATTAGGCCCATATATTTGAAAGTCATTTACCTATTTACGTTCCACGTACATTTTCGGGTTACTAATTTAGATGTGTTCAAAATTTCAATTAAATCGATTTAGATTTTTTTGAGAAAATCGGTAAAATAACAAACAGTCAGACGGACAGACCAGACAGACAGGCAGTCCTACCGAGAGACCGACAGACAGACACATACACGAGTGATTTTATAAAGTTTCCGTATTTAACCTTTCATGTACGGAACCATTAAAGTTTTGACATGACTATTTATCAAGTAAGTACAGCAAATAAGGTTGAGTTGCATTGCTACTCTTATTCGAAACCAACTTCTAAACGTCATTTGATTTAAATCCTAAATTTAAAACATAAAAGCTTAACTCATTCTCATTAAATCAACATGTATTAAGACAAGTTCTAAGTATTATTAATTATCGAAATAATAGGGCGGTACGGGGGCAAGAGGGCGGGCGGGGGAGGGCATCGCACCTGCGGTAGCGGCCTACCAAACGCGCTGCACAGTAAAAATACGTTATTAAAGTTGCCTCTTTTATTTTTAAATGCGCTTGCGCCGATCGCCCCGAGCTAAAGGTTACACCAGGGATGGACTTTGGCGATTGGTTTAACATTTTAGATCAGATAAATTAATGGTTACGATTAATTTTGTGTCATTTGCAAGATATGATGCATGTCTTAATAATGAAGTGAATAAGATATTAATATCACTGGTTTTTATGTGACCTTCAATTTGTAATTTATTATGAGTATTAATAAATAAATCAGGATTAAACATAATGGGTTTAAACCCACATTATGTTTAATCCTGAATTTAATATGACGTGTAGTTTCATTAGCATTACTTAGACACATGTAAACATCCATTCCCTACGATATGTATCTAATGCATATTACAACTTCATACAGTAATATTCCGTCAGAGATCTCTACGCTTAGCTCTACGCAATCAAATATTGCTTTTATGACCATTGTATACGGTTTCCATGTGATCAAGCAAGCAAAAAAATGTTTAAATAAGTAAGTTTACAGTGCTTTGAAAATTAAAGAGGTAGTATTAGCTAAGTAGATACGCAACATATTATAATGGCAACCCATTATACATCCTACTGCTGGGTACGAGTCTCTCCCCTTTAAGAGGGAGGCCTGGAGCTTACTCCACCACGCTGCTCCAATCCTCTGACAAGTTTAACGTCTGCTATCTATCGATACCATCCGGGACCGACGGCTTAACGTGCCCTCCGAAGCACGGAAACGCGCATTTGAATTTGCCACTAGCGGTCATCCATCACACACCCGACTGCGCCCGTAATGCTTAACCGAATAGATCGCTTACGATTTACACCATCCGTGGGGCCATGTGCGCTTCATCGCAACATACGAATATATTAATGCACATAAACTTACGACACATATTTTCCTTAAAGCGGTAAACTTTTTGCCATTGCAAATATCAACATTACAATTCAGTCATCATCCGCGTTTGTTAAAGTTTGCAATGTGTTATGGCGACGAATATCAAAATACAGAGTACGTGCCTGTCGACATCTTTCGGCATCTGGCCGGTCGGAGGCTGCGATCGAGATAGCGCGGGTCAATGTCCCCGCGGCCAACCCCGCCGTAACCCGAATATAACCTTCTTTTAATCGCTGCTTCGAATTACGCGGTGGAGTGCTTCAATGATTAGAACTTAGATACTTACTTTTTTATTTATTTTAAAAAAGTGATCTGGCTTTAAAAGGATCGAGGAACAGACACTTTTTTCGCTACAACTACGCTTTAATAGAATATTGAACAGATATCCATATAGAGGCAGACATAAAAGAAGCATGGAGACGAACAGGTAGTGGTATTGAAACAGAGGCATGGAAGAATAGAAGCGGATGCAAGGAGATATAGACCAAGAGATACGAAGGTAGTGATACAGAGGCATGAAGGAAGAGACAGGGGTACATAAACAAAGACAAGGAGACAGAGACACACACACAAAGAGACAGAGAAAAGGCAGAGAGAGGTACATACACGGGACAAGCAGACAGAAACACAGAGTCACGGAAACAGAAAAACAAAAACACATGCAAAGAGACAAGGAGACTCAAAAAGACACAGAGGCACACAGACATTGAGACAAAGACGAAGCATAGAGACACAGAAACAGAAACCTGTTTGATATGCTGAACTGTTTCATATGGTGCCACCGTCTCTTTTCCTCCACTGCACAATCCGCAGAAGCGCGAGGTTCCACCTACACAGACTGGACCCTTGACAGTGCTCAATGGTCCCGTTTTCGCATTCTTTTCTGCTCAGAACTTGTGTGGAACGAACTTTCCTCTGAGCAAATAGCTCAGAGGAAAGTTCGTTCCACACAAGATGACAAGACTTCGATGGTTCAATATGAGGTGCATCTAAAATGGCGCAAAAAGAGTCGTTCAGGGCTGGCAGCGCGTTGGCAATTCTTCTGGTGTTGCAAGTGTTTATAAGCGACGGTGACCACTTTCCGTCATTTGGACCGTCAGCTTGTCTGTCAACCTTATGACATAAAAAAAGACAAGCACGGAGACTAGAGAGAAAGCATATATGCACAGTGACACGGAGACAGAGAGGCGGGAAACAGAAACAGACACAAAGTATCTCAAAGAAAGAGACAAAGCTACAAAGACAGAAGCAAGGAGACAAACACACAAATAGAGGGACAAGCGATAATACTCGACCGGACGAGACAACACAGGTAAATCTCCCGCAGTCACCCCTCTCTGACCCGGAAGTAACCTCCTTTTAATCGATGCTTCGAATTGCGCGGACGAACGCCTTAATGATTACTTTAGAATGTTTTTATTAGAACTTAGCAAGGAGACAGATACGAAGACAGAGGCATTGAGGATAGTACTTGAGTAGATGAATACAAGGCAGGTCAATCTTCCCACCGTCACCCCTCTGTAACCCGAATGTAAGTTCCTTTTAATCGATACTTCGAATTACGCGGCCGAACGCTCCAGTGATTAGTTTAGAACGATTTGATTAGAAGAGTTACTTAGTCTTTCTTTTGCTAGTGTTTTTTGTAGAATTTAAGATTGATATAGATTAGTTTGTGTATAAGCAGACACATACTTAGTTTTCTGTTTTCGTAGAAGCTATTTAAATCACAATTAAATCATACAATATTTTACTTTTTAGAGCTAGATAAATACACGCGGCGACAATTTAACTGCGTATATCAGGAAAATAATCTTTATATTATTATTATTCTAATAATAAACATTTTAAGCGACTTAGCTTAAAATGTACTAAGATCGCATGATGAACAGTTCAGCCGCTTTACCATCTCATAATAAGAAAACTCGAGTGTGTTTCGGCAACTTAGTGGAAGTATATTTAATTTTATAGAAATCATATTTGCGGATTTTCTCGCGTAGGTATACCAATACTCCCAACTTCTTATCTTACACAATGAGTAATGATATAAGTGAAAAAATCCACAAATATGATATCTACAATGTATGAAGCTAACGAAAACCTGCGAAAAAGTTAAGTCTAGTTTTTTCAATTTTCTTTTTATCGTTAAATTTCGGTCTAGTTTCACCTCACTTCCTTTCGGGATTACACTTTCCACGTCACACTGTACATATAATAAGCTCCCTTTACCTCTGCCTGCTTTAGGGTCTTTACGTTAACATACATACATTCAATGCTTTCATCAAAGCTTAACAATAAAAACGAAAGGTCTATCGAAATAATAATCCCGTTCCTAATCAAACAGCTGTATTCAAATTCAATTTTTCAAATCTAATATCGAATTCACAGTGACATGTCAATTTAAATTGAATACTACAGACTAAAGTATGAAGTCAAACAAAACAAAAACAATTTGACTATTGACCGGGCCGTGCGTGGGCGCAGAGATATGCGGTGACAAAAAATAACTGACAGATAAATAAGTAATGAAATATAGTATTGTGTCTGTGAACTTTTCACTTAATGGACGACGGTTTATATTGAAATGACATTAATATTATATTTGACAGGTTACTTAATTCAGTCCTTCCTTTTAGCTTTATTCAGGACACACACACTAAAGCGAATATGTATACACACGTAAGAGATTGTAACAATAGGATTTATGTGTGCAATTTCTTAGAATAATGTCTTACTTTTTACTTAAGCCCCGTAGTAACTATCACAAAGCCATACCTAACAGCTTAGCTCTCAGTAGTGGCAAGGCATCTACATTTTAATGTCTGTTGTTGTGTAGATGTCTTCAGGCTGCAGGCTTCACTTAACATCCATTTGAGCATATTCGCATGCTTTGATTGCTATTATCGCTTATTTAAAATCTCTGGTTTAGTTTTGTCTTCTTCAATCAAGAAATCTTCATCGCGAAGAAGTCAGTATGCTTTTATATAATCCTAATATCTATTATGTTTCTGTCGTGTTTTTGCTCATTCATGCTGCTGGTAGAGTTCCAATATCGGAATCGGAGAGCATATCAAATAAACTACGTATTCTGTTCAAGTGGTGATATACGGCCCAGCTTTTTCCAGCACACAGGCTCAACAATTTAGGATCTCGGGAGTAGCACCGTAGAACCGCATATTGATTGATTGATATAACAAAACATAGGCATGAGGATTATTATGTTTCCAATTCGCCTCTCGATCTCGCAACTATCACGGGCAACTCAATAACGAATAACAAAAATCAATAACAATTTTTATTCTTCATGCTAATATATATTCCATAACAGGCTCTGGTTTCACTTTTGATGACAAATTTGGTTGGATTAATCGCTCATTGTTATTGAGCACTCAGGTTTTTTTTTAGGGATTTTTTTTTAATTTAAAAAACTCATGCCAATAAAACTGTGCATACAGTTTTTTTTTTTAATTACGAAAAATAAATTAATTATGGCCTTAAAGAGTCCATAATTAACAACTAAATCATGGACCCTTCAGTTTTTTTTTCTAATTTACCTCTCAATGTCACACGTAACTCAATAACAAAAACCAATCATTACCCTTCATCACCTTGCGTTTCAATCTGCTAATATATTCCAAACTTCAGATATGGCTTTCGTTTCACTTTCGATAACGAAGGGCCGATTTATTGTTCATTAATTTTTATCAAACACTTTCAGTCATTACTAACAAGCTTAATATTAAACTTCCAGCGGAAAGTTGAATTAAAAACTCCTACCAAAAAATGCTATAAATATAATTACGAAAAATGAAAAAGAAAATCAATTTCAGTCAGTATTACGCAATCCTAAAAAAGTCCTAACTAAACACTTAAATCATGGACACTTTTTTTTTCTAATTTACGTATCAATGTTGCGAATGTGACTCGTAACTCAATAACAAAAACCAATCATTATCCTTCATCACCTGGCGGTACAATCTGCTAATATATTCCATACCCCAGATAAAGTTCTTGTTTCACTATCGGTAAATGCGATTCGATTAATTGTTTATTTGTTTTTTTTTATGTAATGAAGGTGACACAACAAATTGAGAGAAGGGGGAGCTGCTATATTAGATGATATTAATAAAGATCACCATCATCTTAAATAATGCATAACATTTATTATACCCTTATTAATAAATAAACAAAATATCCCAGAAGAACAAAGTGACTGGTGGTAGAGCTCCAGTGACGGAAATCGCGGGCGTAGGCACAACCACATTACCTAATATACTTGCCGCTAAATGGTAGTGTTCAGTACTATCGTGTTCCGGTCAGGTGGTAATGTACGGCCCTGTAATTTCCGGCACAGAGGCATAACACCTTAGACCTCAGGGGTGGTAACGCATCTGCATTTTGACCTTGGTCTAAGTGTGGGTGTCTATAGGCTGCAGTCATCACTTAACATCAATGTGAACTGCATGCTTGTTTGCCACTTCCATCACATAAAAAAAAATATTGATGTTCTTCACACACCCTTTTACCTTAATGATGCTCAAAGAGAAGTGATAATGAAAACATGACTATGTGTATGGCCTCGTAATTACTATCGTAGGGACATAAAAACTTAAGTCCCCTACCATCTGCATTTTGATATCTGGTTTTTGTAGATGTCTATAGGCCACAGTCATCACTTAACAACCATGTGAACTACATGCTCGTTTGCCACCTTCACTAAATAAAAAAGGGATTAAAATTATATTGAATTCTTTTTACAGTGTCACTTAATTTAACGCATCTATTTTTACGTTATAAGCGTATGCAGAGTCTTAAGTGACGTAGCAAGAATTTCGAGCATAGTGATATAACACTTGTTTATAGTCAAGCTCGTTAGTCAATTATCATGATAGCTATAATTAAAAGTCCATTATCGTGGGATGTTATTGCTTCATGAACTGTTACAAAAATAAGTTGTTAATTTCGTCTGTCGATTTGAAATGTACATTCCCTTTATTACCTTTATCATTTCAATAAGTCTAGGGTTGCATCCATCATCTTAATCCAGACAAAAATATGACAATTGAATTTCAATTGTGTCTAGCCGCCGGCGGCTTTACGTTCCTTGAAGGATTAACAAAGTTAAAGTACGGGTTAAAAATGAGTTGCACCATTTGAGAATGGTTAAATGACGTCATAAGTTTAACTTTAACCACACCGCGGACACTCCGCCAAAATTCCATACAAAACTAAATTTGGTCTCTATTACACACACATCAATCAGTGACGTGTATTTACACGTGCACCTGTGTACGTAGCACGTAGAAAATACCAAACATCTCCCATAAGAGGGAAGGTGGTTGGGTGAGGCGGGGAAATCGGGCGGGACGTCGAAGTGTCCATTCTTTACGTAGTATTATTACATTGTTTTTATATTATTTCGCATTAACACATGCTTGTGAAATATATTTTATTTTAAAGAAAAATGGAAAGAAAAATTTGACTTCAGGCGAGACTCGAACTTGCGGCCTACTGGGAATCTAGTCCAGCCGCTCTTCCAATTGAGCTACTGAAGTCCTCAATGATTCCCACTAGGCCGCGAGTTCGAGTCTCGCCTGAAGTCAAATTTTTCTTTCCATTTTTCTTTAAAATAAAGTATTATTACATATTCTCTGCTTTAACCGTATCTGACCGAACTATGCTGGTTAATGTTAAAGTTAAAACGAAAATTATCTAGCACAGTGGGAACCTCTATGCAAACTATTTGTTCTTGTAGACCCCTTTAAATTTTTTTCTGGTTTCGGTGGACCCCTTGCTACATTTATATCACATGCCCATATTTCCATTTTTTATTTACGCCTATGTAGACCCTTATCGAATCTTCTATAGACCCCAAGTGGTCCACCTGAACCACTTTGGGAATCACTGATCTAGTAGAAGACAAGGGAATTTGTCAACTCTGGTAGCTTTAACAATGCCATAAATGCGTTGGTGCAACGCGTGAGGACTCGGTCGCCTAGGTACAATTTTTTAAGAACTAGTATTACTAGACTGGTTTATGTATACACCTGATCAGTTGGTAATTGCATAACATCACATACAGGAGTAGCAACGCATTTGCATCGCCTCGAGCTTTTTGTGTGGTCATTAATTACTGACCATTAATGTGGACTGAATTCTGCTTTACCGCAGATAATACTCTACTACTGTGCTTTCTTTGTAATTGGTGCTTAAATAAACATAGTAAATGCTGAGATGTGGAGCAGTTCGCTTGTGTACTTGAGGCAATAAAAATCATTGACATTCAAAATAAGAAAGGAGAGAAGCTTTGAGGACTTATCAAAATTGTGAGCTTCAAGTTCATTGATTGAGTATAGCTGAGCCATAAAAAAAACTATCAAGGATGGAAGGTAGTGAGCGAAGAGTGGCAAGTGCTGCACTGACACGCCTTTCTCCTTCTAATAAATCATAATATCATAACTTCACAAGAATATCTAGACAAACATTGTGAAAGTACTTGACCTCTTGAGGTAATCAAGTTCTATGATTACGGCGAAACGACAGTTTAGGCACCCCAAAAGTGTGGTAGTTCCGCGGCGGTTGGTATTTAATAATCTTTATTTTTAATATCCAAAATCTTACATAACACAAATAGGTTGGAGTCCCCTTTTAAGCATTGTAAAATGAATGTACGAGAGGGCTTCAGTCTTCTAATTTACAATTCCTTTGTTAGATTTTTTTGTTACAATACCAGAGATAGAATAGGTTCTATCGAAGAAATATCAGGTCCGTCACGTAAATGTCTTATTTGTATGAAGTTGAAGTCCAATTTACGGTATGACGGTAGTGTTTTCACGGTTTGAAGTGGAGTCGCGGCAACGGCTTCGCGGCGCCGAGATCTGTGAGCAACCAACAAGGACGAGCATCCAGCACTACAGTGGCGACGCTCGCAATTAGGAGCAGTCTTAGCCCGGACCATAGTAGCTAAAGGACTCTTGACGCCTTTTTGAAGAACCCCATATTGTAGCATCGAGGGAACACCTCAGAGGGAAGTTCGTTCCACAATTTACACGTTCTGGGCAGAAACGAACGAGAAAACCAGCACTGCCAGGTGTCCAGTGGGTGAGGGTGAATCTTCTCTCTTTCGCGGGTAGTACGGCGTAGGAAAAGAGACGGTGGCAACATGTCGAACAGTTCGACAGAGCACTCACCATAGTAGTGACGGTATAATACGCACAGACTCCCAATGTATCTGTGCAGTTCCAGATGTTTGAGCCTGTCAGTAAGTCCTGGATCGTTAATGTGATATGTTTGTGCACAATCGACATGCTGACTTAGCTGAGAGCGCCTTTTGTGCTTGCCGATCGCCCGAGTAGACTAGTACCGTATCGAGACGTGCCGCCTACATGAGTCAATACAGAAAAAAAAAGGCCTGGTGATCAGAGAATAATAATTGCCACTTCTTTTAATTCTCTACAAATTGTTGTTCATTTTCAACTAACCAAATTGTGCTTATACATAAAAAACTTACATTAAAACACTGAACGAAAGTTAGTGCAAAAACATCAACTGAATCTCATGCAGAGAACTATAACACAATAAGATTTTGTTCTAGTTTCCTACGTAATATAGACGGTTCCCAATAATATGATATAAACTCCATTCATGAATATATGATAGCTACTTAACAATACTAGCTCCATTTCCCGCATAAAAGTGGTGTTTCAATACTAACGCGTTGTAAATGTCACCATTAACAATAGACAACAATAGTGTCTGAGATACATGCAGATATCTTAACGGCACACCGGACATTCTGTTTTATTCGTACTTCTCCGTAAGCTCCAGTTCTAGTTTAAAATAGAACAATTTACAATCCATATTTAATCCTTACTATCTCTAATAATATTTTTAATGTAAAAGTAACTATGTATGTCTGTTTGTTCTGCTTTTATGACCCACACCACTAGTTGCAGAAGTCCTGTGACGATGTCACGTACTCAGCCCAGCCCGGGTTCGATTCCCGGTTGTAGAGACCCTCATCAGGGTCGCGGTCACGGATCGGCTGACAGCGCGTTGGCGACATTCCTGGTGTTGCAAATTTTCATAGGCGTCGGTGACCACTTTCCATCAGGTGGATCGTCTGCTTGTCTGTCAACTTAACGACAAAAAAAACATATGACACGTAAACACACACATACAATTCGGCAATCATATTGTAGAACTCATATTTGCGGATTATCCGCGTATACAATACTCCCAACTTCCGCCTTGGGCGTATTGTATACGCGTGAAAATCCGCAAACATGATTTCTACAATGTATGAAGCTCGCAAAAACGTTAGCGCCGTTTATTTTTTCGTTTTATAACTAATAGGCGGCAAGTCCCTTGATATTCATCAATAATATATCTAAGCTATGGATACCTAAGCTTCTGTTTTCAGTTAAAACACCATTAGCACTTACTTCAAGTAACTAAAGTATTATAAGCGGATATAGACACAGTGATCAAATATCGAACATTGAGGAAAAGGAAATCTGTATTCGATAAGGATAAAAAAATGTGTATAATTTCTCAACGGATACGTAAATCGCGAATTCCTAAACAAAGTGTTATCGTCGTAGTTTTTATCAAAAAAACAAAACAATCAGTAAATTCTCAACACAGGAAACATTTACACTGCAATCTGTTAATAACGGTAAAACGTAATTTTCTAGTGGACAGAGTTGCAAATATTTCGAATTTCAAATGGCATTATTTATTCACCACGCGATTATTATCAAGGGAAAGTCCGGTTCCAAGGCGAAATGATCTCTACCATAGAATCTAACATGATTCCATCATAATTTAGCACTTGATTCTACAATGGCCGTTCCTGTCTCTTAGATAAAGGTTTAGCGAGATAGCATAGAGCCTTCGTTGTAGAAGGGACATTTGTCAAATTATTTCATGATGCACGCTTGTCCTCACTAAGCTGGCTCGTTACTCATCTGCGGGTTTAAGAGGAAAATACAACACTCCTAATAATTGGTTGGGGATACTCTAAGAGTTCTTGTTTATTTAAGGTGCAATTCCGAACTCGGCAGCATGCTGCGTGCTGCCGCTGCAGTGCTGCCGCAGCACCATATTTCTCCATTTTCTATTGCATTGCTGCCGTGATAGTGTCGCGTAGCTCAGAATGTAATCAATACAAATAAATAACATTGGAGTGTCTGTTTGTAATAATAAAATAACCGCTTTTTACTAGATGCATATGTATACACGGTACATATGTACCGTGTATACATTGTCTGTCTGTCTGTCTGTGTGTCTGTCTGTCTGTTTGGCGGGGCTAATCCTGGGAACGGCTGGACCGATTTTGACGGGACTTTCACTGGCAGATAGCTGATGTAATAAGGAGTAACTTAGGTTACTTTGATACTAGCTGCGCCCCCGACTTCGTCCGGATAGATACTGAACAATCATAAATTCTCACGCGGGCGAATTTGCGGGCACGGCTAGTCTCATATAAACTTATAGATAATATATGGAGACCAGTAGAGCTGCGGTAGCACTGCGGCTCAATGCGGAATCGGACTTAATCAATATCACTGGATTAAGTCATTATTAAACAGAGTCGACACTGCTAATACTAAATTAATTAGAATATGTTCACTGTTCTTCGATTACTAGTGAAAACTTTTTTTCATATTTTTCACATTTTAACGTTTTATTTATCATGATCTGATAGGTACGTGCTTAAAAATTAAATATCAAAATGTGTTTCAGTCGACACCGAAATTCTTCAGTGAAGAAACAGCTCCTTACCGTTGTTGTGATGATAAGTACATTTTGAAATTGAATTTACGTTGTTACTTGTACTGATATATTACTATTAGTACTACTGTACTGCAGGCTACAACTACAACTGACTGACTGTACTACAAAGTCTACTATGTCTGAAGCCTATAACTAACACAATACATATAAGAATACAATTATACATAACGTTTATGATGTTACAAATTACTTAGATTTAAAAAGCCTACATTACTTAGTTTCGTCTTGATGACGCATAACCTTGTAATAGAAATTTTATGTCACCTATAGAGGAACTACATAATACAGTAATATTTTATTTCTAAATGTATGCCGAACTACGCGAGAAACACATAGGAACCTCAAAAATGAGCATAACACTCGCGCATGATCTGATCTTAATTAGCAAAATAAACTTCATTAGTTTCTACATAAAAACCGTACCTTCAGTTACTACCATCAAGCGGTAATTGCAAAATTCTAATCACGGCTCTCAATTATACAGCAAAGAGGACTATATAAGGGCAATAAAAAGGTCGAGCGCAACAGATACGTACTTGCAACTGCATTTTGATTACTCTACGGTGTCGCAGGCCGCCCACGCGCCTGTCGCGACCCGGAGCGTAAATATGGCGTGCGGAATTAGAACTACCCGCGGTAATTTATCGCCTGCGCGAGCGCAAGAGAAATCGCCGCGCGGTGTCATTTCCTGCTCGGATGTCGCCGTGAGCGCACGCTTGGTAATGTGGTTGTAATAATCCCTTATTTGACCTCATAAAACTAAAGCTTTGACGTAAATTGTAACTGTTTTAGAGCGCTGAGCACAAAAAGCTGCCAGCCTTAAAGAAAGTTGATATATCACAGGAAAATAATTTTCTTGATTGTATATGTGGCTTATTTTTTATATCATGAAAAATTTCAGCTTTGATTGCTCTATTTTTTTTATTTTGATTTTTTAACCAATTTGAGTAAAACTTATTTAAACCAATTTTTTTTTGAAGTAACCGTGATTGTCTGTATTCAAAATTGGAGGGAATTTTTGTTATGAATTAATCTACAGACTTTAAGAACTGCAATAGAATCGTCTCAAAGCCTAAATAATAGAATCGCCGTCTGACCGCTCAAAGCTGTACAGCTTGGGCATCTTACCAGCACTAATTTTATTCATAACATTTGAAACTATTTTCCTTGTAAGCAATTATGTCAGATCAAGTGAAAAATTAACACGAGCACTGACAGCGACATTTAAAATTTAATCACCTGCTCATGGTTTAAGAGCCGGCTGCAAAATCATTTCGTTAATTCAGTAATTTATCAAAATCGATTTTTATGCATAATTTTAATATTATCAAATAAATGTAGCTATTTTGGCTTCGTGGGTACAGTTTCACAGTGTTGCTATTCTATAGTTATATGAAATTGTCAGAAAACTATACTAAAAGAACACAATGTTATATTTCAAAACTAAAACGGACGGTATAATTGGATGTTACTTAATAGGTAATAATAATAATGGCAACCCGTTATACGTCCCACTGCTGGGCACGAGTCTCTCCCCTTTTTGGGGGGAGGCCTGGAGCTTACTCCACCACGCTGCTCCAATGCGGATTGGTGGAGGTGGGTGGGTTAGTGGCCAACCCACTGTCGGATGTTTTCATAAGGCCTCCGACCAGGTTTAACGACTGCTATCCATCGATAGCAACCGGGACCGACGGCTTAACGTGCCCTCCGAAGCACGGAAACGCACATTTAATTTGCCACTAGCGGTCACCCATCACACTACCCGACCGCGCCCGTAGTGCTTAACCGAGCAGATCGCTTACGATCTACACCAGCCGCTGGGCCATGCGCGCAATAGGTAATACTTGCATCTAAATTTAAATGACAACCTCACCAAATCATATTCCCATCCGGACGTAAATCGTTTACCTTTTTTTTTATGCAAGGATGGTGGCTAACAAGCTTGCAGCAGATATTGATGTTAAGTGATGACTGCAGCCTATTGACATCTACACAAACACCAGAGGTCAAAATGCAGATGCATACACCCCTGATACCTATGTTGTTATCTCTGTGATAGTTATTACGGGGCCATACATTTGCAGCCGTATCTCGTACTATGACATAAAAATTATATTGCCAAACAGCCGGCAATATATACGACAATTGAAATTGCGAATTAAAACAAGTTCAATGATTGTCGCTGAATAATTTTAATCTAGTTCGAACGAGGCATGACCGAGAAAAAGTGCGGAAGCCGGCTGAATAGGCGTTCAACCGATGACTTTTTATGTTCTGACATTTACTTGACATTTGACATTCTAAGGCCCGCCATCCGTCTAATTATTATTTGTAGGTGTGGGTTGTCAATGCATACCTAAACTGGGTCGGTGGTGATTGATATCGCTGGTCGCAAACCAGTATTTGATTAATGCACACCGTGGATCGTGAATGTCATGCGCTGTGATCCAATTAAACTGGATCTTCCTTAACATTGTGTAGCGGTTGTAAACATTACGTAATGGTAGTTTCGTAATCGATCGACTTTTACGACGATTATGACTTGGTAGGTCTTAAAAAAAATAATCTATTAAAGCTCATTAGAAATGAGCGCGCAACTTTTCTAGAAAATATTGCAGACATCAACCTTTTTTCAGTTACATAATTTATATACAAAACGTAACCGATGAATCGAGGGTGTTTGGTTATTTGGTTGCCATTTACCTCCGCCTATCTTTTTGGGGATTACGGGAGTGAAGTTACGTTTTTTTTCTTAATTTATAAAATTTATTTTCATTTTAAACGATCCCAAAGAAAAAGGACATTCTATGTTTGGGTGTATATTAGTTTTTGTATTTCCATTTTTTTACTTATAACTTCATCAATTGTGGTCCTATTCTCATCCAAAAAAAAAACTTCCATGTAAAATTTTAAACTCCTAACACTTGTAGTTTTTGGGCTTTTGTGTTGAGTAAGTGAGTGAGCTTTCGTCTTTGTATATAATGATAATAGCATACTAAGAGACATGCATGTTTCAGATTCCTATAATCTATACATAGAGATAATAATACAGTAAAAATCAAGTGTCTGTACATTAAATATTTTTCCAAAAAAACTGAAAAGGAGCGATTAAAGAAGAAGATCAATGTTTTTGTGGCGTTGGTGGCATTGGTGGCGTTGGTAGCATTCGTGACATGTGGCGTTAGTGGCGTTAGTGGCATTGGTGGCGTTGGTGTCATTGGTGGTAGTGTTGGTAGTGTTGGTGGAGTTGGTAACGTTGCTGGCGTTGGTGGCATTGGTAGCTTTGATGGCGTTAGTCTAATATCGTGTACAGAGAAGTATTAATGTAAGCCAGATTTTATTAGCTATCCATAAATGTTTTCGTATGATCCAAAATTAACTAAAAGTTAAAACCAAAAATGCTGCCCTAAGTCACTTTTCCACGAGAACGAAGTCGCGGGCATAGCTAGCTAGTTCTAATATAAACGGGCAAGTCGTCTAGATTTCAAGCAGTCTAGACTAATCTGCATACAGGCCAGGGCACCAGCGGGACGGTAGACGGAGGCTGTGGGCGGTGCGACACAGGGATTTATGGCTCGCGGACTAAATGAGAGGCGTTAACGCGATTATGTGCGAAATTAACATCGACAGATGCTGCGCTGCTTTTGCAGTGTTATAGTGATGATTTCGATATTTCTATATACTTACTAGCCGACCCGGCAAACTTCGTATTGCCTCAGAATGAAATAATGTGTCAAAGGTTTGATAGATACGGACAATTTTTATGGGAAAAATAAAATTGTAGTTTTTACTGCTGCCCTACAATTTTTTCATATTTTCTTACCTTTTAAACCTTCCCTGGACTTCCAAACATCATTCAAAACCAAAATTAGCCAAATCGGTCCAGCCGTTCTCGAGCTTTAGCGAGACTAACGAACAGCAATTGATTTTTATATATATAGATATACCTACTGAAGATGGCAAGTAAGCATGGAAATAACATGGATAGATAGTGAATACTACAGCCTACATTACATGTATGCGAAGAAGGTCTTTGACCAGTGTGTGTTGCCAGTGATGACATACGGAACAGAAACGTGGTCGCTCACTACGGGCCTCATAAGAAGGCTCAAGGTCACTCAGAGAGCGATGGAGAGGGCTATGCTCGGAGTTACTCTGCGAGATCGAATCAGAAATGAGGAGATCCGCATGAGGACCAAAGTAACCGACATAGCCCATCGAATAGCGAAACTCAAGTGGCAGTGGGCAGGGCACATAGCTCGCAGAACTGACGGCCGTTGGGGCAGAAGAGTTCTAGAGTGGCGACCGCGTACCGGAAGACGAAGCGTAGGCAGGCCCCCCACGAGGTGGACCGACGACCTGGTGAAGGTCGCGGGCAGTCGTTGGATGAGGGCGGCCCAGGACCGTTCGTTGTGGCATTCTTTGGGGCAGGCCTTTGTCCAGCAGTGGACGTCTTTTGGCTGAAATGATGATGATGATGATGACATTACATGTATATAAAACCAGAGATTTCAACGCAGATAAGTACGTTGCCGGTCCTGAAGCGTATTAATATTGCCTATACCTAATTGTTAATTTATGACCCATAATTTCTATAACAGAAATGATGTCATAAGTTAACATTGTCAGGACTCCACAATAGTGCTGTACTAGTGCGGTGGTGCCTACGTCCTCATACTTCGACTTTGAATACACTACCACCAATCACAAAAAAGTTCTTATTTAGAACAAAACCACCGACGCGGTGAAAGGGCGATACTATCAACTTTCATCCCGTTTATATTATTATGAATATTCGCGTCGTTAGCATAATGCAGTTTAATCTGCGCGTTTATTGTTCTATTTTAATAAGGAAGCATGGTCGATATTTTATATTGTCAATTAGTTCTCGCTGAAATTGCTTCGCGTGAATATTTAGCAAAAAAGAGAATTCCGTTCGAGATTCCTGAATTAGAAGTAGTTACTTGTTTTATTAATTGTACGGAATGTTTTAAGAATTGTCGGCGACCAACGAAAGGTCATTTCATTCAGTGAATCAATTCTATGTAAAAATGTTAAATTCAATGTTAATCGTCTAATTTCCCTTTCCTAAAACCTACTGGTAAATACCAAACCACTCATCTACATTAAAATATCTTATCTAACAATTTTGTTAGGAATGTTTTGAGATAGGTTACGGCTTTACTTTATATTGATCTACACAAATATTGTCATTAGGATAATGAAAGTTGATAGTCATTAAAGTCGATTAATCTAATCACTTACGACTCATATATTGTCAATCTTGGAGGGGAGAAGAAGAGCAGATTTGCCATCTGTTTGGAAGAAAAAGGAGAGGGGGTTTATTTTGGTAACTTGTCTTTGCTATATATTGGACTACTTTTCATCTCTAAGGTATTCGCCTCTCGATGGTAACGTTTTTGAGAAGATCTCTGCAATTGCTTATCTAAACTAATATATAAAACTGAAGAGTTTGTTTGTTTGTTTGTTTGCTTGAACGCGCTAATCTCAGGAACTATTGGTCCGATTTGAAAAATTCTTTGAGTATTAGATAGCCGTTGTTAGATATTTGATATTTATCGAGGAAGGCTACAGGCTATTATAACATTACACGAAAACGAATAGGAGAGGGTAGGTAACATTGCAAACGCGCGAATCCGGGGCGGGCCGCTAGTACTACATAATATAAAAAATATTTAGACACTAACCCCCTTATTCATAAACGTACATTAGATACGTTTTAACTATAGAATGCTTTTTCTTTGTCAGTTGCATTGTCAAATGTGCAAGATAGAAAAAGACAAAGGAGAGATTAGCAACACTTTAGCTAAAATACGTTTATGAATAGGGGGGTTTCAATGCACTGTCAATGTGGACTTTCAACCCTGATCAAAATTCTTATTTAATTAGGTATCAGAAATGAACGGATGCTAACTTAGTCTACTATTTCTACTTCAAAACAAAAAACAAGCCGTAAATAGTAATTTGTCTGTCATTATTAGCTTAAACGCAATGAGCTACGTGTCGGGGTTAATCTCAACAAGTTCCCAGCTATCTTTAACATTGGCGAAGACAAATGGAATGGCCAGGCGACAATTCACGCGATCAACAATGGGCCGTAGGCGAACTGGATGCTTTGAAATCTAATATTTACTAAAACCTACAGTGCTTATTGTCATATATCCACCCAATGCTTATGGTTGATATTTATTGGTTTACTTTTAATTTATTAGGGTACCACAATAGCAATAGGATAAGGGACTGGTAGACAGGGTCCGTTGTCAGAAATTTGATTTGTTACAAATATGATTATTTATATTATTATAAAGGGCAGGTTTTACTGGTAGTACAGCTTCAGTGAAGGAGCTCGCGGGCGTAAGCATCACCGCATTACTTAGTATACTTGCCGCTTAATGGTAGTAGTCAACACTATCGTGTTCCGGTCAGGTGGTAATGTACAACTCTGTAATTTCCGGCACAGAGGCATAACACCTTAGGCCTCGGGAGTGATAACGCATCTACAGTCTTTGTGTAAGTGTCTATAGGCTGCAGTCATCACTTGACATCAATGTGACTGCATGCTTGTTTGCCACTTCTATTACATAAAAAATGTGACCCTAAAATGGTTCATATACAAAACTAGCTTAAACATTCGTACGCACATAGTGCCCGTGACACCCAGGGCACCCAACGCCCCAGGGCACCCAACGCAGACCTGCATGGCAGGCCAGAAGAAGCCGCAGCAGAGGGGGCCAGCCCTGGCGCTGCTTTCGCGCGACTTTCAACTGATGATGATGTTGCCTGTGACCATGGGAATTTCCAGAAATCCTCTCTTAATATTCCCTTGCCTAGGGTAGTTGAGTTAAGGGTTGTAACGTCATGCCAAATTTCACCAGAACGTTGTCACTCAGGCAATAATGGAATAAAATAGTATTATTATATTTTGATACATGTAGCATGTACAGAACCATAATGCTCAAACTCGGTTGGTAAGAAGGCGATTAAATCATAAGTTTAATCATTTTGACATTTAAACAAAAGCTGATATTGTATTTCGCGACTACTACATTCATGTCGGTAGCAAACGAATACTACCTGATTTATTATTAGTCAAATGCAAATTAAATGTCATGCTTTGACACTGAATAGGCTGCGTACTATTTTCTCTATAAGTTAAGGTGAGCCTAGACTTTGAGATAAACAAATAAAATCTCTGTGGATACATCGATGCTTTCAATATCATAATTAAGAAAACATTTTTTTTAATTTAAGGAAGAAATGAGCAACTTAAGTTTGGTTGCACTGCAGTAGCAATTTATAATAACAAGAGCAGTAACATTATTGACTTTAGCAGTAACTATGAAAAAACGTTAAATCTGTGTCGTGGGAACCATACATACAACACCCACACAAACATCCAGACCCGAAACAGATACCTATCTATAGCCCATACAAATACTTGATTCGGGGATTGAACTCGAGACCCTTGGACAAAGCGATCGTCACTGAACTAAATGGGTCATCATTAAAATACGCTTACACTCACAGTTACAGCCCCACAGTAGGTATAACCTGTGTCGAGGGTGCCGTTATACATACAACACATACATAAATACCCAGACCCGAAACAAATATCTGTAGGCCATACAAATATTTGTCCCGGTGCGGGGATCGAACCCGCGACCCTTCAAACGGTCATCTCACACCGCTGGACTAACCGGGTCATCAAAGTCATTAAGATGGATATGTGCACGCCTCCCTAACCGTTACTTTAATCAGATCCGAAAAAAAGATCAAATGTTAGTGTCAAGCAATTTCGTAATAAACACGTCAGATCTGATCCAACATGATTTACACGACCAACTAGCGTTCTCACGGACCCCCAAAATAAATTAATCTCTAATTGGCCCGATCCTATCTCTCGTTTCATAAGAACCATCAAAATGTCGTTCCAGTATAAAAATGTCACTGCCACTGACATTTCGGAACTTAATCCGAACGCAGACGGGAAAGTGATCGGTTTCTGAACCATTGTACTCGTATGGTCTGTTTGTTTTTTTCATGTACTAGCTCTGCTAAGCTCTTGAAGTAGTTCGCAACGGGATTCTTATTCTGCGATCTTCAATTTAATATTTATACCTCAAGGTACATATAAGTCAATAAAAATAAGCGTCTAAAGATACATAAATACACAATTAAACCATAATTATTATTCAATATATATATTTTTTCTAGTCCCGTAAAAAATCCCGCCAGTCATAGATATATCTTGAATGAAACTTGTTATTTATTTTATATATTATTTTATTTTATTGTTATTTATTTATTAACGAACGGGCAATGCCTTGGGCATTGCGCATCGTACGCGCACAATACCTATGCCGTTTATGCCATATTCTCCTCTTATGACGCACAACGGTGTTGTAAGCATATTTGGGGAACGCTTTTGTCCAGCTATAGATGTTTTGGAAATGATGGCAGGCAGTATATTTAACGGTGAGACCAATAAGACAAAATCTCGAAAAACTAATAAGAAGTCTCACTATTTGCGACGATCTGTTTACTGAATAATAAAAAAAATCGTCTATTGATTTCTCTTTCACACAGAAAGATATAGAAAAAATCGAATTATAGAATCGAAGCATAGGTACATTTTTTTATTATTGAGTCCTACTTCAATTAAGCCTCCAAGCCAGCTTTGACCTATAACACAGTGTCTAGAACGCCTCCGCTTATAGGAAGCCAGAAATAAAAACAATAAACAATCAATCAACCGAACAACGATAGCGTCGGCCCATGCATCAAACAGGTAAACGAGTTCTTGATCATCACCGAATAAATATGATGTGACCTTTAACAAGCCCTAAAGGTCACTAGGTGGGCGGAAAAACTGGGCGTGACCTGAACTGGTGGCAGTCTCGATAAGCTTGGAATTTGCTATTGTTAACCGGCTTTTGTTATTATTAGCGGAATCTCAAATTGGAGTTTGGAATTTCAGAATGAGGAACGAACATTGAATCAAAAATAGGTATGTAACTTCGATGTGCTCGGAACGTGACGAGCTCACAGCCCATTAGCGGAGGAATTTTCTTCTATTGGAAGAGAACTCTTACAAGAGAAGAGTGCAGTCAGTCAACCGAAAAATGGCGGTCAAACCATTCCAATGGGGCGGTAGTAAATGCAATAACGATAGGTAGTTCCATTCTGCGATAAAACCAATTTGAATTCCAAACGTGGTGATTATGGCATATTCGCTTTATTGGGAGACTTTGGTCCAGTAGCAGCCAGTACCAGCCAGTTTTACTGGTGGTAGAGCTCCAGTAGAGCTCCAGCTCGCGGGCGTAGGCACCACCGCATTACCTAATATACTTGCCGCTAAATGGTAGTGTTCAGCACTATCGTGTTCCGGTCAGGTGGTAATGTACGGGCCTGTAATTTCCGGCACAGAGACTTAACATCTTAGGCCTCAGTGGTAACGCATCTGCATTTTGACCTTGGTCTTTGTGTGAGTGTCTATAGGCTGCAGTCATCACTTAACATATTGATATTTGTTCACGTTGGTGAACTGCATGATTGTTTGCCACGTCCATTACATTAAAAAAGCAGATGTCTTGCAGCTAAAATGACGATGATAATCTTAGCAGTAGTAGCGGTGGCCTGCTAAACCCAGAATCCCAATGCAGCACCAGACTACTGAGTAATAAAAGGATTAACAGGTCGTCGAAGCTGCAATAACACCTCTGTGAACTGTATTGAAAAAAAGGCGTGAAGTTACGTAGATATATTAAGCAAACGCGCATCTTTAAGGGTTAACAGAGGTCTACGTGAGTAGAATAATAAAAACATTTGTCGTACACATCCGTCTGTTCATAGACCTTAAATATGAATACAATAGGTTCGGCGCGTAACCGTATTGTGGTGGTGTCGTAGAATATATAAAAAACATAATGATGATAGATGTAGAAATTTAGACGCGTGTATGTGCGTAAATGAAATTATCATCTTTGTTACCTAATTACTCAAAAATGACAAAATGTATTCAGCGGTAAGTGAATAAGTCTTACTGACAGGCTCAGATGACATCTGAGCCTGCGCAGAGACATTGGGAATCTGTGCGTGTTGTACCGTCTCTACAATGGTGAGTGCTCTGCTGAACTGTTTGACATGGTGCCACCGTCTCTTTTCCTACACCGTACTACCCGCCGAAGAGAGAAGTTCCACCCTCACTGACTGGACACCTGGCAGTGCTCAACAGTGCGGTTTTCACGTTCGTTCCTGCCCAGAACGTGTAAATTGTGGAACGAACTTCCCTCTGAGGTGTTCCCTGGGTGCTACAATATGGAGTTCTTCAAAAATGGTGTCCAAAGAGTCCTTCAGGGCTGGCAGCGCGTTGGCAACTCCCCTGGTGTTGCAAATGTTCATAGGCGACGGTGACCACTTTCCATCAGGTGGTCCGTCTGCTTGTCTGTCAACCTACAGACATAAAAAAGTCGCTATAAATAGAAAAACCTACGCTATAGTAAAAAAATGCTCAAATTCAAAATCACATACACCAACCAACAAGAAATAATGCACATCGAGCCAACGAAAGAGACAATCGGCTAGTTTCGACTTCGTAGAGTGTTATCTCTGCTGCACACTGCTTACTTAAGCACTGATAGTCCGGTATTGGTCAAAACTTAAAAAAAATGGTCGACGAACGTCATACAGGTGAGGTGCGAAAGAGATAACGCTCTACATATCCAAAATAAGCCGAAGTCTTTTTCCTAGGGACAATTTGCAATATTTCTTATTGGAAACTGTATTTCAAGATTCATAGTTACATAACCGTACATCTAACCAGCATACAGTACCGCTGGATGCTACCTTTTATCATCAAATGACTACGCCCTCGAGGTCTATCAAAGTTTGCTTTTTTTTTAATGTTATGGAAATGGCATACAAGCATGCAGTTCACAATGATGTTAAGTGATGACTGCAGCCTATAGTCACTCACAAAAAGACCAAGGTCAAAATGCAGATGCGTTACCACTCCTGAGGCCTAAGGTGTTATGCCTCTGTGCCGGAAATTACAGGGCTGTACATTACCACCTGACCGGAACACGATAGTGCTGAACACTACCATTTAGCGGCAAGTATATTAGGTAATGCGGTGGTGCCTACGCCCGTGAGCTCCGTCACTGGCGCTCTACCACCAGTAAAAATCTATCAAAGTTTGCTTATTAGCAATACAAACCATATTCTTTACTATATAGTGGTAAGGCTCCAGTGTCGGAGTTCGAAGGCATAGCCACCATCGCAGTACCTAATCTATTACCCTACAAAATTAAATGTTAGGATTCAGCACTGCGTTCCGGTAAGGTGGTATTGACCCTGTAATATCAATCACAAAGGCGTAACACTTAGGCCTCCGTAGTGGCTACGCATCTCGATTTTCATCTACGGTTTTTGTGTAGATCTTTATGGGCTGCAGTTATTCACTTACCATCAATCATTGATTTTATTGAGCATATTTTTAATGTAATGATTCACATGGATCAACAATGTGTGTGTGTCTTGTGTGCTATGCTACACACAACAACAACGCTATTGTAACTATCATATTGTGTTCACATTTAAACGACTCAATGTTAAACCCGGCTACATCAAAATTAATATTTGTGCTTATAAAAACCCAAAACACGAACTGTCATATTATATCACGCTCGAAATGATCGGAGAAGCGCGTGCGCCGCCTCCAGCGCGATTATGGAGAAAAAAGTCGAACGAACTGTCATTTTAAATTAAAATTCATATTTTTCTCGTATACTTTTTATGTAATGAATGTGAAAAACAAACAGTTCTCTGAATGGTAAGTGAATATCTACTGCAGCCTATAGACATCAGAAAATGCGCTGCCACCCTGAAGATGTTAACAGTAGCAATGAGTAGGACTCATAGCTAGAAGAACTGACGGCCGTTCGGGCAGAAGAGTTTTCGAAGGTGACCGCGTACCGGAAGACGAAATATAGGCAAGTCCCCACACGGTAGACCGACGACAAGGTGAAGGTTGCAGGCAATTCCTGGAGGAGACCGGGACCGTTCGTTGTGGCAATCTTTGGGGCAGACATTTGTCCAGCAGTGGACGTCTTTTGTCTGAAATGATGATGATAATGATAGAAACATAAACGTTTCGGTATAAAGTTATTCTATGCCCGATAGTTCTATGTATTACTAGCGGCCCGCCCCGGGTTCGCACGGGTGCAATGTTACCTACATTACTGCTATCATAATAAAAAACTGCCTCGGTAGCCTAGTGGTAGCAGGCCACTACTACTACGCTGAGGTCCTGGGTTCGATTCCCGGGTAGGGGGTTATCAGAGATAATGGTGAAAAAGCCTTTATCTCTGGTTCTATTGGGATTTTTCCATTTTCTGGAAATTTCCCAGTACCTCATAGTTTGGTAATGTGCCCGGAGATGTCAACAGGCTCGCCACCTGTTACATGGGCCAAAATGTAACCGGCGAATCGTGGGTGTTTGCATGTATGCTTGAATGCATGCATTTACCTCTGCCTACCCCTTCGGGGATTACAGGCGTGAAGTTACGTTTATAATAAAATATTGCCTACCCATTTACAAAATAATCCGCCATTTATTGAATTCATTTGTTAAAAAAATGTGATAAATGAAGAACCGCTCTACCGATTTTGTGCAAACTTTACATAAACCATCTACTAAATAGTCCAAACAAAGCCTATACATTTGGTTTGGATAGGTGAGCCCGTTCTTGAGTTATAAAATTACAACGAAAAGTGGCATAAATTTTTATATACATAGGTATACAGATATTTATTGCTGTATATTTATATGGCCGTTAGTTCTTTATATTATTTAGATATTTATTGCTGTATTTTATCTTATTAACGACACGCAAAAATATCGAACAGATGTCTAAAACACGATCACTAATTTAATCATATGCACAATAACTTGACACAAAAACAACTCATTATAATAAACGTACGTAACTTCACGCCTGTAATCCCCGAAGGGGTAGGCAGAGGTAAATGCATGCATTCAATTATACATGCAAACACCCACGACTCGCCGGTTACGTTTTTGGCCCATGTAACAGGTGGCGAACCTGTTGCCATCTCCGGGCACATTACCAAACTCCGGGGTACTGGGAAACTTCCATGAAATGGAAAAATCCCAATAGAAGCAGAGATAAAGGATTTTAAACCGTTATCTCTGATAGTCCCCGACCCGGGAATCGAACCCAGGACCTCCAGCGTAATAGTAGTGGCCTGCTACCACTACGCTACTGACTCATTATAATATTACCACAAAACATTGCCGTGGGTGCCGTTACGATTACATCTGAACTTTAATTTCCTTTATATTATTCCAATGCCCGGAGGTCTTACATTCCGTTGAAGTTTAAATCAAAGGGTCATTAAGATATCACAAGTAATTTGCTATAAATTACAAATCTAATAAAGATTAACATTAACGTTTTCGTAGGTTTTCGCGAGGTTCATACATTGTAGAAATTAAACTTGCGGATTTTCTCGCGTATACAACACTCCCAAACTTCTTCATACACCCGACGTTTCGGTCGCTTTCCAGCTACCGTGGTCACGGGCTGACCACGGTTGTACACGCGAGAAAATCCGCAAGTTTAATTTCTACAAAGATTAACATTACTTCTTGTGGTAGAAACCTAGTGGAGGAGTTCCAGGGCGTAGATCCCTACACATTTTCCATCTTACCTACCTGCTACTTGATGGTAGTATTAGGTGGAGGTATACAGCCTTGTATATTCTGACATAAAGGCCAGAGATCTGGAGTCTACTTTAATATCCTACTTTCCTACTAAAGTTTGTGAGTATGGATGTTTGTTACTCTTTCACGAAAATATACTGGATGGATTTGGATGAAACTTTACCGTAATATAGGTTATACATTGGAATAACATATAGGCGTTTTGTAATGATTAAAAGTAAACCCGGACGAAGTCGCGGACACAACTAAGTATTTTACATTAACTGGTTTTCGTGTTGTACTTTGTACTCTACGAGTATTAGTCTGCAGTTTCCACTTACCATCAATATGAGGTGCAAACTAGTTTGCCACTTTAATTGTCCAAAAAAAAATATCTGTGTAAAGACTTATTCATTGCACTGATTTTTTATGGACAAAGCTGGAAAAAATCATGCTGGTATCTAAGATTTCTATGGATCCGTAGCACAGAGGCATAGCCACTACTACTGGCCTCGAATGTTATATTCGAGGCCAGTGGTAGTGGCTACGCATCTACATTGAAATCTCTGGATTCATAGATTTAGATGTTTTATAGGCTTCAATATTCACTTACCAACATTTTGAACAATATAATAAGGTAGACTATAGAGAAGCATCTCGGCAATGATCACATAACTATTGTCGGATAACGTTGCTCTATTGTCATAACGTTACATCCCTCACTTGTTTGTTGTTGCGCGGGATTCGGTAATGTTTTGGCATTGTGTCGAACAGTTATGTCAACATGATTTAGTCAATTTTGCTTGTTTGTCGAATGAGCAATTCGACAACATGCTTGCTTTGAATTTTTCTAGGTACCTTTCAGTAGATACCCAATCAGTGTTTTAATGGCGGTAGATTTCCAGTACAGGATGCGGACACCAACGCATTACCTAATCTATCTGCCACCAAATAGTAGTGTTCAGCACTATCGTGTTCAGGTTAAATGGTAATGTGTAGCCACGTTATTACTATCACAGATATGTAACAACTTAGGTCTCAGGGGTGGCCACGCATTGGCCATTGGACCCAAACGCCGAGGGCCGCAATGGTAAACTTTCAGAAAATGTATTCCAAATAGGTAGAACTTAACTTCCTGACCCGGGGATCGACCCCAGAAAGGAAGCAGGCAAAAGCAAAGTAGGTATATCATTTTGTACAACCATCCTCAATCTAATGGTGAGGATAAATGAACTTCCATTATGATAGCACAATCGTCTAAATCGCATATTGTTTGTAACGAAACAATCCACAGACGTTCTTACATATTGTAAGAACCGGTAACGCTAGATTAGCCATCATTTTTATATTAATGAGAACATCTTCATTTATAAGTTACTACTGACCTTCATCGGCTTCACACGGGTGCAATTTATCTTTTTATAAACTATCTTTCTATGTACCTATAATTTGAAATAATTTCCAAAAAAACTGAATTTCGTAGAATTTGTTTTGTACATTTGCAACTATTATTTATGCTTTTGTTTTTAATTGAAAAAAAAATTGGTTGTCTATAAAATTGGTTTATGGACGATAATTTTATTTAACGTGATAACGTCATAAGAAATCATGCATCACAAGCCAAACGCATAGACAGATCGTGCCTCTGTCGCTTTTTTCCGCATTTGTGCGTTCGGCTCGGCGGAACGTGACACTTTTTCGTGCGTGCAGCCGACGTTAATCGATCTATAATACATTATCACGCCAAAAAAATTGATTTATAACACAGTAAAAATAAAATTATACTTGTTGCGCTTCACACTGCCCATGAATATGTATTGATGTATGTTTGTACATGCGTAGGTATATATATTATTATTATGATGTCAAAAAGAATAACGAGTAGCAATTGCGAAGCAAATTGCGTACCAATGACGCATCTGATATCAGTCACAGTAAAAAAAATTGTTGACCATTTTGTTTCTCAGTTATCGAACAAAGCAACAATTTTTATGGATCGTTTTTATACATGTTATCGACTCCACAATTATTCACTTACAAAAAAACACATTGTTAATGTGTAAATTTATTTTAAAAATATGATTTGGCCTTTAACATTATAGTTGATTAAAAGGTATGACATTTATAGCTATGTAATTGTAGGTTGCACATAATGTTGATGAATACCGCCTCCAAATCATTGTACCACGAGTCTTGATTTATGACTGCTGAATGGTAACCCTAGTTCGGCTTACCGGCCGAGTCCTGCAACCTTTGAGGAAATACTAATTTATTACGCTGAGTTATTGAATACACATGCACTGCAATAATGGATGATGTAAAATGCTCCGTGCTCTATTCATTAAACTAATATCATCAAAGTAACGTGATCTTACAGTATTTAATTTTACTTCTATTCCATTTAGTGCAGTTATTTTCTGTATTTAACATTATATGAGATTAAAATATATTTTTTTTATTTATATATTTTTGCTGGTGGTAGAGCTCCAGTGACGGAGCTCGCGGGCGTAGGCACCACCGTATTACCTAATATACTTGCCGCTAAATGGTAGTGTTCGGCACTACCGTTTTCCGGTCAGGTGGTAATGTACGGCCCTGTAATTTCCGGCACAGAGGCATAACACCTTAGACCTCAGAAGTGGTAACGCATCTGCATTTTGACCTCTGGTCTGGTGGTGTGGGTTTCTATAAGCTGCAGTCATCACTTAACATCAATGAGAACTGCATGCTTGTTTGCCACTTTCATTACACAAAAAAAATATTTTGTATAAACAATGCAAACATAACTTTGATTATGGAGTTTTGGCGGGCACCTTGAAAGAGGCGTATGGTGCTCTTATTTTATTTCATTTTCTAGGTCTATTTTTAAGTTATATTAAATAAAGTTGGTGGCATTTTGTTTGATATAGGTTTATTACAGTGTCCGTGTATAGTGTAATAGAATAACAGTGCGAAAACACGACCTTTCAGGTTGCCTCCAAAACTTCATTGTAAATTTTCTGGTAAAGTAGCCATCGCTTTACTTGAATAACTAATATCCATAATTATGTCCTGTATGTTTGTTGTCCTGACTCTTACTTTTTACATGATGGCGATATGGTGAATGATATTTTTATTTCATTTAAACCCACACGGTTGTCTTGGTAGGTATCACTTAAACTAAATATCGAAACAAATATTATTAAGCAAATGTTGACATTTACAATTTTAGAGCGACATTTCTTTCCTTACGACCTGTCATACCACATACGCTACGACAATGTGTCAATATAAACCTTCAACACCAACTCAATCGCAAATAAAATGTTAATGTACCAACAAACAAATGCACTACTTACTTCCTTACTCATTTAATATAATTTAAAAGCTTGCAATAATCGATAATATAAACAATTGATTAACGATTACTTCACTTTGGCTTACGATTTCTGTTCTTGAGGCCTCGAGTTTGATTTTCTAATTTGGAAAAAATTTGATTTTTTTGATTAAACCAATACCGGTCTATTCTTTGCACATGTAATAAGTAGCCTTTCAACGTGGCGATGCGGCCAATCTTCTGTTTGACTCTATCTACACTAAGCCTAGATTACACCTAGATATTTGCTAAAGTTAAAGTTATTGTGACTTTACACATCCTTCTATAACTTTAACAGATTTCTTTAAGTTAGAGAAGGATGTGAAATGTTAAAATAACTTTAACAAATATCTTGATGCAACCCAGGCTAAGGGTGATATATTCACAGACCGCACGACGACTTTACTTTGAGCAAAGTTTTTTTTTTTTTTTATGTAATGGAAGTGGCAAACAAGCATGCAGTTCACATTGATGTTAAGTGATGACTGCAGCCTATAGACACCCACATGAAGACCAAGGCCAAAATGCAGATGCGTTACCACCCCTGAGGCCTAAGGTGTTATGCCTCTGTGCCGGAAATTACAGGGCCGTACATTACCACCTGACCGGAACACGATAGTGCTGAACTATCTATCACTACCATTTAGCGGCAAGTAAATTAGGTAATGCGGTGGTGCCTACGCCCGCGAGCTCCGTCACTGGAGCTCTACCACCAGAAAAGTATGCTTAGAACTGTCAGAAATGTATGGGTTTTGACAGTTCGAAGTGTACTTTGCTCGAAAGTAAAGTCGTAGTGCGGTCTGTGAATCTCACACTTAGAACTGTCCAAACTCATACTTTACTGACAGTTAAAAGCATACTTTTCTGAAAGTAAAGTCCTAGTGCGGTCTGTGAATCTCACCCCAAGATTTCCAGTCACATCTTTATGTCGTTGAGCTTTTCCAGATGTGATGTAATGTATATTATGCACGGGAGATGTGTCAGGACCGGGATATGTGGCGCTCCACACTCTCTACCTACCCCGTAAGGTTCTTGCCGTGAAGATACATACATATGTGTGTTTTTATATATTTACTTTTTTTTTTACTTTCCTGTAATTTTCTACTTACCTTCGGGAGCAGTTAGCAGTACCCCTTACCTATCTAGTAGATATATCTACCAATACCGCTTCACCCGAAAAAAGTCCACTGCTCGATATAAGCTTTCTCCATGGGGATCCAGGACGTGACAACCCCATCGATCACTAGGGGTGAAGAATTCTTCCGCTAATGCAGTTAGTCGACCGAACAATACCGTTCAAACCCATAGAGCAACACGGGCCACCGGCCGCGGCAGAGGGGAGTAGACATATGCAGGCTTTCCTCTGTCAAAGTACAAGCCCAAGTGGGCCCGAGATGTTTAAATGTGTGCGTGAAATTGTTTATGTATTTTGTTAAAGTCAAGGTGTGAGTTTCGTAGTAATAGATGTTTTGTGTGTGTCACACAAATTTCCCCCCCACAAAAAATTACAGTTTTGCATCGGTAATAAACGCTACGGCTACTCTCCTCCGGTCGGCCGATGGCCCGTATTGCCTCATATTTCAACCATTGAAATAAGCGGTAATAAATGCAATAACACGGGATGAGCAGAAAAAACTACCACCGCTGTGATCGCCAATTCCCTTGCCAAGCGTGGCGATTAGGGCATTTTCTCCCCTTATAATCGATCTACACCATAAAGAAATAAAAGCGTAATTATTAAACAATTTCCTTGCCCAGCTAAAGGCGTGCCGGGCAACAAACCATTGAATAACAACCTTGTCCTATATCTTATTGAGTTCACGTTATATAAGTACTAATAGCCTATCGTATGCCTTCGGAATAAGCAGTTAATATTCAAATTATAATAGCAAACGAAGATAAAGTAAAAACTGGTTCACCTTTTAGACGCGGAGTTCATTTCGTTTCCTAAATGAATTTATGATAATTTACAATGTTGGTAATTGTGTAAGTACAGTTGACATCAGCATGCTACGTGATAGAGATTGCTTAGGGCGTGTGTACACAAGAGGAGAATATATTTCTTTGCAAATTATGAAATTAGATGGCATTTACGTCATTTCTTGCTTGTTGACACTTAGGGTGAGATTCACAGACTGCACTACGACTTAACTTTCATCAAAGTACGCTTAGAACTGTCAAATCTCATACTTTACTGACAGTTCTTGCTGAAAGTAAAGTCGTAGTGCGGTCTGAGAATCTCACCCTCACACTCTACTTCTTGAATCATTGGGATATGATGCATTGGTGACAGCAAATCATTCTACTGCTCTGTAAAATGCTTAGTTTTATAAAAATGACTACTGGTGGCAGAGTTCCAATGTGAAAGGCGTAGGCACTACCAGATTACCTTATATGCTGTCAAATGGTGTGATTGCACTATCGTGTTCCGGTAAGATAGTAATGTATTAAGGGTTCCGTAAAAACTATCTTAGAGGCAGAACTATTTAGCTCTCAGAGGCGGCATCGTATCTGCATTCGGACCTTCGGCTTTTGTATAAATGTGTGTAGGCTGCTATTCACTTACCATACATGTGACTTACACGCTTGTTTGCCATCATCTTAATATAAAATCATTAGTCTAGAGACGTTATGCTTTTTGTAAATGTCTCTGAGACTACAATAACCACACAATGAGATATCACTTACCAGACATCACGCCCGCTCCATTGATACTTCAATCAGAAATGATCTAGCAAGCAAAAAGAATATACGACCTTTTAAAACGAAACAAAACAATCAATCAATACACTTAAATACAAGTTCGCATCTTTCGAAAGTCCCTTCGGCGATGACCAAAACAAAAAAGTCACTCGTGAACTATCACGCTCGGTTCGACGACCGGTTGACATTTGACACTCGAATGTCAAGGTGCGCGCGTCAGTTGCCGAGAGTGTGACACACGTCATAAAATACTATGTCAGATCAAAAGCTGCGACAGTGAGAGGGTTACGCAGCTTAAATTAATCTGTGACATGACAGTAACATTTTAGTGTTGAGATAAAAATAATATTTACTTTTTTATGACAAGTAAGAGGCAAACAAGCTTGAGGACGCAAGTTCTTTGTACTTATCCAAGTTACATTACCAACACTGTACAAGAAAAAATATTCTTCGTGTAAAACCGCGTAATGTACTAAGAAATATTAGTTTTTAGGTTGTCCGAGTATTTTTATTGAAAGTTCGTTTATTCAAAACAATAGAAATTTCTGTGTATTGGTGTATGTTTAATTATGAATATGTGAGACGTTCCACGTTCGGTGAGTGTCCATCACTATCGTGCGCTAATTCAAAATAAATTAAGGTAACTATCATATAGGCGAAACCACTTAGGTATCACAGATGGCAACGTAACTGCATTTTGCCCACCGGTTTTTGTAGACGTCTATTGGCACTTGCTACTCAATGAAATCATGTTTTTAAAACTATAAAAGTCTACTTAAAATGTCTCATCAAATGCATTGATGACACTCCTGCGGTCGTCCCATGACCTTAACTGAAATGCTATTAGCTTTGTCTCGCTTCTTCATAAGCGCTGTCATATAAGACAAATGAAACAAGATTTTGGCAGCGCCTAAACTGAATCGCAATAGTACGTCATGGCTATATGAATAATATGACACCTCAGCTGTTATGCCTCTGTGTTCACAACTACAGCCACTTAATCGCATTTCTCCTAACGAATATGTACAACATCGTCCTATTAATTATTTTTCTGTTTATTTGTGTTTGTTCAAGAACATCTATATTTACTATAAATTTAATGTAAATCTTATTCCTTATCCTTACTTTTAATTTATTCAATAATCTAATTTATGAATCAATTAAGACAAATGAAGACAGACTGTTATCTTTAGACTTGAATTTATATTACAAGTTTAGCAATCTTAATCATTGTTACTTATTATTTATCCTGCTTCTTGTTTTTTCTTTTAACATAGATTTACGACGACCCCCCAGCTTTCCCTGAAAATTCCCTGATTGAGATGTTGCTTAGAATGATATGTAAACAACCATAGTTTGCTATGTCTATAATTCTCTAGTATTGAGTTTAGATCATAGATTATACAGTATATTGGTTTAGATCTAGCCTATTGATATTGGTCTCTTCATTTCATTTGTTCTGTGACGTAGACACCGAACCAAGGATCAAAAGCTGAGCACTGGCTTACTACCTACTGCTTCAATGCAGAATCAATTAACTATCAAATTAAACTAAAATATAAAATTACTTATTTAAAAAAAAACATATTTTTTATATTAGGTACGATATTTATATCACAGTTTGAAATGAAACAGAAGTATAGATTAATTATTGATCCTATACGAATAAAACGCTATTACTCCAAAAAATATATAAATTTATATATTTTTTTATATAATTGCGGAAATTAATATAACATTACAAAATTCATTCTTATTTTATTATAATAATAAATAACATGAATGTTAAAAAAGCATGCTTTAATAAATGGAATACCAGTGCGTAATAGTTTGGCCATGGAACGAGCTTATGTGTACTCAACTTTAGTACTCCACAATCTCAAATGTCAGTAGATTGCTTCCGCGTTGCTATATATTCGCAATTCGGTGATAATGTAAGAGCGAAAAATAAGAGCAAATAACAAAAAGGTCACGACTATTTTCGACTTTATTTTCTTATTACAGGGCAGTACAAGTTACTACCTGCATACTCGTACAACGCCAGTTAAGAAGTTTATTTCTCTTGAATTTTATGTTATTAAATCGATGACTTTATGAACATGTAAAATGCTGTAATTTGCGATTCGTTATTTATTCGATTAATGATCAGCGTTATTCTGTTCCGGTTAGATGTATGTATGGCTCCGAAATAAGGCAAAAGAACTTAGGTCTCAGGGTTGTCGCAGCATGTTCCTTTTCACCATATATTTTTTGTAGATTTATGTTATTATAGACTGCAGTATTATTTACCATCAACATGAGCTACATGCTTGTTTGCCGCCATAATTAGGTACATAAAAACTTAGGTACAGGGGGTACATCAATGCATCTGTATTTAGACCACCGGTTTTTGTGTAGATGTCTATATAAGTACTGCAGTTATTCATTTACCATCACCGAACTGTATGCTTTTTTGCCACTGTTGTTCAAAAAATATGTTATAAACGTAGGTAAGTAGTAGGTTTTTACTGGTGGTAGAGCTTCAGTGACGGAGCTCGCGGGCGTAGACACCACCGCATTACCTAATATACTTGCCGATAAATGGTAGTGTTCAACACTATCGTGTTCCGGTCAGGTAATGTACGGCTCTGTCATTTCCGGCACAGAGGCATAACACCTAATGCCTCAGGAGTGGCAGCGCATCTGCATTTTGACGTCTGGTCATTGAGATGGTGTAGTACAGTGATTTGTAGTACCCGGAGTGGGATTGGAGAATGCGTTCCAAGGTAGTGTTATTTTCCTTTTTCAGTTTATTAGTAGTAAATTTATTTTTTACGAAATCGTTTGTCTCAAACTGATTATTTTAATAGTTTCCTTAGTTGATACAGAATTCTTTATTTACTTTTTTTATGTCATATAAGTGGCAAACAAGCATGCAGTTCACATTTATGTTAAATGATGACTGCAGCCTATAGACACCCACAAAAATACCAAGGTCAAAATGCAGATGCGCGACCACTCCTGAAGCCTAAGTTTTTATGCCTCGCTGCCGGAAATTACGGGCCCGTACATTACCACCTGACCGGAACACCATGGTGCTGAAGACTACCATTTAGCGGCAAGTATATTAGGTAATGCGGTGGTGCCTACGCCCGCGAGCTCCGTCACTGGAGCTCAAATTTTCAGTTTCAAGTTTTTCGACTTATTAGGTTGCCCAAATTATTCCGCTTTTTTCAGCATCCTATAATTATCTTTATAAAAAAATATTTCCTGACAAATGATTAGGCACCTACTGCAAGCGTGAAATATTATACAATTATACAAATGACATTGTTGCACCTCACCAAGGTACCACTATTGGACTCTGGACACGCTACAATAGAAAATGGCTATTGACAGTTCACCTTCAGTGAAACTAACCGGCTTGCCTTGTTTCTATCCTCATCACCTTTGACATTTTTTCCTTGTCCCATCCGCTGACCCAAGGTTCAATAACTGACTTACATTAATACTTGAGTTTGACCCAATTTGTTTCACAATTCATCTATACCATAATATTATAAAGCTTAGCCGTACATTGCTTTATAATATTATAAAGCAATGTACGGCCCTTTAATTTCCGGCACAGAGGCATAACACCTTAGGCCTCAGGAGTGGCAACGCATCTGCATTTTGACCTCTGGTCATTGTGTGGGTGTCTATAGGCTGCAGTCATCACTTATCATCCATGGCAACTGCATGTTTGTTTGCCACTTTTATTACATAAAAAAAAAGCTGAAGAGTTTGTTTGTTTGCTTGAACGCGCTATTCTCAGTAACTACTGGTCCGATTTGAAAAATTATTTCAATGTTCGATAGCTTATTTATCGAGGAACAAATATAAGGCTATATAACATCGCTAAGATGAAGAGGAGAGGGTAGGTAACATTGCAACCGCGCGAAGCCGGGGCGGGCCGCTAGTTTTAGATACAAGTAAGTTTGTATATAGGTAGTAATTGCCTCAGGTTGTGGTTCTGTGTTCGATTCCCGGCGGTCGGTGGCTACCAGAGATAAAGGTGTGAAATTCTTTATCTCTGGTTCTTTCTATATGGATTTTTCAATATTTTCTAGAAATTTCCCAATACCTCGGAGTTTGGTGATCTGCCTGGATGTCAATAGACTCGCGAAAATGTAACCGGCGAATCAAGGGTGGTTGCATGTACATGCAACAACCATTACATGCATCTCTTCATTATTCACATTCTTTATATATATATTATGTATATAACCAACAGTAGGTATTTATCTTTTTGTGTATTTTGCATTTTAATCGGTATGGGATTTTGACGGTTTTCAAAAATATTTAGTGGATTCGTAAATAAAATTAGAAGGAAAATTTGGTTGCGATTTGATCAATAACGTTATTAAATGTATTAACAAGAGATTCTGAGTCACTGAGGAGTGATTGGCAAAGAGGTAATTGACAAAGTATAAACCAAAGTTCAATTCAGTTTTTTTTTTTCTTTTTTTTCTGTACAAACCAATTTATTTATGGACTTGCCGCGATTCTTTTCCAAGTAGATTTAAGGAATCCCAAAACTACCCAAATTTTGGGATTTTCCAAAGTTTCTGGACTTGGAAAATCCCAAAATTTGGGTAGTATGAATTATGCATATAAGGAAAAATACAATACAATATCGCAAGCAAAAGTTAGTTTATAATTTTATCATAATAGGTTAGGTATGTGCAAAAGGCTAAATGATATCTGTCTAATATCTGTGAAGTGTGAAATCGCACAGATTGTTAATAAATTGATTTGTATTTATATTTTTAGTTGCAATATAAATGAGTCGAGGCTACTTAATCAAACCGCTAATTTGCATAAATATGCTTATGTTGAATCTCACATACATGTAATGCTACTTGACACGCGTGTAATCATTGCTATTTTATCGAAGATTAAATATTATTTTATGATAAACTGCATTCATAGCTTCTGTAAGCTATGTAGGATTGTAATTTACATAATAATCTATGTACATTTAATGTTATTTGAAATTGAACTAGTAAAGATTTTTTTTAGAAACAGAAGTTGGTACTGGATTTTAACGCCTTTCTGAGGAATGTTTGTATTTAGTAAAGTTTTTATTGGAACATATTCTCATTTCTTATGCCTTAGACTCATAGATTTTTTAACATCTATTGTTTTTTATATCATGAAGCGACAAACAAGCAGTACAGTTTACATTGGTGCTACATGAAACCAGAGATGTGTGGCCACTCCAGAGGCGTAACGATTATGCTTCTGTACCGGAAATTACAGGCAAAGCGGTGGTCCTAAATGAGTAATGCCGTTGACAAGTAACTTAAAGCGCTGGTTGCACCTGCGTAACGCATTGCACATGCAAAACAGACTGTCATTTTTTGCGGGAGGAAATCACACACACACACACACTACAAAAATCGTCTATTACTACGAAACTCAAACCTTGACTTTTGCAAAATACAGAAACAATTACACGCACACAATTAAACATCTCGGTGACAGGTATAGGCCCATTTGGGCTTGTACTTTGACAGAAGGGAAAGCCTGTATATGGCTACTCCCCTCCGGTGTTGCTCTATGGTGCAGGGTGTCGACACGACAAATTGTTCTGATATATATCATTTATCATTTTACAAGTAAACCCCCAGAATTAAAGTGTGATTAACGAGAAGTCAATGATAGTTCTGTTGTAAATTTATTGTCAATGCGCGACTATCGAGGAAGGCGAAGGATAATTGCACCGGTTTGTTACAAAATACAATTTAATGCGCACTAGACCACTTCTTACTACTCGATCATATATTTTATTGAACAAAGAGATCAATTACAATATGCAAGACACGTGTAGAATATTAAATTGTACTGAAAGTTGAATATCATACTACTAATACAGTCGTGAAGACTGTATTTCCCTTGCACCATGATATTTGTTAAGGTTATTGAAACATTTCCCATCCATCTCTAACTTACAGAAATCTGTTAAAGTAAGAGAGGGATGTGAAATGTTACAATAACTTTAACTATAACAAATATCGTGATAGTGTATGTTTTGTAACAAAAATCAGTGAAAATAGAAAATAGACCTTATTGACGGAAAACGATATCTTAATAATACATAAAGTGAATATTTTACACTTTAAATTTCCTCACTTTTAACTGCCTCAGTAGCGTAGTGGTAGCAGGCCACTACTATTACGCTGGAGGTCCTGGGTTCGATTCCCGGGTCGGGGATTATCAGAGATAACGGTTTAAAATCCGTTATCTCTGCTTCTATTGGGATTTTTCAATTTTCTGGAAGTTTCCCAGTACCCCGGAGTTTGGTAATGTGCCCGGAGATGGCAACAGGTTCGCCACCTGTTACATGGGCCAAAACGTAACCGGCGAGTCGTGGGTGTTTGCATGTATGATTGAATGCATGCATTTACCTCTGCCTACCCTCGGGGATTACAGGCGTGAAGTTACGTTAAATTTCCTTTTACACAAATTAAGTAGCAAAAAAAGTAATAAATTCCATTTTCAAATCCTACACAGTGTTCGAATAAGGAATGTTTGTTGGCGCGTGGCAGGCGGTGCACGCGGGCCGCGACATTTGCCCCGCTGCACTATGACGTCATTGCGTAAATCATTACCATCGTTATTCACACATTTGAAATAGTCCGTTAATGTATTTTATTTTTTGCATTTTTTTATATCATGAAGTGGTAAATAAGCTACATTTCATATTGATGGTAAGTGTCAATGTTGACGGACAAGCAAACGGGCCAACTGCTGGAAAGTGGTCATCGTCGCCTATGAACATTCGCAACACGAGGGGAGTTGCCAACGCGCTGACAGATCTGAGGATCTCCTTGAAAACATTTGTAGGAATCCCAATTTGTAGCACCGAGGCACACCGCGGACACTCCGCCAAAATTCCATACAAACGCGTCTCTATTACTCGGACATCAATCAGTGACGTGTATTTACACGTGCACCTGTGTGCGTAGCACGTACAAAATACCAACCGTCGCCCATAAGAGGGGAGGAGGTTGGGTGATGCGGAGAAATCGGGCGGGACGTCGAAGTGTCCATTCTATACGTAGTATTATTACATATTATCTGACCGAGGCAACACTTTCGTTCCAGTATTGACACTACAGGCATGAAATTACTTTTTAACCGACTTCAAAAAGGAGGAGGTTCTCAATTCGCCTGTTATTTTTTTTATTAAACATTTTCTGGAAGGCACACAACACATTTAATTTTACGTCCGTGATCTTGAAACTGGTTAATAATTTGTGATTTTAAAGATAAAAACATAGGTTTCGCGGTGACAATCACCTATTGTCTTGAATACTCATACAGTGATGTCATGTGCACTATAAAGTTGCAATTTATTGATACAGTTCTACATATTGCTTGTAAACAATAAACTTTTTATGTTTGTAAAAATTATCAAAAAAAAAGAAACATATACTTTATACATTGAAGTGTATGTGTGCTGTTCTTAACGTACGTCAATTATTTATCCTAAATGCAGTAATGAGGAAACATTCGGAAGTACCCTATAACCCTGATTTTACTTCTAATAAACGAAGATCAGACAAAGTTTGTCGTACTGAACCACATCGTACATCCCTAGCTAGTCGACACTATTTTCACGCTAGTCCTTTGCTTTATAATAAAATAAATAAAGAACTACAAATTTATTCTCTTCCTCTGCAGAAATTAAAACAGAAATGCAAAGACTGGCTTCTTACTTTAACTCACGAAGACACAGAACGCCTTTTGAAACCAATAGTTTAATAACTCAACACAATGACACACAAACACTCTCTCACACACACACACACACACACACACACACAAACATTCACATACACTTACACTTTTATTATATAATTTTTAATGTATGTATGTATCTTCACGCCAAGTCCCTAACGGGGTAGGCAGAGAGTGTAGAGCGCCAGACATCCCGGTTCTGACAAACCTCTCGTGCCTCGTCTACTTTCATCATTCTCTTCATACATGCACGCCGATTCCTAAGACTTTTGACCCCACCATCAGACAGAACTCGACCTATTTGGTCATGGTAGGTCAGCCTTGGTCTTCCTGGGCCTCTGCAACCATCCACATTCGCATCTACAATTTTTAATATTTTTGAAAAATCTAGCATAACATGTTCTTTTTTTTGTAGCTTAGTCTAGTTTGAAATTTAAATTTAGTCTATTGTGTAAAATCAGAATCCAATGTTTTGAGGTGGGCGATGGTATCTGCGACACAGTTTCCAACTTTTGCAGATATTCATCGATTTTTTTTAAAAATTGTACACAACGGTTGTAATGTTCCTGAATAAACATATTTTTATTTATTTTATTATTGGTGGTGGTGGTATGTTGCTGTGTGACACGTTATTCAATGCATAGGTACCCATTTTAGCTCAAAAAAAGTTACTTTTTCTATTTTAAGCAATTGACAATGTAACATACAAAAAAAACGTAACTTCACGCCTGTAATCCCCGAAGGGGTAGGCAGAGGTAAATGTATGCATTCAATCATACATGCAAACACCCACGACTCGCCGGTTACGTTTTAGGCCCATGTAACACCTGTGAACGGTGGCGAACCTGTTGACATCTCCGGGCACATTACCAAACTCCGGGGTACTGGGAAACTTCCAGAAAATTGAAAAATCCCAATAGAAGCAGAGATAAAGGATTTTAAACCGTTATCTCTGATAGTCCCTGACCCGGGAATCGAACCCAGGACCTCCAGCGTAATAGTAGTGGCCTGCTACCACTACGCTACTGAGGCAGTTAACTTACAAAGACAATAATATAGCTAAAACTTAGGTATCTGTTGTTCGTTCATGAATAAGAGGAAAAGTGCTTAGTAACCCACTACATAAAAAATGTTGTTAAGTATATTCAGGACGGATTTTATTTGTACTATTTATTTTTCGCAATAACACATGCGAGTGAACTTCAGAAATTAAAGAAAAAATGGAAAGAAAAATTTGACTTCGGGCAGGAATCGAACCTGCGACCTCACGATAACCAGTCCAGCCGCTTTACCACTAAGCTACCGAAGTATTTAGCGGATTTTATTTTGTCACATTACGGGGATCGAACTCGCATCACCAGTCACAAACCACTGGACCAACCGACTCGTCAAAACGTGGTCAAAACATTAAGTTTGTATCCTGATCGCTCGTAAAATTATACTTATTGACGTCTACGAGCGCAGCACCGCTTAGGCGTTGCGATACAGCATTGTTCAGTCAATGTTCACCTTCCGTCTAGTTTGACCTGCGCCCACGCACGCCGCGGTCACAAATACCTAAGATTTTGATAACTGTACATAGACTATAAACGATTTTGCATCTTCATGCCATAGTATCCATATGTTTTATCTCTACCTTTGTCTTTCTTGCTAATTCCGATTTTACCAAGATTTGAAGAAAACATAAAAGGAAAAAAAAACAATCAAAAGGAAAAAAAAAGTCTTAGGAATCGACGTGCATGTATGAAGAGAATGATGAATGTAGAAGAAGCACGACAGGTGTGTCAGGACCGGGATGGCTGCAGAGGCTCTCCAGGAAGACCAAGACTGACGTACCATGACCAAATAGGTCGAGTACTGTCTGAGGATGGGGTCAAAAGTCTTAGGAATCGTCGTGCATGTATGAAGAGAATGATGAATGTAGATGAAGCACGGCAGGTGTGTCAGGACCGGGATATCTGGCGCTCCTCACTCTACCCCGCGTCCCATAAGAAACTTGGCCTGATGATACATACAAACACAGTCACGAAAAATCGCAGTACTGTTTCATCAAGTCTTTTGATTAATTAAAACTCCTGCTATAATAACAGGACCGTTCGCGCTTCCGTGCCGATACCTGGGTTACTTTATTCAGTGGAATATTCAATTATATCGCTGCCCATCTATTAGATATTTCATTACCCGTAAAATTACTTGCAAGTTAATTGTAACCCTTGCACTCGGTAGGATGATGGAGGCGACGTTTATGATTCTTCTAATGGTCAGAACTGTTACGGAATGAACTGTGATACCGTATTTTTACTGCTTGGTATAAGGTATGGAGGACCCTTTTTTGAGATACCGTACCTCAAAAGAAAAACCCTTATTTTTTTTTTATGTAATGGAAGTGGCAAACAAGCATGCAGTTCACATTGATGTTAAGTGATGACTGCAGCCTATAGACGCTTACACAATGACCAGAGGTCAAAATGCAGATGCGCTGCCACTCCTGAGGCATTAGGTGTTATGCCTCTGTGCCGGAAATTACAGAGCCGTACATTGCCACCTGACCGGAACACGATAGTGCTGAACACTACTATTTAACGGCAAGTATATTAGGTAATGCGGTGGTGCCTACGCCCGCGAGCTCCGTCACTGGAGCTCTACCACCACTAAAATCTATGATAAATCAAATAAAAGGTCTAGATGTGAGAACTTCAAACATTTTTTAATCATTTTAAAATAAAGTATGTACCTATAGTTTTGATGTTTTAATTACTACACCCATCTCTTACTTATTTCCGAAACAACTGGGCAAAAAATATTAGAAAAAAAATATAAAACAATATTATTTTGTTATATACGGCTCTGTAATTTCCGGCACAGAGGCATAACACCTTAGGCCTGAGGGGTGGTAAAGCATCTGCACTTCGACCTTGGTCTTTGTGTAGGTGTCTATAGGCTGCAGTCATCACTTAACATCAATGTGAACTGCATGCTTGTTTGCCACTTGCATTACATAAAAAAAAAGTTGTGCTCTAGTTTTTTAAAGATTCGTTTTAGTCTATTTTTATACGATATTTCTATGTTTTATTTTTAAAGAAAAATGGAAAGAAAAATTTGACTTCAGGCGATACTCGAACTCGCGGCCTACTGGGAATCTAGTCCAGCCGATTTGACAAATCGGGCAGGACTTCAGTAGCTCAATTGGAAGAGCGGCTGGACTAGATTCCCAGTAGGCCGCGAGTTCGAGTCTCGCCTGAAGTCAAATTTTTCTTTCCATTTGTCTTTAAAAATAAAATATATTTCACAAGCATGTGTTAATGCGAAATAATATAAAAGCGATATTTCTATGACCTTGTAACTAATATAAATGAACAAAATGTCACTATATCATAAACGGCGTCTATTACGCGACGTCTACAGCAATATATCGTAACTAATTACTTTAATTAAGAGTATTTTTATTGTACAACGCTCTTTATAGTGCAGGAAATACGGGAGACCGGATTTTTGACCTTTAGGCACTATAGTTAACACTCGAACGAAAAGTAACGTTGATGCAAAGTTATCGATGTTTCGAATCTATAAATATTAGAGTTGGGAAGTTTTGTCGCAAATTCGAAAAGTTTCCCATGAATAAAGTTGTTTTTTTTTGTAAATATTTTCAAAAGGTGTATTTATTTCGACTATTTTAAAATGTTTTTCGTTGTTTTAGGTTTGGTAAAATCCCTACTTATTATTAAAAATGCGAAAGTTACTCTCTGTCTGTCTGTCCGTCTGTCTATCTGTCTGTTACCTTTTCACGTCCAAACGACTGGACCGATTTTAATGAAATTTGGTACAGAGATAGAGCTGAGTTTGAGAAAGAACATAGGCTACTTATTTATAAAACGTGATCCCCACAACAGCTAGTATTAAATAAATGAACTTGGACCGAAACTAGATATTTCTTGATTTCTATCTTGTAACACTATATTATGTACCAAATTGTTTAAATGTTAACCTGTTTTTTTTTGTTACAGGTAAATTCCACACATTAGAAGACTGAAGACTTCTGTAACGTTCAATATTCCTTTTATTTTTTCAACCGACTTCAAAAAGGAGGAGGTTCTTAATTCGGCTGTATGCTGTCTTTTTCAGATATTTTCAAAGATTTCTTTACATACTTAAATGCAAATTGTATTTTTAAATATAAATTGTGTTTAACAAACCTTTTAAATATAAACATAGTTGAAAGTGGCAAATTACCGCGCAGGTCACATGGTACCTATGTGGATAATGCAGCCTGTATTATACTTCTACACAAAACCCAGCAGTCAAAATACAGATGCTTTGCCATCCCTGAGGCTTGTATTACATCTGTGTTAGAAATTACGGAACCATACAAGTGTCAACAATGAACAAGTATGTCGAAATTACGTTCTATACGTTCTATATACACATGGCTGTAGGCGACATGCCTTGAGAACGCGTTTCAGAATGAACCTATTAATCAAAGCTTGATTTCAATCACACCGTTCAATGTGGGAAGCCAAAATATCTGACCACATTCCGCCTAGCCTACATCCTTCTCAATGCTAATTATTATCAAAAATATACTTAAATCCCAATGAGGTACCTAATATAAGTGCCGTTAAACGCTAATGTTCAGCACTATCGTGTTCCGATCAAGTGTATAATATAACACCTTAGGCCTCAGGAGTGGTAAAGCATCTGGATTTTGACCTTGGACTTTGTGTGGTTATCTATAGGCTTTTTTTTATATAGTGGAAGGGGTATACAAGCATGCAGTTCACATTGTTGTTAAGTGATAACTGCAGCCTATAGACACTTACCCGAATACCAAGGTCAAAATGCAGATGCGTTACCACTCCTGAGTGTTATGTTTGATGCCCGGGTTGGGGTCTATCAGAGATAATGCAATAAAATCTTTTATCTCTGGTTTTATTGAGATTTTTCCATTTTCTGGAAGTTTCCCAGTATCTCAGTTTGTTAATGTACCTGGTCATGGCAACAGGTCACTTGTCACATATGCCAAAACGTAACCGGCGAAACATGGGTGTTGGCATATTTATGCTTGATTGCATGAATTTACCCCTTCGGGGATTACAGGCGTGAAGTAACTAACGTTCTACGTACGAATATCCAATATATCACAGTATAACTTTTTAGTTTTTTTTTAATGTGTTGGAAGTGGCAAACAAGCATGCAGCTCACATTGATGTTAAGTGATGACTGCAGCCTATTATAGACACTCACACAAAGACCGAGGTCAAAATGCAGATGCGTTACCACTCCTGAAGCCTAACGTGTTCCGGAATCCGCGTCTGTGCCGGAAATTACAGGGCCGAATAACATTTAAGACCATTCTAGGATTTTCCTAGAAGGGTCTTAAATGTCCAATACTCAAAGGTATAACAGATGAAATGGAAACGTATTTCAAAATGAATCTATTAATCAAAGCTTGCTCTTAATCACTCCATCAAGACTGGGAAGCCAAATATCTGACCACATTCCGCCTAGCCCGCGTCCTTCTCAATGCTAATTGTTGTACAATGTGCCTGAGGATTTGCATTACATTATTATGTTGGCTACACTAGACATGGTAAGACTATCGATCTTATATTTATTTGTTTACCAAGTATAATATAACAACCTCTTTATCAAATATAAATTGAGTATTGAACATAGTTATCTAAGTTATTCACATTGATGTTAAGTGATGACTGCATCCGATAGACAGTCACACAAAGACCAGAGGTCAAAATGCAGATGCGTTACCACTCCTGGGGCCTCAGGTGTTGTGCCTCTGTGTCGGAAATTGCAGGGCCGTACATTACCAACTGACTGGGACACGATAGTGCTGAACAATAGCATTTCGCGGCAAGTATGTTTTTTTTTCCGTTTCCGGTGAAAAATTAAATCCAAACAGTGTAAAAAGTGCTAACAAAGTGTGTCATACGAACTGTTGTCCATAACAAAGTGCTAAATACGTGTTAAGCGAACAATAACAGCAAATTTACTAAATTGCGAGTACAAATCAACCACATATTGTAAACATTCTAACCTGCAAAAATACTGTCAAGTGTCATCTTTTTCAAATAGTACATAGACTTTAGAGTGGAAACAACAGTACAGTCCCATCATAACGAACAGCAAAACAAGAGTTGCCACAGCAAAACCAGTGTTGCCACAGTAAAACCAGTGCTGCCACAGCAAAACCAGTGCTGCCACAGCAAAACCAGTGTTGCCATAACAAAACCAGTGTTGCAACAGCAAAACAAGTGTTGCCACAGCAAAACAAGTGTTGCCACAGCGAAATAAGAGTTGTCATAGTAATACAGAAATACCAAAAATGGAAAAAAGTATGGAAATCCTGTTGGCAAAAATAGACGAAAAGTTTGACCAACAAACAAAACTTATAACAACTTCAGTAACACAAAACGTCACGGCTGCATTAGACGAAAAGCTTAAAGCAATCACCGAAGAAAACGCACAACTCAAAAATAAAGTAATGAAATTAAATGTAGAGATTCCCGTGGGAATGAGTGATTTTCCCACAGTAAAAAGTAACCTAAATGTTGGCCAGGCTTAGTATCTATACACCACAAAAAGTTTCATTCGAATCCGTACAGTATCTTCGCAGATAAGCCTGGACAAAGGGACAAACAGACAGACAAAAAATTTCAAAATTATTGAAAAGTGTTCTAATACTATTTTAACATCGCCCCCAATTGGTTTTTCGTAAATATATACATTGTACAGACACGCGGATTTTACTGTTTTATTATGTATTCGTAAGTCTATCTCATGTAGGTAGCCAAATATCTGACCACATTCCGTCTAGCCCGCGTCCTTCTCAATGCTAATTGTTGTACAATGTGCCCGGGGATTTGCATTATCATAAATGCGTAACCAGTTTACGACCTTACTGATAAAACTAGGATTGGGTAAAATATCGATACTACGTACGTATAACTGAAAGTTATCGATACTCATTTTAAATTATTTAATTTTCGATTAAAGATTTTTATGACAGGACTTCAAACGCGACATATTTTTCAATACACTTGTGTATGGTCTTTGTCCTGTTTGTAGATATTTACCTAATTTATCTGCCGCTAAATGGCAGTATTCATCACTATCGTATGCCGGTTAGATGGTAATGTATGGCCCCGTAATAACTATCAGAGAGACATAATAACTAAGGTCTCAGGGGTGGCCTCTTTGTGTAAGTGTCTGTAGACTGCAGTCATCACTTAACACCAATGTGAAGTACAAGCTTGTTTGCCACCTTCATTACATAAAAAAATATGTAAACAATTTCGGAATAAATATTGCTGTCTCTGTAAATAAAACATACTTCCAAAAGTGTACTTCAGTTTCCCAATAATGCTAATAATTAACAACGAACTGTTTTGAAATATCGTTGTATCTTACATTAACAATTTATAACACAGAGAATATATATAAATATCGATATACTTCGTCCGTTTTCGCGTCCCTAGGACCAACCGATCACGCCTATAACAATGATGGATAGAGGTTACGTGACGGTCCCGATAGTAATGTCGAATGAATGGGTGACATGTCTATAAGATTTGGGTTTCCGCATATATAATGCGTCTTGGCATATTTTAGCAATTGTCATAGATAAAGAATTTAAAAAAATGACATTTGTGTACGTTATTTCATACAATTTGATAAAAAGTTCCCCGGGGAGAGAACCTCGTCTGCGGAGGCCTTAAGAGATACAATTTTATACTCAATAACTACCTCTTTTTTTTATTCACATAATCCCTATTTAGCAGGATATAAAATAACTAATACCTACAGGTCAGAATAATTTAAAAAGATACTGATGTAATTTTAATTCAACATTTCAGATTAAGTATATTATAACGCACATTTTATTATACAAACGCTCTAATGTCCGTATACAATATCGTATCATACAATCGTGAAGTAGCTTTTTATAAGAAAAGTCGTTGCTACAGAAAAAAATTACTTCCGTATGTAGGTATGTGTAATACAAACCTATAAACTTGAGCAAAGCTCTTCAGTGGTTTCTTTATTTTTCAAAAACCAGTTTATTTTTATATAAGATTTTTTATTTAATTTTTAACACTATAAACTTCACGCCTTTTATATTTCCTTGCAGAGGTAGGTAGATATACACTCTAATCATCGGTTGAGCCTCCAACAGGGCACGGTTGTGCGTAATCAGAATCGCCAAGATTAACAAGCGGATTGGTGATAGCTTAATCGCGGGACGCTGCTACCCATCCCATGTTATTACACTTGCTACTGCCTTATTCGAATAGTTTGACATAGTGCGGTAGGCTAATTTAACGAACAGAATAATTTATTTCACTAGTGCGTGGTAGGGTCGTCACGATCCAACGCTTACACACATTAGTTACTATCAAATATAGCTATTTCCAATATCTTCCCAACGTCAATGACTCTCTTTGTCCAACTCAAATTCAAAAAACACATAAAGATAAGCCTCCATATTCGCCACTAACGTATTTGACATGCAAAATCTTACACGTCATAATACTGCAATAAATGTAAAAATAACACCACACGTGGGGTGATGGGGACTACAGTCAAGCGAGCGTGAGTGGCACCTCTGACAGGCCTTTTTACAACACGATTAGGGCTGCCACCGTTTTCTCAAATAAAGTTTGTATTCTTAATTTCGCAGGTTAAAAAGGGTTAAATGGTGAAAAGGAACATTATATATGAATAAAATATACTTTAAGGTATATATTTTATTCAAACATCTTTCATATCTGTATATACCTACTGATAAATTGAAAAAAATCAATCAATATAAATCTCAAGAAGATCAGCATTATATACAACAATGTCTTATTTTAACCTTTTTAAAGAAAATTAAAAGAAAAATTTGACTGGACGTGATTTAAACTTGCACCTTCTAGGTACTTACTTAAACAAGACCAGCCGCTTTACTACTTCATGGTTTCGGTAGACTTTTCTGTTCTTTATTTCTTTTAGTAAAAATAAAATAATAATTAGTTTAAATAATTCCTCAAGTGCGCTAGCAAGTACATTCCAATGTCTTACATATGATTGACATCGTAAAGTTCAAAAAACGAACACTTTATACTAAAGTATAGGTGCCAACCCTAAAATCGATCTTAATCTTGGATATAAAATGTCGGTGGACGAGCAAATAAAATTCATTTGCATCGCGACATCTTCGTGGATGTAATGAATGGTTAAATTTGAAATGCTTGGAGTGCGTCAACGTTTATTTTTCGTTATATAAATGCTGGGGTCATATTGTAGAAATGAGCCCAGTACAACGTTTTTTTTTGCAAATAATTTTAAAAAATTGAATCTATGACAATACTTGCAATGTTGCAATAAATGCAGGCGCTTGTTTTAAAATTTATTTTTATCTGAATTCAAGGAGGAGTTATAGAGCATATTTCTTTTTACAATAAATGTATGTTACGTATTTGTACCTAGGAATTTAAACTCCGACCTAATAATAGTACCTCTTTATTATCTAAATTAGAGAACATTTTTTTTATATTTACCATTCGAAGACTCGCTGATAAGAGTTCCACTGCTGGGGCCCCTTTCCATAAGCACCATTGCGTTACATACTATATCGGCCTAAACATATAGTTAAACGCAATCGTGTTCCCTTTAGATCCAATCATTTTTGTCACAGAAGCAGAACAACTTAAGCCTCAGGGGTAGCAATGCATCTTCCTTTAACCATTTGGTTTTTGAATAGATATAATTTTTTTTTATGTAATAGGCGTGGTAAACAAGCATGCAGTTCACATTGATGTTAAGTGATGACTGCAGCCTATAGACACCCACATGAAGACCAAGGTCAAAATGCAGATGCGTTACCACTCCTGAGGCCTAAGGTGTTATGCCTCTGTGCCGGAAATTACAGGGCCGTAAAGTCCGTAAAGTGCCGTATATCTATAAGCTGCAGTAATCACTTACCACCAATACGAACAGCACAATGGCGGACTAAGGTCATTAGGTCATTAGGGGCTTGGAGCGGCAATTTGTATTTGTAGGCCCAGTATCGGAATGGTTAAAGAACGCACTAGCAAAAAACACTTTGAAACTCTGGTCAAGCGACCAGTGTTGTTCCAAAGGCCCATGGCGGACCATCCCTGTCTCTCCCCTCCCCCTCCCCCTTAGTCCGCCACTGGAACAGCATTTTTTTATGTTATAAGTTGACAGACAAGCAGACGGGCCACGTGATGGAAAGTGGTCGCCTATGAACATTTGCAACACCAGGGGAGTTGCCAACGCGCTGCCAGCCCTGACGGACTCTTTTGGCGCCTTTTTTGAAGAACCCCATATTGTAGCACCGAGGGATCACCTCGGAGGAAAGTTCGTTGCACAATTTACACGTTCTGGGCAGAAACGAACGAGAAAACCGCATTGAGCACTGCCCTGCCAGGTGTCCAGTCGGTGAGGGTGAAACTCTCTTCGGCGGGTAGTACGGTGTAGGAAAAGAGACGGTGGCATCTTGTCGAAAGCTTACTTGTTTCCCACCTTATTCATAAATAACGTAACTTCACGCCTGTAATCCCCGAAGGGGTAGGCAGAGGTAAATGCATGCATTCAATCATACATGCAAACACCCACGACTCGCCGGTTACGTTTTGGCCCATGTAACAGGTGGCGAACCTGTTGCCATCTCCGGGCACATTACCAAACTCCGGGGTACTGGGAAACTTCCAGAAAATGGAAAAATCCCAATAGAAGCAGAGATAAAGGATTTTAAACCGTTATCTCTGATAGTCCCCGACCCGGGAATCGAACCCAGGACCTCCAGCGTAATAGTAGATTATTCATAAATAACCGAGAGCTATAATAATATAAGGCGTTTCAGTACATTAATCATCTAATAATAAAAAGTCGTGCGTAAAATTAACTATGAATCTTCATTATTTTCTTCTATTTACTATCGCTCACTAATTGAATGCTTACAGTGTTCAGGGAGACAGAAAATTAACTCAACAGAACAAAGGCAATGACTACAAGTCGTCTTGCCTTGTTGACTGTGTATGAGTTGTATGACTATTAACCCCAATCACCTTACGCTGTATTCTCCACACCAATACAGTAATGACATTTAAGGAAATTATCCACATCTACTAATATTAAGTTGCTTCGCGTAAACGTATTAAACAATTACATTTTTTTATCTTTATATGGTGTTACTTGAAATTACTTATTTAAAATAAACACTGACTACACTGCAATTATTGCGACAAAATCTTGGTATTTTTATGTGTCATGCGAATATAGCATATAGTTCAGTTTTTTTTTTTAATTTTGATCGCACTATTTAAAGTATGGAGTTTGGCAACACACACAAACACTATGCTGCCAGAATGTTATTTGTTAGATAATTTAAACTCTTTCGTTACTAACTGAGTCAAATTATATATCCACAATTACTTACGTCTTAGGAATCGGCGTGCATGTATGAAAAGAATGATGAAGGTAGACGAGGCACGAGAGGTTTGTCAGAACCGGGATATCTGGCGCTCTACACTCTCTGCCTACCCCGTTAGGGACCTGGCGTGAAGATACATACATACAATTACTTACGGTAAGAAGCCAACGATAGTTTTTTTTTTGGAGAATGCTGTAGATGACAGACACTTTTAGCGGATATATTATGATGTCGGCGGATATCGTGTTGTGTACAAAAGCTTGTCTTGAATTATGTAATTAATGAACGTTGAGACAAAACACGACGGGATATCCTTTCTTCCAATGCATCATTTTCCTAAGCATCAAAGAAATAGCGCTATTTCTGCACTAAGATAATGATAGATACATATTACAACTCAGTGCAAAAAAAATAACTCATCTTCCTGTCACGAACACTGTGTGTACATGCCTTTATATGTAATTTCACAAATTAGAAATAGTGACGCGCCAAGGCTATTCAAAAAATTTTCAAAGTTCACCAGTAACTGGTGCCAAAGATGCAAGTCTGTCAACTTATCAGATCGCCGAGAAAAAGCTGACGCTTAATTGAAAGCGGTGTCATTTAGAATAGGGTATTTTAATAATACCAGCAAAAACAACTTTAAACTCTCGCAAAGAAAGAAACTTACCCAAAATCCTATGATTATTCCTAAAATTACGTAACTTCGTAACTTCACGCCTGTAATCCCCGAAGGGGTAGGCAGAGGTAAATGCATGCATTCAAGCATACATGCAAACGCCCACGATTCGCCGGTTACGTTTTGGCCCATGTAACAGGTGGCGAGCCTGTTGACATCTCCGGGCACATTACCAAACTTTGAGGTACTGGGAAATTTCCAGAAAATGGAAAAATCCCAATAGAACCAGAGATAAAGGCTTTTTCACCATTATCTCTGATAACCTCCTACCCGGGAATCGAACCCAGGACCTCAGCGTAGTAGTAGTGGCCTGCTACCACTAGGCTACCGAGGCTGCAGTCCTAAAATTATTTTGATATTATCTTTCTTTTCCTGTCAATAATATAAAACAGTGCTCAATAAATATTGCACATTGAGCGTAAGAAGGAGACTTCGGCTTATTTCGGGCCTGCAGAGCGTTATCTCTTTCGCACCGTATCTATTAGTCGTTTATCGACGTTTTTGATCAAGTTTTGACCAATACCGGACTGTCAGTGCTTACGTAGGCAGTGTGCAACAGAGATAACGCTTTACGAAGTCGAAACTAGCCGATCGTCTGCTTCGCAGGCTTGATGTGCAATATTAATAATAATTGTTGAGTACTGTACATAGGCGTTATTTTATAGTGTGTTATATTGTTTCTGATATATGATAATGTAACAGTCATAATCTGTTGCCTTCATCAAATCTTTACTTCATTCAAATCTATTTTAATATTACATTTATATTCATTGTAACGTGATAAATGAAGACTTTATAAGTTCATACTGTCTTAACATCATTAAAATCCCTATATAAACTTTAAAACAAAACTGTTTTTATAGATTTCATTCGCATTTACTATACTTGACGATGAGTATTGTCTAATTTCAATGAGTGTAGCATGCAAAAAAGACAAATTAATTACGATTAACGGAAATATTTTTAACCGATGAAATTAAAAAAAAACAAAACATTTGTTGAAGAAATAAACACCAAATAGAAATAAGGATCTTCTATTTTTAGAAACATAATATATATAATTCTTACACAGACTTTATAAAATTTGCAACTAGTGGAATTCCACTGACGAAGATGAATGTAAATTACCATAATGGCTGACGTTTCTTTTGAATAATATGTTTTGTTTTTTTTAACATAACATCAAATACAAGTCGTTCTTTTGTTGTAAATGTCTAAATAGTGCTTTAAGCATATTATTATTTGTATATTTTACTTTTGCTATTAATAGTAATCTGTTGTAGAAATTAAAGGTGTTATAAAAGTACGGGTAAGAAGGAATAAGTGTATTTATACTGGTGGAGCTCCAGTGTCGGAGGTCGCAGGCGCAGAGTTTTTGACACTAAATGGACACTAGATGGTATTAATTTTATAGCCCCTATATAACTATCACAGATGTAAATCAACGTAGGCGTCAATGGTGGTAATGCATCTGCATTTTGCGCATGATTTTTTTGTAGATGTCTATAGAGTGCAATATCCACTTACCATGCATGTTAACTGAATGCTTGTTTGCCACAATTATTACGTAAAAAAAAAATTGTTGTGTCACGCTGTAGGTACAAAATGTACATTTTAGCTTATGACAGTCTTACCGCTTTATTTGGATTCTATAAAATCAGTAATATAGTAGTCAGAGCCATTATTAATTGATTATTCAAATAAGATGGAGATATAATTTAATTTAACAGTCCATTTCTATAAATTGGGCAACTTAGTCCAGTTGTTCTCGAGTTTTTGTGAGACTAACAAACGTCATTTAATTTTTGTACGAGTATATACATAGTTATAAATTATTCTTATAAAAGCACGTGTAAATTTCACATTATTTACCTACTTATAATATACCTAATGTTTTATTATGGTAAGGTGAAAGATATTACTTATAAAAATGTATATATCACTTATAAAAATCCCCACTCCAAACAAGAATCCGATCATAAATACTTTCTTATTTCACAGCATTAATTATGTATGCAATAAAGACAAATTTATTAAAATATCTACTCATATATAAAATGTCGACACATCGCCATTAATTGATTTAAAGGTATGGATTCCAATTATCATTATTTTAAATCAATAATTAAATTAAATCTAACGATAAATATTTAATTCGGTAACTGTACGTCCAGATGTTCATGGCTTGTTGACATGGAGCGACACGGGTCACCGGCCTCGGCGGACCGGGGGGGAGTAGCCATATGCAGGCTTTCCCCTCTGTCAAAGTACTAGCCCAATTGGGCCTATGCCTGTCGCTTAGAAGTTTAAATGTGTGCGTGAAATTGTATATGTATTTTGTTAAAGTCAAGGTGTGAGTTCCGTAGTAATAGACGATTTGTGATTTGTAGGGTGTGTACGTGCCACACGCATTTCCCCTGAAAAAAATGACAGACTGTTTTGCGTCGCTAATAAACGCTATGGCTACTCCTCTACAGTCCGCCGCGGCGACCGGTGGCCCGTGTTGCTCTTCTTGATTATGTAAATGTATGATAAAACACACTTCGAAGAAACTTATCTGCGGTGCATTGCTACGATTAATGCGACATTTTGCTTATTGTGGTAAATTTATATCTTTTTAATCATGTTAATCTATACTTATAATAAAACTGTAGAGGTGTGAATTCTGAACATTAAAAATATTATAAAAATAAATACCAGGGGATGTTACTAGATCGATACCGAACACAAATATGTGATTAGAATTTTTTTTGTCTGTCTGTCTGTTTGTTCAAGCATCACACAAAATCTACTGGTCCGATTACGATGAAACTTGATATAATTATACTTTAACCTTTGGCGCACAACAATGGGTACTTTTTATCCCGGAAAAATGTCTGTTTGTCTGTGTGTTTGTGCAGGCTAATTTCAGAAATGGCTTATCCGATTTGCCGTTTTCCAATTTAGTGTGTTTCGTGTCAATCAGTTCAGAAATAAAAAAGTTATGACAATTTAAAGAATCATATCGAATATTTTTAACTATTCTGTATCTATCTTCTATCTTTTAAGGGGGTTCGTACCTAAAAGGTAAAAACGGACCCTACGGATTACTAATTCCCCGCTGTCTGTCTGTCTGTCTTACCGTCCATCCGTCTGTCTGTCACCAGGCTGTACCTATCTCATAAATAGTGATAGCTAGAAAGCTAACATTTTCAGAAATTATATATTTCTGTTACCGCTATAAGGACAAAATTAATTACTAAAAAAACGAAAATGAATATATTAAGGGATCCAAGGGGGCATCTTCGGGAAAGGATTTGTCCAGCGGAGAGGGATGGACGTCTTTCGGATGAAATTATGATGACGAAGATGGTGGTGGTGGTGTAGGTGGCATTAGTGGGTAAAAATACACAACGTTCATATAAAATTTTTCCCGATTTCCGACGCTGAGCGTCCCGACGCCCAGGGTCCCGACGCCCAGCGTCCCGACGCCCAGCGTCCCGACGCCCAGCGTCCCGACGCCCAGCGTCCCGACGCCCAGCGTCCCGACGCCCAGCGTCCCGACGCCCAGCGTCCCGACGCCCAGCGTCCCGACGCCCAGCGTCCCGACGCCCAGCGTCCCGACGCCCAGCGTCCCGACGCCCAGCGTCCCGACGCCCAGCGTCCCGACGCCCAGCGTCCCGACGCCCAGCGTCCCGACGCCCAGCGTCCCGACGCCCAGCGTCCCGACGCCCAGCGTCCCGACGCCCAGGGTCCCGACGCCCAGCGTCCCGACAACCAGCGTCCCGACAACCAGCGTCCCGACGCTCAGCGTCCCAACGTCGAGCGTCTCGACGCCCAGCATCCCGACGCCAAGCTTCCCGACGTCGAGCGTTCCGACGTCAAGCGTCCCGACGCCCAGCGTCCCGACGCCCAGCGTCCCGACGCCCAGCGTCCCCACGCATAGCGTCCCGACGCTCAGCGTCTCAACGCCGAGAGTCCCGACGCCGAGAGTCCCGACGCCAAGCGTCTCGACGCCCAGCGTCCCGACGCCCAGCGTCCCGACGCCCAGCGTCCCGACGCCCAGCGTCCCGACGCCCAGCGTCCCGACGTCGAGTGTCCCGACACCCAGCGTCTCAACGCCGAGCGTCCCGACGCCAAGCGTCCCGACGCCGAGCGTGCGTCCCAACGCCGAGCGTCCCGACGCCGAACGTCCTGACGACGAGGGCCCCGACGTCGAACGTCCCGACGCCGAGCGTCCCGACGCCCAGCGTCCCGACGCCCAGCGTCCCGACGCCCAGCGTCCCGACGCCCAGCGTCCCGACGCCCAGCGTCCCGACGCCCAGCGTCCCGACGTCGAGTGTCCCGACACCCAGCGTCTCAACGCCGAGCGTCCCGACGCCAAGCGTCCCGACGCCGAGCGTGCGTCCCAACGCCGAGCGTCCCGACGCCGAGCGTCCTGACGACGAGCGCCCCGACGTCGAGCGTCCCGACGCCCAGCGTCCCGACGCCCAGCGTCCCGACGTCGAGTGTCCCGACACCCAGCGTCTCAACGCCGAGCGTCCCGACGCCAAGTGTCCCGACGCCGAGCGTGCGTCCCAACGCCGAGCGTCCCGACGCCGAGCGTCCTGACGACGAGCGCCCCGACGTCGAGCGTCCCGACGCCCAGCGTCCCGACGCCCAGCGTCCCGACGCCCAGCGTCCCGACGCCCAGCGTCCTGACGCCCAGCGTCCCGACGCCCAGCGTCCCGACGCCCAGCGTCCCGACGTCGAGTGTCCCGACACCCAGCGTCTCAACGCCGAGCGTCCCGACGCCAAGCGTCACGACGCCGAGCGTGCGTCCCAACGCCGAGCGTCCCGATGCCGAGCGTCCTGACGACGAGCGCCCCGACGCCGAGCGTCCCGACGTCGAGCGTCCCGACGTCGAGCGTCCCGATGCCCAGCGTCCCGACGTCGAGCGTCTCGACGCCCAGTGTTCTGACGCCCAGCGTTCCGAAGCTGATCCAAATGATCCAATATTAACCAAAAGTTCAAAAATGCTGCCCAAAGCCACTATTCCACGCGAACGAAGTTGCGGGCACAGGTAGTGGCAAATAAGCGTACAGTTCACATTGGTGGCAAGTATCTATAGCCTATAAAAGTGTACATTAAAATGCAAGGTCTCTATAACGTTTTGCTACTAATGAAGTTATGCCTCCATTCCAGAAATTACGGGTTCTTACCGGTCGTCAAATTGTTTGCTTGAGAGGTTTTTTCATCAATACTACGTAACTTCAAGCCTGTTTTCGCCGAAGGGGTAGGCGGAGGTAAATGCATACATTCAAGCATACATGCAAACACCCACAACTCGCACATTACTAAAACTACTAATATTTTAAGTGCGTTCATTCGAAACAATGTATAATTGTTACTCACAGAAAAAAGGCAGTTACATAGCTTACAAAACTGAATAAAAATTTGTATTATTTGTGAAATTAGTGGACGTTATATTTATTTTTTATATATTCCGGTGACTAATACATTAACAGCATTCTTTGATCTTTTCGTATTAACGCAATTTGGATCGCTATTAGCTTTGTCTCATTTCTTCTTATTTTTATCAATTGGCTTTCATCGACTTGAAGGGTGATTCTGGCAGAATCTAGTGCTTGAAAGAGGCACCGTTAGTCAGCGTTTGACTTTAACCTAACAGGACAATCACAATTTGTTGGAGATTAGGATAAACATCACAGGTTTATTAAGGTACGATTCCGAACTCCGCCGCACGCAACAGTTCTGACGCAGCATATTCTGCATATTTCTCTATTTTCTACTGCAATGCTGCAAATTTTTTCATTCAAATCTTCTCGAGTAGGTGGTAAAATTGTCATAATAGGCTACAGAAAATCGTTTCGCATTGCCCAACCCCATACCTGGGGTTCCAAATCATGCATCATGATTTATCGATAGTTCATCAACTATATATGACGCGTTTTCGATCGGAGGCACCGGTTGACCTGAAGTGATCCTCTATATCGAAAACGTTTCACCGAATAAAAAAGAATCTATGCAAAATTTGTAGAGAATTTTGTATTCTACAATATTGATAATCAATACGAATAGCAAAAAACCCATAGGAAATGAGATATTTATAATAAAAGCGCAAAAAACGGATATTTATAGTATAAGGTTTATATGTCCTAGTATAAGGTTTATTACGTTTATTACTATTAAGGTTCATTACTTGTAGTATTGTTATTACCTATATCTTTTTATGTCATCATCTGTATTTTTTGATTTTGGTAAATAAAAATGTTTTATTATTATTTATTATTATATTTCACTCATTTATTAATAATCCATATTAATTATTTTTTTACATATATAAGTAACTTAATTAAATATAACAAAAAATAATATTAACAAAGCACAAATATATATAAAAAAATAAAAAATAGTGTGCCACCGGCAGCGGGAACAGGGTCCAAGCCGTCGATGATTAGGGTCACAGAGACAGGAACCTCCTCACTATACGTGCCGTGCCGAGGAGTACCGCCTTCTGCATCAGACCCTTGACCCAACTTCCTAGTTTGAGCCTCTTGAGGTGTTGGTCGAGGCTCTTTGCTATTATTTATTATTATTATTATTATTTGTGACCTTTGACTTTGAAATTTAATAGTTGCGTACACCGTACCATATTTAGGTTTTGAGACAACTTTTAGGGTGACAATATACAAATATTTACAGACTTACAGCTGGGCAACTCGAATTCCGAGATACCCATACCTAATTTAAGCTTTAATTACTGGACTATGCTGTCGCGACATTATCGATCTCGGAATGTAATCTCACATAAACTTATAGATAATATGCAGAGCAGTAGTGCTGCGGCAACACTGCTGCGTGCAGCGGAGTTCGGAATCGTACCTTTCGTGTAATACGCACTGTCATATAAGACATATGAAATAAAGTATTTGTTTACAATCCCTACATTGAATCGCAATAATCACGTACGTCAAATAACAAGCCAAACCTTGTCACGAGAAAAAGTTGTATCGTTATTATGTATCCTTTCAACACAAAAGTATCACACATCATACTCATATCCTACATATTATGTTACATTATAACAAGTTCTATAGATAATGTGATTGCATATAATTAATAATGCCGTTAAGTTGACAACCTCACACCTATCACTTAATTATTGCCAACAGCTTGGCAATAGTTCCCATATTATTAAGTTTTATACCCCTATATAAACGTGATATTGAATATAATAAATTACGCACGTCTATTTATTATTATATGTCCACTCATTGTCGAAATTTAAATAATCAATCAGGAAACTGACAAAACACCACGCGATATGTCAGAAGTACAAAAATTCCAGAATGAAAATCAATTTGCCGTTAATGCGACCGGCTCAGCTAGGGTTGTCGACCATAGCAGGCTTAAAAATAATGTTAATAAGGGCTACTTTATTTTGACATCTGTTGACTGCTAAGGCAAGTAAAGTAGGTATACAGAATTAATGTTTTCATCATCATTTGTATCTAAAGCGTAACTTAAAACGGAGTGTTGTGCTATTTGCAGGCACTACATTTCAGATTAAAACTAAAATCAATGTTTTCGCATTTTCTTCACGGTATATCAATAATTTGTAAAGATCTTTAATACGTGTATATATTAAAAAGACGGTTGTTGGACAAAAATGTAGTTTATTTTACTCACTAATCATTGAATTATTCTATTGGTATAAACATTTTTAAGACCTGTCTTGTATTTTTGCGCAAAAATGCAATTTCTTTCACTTTATACCATAAAACAGAAATCTACGTGCAGTAAGCATAAGGTAGGTAGATTAAGTATGACTTTTCTTAAAAACTCTTACTTTTGCTCCGACAAAATATACTTTTTTCAGTATAGTTTTACCGAAAAAAGTAGATTGTTATAAATAGATTAATGTAATATAGATAGTGATACATAAATAGATTGTCATACTGAAAAAAAGAGCGAAAAGAAGAGTTTAGCAGCAGTTGTGGCAGCCCTACGCTCCGCACTACCTGTGTTTTTTTGTCAAAGGCCTGATAAGTCGGGTCGGGGCAGTGCGCGGGCGCTCCTCGCTACGATCGCGCGTTCTTCAAGCGCACCTCGCCGCTTGAACTCACCTGAACCCGACTGACCGTGTGACGCCATAACCATGTGAATAAACTAACTATAACTTCTAGTGTTGTTTCAATATTTACAACTTAACTACAGTTTAAACTGAAGTTAATCCAGCGACTAAGGACGTTCTTATTTTCAGTGTATAAACAGTTTACAGTGATTTTTCGGATTTTTTTTGACGGGTTAAGTGTTGTTAACGTTCACGGATTTTACAATTGATGTTAATATATTAATGTAATGTACCTCAAAATGTATATTAAGTCCGAGAGATTCTATCAGCAGCCGGACCAGGGTCTGAAGGACGAGGACAGGTGTTTCTCGGACTACGATGAGGAATTGGATGACCGTGAGTGTTATTTTTTAAATGCCATTAGGCTTTAGTTTTAGTACTATTATTAAACTGAATTACTAGTGTACAGTATTTATTAATTTACTATTATTGTACTATAAAAGGTTATGTTAAAATATTTTACTACATTTTTTTTATAGATAAAATATTTCTCTTCTGTAATCAGCTCCAGTATTTTATTACCTTATCTGCGCCGAGTGTCAAGTAATTCGAGATTGATATGTTATTTGATAGCAAAAAATACTTGTCTCAAGTTGATTAATCTGACGATGACAGTAAGTATACAGAAGCACATTTTATTTACAATGATATGATTGATAATAATTTTAACGATTGTTAGTATTCCTGTACCAATTTGCTGTATTATTAAGTGATCTGTCAATGGTGATGGAATAATAATATAATATTATTGCTAACAAGTTGATTTTATTTGTATTTAACTGTCAATCATGCCATTTATACTTGCGACCAATCATTATAAGTAAACTTTTTTGGATGTTATTGCAGGATAAATTCAATGTCAAACATATTTACCTCCAAAAATACATTTGAAACGTTCTATGCATCTTTATATTCATCTTTATATAATAAAGTTATTTAAAAGTTAATGCTAACTACTAACTATTAAGGTAGTTTTAAGTAAAAATCGTAGCTACGTATAAATGAGAATTGCGAATGCGACGCCCGTTGATATCTTTTGTATGACAATTAACCATCCCGTCGCGCGGCGGTTTTAACTATCCTAATAATATTTTACTAGCTGCTTAGATGAACTTCGTATCACCTTAACGGTATATAAAAAAGATGGGCTTTAATCTTTTTTGTATACCGCTAAGGTTCTTAAAAAGTAAAATTTTTTTTTTTGCAATTAAAAAATTATGTGAGTTAAAATTGAGATGTAAGCTATCCTCACAAACACAAACTCAACATTTCAAGTTGGATGAAACAGCATACGATGTGCACAGTTTGATTAATATTTTTTTTTCGGTTTATTAGTTCAGGAGTCTATCGCGGACAAACAACGTAACGCGTCATTTATATTATATAAAGATTTTGATAGATTTTTTATGGTGATAATTTTACAACTTTAATAACTTATGTGTTTGTTTCATATTATTTCGCATTAACACATGCTTGTGAAATATATTTTATTTTTAAAGAAAAATGGAAAGAAAAATTTGATTTCAGGCGAGACTCGATCTCGCGGCCTACTGGGTATCTAGTCCAGCCGCTCTTCCAATTGAGCTACTGAAGTCCTTCAGGACTTCAGTAGGCCGCGAGATCGAGTCTCGCCTGAAATCAAATTTTTCTTTCCATTTTTCTTTAAAAATAAAATAACTTATGTGTTATTCAAATAATTAAATACCGTCCGTCTATGGTACTGGTAAAAGTTCAGTTGCAGAACTTTAAGTATCACTGCATTATCATATGTAACTGCCGCTAAACAATGTTCTGGTTAGGTGGTAATGTACGGCTGTATCATAACTGGCAGAGAGGCAAAAGAACTTAGGCCTTAAGTGAGACAACATCTGCACATAGTTTTTATGTAGATGGCTGCGGTTTTTACTTACCATCTAGGCAAACAAGCATGCAGTTAACATTGTAATACAGGCTTGTTCACCACCAGGCTTGACCACGTTCGTTATAAAATAAATTTTAAATATATTTTATTTAACGAAAAATTAAAAAAAAAATTGACTTCAGGCGAGACTCGAACTCGCGGCCTACTGGGAATCTAGTCCAGCCGCCGCAATAGATGGCGCTGCTGCTACCATAAAGCAATGCAATAAATGTGAAGGAAAGATTTGACAAATCGGGCAGGACTTCAGTAGCTCAATTGGAAGAGCGGCTGGACTAGATTCCCAGTAGGCCGCGAGTTCGAGTCTCGCCTGAAGTCAAATTTTTCTTTTCATTTTTCGTTAAATAAAATATATTTTACAAGCATGTGTTAATGCGAAATAATATAAAAACAATTAAATTATAAATGTTTTCAAAAGGAACCAAAATTGAAAAAAAAAATGTATGTTTACTTCATTATTATGAAACTCAAATGCTTATATACTGCCTCAGTTAGCATATCTATTACTAATATTATAAAGAGATAAAGCTTGTAACATTGATTGATTGTTTGTTTGTTTGTTTGTTTGTAAGGGCTAATCTTCGGAAATTCTGAACCGATCATGAAAATTAAATCACAATCAGAAAGTTACACTATTCAGTAGTGCTATAAACTATATATTATTATGGTATGTATGTATCTTCACGCAATAAAAGCTTTCTTCTAAGCACGTCTCAGTTCTCAATTTGGACATTAGAATTTAGAATTTTTAATCATAATCATAAACAAGAAGTTTAATTCCCTTAATTTCAGTAAAAAATTGAGATTAATTGTACTGCAATGTACACTATAAATTATAATATAAACAAGTGTATGCTCCATATATTCAGCATAAAAAATGAACTACTTTTCTTTTACTACTAAACATAATAATTAATATAAAAAGCCGTAAAAACTATACATTTGCATCTGACTTTCATCACTCTACTTTCTTTATTGTAACGGATTTATTTTACAATGTAATTTATAACAACCTCACACCTTTATTTGCCTGAAAGCGTAGGCAGGGATTAGTTGATTTAAATTTTCGATAACGAACCTATTAATCGAGCATTTTCCAAATCCAAATGTAAGGGAAAGGATACCACGGTATTCGTTATTTCAGGGTTATATCCTGGCATTATATATGGGGTAATAACCTGATAACTGCTTGACTCGCGCATCAAATCTGACACCGCTGGCTTAAGACCTAAAAATAATTACGTAGCAATTTTTTTCCTCCACCAATCCGCATTGGAGCAGCGTGGTGGAGAGTAAGCTCCAGGCCTCCCCCCAAAAAGGGGAGAGACTCGTGCCCAGCAGTGGGACGTATAATGGGTTGCCATTATTATTATTATTATTAACCCCTATGACGACCCAGTTGGTCCCGCGGTGTGAGTTGACCGTTTGATTCGAAGGGTTGCGGGTTCGATCCCCGCACCGGGGCAAATATTTGAATGGCCTACAGATATTTGTTTCGGGTCTGGGTGTTTGTGTATGTGTTGTTTGTATATAACGGCACCCACGACACAACCCCCCCATACCTACTGTGGGGCTGTGAGTGTATGCGTATTTTATTTTTATTTATTTTTGTAAACTACTAACACAATAACAATCACTTGTTACTGTGTTAGTAGTGACTAGTTTTTTTTGTATGTAATGGAAGTGGCAAGCAAGCTTGCAGTTCACATTGATGTTAAGTGACGACTGCAGCCTATAGACCCATACAAAGACCAAGGTCAAAATGCAGATCCGTTACCACTCCTGAGCCCTAAGGTGTTATGCCTCTGTGCCGAAAATTACAGGGCCGTACATTACCACCTGACCGGAACACGGTAGTGCTGAACACTACCATTTAGCGGCAAGTATATTAGGTAATGCGGTGGTGTCTACGCCCGCGAGCTCCGTCACTAGAGCTCTACCACGAGTAGTAATAGTAAAATAGTAGTTTATTGATAACATTTACATGTTAAAAATTCCAAAATAACGTTAACTGGATAGGCAGGAAGCATGAAGAACCTAATAAAACACACCTCTCGCGCCTTTTCTACCTTGAGCCTTAACGGACTTCGCAAGAAGATACAGATTTTTTAAAAATGTATTTAACGTATTTGAAATTTACAATTAACATATATGATATGTTAGCACTAAAAAATTCAATGAGATTTGTATTAAGTGCTAAGGTCTACATCATGAAACAAAATATATTTTTTTACGCTTACACTCACAGCCCCACAGTAGGTATAAACCTGTGTCGTGGGTGCCGTTGTACACATACAACACATACACAAACACCCAGACCCGAAACAAATATCTGTATTCCATACAAATATTTGTCACGGTGCGGGGATCGAACCCGCGACCCTTCGCATCAAACGGTCATCTCACACCGCTGGACTAACCGGGTCATCAAATTATAGAATATTATCATCAACATTTAGATCTAGTTAAAGTAAGTACATTTTATAACGTTAAATTTCAGTTGTAATGCTGTTTGGTTCAGAAAAGTTCTCGTTGGTCCTTCGAAACATCCTTTCACTCGACCTTCCGTTCGTATGAAGCCTTAATGTTATCCCTTGGTGTTAGGTTTCTAGGAACTCAAGAGAATGAAGGGTGTTTGGGGTGAAGGTTTTTTTTTGTTTATTTTTACCTGTTTTGTTGTTAATATAAAGAAAAGTGGTTTATTGTGTGTGATTGATTGTCTTATTGAGTATTTATAATTTTCATACCTAGTATATTTTCAGTACGTCTGTAAGCAATCGTCTGTATATTCACAATCAATGAAATTTATTTACACAATAAATTCTTCTAGTTTTTTAAATTGTTAAATTTTATAACTAAACAATGTTTATACATAGCTCGATACTATAAGGTGCCTTGATAAAAATATTTTATTATTTATTCTGGTAATGCTTTTTTAAAATATTAATCTGCAATACCTATTTAGTGCATTTGTAAAACAATTTCAATATAAAAAAACCTATTAATGGCTGGTTTCCTTAAATCAAGATATAAGATACTAATTCCCACACTTAAAGTTTTGACACTAAATAACTGATTATTTAGTATGTTGTAAGTTTTAATACAATTAAATAGATATACTTTATTTTAATCTTTAGTTTATATCTCGATTAAGCAACACGACTAAGTTAATTATGTATTAAATAAGTTAAGAAATAATTTTTAACTTATAGCATTTTTATTATATGCATAATTACTTTAAATTAAACGCAAACCAATTAATTCAGTATTCGGTGATTTCGGTCGGTTCGGTTTAAAAAAATTCTATAGTTCAACAATAGAGTATTCCGTATATTCAACTAATAAAAAAACAATAATTTTTAAGACAGTTTTCGTCCCAATGCCACAATTAAGTCTTTTACGGCCTCAAGTTAACACCAAACGTGCAATGGTTAAAAAAATCGTCTTTGTCTTCTATTCTTTTTGTCTTTGTCTCACTTTCACATTTTTTCACCTCAAACCCAGGTAACCTTGCACCTCAACAATAACCCTTCAGGCAAACAGATTTACAAAGAAATACCTGCTTCGAGCAATTATTCAGAAATGTTCGGACACATCAAACGTTGGAATAGGTTGGGGTCGGAGATTAGCGAATGAACAACACATCTTCTGGGTAATTATTTGAGGCGATTTTAAATCTCGGATTATTTAGACAGGAATGCACTTAATGCTCAGAAAATATTGTTTATACATTAGTATACGATGCATTTAAGTAGCTAATTCTGGTGTTGAATGGTTGCTATCGATAGATAGTAGTCATTAAACCTTGTCGGAGGCCTTATGGGCGGTTTGAAAATATCCGACAACGGGTTGGCCACTAACCCTTATCTCCACCAACCCGCATTGGAGCAGCGTGGTGGAGTAAGCTACATGCCTCCCCGCAAGAAGGGGAGAGACTCGTGCCCAGCAGTAGGACGTGTAAAGGATTGCCATTATTTTATGTGGTGGTAAAGCTCCGGTGACAAAGCTCAAGGACGCATTTGTCAACATTTAGCAGCAAGCAAACGCTACCATTTACCAAGAAGTAGCTACGTAATACATTTATTCCGATTAGGTGGTAATAATAATATATAATAATGGCAACCCATTATACGTCCCACTGCTGGGCACGAGTCTCTCCCCTTTTTGGGGGGGAGGCCTGGAGCTTACTCCACCACGCTGCTCCAATGCGGATTGGTGGAGGTGGGTAGGTTAGTGGCCAACCCGCTGTCGGATGTTTTCAAACCGCCCATAAGGCCTCCGACAAGGTTTAACGACTGCTATCTATCGATAGCAACCGGGACCGACGCCTTAACGTGCCCTCCGAAGCACGGAAACGCGCATTTAATTTGCCACTAGCGGTCACCCATCACACTACCCGACCGCGCCCGTAGTGCTTAACCGAGCAGATCGCTTACGATCTACACCAGCCGCTGGGCCATGCGCGCTTCAGGTGGTAATACACGGCCCATAATATCCGGGGCAATTATACCGCATAAGAGAGGTTGGCCTCAGGAATGGCAATACATCTGCATTGGAATTTGTTTGTTTAATGTAGATGTTTATAGACTACTATTCACGTACCATAAATGTGAATGCTAATTCGCTGTTTTATGACATAATAAGTATTTTAACTGCGAGCGTTATCAGTCGAAACAAATAAAGATGGTGGTAAATAAATACAGTTTTAGGATCCAATAGATAATATTTTTTAAAATAAATACCCCCTTATTCATAAACGTATTTTAGCTAAAGTGTTGCTGATCTCTCCTTTGTCTCTTTCTATCCTGCACATTTGACAATGCAACTGACAAAGACAAAGCATTCTATAGCTAAAACGTATCTAATGTATGTTTATGAATAAGGGGGCAAGTGTATATTTTTTTGGTTCACAAAAACCTAGATAAAAGAAATCTGAAATAAACCTATTCTTGAGGATTTATCTCGCATTTAATGAGTGTAACTTGCGTTAACCTGAGGAAACATTTAGATTAGAAATCTATTTAAAGAAGTCTAATACATATTATAAAAAAAAACTGCTTAAAACTACACGTCATGTACTTTAACTAACGCTTTAAATTTTGATAATAGTAATTAACTAACTCCAAAATAGCTTGATTGAAATAAAACTATTTTTACGGATTTATCTCGCGTATATTAAACTAAAATGATTTTTAAAATCCTAAAAACATATCATCCAAAATAGCTTGTTCATATCGTCCAATGTAGGGACTCGCTGGCGTAGGCAACACCGCATTACCAAATCTATGTCGTCAAATGGTACTGGTGGTAGAGCTCCAGTGACGGAGCTCGCGGGCGTAGGCACTTGCCGCTAAATGGTAGTGTTCAGCACTATCGTGTTCCGGTCAGGTGGTAATGTACGGCCCTGTAATTTCCGGGACAGAGGCATAACACCTTAGGCCTCAGGAGTGGTAACGCATCTGCATTTTGACCTTGGTCGTTGTGTGGGTGTCTATAGGCTGCAGTCATCACTTAACATCAATGTGAACTGAATACTTGTTTACCACTTCCGTTTCATAAAAAAATGTAGTGTTCGGTACTATCGTGTTCCGGTTAAATGGCTAAGTACTCTCAGGGGTGGTCTCATCTGCACAAAAATCAAAGGTCAAAATGCAGATGCGTTGCCGTCCCTGAGACCTTAGTTGTTATGTCTCTGTGATAGTTATTACGGGACCGTAAATATTTTGGATTTGGAAAAACCATTTTTCTCTCTCTTTCCTTGACGTATGTCGTATGTATTATATAACGACGATATACTATTCACGTAAAATAAGCTATAGACAATCTTCTCACACTATCAATTAAATAGAGATATCATAAAGTTGTTGCGCGGACTTAAAAGCCAGCCAAAAAAACGCCACGATCGCCCGATTAATTCTTCAAAGAACATGTAGCAAATTGTTTAGTTGATTATGAATTTAATTTGAATTGGTTTTCAAACGAACTGGAAGATACTACATCAAGTACATCGCTGTCGTAACTGGCAACACTTTTACTTACGCCCCAATATCTTTTTATTTGTTCAACAATGTTGCCAATTTATGTTATAACACTTAATTAGCGAATGCAATCATATCCTCTTATTATAAATTAAATTGCATTTACGTAATAAAATCATGTACAAGCAACGTAATGAGCTTATTTGAGACGATTCGTTGAACTTTTTAAAAAGGCAGCCTTCCCGTGTACAATTACCACGTTAAAAAATAATAATTTTTGGTGCATGTCTCAACATGTACCGACAAACTTTCAAATGTAACGCGTAAAAATGATCCTTAATTCACCCGAATAGGAGCCTGTGTAATAACCATCGAAATAGAAATATTGCCATTCCAAGAAACCGAAGAAAGGACAGAGTGTACCTGACCAGGATTACAGGTACCTGACCTGTAGTTTTTCTGGCATTTTTTAAATGGCCAGGAAATCGCGACAATGCGGGCAACGGTCGGACTGTAAAATGGGATAAACAGGGGTCTCTGTGTTGAAGTGCACGAATGCTTACAATGTGCGAGCCTTATTGTTGGGTTGCCATAGAAATTGTTAAATTGAAATGTCAGGGGAATATACAGGATGGTGAGTCAGATATTACTTTGAACTGGCAAATAGCTGGTACGTTAGGCTTGAAAATTATGACGTGTTTGGATGTTTGGACTTGTATTATATAAATAATAAGAAAAGACGTCGTTCTGTGTCTATACATTGTTCGCCTCAAAACGTATCGCTAAGAAAAAATACTTCTAGTATTTGCTATCACTCGTAGATTCCCGAAGAATATTTGAACTGCAGCAGGCACCTCATGGAAAAGTATAATAATAACGTTTTCGTAGGTTTTCGCGAGCTTTATACATTGTAGAAATTAAACTTGAGGATTTTCTCGCGTATACAACACGGTGACATGACCACGGTAGCTGGAAAGCGACCGAAAGTCGGGTGTAAGAAGTTTGGGAGTGTTGTATACGCGAGAAAATCCGCAAGTTTAATTTCTACAAAGTATAATAATGAAAAACAAATCTGATTTTGAGTTTATAATCAAGCAATAAATATTATAACTGTCGCGATTTTGAACACGCTTAGTACCGACAAAATGCTGCTTAAATAACGCATAAGGTTATAACTTTGATGATGCATAATACTTTGAAAGTTTGAAATAATATTTAACACCATATTACAAACGGAACTTAATTCATTATTCCATGAATATCTATAGATGGAATTGATTTAAGTATGATGTCCAAATTGTCCAACATCAAAAATTTGGTTTTTACTTATAAAACTACACAGGGGTCTGCAGAACATTTTTTTCTGAAAGTCGATCGTTTGGAAGATAGACACTTCCAAAATGGTATAATATGTGTCTACCCTCACTAACTTTTAAAGCAAGAGAGTGAAGAATCTAAAAAACGTATAATGTAGCTTTTAATGAAAACTTTCAACGAAATTTAAAGTGAACGAGATATTCTTAATAGTTTTTATAAGTTACATTTTCAAACATTACAAATAAGTTCTGTATAAATATTTCTTACTACTACTTAGCCGCTTTCTATTTCTGACAATCGGTACCTATTTCATCTTTGAAAACTGTAGTTTTCTAATTAATTCCTTAACTAAATAAAATAACCGACAGACAAATATTTTAACTCTTTTTTGTCTATAATTTTTTAGGGACTTTTGAGTCGTTGTGCGAATATGGCAGCCCCGTGATAGCTAATTAATTAATTAATTTTAAGTTTTGTATGTAGGGTCTCATTGATCCCTCGATATACCTACGTAACCCTAAAAGTGAACTCTAACATAGTTCACGACCTCAAGTATTTATAGATAATAATTAACAAATTATGCATAAAGTATGCAAATATATTCGAGGATATTGCAAATGAAGAAATAACTAAAAACTATCAAAGCCATTATGTATGATAATTTAGAAATATTGTTATTGCAGCTAAGAAATATACAGAGGTGTAATTATTTAATTTCATTTACTTAAGACTCGATGATTCCTTTATACATGAGATTCATAATGGTATATTTTTATTCTGTCATGATAGCTGGAATTATTATATTATTATATATTTGCTGCCAAATAGTAGTGTTCAGCACTACCGTGTTCCGGTCAGATGGTAATGTATGGCTCCGTAATAACCATCACAGAGACAGAACAACTTAGGTCTCAGGAGCGGCAACGCATCTGTATTTTGACCTCTGGTTTTTGGGTAGATGTCTATAAGCTGCAGTCAACATTTAACTTTAATGTGAATTGCATGCTTGTTTATTCATTGCCACCTTCGTTACATAAAACCTTTAAAATTTTAAACGTTGGCATTATATGCTGATGTTAATACCCGACTATAGGTATACCGGCGTTATTGCAATCTTACGTATATGTTGATCCTATCATTAATTTTTTTTTTTATTTCCGCTATATACCTTAACTTCACAAATGTACTCGTACCTAAATATTTCACATTTCTCCACTACATTTCTAAAAACGAATGCAACCAAATCAGTCCCAATTAAAAAAAAAATCCAACCTTGACAGAGCGTCGAGTTCACAAAAGCTATGAACCGGTCGAGATATGCATAAAACAACAACATTTTTCTGCCAGCCATTACAAATACGTAAATTATTGGTCGATAGCGGCATCGGATGAAGTTTTCGTCGCGGAGTCAAGGCAGGGGTCAGTGTCAGGGAGGCCGTGGGACGGGTCGGAGTCACGTTGATTCATCGCCGGCCGAAGGTTGGGCACCTCTGGCATTTGAGCCGCTCCAATGGATCGCTTACGCTTGTTATGATAATTGTTTTCTATTAGGTATGCGATTTCGTAGGAATGCACGGTCGATGTTAATTAGTTTTTGTTCGTGATATAAATGTGTTTGAGTCGCAGTCTTTTTTATGGGCGGAATATTGAAAGAATCATTTAAAGTGGCATTTCATTTTGTCGTCAAAAATGTGACAAAACCAGCATGTGTTTAAAATTTGCCGGTCAAATTATTGTGTAAGGTTTCAATGTACCTATTTAGCTGTTAATTTTTTTCTGGCAGTAAATGTAGGTTTAAATACAATGCACAAGCACATTATTTTGACAGATTTTTTATAATAACTTCAAATATTTATTTCAAATTGGTCTTTATGAACACTCATTGCAATGTCAGGTGACAAGCTACCTATAGTGAATTACTTATAATAACTTCAATAGGTATTAAATAGTGTCTAATATACTTACTGTACTAATACACTTGCCGCTAAATGGTAGTGTTCAGCACTATCGTGTTCCGGTCAGGTGGTAATGTATGGCCTTGTAAATTCCGGCACAGAGGCATAACACCTTAGGCCTCAGGAGTGGTAACGCATCGGCATTTTGACCTCGGTCTTTGTGTGGGTGTTTATAGGCTGCAGTCATCACTTAACATCAATGTGAACTGCGTGCTTGTTTGCCACTTCCATTACATAAAAAAGTGTCAATGCTGGTTAATGTCATTGCGAAAAGCTACAGTTTTCACTTGCCAAGAATATGCTTAAAATATAAAAACACTCAGGTGTCTCCGTGCGATACACTCAAAACGTTATCGTTTATGGCGCGGCATTAATTGTGACAATAAACAGAGATTTACTTTAACGCCTGACAGTATACGACAATAAATAGTACTAACCATAAACAACAGTAATGTCTTAATCGACACGGCGACGAATTCCCAAAATCCGAACGTTTATCGCTCATTTATATCGACAGGGATTCTTTGATACTTAAGTCTCGAAACTTCCATCACAGGTTATAATAAAAACGATAAAGCTACCTGCAGTCATCCCTTTAATGTGCTGTGATAATATGATGCAGTGTGACATTCAGATAACATAAGTTTTAGTTATCAAAGGACATCATAAATCTATACTTATAATAAATCTGTAGAAGTGTAAATTCTGTACATTTAAAAATATTGAAAAAATAAATACCAGGGGTTGTTACTAGATCGATACCGAACACAATTATGTGATTAGATTTTTTTTTGTCTGTCTGTCTGCCTGTCTGTCTGTCTGTTTGTTCAAGCATCACAGAAAAACTACCGGTCCGATTACAATGAAACTTCTTATGATTATATTTTAACCTTTGGCGCACAACACTGGGAACTTTTTATCCCGAAAAAATGTCTGTTTGTCTGTGTGTTTGTGCACGCTAATATCAGAAACGGCTTATTCGATTTGCGGTTTTCACTAATATATTGTGGTAAGTTTCATTTAACATTTAGTGTTTGTGAATCGGTTCAGAAATAAAAAAGTTATGTCAATTTAAAGAATAATATCGAATATTTTGTATCTTAGTTCTATCATTAAGGAGGTTTCGTAAAAGGTAAAAACGGACCCTACGGATTACTAATCCTCAGCTGTCTGTCTGTCTGTCCGTCCGTCCGTCCGTCTGTCTGTCACCAGCCTGTATCTCATAAATAGTGATAGCTAGAAAGCTAACATTTTCACAAATTATGTATTTCTGATACCACTATAAAGACAACATTAATTACTAAAAATAAGAAAATGAAAAATGTTAAGGGGTGCAAGGGGGCATACAATAACCGTGTTTTTTTTTCGTATATTTTTTGCTCGATAATATAATAATAACGGTAGCAAGTAGACGCTTAAAATTTTCACAGAATTTTTAGGTCTTATATTGTATATCCATAATAAATAATTAAATAAAAATGAAGTAAATATTAAACCCATACAACATACGTAATTTTTATGCAATTTTTTTTTTCGTGCACAAGCAATTTTTCGCAATCCGAGCAGCCTGTGTGCTTTTATCCCTGATGGCCATACGTGTAATAATATCGTATACAGAGAAGCATTACTGTACAGTAGATTTATTTAGCTTCTCAAAATTTATATCCAGCGCTGCCCAAAGTCCCAAAATCACGATTCCACGCGAACAAAGTCGCAGGCACAGCTAGTTTAGAATAAAAAAACATGTATGTGGGTACTTTCTAGAAATTAATGGAAAATATATAAGAAATGGAAAAAAATACTTCTGCCGGGAACTCGCCCACAAGTGGGCTTCGATAGATAAGTGGTAAAGCAGCTGCACTTATTATGAAGAGGTCGATGTCCGTTTGATCCCCGCCCTAATCAAATTTTTGATATTTTTTTTCCTTAAATTCACTCGTATGTGTTATTGGGAAAAATACAATTTAACTATTAATTAGGCACTTCGAATAGGATTTTAACTTTCCTTAAAAAACTGAAATTGATTACTCAGTTAGTCAATTATATATAAAGACATGTCATGTATATAATAGAGACATTGTCTCTCATTTCATTCATTTGATGAATGAAATGAGAGACAATATGATTGTATACAGGTACTTTTTAAAATAAGGAACCAGTCTTTAATATGCCATTAAAATAGATTTAATGAAGTTAATAACAAAGCCAATAAATATATTTGTTATCGACGAATGCCGCTATAACGCATATTAAAAAATAAATGAATATTTTAAGCGGTAACTGTTTTATCTGAGTTCTTAATATTTCCAACACGGGTACCGTTGTACTTTTATACTGACTTGTATGAAACTTTAATTACTCGATGTCAATTGCACATTAAATTCCAATAAACAATGTTTACGAGGTTTAAAATAATGTCGCCGCAATAAAAACACTATTAAACCAAAGTTTACTTGTTACTTAGCGTCACCAATACTGGTTTCGTACGGTGTTTTATTTTATCCAAATAATTATAAGAAATTTATCCAACACTAAACCTTAAAATGAACAAATGTATGACTTTTATAAATATTTAAAGTCACTAGTTCAGCAAATAATCATGAATTGTCATTTATTTGAAAACGGTAAGTCAATAAGTGCTAAAATAAGAAACCTACCTTCATGCTATTTTTACGTCCTTTTGCGAGCCCTCTTTTATGAAATAGCTATTAAAAGATATTAAAAGTAACATAGATTGTTAAAATAGAAAGACAATAAGCAACTAACTATCAAAGAAGAAAAAGACCGAATTCAGAAAAGAAAAACATCTTTTGACTTTTTATCGGTGCCTTTTGCACACATATGTTAAGTTCTTCAAAACATTTTCAACTCGCTGACTTCGAGGTCTGATACAGTAGAGCCTCGACTGACACTCGTCACCACGAGAGGTCAGCACAGGTCGGGATGCTAATGAGGATTAATTGCGGATTCAGTACGACCTCGTCTTTAGAAAACAGGGGACCTGGTTGGAATTTTAAGAAGCCAGTGTCGCCCTTTTCCTGTGCACTTATATTTTTCCAGCTCAGGAATCCATGCTTACTGCAGAATATACAATGATTTAGTTCGTTGTTTACATTAATTTTTTAATTTAACCTTAAATAAACCGATTTTGCAATGACGCATTTATGTTGTTACCAACATAACACCGTAAGATTCAGTAGGCACTACCATACTTTAAAAAAATACTGACATGTGAACGACATGCTTGTTTGTCATCATACCATAAAAAAATATTCTTATGTTCAATGCTGTTCAAATTGTTAATGGTTTTTATGAAACAAAATCTTTGTAATTCGCTTTGAATAATTAGAATTCAACAATTTATTATTTAATGTAGCAAATAAGTTGGCAATGCTACCACCTTTGTATTCCATCACTAAATTTCCACTAGTAGATATGTGGCGAAGTTTCGTTAAAAAAAAACCAGTAGGTCGAGGATCAAAAACGAATCTATAAATACAAAATTCTAAAACAAACATCGTACTACAGTAGGTGTGTAAATGTTCGTTAGCAGTGTATCGCGCCAGGTGAATACGAAAACGCAATTGCAATCATAATTTTGACTGGTGGTCGAGCTCCAGTGACGGAGCTCGCGGGCGTTACCTATATACTAGCCGCTAAATGGTAATGTTCATCCCTATCGTGTTCCGGTCAGATGGTACTGTACGGCCCTGTAATTCCCGGCACAAAGGTATAACACCTTAGGCCTCAGAAGTGGTAACGCATCTGCATTTTGATCTCTGGTCTTTGTGTAAGTGTCTATAGGCTGCAGTCATCACTTAACATCAATGTGAACTGCATGCTTGTTTACCACGTCCATAATATTAAAAAAAAAGTTGCCACCCCTGAGACCTCATTTTTTATGTCCCTGTGATAGTTACTACGGGGCCATACATTACCATTTAACCGGAACATGATAGTGCTGAACACTACCATTTGGCTAGATTAGGTAATGCGGTGCTGCCTACCCCTTGTGTACCTTCATTGGAACTCTACCACCAATGGAAACATCATACATCAACTTTCAATAAATTCAGAGACCCTTCACATCAACGCCATCAAACGCTGTGAATACGTTCGAACGTTAATCAATCACCAATACCATCTGAGTATCCATTAATTAAATCACATAAATAATTCATAACAGAAGTCCCACTCAGTCATCCAAAATATATTTAAGGCTGGCAAACAAAAGATAAAAAGTTGTCCCTCGACAACATAGAGCAACGCGGGCCACCGGCCACCGCGGCGGACCGGAGGGGAGTGGCCATAGCGTTTATTACCGATGCAAAACAGTCTGTTATTTTTTTTGCGGAGTTAAATGCGTGTGTCACACGCACACACTACAAAAATAGTCTATTACTAAGAAACTCACACCTTGACTTTAACAAAATACATAAACAATTTCACGCACACATTTAAAACTTCTAGGCGACATGCTTTTTTGTATATCTTTCTTGTCTGAACGAAAAAACTACCATCAGCGACGTTCAATCATATATGACGGAGAAGATCATCAGATGTCAACAAACTGAGGGACAAATACAAGGAGAGATTGAGGCCTTGAAGTCAACCCGACCCACGGGATTCAAATCTTTTAAGTTACGTGTACCTGCCAAACATCTGCAGATGTTTCTCAGTCCCGACTTCTGGCCCGAAGGCGTAATGTTCCGAAAATTTTGGGAGGCGAGACGCACGCCTCAGAAATAAACCAGTGATTCGGTGTTAGTGTTTAAGATTCATTTATAATGTATAGTAGGCCCTAATTGCCTGCAATAAATGATTCTATTCTATTCTATAAGCCCAATTGTACTTATTATAGGTACCACTTGTACTTTGACAGAGAGGAATGCTTGCATATATATGAATACTCCCCTCCGGTCCGCCGCGGCCGACGACCCGTGTTGCTCTATGCTCGACATATTAAAAGAAATTAAGTATGTAAGCCCACTCCCGAAACCGGACGGGCGGGCGGTGTCGTCCGGTCGGGTCGCAGAGGTCACGAGTCACGACACGGACGGGGCCCGACACACATCTATAACAAACATCGATAATTCTGTGCTCACTCGACTTTCATGATGAATGTAATATTTTTAATTTCGCAATAACACGTGCGAATAAAATTTGAAATTAAAAAACGGTCAAGTGTATGTCGGACCAAGTGCAGTGTAGGGTTCCGTAGTTTTTAGGTTTGATTATTGTAATGAAAAAATCAAATATATATTTTCTATGGAGTTGTTAAAATATATCGAGTATTACATTTGGTCGACTATTACTCGCAAATTTGTAAAGCTAATTTAGGTGTGATAGTTTTCCTTTTAATTTCGTTACATGTAGCTACTATTGCTGTAACGTTTGAAGTTCTAACAACAACCATTTAGTTGGTAGAGGGGGGGAACACTTGACTCTAACGAAAATTGGTACTTTAAAGCTTAATAAGTCACGAACAGTTAACTTAATCGAAAAATTATTTTAGCACACTTTTTTCATTTTTGAAAGACCTGTCCAACGACATCACTACCCACACTATATAAAAAACTAAAAATTAAAAAAAAACCCTAAAAATGGAAAGAAATTTTTCTTCAGTCAGGAATCGAACCTTTGACCTCAGGATAACCAATCCACTTTACCACTAAGCTACCGAAGTCGTAATATTGATTGTATAGTTATTTATTAGTAAGTTTTATTTTTGTCTACCTTTTGTACCCCATACCTGTCATCGGGCCGCCTAGCCAAGTTAGTGAGTATGTACACATTATTGAACACATATAGAAATGTCTGTTCCGTAAAATTAATTACTTCAAAATTAAGTAATAAAGGTTTGGGGGCTCTGAAATCTTACTCTAATATTAATCATATTTTTTTTAAGTAATGGAAGTGGTAAACCACAATACACTTCACATAGATGTTAAGTGATGACTGCAGCCTATATATGTACATCGACATGTATATCAATTGTTATTCGCTTTAATTTATTTTGTTTGTTTTTGACGTGTCATAAGAGGTGCCTGTCACCCTAAATGAATAAATGAGTTTCTGATTCTGATTCTGATTCTGCGGTGGTGTCTAGGCCCGCGAGCTCCGTCACTAGATCTCTACCATCAGTGAAAACGTAATTCATCGCTTGTGTAAAAATAGTAAAAACATAACATCTTTCGGGGCATATTCTTGTTTTTTTGTAACTTACTTCAGAAGAAAAGGTCGTGGTAAACACAAATGACATTCGAAATTCAAAAAACCGTTTACCCGAAAGTACACAGGTCAAAGAGGTTAAAACCTCACTAATATTTACTTTCCAAAACAAACGAATGACTTGTACGCGTTGAATATAAATATAAAATCGATATGACTTTATTTGACATTCAAATCAAATATACACTTCGATAAGTAGAAAAATATACATAACAGAACATTAGCGGATGCCTTTTGTTGCCTAGTTAGCTGATAAATAGTAATTACTGCTACCTGATGTCCTGAGTTCGATACTTAGGTCAAGAATTACCGATCATAATAAAAATGGATGCCTTTTATGCCTACGAGTAGGTATACGTAAGTATATGTGCACGTAATGCATATGTACGGGTAATATTTAATGATGGTAGAGTTCCAGTAAGTCCATAATCACATATGTCTCATATGTCTCTCCGCAACGTCCTAAGCCCACGGACCCACATCGGTCACCCTTAGGCAGTTGCGCTAATTTTTTGTTTAGGCTGGAGCGCCTTCTGCGCTCGCCGATTGCCCGGTGAAGTAGACTAGTACCGTCTCAAGACAGGCCGCCTAAACAAAGCGAGACCTAAAAAAAAAACAGTTGGTTTAAAAGAGCTGTTTGAGTTTGTTCGGTAGCGGAGTTCTTCTCAGTAGTGACTGCACTTGGAACTCTGCTTAGTGAATAACTTTGATCTTGACGAATAAGTTAATCTTTTTCTTCATATCACCATTGAATGAATTTAAAAATTTTGTGATTATGATATTTAAACTAAGTTCTTTAAATTTAATTATATTATGTTCATGTTTTTACTTTAACTGTATGTAATACACTCTAGGTAATTTATGATTTCTAGGCGTTTTGAAAGTATCTGTAAAGATCTATTCGAAATAAAAATATATTCTTTCTTTCTGTCAGTGTCGGATATCGAGGACGTAGGTACCCTCTGCCTACCTCATAAGGGTCTTTTTTGTGTAATAAAAGTGTAAAACAAGTGTGCAGTTCACATTGATTGTAAGTGATGACTGCAGCCTATAAACACCCACACAATGACCAGAGGTCAAAATGCAGATGCGCTGCCACACCTGAGGCATTAGGTGTTATGCCTCTGTGCCGGAAATTACAAAGCCGTACATTACCACCTGACCGGAACACGATAGTGCTGAACACTACCATTTAGCGGCAAGTATATTAGGTAATGCGGTGGTGCCTACGCCCGCGAACTCCGTCACTGGAGCTCTATTACCAGTCTTTTCGTGAAAATACATACAAACACTTAATAAAAGTATCTGTAGTTTCCATCTTAGAAGTATTGTTCAACTTACCATGTACCTATCATTGTTTGACGTTGAATATAAATTTTAACAGCACGAAGTACGGCGTTCATAAGTTGTTAACAGTTTAAGCAGGTGTTTTGTTTGTCAAGTCAATATTTTAGTGCGAGGGTTATGTACGGAGTTAAGTTCCCATCAAGTTGGTAATTATGTAACTTTACCGTTGTTTTCGATGTGCTACGTTGTTGGTTAAGTTGCTTTGGTTTACTCTTTGTGACAGCAAAAACTAACTGCTTGCTGAGTCGTCGATCCTTGCATCTTTATTTAAATAGAATAATGGATAAACTTTTTAGAGCTCCAGTGACGGAGATCGCGGGCGTAGGCACCACCGCATTACCTAATATACTTGCCGCTAAATGGTAGTGTTCAGCACTATCGTGTTCCGGTCAGGTGGTAATGTACGGTCCTGTAATTTCCGGCACAGAGGCATAATACCATAGGTTTCAGAAGTGGTAACGCATCTGCATTTTGACCTCTGGTCTTTAGGCTGCAGTAATCACTTAACATCAATGTGAACTGCATTCTTGTTTGTAACTTCCATTCCATAAAACGCCAACACTACTTACTAACTTACAATACTTTCCATCATCGATAGAATACTAGATATTGTGGAAAGAAAACTAACAATTAAGAAGTTATACTGAAAGAGATAAAAAATATGATTAGTCATCATCAATAGAATATATTTAGTATCTATTTTATAAAGAAAAATGGAAAGAATAATTTGACTTCACGCGAAACACGAACTCGCGACCACTGGGAATCTAGTCCTACTATCATTGTTGGCAATAGATGTCGCTACTGCCGCCATAAGGCAATGCAATAAAATGTGAAGGAAAGATTTGTCAAATCAGGCGTGGACTTCGGTAGCTCAGTTGGAAGAGCAGCTGGACTATATAATAATTTCACTAGCATGTGTTATTGCGAAAAATAATACAAAAAAAATCTTTAGTGTCATTATTAAGTATTACGTCATTGCGGTACAAAAACGATTCATTGAAATGAAGTATTGCATCGGAAGCGCGCATGGCCCAGCGGCTGGTGTAGATCGTAAGCGATCTACTCGATTAAGCATTACGGGTGTGTGATGGGTGACTGCTAGAGGCAAATTAAAAATGCGCGTTTCCGTGCTTCGGAAGGCACGTTAAGCCGTCGGTCCCGGTTGCTATCGATAGATAGCAGTCGTTAAACCTTGTCGGAGGCCTTATGGGCGGTTTGAAAACATCCGAAAGCGGGTTGGCCACTAACCCGTATCTCCACCAATCCGCATTGGAGCAGCGTGGTGGAGTAAGCTTCAGGCCTCCCCCCAAAAAGGGGAGAGACTCGTACCCAACAGTGGGACGTTTAATGGGTTGCCATTATTATTATGATTTTATCGCACCCTAACCACATAATTTAACTATCAATTTGAAGAAATTTAATTACATGGATATAAATCATTACGTTTGTATATTTAGTGTCTCGTGCATCGATTAAATGCAAAAATATCGCATATTACGGACGTAACACTAGAACGGTAGGTTGACTTATTATTTCAAATAGGGTAAGCACCGCTATTTCACTCATACAAACGCCATAAACCACTTAATTACCTACTTTATATTTATTAAACTAATAACAGTATAAATTTGAACCACCCGTGTGCTTCTATTCGTTAAACCATAACAGCTAACCTCTAATTATAACTTATGATAAATTATGACATTTATTTTTATATTAAATGTATCTTCACGCCAGGTCCCTAACGGGGTAGGCAGAGAGTGTAGAGCGCCAGATATCCCGGTTCAGACAAACCTCTCGTGCCTCGTCTACCTTCATCATTCTCTTCATACATGCACGCCGATTCCTAAGACTTTTGACCCCACCATCAGACAGAATTCGACCTATTTGGTCATGGTAGGTCAGCCTTGGTCTTCCTGGGCCTCTGCAACCATCCACATTCGCATTGTATATCTGTTTAGTCATTCGCTCATTCGACATTCTTTCTATATGCCCGAACCATCGGAGCATGCCTTTTTTCATTTTTACACCGATACTATCATTCACACAAAGTCTCTTTCTTACATCTTCATTACGAACGCGATCGGTGAGTGATACACCGCAGATCTTGCGCAAAGATCTCATCTCGACCGCGTTCAACTTACTTTCATGCTCTTTCGTGCATACCCAGCTCTCGCTTCCATATAAAAGCGTTGGAGTAAGTACAGCATTATGTACGGCTAGTCGATAAATTATAATAAAATTTTATATAATACCTTAATAAGATTATAATAATTTAATTATTCTCAATTACTTATTTGCGCTGCGTCGCTATATGGCTTTGAAATGGTAAATCACATTTTTTATGCGTTACGCGGCCTTTTTTTTTTTTGTTAATCAATGTAAAGTGCCTACTTATTTGCTGCTACGTGTAGGCGTAAAATGAAACTGAATAATTATGTACTTTATGATATGATACACGTTGAATAATTATATTGTTTCCTTTTTGAGAGGCATGCCGTTATCATGGAATTATTTTAATGTCTTACTTAAAATAATGTTACCTACCGTGAAATTCTCAACTTTGTACTTAAGTGGCTTTTCTCTTAGGTAGGTATATAAAATATTATAATTTATGTTCTGTATCTTTTTTGTATTTCGACACCATAATATTTTAACCCCCTTGTTCACAAACGTATTTTAGCTAAAGTGTTGCTAATCTCTCCTTTGTCTTTTTCTATCCTGCACATTTGACAATGCAACTGATAAAGACAAAGCATTCTATAGATAAAACGTATCTAAAGTACGTTTATGAATAAGGGGTTAAGTTTTTATGGGTCACATACAATTCATCGTCACATTTCAATAATACAAGGAGAATACTATAACAATCCCTTAGTTCTGTAGGAACATGTTATAAGTACTTTCGAAAATATAGAAACCCAAAAGGCATTACTGTCAATTTTTGAAAGGGTAACCCATGCTTCCCTTCATAATCTTTTTTGCTAGTCCTGCCAACACTGTCTTATATAGGTAAGCGTACTGACGGCCCTGGTTGGTCAACGGTGCATATCGCTCAGTTCGAAGGATTGCAGGATCGATCCCCGCATCGGGATATTTATTTACCTACCTATGATCTACATAATTATACTTGTTTTAGGACTGTGTGTTTGTGTTTAGAACGGTACCTACGACAAAGGATAAAACAATGTCTGTGAGCATGTAAATGGTATAAAAAATACAAAACAATCTACAGAACCAAAAAGTGCCCAAAACGAACTAATCTGCACTTGTATTTAACCATTTTTTTAAACGCCGACTCACGCTCGTCCATTTGACCATCACCTGTGCGTGTTTGCCGGCGGTCGACGGTCGGGTCGACTGTGCAAACACAGCCTTATTTATGTTTACTTTCCAACCACCTGCGCATGCGCAACCTAACGATGTATTTCTTAGTTGAGTGCCACCAGATGCACACGTCTAGTGGGTGCACTGATTATTATGTTCTAGGAATATATATAAATATGTTTTTGTACTATGCCATTAAGGTATTTAATTTATTTAAGCCGCCGTTTGATCATGTAGTTTTTTTTACGATAACGTTTTTTGACACGTGGATTAGATATAGAAAATCTATCATATATTATAACCTTATTTCACAGCAAAATGTACAATGCATGAAATGCTAAAGCTACGAGTATAAGCCCGGCAACGACATAAAGCAAAGGTTTTTGTTTTTTTTAATTACATAATAAGCAGGAGTATGTTGTATAATATCAATTGCTTATTTAAAAACAGATCTTAATGTTTAAACATGCTAAAAACCCATTGATGTGAAACCTTGGTTTCACATCAACCTTATTCTCTTTGAAGATTGGTTAATCTTTTGGAATAACACCAAAAGATTATTTCATGAAATGGTCTTAACCGTCAAGTCAAGAGAAAAATGTGGAAATTGATGTTTTATTGTGTCTAGTCTCCGGCGGCTTTACGTTCCCTGAAGAGCTAATACTCGTATAATGATGAGGACATTGAATTGATTAGGTACTACATACTTTATTGTGTGTGTTTGCTATAAAACATAATACAATAAATAACATTTAGATATATGAATAATATTTATGGTTGAGCTTCAGCACTAGCTGAACACTACTATTTAACTGCTTCTAACTCGTAGATCATGTTCCGGACCTTTGATATCCGGCATATAAGTTAAGAGGGTAACAATGCATCACACATTGAAATCTCTAGTTTTCAAAAGACATTTCTAGGTAACAGAATTCACTTATCATCAACAGAGGATATGTAATAATACTACGTATAGAATGGACTCTTGACGTCCCGCCCGATTTTCCCGCCTCACTCAACCTCCTTTGGCGTTTGGACTGCTCTACGTGCTACGCACACAGGTGCACGTGTAAATACACGTCACTGATTGATGTCTGTGTAAAAGAGACCAAATTAAGCGTTTGTATGGAATTTTGCCATCAATGTAAACTGTATGCTTGTTTGTCACTTCACTACATAAAAGTAATCTTGCTTATATTGATCCCAAAATGCAGCCTCTCCGTTGTTTGTTATCGCTTACATCTCTAACCACATTAACGACTTCAGATACACGTGATGGATCTACTGATAGGTCATTTGAATAATTCTAATCATGGGTGGTCATTTAAATGTTTAAAAATCACCTCTCCGTACATTAATGGCTCATCTTGGGGGGTCACGAGTCTGGTGAAATGCGGACAAGGGGATAAGTCCTGTTCTTGTTATGCTTTTCTAAACAGCATGTGAAACGATAGGAATGTTTGAGAAAATCTTTCAATAATACTAGAGCCTTTTTTATTTATCAAACTCTGCATAATATTTAGTTTTCCTTCAAATTAAATATGCTTTTTTTAATACGTGGCCCCGTAATAACTATCACAGAGACATAACAACTTTGGTCTCAGGGGTGGTAGCGCATCTGCATTATGTCATCTGGTTTTTGTGTGGATGTCTATAGGCTGCAGTCATAGAGCAACGCGGTCCACCGGTCCCGGCGGACTGGAGGGGAGTAGCCATAGCGTGTATTATCGATGCAAAATAGTCTGTAATTTTTTGCGGGGGAAAATGCATGCGACACACACGCACACTACAAAAATCGTCTATTACTATGAAACTCACACCTTGACTTTAACAAAATACAGAAACAATTTCACGCACACATTTTTAAACATCTAGGCGAAAGGCTTGATTAGATCATTTGGTCTTGTACTTTGACAGAGGGGAACGAAGTCGTCGAAGGACGTCGAAGTGTCCATTCTATACGTAGTATTATTACATATTCTCTGCCGTTGGTCTGTCAAGACGTCAACCCTAACAGAGCTTGGGAGGTCACCAATGTTTATTCCGCCCACACGGACGATCGCGTGGCGGGCACGCTGGACAAATACTGTCACCTCTGCTCTGTTGATTTTTCTATTAACTATCGAGTGAGTTGTATGTTATCTCATTTATTCGATGTGCACTCATCCGTCTATGTAACCGATATTAAAGACGTGGCTGTTTTTAGGGATCTTTACCTTGGAAGGAAAAACGGAACGTAAAAGAAATCACTTTTGTGTCTATCGCAGTCTCTTATCTGCTTTGAGCCCCTATTGTAAATTGATGTCCCAAATACGGATGTATAACGAAAGAAATTGAACTTTCAGCTTATTGGGTACTGATGGTAACTACTTTCCTATATTGTGTGGCGTACCTACTTATAAAATATTTTATTGTTTTATAAGTACGTCGCACTCTATAAATAGAATAAAGTAATTAAAATTATTAGTTGAAGTTCATGATATTAAAAGAAATTTGGCCAAAATTAATATTCTTTTTTTTCAAAACTAGTAATTATCTAACATTGAAAAAATACAAAAAATAAATAGTTCTTCACCTATAGACTATAGGAAAACGTACAAGAACAAAATCTTTTCGCTAGAATTATGTTCAGTGCTGTAATTTTGTGCGAAACCCTGAGCCCGCGTCTGTCTCGCACTTAACCATTTTTTGTGTGTTTAAACTCGTGTTAGGAACAGGTCGTTAGAGCAAGCACGTGGAATTTCATTTACATTCTGCACTCCAAGTTTTATTGACAACGGTATAAGCCGGAGCTTTATATAAGATAATATTTACGTACATAACTTATAATGTCATGTGAATTGATAACGTAAACTTGGATTCCTTTTTTGATTGATGTTTATTTAATGGAATGACAAAGAAACAATCACTAAACTTTCTTTCTTTCTTTCAAACATACAGCTCACATAGATTCCTGACTACTACTATCTATAGATATATACACAGAAACCTTAACATGCAAATTATCACCATGACGCTCTGTTTTGTCTCTGTGATAGTTATAAGAGTAAGTTACCATCTAACCGGATTACGATAGTACTGAACACTACAATTTGGCTGCAGATACATTAGGTAGTGCGGTGGTGCCAATCCTTCTGGTAACTTCACTAAGAACAGTATAACTATCAGTATTCGCTTGTCCTCATTCTATTATTAAATTAATTTAATCTATATTAAATCAAATTACATTTTATTCTTTTAGACAAAATACCTATCGGTTCCATGCCTCCATCCTTCAGAATTTGACAAGTCTTGGCAATTCTAAGTTCAGTCGTAAGCCAGTCAACTCTTGACCTGTCAAATGGTTTCCATCAAGTTTGCTTATTGAAATGTATTTGCTTACCGTAAAACATGCTTAACGACCCATGTTCGGTGCCCGCTAATGGATTTGAAGCGGTTTGTGACTGCTTTTAATAACTCAAACGTTTGAGTAATTGATACATCATTAACGTGCAACTGTAGAGTTAATTTTTGCAGTAGTTTTTACTGGTGGTAGAGCTCCAGTGACGGAGCTCGTGGAGCGTAGGCACCACCGCATTACCATATACTTGCCGCTAAATGGTAGTGTCCAGCACTATCATGTTCCGGTTAGGTGATAATTGTACGGCCCTGTAATTTCCGGCAGAGAGGCATAACACCTTAGGCCTCAGAAGTGGTAACGCATCTGCATTTTGACCTCTGGTCTTTGTGTAAGTGTCTATAGGCTGCAGTCATCACTAAGCACCAATGTGAACTGCAAGCTTGTTTGCAACTGTAAAGCTAATTTTTGCGTTTGTTTATTACTTTTGTGGTGGTTTAGGGATTTCAGGGCCTACACAAGGACAGTTCAAGTTTGAACAGTACTCAATAATTAATGTTGCACATCGAGCCTGCGAAAGAGACGATCGGCGCGTTTCGACTTCGTAGAGCGTTATGTCTGTTGCACACTGCCCACTTGCCTCGAAAACTTAATTGTTAATGTTCTGGTAAATTAGCCATCGCTTTACTAGAATTACTGACTGTGACTCTGACTGACTGAATCTGTCTTTAACGCTGCTTATTACGAATACGAAATATCGTTTTACTTGATACTGGCAATATGCGTAATAAATAGCAATGCCATAACATAAAAAAAAAGATTGAACCTGTAGCTCTCGGATCAAGCGATCGGCATACACCACCGGACCAAATATATTGTCAAATTACTAGTTTTCAATAGTGATCTGTTTCGCAAACACTTTTACTGCCATTAAAACGACCAGGGTTGGGTTTTTAATTACTTGATTGGAGTCATATTTTATGTTTGTGTGAATTTCATGCAAATCCATGCAGAAGTTGTTATCTATACTTAATTAACAAACATAACAAACTTTCACGTTTAGATTGTACTGGAAAATAGCATAATAAATGAGAACTAAAACAAACTACTCATTTAGCATAATCAGTAACATATAAAATACCGTTAATGTTGTCTTCTATTTCGGTGGCTTTACGGCGTACTATAAGGATAGGTCATTTTTTATGTAATGAAGTAGCAAACAAGCATATAGCTTACATTGCTGGTAACATCTATTAATTAAATAGAAATAGAAATAGAAAATATTTTTTATTTCGAATAGATCTTTACAGATACTTTCAAAACGTCAAGAAATATAAAATACCTAGAGTGAATAACCATTACATAAAGTAAAGCAAAATCATATATCAATAGTAAATTAAAAATTAGAATTTAAACTACTTAGTTAAAACATAATAATCACAAAATTTTTCAATTCCTTCAATGATGATAAATGAAGAAAAAGAAAAACTTATTCGTCAAGATCAAAGTTATTCACTTAGCAGAGTTCCAAGTGCAGTCACTACTGAGAAGAACTCCGCTACCCAACAAACTCAGTAAGAGCTCTTTTAAATGAGAGCTTAAATCTAGTACAAATTATCGTGAAAAATCAAATAATGTGAACGTCCATAGCATAGATGCAAATAAACTGCTATCTACTAAATGTGATGTAGCTCCTGCAAACCAGAACAGACCAGTCCCCACCAACAGCACCCGTTCACGAGTATGACGCATGTGACAGCCATTGCCCTCCTCGACCATTTTAGACGGAAGTGAGCAACCCGCCACACGACGCCGCCAAAGGCAAAGACATTTAAGCGTGCATGACTCGGAATTCGGAATTTTAATTCGATTCCGTATTTGACATTAGCTAGTGTCACTTCGTAAAATTATGATACCACATGTAATCTAATAGTGACGAACCCAACGATAAAGAATCGAGATTTTATGTTAATATAAATATAATTTTGTTGAGCCACTTTTAAGAAATAATGATCGATTTTATTCAATTATTATACTTTCATTTATTTTTGGGTAAAGATCCGGCCAAGCGTGAATCAGAATTTCCACTAATGGTTCATGTTTGAGTCACTAAACTACAAATGAGTACCAAATTTTTGACTTAATTGGCCCCGTATTTTTGAAGAAAATTGACATACATATCCACCGAACGAATAATCTATAAGAGATCCGTTTTTTTTTCCTTTTCAGGTAAATAATTCTAACAATTATTGCAGGCTATCTAATGGACATTGAAGAAAACAAACATCAGGCATTCATTGAACTATAAAAATGCTAATCAATGTTCATTACGAAAATATCCGACCCACGGTCATCAATAACATTGCGTTACATGTCGCCCATTCGAAATTTGAACAGTGGTATGGTCGTATAATCATATAGTATTACTGCATATCTCAATCTACTAATCACTGACATTAAATTGTTCTAAATATCAACACTCGCATTTAGAATTATAAAGATCATGACCCACTTGTCCACAAAATGTGTCTAACCTCAATTATAACTTGCGAACTGTTTTGAACGTTACAGCTACTGTGTAACGCAACGGTGATGAATTACCTTAAATTGCGAACGAGGACAAAAACCGACGTTTGCTTTAGATATGTAAAAACATCTGTCCATTAACAAAAGTTGTATAGTCCGGTCGGAGGATCGACACTAGAAACAAGGTTCCCTAAAAAATTTAATAAACCTACACTCACGGATATATATTATGAATATGTGTTTGTGTTTTTTGTCACTTTCTTTCTTGAACCTATGGGTGTGTGTGTGCGTGTGTGTGTGGTGCACATAGAGAGAAAATCTATCTATAAATTAGAAATGTATCACGATTATAGACATTCTCAGTTCAGCCGTTCTTAAATTCAAATTAAATTTGATATTACTAAAAGTAATGTAACAATTTAACATATCTACTTCATTCTATAAAGATATACCATCAATTTGATTTAGGTATAGGTTGAAACAAATAATTGCTATTTATATAAGAAGCTGAAACTTGTTTTTAAGTTTTATGGAAATTACTTTAGGTTACGTATGAAATACTAATTTCCCTAAATAAACTCAACTAGCGATACTTTTTGCATGATAACTATCTCTACATCCATTAAAGAATCTGAAAATCATTATGTCAATGATGAAATGAGATATTTTCAGCTTTATTTGTTCGTAATGGACATTCAAAGTTTCAAAGAGATATTCTCAGCTAATTTGTTTGTTCATAATGGACATTTAATTATCACATGCATTACATACCTAACAAGGGCTGGAGTCCACTTCGGACTATAATCACGTGTGTTGTATCTGTAAGCGGTACCGATCACTTAGGCAGTCTGTTTGGTAGACGTGCCGCCATCCGGGTCAGGTGCCAACGGTACATTGTTTGACGATGCTGACCCTACCGATGGAACAAGATGTAAACGATAGCGGATATACATTTTTTTTTGCCTGGTTGTTGAGCTTCAGTGACGGAGCTCGCAAGCGTAGGCACCACCGCATTACCTAATATACTTGCTGCTAAATGGTAGTGTTCAGCACTGTCCCGGTCAGGTGGTAATGTACGGCCCTGTAATTTCCGGCACAGAGGCATAACGCCTCAGGAGTGGTAAAGCATCTGCATTTCGATCCTCTGGTCTTGGTACCTTGTGGACGTTGAGTTGATTTTTATTAATTAAAAAAATCCGCTGCCATTGTGCTTTTCGTTGTTTATTGCATTAATGGCGGTCTACCCCGGATTCATGTGGGTGAAATGTTATCTATAATATAATATATCTATGTGTTGCAGCCTTAAACAACATGTAACGGGAATAATGCACACTATCTAAAATTTTCTTAATATATATAAATCTCGTGTCACAATGTTTGTCCTCAATGGACTCCTAAACCACTTAACCGATTATAATAAAATTCGCACACCATGTGCAGTTCGATCCAACTTGAGAGATAGGATAGCTTACATTACGCTATGACTAATAGGAGCAGGGCAGCGCGGGTGAAGCCGGGGCGGGCCGCTAGTAATATAATATATCTATGTGTTGCAGCCTTAAACAACATGTAAGGGGAATAATGCACACTATCTAAAATTTCATCGAAATCCGTCCAGCCGCTTTAGCGTGATTGAGCAACAAACAAACAAACATCCATATTTTCACATTAATAGCACAGTATAAGTACATATAACACGTTCTTTTTCTTTAGACTGTGTTAATAGTGTAGTTCGGTGCGTTGATTACTGTAAAAATTAGCTAAATTTATAGCTAAGTCATTTTAACAGCCCTTTACTTTATTTGCATCAAAATCCACAGTTATAAATATGATAATTCGATTCGTGAACAGTATCCCACGCTATGTAATTCGATAGCTTTAAAAGGAAACTATATATCGCTGGGCATTTCGATTACGCACTTTTATTTCTTCAAATTTGAAGATACTGCTGAATTAAGCATCCCGAACGCTGAACGACTTCCGACGCGGGGTTTTCTCACGAGTATTTCTTTAATTAACTTCTGATTGAAAATAGTATTTAATTTTATCTTACTTCTTTATTTGTGTATGTAAAAGTCAAAGACAAACAAAGTTTTGTAAATAAGATAAGATTCAACAGACAGTTCGACGCGAATTTGCATATTTTTAAGCCGTATTTTTAACACATGTTTTGCGAATGTTTCAGTTCTATTAAAGTTAAAAAGATACGACCCAAACGGATGGCCCACAGACAGAAGGATGGCATAATCCTCTTAGCAATTTTATAAAGAAAGCGTTCACCATTATATTGTATGTATGTATGTGTATCTTCACGCCAGGTACCTAACGGGGTAGGCAGAGAGTCTAGAGCGCCAGATATCCCGGTCCTGACATACCTCTCGTGCCTCGTCCATTGTATTATATCTGAAATAGTTGCATTTTGTTTCTGAATTCTGAAAGATCTTCTTAACCAATGGTTACAGTTTTATATAAAAATAAGCAAAGAATACCAACGTCTCTCAGAAAAATTAAAAAAAAAATTGCCGTAGCACCTAAAATGTTCAATGGGACCAAACTTAATTAAGGTGAATTTTATTCAAAGTGCATTAAATAACAAGAAATAATGATGTCAGTATAATAGTTAAAACTGAATGAATACATCATTGGATCTCTTTCAAGCAGGATTCACTGAAAAATACGAGTCCGTTCTCCTAATACATACACCCGATCACAAGGCATAAGTGTCAAGTAAGATGCGTTGCCGTTAAACAATGAGTGCGTGCTTTACGACCCTACGTTTTGTTATTCCAAAGGTTAATTGAGTTCCTGTTCTGCGTAAGCATTCACTGAGTGGGAGACGGTCCTACCGACATTAATTAAATCACCAGCAATAAAACTGGTTGAAGAAATCATCTCGTAATTATCGACTGTAGTTAAACCTCGCTCATCAAACCTAGAGTTTCATGATCATCGAGTTTATTTAAGACCCGGTGACTATGTACGGAACATTTTTTTCGTTGAATCATATTTTATTTTCACGTTATTTGTAAACCCATACTTCCATATAGTTACTGACCCAGATCACTAGGGAATATGTATATGTATATTAGCTCTCCTTCGAACTCCGACATTCAAACTCTATCACACGTGAACAATACGTCTATGATATTTCCTCAAAGGAGTAGGCAAAGATATACAGTCCCAAATAAATTATTGCTCATTGACTTTAAAGAAATATATTTCCGCTAATTTCGGCTCTGTAGAGCGTTATCTCTTTCCCACACTACTTATGTGACGTGTGTTGACCATATTGATCAAATTTTGACCAATACCGGTGAAAATACTTATAAGGTTATAAGATTACACGACACGGTTTTCAGGGTCCGGCAGAAAGGGTGGGCGTGGTTTCGCGCCGGGTTGCCACTTATTACACTATCCGGTCGACAGGGCCCTTACTCAGTCACAGTACAAATATGAACAGTATGGAAACTACGTACAAAACGTTGAAACGGCGCCATCACACATACATAAGGGTTAGGGCGTTAGGCTGACCGGGCCGCTCCGGTCGCCCTAATTAGGGCCCTAACTCCCTAAATGTTACTACACTACCCTGACCTTTACTATCGTACCCCCTGAATACCGTGTCGTGTAATAAGGCTATTATTACGCAGGAAGTGTGCAACAGAGATAACGCTATACAAAGTCGAAACTAGCCGATTGTCTATTTCCTAAGCTCGATGAGCAACATGTCTTGCTAGGTCCTGTGTACTGTACCTACACTCATTTCCGAATTTGTTATTGAAAAGTGGCATGAACAAAAACCAAGTTAACCTTTGTCACACACCGCAACAAAAACAAACATGTGATTGGTGTTTATGTTTTCCATTCATACATTTAAACCGTCTTACAAACGTTAACGTAACGTTGGTAAATTTTATTAGAGATATCGTTCCGAGGTCAGGTCAGACTTTTAGCGAATTCAGTCTTTCGATAGATTTAAAATCCATTGAGCGTTTCCAATTAACCTAGTTGTATTTATGAATGAAAGTTGCGAACTAACGCCTTGTGTGTAACTTCCTGTTGGATGTCCATTCATGTTTATATTAGGCTTGTAGTAAGATAACATGTGCGAATGGCCCGACGGCTGGTGTAGATCATAAGCGATCTACTCGGTTAAGCACTACGGGCGCGGTCGGGTAGTAAGATGGGTAACCGCTAGTGGCAAATTAAATGCGCGTTTCTGTGCTTCGGAGGGCACGTTAAGCCGTCGGTCCCGGTTGCTATCGATTGATAGCAGTCGTAAAACCTTGTCGGAGGACTTATGGGCGGTTTAAAAACATCCAACAGCGGGTTGGCCACTAACCGGACTAACCCCAACACCTCCACCAATCCAAAAGGCCAGGCCTCCCCCCCAAGAGGGGAGAGACTCGTGCCCAGCAGTGGGACGTATAATGGGTTGCCATTATTATTTGTTATAAGATAACAAGTATAACAGTAGGTAGTTTTTTTTTATATGCAATGATGATTTTTTTTTAGTTTTTTCAATAAAAACTTTTAAACTTTAATTGATACATTGATATATGACTCAGAAGTAAAGAAATAAAGAAATTTGTATTTATGTAGGTAGTGAATTAGATTTCCGATTTGTAGTGATGTGACTTGGGTAGGTAAGTAGTTAAACTACTAGCTAGTTACATATATATTTCTCAGTTAGTAAGTTGGTAGACAGGTGAGATGAAATGGACATCGACCTTATTATAACCTTCCAAATATAAAACGAACCAATTTTAATAAAATAGTAATACCAATGCCCAATATAATAAATAAATTTATTAGGTTAAATATAAATGGAAGTGTTCAGCACAACCATGTTTCGGCCTGGTGGTAATGTATGGCCTTGTAATTTCAGGCACAGAGGCATAACAAACACCTTAGACCTCAGGTTTGGCAAGGCATGTGCACTAAAATTTCTGGTTTCATGTAGATGTTTATATGCTACAGTGTTACTTACCATCAATGTTAACTGTAAGCTTGTTTGCCACTACATGACATAATAAAGCTAAAACCTGACTTTACATACCCTATTATATAAAACACCTTCACAGATTTATCTCAGCGAAATCCAAATTATATTATTCACATGGATATATCGTCTTTAACTAAATATAAAGATATAACTTACCCCATTATCCATAAACGTATTTAGGTAAAGCGTTGCTAATCTCTCCTTTGTCTTTTTCTATCCTGCACATTTGACAATGCAACTGACAAAGACAAAGCATTCTATAACTAAAACGTATCTAATGTACGTTTGTGAATAAGGATGTAAGTATACAGAATAACAATCTTCAATAAAGCTCAAATTAGTTTATCGATGCCCACTATCCATCCCTATTACAAACCAACATCGGAAACTAAAACGTCGAATGAAGAAAACTCCACACTTCCCGCCAATAATGCCAAAAGCTTGCGATTTCATCAATTCCGTTCTATCGTGTGAATAGACTTACGACATTGTCGCTTTGTAACGGTACAAGTTTCCTCTCATTAAAATATCGGTTGACAGCTGACCCGACAAGTTTGGGGCCGGACGACATCGCTCATCGGACGCCATGACACCTCGATTACTTCCTACTGAAAACAATTCTCACATTACTAATTATTATTTGCACTGTGGCACTGACATGACAGTTCATAGCCGAGTGCCTAGTTTAGTGCGAAAAAAGAAAGAAAATGACATTCGAATTTCGCGTTATCGTTTTTCAAATAGTCAAACAGAGTTTTTTTTTTCTTTATATGGCAATGTAGTTCTGTACTTCATGCCAATTACAAGTAAACGAGGGAAAATTAAGTCTAATTTCTTGTAATTTAAAATGAAAATCCATATGGAAGATTGAGATGATGAGATGGTTTTATATGGAATATGATAATACGGATCCAGTAAAGTGATGGGGATTTTACCAGAAGTTTTGGAGGCAACACGAAAAATCACTTTTCACTGCATAATATAACATTCCTATACCCGTGCACATTATCTAACACTTTAAGTTGAAAATCTCATGCACCCGGTGCTTATAATACATGATAACTACCTATCAGAATTTGGAAACCACTCTAGTTCCACAAAACTTCTTTTAAGTAAAGCATTTCATTCAACAATGATTGTTTTTTTTTTTCAAACTCCGTCTGTGGTCTTCGCTTGTCATCTATAACTTACATCACTTTATAAACGGTCAGTGTTGTGCTCCAATTGCCTAATACAGATGTTATTATGTTTCTATCAATCTTCAACAATAACTTAAACCACCGCCAACGTAACTCGCGGCGGAGCGCGTGTCATTACTATTGCAATAACAATAATATACACATAATGTCTCCACAGACCCGTCTATTTGAAATAATTCCCTCATAACACGCGTAACTATGTTCTGTCCGCTCTATGGCTTTCTATTGTTAAAATCTGAATAGAAAACAGAAATAGATCGTGCGATGACTAAACGATAAGTCCGGGTTTTCTAGATGATATCAGATTTATGAATATTTTATCGAAAATGTGAACGGTTTATATTTGTGTTTTCTGTCTTTATTTGGAACTAATCAATTTTTATTGTAATTGTCAACCGCTCTTTTCTATGTCTGTAAAACACACAACTTGTTTTACGTTTGTTATACCCCAACACAGATGGCTAGTAGAGGATGCATTACACACCACACATACGTCTGTTATGTTGCCTGAATCCCATTTAATAAGAAGTGGAACTACTGATATTTACCAAGTAAAGTATCATGAAGCCACTCTAAATCCTAGGCTCCATAACAGCGGCCAGTAGCATCCGACAGTCACAAACTTTAAATACCTTTCATAAATCCTATAACTGTTAGGATCAAAGCTCCCACTAAAGCCATAAACGTACCGACATTAACACACTTCTCATACTGTTTCGAAAGTCAAAATCCATGTCACGGTGTAGTGATACACATAAAAGGGACAGTAAAATTAATAACCCCAGACAGCGACAAGCGACTTAGTTCACACAATGTATCATAGTGATGTATGACATCTTACGTAAGTCCGGTTGATATGATGAATGAAAATACAGTACCTAGCAATTAATATTGCTTATCGATCCTAGGAAGGTGACTTCGAATAATTTCGGGTTTGTAGAAGTTATCTTTTATTTATGTAATAGTAATAGCAAACAAGCATGCAGTTCACATTGATGTTAAGTGATGACTGCAGCCTATAGACATCCACACAAAGACCAAAGTCAAAATGTAGATGCGTTACCACTCCTGAAGCCTAAGGTGTTATGCCTCTGGGCCGTAGGTACATTACCACCTGACTGGAACACGATAGTGTTGAACATTACCATTTAGCGGCAAGTATATGAGGTAATACGGTGGTGCCTACGCTCGCGAGCTCCGTCACTGGAGCTCTACCACCAGTATAAGTATCTCTTACGCACCTTACGCACTTTGTCTGTCACTTTGATCAAGTTTTGAAAATACCGGACTATCAGCGCTTACGTAGGCAGTGTGCAGCAGAGATAACGCTCTACGAAGTCGAAAATAGTCGATTGTCTCTTTCGTGGGCACGATATGTAGTATTTTCTCTAAGATATCTTACGTAAGTCCGGTTTGTATGATGAATGAAAATACAACCTTTTAATTTCAGTGCGTAATGTTTATTTTATAGCATTAACAAATTAATGTTTTGTTTTGTCGAGAATGAAACTGCGGATTAAATTAAGATTGCATGAAATTATACTTATTTAATCTTTTATAAATCATGGAAATTATAATATATAAATATATATATTATTTAAATAAATATATGAATTTTTAATCTGTTGCAACATACGCATGTGCGTGAAATATACTGCCAAATAATTTTCTTGATTTTTTTTCTCATTATAATTTAGTAGATATGTATAAATCGTAGTTGATTATATGAAATAGATTTTGATCTCAGTGTTTCCCATAAAATGTTCTACCGATAATGTTCACACTGCCCCTTCTTGATGTACGAGTACTTAATTTTTAAACCCTGTCTGGCTCTATTAGGTAACATAATTTAACTAAGAATATTTATCGATAGTGTTCCCTACAATGTCAACATAAGTTATGTTTCTGTACAATGTCAATATTATTTTTTAGTCTCTGTATTAAAAAGGTAAAAATTGTCTTCAATTCACTTCCGGTTTTGTGTGATCCATTAAAAACTATATTTGATTCCAAGTTCTTCTATTATTCAAGAACCAGTCCTTACAACTTAAAATTAGAAGCATCGACATACTAGTCAGCTTCAGATGGTAGGTAATATTTTTAGAACGAGGTTAGAATGGCACCTGGCATTTTATTTTGATAACCCGGTACCAGGTCGTGAACCAGCAAAAGGGAAAGAAACGCTTGTCTATCTATTTTTATTTACCTTCTACCGATAATAACTATGTTTCACAGACGTGTCAAAACTTTGGGTAGAATAGGTATTTTTGTAAAGCAAAGAATAAGTAAAATTAAATTAGAGGTCAATACGTCAGTGAAATAAAATGTTATAAAAATAGGTAAGGATTTGTTATCAGTTTTACTGTAATTTAAATTAAAGTCGAAGTGCGGTCTATGAATATCGCACTAAAAATGCAATAATAATCAACGAATTTATACAATTTCGGATATGAAAAGTTGCTTAATAAAGTCAAAACTATTATGCAAGTCAACAATTAGATAATTATCATCAATCTTAACTTTAAATCATGAACCCATATTAATTAGATCCGCATAATTGTCGTATCAATTAAATCATCACGCGATTTCTCGCCAGCGGATCATTAATTTCGAAAGATGGCACCGTGAGATGCGTCTCAGGTTCGAGTCTGGACACATCAAACGCACCGCGATGCGTATCTACGAGATGCCTTGCGGGTCAACGAGGTTTTTTTCTACTTACTTAAGTGACAACTAAAGCCTTTCTCGGTTATATTAATTGCTACGATTTCTGCGTTACGCTGGGAAACATGCCCGCTTAAAAAAAATCCACTTATAAACAGTTAAAAAATTATTGAATTGAAAACCTAATGAGATGAAAATTTGTCACATGTAGTACCTACCTAGGTATACCATACCCTATAATATGTTCACATAGTAGATAAATAACTGGTAGTTAATATGTATTAGTTTAAAAGAAATGTATTTTTTTGTGTTCAGGTGAAGGCGGCGGCGGGGGCGGGGCGCGACGGTGCGCGCGCGATGCGGCGTCGCCCGCGCACGCGCACGCTCCGGCGCCTGCGCCGCCCGCCTCGCACGCACATGTCAAGAGCGAGCGTCTCAGCCCGCATGACTCCACCGCCTCCAGGTATGGTATATGCAAGAAGAATATAACCACTACATATGAGAGACGAAACCACAAAAACGTGTGCCTTAGATACATATTGAAGCATATCAAATCATTGTCTCTTCTCAATTCTCCCTGAAAACAGTAATATCGTTTTCTCTCGATTATCTCTAACTAAACACATGTCAATGGTACCAGGTTTGAAATCGGTAGTGCAGCGCATGCGCTTGCGCCTGCGCCGCCTGCCTCGCATGGCCACCTCAAGAATGAACGCCTTAGTCCGCATGACTCCACCGCTTCCAGGTAACTGTAATTACAATTTATTGAAAGTAATTACTTATTGATATTATTAAAATAACGCAAATTCGTCCAACCATTCTTGAGTTTTAGTCAGACTAACAAACGTAATTTCATTTTTATGTATAATAAAGATTTCCATTGGTCTCAATACTTCTCATACCATCCAATAAAGTCTATACTCTGCCTGTCTTTGCTACTTCTAGATAAAAAATCGGCACCTTGCAAATTACCTACGACTGATTGATGTATACCTTCTACAGATCCCGCAGCGTGACCCCGTCCACATCGTCATACCCGGGCACGCCGCCGGAACGTGGCAGCCCGCATGCGCCGCCCGCGCCGACCCACCCGCCGCGCAACTACTCCGACATCATGCGCTCGCTCGCCGCACGGTACAACACACATCCTACTAATGAGTGAGTAACTTTAAGTACTTCAAATACACTGTCTAGAACTACTACTTGACGGTTTCATTATTATACGTGAAAAGACTACTGAAACGTGGTAGCCCGCATGCGCCCGTGTTATTACTCCGACATCATGCACTCGCTCTCCTCACGATAAAATACATCCTACTAATGAGTGAGTGTAACTTTATCTACACTACCTATAACTGCATCCTGATGTTTCCGTAATTAAGACCACTCTGACATGGTTACCTCGACAGACTCGACGTTTCCACCAACACCCGCCGCGCATCTACTCCATCATGCGCTCATTATACTCTGATTATAACACGCACCCTCGAAGCGCCATATAAGTGTGACTTTAGCTATGGAATATTAACAAGAAGATCGAACTTCGTCTTAATGATCTTTCATGGATAGGTCATCGGGTTGAAGTAGTCATCACTCATCGCCCGCACCCGCGAAACTACTCCGACATCATGTGCTAGCTCACCAGCACACTCACTTCACATAATATGCACCAGTGAAGAAGTTGCAAGCACTACTACTTGCTGCTACTCCGACGACTCTTACTCAGTTCTATACCAACCAACAAAAATAATAATATATTATCATGAGAACGCATGGCACTTCACTACTCCAACATTATACACTCTCACGCATCTCACATCACGTCTTGATAAATCCACCAAGTATCAGGACTACTTCAATGTAGACATGTCCGTTTGCCACTGTATTCTCGTGGAAACCAATAATCGTAAACCGTCTTATCTCTCAATACCCGTCCCTCATTCGACACAAATCACTCTGAGTTCTAGTGCAATTTGAAAAATGCAATAAGTCCTTAGATGTGTTACGTCCGGGCCAGACGGGCGCGGCAACCTGCTGCCGACCGCTACAATGTAACGAATGCCTTTAAAGACGTGATTTATATTCAGCAAAACAGGTCGAGACGATCTGAGCTTGTAGAAATATAGGTAATTAGATTGACGAGATCACCGACCAATAGAAAAGCGGATATTATATCAATTTGACGATATATTTTTCATTTGCAATGATTGGATGTTTGGGTAAAAGGGTACCTAATGAAGAGTTCCCTTAATAAATTCTTGTGTAGTTTAAGCAGGCTACGGTAATTAGTGTTTCAAATAATTTTACGGCCTGTTTATAAAAGTGAGTTGGTCCTTCGCACAATCATTCTTATATCCTTAATATAATCCATGTCCTATTATATAATATTTTTATACCAAAAAGGGTGACCCTTGTAAATAAGATACGTCTTGTTAAACAATTTTAGGTAAGGAACTAACACAAAGTAATTTGGTTTCCTGCTTCTCAGAGCGAGATAGCGAAACCGCTGCAGAGGAGTTAAACTCTAATTTACTTTATTTATTTTTTACTTAGTCAGGATATCCTTCCCAAAGTAAAGTAAGAGTTCCGACTCGTCTGTGAAACAAAATAAGCGTTAAAACTTTGACTCCAGGTAAAAGTTAAGTCGTAGTGTCTGTGAATCTCACCCTTAATTTTGGTTTTTCGTGGCCTTCCCTGAAGTATTTCAATAAACAAAATACGCTCACGCGCACAACCTCATGTATTAAACTGTGGCGTCAGTGTGCGCACACAACACTTATGGCCTGCGCAGATGAGGTACTGTCCCAGGGGTACTATTTTGTCCATCGATATAGATGTCTTACACAGTGTATGGAATAAGGCACACAAAGGACTAGACCCCAAAAAGTCTTTGAGAATTTTTGTCCTCTAGGGACAAAAGCCCTTCGCCTGCGCAGGCCTTTACACTAACACCCAGATCCGAAACAAGTATCTTTAAGGCGTACAAATATTTTCCATGATACGGGGATTGAACCCGCAACCCTCGAGACAAGCGGTCGTCACACACCGCTGAACCAACTGAGTCGTTAATCTTGTCGAATCCGCTAAGCCAAGCTGTATGATAGTAACCAAGGCTACCTACGTATAAAACAATATAATTAATCAGAACTTAATTAGAAGCTAACAATCTGAATTAAGATCTTAAATTTCAGCGACTCATAGAGTAATGACAGTATGACCTTTACAAGACCTTAGCGTAGGGTAGATACTTAATGCAATTAATATTAACTATTGTAACTATGTAATTGTATTTCGTTACAATATTGGATATTTATCTCATATAAGTGGTTCGTAGATTAGGTATAAGGTGGTCGGCCTATGTCCTTAAGCTCTCTCACTGTATGAGATACAGTGAGAGAGCTTAAGGACATAGGCCGCCAGTACGTTCTAGTAACAGCTCTTTATAAAATCTATCCACTTTCATATCTGTGAAATTGAAAAGCAAACTCCATGTTAACCAATCTGCCAACGAACTGTTACAGTGCTAATCAAGAAATATTGCACTTCGAGCCTACGAAAGAGACAATCGGCTAGAGTCGACTTCGTATAGCGTTATCTCTGCTCCACATAGCCTACGTACTGATAGTCCGGTATTGTAAAATTTAACAAAATGGTGAGCAGCAACAAGTCACATAGGTTGTGTGCGAAGGGGATAATGCTCTACAGACCCGATATAACCCGAAGTCTCCTTCGTAAGGTCGATGTGCCATATTTCTTCTTGGATACTGTACATCAACTGTTCCGTCACTTTATGTCACGGCGTAAGTGGACCACACGGACTGTAAGTAGGAGATTATTTTCAAAACATCGCAATCATCGAATTAAGGGATCGTCCATTATTTACTTAAGGTGTTAGGGGGGAACGAGCCCAATTCCATCCAATTTTACTTTGGGCATCTCCCCAAGGCTCGCAAAATATAAAAATTTTTTCGCAAGCAACACAGAAAAATTGCCAGAAAACAGTAATAAGAATAAGACATTTTCCACACACAATAAGACATCCAGTTAACACGTTGAGCGTGTTACCGGACAAATATGGGCATATTTGTCCGGTAAAGAACTTCACCGCGGTGCGAACGCCAATAATGAGGTTTTACCGCTCGTGCGGACTCCTGTTAGGTACGATATACTGTGAGTGGAATGGAGACAAATACATATTATTGCTTTATACTCCAAGCCGATCTTATTATAATAGAAATAAATATACATAGCACTTTTGTCCTGTACGTACTAAACGAAAACACTTTGCGTTCAGTGCGTTACCGGACGAACACAACTTGTAAGTTTATGTACTGTATCGCACCAGCGGCGATGCAGTATGTAGTATGTAGTAGTATGAGGCAAATTATTTATCATTTTTAGGATAAATTTAACAAATTAACACTACATTTTGGCTGAGCCTAATCATCTTAAAAATTGTCTCAAACAGGGCTGGATCCGACTCAGTTACGATTGAGCCTACAACGCTACCAGAAGAAAGCCGCGGGCAATGAAATAATGTATGGAGTTAGGCACGCGTCGTCGCGCTCACCCTAATGACGATGTCGAGGTTGCCGAAATTGGTCTCTTCATCTTTCATGCCAAATTAAATGAGATTCATTAGTTTCGTGTGGCTTTTATGAGTTTTTCTCTTTGGAACATTGACTTATCTGTATAAAAAAATGAATCACCGAAAAGTTTATAAGCGCATAACCTCCAAAAGATTGCACCAAATTGGATAAATATTTCTTTTATGAGTTCGTTATTGTCAGAAGAAGGTTAGCCTAAAAAATGCAAATATCCAATGATCTCCGATGGCGGCACTAAGTCTCCTGGGTCAGCTAGTACGCAAAAAAAGTGGTTTCAAGAGACGAATGACGTGTTTATTTAAGCAATGAATCTTTTTTTGAGGAAATGACTGAAAAATTATGAAATACTAGCTAAAACGGCAAACTTCGTATTGCCTCTGAATGAAATAATGTGTCAAAGGTTTGATAGATACGGACTATTTTTATGGGAAAATGAAATTGTGGTTTTTACTATTTCCCTTCAATTTCTTCATATTTTCTTACCTTTAAACCTTCCCTGGACTTCCAAATATCATTCAAAACCATAATTAGCCAAATCGGTCCAGCCGTTCTCGAGTTTTAGCGAGACTAACGAACAGCAATTATATACTCGTATATAGAAGATAGATAAATTGATGATAGAAAATAAAAATGTTTCTTGAATCCTAAGTATGGAGCACATAACCATTCTTATACAATTTTATAAATAGTAAAACTAGATTACTTAAATATGATTTTTTTTACATATATTTAACCTTTATGTTTTAAAAGCGTCTCGGATATTTATATACTTATATATAAAATCGAGAAAGGTCACTCACTCGTCACGAAATTTCAGATATTAGGATTCTTAAATATTGCATAGGGATTCTTTTAGAATCATGATTAGCAAGCGAATCGGTTTGTGAAATTCGATTCCTAAAGGTGTGTATTTTGGGGTTGATAGTATGTATGAAACAGATACAGCAGGATCGGTATTCAGGCTTTTGCAACTCCATGTACTCACCAATCGTTATATTAATTTTGGGACCCCACATAATAGATGCGATCATACTGATAATAATCAGGCAAATAAGCATACTCGGCCAAATGTATTTAGAATAGATTTTTCGAAAAGAAAAAAATATGTTTTATTCTTCTCCCTAAGAATTGAACCCTGAAATTGAGGAATTATACCTCAGGTATAATAATAATAGCCTACTACCACAAATCTAGAAAGCCATTTATAATTACCATCTAATGGATACACACACGTCATGATTTCAATTCGACACGTCTCTAAAAAACCGATCAAGTGGGATTCGGACTCTCGCGCGATGATTTCCGTACCATCCCTAATTCCCTACTAATATTATAAATGCGAATGTTAGTTTGTTTGTTACGTTTTCACTCAAAAACTGCTTAACTACTACTATGATGGATGGCATCATGAAACTTTGTAAACATATTTTTGGAAGTATTAGAAGTAAAAAAAAAGGTTTTTTACGAAAGATTTTAAATGTCGTAAATTTGAGAAGCCGCGGATAAAAGCTAGTTATCTATAAAAAAAAACAGGGAAAAAAAAAAACATTTATTGCCTGCTCTTTTTAAATATTCATAATATTCTGTCCTTATACTATATTTGTTGTTATTGCGGCAGTAGAAATATGTCATCTGTGAATCAATCATCAATTTCAACCCTATACCTAGCTATCACGGTTCATGAGATACCTGGTAACAGACAGACAGACAGACAGACAGACAGATGGACGGACAGTGGACGGTCCTGTTCTTGGATACGGAACCCTAAAAATCAAGTTAATCCAATATCGATTATCAATCGTAACATACGATTTTCACACGCCCCGTGTCATCTCGGTTCACAATAACATGCGACCCGCAGTTCACCGACCGGCTAGTGATGCCCAAATCGATTAGCATATTAATCGATTCGATAACTTACGTTTAGTCGACAAATTTACATGATTCGTGAGAACCGATGCCCGCGTGAACTGATGTTATATTAATGAATTGCTCATCTCACGGCCGGCGGTTGATGACCCCTGTCAGATTTAATTACGCGTCTAGATTTGTTTTACGAAGCTAATATGCATTTTGTATTTTAAGCGCGTTGTCGTCAATATTCGATATTAAAATATGGTAATTACGTTTTATGCGATGTTTTATGTAGTGAAAGTGGCGATACGGTTCATAATATATTATGTTAATGGTACTCGTGAGTATATAGGTTAGAATAGATATTTTTTACTTTTTTATAACATAAAGTAGCAAACAAGCATATTGTCTACACTGACGGTAAGGGAATACTGTAAGCTCTAAACATGTACATAACTAGAGATTTTAATGTAGATACGTACGTTGCCACTCCTGAGTTCTAAGTTGTTATGCCTCTGTGCCGGAAATTACAAGTCCGTACATTATCATCTGACCGGAACACGATAGCGCTGAACACTACCATTCCGCGACAAGTAGGTTAGGTAATGCGGTGGTACCTGCGCCCGCTAGTTCTGTCACTGGTGCTCTACCTCTACCAAGTGAAACTATGCCTGCAATTCTGATCATGTGTGCCACACTTTATAAAACATCATAACAGCAAGTTTTTTTGAAAAGTTTTAAGAGATAATATTTCCGACTAGACTCAATCTGTGATCTTTGAATAGAATACTCAGGCCATCATAGCGCCCTAACGCACTAGCGGTTAACGGCGGGAAGCGGTAGCCGCATGGCCAGCCTCTAAATTAAATATGCAACCACCTGTTTTTGTACGCACTATACATGACAGGCGCATAACCCGCTGTCGGATGTTTTCAAACTGCCCATAAGGTCTCCGACAACGTTTAACGACTGCTATCCATCGATAGCAACCGGGACCGATGGCTTAACTTGCCCTCCGAAGCACGGAAACGCGCATTTAATTTTCCACTAGCGATCACCCATCACACTACCCGACCGCGCCCGTAGCTTAACCGAGTGGATCGCTTACGATCTACACCAGCCGCTGGGCCATGCGCGCTTCAAAATTAAAACTACTATCCATCTACTTCGATTAAAACCTTTGAAATATCAAATATCTAACCTTATTCAAAGCTATAGGTACCTATTCCCAACGACCTTGCTCATTGGTTTCGTTCACTTCGATTCAGCATAAGCGTACCTAATTTTACATCCGTACCTACTTTAGATCTATTAGATTGGTTTACTAAACTATAAACTTTGCCATTAACTACCGACCTACAGAATAAACTCTATTATCCAGTGTAATTACAGCTCGATCAAATAAATAGGTTTTGTTTCATGAAATATACTGATAGATATCTTAATGTGCACCTGACTCGTTTATTATCGACATAAAATATAAATACCTCAGCTGTCTCGTGGTAGCAGGCTACTACTACTACGCTGGAGTCCTGGGTTCCGATCAGTGCCCTGATAGAATATCGCCCTTGGAATAAATAAAGTATTAAGTAAAAATATTAAAGATATTTTTTAATAATTTTACTACCGCTGGATTACTCAGAATCGTGTTCTTTGAGGTCAAACTTTTTCAACTTCTAACCTCGAGACTTTTTAACCTCTAACCTCTTTCTAACGGGTCCTATATCTTGACGCTTGAGTGTGGCTCTAATCAAGTATAGTAGTAGTAGGCTTTGATTTCTTACAGTTTCTATACGTCACACTGACTACTTAGTTAAAAGAACTTTGCCAGTGAATGATAAAGAATGTCTCTTTTCCTTTTTATTTTCTTTTTCTTTGTTATCAGTTTCTAAAAGGGGAAATGAGACATTCAAGTGATAAATTTACCTACATTAGTAAATCATATTTAGTTACATCATAGTGATATTCTTGATTATATTTCTTTAGTTTGTAAATTGACATGTATATCAATAATGTTATTCGCTGTAATTTAGTTTGTTTGTTAGAGACGTTTCATAAGTGGTGCTTGTCACTCTAAATCGATATAAAATTAAGCGATATAAAATTCTCGTGTCACCGTGTTTGTAACAATACTCCTCCGAAACGGCTTTACTGATCATTATGAAATTGTGTGTGTATTTTAAGGATATTAATGAGAATCGGTTGCAATATATTTTTTTGTACCCCTGGTAAAGGTGATTCTCACCAAATACTTTTTTTCGATTTATTGGACTTTTTTTTTATTAGATACTGTAAGGCGATACGAGGTTCGTCGGGGCAGTTAGTTAGTAAATAAATTTCTTATTCTGAACACAACAGCGCTGAACAATAGGTACCATTAGCCGCAAGTCCGTCGCTAGAGCTGTACCACCAGTAAACTGTATACTTGTTTGCCTTCATGACCTAAAAATACTATCCAAGATACCTATATCTTAGTTATATCGCAACAATTTAAAATAGAACATGCTTCGCAAATCTTATGTCGAAAGTCCCGACCGTAACGTATTCTTACGCAGTATATTTTACACGAGATTTGTTAAGATAAAGGAACAAGCGACTCAGATGTTCGCGATCAACATTGGCGGTTGCAGAAATATTTCTTAATAGCATTGCAGGTTTCCTGTATTGACTGTATGTTCCCCGCATTAAGATATGTTATGCAATCTGTCTAGTCTGATATTGTAGATCGAACATATGTTAATACGTATGAAATTTCTTGTCTATCACTTCAGTCCGAACTATTGATTTACAGTTTATTTTATTACATGCAGACTAGACCAACGCGATAGTAAATAAAGGGAAAGGATTCTATAGATTATTGTAAACATATACATATGGACAAATGAAAAAAAAAAAACCTAAATTCAATTGCAATAAGACACTCATAATCGGCTTCGAATAAGATTTAACTGTTTCTCGATTTCTTACTCTCCATCCAGTTAATCTGTCATATGTGAAAGTGTTTCCAACTCTGGGGCTAAGAACTTAGGCTTGACTTGAACCCGCGACCACTAGGATCTCTAATCCAACCGTTCTCCCAGCTGAGCTACCGAAGTCCACACCTGACTGTCGAATTTTTCCTTCACTTTTGTCACGGGGTGACAGCAGGGGGGGGGGGGCAGTGACAGTAGATAAATACTATGCTTTACCTTCGATATCTAATTGAAACTCTGCTTACAGCTATTTCCACCGCATGAATGGATTCAGCGTGGAGCGAACAGCGGCGCCAACGCAGACCGACACTAGCGACGCACCCCTCGGTGGGCTGTTCGCAAAGTTGGCCAAACAGCAGGGTGGTCCACCTCGACTGCCGGCCTTCCCTGTCATGTTGGACATGAGTTCTACCAAGGTATGGACTAGTTAGAGAATAACTGTAAAGACAACACCAAGGATGAAGTTTACCAACACTATAACTTCAAACTGTTAAAGGTTTTTTTTTCATTAACCACTATTAACTGAGATCCAAACAAGTATTTGAATGTAGGTTATGTGAACTTGGATTATGTTATGTTGGTGAACTCCGTTCTTGATTGAAATCTTGGAAAATACGTCACATTTATTCCGTTCTGATGACTTTGATGCAATACACATGCTTAACCAGCTCTATAAAAAACCTATAGACCACAAAAAATACTTTACAATCACATATAGTTCTTTAAAAAAACATGATTTTTCTCGTGGAGATGATGATCCAATATATAAGGGCTATTTAATTGGTACCCGAGCCAAAGAATGTCATCAAACACATTCAGTGTTCTGAACGACGAATCCACGAAGACTAACTTTAAGCAGTTGAAATTTTATATTCCAAGCTTTAGTTGTGGCCTCACCTCCGATTTGGCCAACATTCAAAAATGTTTTCGAATCAACCCGCAAATTAATTTATACTTACAGTCTTACCCCCTAGTAATCTTACCTTACTATTTATGTCAATAGAGCGTTACACTTTCCGCTCAAGTTCTTATCATTAGAAATGAAAGATTTTACCTTATAACCATGAATTTATCTGTTCTTCCTTAATTAAGGTATGCTTCGTTATGTTAATTATGGAGGCAACACTGTAATAGGTCTTCGTGAGATGTTCGCTTCCTCGGTAGTAGGTAAGAGGAAAGTAGATATTAATAAACCGTATTTAATATAAGTAGTTATATTTTCATGTGTCTCGAAAAAAAAACAATACTTAATGCCAGATTAACAAAATACTTTAAGTAATCTCTTTAGTGTACCAATAGACGTCTGAAAGGAAAGGTTAAAACAAAGTACATCATTCAAAATCAATATTATTATTTAATTTCTTTTTTTTTATTTATAATAGACAGGTTTAAAAAAAAATGCGTCACTGTAATTCAGAGGCAATGTCATTAAGATTTTAATCTTTGGGCCAGCATTCAAAAATTTACCCAAATCTTGTCACCCTCTTACTCGTAACTCAGTCTTACCCCGAACGTTTATGAATGTTTCATGAATTCAATTAAAATCGAACGCTCATTTAAGTTTTTGCTCCAGTTTCTCTCAAGAAATGAAGGATTTTACCTTGTAGCCATGAATACCGCTGCTGTTTTAATTGAGATTCGCACACTGTAACAGGACTTCGTGAGGTGGTCGTTTCCTGTCTCAGTAGTAGGTATGCTTGAGGAAAGTAGATTCGATTAGCTGAATCTATAAGGAATGTTCATAATTCTCGCTTAAATTATGCTGAAGATAATACGAACTAAAATAATAATGTTCGAGCTTAATTTTTTATTTATTTTTGTCATTATCTAAAACTCGGATGTTGCGTGTAAGACTGACAATTTTATTACCGTCGCGAAATAAGCGCTGAGTATTTAATTCTTTAACCTTTCCTTAACGATAACCATACTTAGATAAGATAACTTCTAATGATCTTATGTCATATTTAGCCTCCCTATCTTTTTGGTAGAATGTAGAATTCACCTAATATCAATGCGAAATACATATTTTTATGCAATTTTCATCATAAATAAAAATTGACCTCTGCGTCGTTTTTTAGTCGAAAGAGTGTTTAGGTATAACTTTACTTGTACAGAATAACTCGAATTCGTTTTATCAAGAAATAATAATATTATTCACCACGATAATCAAGATGGAACAAATAATGACTTATAGCATTAAACACAATAAATCTAAAGTCTATTAAGATTCAAATAGAGTTTTTCAAACTAAAACGTTCACTACGAGAAGACGTAAATAAAGTGTCCAGAGAAGCCATAGAATCTAAATCTTCTAATTCAGTACTCTAGGCAGAGATTACATCGAACGCGCGGCCAACTGGGTGGTCCGATGCACCTTTTCAAATGCCATTTTGTATATAGAACACATTGCATTTACTTCAAATGATACGGCCAGTTCAAAATTATACATATTTTGTATCGATAACGTGGAAGACTTAGACGATACGAGAAAATTATTATAAGAAATGACATGAAACTAAGAACCGTAGAATCCGGGTAAGTAACGAATTTTACTGAAATGATTGTAGACAATATTGGATTGGAACATTCGTTTTATCAAACAGTTTAATACTTCAAATAAAACTATTTTTACGAATGTCTCGCATTTTGGTCGCTTTTCTGCTGCCGTGATCCGGGCAGACGTCCGGTTAGTCTTAAAAGTATATTTTGATTATTTTAAATAATTTTATTTCAATGAGTGTAGCTCGCAAAAACCTTAGAACACATCAAATTTATTACCTAATTTTACAATCGCAAGATTTTTAATTCAAAAATATTTTTCATCATTTGATTTAAGGTGTAATATAATTAATTAGACATGTGACTAATTATAATATATCTTTTTGAAAGAAAGAAAGAAAGAAAGAAAATATTTTTTTATTTCGAGTATGATTTTACATCCATTTTTGATAAGTCAATTAGAATTTATAATCAATAACTAATTATTACTTCTCGTTACCAGAGGGCTAACCTATTTTTAGGACAAAGAATTTGTATTGCTGTTCAACGCGGCAATGCTGCCAGCCTTCTGGGGACATTAACGCAGGAAGACAGCGATGTGGAATTCACAGACGCGTACCTACTTTTAGTTTTATAATTAAAAGGATTAGGATTAGTATTTGATATATTGTTATTAATATGAAATATTGTTATTAATTTTGTAGCAATATTGCGTTTATTTCTCTCGTAAATTATACGACCAAATCAAGATTATATGAACCTAGTAGCGTTATGTATTTGTTTTTAGATTCATACACATGTGTTTTGCAGTCTCATAAAAGGAGAAGTTTCAAAAGTGAAATTACTATGTGCAGAACCTTACAAGATAGAACAGTAACACAGTCAAATGTTAATAATAATCTGAATTAAACTTTCGAACTTAATAAAAGTTGCACGTATCAAACAGGATGCGACAATCATGTCATCACGATCAAAAACATTAGTTGCATAATTACGAAACATGTTCGAAAGGTTCCTCTTCGTTTTATTAAGAAAAGATTAAAAACACAGTTTTACAATATCCGTTCATTACAACGTAATGCTCATCACTTAAAGCAACTCCATCGCCCCATATCAAATAATTCACGCTCAGCTGGCTCTTCATTTCATAAGAGCGTATTTAAAATTCATTATTTAATTATTTATACGGGTGCTCAGTGACCTTCCCGTATTAATTACACACTCTACGTCGCTCCATAGTTCACGGCTGTGATTAAAATGTCTCGGGCATCGTAAAATTCATAAGGCGCTATCTCGACCCACAATCTCTATCGGGCCCGGCTCGTTTATGTTAATTCGAACCTCTTTAAAATCATAACGCGCGATGAGCACCTCGCTTCCTTTCCAACAATAATGAAGACAATTAAATCTGATAAGGCGCACGACCTTTACACTTCCTCCGCTATTGTGTAGATAAGGAGGAGAGAGTGTTAATTGCGGGCCGGTTGTTACCGTTTGCGCGCGCGCACAATCGGCAGAGTAATAGCGTCGCCCCGCCCCCCGCCCGGCGCTACCCACCGAACCGTCTCCACTCTCCACTGTAAAATGAACTGGAGCTGCACTAATTGGCAGAGGCACGCGCCGCGCATGCGCCCCGCGCATCGTTCGCCACGACACGCTAGCGATGGGATGTGAAATCGAAGCGCTCGGCCGACTTTTTAAATCTGGTGACTTTTTCCGCGCGATAACAACGTGGAAATTGCGATGTAGACATTTTTAACACTTGCTTAATTTTAACTTTCTAATTCGAGATCCCGACGCTAGCAAAGTTCACGCACTTCAGATTAAATTTAGAGCTTGATCCGAGAGAGCTTCCGAGAAAGGGCTTTGAAGATATCTTTCTAAATACGGCAAGTGACGTTGGTCGGCGAGATCTGAACATGATTTGTTACATTTCTCCGTGCCCTAATTCTATAAACAGATGATTTAAATTTATTTTCACCTGTAAAGAGAAACGGGTGCGTCACGGAAATAAATCGTGAGATTAATGACGGCCGCGCGCCTGTAAGCGGCGCACGCGCATCCATGTTCATTTCACGCGCGCGCACCTCCGCTCCAGCTGAATTTTATTCAGAATTAGTCCCCGTTTGGTTTTTTTTAGCGCGTATGGCAATTAAAAAAGATAGATTGCAATTTGACCCGCGGGCGGCGAGCGTGACGGCTCGGAACGTTATTATGATGAATGCCCGCCACTTACGACGCGAGTGGTCTCGATCAGATAATGGGCTGCTCTCGTGTTTGCTCAGCTAGCCAGTTGCCACCACTTGACCGGCTACTGAGTAATTGAATTTCTAAATGTCGCAGATTGAAATAAAACGCCACAATGTTATTATGGTGCTGTGAGTAAAATCACATAACCGTAAGATTGAACGCTATGAATATTAATGCGAACATTAGTTTTGCGCTGAAATGAATTTCTAAACTAGCTATCCCCTTTGATAATGTCACGCCAGTTTTATTCGATATTAACAAAGCTATTAATACAACTCGTAGAACGAAAGGCTTAGGTACAAGCCGGAACAGCATTTATTGAATAGCCGTAGTACCTACATAAGTTTTCATGAACGGGAAAATTAAATCGCCTTCTTTGTTGTTATGAAGGTTTTCATTTGAAATATCTTTTTAAGTATTATATAAGTAACCAGACGGTACCATGTGACGTCACAATCTCCAGTATTATTTGTGACAGCTTTATATTAAGAGTACCGAGTTGGCGGTTCTGTATTTTGGATAAATCAACGCACGCAGCGGTACGCCAATGCAAACCATTTTGTGATATTCATCACACATCACAGGCACATAAGGCGTTCCATCTCCTGAAAACATCAACATGGTAACCAAAAAGTAACCGATTCATTATCTTCCAGACACTCCTAGCGATATCGCGAGTAGGGCGCGGTGGTCGGTCGCGGCGTAAGCGCGTCGGCGCCGGCGCAGCTCCCGAACATTCGCCTCTGGACCTTTCGGCTGCGGGAGAGAGTGCTGCAAAACGGGCACGACTCTCCGCCAGCCCTAGTATTAAAAGCGAGGATGATCGCGATAGAGTATCCAATGAAGGTACGTTTATAAGTCTATAACTTATCCTACTCCAAAGAACTTGTTTCGAACAGCTCGAGGTCTATATTCTCCTACCGAGATCCTCGCTTTTAAAACGAAATACATTGTTACCCTCAGATCGGACAGAGCGGGATTGCTTGTGTGCGGAGGCTCGCGCGCGCCTGTCGGCGTGGTCGGTCGACGACGTGTGCGACTTCATCAACACTATCGATATCTGTGCAGAATACGCAACGGTTAGTGCAACACTATTCATTAAACCTTATAGGAATATATATCTTTAAGCTAAACTTGAAATTTCAATGGGTGAATATCATCGTCGTCTTATGTTTGGTATTACGGACTATGTTATCGAGGTAATCAATCTCAACGGACATTTTTTATGTGATGGAAGTGGCAAACGTGCAGTAATGACTGCAGCCTAAAAATACCCACACAAAGATCAAGGTCAGAATGCAGATGCGTTACCACTCCTGAGGCCTAAGGTGTTATGCCTCAGAAATTACAGGGCCGTACATTACCATTTGACCGGAATACGATAGTGCTGAACACTACAATTTAGCGGCAAGTATATTAATTGGGTAATGCGGTAGTGCCTACGACCGCGAGCTCCGTCACTGCAGCTCTACCACCAGTCGAATCAAACTACCTATGAGAAATCAAATAATAACACTTGATTGTTGTTACATAAAATTAAACAGACAAAAGATAAACGCACATTTTTTTCATTATAATCTGTCAAAAAGCTGCCAATCTCAGAGAACATTAATTACATCAGGTTATTACTCCACAAAAGATAATAAGACGAATCATCGATAACTTTCAACGGGAGCAACAACTCTATCGAGAATGTAATAAAAATAACACCCAATAACTAGTTGAGTTTCGCCGACATAACAATAGGGACGTCACTTGAATGTTATTGTATCGATAATCTTGATTATGTTGGGCGCTCACTGTTTCTCTGTTTATCAACTTTTGATTGACATTGAACATAATAGAGTAGCGCATTTATTCGTTAACGTACATTTTTATCTAGTCATGTCATTGTATTTGGTTTTAGGTCTTTGTTTTTCGCTAAAATTGTCTCTTTAAATCGGTTAAAGGTTAGAATTAATCATCATAACATCTACTGATACATCATTACATTTTACTGGTGGTAGAGCTCCAGTCACGAAGCTTGTGGGCGTAGGCACCACCGCATTACCTAATGTACTTGCCGCTTAATGGTAGTGTTCAGCACTATCGTGTTCCGGTCAAGTGGTAATGTATGGCCTTGTAATTTCCGGCACGGAGGCATAACACATTAGGCCTTAGGAGCGGTAACGCATCTGCATTTTGACCTCTGGTCATTGTGTAGGTAATTTTGACCTCTGGTCTATATATAGGCTGCAGCCATCACTTAGCACCAATGTGAACTGCGTGCTTGTTTGCCACTTACATAAAATTAAAATAAATCATCACTCCAACCGAATGGCGCCCATTTCTAGACAAAACCTTACCCAAAAATGCCCACAACAGTAATGTGCGTCATTAGGGGAGAATATGTCATAATCGCCACGCTTGGCAGGCGGATTGGCGATCGCGATTGGGACGCTGCTGCTGCCCATCCCGCGTTGTTATTTTTACTAACCTATTGGAATGGTTTGCCCGCCATTGTTCGGTTGAGTGACTGCACTAGTGGAAGATTTTTCTTCCAGTAGAATAAAATTCTTCCGCTAGTTGGCGGTGGAGTCGTCACTTCGCGACGCTAGTTAGAATTACACTTAGAACTGTCAAAACTCATACTTTACTGACAGTTAGTTCTAAACGTAGCTTGTTCAAAGTAAAGCTGTAGTGCGGTGTGTGAATCACACGTAGCCGCGCGGCTAGCCGCTTTTACAGTTTAATGTTTGCATGTTTTGTTTCCTTCGTAGGTATGTATCTTAGGTGTATAGATTATTTGCAACTAAATAATTAAATTGAAGGACCTAATATCTGTTTTTTCTAATAAAATAAATTTTATTCCATTATTATTAGTTATTGTTGTATAAGGTCTTCCTTATTGTATGTACAGTTTTTTACCTGCCGACCCACGTAAATTAGGTTAGCATACTTACAAACCTTAGTGGTTTTCCAATGCTAGCATTAAGTGATATAATGTTAAATCTTTTGTTTATTTATATTTACTATAATAAAAGAAAAAAAATATATACATTCAACCGCCTGTTATGTATAGTGCGTACAATAACAGGCGGTTGCATATTAAACTGTAAAAGCGGCTAGCCGCGCGGCTACCCATTCCCGCGGCTAACCGCTAGTCCATTAGGGCGCTTAGACATTCTATTCGAAGATCCAGTAGGTGTAATCCCCCAATAATATTATGCATTAGAAGTGTCCTCGTCGAAATCCGTGTCTTTATTTATACGAGCCTCGCAAATATCGAACGTCATATTCATTATAATACGCTTATCGGCCGTAAAGAGGGATGTCTATTGAGTATTAACAGTTATATTTTATTGTCCAATATCCTGTTATGGCGCTCCGTCGAAATTGAAATGAAAATGTTTGTTGCAACGAGCGATTGAGTCGGTCTATTTTGTTTTATTTGCTTATTAAAATATATCTAGTTGTGTTTATTACCTTCTTGTTTTAAGAGGAGTTTTATTTGTTCATTAAAATGTGGCAGTGTTATGTTGAAGATATATAATAAATTAAATTTCGTTTTAATGATGTCCAAAAATAGACATTATTGTTTTCAATAGTGTTACGATGATTATTTATTTAAATAACGGCATATATAATGTTATTAAATTAAATAATAATAATATAATAAGTAATAATAATAACACGGTGTTATGATTATTACTTATTGACTATGGAGCTCACAGGGGTAGGCAGCACCGCATTACCTAATCTACTTGCCACTAAATGATAGTGATCAGCATTATCGTGTTCCGGTCGGGTAGTAATGTACGGCTCTGTAATTTACGGTACAGAGGCATAATACCTTAGACCTCAGGAGGGCAATACACCTACATTGAAATCTCAGGTTTCATGTAGATGTTTATAGGCTACAGTATTACCTACCATCAATGTGAACTGTATGCTTTTTTGCCACTTCATGACAAATAAAGTGAAAAAAATAATACTATAACACTTATCTCCCCACACAAGAATGAAGTCCAGGATCAAGAGTAGTGGTCTCCTATCCTATCCTGAATCCTCTTACGCAGATAACGTCAATAGCAATTCAAATCCGTTTTATAATCAAATCATAGCGATGTAATATACGTAAGTCGTAACTATGATGGATGTGTAATAAAAGCTCGCTTTTGGCAAGATATAGCACTTGTCCCGGTGCCGTGATTCGAATAACCATAACTTTAGTGCAGTGGTTGTCAAACTTTATCCAAAACGGTACACTTTTGCAAATAAACATTTTATATCACACTAGCTGTCCCGACGAACTCGTATCGCCTAATAGGTTAAAAATCAAGATTCTAATGCCGCTGTTAATAAATAGGGGTTGGTGGTAGAGTTTTGAAAATCAAGGGCCATACGTATTTCTTAATATTGTATAATTATTAAAAAAAAATTCTGCCGAAAAAAAAGAAAAAATTCTGCAACCCGTAGGTGCTCTACGTGCTTAAAAGAATCCATATGCAAAATTTAAAACCTCCTAGCAATTTAACATTTCCTGAGATTTCGTCAATAGTGAGTGACCTTTCGCTTTTGTATATAAAAAAAACCTAACTTCACGCCTGTAATCTCCGAAGGGGTAGGCAGAGGTAATTGCATGCATTCAAGCATACATGCAAACACCAACGACTCGCCGGTTTCGTTTGATAATTTTGTATATAAAGATTTCAATATGGCTGATATTATTGTGGAGCCCCTACAAATACTCGGGGGAGCACACTTTGAGAACCACTGCTCTAGTGCATGGATTACAACATAGTATGTGAAGCGTCGCATACATTAAGTTTGTGTGGCAACTGGCAACTCGGGACGTGGGAAACGGAGACTTCAAATTTACAAGATATTTGTACCGCGAATGACACTGTTATGGATTACTTTTTGGTACTATTCAGCACTATATTTTTATTTTATTTTTTTCCAATATTATATACAAGTGAAAATAAATTAAAGGAACTTGTGACCTCAGGAAAACCAGGCTTCATCTTTAAGCAACCGAAGCTCCCATGCTGTTTCCCTGTGATAAAGCGGTTGACTGACCTCAGTAGCCTAGTGATAGCAGGCCACTACTACTACGCTGGGGCCCTGGGTTCGATTCCTGCATCGGAGGCTGTCAGAGATAACGGTGAAAAATCCTTTATTTCTGGTTCTGGCTAGCCACCTGTTCACATATGCCAAAACGTAACTTGCGAATTGTGGGTGTTTGCATGCAGTGCCGGATTAGCCATATAGCAGGAGTAGCAAATGCTACGGGCCCCGCGCCATTGGGGGTCCCGTGCCTGTGCCCAAAAAAAAAACACAGATATGTAATACACCTTAGCTATTCTCAAAGGGAGCGTTGACCACTAATTATATTATCTATATTATTATGTTGCAAGTTGGCAATACCACAATACTTACAGGGGGAATCCCCTAAATTTGTTTTCGATTCCTTTTCGTAAATGTTGTTTTATTTACATCCTAAATTTCAGTAGGCAATGTAACTCTAGGGCCCCATGGTCACATTTGCTACGGGCCCCGCACCGGCTTTATCCGGCACTGTTTGCATGTATGCATGAATGCATGCATTTACCCTTCCCCTTCGAGAATTACAAGCGGGCAGTAACAGGTTTTTTTTGGGAAAAATTACGGGAAAGTGTCGACTTAAATATTAATGGAGTTGTTAAATTGAATTGAAGAGATGAAAACAATTGGAAACGTATCGTCAACAGTTGATAGGATTGCATTGATTTATTCATAACGAAAGTGTATTGCTAAATAAATAATTATTCCCTGTACATAATTTAAGATAGCCAACCGTTCTATGACTAATGCGTTGCTACCGCCTTTTCCAACTCGCACGTAATACTACTCCGCGGACGCAGTGTCTGGTTAAAGAGGTATTTCATGGTGAGCATAATAGGATGCGATAATCTGGATGCGAGCCTAGTTTTAGGTTCAATTTTTTTTATTTAATGGAAGTGGTAATCAAACATGCAGTTCACATTGATGTTAAGTGATGACTGCAGCCTATAGACACTCACACAAAGACCAAGGTCAAAATGCAGATGCGTTACCACTCCTGAGGCCTAAGGTCTTATGCCTCTGTGCTGGAAATTACCACCTGACCGGAACACGATAGTGCTGAACAATACCATTTAGCGCCAAGTATATTAGGTAATGCGGTGGTGCCTACGCCCACGAGCTCCGTCACTGGAGCTCTACCACCAGTCAAAATGATAGGTCAACTTTTTTGTTACGGTGGTGGCGAACAAGCCTATATACATTGAAATAAAACTATTTTTACGGATTTATCTCGCGTATATTAAACTAGTTTTATTTCAATGAGTGTAGCTCGCGAAAACCTAAGAACATATCAGCCTATATACAGCTACATAACAAGTGTAGGTCACAGTTTTTTGTTTCGTTGCTACTCATAACGGTACTCCAGTGCTCCAGTGTTTTGGAGTGGTAACGCACGTGCTTTGCCACTCCAGAACACTGGCACTGCCACTTTGCCGCAAAATGTGTAGGTTATTTTGCTTCTGTAAGTATTATTACGGAGCTATACACAACCATCTAACCGAAACACGGCTTTGCTGAACACTACCGATTGGCGGGAGATTAAGTAATATGCAACACTACTACTACCACTAAAAAGTACTGAAAAGTGACCGTCATTAACTTGTTCAGGTAATCTAAATTTAAACTACGAAGAAATCGGGAAAAAAAATGTAAATTTTCAATCTTGATATCGTATGTTGCAAAGATTGTTCTAAAAATTTTTTACAGTTAATTATACAAGTACCATTCAAAATAAAAATGAACATCAATATTCTTCAAAAAAACATTTATAATTGCTCGTCCGTTAATTTCAAGCGACAGCCCCGATCCGTAGTAACACATTTAAACTGTGCTTTTTAAAAGAGTTAGCCTAGAGTTAAGTACTTACACTTCTTTTCAATTACTAATTCGTAGAGTTTGAAAAAAAGGAAATGTAATTATTGTTATACGGGAAATTTTATCGATTTGATCAGCCCATAATAGGGCTTACATTGAAATCTGCATTAAATAGCAATAAAACAATATGGAACGTTTTGTAATTAATCCAATACTCAAGCAAAACAAAGCAACTCATATCTGTTACATGAACGTATAGCAATGTCATGAGTCATGAATATATCAATTTTTCACCGAAAATCGTGAGCGCATGTGAGCCAATCCGCTAGGGTTGTCATCTTAGGAAAAGGAAAATAGAATAACATGTGCTCAATAGAACAATTTCGAAAGATGAAAAACCTCCTAACTGTTGATTTGAATAAATAAAATTGAAATAATCATTTAAAATTTCTACACAAACGACCTTACTATGGTTGTTATAGAATTTAAGACGCATTCTCGAAGCGTACGCATTTTAAAAATAACTAGAATTTTCTAAAAGAGTTTAGGATCCCGGAATGATTTGACAACCCTAGTGAGCGCACATCGATCCCCGTCATGTGAAATCAAAATGTGCGCTGGCGCAACAACTCGTGCGTCCCGCGGCACGCCACTTTGTTAACCGTCTTATCAAATAAACAATTCGCGCATATGTCAAAGTTTGCGAAAACATTTGTATTTAATTTATTTTCAAATCTTCCCTTGCGATTTTGCCAATATTTGTTACACATACACACCTACCTAATCATTTTTATACTTAGCATTACCCACTACTCTACAAACCTAATCCATAAAACCATCAAATAGTATCCAGTGTAGTAAGCAAAATAATATTGCAATAATCTAAAAATATGCGCCTGTAGTGACAAATAAATAGTTTTGATTCCACTGACTTCCAAATAATATTTTCACTGAGATGTATAATCATACTCAATGCAATCTATCCAGAGATATCTAAGCAACGGTGATCGAATGGTTTCAAGGCAGGATAATTTTATAGTATCAGTCGACTGAACATAGTCTGATGTAGCGATGGCAGATCGTTTTATATATTAGAATGTAATGAATCCAACAATCAAAGCAACTAACTATCGGTTGTTTATTTAGTTGATTTTAAAAACAACCGATTAACAAAAATACGCTACGCAAGGCTCGAATTAAATTTTAATATTTTAAGCGTGGAAAACGGTGAACGCTGTAATAAAACAATCGACGACACGTTTCAATTCAATTGGCTCAATATTGCGATGTTCTATTCGATACCTACCGCAGCGAACGAATGAATCGATTGTTTTTTTTATTCATTTTACTCTACACAGTGCGCTCTGTGAGAAGTATTATGCCAAGTAGTTCCAATCAATCGAAGAACTAGCAAATATATCGATAGTTATTCGTCAACATTCAAAGAGAGATCGATCAATCGATTGATTTGTTTGTTTTTGTAATCGCCCACCGCAAGTCCGATGCACTCAAAGAGTGAACTTAATTATGGATTGTCACCAAACAGTCGCGAATTCGTGCAATCGTGATATCGTATGTTGCAACTTCAAAGAGTCGCATGATTTATATAAATTACATACTATGTTCGCTCAATACCAAGTATAAATTATATCGCAATGCAGCATCGGACCGTCTGTACCGTCGGCATTGGTTTCAAGTGTGACAAATTTTCATGTCACCTTTATGAGTTTCAGTTACACGTTATTTGAAAACGATACTGTCCTATAATATCATACAGGATATCAATATTAAACGTAACGGAATGAATCATGGTATTTAGTTAAAAATTAGATTACCAAATAACTTATGGTAGTTCGCTAATTAACTACCAATAAATTATTTTTAAAGAAAAATGGAAAGAAAAATTTGACTTCAGGCGAGGCTCGAACTCGCGACCTACTGGGAATCTTGTCCAGCCGCTCTTCCAATTGAGCTACTGAAGCCCTGCCCGATTTGTCAAATCTTTTCTTCACATCTATTGCATTGCTTTATGGTAGCAGCAGCGCCATCTATTACCAACTATGCTAGTTAGGCAACCGATATAATAGACTTTTCAGTTTATTTAATATCGTAAAGATGTCGCTTTTACCCTTAATAATTGTTTTATATTATTTCGCTACCAATAAATTAGTTATTCTGAAATGCATACTGAATCTGGTTGGTGGAAAAAAACTCAATTGAAAAAAAAATGGATATTCAGCGTATTATACACGTTTAAAACAAAGTGTTTTGAAAAATTCAACATTGGTTTAGTGTGTGACAAATACTCGTAGTAGTTTTACCCTTGTGAATTTAACCTACCTTATTTGAAAACGATACTGTTATGTAGTATTATTATAGTATTTATTTTTACATCAAACGTAACAGGATGAATCATTGTATTAAGTTATCATGTTAAAATTGCACTTCATCGTTGTTGTTAATTTTGTATACCGGTAAATAAGCTACTGTAAAACGCATACTGAATCTTAGTTAATGGTCAAAAATATCAAAAATCATTTTTAAAAATTGTGTATTTAGCATATTCTACAGATATCGTATAAACTAACGTTATCACCTATATAAGCGTGACGCATACCTATATCGAAAATATTTCTCAATTACGTAAAACTTTCGCGCCCAACCGTACCGATTTGAATTTGGAAGACGGATGGAGTCCATTGCGTCGCAATTAGCGCATTACGCGGATTCACGACTCACGCGCATCGCAAGTGCATATTTACTGTATACCATCAATTTCATAGTGACTGCATTTCTGTCAATGTTCGCCAAAGGACGTTCTATTTTCATGGTTTTAGAGAATATAGGCTTTATAGAATAAACACTTAAGTAAAACTTGCAGTAAGTAGGCATCTTCTGCGTTTTTTAATAGCTGCATTTTTTGAGGGAACTGGTGAAGCACGGATGTTTGAACACATGCATTCTGTTTACACCTTTAGGAAACACAGGTATGGATTTACATATCTTTATGTATGTATCTTCACGCCAGGTCCCTAACGGGGTAGGCAGAAAGTGTGAAGCGCCAGATATCCTGGTCCCGACACACCTCCCGTGCGTCATCTACCTTCATCATTCTCTTCAGACATGCACGTCGATCAATTTATACATATCTTTGATAAAAAATTGTATAGTGAAAATATATTTCTACCATGAAAATATGACTTATGCTGCACATTTCACAGTGTATTTTAAATATGCATAACAGACTGAGCTCATTTAATGTTGACCCCACCTACCAAATCGATCATAACAGCCCATTGCACATTGATCCATTAAAAAAACAACCCACAAACAATCGAGCCGATTTCACGATACTCACGTCACTAAATGCCAACAGCGCGTCCCTATAATTTGTGATGAACAAACCATATTCGGATTAAATATCACCTCAAATACAAACAATACACCCACGTGATCTCCCCGAGCCATACACGACTCGACATCTCGATTGTTCCACTCGCCTGTCCGAAATCACTCAACGATACCTTGTTACTTTCGAGAGAAGTATGCACACGTAGTACGAGACACGGTGTAAGAAATATGTACCCTCATGTGTTATTTGTGATGACCTAGTTTATAAGCGATTTTTTTGTGTAAAGAAGGTGGCAAACAAGCCTGCAGCTCATATTGATGTTAAGTTATGACTGCAGCCTATAAACATCTACATAAAAACCAGAGGTCAAAATGCAGATACGTTGCCACCCCTGAGACCTTAGATGTCATGTCTCTGTGGTAGTTATTATGGGGGCCACACATTACCATCTAATCGGAACACGATAGTGCTGAATACTACCTTTTAGCGGCAGAATAATTAGGCATTGAGGTGGCATCCTCCTACATAGGCATTCTACCACCAGTAAAAAATGTTCATAGGCGTACTATAGCTGAAGAGTTCCTAATCTCTCTTTTGTCATTATTTATTTTCAATACACATTTCATACAAGGCAATGGCAAATACAAATCTTATCTAATCGACATTTATGAATAATAGGATAGAATTAAAGATTATGTTGAATAACATAGTACCTTAATTGCAAAAGGTTATTAACTACGACTATCACTTGGTTGTCACTATTACTACTACTACTACTTTTAACTGGTGGTAGAGCTCCAGTGACGGAGCTCGCGGGCGTAGGCACCACCGCATTACCTAATATACTTGCCGCTAAATGGTAGTGTTTAGCACTGTCGTGTTCCGGTCAGGTGGTAACGTACGGCCCTGTAATTTCCGGCACAGAGGCGTAATACCTTAGGCCTCAGGAGTGGTAACGCATCTGCATTTTGACCTTGGTCTTTGTGTGGGTGTCTATAGGCTGCAGTCATCACTTAACATCAATGTGATCTGCATGCTTGTTTGCAACTTTGGTTAAATAAAAAAAAAAAAAAAAAATTACAAACTAACCCCCTTATTCATAAACGTACATTAGATACGTTTTAGCTATAGAATGCTTTGTCTTTGTCAGTTGCATTGTCAAATGTGCAGGAAGGAAAAAGACAAAGGAGAGATTAGCAACACTTTAGCTAAAATACGTTTATGAATAAGGGGGTTAAGATTTAAAACCAAGAAAACCACAGACATGACTCGTTCAGCATCATAATAATGAACTAGCCGATGAGGATATATTGATAACGCCAGTCAACTTGTTTTTGCCTTGCTACTATGAAGTTTTCCTGAAGGATTTTGTGCCCGTATTATTCCTACGCGCTCGACGACTTTAAGCAATTTGTCAAAAAATATGGTGAAACCGTGATTTAATTAAACAAAACATTTGCTATTTATATACGACTACCACCTACATTCGCTATTTGGTGGGTTATGTCAGTTACTTTGGTTCTCGTGCGGATCTCCTCATTTCTGATTCGTTCTCGCAGAGAAACTCCAAGCATAGTCCTCTCCATTGCTCTCTGAGTGACCTTGAGCCGTCTTATGAGGCCCATAGTGAGCGACTATTGGTCTCATACGAAGGCTCAAGGTCACTCAGAATAGCACTTACCGAATAGCGAAACTGAAGTGGCAGTGGGCAGGGCACATAGCTCGCAGGACTGACGGCCGTTGGGGCAGAAGAGTTCTAGAGTGGCGACCACGTACCGGAAAACGAAGCGTAGGCAGGCCCCCCACGAGGTGGACCGACGACCTGGTGAAGATCGCGGGCAATCGCTGGATGAGGGCGGCCCGGGACCGTTCGTTGTGGCATTCTTTGGGGGAGGCCTTTGTTCAGCAGTGGACGTCTTTTGGCTGAAATTATGATGATGACCACCTACATTTTATCGCTACACATAAAATTCTTCCGTTATTGACTAAATGCATAGTTGAAAATATTTATACCTGAAATTTTGTGTTTATATTCCTTGGGGAAAAAGAACTGTGCGCGTTCGAAATTGCACGCAAAACCTTGTCTAACATATTACCTCAATCATCATCAAATAACAGAAAAGCGCATACATTTCTAATACCGTATCCTAGACTACACAACGCAAAAGCGCACAATAATTACTATAATGACTGTTCTATCGTGACGAGTTGTTATAATTTAAATCCGTGAAACCATGAACATTCACGGGTCATCGTATCGTGTGAGGTGTTCTGATCGGTTCCGATTTCACTGGCACGCTTCTTCGGTCTGATGATGAGGTGTCACGAGATGTGGACCTTGGTGATTGTGTTTTTTTATGGCCGTGACATCGACGGTGATTTTCTTTGATCAGCTTTTCTTTTCACGCAATTGCTTTTACTAGGTTTTGCTGATTGAGCTGTTTAGACTTGTCGTCTTTAAAGTTCTTCTTATTGTATTCGAATGCATGTAGCATTCGATTTATTTTCTAGGTCCGTTGCTCAATTTACGTATATGGTGAAACTATGTAGTAATAGTAGTAAATACTAATTAATTAGAAGTGTAATTAGTCATACTAAGTGGCACTACGATTTTGACAATTAACGATACCTACCTATATATTTTAACTTGTCTATTCTATTCTATTTTTCCCGTGTGGCAACTATCACACTTAGTAGTAATTCTGCCAATTTTTACTTCTCAAAAGTTGTTTATAGTTCGTTGACAGTTGCTGAGGGCGTTGTCTGTCAATTACATTTTTGAGAACCACCCTAATTTTTTTAAATTCTTTAATTCAGTATTGTTGATTGAGCTGTTTAAACTGGCGTATTTAAAATCTTTATTTATTATCCTCTTATTAACCTTCCCTGTGTGTTACAAGGAGAGGTTTTGTAGTTCTAGATTCTACTTTTTTATGAGTGGAAGGTGTAAAAAGTCGCTCACAAAAACTTGCAATTAAATTGATTATTTGATCGAGTGTTAGGAAATAGTGACCAAATAATAATTCGGTCACAGCCTTTATTATTCGTTAATTCAAAAATAATGTAGTTTTTTAAAGAAAAATTTGACTTCAGGTGTGACTTGAACTCGCGGCCACTGGGAATCTAGTCTAGCCGCTCTTCCAACTAACTAAGCTTCCGGAGTCCTGCCCGATTTGTTAAATCTTTCCTTCACATTTATTGCATTGCCTTAATGGTGGCAGTAGCAGTAATCAACATTTTGCTTTCCTTTTTTCTTTAAAAATGATATATTTCACTAGCATGTGTTAATGCGAATTAATATAAAAACAATAATGTAGTTATTAGATCACTGACTGCTTTAAACAAGCGCTGTATTAAGCCTTCTTGTTACGTGAATACCAACCACTATTGCCAATAAACTAGTGATTATTAAATATTATAAGCATTATATTGCAGAAATCTTCTTATTAGACGTCACCTTGTAATAAAAGACGTATTCCGAGCAAAAGCGAATATTTATTGATAGTTGATTCTAGCATCTAAGCCGGATTTCGCACATCAGTATTGTGCATACACTGTAATGCAGGATTAACACGTCCACCTGACTTTCCTTTATAGCCTACACGTTCGCATAGAATACTCATTTTACTGGTTAATGTTTTATACTGGCTGTTTCCTGGGTCTTTGTTTTTTTTAAATATTATGGCATTGCTATTACACATATTGCCAGTGTCAAGTAAAAGGATATTTCTTATTCGTAACAAGCAGCGTAAAAGTCAGAGTCAGTCAGTCAATTTATCAGTCCGCCAGTCAGTCGCAGTCAGTAATTCGAGTAAAGCGATGGCTACTTTACCAGAACATTTACAATGAAGTTTTGGAGGCAACCCGTAAGGATGTGTTTCGCACTTTTAATCTACTTCACTATACACGGGCACTGCAATAAGCCTATATTTAAAAATATCAAATTCAAATCATTTATGTCAAATTGGTCTACAAGGACACTTTTGCATTGTCGGGTTATACCTAGAGAGAATGACTTATAATAATAATTCAATAGGTATTAATAAATACCAATTTAATAATAATATTTAACCGATACGTGAATCATAAAATTTTTCAATTCCTTCATTTAATTTAGCTCAAAAATACGCCACGCCTCTTTCAAAGGGTTCCCGCCAAATCCCCGCGTCTGTTAATATTGACCTACCGGGGATGCAACCGTCTATCGAAATTGGCTATGATTTACGAATGAAAAGATATACGAATTTGGCTTGGTCTATTGTTGGCGACATTGTTATTGCTGTCAAATTGTCATGCCAATTTTACCTCCATTTATTCTCCACCTCGGCGATAGGCGACGGTACGTGACGACCCCACCGCCCACTAGCGGAAGAATTTTCTTCCACTGGAAGAGAATTCTTCCACTTGTCAGTCTCGTCAGTCAACCGATAGTCCAGCAGACATTTTTTGGCCGATATGATAATGATGATAATGATTCGCCACCTCAGAACGCTGACATCCAGCTTGTGGCCTTAATAAAGGCAACCCTTTATACGTCCCACTGCTGGGCACGAGTCTCTCCCCTTTTTGGGGGGAGGCCTAGAGGTTACTCCACCACGCTGCTTCAATGCGGGTTGGTGGAGAACGAGGCCTCAAACCATTTTAATTACCATTTCCTTAGTCTCCGATTTCTGATTGATAGATCATATTTTTACGGATGTCTACCCGATCTTTTCAGTAACAGATATTATTATAAACAACAGTAGACTTATCTTCTGTAGAAGGAATGTGAAAATTCGTTTATTCCTGTATTATGTATCGACATCACTTTGATAGTCATTTTGAAGTACATTGCCGTTTTGACGTAGCTTGAAAAATATTATAATTTAAGGAAAACAGCAATGTACTGCAAATGTGGAATTCAAATTGATGGCCACCGACATACATAATACTACTTTCACGGCTAAACAACCTTCTAAGATAACGTTTTCTTGTTAACTCCACTGAACTATCGGACTGATAAGTTATAACATCAGTGGATCGACACGAGCTTAGTTATTCCCTCCGGCGGTGCTTCGACAAGACTTTATCATATTTGTATCAAACACGATAACCGACCGCGTTTCTTTGCTGGGCAATGTATTTAAACCGTAGATGCCAGTATATAGGGTCTTAGGGTTGCACACAAAATATGCCTAAGTATACCGGGATAAGAGCCGGCCTTTGTAAAATCCGATTATAATTACACTGGTGGTAGAGCTCCAGTGACGGAGCTCGCGGGCGTAGGCACCACCACATTACCTAATATACTTGCCGTTCAGCACTGTCGTGTTCCGGTCAGGTGGTAATGTACGGCTCTGTAATTTCCAGCGCAGAGGCATAACACCTTAGGCCTCAGGAGTGGTAACGCATCTGCATTTTGACCTTGTTCTTTGTGTGAGTGTCTATAGGCTGCAGTCATCACTTAACATCAATGTGAACTACATGCTCGTTTGCCACTTACATTACATTAAAAGTTATTAGTATTAGCTTAAGTTTGATACAAGCTGTAGAATACTAAAACTGATATGATAACTAATTATAATGGCATATTAACGATTGATTAGCAAGCCAACTTTGATAAATTTGCACCTGTTCCGAAAATTATCCTGACATAAGTTCTCTTTTTTTTGGAAGTTTATAGAGAGCTAGTCGCGAGACATCCGTATCGAATACTTTACCAGAAGACGTCGGTTGACATCACTTTGATAGCAACTTTCCAGTACATTGTCATTTTGGCGTGACGTGATAATCATCATTCGTTCAGAAAAACGGCAACGTACTGCAAAGTGGTTTTCAAATTGATGGCCACCAAGAAACATAATTCGTCCTACGGCAACTGCGAGCGCAAATGGAACTCAGCTTAAATATTTGAGCAACTATTTAAGGGAGACCCCAGAGGTTCCGAATCTTGACATATGGCGTTGCTGAGGGCACATACACTGTGCTTAGCTGAACTGCCTTAGTAGCCTACTGCTACTACTGGGTTCGATTCTCGGTTCGGGGCTATCATAGATAAAGGTGTGAAATTCCTTATCTGTGATTCTATTGAAATTTTTCCATTCTCGATAGAATTCCCAGGCAGAGTTAGGTAATGTGCCCTGAGATGTGAACAGACTCGCCACCTAGGGCAACATGGGAGCCAAAACGTAAGCGGCAAATCATGGGTGTTTGAATGTATACTGAATGCATGCATTTACCTCTGCCTACCCCATTCGGGGATTACAGGCGTGATGTTACGTTACTTAAAAAAATAAACCCAACATAAATAATTGCCAACTACACACTATCTCCTTGACATATGTGTTGATTATTACGCATATATTATACTGATCTTAGTTGTTAAGTAGACTCTTATGAGTATCGGCTCATTTGAAGTATTGTGCGACCATTTATATCCTTTCACCGATAAATTGCGAAACTAAAAATGCCGCAGGCACTAATGTAATCAAGGAAAGATAAATGCCTGACACGAAAAACTAGTCTAAAACAAACGCGAGGCGTCTTTAAAGTTCTATATAAAGTTGTTAAGTTAAGCTGGGACTACATTTGGCACAATTTTTTTTTGTCACACATATCTGTCAGTTTCAAGTAAGCTAGACCTAACGCATATTTCCGCACAGGAGTTATTATATAGGTCATATTAGACTGATGCTAATCATCTATATTTGCCTGCTACTAAGTTCAGCCTGTCTGTTATAAGATTGGCGTAGCGAGACTTAGAAATAACACTGATATAACGGACGAAACAATGATTTATTTTCTACAAAGTCCCTAATTACGAGCAGGAGCTTAAAACAAGCGTCATATTATGATTGACGAAGAATAGCAGGGTTATACATAAAGTAGGTTGCCCGCTAAAATCATTTTGCCCCCCTCATTTTTGTTGGGGGTATGATGTTCAAAAAGTCTTCCAAGGCAAATGCACATCGTAACAATTTTCTGCGTGCCTAACTCACTTTAACTCTCTCTGTCGAATGGTATGAGATGTGAACCAGACTGTCAATATAGCATTATATATGTGTTGGTGTTATTAAAAGTAGATTTTATATTATGTGTGTATATGTATATTGTGTATATGTATAAGTGCTCAACAGTTAATGAACTGTCCAAGGCCAAGTATCCATAGACAGATCTAACTCACAAAACACGGCATTAAGATCCCGTTTAGTATGGAAAAACGTGATCTTAAAATCGGAAACTGGTAGGACTAAGATCTAGTAGATCTGGAGTCTATTAATAAGACCCTAAATGTGTTAATATATCTTCAGGCACGTGCATCTAAATGTGGTTCACGCTTAACGCACGTTGCCCATAAACAACTCTCTAATTTCGGTTAGTTATGGCTAATTCTATCTGAACATCACCACCTTTATATTTTCACCAAAGCATCAGATTTATTATCATCGTTCCAACATATTGGGTGTGAAATGTGTAGAAATACTATTACTAGTCAATTTAGGAAAATGTTGTCATTTGTCATTTTTATTTTTTACTTTTTGACAAATAGGACATGTCATTGTTGTCAGTGAACTCATTAAAACTTTCAAATGCGAGTAAAAAATAACTTGATGATTGTGTAAGATTAAATTTAGATGGATTAAGTGAAAAATCTTGTTAAATTATCATAAAACAAAAACTGTTTGAGGAAAAGTCAGCGTGTAGATGCAAATTTTGTATTTTTCTTTTCATTTTCGCAGTGTATTTGGTTTTAAGCAAAATATTATCAAAATTTTTACAATTTTCTCTTGTTGAATAACGCAATATAATTTAAGCAAAATTATCAGCTTTCCCGTTTATTTTTGCATTGTCATTTTTCTTTTATCTAAATCTAATATTTAAATGAACGTATACAACAACATCAACTATCCAAAAAAATAAAAAAGAAAATAAGAATTATGTAACACGTAGAACGACGGTGATGTAGTGGTCTCAGACGTCTACTGCTACGTAGAAGTCCCAAGTTCGATTTTTGAGAAATAATTATTTATTGGATTTCTTCCATTAACGAAAACTCTCAGTGGCATAGAGTTTGATAATGTGCCCGTTCAATCCCTACTTCCCTACTAATATTATAAATGCGAATGTTACTCTGTCTATCTGTCTGTCTGTTACCTTTCACGTCCAAACGACTGAACCGATTTTAATGAAATTTGGTACAGAGATAGAGTTGATAAAGAACATAGGCTACTTTTTAAACGACATCAGAAAGCCATTATTTAAAAAAGGAAATAGTGATCTAATGGAAAACTACCGACCTATTGCACTTATTCCAGTCATATCAAAAATATTTGAGAAATACATATATAAAGAATTGTCTGGATCTGTGGAAAAAAGTAATATTTTATGTGATGAACATAAAGGCTATATATGACTTTTTATACAAGGTTATTGACAATATTGACAAACGAAATCCAGTCTGTGGTATTTTTTGTGACATGACCCAAGCATTTGACTACGTACATTTTTCGACATTACTAAAAAAGCTAGAAACTTGTGGTATAAGAGGCAATATCCTTAATTTAATCAAATCGTATTTAGAACATAGACATCAAATTACCGAAATTAGACAATTAAATGCTATAAACAAGAATGAAAAGATTTATCCATCGTCAAGGCGTGTAGTAGAATATGGGGCACCGCAGGGAAGCGTTCTAGGTCCATTTCTATTTATACTTTACATTAATGACTTGCCTAAATGCATAGAAGAACCAGTGACCTTATTTGCGGACGAAAGTACTCTGACAATACCTTGTAAAAATGTAAAGACATATGACTATACATTTTGCGCAACGGTTACCTGCTATGAAACTTAGTATAAGATACTGTAATGAAAGCATAGAAGCAGTTAATTCAACAAATTTTCATGGCCTACAGATTGACAAAAACCTTAACTGGAAGCCACATATTGAGACTGTATGTAAAAAGCTTAGTATATCCGCATTCGCTCTACACACACTTTCATACACGTTATATACGGATGCTCTGCTTACAGCGTACTACGGTTTAGTAGAAACTCATCTTCGATATGGATTAATATTTTGGGGTAATTGGACGGACAAAGAATCAGCATTCAAATCTCAAAAAAGATATCTACGGGCGATGTTCAAACTGGCGAAAACAGATAGCTGCGTGCCCTATTTTAAAAAAACACCAAATGTTAACTTTACCTTCCTTGTACATATTAGAAGTAGCTGTGTTTGTTAAGTCAAATCCACATTACTATAATCATTTAGCTGACACATATCGACGCAGTAGACGTGATAATAGTCAACTTTGTCTTCAATCCGCCAAGACGGCCCTGATGCGCAAAAGTGTTTACTGCATGGCACCAGTAATTTATAACAATATACCTAAAAGTTGGAAGGAACTCCCTCAACTTGTTTTCAAAAATAAACTACGCAAATTTTTGACCGCCAGAGCATACTATAGTGTTACTGAATTCCTAAATGAAAAACAATTTGTATTGACATAATTAAATTGATAATTCCATAATTTTATTTTCCTATCATTGAATAATTGTAATAAACTTGACATTATGTAATGTGAATATAAAATCGATCTCTGTAATTTTATTATAATCATGACAAATACTATTAAATTAATATTTCCTCGTTAAATTTTCAAAACATAAAAAAAATGTATTTTTGCACGTCACTCTGTGACAAACATGTCTGCGCTTATTTTTTTTTGTCATCCTGTATGTATACACCTTCGATGTATGTACACACACATGTTTATGCAAATAAATATTATCTTATAGTGTCAATATATTCATATAGTAGATTAAGTTTTTATAGGGAGGCTTTTGTCCAGCAGCGGGCTTCTTTCAGCTGAAATGATGATAGTGATATTCATTTAAGTACCCCTTCTTACCCACCAATGAATACAGACATGAAGTAAGGTACTTTAAAACTAAAACACTTAACCCATAAATACAGGCAACTGTTAATCCTTCAGCCAACCAACTAAAATGTAACTTAGATAATAGAGCCTGTAAATTATAATCGACTTTCTCTGGAATCAACCGGTCCCATGACAGTAAAGTCCCCAGTTACGAAAGTCCTAAGCTGATTATTATAACCCACCTGCGCATTTCGCAATAACTTGGTATGCAAATACAATGTGACAATTGCTGATCATTCGATTATTCGAGATAAAATTATAACGCAATTCGTTCTTTTAAGGTCACATGACGTATTTTTATACAGCTTTGTATGTACCAAAGTTGTAGTATACCTAACTCAACATAAGAACAACAAACGGATAATATTACCATGGCAAGATATGTAAAAAAAACACCACTTTGAATATGATTTTGAGTACCTACTCGTATAAAACATTTGCCGATGTTTCAAATATATTTACCTCTCGGGAATCAAAAGTTTAAAATGTATGTTTGGAATTTTTATTTTTCGCAATAACTCACGCGAGTAAACTTTAGAAATTATAGAAAAAACGGAAAGAAAAATTCGACTTCGAGCAGGAATCGAACCTGCGACCTCAGGATAACCAGTCCAGCCGCTTCACCACTAAGCTACCGAAGTCCCACACGGCGGCGTCAAATTTTGCTTCCGATTTTTGATTTTTAACTGATTTAGGGTCGGTGAACGACATCTATTGATAACTAATAAATAGCTATACAACCGATATGATAGACTTTGCAGTTCAATTTATGTTTGCTAAAAAAGGTTGTTATAAAAAAGTAACAAACTCTTTTTCACGAATTTCACAGAACTAAAACGAGGTGTTTAATTCGTTGAAATCTTTTACTTTAATCGCCTGAACATGCGTTACCAAACATATGTTTTAAACCAATACACATTACCACATAAGAGCATGTTATATATAGGACTAGATTATTGCAAATAGGGTGGGTATAGGATATATATATATATATATATATATATATATATATATATATATATATTTTAAATATACCCTTTGTCTTTAACTTATAGTTTATAATATATCACCTTTCAAAAAGATTCAATTTCTAAAATGACACAAAACGACTTATATAAAATTGCTTACTACTTACTATTTACACCTATGAAATCAATTATGAATTCAAGGAATCCTAAAAAATCTTCGTTAATATTACGGTTTGTTATAGTATATTGAATGTAGTTTAGCAGATTTATACAAAGAATTTTAATGTTATTTCGATTATATATATATTCGACAATAACATTAATTAAATATTAATGTTATTGTCGAAGTTGATTTTTTTGTAATTTTGAAATTGTTCTATCTTATACAATACCTCGATTTCAATGAATTTTTAACCGACTTCAAAAAGGAGGAGGTTCTCAATTCGACCCGTATGTTTTTTTTTTATCTGAACATTTAATCTTAATATTACTTTCTAACTATATCACATAAAGCAGTAAATGTATACCGAGTCAAATACCCTATTGAAGTAAATTACACTATTAGTGTATCATCGAGTAACAAAGTACACCGTATTGAACTAGAACATTAGTAAATGAACCCATACCGGTTAACGGCCAGTATTATTTCTTGCTATCCACGTCTTTAGTCACCTTCGGTCGCACGGCTTGTAGACGAATCGACTCGGACCATATCGTCGACGAAGACAAGATCATCTGTTTGCACAGATTAGTAGGTAATTTTTGTACTGTTTTTTTTTCGGTCTTGAGAAGATCCTTAAATTGATTAACTAAAATTAATAATGGAAACCATTGAAACGTCTCGCTGCTGGGCACGAGTCTCTCCCCCTTTTTGAGGGGAAGGCCTGGAGCTTATTTCACCACGCTGATCCAATGCGGGTTAGTGGAGATACGGGTTTGTGGCCAACCCGCTGTCGGAAGTTTTCAAACCGCCCATAAGGCCTCTGACAAAGTTTAACGACTGCTATCTATCGATAGCAACCGGGACCGACAACTTAATGTGCCCTCCGAAGCACGGAAACGCGCATTTTATGCCACTAACTGTCACCCATCACACACCCGACCGCGCCCGTATCGCACAACCGAGTAGATCGCTTGTGATCTACACCAGCCGCAGAATCATGCGCGCTTCGCTTTGAATTGAAAATTAAAGCAACAATACGAGTTTGCCTATAAATATTTTTGTTTGTAAAAAGTATGTCCCTGTTATGATTATCACAGAGACTTAGGTCTCAGGGGTGGCAATGCATCTGCATATTGACCTCTGGTTTTTATGAAGATGTCTATAGGCTGTAGTCATCAGTTAACATCAATGTGAGCTGCATGCTTGTTTGCCACTTGCCTTACATAAAAAAATGTAACTTGAATGCTTGTTTGCCACATCCACACTGTCATATATAAAAACCTGAATATTTGATGTCAATTTCAACTGCTTACCTCCCAACTTGGCACCACCCTTTTCTCATGAAAAAGCTTCGTGACATGCTTCGTTTTGAGGTAAGGAACCCTAAAAATGACGTTGGCAAGGCAATCACGACGACATTTGAGAAACGTGCAATCCCTCGTCGCTCGCCATCACCGTCCGTCCGATGTCAAACGGATAAGCACGGGCTAATAGGCGGCCGGACCACCAATACCGTCCACCGTGTACCACGTCGCAATATTGCAACGTTTCTGAACATATTACATTCGTAATTTATAAATGGTTGTACCATTTTACGAGCGCGGCGATCACGGAACTGTGGGAGGCGGATTTTATTTCTCAAAGTTGTTAGGAGCTATCTGAGGTTGAAGAAATTCAAAGAAATTTTGAAAATTAAGTTGTTGCGAAAAAAGTAATACTACAGTTAAAATTAATGTAAATAGATTTTTAATAAATAGGCGGTACATTGTATGTATTTAGTTATGATCCAAACAATGCCTAAAGTCATTTTTTTCATGAGTTTCTAAAGGAGATGTTGCGAGCTCGGCTCTGGTTCATACACGTCCGTCCTCAAAAAATGGATAAATTAAAGAAGAATCCGAAAAAAATACAATTAATTTATTCAAGAATGTATTTATGAGTTACAACCACATTTAATTCAAACGATTTTATTATTTTCAACTATGTTTAACATGGCGGCGATACAGCCGACGCTTGGGATCAATCGATTTCGTTAGTATTTAGAAAATATTTCTTTTTTTCTCCAAGTACTATATAATCAAAATACAATTTAAAAAATAAAAATGTCAAAATGACATCGCCCGCCATATTCGCCATGTTGGTTTTGAGTTGTAATTCTAACTGCAAATGATGTTTTGTAACTGCAAACAAAGCTAAATAAGTGAAAATATGCAGTAAAAACGTTTTTATATTGATTTTGCCTGTTTAATTATATTGTGTACAATTCATGGCCGGAGGTCCATACATTTTTGCAACATCTCCTTTACTCGCATTTGTTATTGGGAAAAATAAAAATATTGTTGGTTTTAGTCACTAGTCACTTATGGAATTATTATTTCAATTCTCAATTTAATCTTTTGAAGAAATCAGGCATAAGTGTTGTAATTTATATTGGGAATTAAAAAAAAGGAAAGTTGGCAACAGTTTCTCGATACTACGATGTATATTGTAGGTCGGAGGGTTAACTGCTCTAATATATAGCACTATTAATACTAGGTTATGGAGTGCCAGTTGGAAGATAAAATCTTCACGTCAAAAATTACCGCGTAACTCATAATATATTGCCTTGGGGTACTAAAATAATTTGTTTAGTTGGGTTTAGTTTCTGGATGCATTTCTACAAAAATCTCTTTTTTTATTTAAGTGGCAAACAAGCATGGGGGGGGGGTGGCAATGGTCAATTTTCGTCGTTTTTCTTAAATAACTTCAAATTTGTGTATGCAAAAATTATAAAAAAAAATATATACATATCTGAGATGCTGACAACAACTTCTTTCATTTGATATGTCACACGACACAGTTTACGATTTTTTTTTTAATTTTCTGATTTACCCCCCGAAACTGGCCTTCCTGTTTAAAATTTATTATTTTACTTGACGTGTTCATCTTTGGGTCACCAATTTACATATATTCATCAAATTTCAACTCAATCGGTCGAGTTGTTTCGGAGCAAATTGGCTGTGACAGACGGACAGACAGACAGACGCACGAGTGATCCTATAAGGGTTCCTTTTTCCTTTTAAGGTACGGAACCCTAAAAAGCAGTTTCGGCAGTTATTTTAAGCAAAAACACAAAATAAATATGTAAAACTAATCTACTACCATCGAAATAACTTTGGAATATGAAAAAAAACCTTCCATCGAATGCAATAGGTACCTAATCATAGTAATCGTCCTTATAATGGCCACGCAATGATGGCCATTACAAGTATGATATCTAGAATGATGATTCCTAGAAATATGAGTAAATAAAGACTTTATCATGGCAATTTCATTAAGAAAAACATTAAATTGAACTAACTTAGTATTGTTTAAAAATTGACACAAAAATGAGGCACTGACGGAATAATCAGTATTGAACTACTACCTGCTGCTACCTTCTTAAAACTTAAACGGTACTTTACAAAACAAACAGTGTGCACAACTTGTGGGTGGTCTTAAGCCGAAAAATATATACTAGAAGCCTACAGATAAACCAAACCAACCCTTTATCACGTACCTACTCTTACCGTTCAAGCAAATAATATATGAACAGTCCACTATCTAATAGAAACAGTAATTGACCACCATCCCTATAAAGAAAGCTTAAAACCACGTCCAGTGAAATTGCCTGCCAATTTATTGCCTAAACAGGAGGGGCATAACTTAACGTTCGAGCATTTAATTTAGTTCAGACTCCTCCGAACGGGTATTTAAATTGAGATGTCTAGATTGGGAGATAGGGCTCGGGAGCGAGCGCGATTTTATCAGAATGGGCTGTTTGTATCGCCAATAGTCAATGTACCAACCATAGACAATCCGTTTACGGTCGCACTCCTTTTTTTATATAGGATTCTATTTCAATACGTTGTCGATTCAATATCGATTAATTCGAGTTCGAAATATCAATTAAACGTTCGTATTTTGGTAAAACAGTATCGCTTTCTCTTTTCTAGATACGTAGAATATAAGTGAAATTGCAAGGTCAGATACTCTACTTCGATACAATTTAGTAAATCGAACGCCTTAGCCGATCACGTAGGAGTCCTTTTGATATTCAATTCAAAATAAATTCCTTCCGATGCCATGAGACACACCTACGTGATGCAATACCAATCTTATTTATCTATTAAACTAGTAGAAAAGTAGATTACATAAAATAAGAGACTGGTATCTCTTTTTTATTTTGTCTTTATTGCCTACAAAATATACTTCGTGACATATAGAGTCCATTCCATGATAGAAACAAAACAATATTGCACAATTAATTCTTCTGATTCAGACAATTTATCATGAAGTATTAAGTGTCTAAAACAGACTCTATCACAAGCATTATAGTGAATTAAGAAATTAATAATCTAAAATCATGATCACTTGGATTAGATTAAGAAATTAATGGCCTAATAAAACACAATACAACACTAATTTATTTAAAACTAAATCGTTCTTGTGTTTTAAATGATATGCTTTTTAATTATAATCGATAACAGTTAAAAGCACTTATCTCATTAATGCTAATGAACAAATTAGCCTCCGGGTAGTGGAGAAGGTTACACCTGCTTTTAATATATCTTTCGACTTTACGGCTTACCACAATTCGTATTGTGCTCCAAACATATCATATTATTAATGATATGCTTGTCACAAGAAATGATAAAACCTTTAGATGTTATTTTATATTTCATGTATATGAATTGAATTGGTATTCATAAACAATTTTACGATAGACAAGTTAATTTTCACAATTTAAAAAGTTTAACTATCTTGTTGGTTTGTGGTAGCAGGTCTGTTAGACCTGGAGTTCACAAATTGAGTACATCCTCACAGACTTTCTCCACAGAAATCTAATTAATAAGTCTATTTATATTTCTTTATATGTTCTTGTGCAGGGAGGGATGCGTTCACCTTACATCTACATTGCGGTTAATATACTTGTATTACCCGAACTGAACTGAAGACTGAAGTTTGGTTATTGTTTAAAAATGAACGCTACAATAATTCCAACAAACGTTGGCTTCAAGAGGTATCTTCAACAAAAACTTAAAGATGTAGGTACTTAAAAACAACCAACCGTGCCTTTTTGTTACAAGTCGAATAATTTGTCACAGGTAATTCATAATTTTACCTAAGCAAAAATATTGTACGTGAAATTTTAAAAATATGCAAATTGAAATCTACATTTTCGCTACAGAATGCATATGAAATATATCCGACAGATTATCTATGCACAGAAGCGTGCATGGACATGAAATTGCGTATGAATCAATCAAAACCATAGATGTAAACGCTTGCCAATATGATTGCACCGTTTCACGCCATCAAATCGGTGGCGAGGAAATTACTGGCGCGGCGGAAACGCGTGCCATTATGGCAATCTACTAGCAGATGGCCGGTGGTCGGAAAACGACCACTGCCGACGACGGCAACCACTATAATGACAGTAATAGCTAGACCAGTTTGCGACCTTTCAATCTACCAGGAATGTCAACTTGACGTCGCCTGTCGAAAGTACAGCTAAGAACTCGGACACCCACGCTGACTCCTATTACAAGCCAATAAAGTTGTATTTCCTATGTACCGCTGTAATTACAGTTGTTTCGCTATAATCCAGTAATGATCGCCGTCTTTGTTTAGTTCCTCATGGTACAGTTTATTGTGGTACGGTTTTACTGAGGTCTCCGGTCAACTACCGGGTTGTTTAAAATGGGGTTTATGTTTATTGAGGAAATCTTACTTACTAGTTATCAATAAAGACATAAAAAGCGACCGGGGTATTGGACGGGTGTCTCCGTCGTTCTCATACTTTATATCAGTTATCACTTGAAGTCATTTTATATCTTTCAATATGTTCCTAATCGTCGTTGGTCGTATTTTATTCGGTTTTTATCGTGTGATGTAGAAATTTAAGAAACTAACTTACAGATGTAGGCAGTATTATTATCTAACACTGCGGCCCGCCCCGGCTTCGCCCGCGCTGCTCCGCTCCTATTAGTCATAGCGTGATTCTATATAGCCTATAGCCTTCATCGATAAATGGGCTATCTAACACTGATAGAACTTTTGAAATCGAACCCGTAGTTCCTCAGATGAGCGCGTTCAAACAAACAAACAAACTCTTCAGCTTTATAATATTAGTATAGATAAGCAATTGGTAGGTATTTAGCGTTATTTCATACCTATATTTCCCTAAAAGGTAAATGGATGAATCCAAGCATACAATTCATCAATCACGATTTGACCGTTACTTATCCCATGTAACAAGCATTGAGCCAATAAACATCTCTGGGCACACAACCGAACTCTAAAGGTGACTAAAGGATAACTGGTGGTAGAGCTCCAGTGACGGAGGCGTAGGCACCACCGCATTACCTAATATACTTGCCGCTAAATGGTAGTGTTCAGCACTATTCTGTTCCGGTCAGGTGGTAATGTACGGCGCTGTAATTTCCGGCACAGTGGCATAACACCTTAGGTCTCAGGAGTGGTAACGCATCTGCATTTTGACCTTGGTCTTTGTGTAGGTGTCTATAGGCTGCAGTCATCACTTAACATCAATGTGAACTGCATGCTTGTTTGCCAATTTCATTACATAAAAAAAAAACTTAAAGTAATGCTTAGTGAGAAAATAATCTAAATAAACTACCGTTTTAACACGAAAGGAAGTTTTTAAAGATTTTACAGCTAACATTCGCCAGTAAACTTCATCTCAGTTCTAGTTAACGGCAGCGTAAGATGATTCAGGTAAAGGTGAGGCCGTAAACCTGTCTACATATAGCATCCATCCTATATTCCGCGAAGCTATAAACACTTAATACCATTGTATATTAACCGCGGATTAACTACGTCCTGAAATGTCGACCTCCACTTTCGTTTCTCTGAACGCTAACTTCTGGGTACTGACGGAACTGGGGCAAGTTACCTTACTAAATATGCTTCTATTGTAAATACACTCATACGGTTTATATCTAACTAGGTGTTGCCCGGTTTCATCTGCGTGGATGTGTTTTTTAACTAGAGAAATGTACAAAAAAATAGAATTACATTCGCAGCCCCACTGAACAACAATACCAAGGATACAGGTTTATACAAGACTAGCTGTGCCCGCGACTACGTTAACGTGAGAAAAAATATGATTGTTCAGTATCTACCCGGACGAAGTCGTGAGCGCAGCTAGTATAAAAGAAGCCTGAAGTACTCCATATTACATCAGCCAGTGAAAGTCCCGTCAAAATCGGTCCAGCCGATCCCGAGATTAGCCGGAAAAAACAGACAGACAGACAGACAGACAAAAATTATAAAAAATGTTGTTTTGGTATATGTACCATGTATACATGCATATGCATGTAGTAAAAAGCGATAATTTTTATAAAACAGACACTCTAATTTTATTTATTTGTATATATATATAAACCTGTGTCGTTGGTATTGTTGTTCACATACAAGCTAGATCCGAATCAAATATCTGTTGGCCATACAAATATTTTTCCTAGTACGGTGTTAGAACCCGTGAGTCTCAGTTAAAACTGTCGTCAAAACCGCTGGACAAACTGGGTCATAATCCGACCCTGTCGTAAAATCCGTTGGCATCGGATGTCTACTACCTAAAAACTAACCCTCTGCCAAAATTCATCCCTGTAAGTCAAAAGGTTTATGCTATTTTGTTATAGGTGCCCTTTCGCTTTTATTATAGAATATAAAATGACGAACTTCTATACAAACGTTCATCCCCTATTTAAATTTCATAAAAATCGTTACAGCTATTTTGACGTGAAAGCAGAACGTACAGACAGAGAGACATACATCGTATTTTTAATATAAGTATGAATACTGATTCTCAATTTTACGAACCTATCACGTGCAAGACTTTATCATAAACCGAAATATATAACCTCACATTTTATAGCAAGTTACGGTAACAGCGCTCAGTAAGTAGAACTTAATAACGAATCTTGATGACCCACTCGAAATAAAGACCATTAACTTTGTTGTAACACGCCCAACTATACATCAAACCGACTATGATACACTATGAATTATAGTTGTTTATTCTAATACAGTTTTTGCGGGCTCCAAACTAAATAGCAAGTTGAATTTTATACGTATCTATATAGGAGCTATATTCGCATGTATCTTCGCACTGATAATCCCAGCACAAGAATCAGAGGGACCACTATCATTTGTCCAAGTACGTTGTGACATCTGTCGTCACAGAAACGAGTATATCTGGACGGTATTCATTATTCAAACGTTACTACCGGTACTCGAACTTGAAACGAACGGAGATAAGCGAGTGGGATTGCATAATTAATGCTAATATCTTGTGGACGTTTAATTAGAACTTATACGTTCGTATCTCCGTATCGGTCAGTTATGAGTGTTATGACCCTTCTGAAAGTAAGCCCTATTACATACAGCTATATAAAATATTACAACAAGTAAACGTTTTCACTTTTTGTAACAAGTTAAAAATTTAATTGAACTTACACGTAATGGCTCGTCTTTGATTACATCAAAGTTTTTTTTATTGGAGGATATTACAATATTCATCGCTAACAAGCAAAAGTTAAGTTGCACTTAAAATAAAAACACTTCCGTAATCAACCTACTTCATTGGTACTAATAAATTAATAGGTACATACACCATGAGAGGATACCAAAAAGTCGTGGACTCATTCAGCTGTAATCTTTTATAGACTTGTGAAATAAAAATATGTATAGCATAGTTTATAATAATTACAAACCATACAGAAGTTGAAATAGTCTACGTCTTAAAGAGCACCCAATGTGACAATAAAACGAGTTCAATTTTATAATCGACAATCGAAAGTAATCTATATTTTTCATCGTCGAAATCGTATCAGTGTTTCATTTGAATTGAGTTCAGGTTTTTAAACAATAGAACGAGTGTTACCAGAGTAGTTTAATTCAGATTGTCTCTGACAAGCGAAATGTTGAAAGCAATTGATATAATAATCTGGCGCTTTACACAGAGAACTACATAAAATAAATTTTATTAAGAGGAAAACTGACTTGTGCTCGACATATTTTTTTAACTATTTTGTAGCAATATTCTTATATTTCAGTTCTTATTTATTATTTATTTTATGTAACACAACATAACATACTTTAAATAAATAAGCGTACGGTAAGCTTCAAAGCAATTAATTACACTTACCGGTAATTTAAACTGTGTGAAAAAGTGTTCAAATTTATAGAAAAATATAATTCCTTTCTCGACGACTTCAATCCCTAATTAATTATTAGTAGAGCTCATTTCATAAAATGTTTCACTTTCAATATGATACACTTGCCGCTATTTATTATTTTTACACCTGAAACCAGTCGAAAATGTATTAATTATTATTTTTACATAATTATTTAATTATACTAATTCTTATCATAAACACATAATAAGCAGAAATTTGTAACTTCAAACGGTATCGGCAATCACAAACGTATTAAGTGTTTAGCATTCCAAATTCAAAATTGCAAATGGACCTCGCCATGGGTGGCAATGGTGGAGATTTGTAAAAGTTATCTAATGTTCCGTAAAAGCCTGTATTTGTAAAAATATCTTTATCCTCGGACCACCGTGTTTACACATGAACACATTTAAAAGGATAATTTATACACTCAATGATGTTTTTGTATTATTACTTCATTTTTAAAGCTTTCGAAAAGCGTAAGCGCAAGTACCTACTACAAGCGGTAAGCACAGATTTTTTTATTTAGATATTAATTTCATTTTATATATTGTCAATGACTTTCTGCATTTATTGTAATCGTATGGGATCGTGAGGGTAGAGTATGTAATCGATTTTTTTGTAGTAGGTAAATCTACTGTTCCGATCGGATGGTTATATACGGCCTTGTATTTACCAACACAGAGATATAACAGCTTATTCCTCATCTACTTTGAAGTGTCATCTTTTATGTTAATGGATATAGGCTACAATTACCATCAATGTGAACTGTGCTTGTTTGCCTATTCACTATATAAAAAATCCTATACACAGAGATGCCGCAAGATCTAGTCTTAAATTGCATCGTACGCCACCCAAGCACAATGATGGTGGACTCCAAATAATTTACAATGGCAATTGCGACTCTAGAGTGTCGCGATTGCTGTCATACTATGACAGTCATTTGGCGAACTGAATAAGGCTCGGTTTTCACTTTACGATGACTGCAGTTAGAATGACAGCTGCAGCCAGTTGACATACCAACATCTTATTTACCTTAATACGTTTTATGAATTGTTTTAAAAATGTTTTGTGTATATGATTTAACACAATTAATTTAATATAATTTTTCATCAAAAAATGGCAGAGCTAAAGCAATTCTACAATTAAACTTGATTTCTAATCGCTCTAGACTTAAGGAGTGCGATATCGAAGTTAAAAACTAAATATGATTTCATGGAACGTTTCAGTGATTGAATTAGATCTAACTAATAATTTGAATAAAAAAACCAGTGTACGCTTGATTTGTATGAAAAATTTGCGAAATAAAAAAGGAAATAAATTGTATTGGAAAACATGAATTTTTAAACTAAATTTAAGGAATAAAATCGAAATAGGTGGTATGCAGAAAAAAAACATTTGAACTCATATCTTGTGTTATAACTGGACGCGTTTGCTTTTTTAATTAAGATAATAAATTCCTCACAAAATCGTTACATATTCGCACTGACTAAATAATACCATAATATGAAAAAAACTATAAATTTTAATATATAATTATTTTTTTGTCCAGTGTGGACGCAGCATAACATTAGAGGTGTCTTGAGCTACGAGCCTTTACAGCCGCGGCTCGAAGTGAAAGGTCCCGTGGTCCGATTGTGACAGTTTCCGAGATTACAGCTTCAGCTTAGTTTACGGTGCCGGGTCACTTTTGTCCGATACCATTCTGGTCTATTATTTTGATTGAGCTCGTTTTATTTCATTAGATTTGTAAAGTAGTTTAGCATTCTTAGGGTAATAAGTAACTTCGAATCAGAAATTCGAAAAATATTAAATGCCTGAATAGTCCAGTAGTAGCATGCCGCTACCCTGGGTCCTGATAAAGGTGTAAAATCCTTTATCTGTAATTTTATTAGGATTTTTCAATTTTCTGGCAGTTCCTCAAAAAACGTAACCGATTAATGTGTGGACGAAATAAGTTTACATTGATGGTAAGTAATACTGTATGCCTATCAACAACAACACGAAACCAGAGATTTCAAGGTAGATGCGTTGCCACTCCTGAGGCCTACACACATATTAATAATACGATTCGCAAATTTTCATTTCAAAACCATCGTTTTGTACACTATTAATTCCACAAATATATAATTACGCAATTGTATCATTTCGCAACTCATCGATTCGTATTCTAATTATTTCGCAAACATTTGATTACGTGAATGTATAAAATAATAATTAATACTGTCAGCAAAAAAAAAAACTTAACACCGAACGGTGCCTACCGCAGCCTTCGACCTAATCTGACATCGTAAAATTTGAAAATATTTTTTTCAACAAAATTATTTTTGAAGTGATGCGTTATCAAATGAATTGCCAAGTGAATTATTTATGTAGTGATGTAGTTGTTGTTAAAAAGTTGAGAAAACGAAATCGTTGCGAAACGTTGGTTTTATAATGAAGAGATTTGAAACGTTTGTCGGTAAAATCAACGGGTAACTTATAATACAGAATACAGTACTGTATTCACTGAACATTGACTGCATGCTTCTTTGTTACTTTCAGAGCATAAACTGCATATTTTTTAAATATATTACAGGGCTTTAATTATGTATAGTGGATATATTTATTAATATTCCAGCGAGCCGTATGAGTATTATGTTTTTATATAGAATATCAACCGTACAATTAAACTATCATTTAAATTCACTTAGTATCTAACCTGACACATGTAATATAGGAACGCTAATTTCGCAAGTGTCTGAATATGCTCAAAATGGAACGTTAACGTGAGCCAGCGGCTACAGCTTACAAATTGACTTTCTTTCTTGTCACTGCACCGCTTCGTTATACATCAACAATATTTACTAAGATTAATTATGTCTGAACACTACACAAGCTCTGACCGATGTTCATCATTTCACAACTGGTTTGTGACTTTTAAAAGTGTTTTAGATATTGTAACTTCTCACTCGTTAGATGCATTTTTTAATTCATTGAACACGTGCGCTACATGAGCTAGAGCCGCCCCTGTTTAGGAGTTATTCTTTTAAAAACAATATGACCGGACGACCCGGTAAGTCCGGCGGTGTGAGACGACCATTTGATTCGAAGAGTCGCGGGTTTGATCCCCTCATCGGGACAAATATTTGTATGGCCCACAGATATATCTTTCGGGTCTGGGTGTTTGTGTATGTGTTGTGTGTGTACAACGGCACCCACAAGTCAGTTTCAGTTTCAGCAGTTTCCGTTTCACAACACAGATTTATATCTAATGTAAGGCTGTGAGTGAAAAAAATCTAAATTTAAAAGTAAACTCGAGTACCTATATTTAATAGTTAAGTACTGTTATCGTTGGATCTAAGGACACCAGGCAGGGCAATAAACAAACGCATCGCTTCAAGAACTCGATCTATGACAAAAAAGCCACCAACAATATACTTGGGAATAAATAAGACGAGATCTAGTTTGTGGCCGTGGGCGCGACGTGGGCCGGACTCGAACCTGAGATAATGCGTTGAATAATTTCTACGTAGGCGTACGAACCCGAAAATAACCAAAAGGTCGTACGGGCTAAATGTCAAATGGGCGCGCGAGTTCGCATTGTCTGTGCCCCAGGGTTATTGTCTATGCGTAGCACAGATAACTAATTGGCAAATTATAGGTTTTCGCTCGGAATTATGAAAGTCTGGTTGAAGGTTGTTTGTGTTTTTTTTTCCTTGAACGTCGAGTCGCTGTCAATTTCATCTGTACGATCGGAGAATGCTCTAGTTTTTTTTATTGTTTAAAAGTAATAATATGTTTGGACACGCGTTTCACTTAATAATTGTGCACATTGTGTTAAGTGATTATTACGTAGAGATAGTAATTTTTATTTAATGTTTTATTTTCAAGGCTTTTATTAGTAATAGGTGACCATTGTAGATTAATCCAATCATTCATACGCTTATAAAATAACATATGTTTTTTTTTTAGATTTTAAAAAGTTGACAATAATTCTTCACTGGTGGTAGAGCTCCAACTCAGGGGCATAGGCACCACCGCATTGGCGGCGGCAGTAGATTAGACATTACCTAATCCATCTGCCGCCAAATGGTAGTGTTCAGCACTATCACACGATAGTGACGACCGGTTAGATGTTGAATGAATGTTAATAACTTAAGTCTCAGGGTTCGCAACGCATCTGCATTTTGACCTCTGGTTTTTGTGTAGTTGTCTGTAGGCTGCAGTCATCACTTAACATTAATGTGAGCTGCATGCTTGTTTGCCACGTACCTTACATAAAAAATATATAATTTGATAAAGGCCAAAAAATTAAAATACTTAATCTGCAATCAATGATCTTTTTTGGAGGGACGGGTAGAAATGTTCCTCCGACGAAAAGGGAGGATCTTCCGACCAGGCGAGGTGGTAGCGCCTGGCGGGCCGCGGCCCAACGATTGACGAAACGATGGGAAGTTGTAAATATGCCTCTGTGCCGGAAATTACAGGGCCGTACATTACCACCTGACCGGAACACGATAGTGTTGAACACTACCATTAAGCGGCAAGTATATTAGGTAATGCGGTGGTGCCTACGCCCGCAACCTCCTCACTGGAGCTCTACCACCAGTAAAAACTCTTGAGAAATCTTCGTATGTGCGATGTTATTCGATTAACACGCCATTTGCCGTACTGGACGAGTACTGTGAGGTTTCATTGTATTTCACTAGTTGGCGCCTTAATGTAGTAGACGCTATAATCTGAATAAGTATTCATAAAATTCAACTATTCACTTTAATACGACAGATTGCGCGTCAAAATCGTGCAAGAAGTATTATCAGCACTATCATTACAATCTACCATAGACACAGCGAGTGGATACTTAAATCAAAGGAGGTCCTTATTAACACAATGTTGCAATGTATCGTGGAAAGCCGAACTTAATGGTGTCATCACGACTTAACTGAACAAATCATTGATGACTCTGTCATCTGGTTTTGAATGTCGTCATGTCGGCACATAACAACGCGTCGGCGATTTTGTTCGACGAAATTGACTTTTTATGCGCTACAGACTAGGACAGACATAGAGCAACGCGGGCCACCGGTCGTGGCGGACCGGAGCCGCGACCGGTGGCTCGTGTTGCTCTATGGTTACAGAGGCTACGTTTTTATTGAATACTTTCATGTATGTGTTACATGTGATGTACATTTTCTGTAAACAGTTTTTAAGTTTACGAGAGAAAAGGCGTCAATTAGTTATATATGAAAGAAGAGCTGATATTTAAGAAAAAGCTCAGGATAATAATAATGGCAACCCATTATACGTCCCACTGCTGGGCACGAGTCTCTCCCCTTTTTGGGGGGAGGCCTGGAGCTTACTCCACCACGCTGCTCCAATGCGGATTGGTGGAGGTGGGTGGGTTAGTGGCCAACCCGCTGTCGGATGTTTTCAAACCGCCCATAAGGCCTCCGACAAGGTTTAACGACTGCTATCTATCGATAGCAACCGGGACCGACGGCTTAACGTGCCCTCCGAAGCACGGAAACGCGCATTTAATTTGCCACTAGCGGTCACCCATCACACTACCCGACCGCGCCCGTAGTGCTTAACCGAGCAGATCGCTTACGATCTACACCAGCCGCTGGGCCATGCGCGCTTCAATGAAAACTTATTCTAAGATGGGGCGGGCATAGACAATTAGTAAAAATTTCCATATTTTTAACAACATTTATGCTGTCTAATCATAACTTACGTTGCTGTACTATTTTTTTTATGCTTATGTTGGCTAAATTAAAAAAAAAACATGGTTCATATTAAAGTAATCAGTAGGTACCACCAGATAAATTAAACGTAAAATTAAAAAATCGAAATAAACAAGATTTTAAAGATAAATTAGGTAATATTTTTGGTATAAATATCCAATAACAAATCTTCATTAATAAAATTAAGAATAATCGGGCGCTTATTAAATCCTTCTGCACAATTATATAAAAGCGCGCGAATGTAGCGTGTATTTGACAGATGTTATAGATAATCTGTGGTGTTTCGTGCGTGCGTGTCGCGGTGTAAACGACAGGTGCGCGCGCGCAGCCGGTATAAGGACTGGCGGACACTAGCGATTTCGCTAAATCTATGATGCACAATGATCGATGATACGAGTATTGTATAAATAAATGTAGTCAATTAGCATGACAAAGCCTGCTTTACATAGAAGATACATTAGACACTTAACGAGCAGAAAAACAACAGAAACATAGATGTTATATATTTTAACTTATTTTAATACTTTAAACAATTTTATATTTAACGAAATTTGTTCTTTTCTTCCGTAATCAATCAATTTTCTTATTACGATACGATTCATATTTAGTGATAAAATATTGCTTGCTACGAAAAGGAATATTACATTATATCTCTGAAATTATGAACCTATTTGTTTTTTGTTATGACAATTATTGGTTGTTGGCAAAAACGCTTTTCGGTATTGCAGATATTTCAAAATTTTGATTAGAGAGATTGCATCCTATATACATGAAGAATAAAGGTCTCAAAGCTGTAGCTTAATTCTCGTAACTTATTATACATTGCATCACGGTTGAATGTTTTCGCTATCTTGCACTAACCTAGGCTGCACGCTAGGCCATACGTACCTACGTTTTGGCCCATGTAACAGGTAGCTAGCTTGTTAATGTCTCCGGCCCCACCAAATTTTCACCAAGTCACCAAACTCCAAGCACAGTACAAATATGAACAGTATGGAAACTACGTACAAAACGTTCGAAATGGCACACTAACACAAACATGCGCATCGACGCTCGATGTAGCGAGTGACTCAGTAATGCAGCACAGCGAGATCCGCTTAGAGGCCTCGTCGATGCACATGTTTGTGTGAGTGTGACGTTTCAAGGTTTTGTACGTAGTTTCCACACTGTTCATATTAGCACTGTGCTCCAAGGCACTGGGAAACTTCCAGAAAATGGAAAAATCCCAATAGAACCAGAGATAGAGGATTTTATACCGTTATCTCTGATAGCCCCCGACCCGGGAATCGAATCCAGGACCCCAGCGTAGTCGTAGTGGCGTGCTGCCACTAGGCTAATGAGGCAGTTTTTTTTTAAATATATGGTTTCCTTTTCTAGTCAAGTGTACAACGTCCTAACCGAGGTTATGCAAAGCTGTTACATGGTGGTGTGCGGTTGTGTGTCCGTCTTTGTTCATTGTTTTGACACGCCACATCGTACTTTAATGATCACTTATGGCTGACTATAGTAATTTAAAAAAAAATGAGCTGCTCCAGTTTTTTATAATAACCATCGACACGAGTAAATTGACGCTTGATAGAGAGATAATTCTAGCATTCTGGTATACTTTGCATCGAATATGACGACCCCACCGCCCACTAGAGGGAAAGCTTTTGTCCAGCAGCGGATGTCTTTTGATGAATCTACTTGCCGCTAAATGGTCATGTTTAGCGCTGGATTTTGTTCAGATGGAAATGTAAGGCCCGTGACTTCTGGCATAATTATATATAACATTTGTTTCGCTGTTATTATGTTATAGAAGTCCCACTCAAAGTCAAAGATAGCTTAGTAATTAGATCTACTGAAGTAGTATCTCCGGAGATCTCAAGTTCGAATCTCGGCCAAAGACAACTTTATTTTTCCAATCATTTATTTCGCTCCCATGTGTTATTGGAAAATGCAATGCGACAATTTTAAAATTAGTTTATTCTATGACCTTAGGCTCGAACATAGGACTTCAGTGTAAAATTAATTTCCTACTGACGCTTGGCCGCTATTCCTACGCTGGGGTCGATCCCCGGGTTGGGGACTGTCAGAGGTAAACGTGTCTTTTCCTTTAGGTATCTCTGATGATATTGGAAATTTTCCAAATGCCCCAATGCCATCACCCTTGGAGCTTGGTAATATGCCGGTAGATGTCAATAAGCTCGCCAGCTGTTACATGGGCCAAAACATAACCGGTGAATTGTGGATGTTAGCATCTGTGATTAATTGCATTTACCTCTGCCTAATTCGGCAAATATAGGCGTGAAGTTGCGTTATATATCACTTCGCTACAGACGCAATTGAATAGGAACCGCGCGTAAATATAAAAATTAATCGAATAATGTTTTTATTCATATAATAAAAACTGCAAGTAGCGATTACATTTTAAAAATAAGTTAACATTAAATAAATTAAGACGTTTGATTTAGGACAGATAAGTATAATTTATACCCAAAGGTCGACGAGGTCATTCCGGTCGGCTACTTGATTGACCACTTCCTTTGCACCTAGTTAGATTGCTGTTTTTACGTAAGATATCCGTAGGTAACTACGGAATTTAAAATAAGACTCATTCCAAACGCATTTGTCAGGTAATGAATATCGGTGATAATGATGTAGATACGTCGGTTTAAATTAGTCCAATTTTTTCCGGGATACATTCGGCGAAAAATTTACCTACTTCTTTATATTATAATAATTGTTGAATCTGTTTAAACCAGCAAAATTTGTATTGCTGGTATAAACAGATAATTGTTGTTTTTTTATTCGTTCCATTGGAATCTCATTAATTTGTTATTTAATTTTCGTCTGGTAGAAGCCTGGTTATAATAATGGCAACCCTTGATACGTCCTACTGCTGGACACGAGTGTCTCCCCTTCTTGGGGGGAAACTTGGCGCATATTCCAACCCGTTGCCGGATGTTTTCAAACCGCCCATAAGGCCTCCGACAAGGTTTAACGACTGCTGTCTATCGATAGCAACCGAGACCGACGGCTTAACGTGCCCTCCGAAGAATGGAAACGCGCATTTTACTTTGCCACATCACACACCCGACCGCGATTGTATCGCTTAACCGAGTAGAAGACTGGTTGTTTCATCTTAATTGTCCGCATTGAACCTGAGAAGTAAACAATACATTGTACCCGTGCGAAGCCGGGGCGAGTCGCTAGTCTTATATAAACGAGCTTATCATCCATGTAAACTGCTGCTGCGCTTGCCACAACATAAAAAAATGTTCCTCGATCATAATTTGTTTCAATCTCGATACACTAGACCATCAATATTTTATAGTGAAATGTTCACTGAACACATCTGTAACAAACATTAATGACTTGCTTAATCGAAATCTGATTCATACGCATTGAAACTGATACGTTTTTATATTTATAGTTTCCTGTCCTTCGCCCCGGTCAATAAACATTAATTTTATGTATTACAACATTTGGTATTTTTATTTTATGATTAACATTTATATACAACATATGTACTATTCTACTTATTATGTAGATCATGTTCTTTCCTGTGTTTTAATTAGTATGATATGTCTCATTTTTGGTACGTATTGAAAAGCGTAAAAGTATTTTCAGATAATAACCAAAAAAACTTCAGCGATTGCCTTTCAGAACCTCAGTTTTCTTACATGTATTGAAAATAATAACTTAACTCGCCTTTCCTTACAGAAGGTACAAAAAATATTTTCATTCATCTAGATTCAACAACTTTAATTCATGCGAAAACAATGAAATAGCGAACCGATTTGACCACTAAAATTTTCATACAATGCTTTAAAACTACTCATGTTCTTTTGATTTAGAAACTCATATAATTACGAACGTAAAGAAATAAAGAAACAAGCTCATCAATCCGCAACTGTCGATCCTTTTCCTCAACATTTATTATAAAACAGTATCAATGTAAACACATAAAACTTGAAGAAATAATAACTGGAGCACACGGAACAGTTACAATACTTACTATAAAACATGGACCAGTTTCCGAGTTGACGCCGCGCTGTAACAAAAATACACAAGCGACTGCGGTAAATAATGACATCTATTAGGCCGGGAGCGCAACAATCATGAGCGTTTCCTTTTTAGAGCGGCCGACATCCGGCCGGATCCGGTTCGGCCGAATCCCGGACGTCTCTGTACATAAAAAATTGCTTCCCGCCGTTTGTACACTCAGATCTTTCAAACTGTAACAACGCAACGGGTTAATGTGATTTTCATCAATAATTCGATTGATTCAAGAGGTAGATTCTAACGTATTATACGTGCCATACGTACATAAATTACGAGAACTTCATAGATTTTGTAACGGGGATGACAAAAAAGAAACTACTGCTCGTAAGTACATAGCAAACGCTATCTATCTAACAAGATACTTATTTATAGCAAAATAACGAACCTCCTAGGGAATTGCATATTTCATAAAAGTTCTATACTTTTATCGCGCTCTTTAGCGCGTTAGTTGTTGTTTGTTTATATCTATACCATTTTAATAATATAATATATAATATATATAATATACAATAACCATTTTTATGCTTGAAATGTTATAAATAAATATTGGGTACTACACATTTTTAAGCAATACAGTATCTATCCAATTAAATAGCAAAAACATACAAGCGATCGCGGTAAATAATGACATTTATTACGCTGGGAGCGCAATCATGAGTGTTTCCTTTCAGAGACGCCGACATCCGACCGGACGGATGCCAGTCCAGTCAAATTCCGGTTGAGTTGACTCCAGTGACAACGGAAATTTTTTTGTGTCAATAAATGTCATATTGGTGATTTGACTCATACTTGAGTCAGTCATTGAAATCGAGTCGATCCGAATTGCACATCAACGCTGAATAGACAAAGAAGTATTATTTGATTGCACACATAAGGCATAAATAAGCAGTTGAACAATTACTAAAGAAATGAGATTGTTGACTTATCGGATGCCTAAACTTTAGGCAAGGAGCTGCAAACTCGAATGACTCCAAAAAAAATGTTTGTATAACTGGAGGACCACTCGAGTGACTGGACCACTTAAATAGTTATCGAGTAAAATGAAAGAATTCGAATTAATCAAGTAGCATGATTTTACTCGAGTCACATCACCAATCCCAGGCGTCGGAGTCTCTTTAATTATATTGTAACGTCGGGCTGAGGTCGTGAGGTTATACGAAATAGATCAGACGATACTGCTGCCGCTCTGTGAATGGTTCATATCTGTTGTTATATCGAATTCTTTTTAGGAACCGCCAGCGATCGGAAGATTACTTCGTTGTAGGGATGGGTCGTCGACAAAGTGTCGACAATACGGAAACTATTTTACCTTTATTTAACTTTATTTTACTTTATTTAACTTTATTTTACTATAAAGTATATCTATTACATCTTATTTATCATTTTGAAAATTATACACAGTTATATAAGTATTGCATTAGTTCTTAATATCAGATACAACTAGTCTAGGTGTTTAAGACGGTACAATCGAAAGTGTTGTCAAATTTTGTAAAATATATCTGCAGTATAGTCCTGGAACCTAAAAAGAAACAAAAACAGAAAAGTAAAATTCCTCATGTATCTCTCGCCACCGATCCGTTCGACTCGAGTTATTTAAACATAATTTCTACAAGTATCGACATATAATCGACTTTGTTCAGTACATCTCTTCATTGTAATTTGTTCGTTTTGCCGGTTGCGACGCTGTGGGTCGGATTTGTTTGTGTAGTTCATCGGAGGATTTGTTGGTAAAAAATGTATATTGATCGAGAATAAGCCATAAATTCCATTTGGCTTCTATTGAATGACGTTCTTTGAAACTGCGAATCACCGTTATGGTTACCTATTGAATCATTTTAGATAAACCTAGTTAGAAAGATCGCCACTGCAGTTATAATGGTTGACCCTATGTCCGGTTGGAAAGTACTTAAATTTAGACGTTCAAAACAACTAGCTCTTATTACCATTTCTAATAAACGCAAAGGCTATATTTCATTTTTATTATTACATATATTTGAGTTATATTCAATGATCGTAGACTAAATTTGTGACTTTAACAAAAAAAAACATTTTTTTGGGGACGTTTTAACTGGCACTGTGCGGTACGGAGCGGGTGTTGCAGTGGTAATTGGAATGTAAAGAGATGTTTGATTGTTAAAAAATACTAGTTTATTGTATAAATATTGTAAAAGTTCTGACATTTTTACCTTTTTCCTATTCGCAGCATATTCATATAGTTTTAAAAACTAAAATGTATAATGTATAATGTTAAAATGTTGGAATGTTTAAAAAAAAAACGTAACTTCACGCCTGTCATCCCCGAAGGGGTAGGCAGAGGTAAATGCATGCATTCAAGCATACATGCAAACACCCACGATTCTCCGGTTACGTTTTGGCCCATGTAACAGGTAGCGAGCCTGTTGACATCTCCGGGCACATTACCAAACTTTGAGGTACTGGGAAATTTCCAGAAAATTGAATAATCCCAATAGAACCAGAGATAAAGGCTTTTTCACCATTATCTCTGATAACCCCCTACCCGGGAATCGAACCCAGGACCTCAGCGTAGTAGTAGTGGCCTGCTACCACTAGGCTACCGAGGCAGTTTAAAATGTTAAGTAATGATAATGAATGCACCCGGGTGCCGCGGTAGCCAAAATTGCACTGACGGTAAAATTGTAATATAAAAATTAGGCTAATAAGTGCGTCACGCGGATGCAATTCGAGCCGAAATAGAGTTTTCGGTTACAATATCGAACAGACACTGCTGCATTTTTTGGACTGAGCCTGATGACAGTCAATAGTTACTGACTGCACATGTATATGAAATGGAAGTGAAATGGCTCATAATGACTATCATAGAAAGACTCAACTTATATGACAGGACTGGCAATGCATCTACATTTCGACCTCTGGTTTGTGGAGATGTCTATAAGACGCAGTCGTGACTTGAACTGAACAAACTGCATGTTTGTTTGCCACACTCAAAATATATGTGTTTTATTTTTTTTTATGTTATGAAAGTTGCATACAAGCATGCAAGTCACATTGATGTTAAGTGATGACTGCAGCCTGTAGACACCTACAGAAAAAAAAAATGCAGGTACGTTACCACTCCTGAGGCCTAAGGTGTTATGCCTCTGTGCCGGAAATTACAGGGCCGTACATTACCACCTGACCGGAACACGATAGTGCTGAACACTACAATTTAGCGGCTAGTATATTAGGTAATGCGGTGGTGCCTACGCCCGCGAGCTCCGTCACTGGAGCTCTACCACCATTAGATTGATGAATATCGAATATATATAATTGATGAGTTCGATAGCAATGTTGAAGTTTCTCTAAAGATTAACCTATTTCAATCCGAATATGTGCTTAGTTACAAATTTCTAAATACACATAGTCCAGCTATTTCTTTGAACTATCTTATAGTGCATAGTTCAAGATATCGCGAGATAGGCGACACATTGTCCTACAGACGATAATATCGGCTAAACATGAGTTACAGTAATTCAAATACATCTCATGCATATTCAGTAGACAATGTACGGACAAACATACACGCGGGTCTTGTCTTGAGATATGGAACAGGGTGACAAGCCATTGGATAGTAGTAGTAAAAGCCGTTTTTGGATTTATTTTCATACAAGATGTAGGTATTAGTAAATGTATGTAACGTAATCCTTCTTTCTATATTTGTATGTATGGATGATAGTCACTCAATCACGCAAAGAGTATGGATTCAAACAAAAAAAAAACACTGGTGGTAGAGCTCCAGTGACGAAGCTCGCGGGCGCAGGCACCACCGCATTACCTAATATACTTGCCGCTAAATGATAGTGTTCAGTACTATCGTGGTCCGGTCAGATGGTAAGTAATGTACGGCCTTGTAATTTCCGGCACAGAGGCATAACACCTTAGGCCTCAGGAGTGGTAACGCATCTGCATTTTGACTTTGGTCTTTTTGTAAGTGTCTATAGACTGCAGTCATCACTTAACATCAATGTGAACTGCATGCTTGTTTGCCACTTCCATTACCTACATAAAAAAAACTTTGTGACACAATTGTATAATCACGTTTTAGGTAGGTTGATAATAAAAAAAACACAATAACAGCAAAGTTCTAGATCTACTCAATTGTTTTTATAAAGTCATGAATTCTCGCAAATCAATTGTTTTTCCAACGGACAATTTCGTCGTTTACAAAAAACAGATTGTGATGGGTCTCTTTTCTTCTTAAACATCACCTTCATTTGAAATCGAGCAAACACATTGAACACACGCACTAAACGACACGATATCCCTTAAACATAATCTAGATGACCTTATAGATACGTTTCAATACACCATAGAAAGTGCATTTGTTTTATCTGAAACTATAGGATACCGCTACACAGATTTATACGTTCAATTTGTCGGTGGCCGCAAGATACGATAGGAAAACATAGTTAATTACGATCTCGCGTTTTACGTTATGGTTCCATGTCCGTGTGTTCCGTTTAAGGTGGTTGAGTTCTAGCAGAGCAGTTAGCCGATGAAAGCGGCCTTGTTCGACTAATAGCGATGCGAGTTATGCCCCCACCGGTTTATGATACTCGGACCTATTTAGACTAGATTCTAGTGCTAATTAATTTGATCTTATCGAATTGTAGTCGAGTCATTTGTGTTGATCATTTGATTAGCCAACTGCAAGTATTTTAATCTTACTAGATCTTTTATTTTGTGTTCATGTTTTTATTATAAAAATGTGGGCGTTGCCTTTTCAAAAGTAATATTTGTTACAAAGATTTATTTTGAAAATAAAGATTCACTCTAACATGTACCTACGAGTATACTAAGTTGTTATTGTTAATTGTTGAGCTACATTTCAAAAGTCATATTCTTCGTAGCAAAGCCCATTGAAAACAAAAATGTAATAATACGTAGTAGACACATGACGACCCGGTTAGTTCAGCGGTGTGAGATGACCGTTTGATTCGAAGGGTCGCGGGTTCGATCCCCGCACCGGAACGGTCTGGGTGTTTGTGTATGTGATGTATGTGTGCAACGGCACCCACGACACAGGTTTATACCAACTGTGGAGCTGTGAGTGTAAACGTATTTTATTTTATTATTTTATATATTGGTACCTACTTATTCGGTCGTATGCGATATCAATCACATCAGATTTTAAGTCCGGTGTTATTGTCATAACAATTATTTCGCAAATTAGAGCGTTAAATACTTTCTCCTTGAAGTGTTATCCGTAGCAAACTATCAATTCGAAACGTTCAAAATCCTTACGATCCAAATATATATGGCCAAGTCAAAGATAAGAGTATACGCAGAACAGATATCGACCTTCTTCCCCGACAAGTACAAGACAGAGCCAGCATTGTTAGCTTCCATCACGTAATGGCGGCACTAACTTACGCCGCTGGATAGTAACACTAACGAACTAATAATGCATTAGCTGAACAGGCAACACTGTGGATTACTCATTTGGTTCAGGAGTTTTGGCGGGAACGCGGAAAAGAGCTGTGTCGCTGCGTGATATTATTTTCGAAGTTTGTGTATAGTCGCGTATTTATGTGTAAAAATGGTGGGATTTTTATTATAAAGCGTTCGACAACGTTCACTAGAGTAAGAAAGTGATATTATGAAGTGAAAAGGGATTTTTCGTATTGCCTCCAAAACTTCGTAAAAACTCCTAGTAAAGTCCCCATCGCGTTACTGGAGCCATCTTATCATATTCCTCATGGAAGCATTTAATCATCGTCATCTTCCATGTGGATATTCATTAATGTAAAGAAATGTGAAATTCAATATTTATCAGTCAGTTCAGTCGTATAATTGTATACGACTGAAAGACTCTGTATCTATGGTCATGAATAAACTATTTATTAAAAAATACGCCTACACTCACAGCCCCACAGTAGGTATAAACCTGTGTCGTGGGTGCCGTTGTACACATACAACACATACACAAACACCCAGACCCGAAACAAATATCTGTGGGCCATACAAATATTTGTCCCAGTGCGGGGATCGAACCCGCGACCCTTCGATTCAAACGATGGTTTCACACCGCTGGACTAACCGGGTCGTCATTTTCGTCGGGTATTAACTCATTTGGTTCAGTTACGTCTTACTTTTGTTTCGACATTAAAGTGGAATGTTTGTATAGGTACAAGTCTAAAAAATATGATGTAAATTTATCTTGCTTCGCGCGGGTGCAATGTAACCTACCCTCTCCTATTCGTTTTAGCGTGTTATAAGTGCACTAAAGTTTAATATGTAACTTAAATAAAATATCTGAAGTTATTTCTTTTAATTGAGATATACGAAATTGACCTCGATTAAGAAATAATATACCAACTTGTCGTTGAAGTTGAACTTAAAAGTTTTGATCATCCTGGAATTCAATATCAATTAATGAAAACGAATACAAAATCACTTTGAAAAGATTTATAAAAATTTGTAAATTACCACCATTGTTTTTTCGATTTTCATCCGTAAACTCGAAATTCCATAAAAACCATATTTAAATGGCCAAAGCGGGGTTCTTGTTGGAGCTATTATTATTTCTAAATACATACTCTAATTTCAAAAGTGACTATATATCCCAAAAGACATAAAATTGACTACGATTAAATCAGGATTTAATAACAAAAAGCTTTCATAATGCAGCAACAAAAGACAATGCCGGTCTATTTAATATGAAAACGGTGTTTAGTCAGTGATCTCGTTAAGGCTGTATCGGTTCTAAATAGCAAATCTAAAGCTTATCTAGCGCATACAATGAAATCTATTGCTCAAGCGTCTAATTGTCTACCCGCAGATCTGATATTTATATCTGATTGTCATTTGAACGTTTGAAATTTAACGACATGTTTTTTGACATTCTAAATTTAAAATCTATTTTTTTTTTCCAAGTTTCTGTTGCCTTTCCACGATATTTACCGGCTTTGCGTCTACGTTTGCCCCATAACATCTGCATAGATGTACCCATACTTCACTTTGTAGGTTTACTGAATCCATTTTATTTATTAACTAGCGAGTTTTTGAAATTATTTTTACATTTTCCCAAGTTCGTAGGTTCCACAAACTCTTGATAAATTATCTTCCCGATTGCGCAAAAAAATTATATCACTTAATGGGAAAATGAATCTGGAACGTGAAGCCTGTTAAAAGTTTATTAATTACAGTTAACCACCGAGAGTAGCTTATATTAGCTATATTTGAACCTCATTTTTTTATAGAATCGGTGGTCTACCCACTGGCTTACTCATATTTTCCACATACCTATAATAATCATTTTACGGACCATCGTGTTGTTTTAATAAAGCCTAGGTACTTTTTATAATTTAGGTATTATTATTCAATAATATTTAGGTAATATTATTACATTGTGAAACATACTTTTCTGTTAATCAAACAATGACATGATTATCATTTTTTCCATAAACAAAGAACAACTGTAAACATCATGCTTACAAGATAAAATCCAATCTAAGCATTTTAAAGAAATGATCAAAACTTTCATTAAAAGTCTAACAAATAAGAAATATGAACGCGATACAAGATAGGAAATAGGAAGGCAGCCAGTCGTGATAATGATCGTGGAGAGCGGCGTAATGTCGGGTAAGTGCGCGGGCGCAGGCACTTTCCTTGCGCGCCGCGAGAGGGCGCGCCGGCACGCGACCGCTACTCGCCCGGAACTAGGCGCGAAACGGTTTATCGATATCGATAAATTATTTTATTAAAAAATTGTGAGTTGATTTTTTTTTATATTAAGGACTTAATGCATTCATTGAATGGAGTGATTGCATGAAAAAAAAGTATTACGTACTCTAGAATTTATAGAAATAGACTAAACTATTATTATAAACTTATTATTATAAACTATTAAAATTATGATTCTGAAGAGAAATTATCACAAATTTCATTAAAACGCTTAGAAATATGAAGGTGAAACGACAGAGGAAATAGATACCTATAAAGACAGATAATCCAATTCAGATATTTTCTCCAATAATCAATATTTCATAATATTTTCATAATCCACTAACAGTTGTTGTTGAAAATTAATCGATTCCAGGCAACACCTTGAATAGGTATAGGAAGAAAAATATAGAAAAAACTAATATGAGGTAATTGTACTACAGAACATAATCATGCATGTATGTATATAATAGTGTACACTTGTATCATGTATGTATATAACAGTGTAGACTTGGTTGGTGCAACTTTTAATTAAATAAATGTATAAAATGGGAAGTTCTGTAGGTAAGGTACGTATTTCTGTAAGTTGCAAATTAAGATTATAACCACTACCCCGTTGAAATCTAATACACCAAAACTTGAAAAAAGTGACAAGGTTCGTTTATCGCGTATCTTACCAATCCATGTACCTTTGAAATTTAATACCTACATTAAAAATATTTGAAGTTTATTTGATATCTATGTATGATCAGGCAACGTTGTTATATATAATGTGACACTTATTACGGTAGCCAAATAATCTAGGAATCAAAACATCGACAACACCGCGTACATCACTACAAGTTCAGATACAAGTGGCACGAGCCGAGATAGTATCGAGCCGATGATACAGGTAGATTGTTTCACCGCACCGCCGATACCGAGTACCGACTATTACTTGATTTAAACTCGATACCTAATGTCGATTAATCGAAACTCGTGACCCTTGTTTCGGTTGCGCCTTTGTACTGTTTGTTACGGTTTTGCCGCGACTTTAATTGCTGCCACAGAATAAATATTACCACAGACTAGTGTTTAGAATAAGGTTTTTATCCATGTTGAACTCTTCACCTAACTTTTGCCAAGACTCGGTCTATATTCATTCTTCTGATATAAGATACTACGTTCACTTTGTTGCTGTCACTTTTAGCCTGTTCATTTCTTTATCCTGCTTAGGTGATGTAGCGATCACTATTGCTTCGCTGCGTCTCGGATAAATAGCGTTATCTATTTGTTACTTTTGCCGGTTTTTGACAATCGCTCTTCGTTACCTATCACATAAAACGTAGATATCTAGCTAACTGTAGTTGTTTTCAGCAATTTACGGTTTGCCTATGCTTGCCACTTCACGGATGAAGTTTTTTTTTAACCACCAAATTGTTGTATTAAAATTGATATTTTTATTACTGGAATCCACAACCCGTCTTAAGGTGGGAAGGTGGAAAATGTGTTGAATGAAAATTTGGGATATAGAAACGTATTTATCCCAAATTCTCATTCAACTCATTTATATCCCTTTACTTTTTTAGAAAGCACAATAGTTAATATAAGTTGCACGTGCAATGTACAATGCAGTGAACAAGCGGTGACCTTCGGCGACCTCAGTTCAATTTCAGGCACCGACGTAATCAATTACCGCTCGCCGCTCGACAGCGTTCTCCAATTGTACTCGTATAATTACTTTCGGTTGTAGTATGGATTTAATTTAGTAGGGATGTAGCGTCCACTCATAGAGCAACACGGGCCACCGGCCGCGGCGGATTGGAGGGGAGTAGCCATAGCGTTTATTACCGATGCAAAACAGTCTGTCATTTTTTGCGGGGGGAAATGCGTGCGACACACACGCACACTACAAAAATCGTCTATTACTACGAAACTCACACCTTGACTTGAATAAAATACAGAAACAATTTCACGCACACATTTAAACATCGAGGCGACAGGTATAGGCCCATTTGGGCTTGTACTTTGACAGAGGGGTAAGCCTACATATGGCTACTCCCCTCCGGTGTTGCTATATGCATCCACTACATTAAGGCGCCAACTAGTGGAACACAGACGAAACTTTACAGTACTTGTCTAGTATGGTAGATGGCGTGTCAATCAAATTACATCACACATACGAAGATTCCTCAAGAGTTTTTACTGGTGGTAGAGCTCCAGTGACAGAGCTTGCGGGCGTAGGCACCACCGCATTACCTAATATACTTGCCGCTTAATGGTAGTGTTCAACACTATCGTGTTCCGATCAGGTGGTAATGTACGGCCCTGTAATTTCCGGCACAGAGGCATAACACCTTAGGCCTCAGGAGTAGCAACGCATCGGCATATTGACCTTGGTCTTTATGTAAGTGTCTATAGGCTGCAGTCATCACTTAACATCAGTTGTTTGCCACAACTATTACATAAAAAAAAAGTTGTCGTATATACAACTTCCCAACGTCAATCGTTGGGCCGCGGCCCGCCAGGCGCTGACACCTGGCCTGGTCGGGTCGCAGGATCCACACTTTTCGTTGGAGGAACATTCCCACCTGTTCCTTTACAGGTATGAGTAACGTTGGTCGTTTAGACGTGTGTGCCGCAAAAGGCAAATGACAATATTTTTATCCGATTATGAAGACTAAATGGTAGTGTTCAGCACTATCGTGTTCCAGTCGGATAGTCATGTACCTATATGTTAATTTTTATTTCATGTGGGTAAACGTCACATTGATGGTGAGTACAAGTTTTAACGAATATATTGCTGCTCTACTCAGTAATAATGTAATACATAGCCTATTACATAAAAACTAAAAAAAAACGGTAAAAAAATTGTGGTGTCTCTGTGCCGGAAATTATGTTACTATACATATAACCCATGTAAAATAACATACCTAAGTCTAAATCTTGGACTATGTCCTTTATTATTTTATGGAACCTAAGCCAAATAAAAAAAAAAAACAGATGTAGAGGAAGAAAAAAAATTGTAAAAAAAATCCTGGCCTTGTTTTATTGTCAGTTCTGATGAAGGAACTGTCGGCCTATTAATCATTTCACGTTGGCCTTCAGTAAATGTTCACAATCACCTAATTTGACTAAATTATACTTGCGTTACCAGAAAATGTGGAGTCAAATATACCTAGCTCTACTTTTTACTCTACTCATTTGTATCGATTTCTATTCTAAACTACTACTACGCTGAGGTCCTGGGTTCGATTCCCGGGTAGGGGGTTCTCAGAGATAATGGTGTAAAGTCCTTTATCAGAATCAGAATCAGAAACTCATTTATTCATTTAGGGATTAGGGTGACAGGCACCTCTTATGACACGTCAAAAACAAACAAAATAAATTAAAGTGATATCTCTGGTTCTATTGGGATTTTTCCATTTTCTGGAAATTTTCCAGTACCTCGAAGTTTGGTAATGTGCCCGGAGATGTCAACAGGCTCGCCACCTGTTACATGGGCCAAAACCGTAACCGGCAAATCGTGGGTGTTTGCATGTATGCTCGAATGCATGCATTTACCTCTGCATACCACTACGGGGATTACAGGCGTGAAGTTACGTTTTCTATTCTAAACTACCTGTTCCCGCGATTTCACCCGCGTAGAATTTAATCCTAAAATAAAGCCTAAGTTACCTACTGCTTATTACCTACATAAGCTATCTGCCAGTGAAAGTCCCAATCAAAATCGGTTCAGCCGTTCCAGAGGTTAGGCGGAACAAATAGACAGAATTTTTTTTGTAAGAAATTGTATTTTGGTATATGTACCATGAATAAAAACATAAGTATGCAATAAGTAAAAAGCGGTTATTTTTATTATTAAAAACAGACACCCAATTTTATTTATTTGTATAGATTCTCTATCTAGATATTCTCTATACCTATCACTAACATGAATATCGTAATTTAACTGGTGGTAGAGCTCCAGTGACGGAGCTCGCGGGCGTAGGCACCACCGCATTACCTAATATACTTGCCGCTAAATGGTAGTGTTCAGCACTATCGTGTTCCGGTCAGGTGGTAATGTACGGCTCTGCAATTTCCGGCACAGAGGCATAACACCTAATGCTTCAGGAGTGGCAGCGCATCTGCATTTTGACCTATGATCATTGTGTGGGTGTCTATAGGCTGCAGTCATCACTTAACATCAATGTGAACTGCATGCTTGTTTGCCACTTTTGTTACATAAAAAAAATTAAAAAAAATCTCTACATTCTTAGAGCAACAATTATACCAATAAGCACACGTTATCCGTAGCAGTGTTGGCCGTAATGACAGTGTTTCTCAATTGTTTAGCATTTTATTGCACCAACCGAAAGCCTCTTCGGTCCTAAGCAACTGTTGGAGGTCAATTCAGCTAGGCGATCACAATACGCAAACATCAGACTGGGCGGTTTCGGATGCACGTTCGGCTAAGTTCGTTATCGTTCGGGTCATTAAACCCCGCCCACCTTAGCACGAACATCTCGGCATCTTTGTCGCTCTCAAAGTTCACAATCAGTCTGTCGCGTACGCTCGGATCGAGCTCGCCACACCCACCGGCGTTAGGCTATTTTCCAATTATGTAGGAGCTTTTTGCCTTCGCGCGATGCCCGCGATGATAAGCCTTCTATTTTAATAACAAAATGAATGAGGTAATATGTGTAGCAACAAAAGGCTTCGGATCGAAGTGTTTTGATTTTAATCGTTGTATAGAAAACAAAGTTAGTTCTGCCGATTGGTTTTTATAAAAATGTTTGGCTTTTTGCCGATATTTGGGCTTTGGGTTCAATGCCACTTTGTTCTATACTAGTGGGTATATCAAATTTCAGTTTGCAGATTTTAAATATAACTAGCTGACCCCGCAAACTTCGTATTGCCTGAGAATGAAATAATGTGTCAAAGGTTTGATATATACGGACTATTTGTATGGAAAAACAAAATTATGTTTTTTACTGTTCCCCTTCCATTTCTTCATATTTTCTTACCTTTTAAAACTTCCGTAAGCTTCCAGAAAAAAATCAAAACTAAAATTAACCAAATTGGTAGAGCCGTTCTCGAGTTCTAGCGAGACTAACGAACAGCAACTGATTTTTATAATGTGTATATATATATATATATATATATATATATATATATTATAAAAGAAAATAATGTATATATATATGTATATATATATGTATATATATATATATATATATATATTTTTTTTATGTTATGGAATTTGTAAACAAGCATGCAGTTCACATTGATGTTAAGTGATGACTGCAGCTTATAGACACCCACACAAAGACCAAGGTCAAAATGCAAATGCGTTACCACTCCTGAGGCCTAAGGTGTTATGCCTCTGTGCCGGAAATTACAGGGCTGTACCACCTGATTACCACCTGACCGGAACATGATAGTGCCGAACACTACCATTTAGCGGCAAGTATATTAGGTAATGCGGTGGTGCCTACGCCCGCGAGCTCCGTCACTGGAGCTCTACCGCCAGTAAAATAATATAAGACTAGGTATGTATATGCATGCAATGTAGAGACGTTTGTCGTTTTTTACATTTAAAAGTTAATTTTAAATAGATCGATTAGAATACCAATTCTATTCTTCGTCAACATTTTCAAATTTAATCTTTAATTTTTTTCGATAAATAAATTTGTTTTAAACATAATCTTAACCATATTTCAGACTAATTTGAATGAAATTTCATTGTTTTTATTAATGTTATCTATTTTGAATTAGCCAAATCGTTCTAGGTAAATTCAAATTAAACAAGTCTACTTGTCTAAACATAAGCTTTTTGCTCATCGAATCCTTCAACTATTTTGTACACAGCCCTAGGTCTACGCAACGTTGCTTAGGTAGTAGGTACTTAATTAGTCTAGCAATAAGAAATTAAGATATTTTCAAAGATGAGAGTTAATTGCATCCTGATAAATAAAATCTATTTTATTAAATTCTGATAAATAAGATAGACCATCCTAATAAATAAAATAGATTTTATTTATCGGGATGCAATTAGCTAAAACGGTAATGAGGTATCATTACCGTTTATACCAATAGAGATTTATATTATTTCTATCATGCAAATTAATATACTTACATAAGATAAAAATAACTTACCAACTTATATCATTGCAAAAGTATCTACTTATAAATGAAGCTCTATCTCTTAATTATTAGAACACGTTTCTATGAATACTTCGAGAACACTATATGTTAGTAATAACAACAATCATCGTATCTATATATTGTACAATACAATACAATACAATACAATACAATTTTTTATTAATAACTTCTAAGTAAAAAAAATAAAAATGAAAAAAGGCATGCACCGATGGTTTTTTTTTTTTTTTTTTTTTATATAATTGAAGTGGCAAACAAGCATGCAGTTCACATTGATGTTAAGTGATGACTGCAGCCTATAGACAGACACCCACACAAAGACCAAGGTCAAAATGCAAATGCGTTACCACTCCTGAGGCCTAAGGTGTTATGCCTCTGTGCCGGAAATTACAGGGCCGTACATTATCACCTGACCGGAACACGATAGTGCTGAACACTACCATTTAGCGGCAAGTAAATCAGGTAATGCGGTGGTGCCTACGCCCGCGAGCTCCGTCACTGGAGCTCTACCACCAGTAGCATATAGAAAGAATGTCGAATGAGCGAATGACTAAACAGATATACAATGCGAATGTGGGTGGTTGCAGAGGCCCAGGAAGACCAAGACTGACCTACCATGACCAAATAGGTCGAGTTCTGTCTGATGGTGGGGTCAAAAGTCTTAGGAATCGGCGTGCATGTATGAAGAGAATGATGAAGTTAGACGAGGCACGAGAGGTTTGTCAGAACCGGGATATCTGGCGCTCTACACTCTCTGCCTACCCCGTTAGGGACCTGGCGTGAAGATACATACATACATACAGGTCATAGATACAATTAGTACACGAGATACTAGAATATAAAGTTTCTCAAAGAGAAATCGTTTAGTTTTATAAAATTAAAAATAATCATTTAGTATGATATTAACTTAATTAATTAATGTGGTTTAATAATTAATATAATATAATAGTTATGTCAATTTACAATGTCATTGGCATACTCAAATATTCTTTTATGCTATAGAAGGTATTCTCGAGCAGCCAAATTTGTAGTCTTGTTTTAAATGCTATAATGGAAGGTGCATTCCTTATACGATCCGGTAGCCGATTGTACACTTGTATGTAAGGCCCTGTAATTGGGCGCACAGAGGCATAACAACTAATGCCTCAGAAGTGGCAGCGCATCTGCATTTTGACCTCTGGTCATTGTGTGGGTGTCTAAAGGCTGCAGTCATCACTCATCATCAATGTGAACTGCATGCTTGTTTGCCACTTTTATTACATAAAAAATATATCTAAAACATATCTTTATAGGCAATTAATTTAACTATTGTAGAAAATAAAATACTTACATACCTATAGGTACTTACATAAATACATTACATAAAGTACCACCTTTACTAAAGCAAAGATTATTAGATAGTTATAAAACCATACGCCATTATAAGTTACTGATACTTAATTATGTTCTACTTTTCGTTAGATAGATATTATTCTCCACTGAGCAATATCAATAATTGTGCGTACGCACTTTCCTACCTTCTTATTCTTATTGTACGATAGTGCGTCTTATATAATCTATCGGCATTCCAAAGGTCTTTATTAACAAAAACGTGCCCACATTCTTAATAGATTTCTAAGTAAAAGTTAGAAAGTACTTCTACATTAAAAACGACAATAGAAAAAAAGTTCTATTGGCTCCAAATGACATGACCCCTTACCTCTTTTAAAAATATTGAAAAAAAAAATCAATAACAAGAAAATGGCGACCGTCTTGGATATTGGTAATTATGAGACGAGCGCATCGCCGCTAACCGTCAGCTCTAAATATAAGCCAGTGCGTTCATGCTTTAAACTTAATAGCAATCTTTATAGCGTAATGCGGATAGTGATGTTATCGAAGATACATTTTGTCGACGTCGATAGTCATTATTTTAATGGCTATGCGTTAGATAATAACAGCCGCGCACTTTTTATTCCACTTGTATTTATTTCTGCGTCCAATACAAAGCAGGTAACCGACGCTATCCGCAACAATAAATACGGTTTACATGAAACCACACTCAATAATAAATCCTTGTTTAACACAAAGATCACGCGTTACGATTTAACTGTAGTTGTCTCGCAACAAACATAGGTTCAAGCTAAAATATTGTTTGAAATTATCGTGCATGCGGCCACATTCAAAACCGCCTACCGATTGCACCTGCAACGATAAACGACCCGCTATAACTTGGGCTAGAGCGTGCCGGTTGTCGTAATTTATCGAGCGGCGCATCACTAGCCGGGAGCAAAGGTTCCACAGAGGGCGCAGGCATCAATTTGCGCGCGGTAGCCGCCGCGGGCGCCGCGCCGCCCCTGTCATTAGCCCCCGCTCGCCCCTCGCGTCCTCGCGCCCCTCACACCCCGCGCCTTCGCCCCTGGGGAACATACTTTAACCTTTTTTGCTCCCCTACAACCTGTTCGCGGGATGCGGCTGCTGTGGATACACGGGCGCAATTTAAACATCGGTTCATGGCCGCGGGCGATACGCAGTATCTGTAACCTGTTAACTATACGGCCTGCGTAAATGCAACGTTGCGTTCGTATTTAAAACTTATCGCCGGAATGAAGTTTAAGTGCACGGCCGCTATCACCTTGAGATGCTTGGACAATGTTTGATGAGACGAAAATGGCGTGGAATCGATAAATAATGGGACTGGTTTTTTGCTAATTGACTACCAGCTGTCTTGAAAATAGTTTGAGATGCACTGTTTTTTCATTGACAAAATGAGCACGAAGTAATTGTTAATTAATTTTACTGTTTTCAAAATACTTCTCATCTTGCTCATTTGGATCTAACAAACGTATATTTAGCGGTCAAACCACATCCGCGCCTAACTCATAATTATCATTGTACTAAACACAAACTAGAATATAAAATTCTAACCCGTCGAAAGCAAATAAAAATCACATCCAAATTCTAACCCGCAATTTGTGATCCAATTAAATAATTTTCTCCGATATCATTGACTCGGTCTGGAGATGGCCGGGTCACTGTTACCCCCGGGGCACGGGCATTAGCGTCCCGAAACGATCCCACATAGTCTTAACCCCCATTAAATGTAAACGTGCCCCCAAACCACATTGTCCGAAGGTCGCTGAGGTCGCACCGACCCTTTTGTTCCACTTTACAGCTCAGATCCTCGAGCGATCTCTACCTAAGTGATAATTTATATAAATCTGAATAAGAAGCCTATAATCTTGACGATGGAACTTTTTATTTTATGTCTGAAGTAGTATCTTGATATTCCATGAGTTACATTTTTTATAATCTATACTAATACTAATCAATACTATATCTATACTAATATTATAAAGCTGAAGAGTTTGTATGTTGTTTTGTATGTTTGTTTGTTTGAACGCGCTAATCTCAAGAACTACTGGTTCGATTTGACAAATTCTTTCAGTGTTAGGTAGCCCATTTATCGAGGAAGGCTTTAAGCTATATGACATCACGCTAAGATGAATAGGAGAGGGTAGGTAACATTACAACCGCGCGAAGTCGGGGCGAGCCGCTAGTAATATTAAAAGTGTGTAGAAAATTTGCTATCTGACAGATAGCTCATTTACCGAGGAAGGCTATATGCTATATATCATCACGCTGTGACTAATAGGAACAAAGCAGCGCGGGCGAAGCCGGGGCGGGCCGCTAGACCATTATATAAGTAATTCTTCTCGTCTTAATTGATATACTCGTATTTCATTGAAGTTACTGGTGTGTAGAATATGATATTCTATAAAATGCTGCTACGAGAGACTACAATTCTCTAGTAAGGTGAATTGTAGGGTCTTAATTGACGCAGTAGCATAAATCATTAGCCCCTTGTAGAATTAAAATATGTTTAAATTTTTGAGTAGATATGAATTATGCTCATTATGCTCATTATGCATCACATGCTTCTCATAGTCATCATTAGATTCGTATGTGTATATATAATATCTATATATGTTTGATAATATATATTATTGTATAAATATGGTATATAATATTTATCTTAAAGTTCGAGTATAATATTGTATGTGAGTAAAACATTACATTGTATGTATGTGATATTCTGTTATTAGATTAGATTTATCTATTATATAATATCTTTATTTGTTATACCGCCTACTATTTTCTCTATACTACCAATATTTGACTGGTAGAGAATGCTGTTAGCATTAAGTCCGCCATTTGTTACATCATTTGTTAATTATTTTGTAGCAATAAAGAATAAATAAATAATAAATAAATAAATAAATTTAACTGACTCAGTGGTCTAGTGACCACTACTGCTATGTTTATGTCAAGGACTCAATATCCGGATTAGGGCGTAAGTAATATTTGAATTTTTCAAATTTTCGAACATTTCCCAGTAACACCAAATTTAATAACGATCCCGGTGATGTCAATGAGTATTGCACACATTAAAAGAGATAAATCATTACTGATGAATCTGAATGAGTGAGAATATAAAAAAAACAAAAACATGATATCAATTTACGACATTCGATGTGGATATGACCATATTAACTTAAGAAACTGATGTTTTTAGCGTGCCTAGAAAAACCCACATACGAATCGATCACTGTATCCCATTTGCCGTCTGTCTCTAAAAGTGTAGAGTGGTGCCACTTTTGGAATACCGATTGCCAATATAAAAATAAAATTCGCATCGCAAGCAATCAGCGAAGAAGCAAAATGATCCCGCAAATTGACCTGTCCTTCATCCAACCGGCGGCGGCGACCTGTCCGCTAAATAATTCCGTTCCCATGATCTAGCTACCAGCTATCTCACTTTAATTATTCATAGGCTTTTTTATACGCCATCGCTTTTTACCGCTCGCCGGCAGTCCGCTTATTTCTCGGAGCTATATAAAATTAAAAAAATAAAATAATCGAACGGCGGCGCAATTTAAAAAAGGAATACGTCGGATGACACGGATCGAACTCCGGGCAAATGTCGCGCGGTAAAAAGTGGTCGAGCGTGAAGGTGGGGGTGCACGGTGATGGGGGAGGAGGGGGGGACGTCACGTAGGCGGCGCGGTTTTTGTCAACGTTCCCGCCGAGATGACAGGTCGCTGGACGCTGCGACCCAGACCGACGGGCCGGCACTTCTTGATACTTGATTGTTTCTTTTTCATTTATTTTAACTCAGTTTCCTTTTGAGAATTGCTTGGCTTTTTTTACCAATTTTATTGCAAATTGCAAGATTAGGTGTGTCTAAGATTTTAAACATCACTGAATAAAATAAAAGTAATGAAAAATTACAGCTTTGACATATTATTATTATTTCAAAACGTAAGGAACATTTTTCCATGTTTAAAATATTACTTGTCCGGAATAAAAAAAGGTCGAAATGAAATCTTTGTATGGCTACTATTAGGAGGAATAGACCATTTTTATTCCGATTAAGTTAAATTTTTAAATACCAGCAAATATTCTTTAGGCTTTCTAGACAATATTTCAAACTGTTTTAGATTGCCATGATTCTTTAATAAGATCCTTTGCTATTTACTTATTACCAAATTGCGAGTTTGGCACTGGAACTCTTCCGAAAATAGAAAAAATACATAAACACCTTCTGAACTGGGATAAATCGGAGGGTAAATTAATTCTGAAGCCCAGCCAGGCTGGGCACCTACGACTTCTGATGCAAACTTAACAATAAATATAATAGAAAAATGTTAAATAGCTGCGCAAATTTTTACACCATTGACAATAATTACTCACATTGAAAAAATATATTCAGCTACATCAAGGTATTCAAGAAATATGGTCCATCGTGCGTACACCATAACATATGTAAAAATAATTCAAATATGTAGAAGTGTCGGTCGCAGTATCCGCATGGCTGAGGGACAGGTGCGCGCCATCGCTTGTAGTAATCAAGTTTACCAAACGTCTAATCTTACATCCAACAGAGCTTTTAAGGCTTTATTGAAATAATGTATTGATTCGGCATATATTCGACAATCTTACCTAATAAACGTTAAATTAATTAGTTAAAAATTAAACTGTCAATCAAACAGTAAAAGTATTCGGAAAGGTCAAAGTACTAAAAGTATTTTTGTAATCTCTCCTTCATATTACGAAAGTTATTAGTATGTAGCAAAATTTTGATGGATAGATAAGTGCCTACTGATCGGCAGATTGCTTTTGTTTAGTTCGTCAAGAGTCAATTTATTGAACGAAATAGAAAGGAGAATGACCAATATTGTATGGAAGTTCGCCCTTCTTGCGTCTTGACGGGATTATTCGCAAAATATAGGCAGTATCTTAAGAAATGTGTGCGCAAAAAAGAAAAAAGGTATCAATAGGAGTTTTTAAAAAACTGCATTACGAACTTTTGGTTATTTTGAGGTTAAGTCTTGTGTGCTGTAGCTGCCAGAGGTTACTAAAATAAGCGAAGACTATTTTAAAGTATTGTGTAGCATCTTAGCTGTTTTAATTACATTAAGTAGGTATTATAGTTTAAACGCATGGCGTAGTCATGATTCTTCTCCAGGTAGTATAAATATCTGGTTTTCATGTGGGTGTTTTTATGCTATTTATTCACTTACTTACCATCAATGTAAACTGTTTTTCTATTTGCCGCTTCATGATAGTAAAAAGTGAGACATTTATATGATGAATTTGAGCTAAGTCAAAACTAAGGTACTGTTCAAATTATATCCACTCGATATATACTGAGTTTTGTTTTGGCAGGTTTTTCTCAGTAATGTGGGCTTTGGAACTCTGCCAGTGAATGACAAAGAATGTCCCATATTTTTTTGTTTAGTCTTATCTTGCCGTTTGTAAAAGAAAGTATGGAACTTTCTGATGATACCTATTTTTATCATTAAGTATTTTTGGACTATTATTTATTTTATTTTGTTTACTTTGACATATTAATCAACGTATCAGTTGTTATTCGCTTTATATTTGTAATTTGACCTATCACAAGCAAATTCTATTATTTCCAAGTGATTAAATGAATTTTTGAGTTTGAGTTTGATACCTAGTGATTATACAAGACAAATAGTAGACATGAATAATCTATTCCGTTGAATATCGATAATAAAGCAATCGATCGTTGAAAATTGATTTTATTTCGACGAAATTACAAAGGTCCTAAAATGACCAGTGTCCAACGCAAAAAAGTAAATAATGCAATGGTGTTGACATTAACAGCTTGGTTATTGGTCTGTGATTGGCAGTCCACTACAAAATAATTTATTAACTTTTGAGAAATATCTTGTAAATCCCCGTTCGTTTTAACGTGAAAAAAATGTGAGTGAAATCTAAATTCAAAAAACAATTTTCTACATACAAGTTGTTAAGACGCCAATCAGGGCGACTTTTGGTCATTCTCCTTTTAGGATCTAATTTGATACATCGATAAAAATATTTTCGAGAAAACTCTAATTTTATCGTCTTGTTTCTACTTTAAACAAGACGATAAAATTAGAGTTTTCTCACATCTAGTTGTCGCAGGCCACTACTACTACGCTTGGGTACCTTGGTTCGATTCCTGGGTAGGTGGCTATCAAAGATAATGGTGTAAAATAGTCTACTGGTTCTATTGGGTTTTTCCATTTTCTGGAAGTTTCCCAGAACCTCGGCGTTTGCCAGGAGATGTCAACAGGTTTGCCACCTGTTACATGGGTCAAAACGTTAAAGCGAATCGTGGGTGTTTACATGTATGCTTGAATTGATGCATTTACCTTTGCCTTCCCCTTAAGTTACGTTTTCATTTTTACTCATTAAAGGAAACGTTTTTCATAATGATTAGTAAAACGAAAAAAAATATATATTTTGTAATTTGACCTATCACAAGCAAATTCTATTATTTCCAAGTGATTAAATAAATTTTTGGGTTTGAAACTTATTGGTGTCCTAACATAACCTTAAACAGTGCTTATCAATAAATATTGCACATCGAGCCTATGAAAGAGACAATCGGTTAGTTTCGACTCTGTAGAGCGATACTCTGCTGCACACTGCCTACGTAAGCACCAATAGTCCAGTATTGGTCAAAACTTGATCAAAATTGTCGACAAACGTCAGATAGATAGTGTGCGAATGAGATAACGCTCTACAGACCCGAAATAAGCCGAAGTCTCCTTCCGAAGGTCGATGTGCAATATTTCTTCTTGGATACTGTACTAGATTTTTTTTAATAATTAAACTTGCAGCTATCTTTTTGGTTATAAATAAACTACGCAGTGGTTACGTATTACAATAATAACCTAGCTTTGCATCTGGGCGTAGTTACGCCGCAGGCTTGTAAGTTTATGCCTCTGTTCTAGTAATTACGCTACCATTATGCTCTCTAACCGGAACAGAGCAGTTGCGAACTGTATTATTTAAGCAGCTGATACCGTGCTTAAGCATTCGAACTCCTCGATAGTACGGGGGTATAAGGACTCTACTGTAGAGATTGGCCAAAACCTAGATAAACCTAAAACATTTTTTTTAATAAACGAAGAAAATTCTTATAGTTTTGAATTGGACATTTGGGCATATACTATTTTTTTTTTTAATTTTTTTTTATGTTATAAAAGTGGCAAACAAGCGTGCAGTTCACATTGATGTTAAGTGATGACTGCAGCCTATAGACACCCACACAATGACCAGAGGTCAAAATGTAAATGCGCTGCCACTCCTGAGGCATTAGGTATTATGCCTCTGTGCCGGAAATTACAGAGCCGTACATTACCACCTGACCGGAACACGATAGTGCTGAACACTACCATTTAGCGGCAAGTATATTAGGTAATGCGGTGGTGCCTACGCCCGCGAGCTCCGTCACTGGAGCTCTACCACCAGTAAAAAGTATATACCCATGTGTGACAATCACTTACACCTAATAATATTAATCACACCTGAAAGTATTTTTTTTTACACTTTTTAATACAACCATGTCTGGGAAAGAAGACAAATTTGAACTTATCATTTTCAAAATTCTGAAAAAACAAACCACGAAAATGGGAAAAAGAACCCAAAAATAAAACGAAAAGAACTCTACAACTAATTTATATCCTGTATCTCATCTATGTACAAAAATACGAAGATGTTTACTTGCCAAAATATACAACGTTGCGTTAATACTTATTTTTTCGAATTTATTGAAATTATGCACAACAATTAATAAGTTACATGAAAAGTAAATATCTACGTGTTTTTGTGGTCCAAGTTCCCAACCACAATTATCGTATACATACGCCTTAAACTTGAATTAATATCCACGTCTCTTTTCTTCCAGAATTTCCGTGAGCAAAGGATCGACGGCGCCAGTCTGCCGCTGCTGACAGAGGACCACCTGACGGGTATGCTGCAGATGAAGCTGGGCCCAGCGCTCAAGCTACAAGCGATCCTGTCGAGGCGGCTGGAGCCCTGTGCCCAATGTCAGGCCGCGGCGGCTGCGGCAGTGGCAGCCAATCCTACCACACCACGCGTCAATGGCTCAGCACTCAAACCTGAACCAAGGAGCAACACCACTAGCCCCAGTTAGAATGTAACTTTTTAAATTTCCTGTGGCACGCGCTCGGAGCTTAATCAGCGCGCGGCTACGCGAACAATATTTTAATTCTATTCCATTTATTTCACAAGTCAGTTGATCCTGTTGTAGGCAATATGATCGGTTCTTCTTAGTTTTTTATCTGTGCACATTATATTATCTGCAAAAGGAAAACTGACCTGCATGCTTAATTCATACATATCATCGATAAAATAAAGGAATATTAGTTATAATTTCAAATGCGTTCTAGAATAATTTATAAAATAATCGTCCAATTTTTCTTTTTCGTATTCTTGTACATTGCCAGTGAAATATTTGAGAAAGTTTTAATTTGTTATAGTTAACGTACCTTAACTACACTTTAGTCATTGAGTCCACATGTAAGTCTTCCTGTTTATAGATTTTGCATTTAGTTACGATTTAAGACGCTTTAGTAATTAAAATGTCTTAATGACTAAGTTTTTTAAAATGTAAATATATTAATTGTTATGTTGTGTTGCCGTCCAAATGATCACATGTTTAATGTTTGGGTGTGAGGTGTTTTTGTATGCGTAGGTATGTTTTTAAAAGCCGATAGTTTGGATTATAAATGAATATCTTATGAATTCAATACAGACTAGTTACATTTTGATTGGAGAAACTAATATTTTACGTATGTGTTAGTGTGAATAGAACACATACGTGCTCATTAAGAGTGTTGTATCGTATAACAAAACTGTCATAACTCTTAAAAAAATGTTTTTGCGAATCTATAATGTTTTATTACTAAATTGCCCAATTCGGATCGTAACCGTCTCAACATACAAACATCATTTTAATATGACTAAATTGTTAAATTTTCGGTGCTAAGACCCTGCTAGTAGTAATTATAAACAACTATAGAATTTATATTTGTAAATAAAAGCCTTGTTGTAAAAAAACACTAAATATATTTGAGGCTACTACTATCTTCATAAATACAGGGTCACAAAGTTACAAACTGTTTGTATATATACATATTATATAGTTATTTAGATATATGCTTGTACGTCAGTTTATTATAGCAGTTATTTATACCACACCTGAAGAAAGCTCAGTATATGTACCGACTACAGTAATTTTGTTTAAGCGTACGAAATACTTAGTTACATATAGTGTACGTATGTAAAAACTGTCTTATATTTTCCATAATAAGCATAATATAATAAACAGTTTTATATATTTTGATATTTGTAAATGTATGAAACGATTTCTTAATAATTTCAATTCATTTTATAAGTAGATAATTACAAGGAAATCAAAATAATTACGTGGAAAAATACAGTTTTTACCTGTGGTAATCTCCTTAATTGCCAAAATAGTGTTTTAAAGACAATATACACGATGATATACTTATAGATAATACTGGTTAGTGGTAACTGGCGAATATTTTTCTTCTCAAAATATACTAAACTAATTAATGTATTTTTTCTCGCAGACATTAACTAAAAACAAAAACAATTTGGTTTGAATAAGCCAAAAGTAGCAATGTTTTGTTGTAAATTACGGAATGTGTATGAAATTGTGAAAACATATTTAATTTTATAAATAAGGTGCTATTCTGGTATTGATACTTAATAATCTGTGCCTTACAGGTCTTCCGTATAAAACTTTTAGTGAATATATTTTTACGTCGATTACCTATTTCATCTCTGAAAAAGTATTACGGTTCTACGCTTTAAATCGGATGATAATAATACAATAATAATAGTTTAATTATTAAATAAGAGAATACTTACGACGAATTTGTTAATAGGTGATTAATTTTAAATATAGAATCCGACATCACAGCTTGTTTAACTTACTACTTTTTTATTGGACCAGTGACTTACGAATTTGTACATTGTAGTGTACCCTATGTATAATATTATTTGTTTTTAAATATGACAATTTATATGTTATTTCAAAGAAAATAACTGCAGGATATAGAAGGGTTTACTGTTAAAAAAATATGTGCACTGAATCTTACTTAGACTATGTGATTTTTAAAACAACACAATTTGTATATATTTTTTAAAAATATAATGTAGCAATGGTGTATATATGCAGTGTGGCATAGGTTTTTGTTTTATATTTTGTTTTCATCAAGTTTTTGCGTTAATCCCTCCAGACACGAGAAAAATATGACAATTGAAATTCAATTGTGTTTGGACGCCGGTGGCCATACGATCCTTGAAAGATTAAATACTTACCACACTGCGTATTTATTCTTTTGCTCCGATTCAATTAAGAAACAAGTCACACAGATTGTTTTAAAGGCGACCCTACAATTGTTTAAATGAAAAATGTTTTCGTATAATATTTATTTTGAAAGCTGAAATGTGTATTCTGTGAAAACAATTGAAGATTGGTAAATAGGTACTTAATGTTTTGAAAGCTGCAGTTAAGCACACATAATATGAAAATTTCAAATATTTTAATAATTCTATATTAAACACGGTTTTAGTCACTCTTTAATTTGTTTGAGAGCATTGTACGTACTTAGTTAACGTTTAGCTTGCTTAGAAGTTAATCAAGGATTGAACCCAATCCAATTTTAAGTATTTATGTCGAAAGAATAAACACATGATTTATTTGAAACATGCGTGAAGTTTTATTTGTTACAACCTCACTTCGTAATACAAATGTTGAGAAAGAAAACATCAGATCATCGTTATCGAACCACTGTTACCGACATAGTCCACGGAATAGCGAGACTCAAGTGGCAGTGGAATATCCGAATGGTTCTCGAATGGCGACGGCGTACCGGAAAACGAAGCGTAGGCAGCCCCCCCTCCCACCACCCCCAACAAGACGGATCCACAACCTTGTAGTTGCAGGCAATCGCTGGATGAGGGCGGCCCAGGACTTTTCGTTGTGGCATCTTACGGGGAGTCATTTGACCAGCAGCGGATGTCTTTTGGCAGAAATGATAATGATGAATCCATACAAACCTGACTAAACAACGCCTGTTATATTCTAATAGCAACAATTATAATCTACCGTTGCACATTGTGAAAGAAACTACAACACTTTTATTTTGTCGACATTAATCTCGAACATAAGGACTATTTTCAATGAGGTCATATAGAGTAGACACCTGATACAAACAGCCGGTTCCGTTTTTAAATTGATTTGACAGATTTTTTGTATGACGTTTTTACGTCAGCTGTCATGTTACTATGGGAAAGTGCAATTATGCAAAAAACTGGAAACATGCTATCAAGGGGAATGTCCAGTCTAGTACTTTAGTACATATAGGTCAATGACTATTTATTTTAATTTGATAGGCACTATTAAGAACGTGTAAAGCTAAAATCATGAAAGCGGCATACAAGTATCTATCTATACAAAATATTTGAACTATAACACATAACAACACCAACACAAAAAAAATAGAAAGTTCAACGTCGATGCGTTGTTTTATTCCTAGGGCCTCTGTGCCGAAAATTACAGGCAGTACTGGATGCCTTAAACAATCTGTGCCGCATGAATTAAATTGCCAAATACTTCTCAGGTAAAAGTTATAATCGAATACCTTTAAACGAGCAATTCTTGTATATATAGAATCAAGATCTCGGAAACGGCTAAAACGATTTTCTTTAAACTTACAGATTAGGGGTTTTTCGGGTCAAGAAATCGATTTATTTAGGTTCCAGGTCCAAGAAAAGCTCGGTTCCAAGTTAATAATAAATTTTCTTCATAACCGACGACTAACGCCATCTATTGATGAATACAAGAACCATTAGTCTACTAATGGTTCTTCTATTCATCAATAGATGGCGTTTTTAGCAAAGAAGAAGTGTTTGATTTGAGGTTAGACCAAAAAAATCAATTGTTTTTATTCATATTTCTTTTCAAAAATCGCTACGGAGCGAAGCTCGGTCAACCAGGTACTAATAATAATGGCAATCCATTATACGTCCCACAGCTGGGCACGAGTTCCTATCCTTTTTTTGGGGTTAGGCCTGGAGCTTACTCCACCACGCTGCTCCGATGCGGGTTGGTGGAGATAAGGGTTAGTGGCCAACTCGTTGTCGGATGTTTTCAAACCGCCAATAAGGCCTCCGACAAGGTTTACCGACTGCAATCTATCGATAGCAACCGGGACCGACGGTTAAACGTGCCCTCCGAAGCACGGAAACACGCATTTCAATTTTGCCACTAGCGGTCACCCATCACACACCCGACCGCGCCCGTATCGCTTAACCGATTATGATCGCTTCCGATCTACACCAGCCGCTGGGCCATGTGTGTTTTAACGTTTCTAAACGTTATTCATACAAAAATCTGTAGAATTCAATTCAGAATATCAAGCGCCTGAAATAAAATATATAACTATTCTCGAATATGCAGCTTCAGTATCATCATTAATCTATCCTTAGTTATCAAAAACAATGGAACAAAGGATTAGGAATAGGTCAATTCTCGAATTTGCATCTTATAGACATAATCTATCATCCCTCAGGCCACCAGAAAAATATGACAATTGATTTCTTATTGTTCTCGGCCCATTGCGGCTTCAGGGATTTAAGCTTCGAAGTAACAATATTGAACCAGAAGTTTTCGTGAACTGTCACAGTAGCCTAGTGGTAGCAGGCCACTACTTCTACGCTGGGGTCCTGGGTTCGCTTCCCGGGTCGGGATTATCAGAGATAACGATGTAAAATCCTTTATCCCTGATTCTACTGGGTTTTTTCCATTTTCAGAAAGTTTCTTAGTACCTCGAAGTTAGGTAATGTCCCCGGAGATGTAAACAAGCTCGCCATCAGGTGGGCCAAAACATAACCGGCGAATCGTGCGTGTTTACATGTATGCTTGAATGCGCGCATTTAACCTCTACCTACACCTTCGGCGATTACAGGTGTAAAATTACGTTACGTTTTTTTTTCGTTTCATACCTACCTTTATTCATTTACTATATTAATTTCATTTATTTCTCCAAAATTACCAAATTTCTAACGAATGCCAAGAGCATGATGCTTCGGACCCCTTCTCCCCCCCTCTCTCTTTCTTTCTCTCTCTCTCTCTCTCTCTCTCTCTCTCTTTCTCTCTCTCTTTCTCTCTGTTATTACAAACCACCCGTGTTTCATTTCCCCAATCAACCAGACGCGGTTACATTGAAGGGACCCTATTGTCATGTCCCATGTCAAAATTAGTGCACGACAAGTTGAAATTCAGACATTAATTAACTACTAAAAACTTACTAGAAATTATAAATTATGGGACAAAATTGTAAATTTCATCAATATTCAATATTATTAACTTCAAAAATCGAATCATTGCCTACCCCATTAAAAAAAAACACAATATCTACCTGTTAGGAAATTAGGGTGACAGTAAAAAAAATCACAACATCTACCTGTTAGGAAATTAGGGTGAAAGTAACAAATACAAAAATTGTACTGTAATACTAATTTCAAGATTTATTAATTCTTGTAATACTTATTTACATTATTTACACTATTCAACATACTAAAAAAAACACACTCTTAAACGTAATTACAAATCGTTAGTACTCGTACTTATAAACGAATAAATAAATCACTGATGGAAGAGCTGTAGCAGAGAATATGTAAATCACTGATGGAAGAGCTGTAGCAAAGAATATGTAATAATAGTACGTATATAATGGACACTTCGACGTCCCGCCCGATTTCCCCACATCACCCAACCTCCTCCCCTCTTATGGGCGACGGTTGGTATTTTCTACGTGCTACGCACACAGACGTACGTGTAAATACACTGATTGATGTCTGTGTAATAGAGACCAAATTAAGCGTTTGTATGAAATTTTGGCGGAGTGTCCGCGGTGTGGCTGTAGCAATAGAAACTAGTGTAGTGAGTAAAGACAGTTCATAAACGACACTTGTATCCCTAATTTATCTGCAAAAATAATTTAAATACATAAAAAACTAACACAGGCACAGTATCCAACAAGAAATATTGCGCATCGACCTCAGGAAGAGACGTCGGCTTATTTCGGATCTGCAGATCGTTATCCTTTTCGCACCTTACCTATTTGATGTTTGTCGACCATTTTGACCAAATTTTGACGAATACCGAACAACGGATGCTTACGTAGGCAGTGTGCAGCAGAGATAACGCTTTTTAAAGCCGAAACTAGCCGATTGTCACTTTCATAGGCTCGATGTGCATTATTTCTTGATGAACACATGTAGGCTTTACAAGCATACATGTAATATGCAACCAACTGAAAAAAGTACCTTTTTTATGTAAGGAAGGTAGCAAACAAGCATGCAGCTCACATTGATGTTAAATGATAACTGTAGCCTATACACATCTACATTAAAACCAGAGTTCAAAATATAGATGCGTTGAAACCTAGTGTCATGTCTCTGTGATAGTTAATACGGGGCCATACATTATCATCTAACCGGAACACGATAGTGCTAAATTAGGTAATGCGGTGGTGCCTACGCCCTGGAGCTCCTACGCTGAAACTCTACCACCAGTAAAACCTACTGAAAATAAAACCCTGCATTGTGCGTGGCCCATTTCGCATGGCCGCTTTTTTAGTTTTATATCAGATTTAAGACACGCCGGCAACTTTTAGCTAGACTTAAGAGTAACCAACTTCTATCAAAGTTAATGTATGTGTGTCAAAGTCTCCTATAAACGCATATAAAGTGCAATGAAAAATTTGTATGGAAACTCTGTTTTTCCCCTGGAATTCAGGGTTGGCAGGTTATTGAGGATGGTATGTATGTATGTATGCATCTTCACGTCTCTAGTCTAGTCTCTCCAGGTCTCTAACGGGGTAGGTGTTATATGTTTAGGATGGTGTTATATCTAATCTTTATCTGCCTTCTCCGCTACCAGTTCAAAGTTCCTTTCACGATGGTGAGACTTCTTCACTCGGTATTCCATCATCTCAATACAGGTGTAACCGGAGAAACCCAGCAATAGCAGTCCCAGAAGTATATACAACCTGAAAATTATAAAAAATATAAAGATCAAACCAAACAATATTTTTTCAAAACTAGAACAGTACCTACCTAACTGTCAGATTTTCTGAATTACTCGTCAACATCCTAATTGCCTTAGCAATTATCACCATTCATCATCGCGATCAATGCTTAACGTTTTCATGAGCATGATGGACACCAAAAATTGTCATTTTCAGCACATCACTTAACCACGAATACTTCGCGGGACCTTAAAAAGCTTCAAAGGCCTTTCAAACATTAGACTACGAATACTTCAAATACGCTACGCCCTGCACAAGACTAGGTACGCTTAATTGAACTACAAGGCTACCTTGAGCAGCGCTTGTATTGCAGCACTTAACGCTACACAGGACTACAAATGCTGCAATATGCTACGAACTCTACTTAGCTTCGCACGTTGCATTAAGCTACTAACGCTTCACTGGACTACGATTGCTACAATATGCTACAGGGTCTTAACTAAGGTACGAGTGCTGCACTCGGCGATAATTTCTTCTTTGAACTACAACCTGTTCACTGGACTACGAACGCTACAATAAGCTACGTGCATCTTGCTAAGCTACTCACTAGACTACAAATGCTACGAAACCTAAACTAAGCTACGATCGCTGCAAGAGGCTACGACCGCTTCAGCACACAATACTTACCTCGTTCTAACACAGAGGTACGGTGCGGTGGCATAAGCCAACACGCTGCCGGTGGATTCCCACAGCCTGAAGTTGGAGTACGCAGCCTCCTCGTCTCCGGGAAACAGGATCCCGGACAGTGCTGAAAGATATGATCACGTGTGTGTTATGTTATTGTGTGCATTAGGTGTACTAGGAAAGCCCAAGGGGGAATTTCTGCAGTAACTCGAGCGCGTCTAATCTATACAAATAAATAAAATTAGAGTGTCTGTTTGTTATATAAAATTAACCGCTTTTTACTAAATGCATATGTATGTATGTATACAGTGCCGGATTAGCCATATAGCAGGAGGCAGCAAATGCTACGGGCCCCGCGCCTGTGCTTAGAAAAACACACAAATATATAAATATATAATACACCTTAGCTATTCTCAAAGTGAGCGTTGGCCACACTGTAATTATATAGGTATATTATTATGTTGCAAGTTGGCAATATAAATACTTACGGGGGAATCCCCTTATATTGTTTTCTATTTCCTTTTCGTAAATGTTCTGTTTTATTTACATCCTAAATTTCAGTAGTCAATTTAACTCTAGGGCCCCATGGTCACATTTGCTACGGGCCCCGCACCGGCTTTATCCGGCACTGTATGTATACACGGTACATAATAATATACCAAAACAACATATTTTACAATTTTTGTCTGTCTGTCTGTCTGTTTGGCGGGGCTAATCTTGGTAACGGCGGGACCGATCTTCACTGGCAGATAACTTATGTAATAAGGAGTAACTAAGGCTACTTTTATACTAGCTGCGCCCACGACTTCGTCCGGGTAGATACTGAAAAATCATAAATTCTACACAGCTAGTACATAAGGAAAAATATCACGGCATCAAATAGACTCAACAACTTAACGAGTAATAATTGATCAACTTATAAAAATCTATAGTAATATTACAAAGCTAAAGAGTTCGTTTGTTTGTTTGCTTGAACGGGCTAATTGCAGGAACTACTAGAACAATTTGAAAAAAAATAGTTTTAGGTAGTAGCTAAATTATAACATCACGATAAGATGAATAGGAGAAAGGTAGGTAGGTAACATTGCACCCGCGCGAAACCGGGATGGGCCGCTAGTATACTTATAAAAACAAAACCCTACATTGCGCACAATATTAAAACCGACCAAGTGCGTGTCGGGATATGTCCCCCCACGACACAATATTAAAATAACCGCTTTTTACTAAATGCATAATAGTCGGGGGGAGGCCCCCGAAAACGGGGAGAGACTCGTGCCCAGCAGTGGGACGTATAATGGGTTGCCATTGTACTAAATGCATATGTATGTATACACGGTACATAGACAAAAATTTAATTAAAAATTTTTGTCTATGCACCGCATGCATAAAAAATTTTCTGTCTGTCTGTTTGGCGGGGCTAATCTTGGGAACGGCTGGACCGATTTTGACGGGACTTTCACTGGCAGATAGCTGATGTGATAAGGAGTAACTTAGGCTACTTTTATCTCCATACATGCATACATACATACATACCTACATACAAATAAGTAAGATTGGAGTGTATAGCTTTTATCTCCATACATCGATACATACATACATAGCTACATAGCTACATAGAAATAAGTAGAATTGGAGTGTATCCGCCTTTGACGGGACTTCCACGGGTAGGTAGCTGATGTAATAACGAGTAACTTAGGCTACTTTTATCTCCATACATACATACATACATACCTACATACAAATAAATAGAATTTGAGTGTCTCCGATTTTGACTTTCACTGGCAGATAGCTGATGTGATAAGGAGTAACTTAGGCTACTTTTATACTAGCTGCGCCCACGATTTCGTCCGGATAGATACTGAACAATAATAGTTTTTTCACGTGGACGAAGTCGCGGGCACACCTAGTATAAGATATGGGGGATAGCTTGCATCCTTTAAAATATCTCTATCACATCCGAGCCGTCAATATAGGAGCGCGCTCGTAGAGCAGCCCTCAAAAAATCCCAAAGATGCTACGATTTCAAAACTTTGATTGCAAGACAGCGAATCCATTCAATCGCGATCCAAAACCAATAAAGACGTAACGAGAATTAGACCCATGGTCTTACCATTGACCTGCACCAGCCACACGGCGTCTGCTGTGCCCCAGATGGCTGCCAGCGCGAAGAAAACAAGCCACTGCTCGGGATTAGGCCTCCACAGTAATAAAACTGTTATGAGGCATAGGTTCAGCAACTGGAAGTATATTTATTTACTTCAGTTTTTTATTCATATAGAACATTTTAATATCTCTTAAACCCCGCCTCGGGGTTCGAACCCAAGACTCTTGACTCCACCTTTGGACAGTATTAGACCTATTTGTTCTAGGGTTAATCTTGGTCATTATTAACGCATTTTTATGTAATGAAGGTAGCAAACACGCTGGCAGTTCGCATGGATGTTAAGTGATTACTTGTTTTATATTATTTCGCATTAACACATGCTTGTGAAATATATTTTATTTTTAAAGAAAAATGGAAAGAAAAATTTGACTTCAGGCGAGACTCGTTGTTAGTTGGCAATAGATGGCGCTACTGCTACCATAAAGCAATGCAATAAATGTGAAGGAAAAATTTGTCAAATCGGGCAGGACTTCAGTAGCTCAATTGGAAGAGCGGCTGGACTAGATTCCCAGTAGGCCGCGAGTTCGAATCTCGCCTGAAGTCAAATTTTTCTTTCCATTTTTCTTTAAGTGATTACTGCAGCCTATAAATAGACATCTACATAAACACCAGAAGTCAAATGCAAATGTGTTGCCACCCGGAGACCTTAGTTCTGATGTCTTTGTGATACTTATTACGGGGCCATAGATTACTTTTACTGGTGGTAGAGTTCCAGTGTAGGAGCTCGAGGGCGTAGGCACCACCGCATTACCTAATTTACGTAACTTCACGCCTGTAATCCCCGAAGGGGTAGGCAGAGGTAAATGCATGCATTCAATCATACATGCAAACACCCACGACTCGCCGGTTACGTTTTTGGCCCATGTAACAGGTTCGACCAAACTCCGGGGTACTGGGAAACTTCCAGAAAATGGAAAAATCGCAATAGAAGCAGAGATAAAGGATTTTAAACCGTTATCTCTAATATCCCCCGACCCGGGAATCGAACCCAGGACCTCCAGCGTAATAGTAGTGGGAGTGGGGGTACCTAATTTATCTGTCGCTAAATGGTAGTGTTCAGCACTATCGTATTCCGGTTAGATGGTAATGTACGACCCCGTAATAACTATCACAGAGACAGAACGCCTAAGATCTCAAGGGTAGCAACGCATCTGCATTTTGACCCCTGGATTTTGTGTAGATGTCTATAGGCTGCAGTCATCACTTAACATTATGTGAACTGCATACTTATAACACCTTTGTGATAATAAATAAAAAAAAACCATTTAACCGAAACACGATAGTGCTGAACATTACCATTTGGCAGAAGATAGATTAGGTAATGCTGGTTATTATATATTTTTATATTTATCATCAAATATGTATGTATATTATTATATTGTATGTACGTATGTGTGTTTTGTATGATTGCTATATCCTTATATTTATAGCACGCTGTATGGTAGGTACACCACTGACATAGAAAGAAGAGTGCTTGCTGGGAATTGCGTGAATGGAGCGTTGGGTAAGCTACTAGAATCTAAACATCTCAGCCAGCGGGCTCGACTAGCCGTACATAATGCTGTACTTACTCCAACGCTTTTATATGGAAGCGAGAGCTGGGTATGCAGGAAAGAGCATGAAAGTAAGTTGAACGCGGTCGAGATGAGATCTTTGCGCAAGATCTGCGGTGTATCACTCACCGATCGCGTTCGTAATGAAGATGTAAGAAAGAGACTTTGTGTGAATGATAGTATCGGTGTAAAAATGAAAAAAGGCATGCTCCGATGGTTCGGGCATATAGAAAGAATGTCGTATGAGCGAATGACTAAACAGATATACAATGCGAATGTGGATGGTTGCAGAGGCCCAGGAAGACCAAGGCTGACCTACCATGACCAAATAGATCGAGTTCTGTCTGATGGTGGGGTCAAAAGTCTTAGGAATCGGCGTGCATGTATGAAGAGAATGATGAAGGTAGACGAGGCACGAGAGGTTTGTCTGAACCGGGATATCTGGCGCTCTACACTCTCTGCCTACCCCGTTAGGGACCTGGCGTGAAGATACATACTGTATGTATAAATTTATCTAATGTAGTTTCGTGTTATTATATTTCAGCATCTATCTTACGTTTTCAACACAACCCAAAGGTTGGCTGGTTGATAATGCCATGTAGCAGCATTAAGTCCACCTTATGTACCTTTTTGTGTGCATTAAATTAAAAAAAAAAAATGCTTTAGTTTCTACATTGGAACTCTACCACCGGTAAGATATAACCTAAAAGTGGACTTATAACTTTTAAAACACTCGCGTTTCACATTTATAACACACATTTTAAAACCGAGTATAAAGGTAAAAAAGTATATATTTTTTAGGGAATACAGTATCGCGTAACGACCCGGTATTAAAATGTGTTTTTTTTTATATAATAAAAGTGGCAAACAAGCATGCAGTTCACATTGATGTTAAGTTATGATTGCAGCCTATAGACACCCACACAATGACCAGAGTTCAAAATGCAGATGCGCTGCCACTCCTGAGGCATTAGGTGATATGCCTCTGTGCCTGAAATTACAGGGCCGTACATTACCACCTGACCGGAACACTTTAGTGCTGAACACTACCATTTAGCAGCAAGTATATTAGGTAATGCGATAATGTGTGATAAAAGTGGGGAGTCTTCGTGAGCATGAACTTTGTAATGCCTACTCACCAGTGCGGTGACCATAACAGGGTATCTGCCGGTGAGCTTGACGACGACGCCGGCGACTGGTGCGGCCAGCGCGTTGAACACACCGAAGCAGATCATCACGAACCCGATGTTGCTGATACCGTATGCGCACCCCACGAAAGCCTGTATGCAAGACAATATTATACGAGAGGGGTCTGATACGCTTTCGAAATATTGTAACTGCCTCGGTAGTCTTTTAGTGTAAGATAGTAGATCAAGAAATATTATAGGCTACATGATAACATCACGATATGAGATGAGTAGGTAACATTGCACCCGCACAAAGCCGGGGCGGGCCGCTAGTCTATATATATAAAAATCAATTGCTGTTCATTAGTGTCGCTAAAACTCGAGAACGGCGGGACCGATTTAGCTAATTTTGGTTTTGAATGATTTTTGGAAGTCCAGAGCAGGTTTAAAGGGTAAGAAAATATGAAGAAATTGAAGGGAAATAGTAAAAACTACAATTTTATTTTCCCATACAAATAGTCCGCATTTATCAAACCTTTGACACATTATTTAATTGTGAAGCAATACGAAGCTTGCCGGGACTTATAAAAACAGTATACTTGCGACCTTCACATAATCTAGAACAATTTTTAGCTGCATTAAGAAAGAATGCTACCTAGTATGCGTAACGTACCATAACTAATAAAATTATACATTAATATTCAACGTCCTTTGGCTATTTCAATCACTTCTTAGTTGTGTTTACGATAACGATATAATGAAGTTTGTTAAGGCGTTTCAGCATTTAATCATGTGCTCTTCAGGTTATGTTTTTTAAATAAATACGCTTACACTCACAGCCCCACACAAGGTATAAACCTGTGTCGTGGGTGCCGTTGTACACACACAAAACATACACAAACACCCAGATACAAATATTTGTAGGTCATACAAATATTTGTCCCGGTGCGGGAATCGAACCCGCGACCCTTCGAATCAAACGGTGGTTTCGCACCGCTGGAATAAGCGAGTCGTCAAAAAATAGATTTTTAGATTGTACTTTAAGAGTCATTTATATATATATTCCGATTATTTTGAGATTTTATGATTAGTTATATTAATAATAGGTTGGGGAAAAAGTCTTTTCGCATTATAGTATGTATGAACTTGTAATAAAATCTCTTTGGCTGTAGTATTTGTATCTTACTGGTTTTGGTATCATTGAAAATTAAAATTTTAAAGAACATAATTCCAAATTCAAATTAGGCAAATGTGTGATTTTCATTTGTTTTTCGTACTGTCAATATGAGTGAATCTAATGAAGAAATTCGATACATTTTAAAATTTTACCACAAAAAAGGAAATAATGCAACGCAAGCCGCGAAAAAAAAATGCGATGTTTATGGACCTAGTGCAGTGTCTGTGAGAGTAGCACAAATTTGGTTTAAGCATTTTCAATCCGGAAATTTTGATGTCAAAGATGCACCTCGCTCGATGGTCGCCCTATTACGGATAAAAACGGTGCCATTTTTGGAAAAGTGGAGCAAGATCGACATATCAGTAGTTACGACGTAGCTGAAGAACTGAGAATTGATCACAAAACAGTTTTGGCGCATTTGAAAAAAGCTGGGTACAAAAAAAACTCGATATTTGGGTACCTCACGAGCTCACTGAAAGAAACCTAATGAACCGTGTACTCATTTGTGATTCTTTATTACGACGTAATGAAACCGAATCATTTTTGAAGAAGCTGATAACTGGTGATGAAAAGTGGATCACGTACGACAAGAACGTGCGAAAAAGGTCGTGGTCAAAGGCCGGTCAGGCTTCACAGACTGCGGCGAAACCCGGGTTAACTCGCAATAAGGTGATGTTGTGTGTGTGGTGGGATTGGAAGGGCATTATTCATTATGAGCTATTACCACCAGGCAGGACTATCGATTCTGAACTCTACTGCGAACAACTGATGAGATTAAAGCAAGAAGTTGAGAGAAAGCGGCCGGAATTGATCAACAGAAGGGGTGTGGTGTTTCATCATGATAACGACTAGACCTCACACATCTATAGCCACTCAGCAAAAATTAAGAGAGTTTGGCTGGGAGGTGTTGATGCATCCGCCGTATAGTCCTGACCTTGCACCTTCAGATTTCCACCTGTTTCAGTCTCTTCAGAATTCTTTATGCAATGTTAGGTTAACATCACGAGAGGACTGACTGCCAAATCCACTTGTCGCGGTATTTTGATGAGAAGTCCCAAAATTTTTATAGCAATGGGATCATGTCCCTACCTCCAAGATCGCAAAAGGTTATTGAACAAAATGGTACATACATACTTTAGTTAAATTTAAATAAACTATATTAAAAAATGTTTTGAATTAACTTAAAAAATGCGAAGAAACTTTTTCCCCAACCTTATATGATTACTTACATATGTACCTACAGTAGATATTTTATGATTACTTATGTCTGAATATATCAACAGCGCTTGAAACAGAGACATAGTAGGTACCTACCTCCTATAAGAAATGGCGGCCTACTCAGAAGGTGATAAGCTCTTGGTAAGTACAAAATAGGTTATTAGGGTTCCGTAGTAAACAAGGAACCCTTATAGTTTCGCCATGTCCGTCTGTCTGTCTGTCTGTCTGTCTGTCTGTCCGTCCGCGGTTTAGAAACAGTTGGTACTAGAGACTTGAAATTTTGTACAAGTATACATCTTAATCACGCCGACAAAGTGGTCGAATAAAAACATGAAAAAAAAAAGATTTAGGGTAACCACGCCTACATGTAACGCGCAGATTTATTTTTAATTTTTGATTTCCATATGATGTGGGGTATCGTTGGATAAGTCTTTTAAAAATGTTAGGAGTGTGCTAACTTTATTTTTCAATTCAGGTAACGGTTTGTGACTTATTAAGCTTTACAGGGCCAATTTTCGTTAGAGTCAAGTGTCCCCCGCCCCCCGCTACCGACTAAACGGTTGTTGTTAAAAATTCAAACGATACGACAATAGTAGCCATATATAATGAAATTAAAAGGAAAACAATCACACCTAAGTTGGCTTCACAAGTTTGCGAGTAATAGTCGACCAAATGTATTTTACTCCAAAATTTCAAACAACTCCATAGAAAAAATATATTTTTTTTTTCATTACATCTCTTAATTTGTAACTACGGAACCCTATACTGCGCGTGGCACGCACTTGACCGGTTTTTTTAGTAGCGTTTGAGGGTCTTTAGAAAATAGGTAATAATATATGAAGTGGATATAATATGAATAACGAGAAATATCCTGACATTTTAAGTTTTTCAACAAGTATGAATAATAATCTTGGCATTTAACTGTCGGAAGTGCCGGTGTGAATCAAATTTCCACATATCGCTTTGCGATAACAACTTTTACAAAAATTACTATCAAAATGCACTTTGGGCTCAGTTTTAAAACGTTTCGCTGATTTTAAAATATACACTACGTGCAAAATTTAAATGCGTCCGTGAAGACAGTTACAAGTCACTGCTAAGAAGGCCATTTTATGGTATAGAGGAAGGAGAGGAAGAGGTATACGTGAGGAAGAAGATGTGGCAGTAGTAGTCATCAGGTCAACATTTGAATTCACTTTCTTTTTGGTCTGTGTCATCGTCGCAAGCTGAGGGCGAGATTCACAGACCCCACTACGACGTTACTATGACTTGAAGTCGAATTTTCAAAGCTTATTTTAGTTTCACAGAAGTAGCAAAACTCTTTTGGCAAAACTTTACTTTGGAAGGCACATCTTTTCGAAGTAAATAATAAGAGTAAAGTAAAATAAGAACTAAACATGTCTGTGAAATAAAATAAGCATTGAATGTTCCAGGTGTTCCAAAGTAAAGTCAGATAGATTTATCAGACACCGCACCACGACTTTACTTTGACGTAGCGTCGAACTTTCATCGCTTATATTGTTCACATACAAGATAAATCTACATTACTTTACTGTACTTATTCAAAAGGTGGTGAAAAGGTCGCGGGCAATCGCTGGATGAGGGCGGCCCAGAACCGTAAGTTGTGGTAATCTTTGGGGAAGGCCTTTGTTCAGCTGTGGACGTCTTTTGGCTGACATGATGATGATGATTCAAAAGGTGTGCTCCAAAGTACCTAATGTAAGAGTTTTGCTACGACTGTGAAACAAAATACTGTACTGTTATGTTTACTGGTGGTAGAGCTCCAGTGTCGGAGCTCGCGGGCGTAGGCACCACCGCATTACCTAATATACTTACCGCTAAATGGTAGTGTTCAGCACTATCGTGTTACGGTCAGGTGGTAAAGTACGGCCCTGTAATTTCCGCCACAGATGCATAACACCTTAGGCCTTAGAAGTGGTAACGCATCTGCATTTTGACCTTGGTCTTCGTGTGGGTGTCTATAGGCTGCAGTCACCACTTTACATCAATGTGAACTGCATGCTTGTTCGCCACTTCCATAACATAAAAAAATGAGCTTCAGAAGTTCGAAGTCAAAGAAAAGCCGTAGTGTAGTCTGTGAAACTCGCCCTAAGAGACTGTCCTGAAGTTTAAGCAGCCCACATCACTAAGTGACATTTAAGTTCTACGTGAGCAGTACTGTACAATGAAACTTATTAATTAAATAATATTATGAAAGGTCCGATATGTGGTCTTGACCTTGTGCCGCAAAATGGCTTTTATGCTGTAACCGCAAGAAGGCAGTGATCTCGATATAGGCACTTCCGTGCGTAGTGAATAAAATATGGTGACAAAATTGAATCAATTTCGACTGGCCTTTTGTTACTGATTGAAGGGTTTTTACGATTTCAATATTCTTTTTTTTTAACTTCTGTGTCGTTGGTACGCAATATTTACAAAAATTCTGCAAAACTGCATGCTTGTTTGCCACTTCCATAACATAAAAAAAAAATATATATACAAAATACTTACCCCCTTATTCATAAACGTACTTTAGCTAAAGTGTTGCTAATCTCTCCTTTGTCTTTTTCTATCCTGCACATTTGACAATACAACTGACAAAGACAAAGCATTCTATAGCTAAAACGTATCTAATGTACGTTTATGATTATTGGGGTTAGTATTTTAAAAGTATTTTAAAGCTTTTGGCCCGTTTCACTTTCTACCAGATTGATAAGAATAGGACGCAATAGGACGCAAAACGCAACTCCACCACCACCTTGAACTCAAAAATGTATAGGTTAGTTATAATATAACTTATACATTTTTGAGTTCAAGGTGGTGGTGGAGTTGCGTTTTGCGTCCTATATTAAATACTTATTTAGTTTTGTTATAGGAATCCCACCATAACATTTTCATGTAAAATGTTGCCAACACGAAACCATGTAGATGGCCCACACTGTCAAAAGGATTATGCCTAACAACCGGATACTCTTTTCATCTCTACCTTAAAGAAGTATTATTATAGACAAGCGCTTTCAACAAACCTGTGTAAAATCAGCAGCCATGAAAGCTTGTTCAGCCCCAATGTAACCGATGACCGGCAGCAGCAGCAGTTGGTATTTGTGTCGCAACTGACGCAGCGTCACCGCAAGCAGCTTGATACCAGACTTGCCGTGAGCTATGGGCTGACGACCTGCATTGTACCTGTTAGAATACATTTTTTTTCAAGTAAGCACATCAGCAGTAGGTATTTGTGTCGGATCAGACGCAGCGTCATCACCATTACCTTGATGTCCGACTTACCGTGAGTTATCGGCCAACGACCTGTCTTATACCGTGTAGAATATATCTAGTTCAAAATTCCTTTTAGTAAAATGAACTGCATTTGTTGTTTGATGTAACTGACACAAAAGGCAACTTAGGCTACTGGTGGTTGAGCTCCAGTGACGGAGCTCGTGGGCATAGGCACCACCGCATTACCTAAGATACTTGCCGCTAAATGGTAGTGTTCAGCACTATCGTGTTCCGGTCAGGTGGTAATGTATGGCTCTGTAATTTCCGGCACAGAGGCATGACACCTTAGGCCTCAGGGGTGGTAACGCATCTGCACTTCGACCTTGGTCTTTGTGTGGGTGGCTATAGGCTGCAGTCATCACTTAACATCAATGTAAACTGCACGCTTGTTTGCCACTCGATTACATAAAAAAAAAAAAAAAGGCCTCACGGGTGGCACGGCATCTGCATTTTGCGTTCCGGTTTTTGTGTTAGTGTCAATCGGTTGCAATATTCACTTACCATCAATGTGAACTGTGTGCTTGTTTGACATCATCATAATCATAAAAAGTAAACTGAGCAGAAGTTGGTATTAGTGTTGTAACTGACGTAGCGTTACCGATTGATCTCTCAGGGCTAGGGCGAAGGAATATACTCCAATCTGTCTGTCACTAAGTGTCAGTATTTAGTGCAAAAAAGCCCTACAAAAAACAAATATTACATTACACTGATAAAAAATATAAATACGAACCTAGAGAGAGAATCAACACCGACAGCGACCAGAATACAAGCGGCCGCCATACACGCCAGATATATACCAGCTATCACTTGGATCTTTAATGCTGACGGAGGCTGCAAGTTGGCGTTTTCCTGGAAGACCAAATCATCATAATCACTTCTTCTATGATGCTTACAATAGTTTTGTGCGTATAGAACAACACGGGCCACCGGCCGACCGGAGGGGAGTAGCCGTAGCGTTTGTTACCGATGCAAAACAGTATGTATTTTTTTGCGGGGGGAAATTCGTGTGACACACACAAACAAAAATCGTCTATTACTACGAAACTCACACCTTGTCTTATAAAAATACATAAACAATGGCGCGCACACATTTGAAATCACACACTTGGGCTTGTACATTGACAGAGGGGTATTCCCCTCCGGTCCGCCGCGGCCGGTGGCCCGTGTTGCTCTATCTTTGCGTCATTAGGAGTGAATGAGCTCTAATCTAATCGATTGGCGACAGTTTTATCCCGGGATGCTGGTGTGCCACAGATCACCTCCAATAGATACCGCATTCAGGGCAACTAACGCTCACAACACATTAGTGCGTTTTGCCAGCTTAAAACGCAAGACTCGAAATCGCAACGCTGCGTGACAGCCAATCACAGCGCTTTAGTTACGTCTCCCGCAACGTACGTACCTCAAAGAACGGTGAGCAAGGATCCGAACAAATATTCACTAATGCGGTATCTATTGGAGGTGATCTGTGTGGTGTGCCCATGCCCATCCCGCGTGTTTACTGCTGCCTATTTGAATGGTTCGATCGCCTTCTTCTTTTGTCAGTTAACTGACTGCACTAATGGAAGTATTCTCCCCCACTTGTGGGAGCTGGGATTATCAGGTCCCGACGCAATATCACATGCCGATGCCTTTTTCATTTTCTGGTTGACTGTCCACTGTTGGAAGTAATGGTGCATTACCTAATCTATCTGCCACCAATGGGTAGTGTTCAGCATTGTGTTGAATTCCGGTTAAATGGTAATATAATAAATATGGTAATGATAATATGTGGTCATGTGGTCACTAGCCCATAATAACAACGTAGAGCGTTAAGTTATCAGATGCCATTCACGATGTCTTAATATTGTCTAAGGCATCAGGACCGTTAACCGAACCATGGCGATCAAGCCATTCAATAGTAAGTGGAATAACGCAAGATGGGCAGCAGCATTCTGCGATAAAACTACCGCCACTGCGATCGACAATCCGCGTGCCAAGCGTGGCGATTTTTTATTTATTTAATAATTTATATCAGATCACAGATCCATAGTAGGCACAAAATAAAAATAAGGGCACATCCTCCATTATACGTCCACTGCTGGACCAATACTTCCCCGGTTTTGGTCGAGCAGTGGACGTTTTTCAGTTGTACTCGTAGTAATGCATCATCATTATGCTGTATGTTTACTTTCTTTAAGCGCAGTTAAATAATTCCAAAATGGCGCTGGGTATTACAATAATATACCTAAATACAATGACATACTCACATTATTTAAATAAATTATAATCTATCGATGAAATAACAACACACAATAAACACTAATCATTATGTGCAATAAATAAACCAATGACAACTAGTTTTTTGCCCTATCTAATAATATCATTAGGTAGTCGCGAGTAATGTTTGTATAGTTAATAGATTTTTATATTCTACGCAGTTATTTGAGTGAGTGTAAGCGTATTTTATTTGTATTTATTTATTTAAGTATTTTTCTATTATCACCATAGAGCAACACCGGTGGGGAGTAGCCATATGCAGGTTTTCGCCTCTGTCAAAGTACAAGCCCAAATGGGCCTATACCTGTCGCCTAGATGTTTAAATGTGTGCGTGAAATTGTTTCTGTATTTTGTTAAGTCAAGGTGTGAGGTTCGTAGTAATAGACGATTTTTGTAGTGTGCGACACACACGCTGTGTCGCACGCATTTCCCGCCGCAAAAAATGGCAGACTGTTTTGCATCGGTAATAAACGCTATGGCTACTCCCCTCCGGTCCGCCGCGACCGGTGGCCCGTGTTGCTCTATGATCATTACAAACTGTAAAAAGTATAAAAATGATTATGTAAATTAAGGGCGAGAGTATGACAGGCCACAGAACAAATATATGCAAACTACAACCACAATGGTCTACCACATAGAGTAATATTTATCGCACCCATAATATAAGGGCACAAATCAACATTTTTGTAAAACTTTTAACATTTTGTAATTTTTTTTACTGGTGGTAGAGCTCCAGTGACGGAGCTCGCGGGCGTACGCACCACCGCATTACCTTGTATACTTGCCGCTAAATGGAAGTGTTCAGCCCTACCATGTTCCGGTCAGGTGATAATGTACGGCCCAGTAATTTCCGGCACAGAGGCATAACACTTCAAGAGTGGTAACGCAACTGCACTTTGACCTTGGTCTTAGTGTAAGTGTCTATAGGCTGCAGTCATCACTTAACATCAAAGTGAACTACATGCTTGTTTGCCACTTCCATTACATTACAAAAAAATACATTAACTTTAACCAATAATTAGGTTCAACCGAATCTTAGTAGAAATAGAAATAGAAAATATTTTTATTTTGAATAAATCTTTACAGATACTTTCAAAACGTCAATAAATCATAAACTACCCAGAGCGAATAACCATTACATATAGTAAAAGCAAAATCATATATTAATAGTAAATTAAAAATTAAAATTTAAACTATTTGGTTAAAACATAATAATCATAAAATTTTTCAATTCCTTCAATGATAATAAGTATTATACTCACATGAGCATCGCTGCCGCTACAGAAGTTGACTCCACAAGTGGCTCCGTAGTCCGGCGTGGGTAGCGTGAAGTTACTGACGAGGGCTGACGCTTGGGGCGCCACTGTCTCGTTCACATAAGTCACCACCTCGCCCAGGGATGATGACAGGACTGTAACAGGTTATTACTCTCAGGGTCTAAGGGTTCGGTGGTGCTATAAATAAGTGTTCCAATTCCAACATTTGCATGAAAATCAGAGTACTTAGCCGTTGCATATATTTTTTATCTTGTTTGACATGTTTAGCAATTGTTATTCACTTTAATTTATTTTGTTTGTTTTTGACGTGTCATAAGAGGTGCCTGTCACCCTAAATGAATAAATGAGCGTCTGATTCTGATTCTGATTCATAATTTTTACTATTGTGTCTCTATAGAAAAAAAAATACATGAAAACCATTGATATACAAAAAACCCCAATGATGAAAACGCATAAAGATAAATAAAAAAAATAAAAAAATACGCTTACACTCACAGCCCCACAGTAGGTATAAACCTGTGTCGTGGGTGCCGTTGTACACATACACAAACACTCAGACCCGAAACTAATATCTATAGGCCATACAAATATTTGTTCCGGTGCGGGGATCGAACCCGAACAACCCCCCTTCGAATCAAACGGTGGTTTCGCACCGCTGGACTAACCGGGTCGTCAAATAGTATAGGTGCATACCTATAGCAAAAGCGAGTGGAGTGCCCTGGAATCCCCCGGGAACTGAGGTGCTACAATAAATACGGCTGTGGTGCTATAAGTGTCTTTATAAAACAATCAACTCAAATTAAAGTAAAAATATTGCTTTCATCCCAATATTTGCATGAAAATCACAGTACTTGGCCGTTGCATGATTTTTACTTCTGTGTCTCTATAGAAAAAATTTTTTCATGAAAACGCAATTTTTACTATTGTGTCTCTATATATATACAAAAAATATATGAAAACGCATAAAGATAAAAATAACTCACATTTTACCTATTTAGGTAAAATTAAGATAAGAATTAACATTGTCCGTTTCCAGGGCCCTTGTACTCGTAAAATAAAAATGTTTTAAATACCGTTTAAAAATAACGTAACTTCACGCCTGTAATCCCCGAAAGGGTAGGCAGAGGTAAATGTCAAACACTAACGATTAGCTGTTTTATCCTATCTTGGTGGATCCTGATTACATCTCCGGGCACATTACCACACTCCGAGGTACTGGAAAACTGCCAGAATATAGAATAATCCCAATAGAACCAGCGATAAAGGATTACCACACACGTAAAATCTTACACCTTTATCTCTTTTAGCCCCCGACACGGGCATCAAACCCAGTACCCCAGCGTAGCAGTAATAGCCTGCTACCACTACACTACTGAGGCAGTTAAAAATAATAACAGCATTGAAACTTGTTTTTTTATGTAATGGAAGTGGCAAACAAGCATGCAGTTCACATTGATGTTAAATGATGACTGCAGCCTATAGACACCCACACAAAGACCAAGATCCAAATGCAGATGCGTTACCACTCCTGAGGCTTAAGGTGTTATGTCTCTGTGCCGGAAATTACACGGCCGTAAAATTAACTTTATTTATAATATTAACTTACTGGGTTTAGGTACGTAGCTTCACCAACGTATTTGTTAGTTGCCTGACTTCAGTAACTTAGTGAAAGGATCGTTTTTTCCCCCGCCCGACCTTGTCAGGGTCCGAATATTTCCCAATGACTGTACTCGATGGTGTGCTACGGTTTTAACAATGAGTCTGGGTTGACATTAATTGACCAACTGGCGTGACGAGGACAAATGGCAAATCAAATCTCTATAACTAATTTTTAATAGCGGTAATAGGATATATGGCGTTAATGGCATTTTTCTAGTGTAGCCTTTTTTATGTAGGTAATGGAAGTGGCAAACAAGCATGCAGTTCAAATTGATGTTAAGTCATGACTGCAGCCTATAGACACACAAAGACCAGAGATCAAAATGCAGATGCGTTACCACTTCTGAGGCCTAAGGTGTTATGCCTCTGTGCCGGAAATTACAGGGCCGTACGTTACCACCTGACCGGAACACGATAGTGCTGAACACTACCATTTAGCGGCAAGTATATTAGGTAATGCGGTGGTGCCTATGCCCGCGAGCTCCGTCACTGGAGCTCTACAGCCAGTAAGGAAGTAAAGCTTTCTTTTGTTTATATTTTAAAGATTTAAATTTTTGTATCACGAATTGAAATTCATTAAACATTTGTAACGCAACGTAGTCTGACTCTACCGTAGCAGTAGTGGACTGCTACCACTAGACTACTGAGGCAGTTGATTAATCATAATTATGTTTAAATTCACAAATATTATTATTAAATATTACGAACTAATCCCTACTTCTAATATATATAATATATTTATTTATATATAATATTATAAATACGAAAGTAACTCTGTCTGTCTGTTACCTTTTCACGACTGAACCAATTTTAATAAAATTTGGTTACAGAGATAGAGCTGTCTTTGAGAAAAAACATAGGCTACTTAGTTATTTATAAAACGACATACACGCGGGCGAAGCCGCGGGCAACAGCTAGTTTAGTATAAAAATCAGCATGGACTTATTATTTTCTCATAAATGGAAGAAATCTTTAAAATAATCAATAAGACAAACATTGTTGATACTCCGCACGCTCCCTATTACACTCATTGTAATTAAAATAGGCATTGTTGTTTTTTAATCCTATATTTTAAAAAATACAACCGATATTCTCAGTTTTAATGACGTAGTTAGTGGTTTATCGTATTGGGTTGTATATTAGAGCATATTACAACATTTGGAACAGCAGTTATAGAAACGAGAAGAAATGCACCGATCCAAAAAAATAATAGGCCAAAAAAATATATAGTAACAGCACAGTCTAAGAACGTATTAAAGAGTGTCGTAATAGTAAATCAAATTTTCATTTTTTTGCGTGTTTACAAAAACGTGTTATATCCGCTTTAAATTAAAAGTTAACAACCTTTTCCTTTTTACAAGTTATATGACCTTAACCTATGTATGAGGTTAAACTTTATAACAAACGAAATGAATTCGAAAATTTTTGCAATAGTTTTTGCTTATCCTATTTTAAATTCATTCGATGTTTGTTGAGTGTTTGATTGATTAATGAATCAGAAAAGGATGTACCTACGTACAGACGAACAGACAGACAGACAGACAAAAATTGTAAAAAATGTTGTTTTGGTATAATTATGTACCGTCTATACATACACAGGCATTTAGTAAAAAGCAGATATTTTAATATTACAAGCTGACACTCCAATTTATTTATTTGCATAGATGTATAGATAAGAACGTACCGCTCCGGAAATTCCATTGAAAATACCAAATTCCACACCGATGGCAAGTGGGTACCATTCAGATCTATGTAGATCATAGATACCTAATAAGTATTTAGGAATAGGAGTTATAATTTTAATTAATTTCTAGGAAAAAAGTTTCACGTATAAGCAATCATAGACAAAAAACGGAGATTACCTGCAGTATTAAAATTGTCCGCAACTCTTATCAAACATTTTTTTAAAACGTTACTTTATACTAAACGCTGTTAAGGATCGTAAGGCCATCGGCGCCCAGACACAATTGAATTTCAATTGTTATATTTTTCTCGTGTCTGGAGGGATTAATAAAAGTAAAATCCATGTCAAAGTCAAAACAAAGTTCTTCTTCTTTTATAATTCATGGCTACTACCCAAAAATTTGGGTAATTCTGTCAGAATCCGGTAATTGGACAAAACAAAGTTATTTGCAATGACAATTCCCGAACGCGTGTAAATGCGTTGATCGAGATTTTTTGGGCCGTTCAGAATATTAAACTCAGAACCTCATAACTGAAATAAATATAGATCGCACTTATTCATTAAAAAAATTGTGAGCAACTACACGTTCCAGAGAGCCACTTATCTGGAGTTCCACTAATCTAGATTTACTAGATGATATATGAGTTTCGGATATGAGCGTTTTATTCTCAGAAGCCGCTAATTATCGCAAATTAAAAGTCTATACCTTCGCTTAGCTTGATCGCTGACACATCTAATGCTTTTTCAATTCATACACACAACGTTTTTATGGTTCCGTAGTAAACAAGGAACCCTTATAGTTTCGCCATGTCCGTCTGTCTGTCTGTCTGTCCGTCTGTCCGTCCTCGGTTTAGCGCAAAAACTATTAGTACTAGAGACTTGAAATTTGGCACAAGTATCTCTACTACGCCGACAAAGTGGTAGAATAAAAACATGTCATTTTTTTATTGAGGGTACTTCCCCTACATGTAGCACGCGGATATATTTTTTTTATTTTTCGTTTTCTATATACTAGTGTGGGATGTAAGATATCGTTGGATAGGTCTTTTAATAATGTTAGGAGTGCGCTAACATCATTTTCCAATTCAGGTAACGGTTCGTGACTTATTAAGCTTTAAAGGGCTAATTTACGTTAGAGTCAAGTGTCGCCTCCCCCTTCCGACTAAACGGTTGTTGTTATAAATTCAAACGATACGGCAATAGTAGTCATATATAATGAAATTAAAAGGAAAACTACTCCTAAGTTGGCTTTACATGTTTGCGAGTAATAATCGACGAAATGTATTTAACTCCAAAATTTCGAACAACTCCATAGAAATTTTTTTTTTTCATCATCGGGTACATCTCTTACTTTGTAACTACGGAAACTTACACTGCGCGTAGCCCGACACGCACTTGACCGGTTTTAATCTATAAAATACTATGCCACTATCGTTAATCACTCTATTGATGAAAACCTTGAGTTTACTAGACCCATTGTATTTTTCGCAAAATTTGTTGACTCACAAATAGGTAATTGGAAAGCTATTTAGATCAATACAGTATTAATGCTTATCAAATGAAATACTTTAGCTATCGTAAACATTACCATGTCATAATTAATTACACAATACAATGAAAATTAATATCATAGTCGCAAAAAATAGAAATGCGTTGCTCACACCGATGTTGGAACCAGCTTATATTTAAATTATTTTACGGCCATAGCTGTAACAATAATTGTGTGGCACAATGTGACGTTGTTTGGCGAGTTAACCAACAGATAATAATTTACAGGCGCTCCTTTCTTATTCACCTTCAATAAATTTATTATATCTTATACTACTTCAATTAGGTCTACCAACGCTGATCAGAGCACTCCTAGAAATATATTAGATAAGCCTTGAAAGATATTAATCGTTGTGAATGTAAGTGTGACCACGAAAACTCGACCGAGACCCGATTCGCTAAACGCCCGCTCTGGTAGAACATTTAACAATGACAATCATATATTTTACGCACACATATTGCGGATATAATAAAAGTAAGCAATTAAACGCAGTGCACTTATAGACGCGATGGAATGGAAGCAGAAACATACATGTACTCAATTTTAAAAACAATGGTATTAAATGTAGTAAAAAAACTGTTATTTTTCAATTCAAAGTTATAGAAGTAGAAGATAGATCTATGTGATCACTCTTTATACTTTAATTGGCATATAAAAAAGTACAAAAGGCGGCTTTAATGCCTGTAGGCATTATCTCTTATCTTACCATTGAGTAGTATATTGTAGTATTGATAGGCAACGAATAGACAGGTACAGAAAGAAACGAGAAAAAGATCGAACCCAAGGCAAAGAAAATAAATAATAAGGAGAAAATAACAGTTATATAGTTTTAACATATATGTAGCAGTAACTTCTAACAAATCAAATAATAATATAATTGGTCATAATTAACGAATATTTAAGGAATGAAGAATATTGGTTTTCAATAGAACTTCAAAAGTGATGGTAACTTAATTACTTACTTAGGCTTACCAAGGCTTCAAAGAAGATCCAATTGTAATTTTACGATCATCATGATAAAAGGAAAGATACGAATAAAAAGATTTGAACAGTGAACAGTGAAAAGTTATAAAAACCTGATCTAAAAACAGGAAACAAAAATAAATAAGCTAAATATGAGATTTACACTTCATACTTAAAAACCTTTGCAATCTTTGCATACGATAATGATAATAAGAACGACAAAGTTTTTGTTAAATATAGCAAAGGTACCCTACTATTGCTTGCATCATTTACTTTACTTGGCAACGCCTTGTGCACAATTGTAAAAATACCAACAGGTTACGCGTAAGTCGATACGTGGATGTAAAAATAGAGCAACCGCACTAGAGAATGTGCCCGGAGCTCGGGTAAATCCCGTACAAAACTGCCACCGACTTGAAACACTTGCAAATATTTTACAAAAATAATTATGTATGCATTCCAATATTCCTGTATATTTTTTATTTTCATCTTTTAGTAGTTACAATTATTATTACAGTCTGAGATATATTTATAAGAAAACCAGAATGGATAAAATGAGTTTTAGTGGAATCAAGATTTGCTGGCGGCAGAGTAGGCACCGCCGCATTACCTTAATCTATCTGCCACCAACTGGTAGTGTTCACGTTCCATTAAGGTGGCGATACGGCCCCGTGGCTTTCATGCTTCAGGGGTGGCAATGCGTGTACATTTTCCCTCTGATTTTGTTTAAATAGGCAATACATGCAAGACGTGTTTGTTTACGTATGAAATTTGATATAAAACAATATATAATTCGGTAAACAGATAGGTGAAAGTCAACCTAGATTCGGATCTTAGAATAAAAGTCATACTCACTAGCCGAAGAGACGAGGTTGCCCCAGATCTGCGCCATTTGGTAGAACATGAAGAACAGCCCGAAAAACCTGACCACCAGCACCTCAGTGGGCACGCCGGACAGCTTTGCGTAAGGTTCCGCTACCTGAAACCAAAATCAAATATAAGTTGCTTACAATAATGTAGTACGGGTAGCAGTGTATAGGAGAGAATATGCTAAGAATCACCGCGCTCGCAGTAGCGGTAGTTTTATCACGTTATTGAATAAACTGAATTGACATTACCTACTACCGCCGCCCTATTAGAATGGTTTGACCACCATTGATGACTTGTAATCGATTCTATAGGTGCCTAGATAAGGAACAATTTCTATATCTACATATACTTAGATCTATACATATTGATAACTGTTGTTGAAGATATATACATACATATCTTAATATAAGTATAAAAACTACCAGACAACACCGCATTACCTAATCTATCTGCCGCCAAATGGTAGTGTTCAGCACTATCGTACTCCGGCAACATGGTAATGTATGGCCCCGTAAAAACTTTCACAGGGACATGACAACTAAGGTCTCAAGGACTCTAACGCATCACCATTTTGACCTTTGGTTTTTGTGTAAATGTATAGAGGTAGTCATCACTTAACATCCATGTGTGTACGCAAATTTGTAATCGCATCCTGTAATTTCCGGCACAGAGGCATAACACCTTTGGCCTCAGGAGTGGTAACGCATTTGCATCTTGACCTTGGTCTTTGTGTGGGTGTCTATAGGCTGCAGTCATAACTTAACATCAATGTGAACTGCAAGCTTGTTTGCCACATCAATTACATAAAAAAATTGCATTTTTGTTTGCCACCTTCATTACATAAAATATACTTTTACATTCCTATCTGTATCCAATTCAGGAACTAAACATTCATCAACAATAGGATATGGTTTACTGGTGGTAGAGCTCCAGTGACGGAGCTCGCGGGCGTAGGCACCACCGCATTACCTAATATACTTGCCGCTAAATGGTAGTGTTCAGCACTATCGTGTTCCTGTTAGGTGGTAATGTACGGCCCTGTAATTTCCGGCACAGAAGCATAACACCTTAGGTCTCAGGAGTGGTAACGCATCTGCATTTTGACATTGGTCTTCATGTGGGTGTCTATAGGCTGCAGTCATCACTTAACATCAATGTGAACTGCATGCTTGTTTGCCAAGCCCATTAAATAAAAAAAAAAAAAATGGTGATTGCGAAAATATAAAGAGATGTAAATACAAATCAATTTTTTCTATCATTGGTTCAGTTATGTCCCCTGTTTATGTATTCACGTAGTATATCAGATCTACTTGTATCCTTTTCGAAATCCGTATAATATTGCTACCTTAGGCGCTGTTTACATAGAAAAGACGCCAGACGCTGACGGGGCGCGGTCCCATCGAAGACGGCGCTGTCGCGACTTTTTAAAACATATAGCGTGGGTTGCACCACATCATTTGTCAAAGTTATTGTAACATTTCACATCCTCCTCTAACTTTAACAGCTGTTAAAGTAACAAGAACAATAACTTTAACTTAAAAAAATATCGTGGTGCAACCCAGGCATAGAAAAGAAAGACATTGTTGGGGTCAGGTCGCTTACTTCCGACCGGATTCAGTTTTTCCGGTCCGCAAGTATTATGAACGTGACGCGCGGCGTGAAGTACCACACCACGACTGCCGCAGCGCAGACTGAACTCTAGAGGTGCGTGATAAATAACTTCACTGTGAAAAAATCACAGTGATCTGAAGTCACAAGTGATCACTGTGACTTGTCGCGAAGTAACGTCGTTCCAAGGAACGCTATTGTTCCGTCAACGATCCAGTATGTCTCGTTCTCAGTCACTTGCATCACAAGTAACAGCGGTCACGGTTGAGTGTTAGGTGTTAGGGAGATGCATGCAGTTAGTCGGAATATCTATTATTGAGTTTATTCATAGATATATTTTATTTTTAAAGAAAAATGGAAAGAAAAATTTGACTTCAGGCGAGACTCGAACTCGCGGCCTACTGGGAATCTAGTCCAGCCGCTCTTCCAATTGAGCTACTGAAGTCCTGCCCGATTTGTCAAATCTTTCCTTCACATCTATTGCATTGCTTTATGGTAGCAGCCATCGATAGATGCGCCATCTATTGCCAACTATGCTAGTTAGTCGGGCAGGACTTCAGTAGCTCAATTGGAAGAGCGGCTGGACTACTTTGTGCGCTATGAGCCAAAATAAAGCAATAAATAAAAAAAAATGTTTTTTTTTATATTAGTATTAGAATTTTAAATTATCAAGTAATTTAAGTATAGAACTTTAGTCAATAGCAGCTGGTAACGTTTGTCACATGAACCATGTTATTTAGACTGTGATGTGATTGACGTGACAAAGTCACGGTGATAAATCACTGTGATTTTTTAGGAACTGTAACGACGGTCACTGCGATTCCAAAGTAACGCTTTTGACCACGTCTAGACTGAACTACTGAACTTCAGTGACTGAAGCTGCACGACGCGAGGGGCGCGGCAGGCGGGCGGGTGGGGCATACATGTCATGGGGTTCCACTAGAATTTATTTATTACTATTTAATCATTTTACCCAACTGGTTTCGATCACACGATCATCTTCAGGGGTTTGTTGATAGTAAACTAACTAAAACTAACCTTTTAAAGCACTAAGAAAAACTCAACAATTTAAAAAAAATTGCCACTGTACAAAGTAATAGACCAAACCTGGGGAATAAATCAACCTCAAAGAAAAAAATGTTTCATTAATATTTACCTTTTTTTTTAAACACCACCAAGTAGGTATGATCCGATTAATTAAATTTGTTTTCCGGTTATGGCGGCTGGAAAAGTTGGCAACCCTGGTTGAGTATCGTGTTGGCGTCCCGTATGTTTGCATTTTGTATGAATGTAAAGTAAAATATGAAAGTAACAAGTTTGTATTTGATTTCTGCGACGAGTCTTACATCTGTTCTGTGTGACCAGCGCCTTAATACATAATCTTAAAGTCAAATTGAATACATTCAATATAAACTATTTGTATTCCGTAATGTTAGGTTATGATCAGCCTTTATAGGGATGTTGGTAGGTATTTACATATTTTAATTTTGAACTTTAGGTAACTGCCTCAATAGTTTAAGTAGTAAGCTGCTACAGTATCGGCATGTACGCTGGGGTCCTGGGTTCAATCCTTGGGTCAAGAGTGTGTGGGACTTTCTCTATTTTTGGGAAAGCTCCCAAAGGATTTTGATTACGTGCCAAGACATATAAATAAGTTTGATTTGCCACCTTTTAGGTACATGGGACAAAAATATTAAGTTTTTACTGGTGGTAGAGCTCCAATGATGGAGCTCGCGGGCGTATACACCACCGCATTACCTAATATACTTGCTGCTAAATAGTAGTGTTCAGCACTCCGTCAGGTGTTAATGTATGGCCCTGTAATTTCCGGCACAGAGGCATAACACCTTAGGCCTCAGGAGTGGTAACGCATCTGCATTTTGAGCACTGGACTTTGTGTAATTGTATATAGGCTGCAGTCATCACTTAACATCAATGTAAACTGCATGCTTGTTTGTCACTTTCATGACATAAAAAAAGTAACTGGAAAATTGTGACGCAATCCGCACAATCAAAATGTAATCTTGACTTCACATAAAAAATAAAGTCATAAAATCAGCCATTACTATCATACAGTTAGTTCATGCAAATTCCATGTTTATACTTTAAATACCATTACCTACATAGGTATATCAAGTATGTGTACCTACACCAAATCCGGTTTGAAATCATTTGAATATATTAATACGTCAAGTATTTCGTAATTGTTTGCGGACAATGCTTACGTACAATTTATTTAAATCCATTCATAGGGTACCTTAATTTTTTACTGGTGGTAGAGCTCCAGTGTCGGAGCTCGCGGGCGTAGGCACCACCGCATTACTAATATACTTGCCGCTAAATGGTAGTGTTCAGCACTATCGTGTTTCGGTCAGGTGGTAATGTACGGCTGTTGTTATTTCCGGTACAGAGGCATAACACCTTAGACTTTAGGAGCGGTAACGCATCTGCATTTTGACTTTGGTCTTTGGGCACGGGGACGACAGAGAGGGAGGATGGTTCGGGGGTCGAGGTGTACCTCGATTCCCGGGCCTATCTGCCACCGAAAACTAGCTTTAAATGGGTTCTTCAACTCTCAGGAGCTCACCTGGTGTTGCAAAGGTCGATAGGTGCCAGTAACCACTTTCCATGAGGTCATCTGCTTGTGTGTTGATATTTTTTAAATAAAAAACTTACCACAGAGAGATAGGTGCACTTGGCGCACCACAGGGGTCCACCGCCGAAGCCCACCATCATGCCGGCCGGCACCAGCGTGTAGAGTCGCGGGTAGAACTGCGCCACCATGAAGGGCATGTACGCGATAAAAGATAGGGATACTGTCCACTTGCAGCCCAGCCATCTATTGACAAAAACGAAAATAATTAACGATAAAGGCTCCACTCCACACAGGCGCGTTATATAGGTCGATAATATCGCATGCGGTATTGCGATAATGCGTCCCGATTCTTTTTACATTCCTTGCACACAGCTGCGTTTTTATCGTCCGATATTTCTAAACCAAACGTCCTACAAGTACTACCGTTATTATCGCAGGTGTGTGTACGGTCGTTTGCGTCCTGATACAAAACATTCTAGAACTCATATCGGAATATCGCAGGACGGAGAAACGCAACGTCCTACTTCCATTGCGGCGTTATTATTGCAGCAGTGTGTGACCATCCTAATACAAAATGTACTTACTGAAAACAGTCGACGTATAATAACGCTCCTATGTGGTGGAAGCCTTAATGCTTGTTTTCGTGTACTGATTGACTGTCACCGGGCAAATTAGCTAACAAACTACCTTCTTTTTAATGTTCCGTGCCTAAAAAGATAAAAACGAAAATCTTGAACACTTCTGTATCTGCCTATCCGTCTGTCATAGACGAGTTGGTGGTCGTAAATCAGTGACCCAAACATGAACGTGTTACAAAAATAAATGAATTTAAAACAAATGGATGATAAATTGGGAAACTTTAAAAATAAGCTTTTCAAACTATATTGTGTGACATGTCATGGGTCAGGAGATCGTCGCGCGCGCAACTTTTTTCCTATTTTTTTGTACAATTCAAAGTATGGAACTTGCTATGATTCTTTGATTCTATAAACAAGTAAAATGAACTAAAGGACAAAAAAATATTTCTACATAATCAATGTCGAATTGATTAAATATTGCACGTGCTTTATAAATTAATTGTAACTCAATACAACAAACTGTTAAACCTTGTGATATACTTTCATAACAATTTCATAAATTAATAAAAATATATGAATTATTCAAATTATTTAATTACATCCGAGCAGCATTACGTAGCACTGGATTACCTCAAACATAGATCTTTGCAAGCAAACAAAATATATCATTGTCCATATCATTGACCCAATTTGACTACAATTTACCTAAAAAGTTAAAAGAGTTAGATCTCTTCATACATTTTGCCTCTGTAATTAATATAGGTAAGAGTTTTGGCGGAAACCTTTAAAGAGGCGTATGGTGCTCTTATTTTATTTCATTTTCTTGGTGTGTTTTTCAGTTATATTAATATAATAGGTTGGGGAAAAAGTCTTTTCGCATTATAGTATGTATGAACTTGTAATGAAATCTCTTTGGCTATAGTATTTGTATCTGGTTGGTTTTGGTATCATTGAAAGTTAAAATTTTAAAGAACATAAATCCAAATTCAAATTAGGCATATGTGTGATTTTCATTTGTTTTTCGTACTGTCCAGATGAGTGAATCTAATGAAGAAATTCGATACATTTTAAAATTTTACTACAAAAAAGGTAAAAATGCAACGAAAGCCGCAAAAAAAATTTGCGATGTTTATGGACCTAGTGCAGTGTCTGTGAGAGTAGCACAAATTTGGTTTAAGCGTTTTCAGTCCGGAAATTTTGATGTCAAACATGCACCTCGCTCTGGTCGTATTACGGATAAAATGGATGCCATTTTTGAAAAAGTGGAGCAAGATCGACATTTCAGTAGTTACGACGTAGCTGAAGAACTGAGAATTGATCACGAAACAGTTTTGGCGCATTTGAAAAAAGCTGGGTACAAAAAAAAGCTCGATATTTGGGTACCTCACGAGCTCACTGAAAGAAACCTAATGAACCGTGTACTCATTTGTGATTCTTTATTACGACGTAATGAAACCGAATCATTTTTGAAGAAGCTGATAACTGGTGATGAAATGTGGATCACGTACGACAAGAACGTGCGAAAAAGGTCGTGGTCAAAGGCCGGTCAGGCTTCGGTGGCGGCTTTCATGCTAAGAAAGTGGCAATCAAGTATTATCAATATACATAAAAACCAGCTAGCTTCCTTAACATTCCGGGGTCCGACTGCCTCGTTTGTGACGTTGTCTTGTCTTTCGTTCCATCGAAAGCTAAATGAAAGCAAGAGTTAGGCGGTCAGCCCGCTGGTTTGAGTGGAATTATAATAGGTTGGGGAAAAAGTCTTTTCGCATTATAGTATGTATGAACTTGTAATAAAATATCTTTGGCTGTAGTATTTGTATCTGGTTGGTTTTGGTGTCATTGAAAGTTAAAATTTTAAAGAACATAATTCCAAATTCAAATTAGGCAAATGTGTGATTTTCATTTGTTTTTCGTACTGTCAAGATGAGTGAATCTAATGAAGAAATTCGATACATTTTAAAATTTTTCTACAAAAAAGGTAAAAATGAAACGCAAGCCGCGAAAAAAATTTGCGATGTTTATGGACCTAGTGCAGTGTCTGTGAGAGTAGCACAAATTTGGTTTAAGCGTTCCGGATTGAAAATCCGGAAATTTTGATATCAAGGATGCACCTCGCTCTGGTCGCCCTATTACAGATAAAATGGATGCCATTTTTGAAAAAGTGGAGCAAGATCGACATATCAGTTACGACGTAGCTGAAGAACTGAGAATTGATCACAAAACAGTTTTGGCGCATTTGAAAAACGCTGGGTACAAAAAAAAGCTCGATATTTGGGTACGTCACGAGCTCACTGAAAGAAACCTAATGAACCTAGTGTACTCATTTGTGATTCTTTATTACGACGTAATGAAACCGAATCATTTCTGAAGAAGCTGATAACTGGTGATGAAATGTGGATCACGTGCGACAAGAACGTGCGAAAAAGGTCGTGGTCAAAGGCCGGTCAGGCTTCACAGACGCGACGCGGCGAAACCCGGGTTAACTCGCAATAAGGTGATGTTGTGTGTGTGGTGGGATTGGAAGGGCATTATTCATTATGAGCTATTACCACCAGGCAGGACTATCGATTCTGAACTCTACTGCGAACAACTGATGAGATTAAAGCAAGAAGTTGAGAGAAAGCGGCCGGAATTGATTAACAGAAGGGGTGTGGTGTTTGATCATGATAACGCTAGACCTCACACATCTATAGCTACTCAGCAAAAATTAAGAGAGTTTGGCTGGGAGGTTTTAATGCAGCCGCCGTATAGTCCTGACCTTGCACCTTCAGATTTCCACCTGTTTCGGTCTCTTCAGAATTCTTTATGCAATGTTAGGTTAACATCACGAGAGGACTGCCAAATCCACTTGTCGCGGTATTTTGATGAGAAGTCCCAAAATTTTTATAGCAATGGGATCATGTCCCTACCTACAAGATGGCAAAAGGTTATCGAACAAAATGGTACATACATACTTTAGTTAAATTTAAATAAACTATATTAAAAAATGTTTTAAATTATCTTAAAAAATGCGAAGAAACTTTTTCCCCAACCAATATTATACTATCGTGTTCCGATCAGGTGGTAATGTTCGGCCCTGTTATTTTCCGGCACAAAGGCATAACACCTTAGGCCTCAGGAGTGGTAACGCATCTGCATTTTGACCTTGGTCTTTATGTGGGTGTCTATAGGCTGCAGTCATCACTATACATCAATGTGAAATGCATGCTTGTTTGCCACTTCCAATAAATAAAAAAAAAGTAGAGAAAAAAATATTATAGTTTGCAGAAAATATGTGTAATAATGTGAAGGTGCCAGCAGTCGCGTCCGTATTCACCAAGATCTGAAAGTTTTGCAGACTCCAAAATCGAGTAGAATACTCACTTGATAACCATAGCTGGTAGAAACACGTTGGACAGAATGAGAGAGAAATATATAGCAGCCAGGGTGAAGGTGCCCGCAGCCGCGTCTGTGTTGACTGAGCTCTGCAAGTTGGCTGCGCCGTGGAACGCGGTGAAGTGAACCATGAACGCGAAGCCGAGCACGAAGATATTGCGGTTGATCCGCCATTTCTCGTTCGTACCAAACACTACTGAGTTTTCTGGCATTTTAGATCTGCGGGTAAAAATTTCGAGATTTAATAAAACGTGATTTAATGATAGTTTAGACCAGCGATTCTCAAAGTGTGCTCCGCGGAGCCCTGAGGCTCCGCAAAGCCTTTGTGGGGGCTCCGCGAGAATACTAGATATAATGAGAAAAAATCACTTCTCTCCATCAGTATTCTGATTCAGAGTTTTTTATGCATTCGATTACGAACCCGATATAAGACTTCATCTCTCTTCGATCAAACCTAATATTCAATCAATCAAAAAAAATTGATGAAAAATAATAAACAGTTTCATACATCCCATTTTTTTTGCTTTTAATAAACTACCAGCGACAAAAGTTACAAAACTATGTTGTCTGTCAGTCAGTAATAGGTACCTTTACAACTCCATTTTAACATGATAACTTATTATTAGTCTTAAGGGTCTTAGGGGTTCCGTCAAAAATTACGCTCTACAAAAGGGTTCCACCACCATAAAAGTTTGAGAAACGCTGGTTTAGACTATGGGCGACCACACAAAACTGCGACGCCGCATCCCAGGAACTTGCGATGCGATTTCGTGCGGCAAGTGACCATAATTATTTTCTACGGTAATCAGCCGTATACATGGTCCGCATTATGGAGGTTTTTTTTATGTATAATGTATATTATAGTGACATGGAACGCAAAAAGGTTGTTGTACAGTTGTTATTGTTAAAAACATATAGAAGATAAAGAAGATTTTGGGTTCATCCATTCATTACGATTATGAACGCTGATGGGACTATTTTACTCGAAAATACTGTACTTTGAGAATAGAAGAAGATTAACAGAAGAAATTAAAAGAAGATTAGATATCTTTATTCTCAATGCACCAACTTATTCTTTTTCTCAACATAACCCCAAGGTTGGTAGAGAATGCTTCATGGCATTAAGTCCGCCTCATGTACTTGTAAGTGCAAGAGAGTTTAAATAAATAAGAAGATATTACTTTTATTATTTAGGAATGAACATATTTTTATTTGAAGGATTTTCGAGTTTATTATCATCACGTAATCCGCCATATCTGGTGATCATTTTGTAATATGGAATAATTCCTGTTACGCCTTTGGAAATGCGGGGACTGAGCAAAGTATAGTTAGAACTGCCAGTATAGGAGTTTGACCATAAATTTATTATCTAGGGTTTGACAGTTCTAAGCGTACTTTGCGAAAACAGGAAAGTCGTAGTGCGGTCTGTGAATAAGGCGGCCAGCTTTCTGAAAATAGCATGCGGGACATTTTGTGGATAGATAGGGTATGGTGAATGCGAAGTATTAAGTTTTGTCAGTATATGTACTAAAATTACTTAAAAACACAAAACTTATATACTGAAGTCATTTATTTTTAAAATATCACTAAAGTGACACTTTTTTAAGGAATTCAAAATGGAACAAAGCGATTACATACACACACACGCAAACAATTTCCAGTGCGTGTATAGGTACGTAGATGCTCCGCTGTTGTTTGCATGCGTGTGTGTTATGTATGTGTGTGACTGTGTAGTTACGTAGTAGCTTGGAAAAAAAAGGCATGGTACGTCAATGCATCAAATGTAGGACATGCGGGACGCATCCAACGTTTTGCGGGACTATTTTATTAATTCTTACAAAGTGGGATTACATCCAGCATTACGGGACGGTCCCGCAGAATCCGGGACGGTTGGCCGCTTTATCTGTGAATCTCACCCTTAACCCATCTTAAGGTTTTGTCTACACCCACAAAATATTGTAGTAAGTAGAAGGTACCTAGTTATCGTAACTTCCAGGGCACAAGGACGTAATCACAAGTTGCAATACAAGTATCCGCGTAAGGCCACAATCGACATGTCCAATCGTGACAATCAGTGACAATTGTCGTGATAAATCTACACGTGCTCTAAGTACATTAATAATGAAAAAATAATAATAATATTTAGTAAGCGGCAGATCTATACTACACAAATAACGAAGTGACCTTTTTACAGTGTGACAATTTTAATGTTTTTTAGCTTACGAATGAGCATATTCTAAAGAATAAGCCTTTGGACGTATACAAAAATGTTTTAACATAACAACATATCTGACTGCCAGAGAGCGCCTTTAGCGTTAAGTCCGCCATTTGCTCATATGTTTTATATGTTGTGGCAATAAAGATTGAATGAGTTTTGGCGGGAACCTTGAAAGAGGCGTATGGTGCTCTTATTTTATTTCATTTCTGGGTGTATTTTTGAGTTATATTAAGTAAATTTGGTGGCATTTTGTTTGATACAGGTTTATTACAGTGCCCGTGTATAGTGAAATAGAATAACAGTGCGAAAACACGGCCTTTCAAGTTGCCTCCAAAACTTCATCGTAAATGTTCTAGTAAAGTAGCCATCGCTTTACTCGAATTACTGACTGTAACATACTTGAGTGACTTCATAAATAAGACATATACTAACTTTTACGCTGCCTAAATACGAATACAAAATATCGTTTTACTTGACACTGGCAATAAGCTTAATAGCAATGCTAAAAAAAAGACTGAATGAATGAATGAATGAATATCATCGAAGACCACTCGTATACCCCACAGATAACAGAACTAAAGTTCAAACGCACAGCGCGCGGTGTGTTGGGACAGGGTATTAATATAAAATAACTGTTATAAATTTACGTTACATTAATATAATTCCACTCAAACCAGGGGGCTGACCGCCTAACTCTTGCTTTCATTTAGCTTTCGATGGAACGAAAGACAAGACAACGTCACAAACGAGGCAGTCGGCCCCCAGGAATGTTAAGGAAGTTAGCTGGTTTTTATGTATATTGATAATACTTGATTGCCACTTTCTTAGCATGAAAGCCGCCACCGAAGGCAAAGTCGCGATTTTTGCTCCTCGCGGCTATTGATATTAATATACCTACAATAATGCGTAGGCTTAATAGCTATGTTATTGAAGCTCGCCATTTTCATATTGATCAATGTAGTCATTAAGCAATTATGCCTGATAATTATATAATATTTGTTGTGGAAGTAAAAAATCTATGTAATTACTAAACTGACAAAAAGCATATTTCGTATTCAATTGAAGTTGATTGATTGCAATCTATTAATTTTATTTTTTTATGTAATAAAAGTGGCAAATAAGCGTGCAGTTCACATTGATGTTAAGTGATGACTGCAGCCTATTTACACCCACACGATGACAGGAGGTCAAAATGCAGATGCGTTACCACTCCTGAGGCTTAAGGTGCCTCTGTGCTGGAAATTACAGGGCTATTCATTACCACCTGACCGGAACACGATAGTGCTGAACACTACCATTTACGAACGAACGTAACTTCACGCCTGTAATCCCCGAAGGGGTAGGTAGAGGTAAATGCACGCATTCAAGCACATATACAAACACCCACGATTCGCCGGTTACGTTTTGGCCCATGTAACAGGTGGCGAGCCTGTTAACATCGCTGGGCACATTACCAAACGCCGAGGCACTGGGAAACTTCCAGAAAATGGAAAAATCCCAATAGAACCAGAGATAAAGGATTTTAAACCGTTATCTCTATTAGCCCCCGACCCGCTGGAGGTCCTGGGTTCAGGACCTCCAGCGTAGTAGCAATGGATGCAATGTAGTTGTTACCACTAGACTACTGAGCCAGTTAATGGCAAAACCACCCAGCCACCCGAGCCCTACCGAGTCCGACTCCGGACCAATAAGATTATTTTTCCAAAACTTAAATATGAATTATTGATGCAATAAATAACTGCACATAATTACATTGCCGATCAAGCATCAATAGCTTTAATTGTAACTTATGAATTGACACATGCAACCTTAAAACAAGTAGTCAAGGTGAAGGCTGCGCAAACGATTGTTACTGTCAATTATCTTGTATTATCTAAACGTATATCTAGACTGATTCATCAGAACATACACCCACTCTTTAAGCTCGCTTAGCAACATACATTTTTCGCAATCAATTCAAGGGCTTATTAATATAAGGCGCAATGGCCCCGCGGCTGGTGTAGATCATAAACGATATACTCGGTTAAGCACTACGGGCGCGGTCGGTGTGTATATGGGTGACCGCTAGTGGCAAATTAAAATGCGCGTTTCCGTGCTTCGGAGGGCACGTTAAGCCGTCGGTCCCGGATGCTATCGATAGATAGCAGTCGTTAAACCTTGTCGGAGGCCTTATGGGCGGTTTGAAAACATCCGACAGCGGGTTTGCCACTAACCCGTATCTCCACCAATCCGCATTGGAGTAGGGTGGTGGAGTTAGCTCCAGGCCTCCCCCCAAAAAAAAGGGGAGAGACTCGTGCCCAGTTGTGGGACGTGTAATGGGTTGCCATTATTATTATTATTATTCCACTCATTAATTTTAAAACTTATTAAATTTTTTTTTACATATATAAGTATAAAAAACAAATATAGGTATATAAAAAAATAAGAAATAGCTTGCCGCCGGCAGCGGGAACAGAGCCCAAGCTACCGGTTAGGGACACAGAGAAAAGAACCTCCTCACTATTCGTGCCGTGTCGAGGAGTACAGCCTTCTGCATCAAGCCCTTGACCCAGCTGCCCAACGCGAGTATCTTAAGTTGTTGGTCGAGACTCTTAGCGATACGGCCTATTATTATTATTATGTCTCTCGTCAGCACGGGATCCAATTTGAACCCCGGACCTTTGTCAGGCTTGCGCGGGGGACATGGGGGGGTCCAAAACGTAGAGGCCCTTTCGAGAATTTTGATCCACTTTGTAATGGGTTATATTCGGCGGGACCTCTCTCTGGCTGCATCAATAGTCAATACAGACATAGACAGACCCCGCAGAATATATTGGGACTATTGTAATGATAAGTGATTCGCCAAACTTTGGGCTATGTGGGTGAACTGGGGGGACTAGCTGGCTGGGCCTATCGAGTGAGAGCCGGCACCTGCCTATATTCAACACCTCACATTATTGAATCCTACTTTAGGCAGGTGGTGACTCGCCTCTCCTTGGTGGGATCCCAAACAGCCAACCCGATGGTCGACGGGGGGCAACACTGTTGAGAGAGGCTGGGGGTGTCGAGAGGTGTCGCCCCGGTTTCACCATCACGAGCGAGTAATCTCGAGCTCGGAGCGGGCTTCCCCGCTATTTTGGGCTTCCGCCTATTATCTAAATTTCTGCAAATGCCATACCTCTAGCGCCCCACTCTGACCGGCCAATGAAGGCAAGCCAGAGGTGAGAGACCTGATGCTCTGTCCGGCCGTACCTCTGTGTGGCGGACGAGGCGGAGCCCAGTTCTCTCGGAGGAACTCGAGATGATGGTAGGGGGTGGTGTCGCTACTCACCAACAGCTCGCCACAAGCTGCTCTGCCCCCAATATATATTATATAAGGCTGGGTTGCATCATCTTACTTTAACAAATTTGTTAAAAATTGTTAAATCTTAATATATATAAATCTCGTGTCACAATGTTTGTCCTCAATGGACTCTTAAACCACTTAACCGATTATAATAAAATTCGCACACCATGTGCAGTTCGATCCAACTTGAGAGATAGGATAGCTTACATTACGCTATGACTAATAGGAGCAGAGCAGCGCGGGCGAAACCGGGGCGGGCCGCTAGTTATAAGTTAAAATAAAAATACGCTTACCTACACTCACAGCCCCACAGTAGGTATAAACCTGTGTCGTGGGTGCAGTTGTACACAAACAACACATGCACAAACACCCATACCCGAAACAAATATCTGTAGGCCATACCAAGATTTGTCCCGGTGCGTGGAACGAACCCGCGACCCTTCGAATCAAACGATCATCGCACACCGCTAGCCCAACCGGGTCGTCAATAGTCAGTTATAAAATTCGGGATCATTTTGAAAGATACATGATGTTCATAGTTACTCAATTCACTTTGGTCACCCTATTTAATCAGAAATACCCTTCTCAAGTCAGTCAACCGTGCTCGCTTCAAACTCACAGCTCAAACTCAACGGTAGGTAATCAATTAATTAAAACGGGTGTGGGAAAATTGATGTTGATTTATGTTCAATCTGATTGATTGTGTCATCAAGATTATTTAATGAAGATAAAATGTGTATTAGGTGTTTTGGTTGTGTAATTAAGGAGATAATTTAAAATAATACAAATACGCGAAATTTGTCCCTTAGAGTATAATTATGTATACCTAGTTTGGTTGTGTAATTTAAGAGATATTATATAATTTAAAATAATAAATACATTTACATTATGGTGTACTGTCTGATGATGGGGTCATAAGTCTTAGGAATCGGCGTGCATGTATGAAGAGAATGATGAAGGTAGACGAGGCACGAGAGGTTTGTCAGGACCGGGATATCTGGCGCTCTGCACTCTCTGCCTACCCCGTTAGGGACCTGGCGTGAAGATACATACATGCAATGTACATTATCTTTCAATCGTACCGCGTACTGTACCGAACAGATACTAAATAACTAATATAGTAAGGAACTAGCAGTACTAATATAAAATCTGTTAATAGACGGTAGTCTGTGTACTATTAGAATTTAGGTAGTATCCGTTGCACCCGTGCGAAGCTGGGGCGAACCGCTTGTAATACCTATACAATGTTATCCGTAGGACAGAGCATTTTTTATTATACTACTCCAAATATGTCATGGACTATATTATAATTATTTTATTTAAAATAATCACTGAACCGGAAGCGTACTTACACACAACACTTAACTTCGACTTATTCAGCGTAGTTGAGAACGAGATATGCAAAATAATAATTTGGCACAATATTATTAAATAATAATAAATGTCAGAAGTGCTCCTGCTGATTGGCACGGCAATGAGACAGTTATGAATCTATTATCTTTAGATTAATTATAAGTTACTAAATTATTATCAGTATGTATCACTTCTTTACTTTTTGTGTACGTAATAACAATTATAATCTCTGGTTTTGAGAGCGAAAAAAATATAAGAACTACTAGCTGACCCCGCAAACTTCGTATTGCTTCAGAATTAAATTATGTGTCAAAGGTTTGATAGATACGGATTATTTGTTTGGGAAAATGAAATTGTATTTTTTACTATTCCCCTTTAATTTCTTCATATTTTCCTACCTTTTAAACCTTCCCTGGGCTTAAAATCATTCAAAACCAAAATTAGCCAAATCGGTTTACACGTTCTTGAGTTTTAGCGAGACTACCAAACAACAATTGATTTTTGTATATATAGATAACTGCATTTCTAGACAGCAATGCCATAAGGTACAGCCCCGTTTTTGCTGACCGCATTGCAAACCAACATAAAAATGGTATCGTTTTAACTGCCTCAGTGGCCTAGTGGTAGCAGGCCACTACTACTACGCTGGAGGTACTGGGTTCGATTCCCGGGGCTATCAGAGATACGGCTTAAAATCCTTTATTTCTGGTTCTATTGGGCTTTCTCCATTTCGTAGTGTGCCCGGAGATGACAACAGGCAGAGAGAGAATATGTAAAAAATACTAGCTGTGCCCGCGACTTCGTCTGCGTGAGAATTTGATGATTTGAATGATTGTTTAGTATTTACCCGGACCAAGTCTTGGGTGCATCAAGTGTGCTAAAGTAGCCTAAGTTACTTCTTATTACATAAGCTATCTGCCAGTGAAAGTCCCGTCAAAATCGGTCCAGCCGTTCCCAAGATTACCTCGCCAAACAGTCAGACAGACAGACATAAAAATTGGTAAAAAATGTTGCTTTGGTATATGTACCGTGTATACATACATATGCGTTTAGTAAAAAGCGATTATTTTTATATTACAAACAGACACTCCAATTTTATTTATTTGTATTGATGTGGATATAAATCTCGCTTGATTCGCGACGTTTGGCCGTTCGGCCTCCTGCCTAAGTTGACTACGGACGAAGCAGGAGCTCCTTCGAAGTTGACTTATTATGACTGACTACTCTTTTCACAATCACTTATCCGTACGTTTGTTTGATTTATGTTATGAAATATTTCTATTTTATTCATTATGTATTTAGAAATAGACTGACTTCGGTCAGTAATCGAAGCCTCTTTACCACTAATAATAATCTACCGAATCATTAGTGGTGAAGTGACTGGGATGGTAATGGTGAGGTAACAGGTTCGACTTTCGACTAGTTTCGACCCTGCCCGAAGTCAAATTTATGTTTTTCTTTTCAATTATATGTTTTTTTTTTACAGATAAGAATACTTTTTATAACTTAAGTCAATTGTTAAAAAAATGTATTGAAATAATAAAGATAATATTATTATTAATTAATTATGAGTATCATTCCATTTTACAAAAAGCTTTGATAGTAAGCAATAACATTAATGGGTCATAATAAACGTGTATAAACATATTACCAAGGATATATGGATTTCATTATCTTTTACGACATTTTTATTATCCTTTTAATTTTTTTCCAAATATGTAAAGAGCTTGCAACAATGCATAATACATTATTCCATATATTGTGTCTACAATGGTTGCAATTACCTTATACATAATTTCGAAAATTGAATGATTTTAGTTATTTCATGTTTTACTTTTTAATATAACCTTTTAATGCAAATATTAGGCAAAAACTTTCTCTTATTTGCCTTTAAAAGGTTCCGTAGTAAACAAGGAACCATTATAGTTTAGCCATGTCCGTCTGTCTGTCCGTCCGCGGTTTAGTGCAAAAACTATTGATACTAGAGACTTGAAATTTGGCACCTTAATTACGCCGACAAAGTGGTAGAATAAAAACATGAAAATAAAATTATTTACAGTAATTTAGGGTAGGGTACATTTTTGGATTTAGTTTTTTTTTTTTTTTAGCTTTAAAGTGCCAATTTTCGTTAGAGTCAAGTGTCTCACCCCTCTACCAACTAAACGGTTGTTGTTAGAAATTCAAACGTTAAGGAGATAGTAACTACATGTAACGAAATTCAAAGGAAAACTATCACACCTAAGTTGGCTTTACAAGTTTGCGAGTAATAGTCGACCAAATGTAGTACTCGAAATTTTTTAACAACTCCGTAGAAAATATTTATATATAATTTTTCATTACATACATTAATCAAACCTAAAAACTCCGGCACCCTACACTGCGCGTGCCCCGACACGCACTTGACCGGTTTTATATGAAATGATGGTGGCAACCAATAGTGCAGTTCAAGTAGATGGTAAGTGAAATACTGAAGTTTATAGATATGCTTTACGAATAAAGCGATTTTATGGAATAGAAGTTAAGAGGCAAATGTTGAAGTCATTCATAAAGCGAGTTTAGTGGTGGTCACAAGATAAGAAACTGGCGCAAAGTTGACGCAGCCAACTTCACTCGGCGGCATTTAAGTTTTGCGCGTATTACACAGGCATTCAAGCATACATACTATTAAATACATTCACGATTTTTATGTTAAGACGAGATCTAAACGTTTGCCAGTGCGAAAATTTTGATACTATGTTGTTAAGCAAAAAACACTCAATATCTATTTTTGGGCTTTTTGTTTTTCTAAGTTAACTTATTTAACGTTAAGTTTTTTTACAAACCTAGTGTTTAAGCAACTTACGGCCAAATACTTAAACGTTACTCAAATCTAATTGGGACTTTCTTCTGTCTTTATTAAACACGTTCAAACGATAGAGATAGGGCACATTTGATGGTTCCTTAAAATTGAGTGACGTTTGAGTATTCGGCCATTAGTAAATAAAAACCGATCTTTTCACGGACAGCAAGTTAAGTGTAACTACAACGCTATGGTGTGGACAAACAGAAAAAATATAGCACTGCGTTTCTACAAATGCGGTTAGAAAGCATACCCATTGATTGTCATATTTTTATTTCTTGCAGTAACACATGCGAATGTATTTAGGAATTAAATTACTTAAATGTTCAACTAAACTACCTATGTATTGGCAACTTCCAGCTTCAATGTTTACTTAGTACTAACAAGATTTAATTAACGAGTTTTCGTTTGTTTCTTGACCTGCATCAATGACTAAATTTCTGTCTACCTTGTCAATAACACCATAGTTAGGCCTTAGTCATGATATAGATACATGAAATGAGAACATTTATTGACCTGTGAGTTATGAAAATTTGTATTGATCGCACATGCGAGTGATATAGGTATAATACAGATTTAAAAAAATCCTTTGTTTTGTCAAATTTGTATTATAGATAGTTTTTGCCCGCCACATATAATTTCCGCCATTAATTTAGCCGCTGGGGCAGAAAGGTTCTCGAGTGGAGACCACGTATCGGCAAGCGCAGCGTAGGGCGTCCACCTGCAAGATGGACCGACGACCTAGTGAAGGCTGCAAGTACCCGCTGGATGCACGTCGCTTCCAATCGGTTGGCATGGAGGTCATTGGGGGAGGCCTATGTTCAGCAGTGGACGTCCTATGGCTGATATGATGATGATGACATATAATTTCCATTCCCTTCAGAATTTCGCAAAATTCTCTCTTAGTGATTTCTAACACTTCCAAAGGAACCTAAATAGTACTTAAGGCTTTGCGTTGTCTATCAGTCACTAAAATACTCGATCAGTACCGGAAAAGTTTTCTATCACGAACGTTGATTTTGATTATACATCCTTCTGGTAAGTGAAAAAAACTTTATCATTTATTTAATGAAAACTCTAATAACTAATATCTTATTAAATAATTATTATTAAGCTATAAGCACAACGTATAAAGCGTCTCTATATACGCGTGTATAGTCTAACATCTTATAAAAATGTAAACTAAAACATATAGTTCACAATTTGCTTATGATTATGTAACTTAAATATTTATTTTCTGTCGCGTATGCTCTGCAAAGAATATTTTGAGAAACATTTCCGTTGATACACATAAATATAATACCTACAAAACCACAAACCTATTTGTTTCACAGGTACAAAGTCGCGTTTGTTATTGCCTAGGTGGTAAACAAGAAACAACAAAATTAAAATAATGAGCGTAGGCACCTTAGCCCAACCCATAGGTACCCGTAGCTCCATCGTAGAACCACAGTAAGTATCAAGATATCTATCAACTTTTGGGTATGTAACTATCGAATAAAATGGATCAAACTTTTAGTTTAAAAAAAATCCATTTCAGTAATCACCTAATAGGTATAATTAAATGTGATAATGTGTATTGAAATTGAAAAGATTAAACAAACCGTTAAAAGAATATGATTATGAAGTATGAGTAAATCGGGCCTTATCTTTATCTTTTTTTTTAATTTATTTATTTAGATCTAAACATTTACAATCATGTAATCTTGTAGGTACTAAATACTATATTATCTATACTCTTTAAAAAGTTGACTTCGGGTGCTACGGGGCTAATTTGTAACTTATTATCTATCTCTGAAATGGGCAATTGATTATTCCATCCTCATTTAATCTACGTCGAATCCTTTCATACATGATCCCAGAGACGCGTATTGAAAAGGGAAACCCAAGCAAGTTATTTCGTATTGAACTTTTTTGTAAGTACTTGATTAAAAATTATTTCGTTACCTAAATCAAAATCAATGAACAATTGTAACTATGAGCTCATACACATTGTATGATTATTACCACTTTAGAATATAACCAATTAAACATTAAGAACAATTTACCTACCTTTTATTCCGTGGAAATTGACCTTGGTAATAATTACATATGCACAATAGTTTATAAATCTCGTGACATTAAAATTTTATCACACGCGCATTTTAACTGCATATACTAAAGCACAAGCGGGCATATGACTGAACTATAACATAATAGAACCCTAAGTGATACGGACCCGGGCGCAGCCTGCAAAACGTAAGGTACGGTGTGTGTCCATTACACACCTTTCCAAAACATCGAATTGACGTTCTCGGTAAGTAAATATTCTGTCACAATCCTTGAGTAACTCCGTTCCGGTCTGTCTTTGTGTTCTGCTTTCAAGACCGTGGCGCTGAACTGATTGTGATTATATGTAACGAGAAAATAATTTCAATCCTGAGAAAGGTCGTAGGGTTGGTCCTAAACCAAATAGGACGCAGGTGGAATCGCCGGAAAACAGCAAGTGATTTATAGATCTAATCATAAACGGAACATCATAATCGCCAGTGATTTAAAATATCGTCCATGGTATCCGTCGACACGTCGTCCATGTTTCTCCTAGAGAACTGACCTCTTCTACTTTGTCCGCCGTACAGTCAGTACGGACGGGCCTAGCATCAGGTCTCTTACCTCTGGCTTGCCTTCGTTTGCCGGTCAAGGTTCAGGTCATTAGCACCCCGCTAATGCCATTTCTGCAATGCTTCTATTGCAGAAATGGCATTTGCAGAAATTTATACAATAGGCTTTTATTAAAATTTCTGCAGGAGACACTCGGGGGTGGAAGTGATTAACGGCGCAATAACGGTAAGCCCACTCCGAGTTGATATTTCTCGCTCGCGATGGTGAAATCGGTATCGCATCTGTCAATACCCCGACTTAGGTGACAATTACCCCCAGCCTCTCACTCTTGTGTTGTACCTCGCCCATCGACAATGGGGTTGGCTTTTTGGGGCTATGTACATTACTCCGTGCGTGCAAAATACCAGGTTTCGTATTTTCGTAAAATATTGTTATCGAACCTATTGACATTTATTAGACATTCTGATAAAAAAACTCTGAGTGTGCAACTTAATATGCAGAAATAATAATAAATCTCTTACGAATCTTAGAATTATAAGCAACACGAAATATGATATTAATAATAGATGTAAATAATTGAAAATAAAACAAAGTTCCAGTCAATATCATTTCGTCGTACCTATGTCGTGTCGTACGACAATGCGAACGAAATCAAATATTGTAAGCTAAACACAGGCGTACAATTGTTATGTATTACCATACTGGTCGGTGACCATATTGACCAATATCACGAGAATTTAACCGGAATCAGGTTAATCACGATATGTTTAACGCCCCTTTTGTTTGAGACATACAATACTTGTTGCCTGAAATAGTATTATTTAGATAATACCTAAGTATCTCAAATTTTATTCAATAATTTTCAAGTTCAAGTTTCAAGTAGTCATGACCCCGGTTCCTGAGACGGCGAACTATCTCCCGAATAAAAGAAATAGAATCAGACGCCCAACTCCCAGTAGTCTCCAGAGCAAAAGGCATAAAAAGTAACCGGCAGGAGGAGAGCATACCTACTTATCCCGTTTTATAACAGCAGCGGCACAGCAGCGGCCTCCGCCGCACCCGCAGCCTCTCTAAACGTACGGCCCCTAGATAACAAGTATTGATCTTTCAAACTGTTTCATTTCCGATAGTGTTAACTGCACATGTGAACATGTGACATGTGAAGCCTGCAGCTTATGTTATGATATGATGATCTACATAACAGCTAGAGGTTTCGATGCAGATGCCTAGTTAGTTTTACTGATAGATAGGACCTGTCCTGTACATTACCATCTAAATTGCTAACAGAATAATACTATTCTGTTGTAAAATGTCTGTGTTCTAAAATGCAAATAACCGAGAGAATAGCTTAAACGATGATCTCTACATCCTGCAGCTCTACCAGTCTCATATCGACCTAGGCAGATTATATATAATTTTCACATTTTGATGGCGCGTGATGGTACCTTACGACATTTTACATGGCTTATCAAGTGACGATGGCAGCTTAAAGATCTACACAAAAACGATTTTTTTTTATGCAATGGAAGTGGCAAACAAGCATGTAGTTCACATTAATGACTGCAGCCTATAGACACTGACACATAGACCAAGATCAAAATGCAGATGCGTTACCACTCCTGAGGCTTATGGCTTATGAGGCGGTGTTATGCTTTTGTGCCGTAAATTACCTCCTGACCGGAACACGATAGTGCTGAACATTACCATTTAGGGGCACGTATATTAAGTAATGCGGTGGTGCCTACGCCCGCGAGCTCCGTCACTGGAGTTCTACCACCAGTAAAACGTCGACGTCTACGTCGATGCGCCTAAGGTCCAGTTCTTTTGCCTGTGTGATAGATTGCTCTTTCACTGGTGGTAGAGCACCAGTGATCGAATTCGCAGAGGTTAGGTACCACCGCATTACCAAATCCGTCTGTCGCTTTACATTAAAATAGTACATTCCATCACTTACCATAATTTTGACGATTGAGGGTCGAGGATTGGTTCCCCGTACCGATACAAATATTTGTATGGCCTACAGATATTTGTTTCGGCTCTGGGTGTTTGTGCAGGTATGTGTGTTATGTATGAACAACGACGTGCACATTTTGATAGAGACCTAGTGTTGGGCTGTGAATGTATGCACTTTTTAGGGTGCCGTACCTTAAAAGGAAAAAAGGAACCCTTATAGGATCACTCGTGCGTCTGTCTGTCTGTCTGTCACAGCCAATTTGCTCCGAAACTACTAGACCGATTGAGTTGAAATTTGATCAATATAGGGGAGAGTCTGGTATATTGAACTGCCTGATAAATTGTACCACCTCCAAATTTTACACTTACTGTAACTTATTTTCTTTTCTGGCAACACGAAACTGAGCGCTGACAGCGGCCTCAACTACTTTTCTTTTTGTAACGGCCTCTAGAAAGTACTTTCGTTTTTAGAGAAAAAAATGTGTTTTGAGAGTCCTTCATACAAGTTTTGACGTGTGTAGCTAAGGAGATTACAAAGTGAAAATGTAAGTTACAATTTTGTTATATTTTTTATTGATTAGATCTATAATCACTGCTTCAACCATAGCGTTACGAACGTATTATGTTCAGCGGTTATTTTGTGACAAATATTTATTTATAAAATCTCTTAGTTTTGGTAAATTGTACCACCAGCAGTTGTTTTATTTGTACTGGTACAATTTACCCAACTTGTTGCTATATTTATTATTTTATATTTTTTTTAGATGAATGAGGAACATAAATAGTATTATAAAACGGAAGAAGCGGGTTTTGGAAAGATATTGTTGGCTCTTGAAAATAAGGAGATGAGCTAGAACCACATAGCTGAAATGAATTCGCTTTCAAAACCAACCAATTTAACGTCATGCCAGAATGCGAAATAAGTTGAGAGTCAAATATTGACAAGACAAAGTACGTTCGTTGTTGTAAATGGGTTCACGGAACCGGTCAGGCTTCACAGGCGAAACCCGGGTTAACTCGCAATAAGGTGATGTTGTGTGTGTGGTGGGATCGGAAGGGCATTATTCATTATGAGCTATTACCACCAGGCAGGACTATCGATTCTGAACTCTACTGCGAACAACTGATGAGATTAAAGCAAGAAGTTGAGAGAAAGCGGCCGGAATTGATCAACAGAAGGGGTGTGGTGTTTCATCATGATAACGCTAGACCTCACACATCTATAGCCACTCAGCAAAAATTAAGAGAGTTTGGCTGGGAGGTGTTAATGCATCCGCCGTATAGTCCTGACCTTGCACCTTCAGATTTCCACCTGTTTCGGTCTCTTCAGAATTCTTTATGCAATGTTAGGTTAACATCACGAGAGGACTGCCAAATCCACTTGTCGCGGTATTTTGATGAGAAGTCCCAAAATTTTTATAGCAATGGGATCATGTCCCTACCTACAAGATGGCAAAAGGTTATCGAACAAAATGGTACATACATACTTTAGTTAAATTTAAATAAACTATATTAAAAAATGTTTTGAATTATCTTTAAAAATGCGAAGAAACTTTTTCCCCAACCTTATATTTTCGAAAATATTTATTTAAATTACGGAACCCTCACCACGCGAGTCGAACTCGCACTTGTCCGGTTTTGCTTTTCATTTAAAATTCTACTATACTAAACTTGTTTTTTGTAGGGAGACTTTACTATTAAAATAATAATATATGACTTTAATTCTCAGTGTAAGTAAGATCTAGGGCAACTGTAATGTAACCTCGTGACACTTGAGAAATGTACAAATGTGTGCAGGTGACCTATGTATCCGCCTTAGGGTCATAGGCGAGGGTCATCTATGTTACTTAACCCTTTCCCAGACATTACACGAGAAATAATAAAAGTTTGAAATAAAACTATTTTTTACGGATTTATCTCGCGTATATTAAACTAAAATGATTTTTAAAATCAACCCGACGTTTCGGTCGCTTTTCAGCTTCCGTGGTCCCGGGCAGACTGAGGTGACATTTGTCTGACAGAAGTTTGAAAAAATTATATGTAGCTACCTCCATCGATTTCATAGTTATATAACGTCTGTGGACGTTTACTGTCCGTGAAAGTGTTAAGGTTCCAGGTGCGATTTCGGATCAGATTCTGATATATTTTTTTATGTCATGAACTTGCAAACAAGCATACAGTTTACATTGATGGTAAGTTATACTGTAGCCTATATGAAACCAGAGATTTTAATGTAGATGCGTTGCCACCCCTGAGACCTTTGTTGTTATAGTAACTCTGTGATAGTTTTTCCGAGTCATGCACTTTCTTGATCTTTTTGAGGCAGATTTTACCGTTTGCTCTAAGAACTTGGTTTAATAAAACGCGTTTTAACGTAACTGAGTTTAATTTGCACGCAATTGTACGATCAATTTTCGTCGGTGAAATCCAGTGTGTTATTTCGCATTAACACATGCTAGTGAATTATATTTTTTAAAGAAAACTGCCACCATTCCGCATGCAATAAATGTGAAGGAAAGATTTGACAAATCGGGCAGGACTTCGATAGCTCAGTTGGAAGAGCGGCTGGACTAGATTCCCAGTGGCTGCGAGTTCGAGTCTCGCCTGAAGTCAAAATTTTCCTTAAAAAATTGATACAAAATGTTGATAGAATTGATCGTATTTTATTACGATGGTGAAATCGGCCCTTAGTCGTGCACTCTAGGCAGAGTGGTCGTGGTCATGTATCGGTTGTTATTTCTGTCACCATAGTGATCGCGATGTATCGCCATGTCGATGTCTGGCAGAGTGAGAGCAGACATTGATGCTGGAGTTTTTGACTTTCTCGATATAAAATGACAAAATGCATGCGTGAAGTTGTTTACTTGATCGTGAAGATCTAGGACATTGCATGACCTCGTCAGATCTCGTGTCACCTGAGAAGTCTACAAGTGACTGCCTGTCCGCCATGGCTCAGTGAGGCAGTTTCCCACTACTGCTAAACCGTAGGTTTGTATCCCAAATCAGAGAGAGTACTTCAGGCTCAAGCAACGCCAACAACCACTTTATTTTGTATGACGATCGAACGCATCACCAGAAAAGATGAAGGTATTCAGAGGCGTTATTAATTCATTAAAAATAAATACATGATTTTTTCCCTGGAAAAAAACTCACAGACCAAAAACATTCTTTAAATACATCTGGTGGTAGAGATCCAGTGACGAAGCCTAGGGGATAGGCACCATCTAACCCTAAATGATAACATTCTACGCTTTCCTCGTAGAGAAGGTGCTAGTGGTGGAATTCCACTATCGCAGCTTGAGAGGGTTAGGCGGTACAATTACCTATACTATCTGCCGCCAAATCGTAATTTCACGCCATTCACTTCCCCTTAAAATGGTCGAGGAGGGCAATGGCTGTCACATGCGTCATACTCGTGAACGGGTGCTGTTGGTGGGGACTGGTCTGTTCTGGTTTACAGGAGCTACATCTCATTTAGTAGATAGCAGTTTATTTGCATCTATGCTATGGACGTTCACACGTTCACATTATTTGATTTTCACGATAATCTGTACTCGATTTAAGCTCTCATTTAAAAGAGCTCTTACTGAGTTTGTTGGGTAGCGGAATTCTTCTCAGTAGTGACTGCACTTGAAACTCTGCTAAGTGAATAACTTTGATCTTGACGAATAAGTGTTTCTTTTTCTTCATTTATCATCATTGAAGGAATTGAAAAAGTTTTGTGATTATTATATTTTAACGAAGTTCTTTAAATTCTAATTTTTATTTACTGTATTAACATTTGTTTTTCTTTTACTATATGTAATGATTATTCACTCTAGGTAATTTATGACTTCTTGACGTTTTGAAAATATCTGTAAAAATCTTTCTTTCTTTCATTCACGCCCCGATTCTTGCAAGTTACTGTTTACAGTAGTTTTTTCGTAAGTCACAAGTAAAGGTCACGTGACATAAGAAGTTCAAAGAGCAGGTGCAACCGGAAATAAGGTATTAAATAACACAAGGATCATTAAAAAATAATATTTTAATCATAACGTTATATTATCACATATTCTTTCATTGTGTCATGGCGTGTCCAATTTATAGACACGACCATGACTCAGGATATTCGTGGTAGCACAACCATTTTTAGTTTTAGTGAGTGCCTATTTAACCTATAAATATATAAGTTTTTATGACATGAATACGTATGTTTGTTTATATAATGGTAAATAAAAATTAAAATCTATACATAATATATTTCTAACAACGGTTAGGTTAAAACGGACGAAAATGTCATTATAACTGGCGTAGGTATACCTACATCTAATTATAAAAATGATAAGGCTCAGTTACATCATCTTACTTTAACTTAAACAAATTTCTCAAAGTACCGTTAAAGTTAAAAATAGTTGCACCATTTGGAAATCGTTAAGTAAATGAAGTCATAACTTTTAATGCTAAACGTAGCTGGCTATAACTTTAACAACTTTAAGCTTGGGTTGCACCACGATATTTATTAAAGTTAAAGTTATTGTAAAATTTCACATCCTTCTCTAACTTAAAGAAATCTGTTACAGTTAGACAAGGACATACACACATACACACATACACACACACACACATACACACACACACACACACGAAACATTTAATATGTGTTACATTTGCTACTTATTTAGTCAGCTAATCTGCTTACAATCTTTTCTTTTTTGTGATTTATAGGCATTTAAAAAAAAAAAGTAAATATGTTACTTATGATTTTGGAAATATGTTTGGAGGTGGGCGTTGGTATCTGCGACACAGTTTATACTACTGCAGGTATCATCGTTTCCCTTGTTAATGTATCGCCTTTCTGTTATTGATTCCAAATAAAGATTATATTATATTATATTATAAGGATGTGAAATTTTACAAATAACTTTATCTTTAGCAAATATCTTAGTGCAATCCAGGCTAACTATGCTAAAAATACGCTGGTGCGAAGCATTTTACAGTCACTAATAATGTTAATGTTACTGTTAAAGGAGAAGTTATACGTTGGGCCCGCACCTTGTACACTATATCAAAAGTTAGAGAAAAAATACGCACAATCATGGAAAAATACTCAAAAAATAAATTGAATCGTTGTTTTTTTTGTCGGAAATATTTATTTTACGTAATTTTTGTATGACAGGAATATGTTGCCATATCGCTACTATGACATTCTTGTTTTCGAAATATACTTACGACAATTAAGTGAAGATATAATAATCGATTTGAATAGCTAAAAATGATTTAGTATTATATGCTTCATCTCCATACATTTTGGAACGTCTTCTTTGACAAAATCATAACTTAAATATTTTAGTACAACCGAACCTTAATAAAACAGATTGTAACACAACAAGCAATATAGAAGCTTCGAGATTTTTATTCCAAATATTATGAACTGGAATAAGACCATTAACGTAAAACATTAATAATAACGATGAAGTTTAATTGAGTTGATGAAATATTTTAAATATGAATTGAGACATATTTATTTATTTATTTATTTATTTACACTTTTATGCATATCGTACATACGGCGGACTTAATGCCTCTAGGCATTCTCTTACAGTCAACCTTGGGGTTGTGTGAAATAACTTGTAGGGGTGCAACATAATATAAATATAATAATTAACTATTTAAGTATTGAAAAACTAAACTAACTAAACAATCAATAAATAAATTGAATACATAATATAGATACATATTTTACATAAAACTACACAAATATATGAATAAAAATATATATTACAATATATAAATAAATATTATAATAACGATGACGATTGTGTGAAACCTAAATCATACATTAAGTGACCTTAAAAGAAAATCTTTAGTTCTCCGCTTGAAGATAAACTTGCTGGCAGATTGTCGAATGTCAAGGGGTAGCATGTTCCAGAGTTTAATAGCAGAAATAGCGAAGGAGTCAGACATAAAACCAGTGCGGTGAGAAGATATTTCAAGGATCAGATTTTCTGATGAACGAAGGTAGTGATCATGAGAGTTGCCCAAATAATTAAACTTGTTTTTAAGATAACACGGATAACAAGGATCGTTAATGATGGAGAAAAGTAAACAGAGAATCCTTAAGTGTCTTCTCTGATGGATGGGGAGCCAGTTGAGCTTGGAACGATAAGAAGAGATGTGATCAAATTTACGAAGGCCATAAATAAAACGAATACAATTATTCAGTAAACGATCCAGTTTGTTCAGAAGTTGTTGGGACATGTCTGAGCAACAAACATCTGCATAATCAATGATAGGGACGACAAGAGATTGCACAAGAACAGTTTTGGTACGAGAGGGTAAAAAGTTTTTGAGTCTATAGAGGGAACGCAGCGAGGCAATAGTATTTTGAGTGATGGAAGTGACTTGTTTCTTCCAACTAAGACAGGAATCTACAAATAATCCTAAATTTTTGACATAATCCGAGAAAGGAATTACAGTGCTTTCGTATAATAATGGCGTTAGATTATTGAAATCCAATTTGTTAATAAAATAACTGCTACCAATAACAATAGCTTGGCACTTGCTTAAGTTTACTGGTATGCCAAACTCACGAGACCATTCGGAAATTGCATACAAATCGTTATTAACTACATCGATGGCCTGGTTTACATTAGAAAAGTCAGCTTGAGCATAGATCTGCAAATCATCTGCATACAGATGGTAAGAGCCATGAAGATGTGTAGTTAGAGCATTAATGAATATAGCAAAAAGAAGAGGAGGGAGAATTCCGCCTTGTGGAACACCAGTGGCAAGACTGCATCAATCAGATAGTTCCTGGCTGTTGCGTACCGCCTGCTGACGTCCACGAAGATAAGACGAGAACCATTCCAGCACCAGGGATGAAGTTCCTATGCGTGATAGGATTGCAAGTAGTAAGTCATGATCAACCGTATTAAAAGCATTCGAGAAATCAACTAGTACTAGTATGGTGAGTTGACCATGCTCCATACCAGATCTAATATCATATATATTTAAAAAATACAAATTATTCATACCGATTCTAGATTAGTAGTAGGTATTTTGGCGGATACTGGATAAATGCATAAAAACAGAACAAAATAAAATATCAGATCGAAATGATCAAATATTGTCTCTGTTCCGGCGTTTCTAAAAACAACTCGCATTAACAATGCTTTTATGTAGGTTTTAAAATAAAAACAATTTTTGGAGAATAAAATAAAACTTCCCGCTTTATAAACAAGTCTGAAAACTTTTTTAAAAATTTATGGCCAGCTTTAAATACATAGGTATATTTTATATACAATATTTGGTGTAATAAATTATTAATATTCAACTTTTAATATATTACTTCCTTACAAAAATTGATATGATGACGTAGGTATAGGGACCGTGCACGAGTTCAGCGCCACCTAGCGTCCGCAACTTTGTGGGACCGTTGCTTGTCTGACCATAATGACATATTACCGCGAAATTTTGATAAAATATTATTGTAATCGAAAATTATTTATTAATCTTCTTCCAAAATTCCTCTGATACCTTAACTTTGCTGGAGAATGGGTTGTGAAACTATATTTGATCATTCAAATCAAATGAGTTGAGTAAAATTTGTTCCAAAAAGTGTGTTTTATTTCGAATATATGTCAGGGTTTGTATAGTTCATTTTTAGTTGTAGTTTTACAGTAAAACAAGACAATAAAGCTATTTTATGGGTAACATGCAATAATTATAAACATATGGAATTGTTCTTGTATCGCTAGTAATAAATTAAATGTCGTTTTCAAATCGAAATGAGTATTATTTTAGGATCCGGGTTTGTGAGTATCACACACTATAAAATTTCAACCACAAACTATCTTTAAAGGAAAATTATTGGTTTCTGCTGGACATGTCCTTGATATAGAGGAATTAAGAAGAAAACAAGCAGAGATCAATAATTCAACCTGGCATCATAAGACAAACATGTATTTTGATACCTTAAAAAACTTGTTTAGGTATAAACAATCTCTACTTATACAAAAACATACGCTATATACGTTTACATTACTAGATTTGAATGACTATCTATATTAGACATAAGGTAAAAATTTAAGAGCTCCAACTGAGTTTCTTTGGTAGCGGAGTTCTTCTCAATAGTGACTGTACTTGGAACTCCGCCAAGTGAATAACATAGATTTTGATTTTGAAGAATAAGTTTTTACTTCTCTTTTTATCTAGTTTTTGGAAGGAAGGAATTGAAATGTTTTACCTAATAGTAAGTTTATTTTATCCCTATTTTTATTGAGTTAATTATGTCTAAATCTGTTTTACATTTACTTTATGTAATAAGTAATTATTCACTTTGTGTTATTATTAACTTATGAGGACTATTCAAAACGGTTGTAAAATTTTACTCGAAACAAACATATTTTCGTTCTTTCTTTCTTCCTTTACTCTTATTTCTAACTGATTGACAGTTTACAACCCAAAAACTGCGGTTTACCCTTTTATCGGAGGTTAAATGCGATTATGAAAATTACATATCCAAGTCTAAACAGATTACTTTGCGATGACCCACATTATTGCTACTTTTCGCCACCATGGGCGCTGCGATCGATAACATTACCCTCCCCCCCCACCTAGTACTTCGCACGGTCCCTTTAAATTAAAATATATTAATAACATAGAATAACAAAATTTTCGTTCACAGAAAAACTACAAGACCAATTGCAAAAGTTCTTCCACCATTACAAAGCTGTATCATAACAATTAGTAACATAGGCTTATATTATATTTATTGCACAAGAGCGAAGCCAGAGCGAGTACAAAATAACAAATAATTTAAGTATGTAACATAAATACCAGAAAATTACAATATTTATCAATTAATCCAAATGGGTGGAATGATTAATTTTGTCATAAAATTATTTCGTGCACTTAACCTAACTTAGCCTTAACATAAATCACAACATTGCATTTAAATGTTCCGGAAGACATTATTAACACCACAGTTTAAGAATAATTACGTTAAAACGTTGGCACTTAAATGATGATTATTAACTAACAAACGATTTAGGTAAACATTACTACAAATAACACTTTAAAAATCCCTCGTATACTCATATTCCATTCACAAAATCCAATCTCAAACAAACATTTGTTGGAAAACATAGTGGCGGACTAAGTTGGGTGGCATAGGCGGTTCACCATTGACCTCCGGTTCTGGAGCCTCCACATAAGTCGACTGAGGTTTTTGCTGGCGCATTTTGGATAAGTATTTTAAATCTCTTACCAAATGTAGTCTCTTAGCCACGCGGAGACGGAGAGGGTAAACGCATTTTTTTTGCTCACGCCATTTTGTTTGTTCCTTAATTTAACTTATATGTCAGAAATAGGGCGCCACAATATTAATTAAAATAATATATAAATACGGCCTCCTTATGCCGCCCCGGACCTCTGATGAACTTAGTCCACCACTGGGCAAACATTATTGAACGTTGAGTCTTGTTCAATATGACCCTGAATTAATCCTAAATATCAAATAAAATAACTTTATTCAACAGTTTGGAAGCCAGTATTATCGACCCCTGCCACATATAAATCCTTTTTCTTGTCATTCAATTTCTTCTTCGAACGTCGGTCTCTGTACTCAACGATGAAGTATTGGGTCACTCCAGTTGCCATTAGGCCTATGAGGACATAGGTCTTGGCACTAGTCCTGAGGTGAGGAGAGATGACGTAGGCAATGATGTAGCCCACAGACTCCCAGAGTCTGAAGTTCGAGAAGGCTGCTTCTTCTCTGCCGGGGAATAGGATGCCGTAGTATGCTGGAAATAAACATTGATTTAGTCTGGCACATGTCACGAAAACCTGCAACCATGATTTCGCTCATCATAATATCGTCTTTTACAACAGTCCTTTGACTGGACATTATTAAACTAAATCGACTAAAGGACATACTATCTATGAATAAAATATCGAAAATCGGCCACCAGGGTATATTTTTGTGAGGTTTTATATTAAAATTAATTCATAGTGGATTATTTTCGTTAGTTCAAGTTACATTTTAGATAAACTACCCAAAAAATAAAAGTTACACGTTACATCTAAATAATAGTAGCTAAAAAAGCACTAATCTCATATAATTATTTTATTAATTTATTTATTTATAAAAAGAAACATATAGTTACAAACATATTGATGCAAACATAAACTTACTAGAGTTTTACCGTGCATCAGTGTCGTCGGTTACATTGCAAATTGATGAGAACAAAAAGTAATTATAAAATAAAAAATAAGTTTCACTACATACTTCAATTCACAAATTGTAGCAATAATGAAGTGACTATACATACCTACATGGCTACTTAGCCATGGCCATCTATGGCTATAGAGTAGTGTTTTTCAAAAATGTCTACAATAAAATAGTTATGAAGCCTTGCATTCGCCACATTTTGCACGGGATTCATAAACACAGCTGAACGCAACTGAATTTTGAATATTTGCCTCTACTCACCATTAATCTGTACGATCCATATAGAGTCACACAGTCCCCAGAGGACGGCGATGATGTAGAGCACGTATCCGTGATGGGGTTGTGGACGCCAGAACAGAATCGTGATAAATAACGCGAAGTTCACTACCGTTGCCACGCAGATCAGTGGGAGACGACCCGTTACCTGGATTGGAAAAACATGATTATGTATCTTCACGCCAGGTCCCTAGTAACGGGGTAGGCAGAGGTGACATGCCGGTTCTGATACACCTCCCGTGCCTCATCTACATTCATCATTCCCTTCATACATGCACGCCGATTCCTTGAACTTTGACCCACCATCAGACAGTACTCGACCTGTTTGGTCATGGTAGATCAGTCTTGGTCTTCCTGGACCTCTGCAACCATCCACATTCGCATTGTATATCTGACATGATTATTATATAAATTAAAGTTCTCTTGTCGCAATGCTCGACGAACGGGCCACCAGCTGGATAGTGGTTCCTGTCGAGTTTGGACATTTGCAAGTTCTAGTTTGAGACTAGAACTTGTTAGTTGTGAGACTATTGATAATTTTGGACCTATTTAAGAAACAAAACAGTATTATTATTGCCTAACTAGCATAGTTGGTAATAGATGGCGCTGCTGCTACCATAAAGCAATGCAATAGATGTGAAGGAAAGATTTGACAAATCGGGCAGGGCTTCAGTAGCTCAATCGGAAGAGCGGCTGGACTAGATTCCCAGTAGGTCGCGAGTTCGAGTCTCGCCTGAAGTCGAATTTTTCTTTCCATTTTTCTTTTAAAATAAAATATATTTCACAAGCATGTGTTAATGCGAAATAATATAAAAACAAGTATTATTATTACCTTAGCAATGTAACCGGTGACGACGCATCCTATAGCGTCAGCGAGGCCGTAAGTCATCATAACGAACCCTACAGTACCAGTTCCGATGGCACATGACACGAACGCCTGAAACAAAATACATAGCAACATAGCAATGACTTTTTAAAGTTATTTTATTTTAAGGTAGAGCTTAAAGATTGCCATCTGCTTACACAAAAAGATTGACTTAGCGCTCGCGTGGTATGGGCCTTAGTTTTTGTACTAAAGCAGAACATTATCTAATTTATTGTCAATATTCCTTTTTTTCCAGACATAGTATACTATATACATTTTAGGATAATTCTTACAATAATGCGCACAATAATTAGGCAATAATGAAGCTACGTGGGTAGGGTTATCATCTGGGCTTTTTTTATCATATCCGGCCAAATGTAATTGTATTCGGCTTCCAGTAACCTTTTGGTTTTTATGTATATATGACGCGTCGCAGATAATGTTGTGCGCATTATTCTCGGCATTATGGCTCCGTGATAACTATTACTGAGAGAGTCGTCGTGAGCTATGACACTGGCGCCAAATTTCGAAGGCAATCCACTCGGTGGCATTCAAATTTTGCACGTATGCTTCCACGCCTAAATCGCCGATTCGAAAATTGTTATTTTATGTTTGAGATCGATGGCTCCTGGAGATGTTTATATAATGATATTTTTTCTTCCCGTTACGGACTCTATCGTATCGGAGAAACTTAACGCTGATCATACCGCAGTAAAGTCGGCACCAAAGAAAGCCTGCTGCAGACCAATGAAGATATTGATGGTGACGAGCATCAGCTGGTTGGGTTCCACCAGCAGTTTCAGGGTGACCGATAGAAGCTCCATACCCGACAGTCCCGTGCCTGACCCTGAGCGGCCTCTGTCGTATCTGTAAAAGTTAATACTCTTTGAAACAGAAGAAAATTAACCAATAATTTTATCACAGATGGGACTATAGTGCTCAAGCTACGTCTGAAGTTTTTTCTTGTTTTCATGAAATGAAGGTGGCAAACAAGCATGCAGTTGACATTGATGTTAAGTAATGATGAGTTTACCATCTATCCGGAACACGATAGTGCTGAACAATACCATTTGGTGGCAGATACATTATTTAATGCGGTAACCTACGCGCTCGAGCTCCCTACACTGGAGCTCGGCCACCAGTTCGAAAATCAGTTACGATATAATAGCATTCTTTTTATTTCATCAACTCCATCTCAGCTGAGGACGGCTGACTATTTTAATGTCTAATATGTACCACTATCACCACACAAAATTATCACAAAATATTAGCAACAAATGAAGCACCTTTTCATAGAGTCCACTCCAATGGCTACAATTAGGGCAGCACCGGCCATGCAGGCTAAGTATATACCTGTAATGACAAAGATTTTATTATTTATCATACACGTAATTTATAGGTATGTTTGTATGTATCTTCACTACAAATCCCATATAATTATAGGTAGAAGTCAGTAATAACATGGCTGAAGGTCCTGGATCGCCGGGTCGACAAATAATACTATTACTAAAGCAGTACCTAATTAATTACTACTAAATTAATCATATTATCACGATAAGTCCCTTATAGGGTAGGCAGCCCGTTAATTAATCGTGTCTACTTTTTTGTCTTAGTTTTTAAGCACGTAGGTAAGTAACGTTGAAATAAGGCTCAAATTATTGTTGGTCCAAACAGTGTTGTGGGCATGTTTCAGGAAGTATTTGTCGAGCAGTAGACGACTTTCGACTGAAGTGATAATGATTGGACGTGGCAATGCTATACCTGACCAAAGACAGAGTAATAGAGACCAAATTAAGCGTTTGTATGGAATTTTGGCGGAGTGTCCGCGGTGTGCCAAAGGTGAACATACCAGCGATAGTCTGTATCTTCTCAGGCGGCTGCGGCTGCAAGGCCTCGGCGGCGTCCGCGCTGGGCAAGAAGTTAGCGCCACACAACTCCGGGATCATGGTCTCGTTCACCGCCGTCACGGCAGCCAGGTTGTCTCCAGTTGATAACACTGGAATATGAAAAGCTTTTGGTTAGGGACCAATCAGGCAAGTTTTTAGGGTATTATTATTATTATTTATTAACAGAAGTGTGACAACAAGTTGTGAGCAAACAAGCGTGCAGTTCACATTGATGTTAAGTGATGACTGCAGCCTATAGACACCTACACAAAGACCAAGATCAAAATGCAGATGCATTACCACTCCTGAGGCCTAAGGTGTTATGCCTCTGTGCCGGAAATTACAGGGCCGTACATTACCACCACACCGGAACACGATAGTGCTGAACATTACCATTTAGCGGCAGGTATATTAGGTAATGCGGTGGTGCCAATGCCCGCGAGCTCCGTCACTGGAGCTCTACCACCTAAAAATGAATGAAATGTATAGAGCAGTTTGATTCTTAAATACTATTTAATTGTAAAAAAAATAAGGAGTACGGAAATAAACGGGTACAAATTAAATGTTATAAAGATACGAAAAAAAAATTAAATTATTATTAATGTTTGAAATGTTTTTGAATGCACCCGGGTTGCGCGGTAACCGAAATTGTATTTAAAGGTAATTTATACATATTATGAGTATATACCTTATACATCAAAATATTGTAATAAGTGCGTCACGCGGATGTGTTCGAGCGGGAATAATGTACCTACCTATTAGACTACAAAAACAACCAATGGCAGAACGTAAAACTGAAAAAACATGATCGAAAGATTGAGAGTGAATAAGGCAGGGAACAATGACTAGCTTAGTGCCACAGTCTTTTTACTAAAAAGAATATGATTTTATTTAGGTACAAGTGTATCCGCATTAACTAATCTATCTGCCGCCAAATGGTCATCTAATTAGATAAGGTAACGCTACATGTTTGCTCTAATAATTCAGTTTTACGCTCCACTTTTCCTAAAAACATAATAAACTTAAACATACTAAAAGTTACTAAGGCATAAACTCCGAACAATTTCGTAAAAGTACTATATGCTTTACACACGGACGTCTTACCTAAAGAAGAAATAAGGTTTCCCCACACTTGATTGAGCTGGAAGATCATGAAGAAGAGTCCAAGAAACCGTACCAGCAGCGCCTCCGCAGGAATATTCGAGATCTGGTTGTGCGCCTCTGATACCTGTTATAGCAAAGTTAATTTATGGCTACATGATTAAAATTTTAAACAGGCACATTTAAGCATCTTATAAGTTTGTATGTATGAATGTATCTTCACGCCAAGTTTCTCACGGGGTAGGCAGAGGGTGTGCACTGTGCAGCGATAGATATCTCGGTCCCGACACACTTGTGTTTCTTCTATATACTTTTAAGTAATTATTAATTCTTAACTTTGCTTTGTTTTGGTTTTATATTGTAGGTACGTAAGTTATTTTTATAACTATGTTATGGATAAGATGAAAGAGCAGAGACCTACGCTAAAAAGCCAAAGAATAAGATTTCATAAGAATCAGTCATATTTCGGTAGACTTATTTAATACTAGCTGTAGCCAGAGGCTTGGCCGGCGTGGATGTCGTTTAAAAAGTAGCCTATCTTTCTTTCTCAAAGTCAACTCTATCTCTGTACCAAATTTCATTAAAATCGGTTTAATCGTTTGGACGTGAAAGTGCTCCTTTTACATTCATCACTCTCTTCACCCTACCTTTTCCCCTCCTTCAGACAATATTATTATTATATAACATAGTCTTAAATAGAAAAATCTATTGTTACCCACTTGGGAAGTAGCGAGACATTCCCAACTCAAGTATCTTTGATAACTTACTGGGAAGTCTCAACCACGATAATGTAAAAGAGATTTTTGTCAATAAATACATATTTTATTTATTTATTTATTTATGTTCGACCTATTTGATCAAGGTATGTCAATCTTAATCTGCCTCTCAATCATCTACATTCGCATTCGCTCATATGAAATTCGTTCTACAGTCTTCCGTAAAAAGAATTTAATCAAAACTTACCACCGATATGTAAGTACACTTGGCACACCAGAGTGGGCCTCCCCCGAGCCCCACAAACAGGCCAGCGGGTATCATGGTGTAGAAGCGAGGGTACAGCTGCGCAGCCATGTACGGCATGTACGTGATGAACGACAACGACATCGCCCATTTCGTCCCCAGCCATCTGCGAAGTGAAATCAATTTTTAAAGAAATATCAAGGGTGCAACACCTACGCTTTAACGCTATATGCTTGAATTTTAAAGGAACAGTGGAAGAAAACTTAGTTTGACCTCACATTTTTATGTAGGACCTGCGACTACATCCGCGTGGAATTCAATCTATAAACATCCATCCCCTTTTTCAGTCATTAAGGGGCAAATTTTTGCAAAAAAATTAATGTTCAATTCAGAGCGTTTGACTTTTGGTGCCTATATTCATTAAAACCGATCAAGCGATTCATTTTTTTCATACAAACTTACATCTTCTATTTCAACCCTTGGAGCTTATGTTTGGCTTGCTCCCATATTGGGTGTTTTGGTTTAACCATGAAAGCGCCACAAGTAGAAAGACCATTGTATTTATAAAATTACGAGTAGAGCCGACTAGAGCTCCAGTGACGTAGCTCGCGGGCGTAGGCACCACCGCAATACCTAATATACTTCCCGCTAAATGGTAGTGTTTAGCACTATCGTGTTCCGGTCAGGTGGTAATATACGGCCCTGTAATTTCCGGCACAGAGGCATAACACCTTAGGCCTCAGGAGTGGTAACGCATCTACATTTTAACCTTGATCTTTGTTTGGGTGTCTATAGGCTGCAGTCATCACTTAACATCAATGTGAACTGCATGCTTGTTCACCACTTCCATAACATAAAAAAAAGAAAAAAAAGTATACATCAGTATGGATAGTATCGATAGATTACGGAGTTACCTACTATACTCGTAATCAACCTTTTTATAAGCAGAAAAAAGTCTATTGTGGACATCTGCGGCCCCAAGTAGACCGCGGGTAGCGTGAGAATTTAATAGACCCCCGCATTTTAATAGACAGATCCTGGAGACGATCTTAAGATCACGTTTTCGGCAAAATGCCGTCGAAATTACTAACTTCTATTTCCTCCAAGGCAAAAACATTTACCTGATTATATAGATAGAATGAAGTCCAAATTAAAAGACTGTATTTGAAACTACATACCTATTACAACGAATAATTTCCTCATTGTTTAATGCTATTCATGATCCACGTTCTCCTAACTATCTCAACATTAATTTTCAAACACTGGGCGATTGTCATAATTTTAATCTCCGTTCCTCGGAAAATCTTATCCTGGCCGTTCCCTCTCACAACACTTGTTTTGTATCCAACTCTTACACCGTCTCAGCAATAAAGCTCTGGAACGCACTTCCCGTGGCTATCAGAAAATCTACTTGTAAATTCACCTTCAAGCGGAAAATTAAAGAACACTATTTGAATTTACTTTCTTAGAAGTCACAAGTTTGGCATTCATCGTTGGATTTTCCTTAAAATATTTGATTTGAATTGTATATATATATATATATATATATATATATATATATATATATAATCTATATTATATATACCATATGTATAGTTGCTGTATATATGTAATTTTTATTATATATATATTTATATACTATATTTATTAATATAATTATTTGATCAAATCATTTTCCACTCATAATTTCTAAATTTAGACCCGTTTTGCACCTACATCGTCGCTCTCTTCATAACCCAAAGGTTGACTGGGAGATAATGCCTAGTGGCATTAAGTCCGCCTTTATGTACACCATCTTCTTGCATAAAAATAGTAAATAAATAAATAATTATTTTAATGTGAATTTAACACGAACAAAGTTAATGAGTTTTTTGATTAACAATTGTACTGTTACTGTTTTATGTTACCTCAGTACCTACACGTATTTTCCACAGTTGTTAAATAAAATCATCTAAAATTTAATGCTCCAAATTTGTACAAATGACCGGTGATTTTTATAATGACTGGCTATTTGTTAGTAGCCGGCAATTGTAGATACTAAGAGATGGCAATCGTCGTTGAAAATATTTAGGATAACAGTTTAAATATTCTTATTGTCGAAATATTAATAGAAAACGCCTATTGTAGCTTCTTGTCACTTAAAATGCCAGCAGAAAAGGTGAACATTATCTTTTAATATAACGCACATTTATCTGAAAATTGCAAATAACTTCCAATGGAAATAAAGATAAGTAGGTACCTAAAATATTTTGGTTTTGAAACTGACATTTATTTTGTGAACAGTAGATAGGTGAGTATTGATTTTCTAAAACAAATAATAAGATATAAACAGTTTTTAACGACATATAAAATATTGGCAACTGCTGCATACTAGCAACACGCTTCAACATAAAATGTTTCTAACCTCAACAAAGTCAATTTGGATTATCGTTGGAAAACTCAATAGCAATTTTTCCATATATGTTAAAAAAAAACAATCATCAAAAAAAATTTGTTTGAAATGGCCGGTCATTATAAGAGTTAATCGTACCTCAACCTGTGATTGTGAAAAAAAAAAACGAAATTTAAATAATGAATTTTACACAGGCGTTGGATTTTACGTGAACATAACAAAAGCACGTGTTACTACTTACAAGGAAACGTGTCCGAATTCTTTTGGTAACAAGACAGTTTAAGCACGACGTTTTAAAATCACTCAACTATTTATTTCATGTTATATCATGAGCAATTATTTTTTATGAATGTGATCTTAATTGTTGTTAGTTTTACTGGTGGTAGAGCTCCAGTGACCGAGCTCGCGGGCGTAGACACCACCGCATTACCTAATATACTTGCCGCTAAATGGTAGTGTTCAGCACTACCATGCTCCGGTCAGGTGGTAATGTACGGCCCTGTAATTTCCGGCACAGAGGCATAACACATTAGGCCTCAGGAATGTTAACGCATCTGCATTTTGACCTTGGTCTTTGTTTGGGTTTCTATAGGCTACAGTCATCACTTAACATCAATGTGAACTGCATGCCTGTTTGCCACTTCCATTACATAAAAAAAAAGTAAACATGTCGGTCTTTTTGATAATAAGTTAGATCTAGAGTTCAGAGGTAGAGTTCCAGGAGCTCGAGGGGGTAGGTACCACCGCTAATCTAATATATCTGCCGCCAAATGGTAGTGTTCAGCACTATCGTGTTCCGGTTAGATGGTAATGTATGGACCCGTAATAACTATCATAGAGACATAACAACTAACGTCTCAGGGGCGGCAACGCATTTGCATTCTGAACTCTTCTGATCTTTAAACTCTTCTAGCCTTTGTGTGGATGACTATAGGCTGCAGTCATCATTTAACATCAACGTGAACTGCATGCTAGGTTACCACCTTCAATTTTTTTTATGTAATCCAAGTGGCGAGCAAACATGCAGTTCACATTGATGTTAAGTGATGACTGCAACCTATAGACACCCACACAAAGACCAAGGTCAAAATGCAGATGCGTTACCACTCCTGAGGCCTAAGGTGTTATGCTACTGTGCCGGAAATTACAGGGCCTTACATTACCACCTGACCGGAACACGATAGTGCTGAGCATGACCATTGCCTACGCCCGCGAGCTCCGTTACTGGAGCTCTACCACCAGTAAAAAAATCATCAATACATTAAAACAGCTGTAAATTCCTAATTTTGCTTTAATATGTACGTTTAATTTCAGTAGTATTTTTATGCAACCATCGAAATGAAGGCTACGCCTCGTACTCCGTCACTGGCGATCTACAACTGTCAGCAGTTTTTGGTTAGGTACTATGGTTACATACAGTTACCAAAAACTGTTTGGTTTAGCGACTTCAGACTGCTTGTTGCTGTTATATGTTTAGTAACTAACTTCAGAATGTCACTTTTATCTGTCATTAAGCGCGCTCATCGTAAAAATTCACTCTCATTTTTTTTTCAATCACGCCAAAAGAAGTATAAGTAACTTCAAAAAATAAAGCATACTTTATAACAACGACGGGCAGGAATATGTTGGAGAAGATAAGACCCGCGTACACAGCCGCCAAAGACGCGGTGCCCAGACCCGCCTCCGCGTTGATCGAACTCTGCAGATTAGCAGCGCCCTGTAATATCATTATTTGGAATAAATATATGCCTATGTCGTGATAAAATAATAACATATCTATTAAATACTAGCTGACCCGGCAAACTTCGTATTGCCTCAGAATGAAATGAAATTATCTGTAAAAGGTTTGATAGATACGGACTATTTAGACTACGGGGACTATTTGGACTATGGGGAAATGATATTGTTGTTTTTACTATTTCCCTTAAAATTTCCCCATATTTCCTCACCTATTAAACCTTCCTTAGACTGCCAAAAATTCCTAATGGTGAAAAGTCTTTTATCTCTGGTTCTATTGGGATTTTTCAGTTTTCTGGAAATTTCCCAGTACCTCGAAGTTTGGTAATGTGCCCGGTGATGTAAAAAACGTAAACGGCGAATCGAGGGTGTTTGCATGTATACTTGAATGCGTGCATTTACTTCTGCCTACCTCTTTCCGGGGATTACAGGCGTGAAGTTACGTTTAAATAATTCGATATTTTAGTAGGACATTGCACTTAATGGATTTTAAGCATTGAATTACTTAAAACAATTTCTACATAGGTACTAAGCTACTAATTGATTCAAATAAAAAAACAACTTCGTTAATGATTGATATATAAAATTGATGAATAAAATTGGCATTTGTGTCTCTATACATAATGTATGTACCTATTACTAGTAAATGTCAAAAACGGTTCCTTATTGTTATATTTAAGTCAAATGAAGCGGAACAAAAATTAGTGTATAGTGTAAAATAGATACGCGAATAATTACTTAGTTAATTGGCCTAGACATATCTACACAAAAAATACTGTGAAGTTAATGTGTACATACATCTACGGAAAAAATCAGCCTAATTCGAGTCCACCTCGTGTGCCGAGTGTACCGTACAAAATGGAACATACCTACTTATGGCCTGAGAGCCGACGAAGTTATTTTGGGAAGGTGTTTTAAGCACTTTCAAACATTGATAAAACAACCATTTATGAATAGGAGAACCTAAAAATGTGGGTCTGGCTGCTAAGTTACCTAAGTTTAAATGTCCTTAAATTATGAATTTTCACTTGTGCCATTATAAGGAATTCAAGCATTTGTATAAGTTCGTCACTCTAGCCGAAAGTGTCGTGTAATCGCTAGCTTAGACGCTAGGCGGATTGACGATCGACCTATCCTACGTTATTCTAAAATATTTACTAATACTAATAGCATATGTATTATTATAATTGTAGTAGGAAAGTAATGCTAAAAAAAACACGAAGAAAACATTCCACAAATTACTCACACTGTAAGCAGTAAAGTGCACCATGAACGCTATGCTGATGACCACCACATTCTTCACTATCCTCCACGTCTCCGTCGGCTTGAATACTTTCGACACCTGCTCCTTCATTGTTACCACACTCACTCACACCAAGGTTCACTAAATCGTCTAAAACTTCACTTAGGCAACGATCACCATTTTGTCATTACAATTTTATTGTTTTTTCACTATTTCAGGGTAAAAGAACAATAATTAGTACATAGTTACGAAATTTTAATGTCAACTTCCTTTAATTAGAAAGGAGCAATTGTTCCTTATTGTTGTAAAATTATTAAATATTATTTACTAATGATGCGTAAATAACTCACTATTGAATCAATTACGATTTGAAATAAAGTATTTATTGAGTAATTAAGCACAATAGTATTTATATCAGAACGGCCTTTTTGCGGTTATTAAACTAATCATAGGTCAATCATCAAATGATCAATAACGAAACTCCATTAATCGTTATTTAATGAGACGTCCACGACGTATACTAATGTAATGCAATTGAGATAGCATTGACCACGCTTATATAGACGAGCAGGCAGGAAATTATGGATCTTTCGACTTTTTGTATTATTAAAAAAAAATAAAGTTCACGTGTATTCTCGTCTTTATTTTTGATGTAACCGACGCAAGAGATTTTCCTATGGGTTTATCTCTAGACCCCGTATTCCGGATTTGATATCAGCATAAAAAAAATTGATGGGATTCTCCTCTACAATGAGCTGAATACAATGATTGTTTTAAAATAACAAAGTTCAGTTAACAATGATATGCAGTTTTATATCAAACAGTTTTTGTTCAGTGAACAATTAAATATTAGGTAGGTATTCGAGAACGCTATTTACTTAGATTGATCTTCTCACGTGAATCATCGTTATAGGATGTAGCCACATTGTTATGTTTCGATCAAATAGATTAGATTATATTTTTTGTTTCTAATACTTGTCACTGTTCATGATGTGTAATAAATTATTTAGTTTAAATTTAAACACTTTATTGTTTTCTTACAGTGATGAGGATACTGTTTTTTTTTTTGATGATGCTAACTTCGCAAACTTATTTATTTTACCCGATTAAAAAATGGAGCAGATTATCCTGAATATCGTAATGCCTACTGAAATGGTTTAAAATAATCACATAGAAAAATGGTCTCGGCGGAGAGACAAAAATATAAGAAACCATTTTGTTATGATTGTATCGATTTGGTTTTAACAAAATATATATTATATACATTTGAGTAAGTGTAATAACAAAGTACCTACTTAATTAGATCAGTCACACCCACGTGCTAATGTTGACATGACAAAACAAAATGCTTAGTTTTTTATTGCTATTATTGTTTTTTTAGATACGTGTGTTTTAAACGTAGTCCATTCAACATGTATCACATTTTAATTATTATTGTGGTGAATTCTTTTATAATATTCACATCAAATTTAAAATCCATATTATGGAATCGTTTGTTAAAATATACGTAGAATTATCACGACATATTCACAAAATTGTAAATTCCTCTATGCCAGTTTTTAAACATTCAACAAATAATAAATCTAAATTTAATTAATTAGTATTAGCTAATGAAAAATAATGTCGTGAATTTGAACGCACCTAGCCTTGGGAGTCTTGACACATAATTTTAAGTCACAAAGTCGCGACAATAAACCACGTACAAAATTATGTACAGTAGGTATACTAAAAGACACCATTCTTCAAACAAGCGCCACACTAACTAACAACTTTTCCATATTTCTCACGTTCAGAGATAACGCGGAAAAATAAATACTTTAATTGTTCCTTGTGCTGTCACGTTGCAAATGTACCAATTAAATGTGTACGATCATCACGAAACTCCAAAACTCGTGTTAATAAATGAACCTGTCATTCCTTTATCTAAGTTAATAGCTCACTGATGGTTTTATATAGAAAAACTCGTCTTAGTTCTTATGTATAATTTTTTATTGAAGTAAAAAATATACATTTCAAATATATCATCACGTCGAATTAAGCGGATGTGACAATAATAGTGAATTAGCTAAGGTCACGAGCATGATATGAATTTTGCGCCTCTCAGTTGGAAGAGAGTCAAAAGCCCCTGCAGGCTACCATCTAGTGTTTGACTGATTGATTGTTGGCCTCGAGTAGTAATAAAATATTGAAGGGTGAAATAATTTCTAAGTGGACTGTTATTAGGAGCTGTATTGAATTTTCAATTGACGATGACTTAGCTAACAGTGGAGTCGGTGCGGGTCTAATGCGCGCGCGTCGATGTCTTCGTCTCAACGGTTCCCCGCACCGCTGCCACCCGGACGGATGCACAAAGTCCCGACATTATAAAAACATTTCATAATATCAAAAAGTCTTACCCTTCGTTAACGCTGTTACGAATAATAGAAGGGAAAAAAGCGATACCACAACAGTTTGCTCCTGTGATCGTACGTAAAAAAACTAAATGCCACCAAACGGGGCCATCACGCTGTGAGCTGCGAGCGCCCTGTATGCTTGCGGCTTGCCGCCTACATGAGTGTCCATCCCAAAAAGGGAGCATGGAGCTGATACGGTATTTGGCTGATATGCAAGATGAGACTCAGCCCCCTCCCACATCCTCCAATCACATTTTTGTTGAGTGTACGTACCAACAAGAAATAATGCATATCGACCTCAGGAAGAGACGTCGGCTTATTTCGGATATGTAGAGCGTTATCTCTTTCACACCTTACCTATTTGACGTTTGTCGAACATTTTGACCAAGTTTTGACCAATACCGGACTACGGACACAGTATAAAGTTTACAAATACTGTGCTACGGATGCTTACGTAGGCAGTGTGCAGCAGAGATAACGCTCTTCAAAGCCGAAACTAGCCGATTGTAACTTTCATAGCCTCGTTGTGCATTATTTCTTGATGAGCACTGTAAATGCGTTCTAAAAGTATAAAAAAAATAATTTGCTTTATACTTTTAGAAAGTATCTATGTATCTTCACGCCAGGTCCCTAACGGGGTAGGCAGAGAGTGTAGAGCGCCAGATATCCCGGTCCTGACAAACCTCTCGTGCCTCGTCTACCTTCTACTTTTAGAAAGTGGGCTTAAGAATCATGGCAAGTTCCGTACATTGATTTGTATAGAAAAAATGAAAAATAAAGTAAGATATGATTCGGCTCGCAACACGAAGTTCGCCAGGAAAGCTAGTTTATACGAAATAACTGTGACAGAAGAATCATAAATGTTTTCCTTGGATCAAATTATGAGGATATGCCCCTTTTTCCTTCAACTCAACCTCCGCACGGGTCACTGCGTGCGCTGAGGAAAACCGATTGGAAACCATGTCACACACCAATGTCCGGTTTACATCTTTATTAAAACAAGCACAGAATGTTAAATAATCTATTTTGTTGACGATATTTTTATTACGGCGTAAGAGGTAGTAATTGAATACTTCCACAGGTATTTTACTGGTGGTAGACTTGAAAGCAGCGTCACATTATTTTGTCTGCTACCAAATGGTATTGTTCTGCACTGTAATGTTCAAGTTAGATGGTAATAAATGGTCCCGTTATTTCTACCACAAAGGTAAAACAAATTAGCCTAGGGGTAACACGCGTCTGAATTTTTACCTTTACTTTTTGTAAAGATACCTATCTGAGATATCTATAGATAGGTTGCAATCATCATTTACGATACCAACCACCCATTTGAATTGCCTTCTTAGTTGCCAACTTCATAGTACAAAAAAGTGAGCCTAGTGGTAGCAGGCCACTACTAATACACTGTAGGTCCTGGGTTTGATTCCCGGGTCGGGGACTATCAGAGATAATGGTTTAAAATCCTTTATCTTTGGTTCTATAGGGATTTTTCCATTTTCTTGAAGTTTTCCAGTACCTCGGAGTTTGGTAATGTGCCCGGAGATGGCAACAGGCTCGCTACTACATGGGCCAAAAACGTAACCGGCGAATCGTGGGTGTTTGCATGAATGCTTGAATGCATGCATTTTCCTCTGCCTACCCCTTCAGGGATTAGAGGCGTGAAATTACGGTTTTATATCTTAAGTAGGTAGCACAGACTTCTTATATTGTTTTTGTGATCATACGTAAAGAACTATTTTTTTTTTCAATATTTTAGGGCCAGTATACATCACCATCTAATCGGAACACGATAGTGCTGAACACTACCATTTGGCGGCAGATAGATTATAATAATGCCTACGCCCTCGAGCTCCTACACTAGAACACTACCACCAGTGAATAACTAATACTTTACTGTGTTAGAAAACTAAGGATCACGCCACCGTTTTGTGGTTTTACATTTTCTTATTACTTTGTATCGTTTAGTAACCTCAAACGCGAATATTTTCGAGACAATGTTACGTTATGTCGTGGATATGTTAAGTGTGTCACTAAAATTTGCTTTTGAAAAGACCATCTTATTCACGGTAGACTGTTAGAAAACAACAATAAATTGACAACCGCGTCATAAGTTCACATAAAAATACATATAAACTATGAGTTTTTCAAAACATTTACAATCAGCAACATTTATCATGTAGAATTAGTGCTCTCTAATAAATATTTATAAGTACGGGGTAAGCAGCGCGCATGGCCCCGCTACTGGTGTCGATATATCGATAGATAGCAGTCGTTAAACCTTGTCGGAGGCCTTATGGGCTTATGGTTTGAAAACATCATACAGCGGGTTGGCCACTAACCCTTATCTCCTCCAACCCGCATTGGAGCAGCGGGGTGGAGTAAGCCTCAAGCCTCCTCCCAAGAAGGGGAGAGACTCGTACCCAGCAGTGGGACGTATCGAGGGTTGCCATTATTATATACGAGGTAGGCAGACGTGGAGGTGGGTATGCCACCCCGTAAGAGACCTCGCGTGAAGATACATGCCTACCTATTTACTATTAATTAAAAACGGCTGCGATCTTTCACAGTTATCTTATTATTTTTGCAACGCTAATCCCACGTCATCAACGACCATTACTATAAAAAGAATCTAAAAATTTTCACTTATTTCTGCGTAGGTATCTTTATGAAATCTTATTGCGAAATAAAATTTACTTTATACCGTAAGTGGGTCAACCCGTTTTCGTAAACAATAAGTTCACACTTCACACAAAAACTTGATATAACCGAAATGTTAATACTATATACTTACTGCATATTGTTTTATTTTTCTCTTTGATAGCAAGTGAATATTGCAATCTAAAGACATCTAAGAACAAAAGAAATTGAGTTCTGATCGCCACTGTTAAGGTATAATTTGCCCTAACTCTGTGTCTTTGATTACGAAAAGCTTCTATCATCGCCATTTAGTAGCCTGTAATCACAATCGCGATCACCTCCACTGAACCTGTACCATGAGCAATAAGTTGATGATATGACCGAAGTTGTAATCAGTCAGAAGTACCCATGGAAACTTCAATTACCTAGATGGAATAGTCTTCTCCAAGAGAGATTCATCACGCACTACGACTTTACTTTGAGCAAAGTACGAGGAGGTAAGCTTAGAACTGTCAGTAAAGTATGAGCTAAGACAGTTCTAAGCGTACTTTGCTGAAAATAAAGTAGTAGTGCGGTCTGTGAATCTCACCCTTACCCTTACTGTCTAATGCACAAAATAATGATAATTTTATTTAAAAAATATATAATTTATAATTCAACGGCCAAGTGCGAGTCGGACTCGCGTTCACAAGGGTCCATAACATTTTTTTCTAGGTTACCTTTACTATTATAGAATTCTTATAGTTGTTCCTGTAATCTATAGGTAAAGGACTATCCTCTGTATTTTTTTAATTTTTAAGGCCTGCGTCTCGGAAGAAATGGTAAAAAAAATTCAAGAAATTTCTCAGACTTTAAAAGTCTCATTCTCAAAACTAGACTCTTTATTTTATGAATTTTGCCATAACACCGAAACGAGTTCCACTTGAAAAAAGACTCTTTATTTTCTATAGGTAATCAAAGATTTATTAAATCTTGGTACACAATGTTATTTGCAAAACTTTTTTAATTCATCCAAATCTACTTTCGAATCAAATGCCTGTGATAGACAAACAGACAGACAGACGCACGCGTGATCATATAAGAATCCGTTTTTTTTTTCCGGAACCCTAAAAATATGCAAAAGTAAAATCAGAAAGAAAACGTAACTCAGGAATTCAAACGTGCCCGCTTGCACTGGTGAAATTAAATTTGTTTAATTTAATGTCGACTTTAATCCCATAGTTATCTTAATAAGGATAAGAAACAATCCAACTGCACACACTGGCGACCTCTATCAAGGCGAAGTAAATATACGCGGTAAATGTTTGTACCCATTTAATAATTTAATGAAGGAGAACTTGCTTAAATTGTCAAATAAAAAGCCCAAGTGTCGTCCTGTGTGACCATGCGATGCAATGCACTTCGCCCCGCATCACGTCATCTCGTTCATCAAGTTATCGCAACTATAGGTATGCTAACTTTTGTTTGGAAGGATTTTATTAAGTTCTGTTGTTGATATTATTGGAAAAAGCAGACGGACCACGAGGTGGAAAGTAGGTAGTCGCCGTAGTCTATGATTATTTGCGACACCAGAGGAGTTGCCAAGGTGATGCCAGCTCTGAAGGATTCTTTTAAAGCCAGTTTTAGTGAACGCTATTGCAGCGCTGAGGGAACACCTCTCTCGGAATTTTGTTTTACAATTCGCACGCTCTAGGCAGAAATGAACGCGAAAATCACGTATCCAGTCGATGTTGACGGAACTTCTCTCTTCATACATTGAAATCTCTGGTTTCATGTAGATGTTTAAGGACAGTATTACTTGCTGTTGCCCGCGGCTCCGTCTGCGTGGATGTCGTTTTTAGGGTTCCGTAGTAAACAAGGATCCCTTATAGTTTCGCCATGACCATCTACGGTTTAGCGCAAAAACCATTGGTACTAGAGACTTGAAATTTGGCTCAAGTATACACCTTGATCACGCCGAAAAAGAAAATGAAAAAAAAATATTATGGTACCGCCTCTATATGTAACGCGTGGATATTGTTTTTATTTTTCTTTTTCCATATATTGTGGGCCATCGTTGGATAAATGATAATATCATTTTTCGATTTAGTTTACTGTTCGTGACTTATTAAGCTTTAAAGTGCCAATTTTCGTTAGAGTCGAGTGTCCCTCCTCCAACGGCAATACAAGCTACATATACGTAACGAAATTCAAAGCAAAACTATGACACTTAAGTCAGCTTTACAAGTTTGCGAGTTATAGTCGAAAATTTCATAGAAAATAGGCATATATTCACTTTTACAAACCTAAAAACTACGGAACCCTACGATCCTACACTGCGCGTGGCCCGACACGCCCTTGACCGGTTTTTATTGACATAAGAAATATAACTTGCTAGGTGACCTTTCGCTTTTATAACAATGAAGTTTACACACTCTTTAAATGTGACGTTTTTATTAGATTTTTCGAGAGTAATAAATTGAAAAATAATGACATTGTGTCGTGATTTATAGTTCTTACTCTTGTTGGCAGTATATTTCCATATTTAGGTAATCAGGCCTGTGTAGGTGTATTATTTTGAAACCAGAAAGACGTGTTAGGCTTGTGAGTGATTTCATCTTAAAATAACTCGATAAAATTTAATTGAATGGTTAATTTTTATCGATTACATAATAATATCTGTAAATAAAAGTTTGGTTCAAATTAGCTAAATATTCACTTGTTGCACATACTTACAGGAAATAAATATGCCGGCTCTACATTTGTAAGAGTCTGTAAGCGTGAACGTTTACAGAATAAGAAATTAGGGATGATATTTTTATCCTGCTGTTCTTTTATTTGGCTTATTAATTATAAAACTGGCTCAGTTAGTGTCGGGAAAAAACTGTAAGGAAAATTGTAAATACAACAATTTGATTTAAATTTCGCACTTTTTAAGTTTTTAACGATTTGACAACCTTTACGATTCTAGGTCAGCGGGAAATAGGCACTCCATAGATTTTTTTTTACCCACTTATTTTATAATTTTTTTAATATATGAAAACATGGCACATAAACAGTCGTACCTTTTTATTGTGTAGCATAGGTCATATGCTTCTAATACTCTTAGACCTTTTAGGGTCTTTTGAACTGAATATTTGATATAATGAATTATTTCAACTTGATTCGCTTTTCAGAGAAAAACGGTCTTGACAGACAAATAGACAGACGGACAACTAATTTATCCTACATATAAAGATAGATAGAAACTCGTTAGAGGTTACAAGTTCTTCAGGCACCACTGCGTTACCTAATGTCTAATGTACCTATTTGCCGCCAATATTTTGCCGCCTACTTACAATCAGTAGGTAGTACTATTTTGCGGTAGATGCATTTGGAACACAGATTTATAGGCGTTTATAGTTATGTATTTTGTAAACCTACAGCTTGAACTCCGCTTCTAGAACACTACCACTTCAAAAAAAAAACTGGTTGCCTGTAAAGTCGGTTTTACGGGCGAAGATTTTTACGTGACAACGTCTTTTTCTCGGTAGAAAGGCATTCGCCGGTCCGGCAGGCCTCTCTCTCGTTCGGTGACTCATCGTTACGTTACCGGGCGTTACACTTTTTCATGAGTGACTCCGAGCCGCAACCTAATTTAAGACGTTGTCACGTCAAAAAATTTAATCCGGTTAAAGACAATTTATTTCTCATAAAAACCTACAAGTTCACTTACGTGAATTTTAGATGAGTAGGTACTTACTTAATACTTTCTCTAATCAAACCTAATGACACTTGATTTGAATTGATCAAATCTTAACCCGAAATAAGGTCAAGCATTAAATTCGCCCTTGACATTTCTAGATTAGTGCACTCAGAAAACATAGTTTTCTTTTAAGTTATGTTTTTATTGCTACATAATAACCAAGTTTTAATTAGACAATATCAATCTAGTTAGGCAACCGATAATAAAGTTTGCTGTTTATTAAAATATCGTAAAGAAGTCGCTTTTACCCTTTATAATTGTTTTTTTTATATTATTTCGCATTAACACATGCTTGTGAAATATATTTTAAAGGACTTCGGTAGATCAGTTGGGAGAGCGGCTGGACTAGATTCCCAGTGGCCGCGAGTTCGAGTCTCGCCTGAAGTCAAATTTTTCTTTCCATTTTTCTTTAAAATATTAATTCAACCTAAAATATAAATCAATAGAATAGAATAGAATAGAATAGAAAATATTTTTATTTCGAATAGATCTTTACAGATACTTTCAAAACGTCAATAAATCATAAACTACCTAGAGCGAATAACCATTACATATAGTAAAAGCAAAATCATATATTAATAGTAAATTATAAGTTTAAATTTAAACTATTTGGTTAAAACATAATAATCATAAAATTTTTCAATTCCTTCAATGATAATAAATGAAGAAAAAGAAAAACTTATTCGTCAAGATCAATGTTATTCACTTAGCAGAGATCCAAGTGCAGTCACTACTGAGAAGAACTCCGCTACCCAACAAACTCAGTAAGAGCTCTTTTAAATGAGAGCTTAAATCTAGTACAGATTATCGTGAAAAATCAAATAATGTCAACGTCCATAGCATAGATGAAAATAAACTACTATCTACTAAATGTGATGTAGCCCCTGCAAACCAGAACAGACCAGTCCCCACCAACAGCACCCGTTCACGAGTATGACGCATGTGACATCCATTGCCAATAATTTGTTATAACCCTATTAACTTAGCTTACATGGTAATGTCTGGCCCCCTAAATAACTATCACAGAGACATAACAACTAAGATCTCAGGGGCGACAACGCATCCCATTCTTTGTGGATGTCTATATTCTGTATTCACTTACCATCCATGTGAATTGCATACTTATTGCCACCATTACTACATAAAAAACATACGTCCAAATAAAAGATAAGTATGTAAACCTGCCACATAAGGTCTCTTATCAGTAAAACATTATAATTGTAACCTACTAAAGACCTTCGATATATGATACGGTACGGTGGACAGTAATCATGGGCCCTATAATAACATTACTCAAGAAGATATTTTTCGCACCAGTCAATCAAATGTTCGCAATCTGATCAATCAAATACCTATTCGCTGATTTGTATTGGACCTGAAGCGATTTTCATAACAAACCTTTGCAACACGGAAGGAGCCTTGATTACCAAGCACCAAAAAACTGATGGATGGCACCTGAACTTTATAAAAACGCACAGCAATTAGTTGTAATGAAGATAAAAAGATCGTATTAGATTTGTTTGCGAATTGTTCCGCTAATCACGCTGCGTAAATCTAATTCTACCGCACTCATCGCTCCAGCCGAATGTCGTTAATTGCTGAACAAAGCCTCCCCAAAGACGTACACAACTAAATAATGTATGGTAGAACTCCAGTCGAAGCTCGCGGGCGTGGTAAATGGTAGTGTTCAGCACTATCGTGTTCCGGTCAGGTGGTAATGTAAGGCCCTGTAATTTCCGGCACAGAGGCATAACACCTTAGGCCTCAGGAGTGGCAACGCATCTGCATTTTGACCTCTGGTCATTGTGAGGGTGTCTAAAGGCTGCAGTCATCACTTAACATCAATGTGAACTGCATGCTTGTTTGCCACATATAACATAAAAAAAATGTTTTCTAATCGGTCCGTATTGGCAATCGGATTGACGATTGCAGTAGCGGTAGTTTTGTCGCAGTGCTACTCATCCCGCGTAATTATATTTAGTACCGGATTAGTATTGGAACGGTTTGATCGCCATTGTTCGGTTGAATGACTGAAATGGGCGAAAAAGGGTCATAGCTCACTAGAGCCACCCGGCACCCGACCAGCGCCCGACCGCCTCGCGGTCTGCGCTCATTACATCAACTCCGCTCCGTATCGCCTCGACCGCAAGCCGTCAACGCGCGGACTGCGAGTGGACCACTCTGTGACCACTAACTTGTCTTGCGTTGACTTTGCATTGCCAACGCGCTGTTCCCAAGTGATCCGCGCGCTGCACGCGAGTGGTTCAAGTAACATCGCGTCGTTCACCCGTGGACCACCCGTCGACAACGAGTGGACGCCGTAAAACGTCGGGCGGTGCTGGTCGGGTGCCGGGTGGCTGTAGTGAACTATGACCCAAATTCTCCTTCACTATAGGGTGATGGAGTCATCCAGTCCCGACACCTTCCAACTTCAACGACACTGAGTATTATTTAATAAATTATTTAAGTAATATGTATATTGGGCTCAGTTGCGCCCTTCAGACATCGTATTATGTGTCTCGGTTAATATCACTTCGATAGCCACACTCTCTGCCTACCTCGTAAGGGACCGGGCGTGAACATACATATAGTCACTTTACAATACATATACTTTACAGTGCTGTTTTGGCGTAACGTGATAATTAACATCATTTAACCCCTTATGCGGTCTTTCTTCCGCTTGAATCTTTTAAGGAATACCGCAATAGGTAGGTATACTGGATTTATGTATAATGGCCACCGACATACATAATACGCGCCCTGGTAGTTTCTTGGCAATCGATTTGTCAAATCTTTCCTTCACATCTTTGTCAAATCTTTCCTTCACATCTATTGCATTGCTTTATGGTAGCAGCAGCGCCATCTATTACCAACTATGCTAGTTAGGTAATTGGAACAGCGGCTGGACTAGATTCCCAGTAGGTCGCGAGTTCGAGCCTCGCCTGAAGTCAAATTTTTCTTTCCATTTTTCTTTAAAAATAAAATAGGTTTTTTTCAGTCTGAGTTACATGTAATAAAACCCTTTAATGTGCTAAAATGAATAACAGAATTACTATTATCACCTATTTCCATAACGGGTTTCCTGTGACAATGTCGCACGCAACGCCACAAGCTTGGTAGTAACGGCGTTGCGAGCGATTTCAACCTATTTTTGATTTTTCGAATTTAGAGATAGATTTCCTTTTAGGGGTTGAATTTTGCAAAACCTGTCTAAAGTAGCATTTACGTCCCAAAAAGCACCCATATGCAATTTGAGAATCATAGCACTTGTAGTAAGTGACGAAGTTTCATACAAACTATCAATCTCAAAATCAACCCCTTAGGCGTCGAAAATTACAAGATGCGGTCCCAGTCCTACTTCTTCTTTCTTTCTTTCTACATCCCAAGAGAGTTCATCTTCAAACACGAGTTGGTAAGGCCACACTTCGAAACCCAATGTGTAATTCGTGTAAAATAAAGACAATTCAATAATTCACCGGCATTTTCCGCTGTCATCTAGTTTATGGCCTCACAGTTTAAATTAAACGGCGATTAAATGCGTATGCATATTGCTCACATATGACTTTGTGGGTTTAGATTAAGTTCGGGTCAAGGTGAAGGCTTTAACTGAAACCTTGCTACTTAGCTTAACGCACTTGTCTCTTAAATTATCAATTCAATTATCTTTTACCGGTTGGATAAATCATGTGTTTTTTATATAAAAAATGTCGGCACTTATTGTTTATATCTTTTTGTAAAAAAAACTGGTAGTTTACCGCGGTTTTATCGGGATTGATTCCAATCCTGTGGGAATTTGGAACAAAGTAGCCTAAATCACTGAATTATAATTTAACGATCAAAAGGTATCGGTTCAGTAGTTTTTGAATATTTTTGAAAAATATAAGAATATTTTCTACAACAAATAGGAACCTCTACAGCGTGATACAAGATAAAGTCCAATCCCTAAAGGAAATGAAACGAAACCGATATTTATCAATAAAAAGATATATAAAAATTGAAAACATGTATATCCTGGGCCATGTGAGCCGACTTCATTTTTAATTCTATAAAATAAGAAATATTTCTCCATTCCAACATCCACTATATTAGAAAAACTTTAATCGGCCATTGAAATAAAACAAAATAGTATGTGGATATAAATAAAAAAAATTCTTTTCTAATAAAAAAAAAAAATTAACGTGGTAAGTACCTATCTATTTATTTTTAGCTTGTGATCGCGTCATGACGGCACCATATTAATGATACGTAAAGTGTTTTTTAATGTATTTAATTTAAATTATAATTTATAAATATGCAAAGTAGTATAAGTACTTATTATTAAGTAGGTAAGTAGATAATCTCAATAAAAATTGATATAATATCATTGGCGAGAAGAAAAAATATTTATTTTTGTACTAATATATTAAACACTTGCGACTACAATACTTGCGATTAACATGTCTTAGATACATGTTTAATATTTCCGAAAGACCTCATAATTCGAATAAGGCCTACGCCCTAGGCTATTTGTAAAGCTAAGGCGCTATATCAAGAAAAAAGACGGATATTGACATTGTCTTATAATTTAGATCATTCATATCAGATTAGTCCCTCCCACCTTTCCCGTTGTCCACACGGCGCACGGGACAACGGGAATAAACCCACACATCGACTACACAACGCAGCTACAATTTGGGATGTTAAATATTTTCACTAAATAGATACAAACCATTAGATTGTTGTCCACAAATTACAGATAAATTCATAAGAAGTGACTCGTAGTTACTTATATAGCAATATAGGTTCACAATTGCACGGGACCCTCTGCACTCGAGTCCGTGTCCCACTTGGCCGGTTTATTACACCAAGTAAAGGCAGGCATCTACAAATTTAGTTATTATTGACTCAAGGATTATGATGCTAAATCGGACAAGGCCCTCGCTTAATATCTTTAAATACGTAGATTAAGTAACAAACAAGTCTAAATTATATAAAAAAAACAAATTTAGGACTCAATGACTAAATATTCGTGTGTATCTTCACTCCAAGTCCTTTACGGATTTGGTACAGAGGTTGAAACGCCAAAAGGTCTCGGTCCTTACAGAACTCCTATGTACGTAAGTATATTTTACGTTCATCAGTCTTTTAGTGTATGCACAAAGATTTTTGAAATTTAACAAAATAATTTTAAGTGATTTTATGTCCAATAATCAATTACTTAACCTTATCAGAAGCGCGCATGGCCATGCTGCTGGTGTAGATCAAGCGATCTACTCGGTTAAGCGATACGGGCGCGGTCGAGTGTGTAATGGGTGACGTTTCAGTCATCCGAGCAACACGGCCCACCGGCCGCGGCGGATCGGAGGGGAGTAGCCATATGTAGGCTTTCCCCTCTGTCAAAGTAGAAGACCAAATAGTCCTTTGCCTGTCGCCCAGATATTTAAATGTGTGCGTGAAATTGTGTATGTATTTTGTTAAAGTCAATGTGTGAGTTTCGTAGTAACAGACGATTTTTGTAGTGTGAGTGTGTGTCACACGTATTTCCCCCTGCAAAAAATGGCAGACTGTTTTGCATCGGTAATAAACGCTATGGCTACTCCCCTGCGGTCCGCCGCGACGGTGGGCCGAGTTGCTCTATGGCTTACGTGCTTCGGTGGGCACTTTAAGAGGTCGTTTAAGCCGGTTGCTATAGATAGATAGTAGTCGTTAAACCTTGTCTGAGGCCTTATAGGCGGTTTGAAAACATCCGACAGCAGGTTGGCCACTAACCCTTTTTTCACCAATCCGCATTGGAGCAGCGTGGTGGAGTAAGCTCCAGGCCTCTTCCCAAGAAGGGGAGTGACTCGTGCCCAGCAGTGGGACATATCAAGGGTTGCCATTATTATCAACAGACTTGCTCTAGCTAACTATTTTATGCGATTCAAACAAAAGTGAAAAGTTGAAGTCGTCGGGACGTGACGACCCCATCGCCTCCTAGTGGAAGAGAATTCCTCCGCTAATGCAGTCAGTTAACCGAACAATGGCGGTCAAACCATTCCAATCAATAGTAAAAATAGCAACCTGGGATGGGCAGCAGCATCCCGCAATATGTGATGCACTGGTGCCTGCGCCTATAAGTTATAAGTTCTATCACTGGAGCTCTGGCACTAATTTCTTTTAAGGTAAATATTCCTAATCCTCAAGTGGTAGCGCAATTGAATCAAGATGCTTGGTCTATTTTAGGTAGATGTATGTAGTGAAAAACACTTTATACATGTAGATATCTTACTTTTTTTTTAGTCCTGTATCTTTTCAATGTTTAGGAACTGTTGATTTAGGCGATGGCAAATAACCTATAGGAAATGCCAACAAAAATCCGGTTAGCAATAATAAAAATTATAAATTTAATGTTGTCAATTAGTTAGCCCCATACAGGTTTTGGGGCATCGGCGACACGTGACCAAAATGAACACGTTTCGTCTTTTGATTTATTTTTATTTTTAGGGTTCTGTACACCTATACAAAGGAAAAGAGGGACCGTTACAAGACTTTACCCCTCAAGCCGATAATTTTTGTGTACTTGCATGTGACCTGCATCCTGCCGCCGGGGCAGCCGTTCTGCCGTTTGACTAACTACGAATCCAAAACCTACTTAATAGTACAAGTAACCCTAATAGTTTTTTTTTTCTATGTAATAAAAGTGGCAAACAAGCATGCAGTTCACATTGATGTTAAGTGATGACTGCAGCCTATAGACACCCACACAAAAATGCGTTGCCACCCCTGCGACCTTAGATATTATCATATTATGTCTCTGTGATAGTTATAACGGGGCCATACATTACCATCTAACCGGAACACGATAGTGCTGAACACTACCATTTAGCGGCAAGTATATTAAGTAATGCGGTGGTGCCTACGCCCGCGAGTTCCGTCACTAGAGCTCTACCACCAGTGAATAGTTTCGCTATCTCCATCTATCCGCAGCAGCTTGTTGCTGAGTAAAATGAGAGGTAAGTCAAGTTCTTTATCAATCCTAGCGCGAGCATACCGCACCGAAGTCCTCTGTGTGTTTTGTTGATATACCCCATTTGGGGAGGAGCGGTAACATAATAAGGACAAATTATTAAAGACAATAACTTGTAGGGAGATCTAGAAATGCATGGAATCAGACGTTTTTATGTCTTTCTTGATATCCCATGTCTAGCCTCGTATACCGAAAGGTAGTAAGGGTTATATGATATAGGGTTATAGTTCCCACCACGAATGGGAGGTGGTGGGAACTATCCGCAGCTTAACACAGACTGATCAAAAGCATCACGAAAGCATCAGAGTTAGGCGGTCCACTCTGTAACAGTAACTCTGTGTAGTAGAAAACTGTAATGAAGCGTTATGTTTATCCTATACGTATATATATTATCATATTTTTAATGTGTAATATGGAGAAATCTGAAATAAATGGATAATAATAATATATACATAGGCATCATTCCGACAAATCAGTAAAATAAAATATTGCAAAAAATCTTTGTACCTACCTATCGCACCAAACTAATAAAAACCTTATGGTTGGTAAAGTGGCCGTGACTGAACTATGGCATGGGGACTAATTTTCCAAGGAAAATTTAAGATTGTCCTTGAATCCGTGTAATTTACGACTAAAATAACATTCAATTGTTTTTGTTTTGTACGGAACCCTTGGTTGGGAGTTGAATGACGAATCGCACTTAGCCCGTTTTTTCGTAACAAACCGGTCATCGCTCTCTCTTTAATCACGGGTCGCCGCGACCATCCAAAAATGTTAACTCTTGTTGCAAATATATGATTTTTGTACCTAACCTATAAATATTCTAATTCAATAACATTTTGCATTTATTACAGTTGTATTTAACTATACATATAAAAAAAATTACAGACGGTGGAAATGAAATATATCGAATCACCTATATAGAATCCTCTTGTTAACATTGAGTAAAATTATTATACCTACGTTTCATATTAAAATTTATAGATACTGACAAAACCTAACAAATACAAATTACGACACTATAAATTATAGACATAATTGAATATGACGTGCGTTTTAATTAGTGCGTACTAGGGTTGTTGAGGAAGTAATTATGAGGAAGAAGAGGAGGAAGAGGAATTGTGACGCGCAAATTTAGAGGATGCGGATGAGGAAGAGGATATTTTATGAGGAAGAGGATGCGGATGAGGAAGAGGAAGAACGTACATTACTTCACGCCTGTAATCCCCGAAGAGGCAGAGGTAAATGCATGCATTCAAGCATACATGCAAACACCCACGACTCGCCGGTTATGTTTTGGAAAATGTAACAGGTGGCGAACTTGTTGCCATCTCCGGGCACATTGCCAAACTCCGAAGTACCTACTGGGAAACTTCCAGAAAATGGAAAACTCCTTATAGAACCAGAGATAAAGCATTTTTAACCGTTATCTCTGATAGTCCCCGACCCGGAAATCGAACCCAGGACCCCAGCGTGGTAGTAGTGGCCTGCTACCACTACGCTACTGAGGCAGTTAATGATATAATAATAATAATAATGGCAACCGTTGAAACGTCCCACTGCTGGGCACGAGTCTCTCCCCTTCTTGAGGGGAGGCCTGGAGCTTACTCCACCACGCTGCTCCAATGCGGGTTGGTGGAGATAAGGGTAAGTGGCCAACCCGCTGTCGGATGTTTTCAAACCGGCCATACATATGGCCTGCGACAAGGTTTAACGACTGCTATTTATCTACAGCAACCGGGACCGTCGGCTTAACTTGCCTTCCGAAGCACGAAAACGCGCATTTTAATTTGACACTAGTGGTCACCTGTCACATACCCGACCGCACCCGTATCGCTTAATCGAGTAGATCGCTTGCGTTCTACACCAGCCGCGAGGCCTTGCGCGCTTCAGAAAGATGAATAGAGGATGATACGAAATTATAAATACTAGCGGACCCAACCCAAAATCCGCTGTCCTGTCTCTATGTACATAACTAAGTACATAGATACAAAAAAAAATAAAAGGGCATTTTCCAGTGGACTAAACTATGAATCTAAACCATTCTCAAAACACACACAATAATGAATCATCAAAATCGGTCTAGCAGTTAAGGACGAGTTCAGTAACATATCTACACAAAATACGCACACAAAAAAAATGAGTGAATGATACAATTTAATTTAGAAATTGAAATGAAAATAAGAATGCAGTCTTTATTTCTTTGTTAATTAGGTACTTAAGTCGAATATTATTAATCAAAATAAAAGAATTGAATACTATCATAGAGCAACACCCATCGATTATGGCAACACCGGAGGGGAGTAGCCATATGCAGGCCTAGGCCTATACCTGTCGCCTAGATGTTTATGTGTGCGTGAAATTGTTTCTGTATTGTGTTAAAGTCAAGGTGTGAGTTTCGTAGTAATAGACGATTTTTGTAGTATGCGTGTGTGTCGGACGCATTTCCCGCCGCATAAAATGGCAGACTGTTTAGCATCGGTAATAAACGCTATGGCTATTCCCCTCCAGTCCGCCGCGGCCGGTGGTCCGTGTTGCTCTATGAATACTATTAATCAAAATTAATTACAGGCAGTTTATTTTTTTTTACTTGAACTTGGAAGCTGTTTCCCCTTACAACCGGTTTTTAGCTCATCATATTAATATACCAATCCAGCATTGCTAAAAAGTCGTTTGCTGGGACATTTGATGGAAGAGAAGATAGGTATTGCCACAGATACAGTTCCGTAAAGCCCCGAATATTTCGAATTTTTTAGAGGCGTTCGCGTATAAACATAGTATTTTATGTATTGATTGTCAATAAAATTAAAACAAACAACCAAGGAACAGCATCGGTGGCGGGAAGGGAGGTCTCGCTCGCTTGTTCGGCCCGGCATCGCGCTGCGGCGTGTGTGTGCGTTGCCATGGATACTCCTCCTTAATTCCTCATAAATTCCTCTTAAATTTTGAGGAAGCGATAGCGGAAGAGGATTTTTTTATATTTATTTATGAGAATGCGGTAACGGATGAGGAACCCAAAATATTGCGGAACTTCCTCATTATGAGGAAGAGGAAAAGAAATCCTCAACAACCCTAGTGCGTACCTATATGTCGTATAGGTAGAAACTTAACCACTTTCACTTACACTAATCGCATTGTAGGTATAGGTACCTACCTAGGTTTTTTACTGGTGGTAGAGCTCCAGTGACGGAGCTCGCGGGCGTAAGCACCACCGCATTACCTAATATACTTGCCGCTAAATGGTACTGTTCAGCACTATCGTGTTCCGGTCAGGTGGTAATGTACGGCCCTGTAATTTCCGCCACAAAACCTATATATTTTTGATAATCGATTTAACGCACTAAATTCAAAACAACATGGATAAATAGATGTAGATAGATACCTATGCCTAATTTTTAATAAACATGTACCTACCCAACAATTAAAACATTTTCTTTTATAAAATAAAATTTTCGCAGGTTTTCGCAAGCTTTCCTCTAAGTCTACATTGTACAAATTATATTTGCTGATTTTCTACAATACTTCCAGTTCCTCTCTTACCCGACGTTTCCGTCGTTTTCCAGCTACCGTGGTCAGGGGCAGACTAACTCGACGATGGTCAGCCTAGGCTTTTTCTTTTATTTTTGCATTGTAACCTATTTTAAGGCATGTTTATCCGCTGTTGTTCTTATTTTTGGCAGTCAACGGGCTTACAATAACGGTAAAGTAAATCCCTACTTATAATATTATAAATGCGAAAGTAACTCTGTCTGTCTGCTACCTTTTCACGTCCAAACGAGTGAACCGATTTTAATAAAATTTGGTACAGAGATAGAGCTGACTTTGAGAAAGAACATAGGCTACTTATTTATTTATAAAACGACATCCACGCGGGCTAAGCCGCTGGAAACCGCTAGTACATAATAATTATCTTTAATTAAAAAAACGTACCTATAGATCAGGCTTATTTTCATTAGTCACTCAGTAAGGTACCTACCTAATTATATTTTTTAAGTAAAGTAATAAGGTAAGAATGTTATTTTGTTATTAAGTAGGTAAGTAGTATTTTGAACGTTACTAATATTCCCACCTGCTGTCCCACCACTTTTCACCTAAACCCCATAATTTTATAAACATGCAATAAATGTTTGTTGTGGGTAGATTATTTATTAAAATAACATGAAATTAAATTAATTAATTTGAGTCCAAAATTTTAATTATATTTCCCGCTCAGGTAATAATACATACTAACTTTATCTCAAAAACCACTAAAAATCGAAGTATTTTCCGCACTATAGCCACGAACACCCGCGCGCGTTTCGTCCGTGTACCGGTAACTGATCGTCGACACTGCGCGTGCGCGACAATAGTAAATCTTTCTGACTCGAAAAAGTACGTCACGGTTATAAAGATTATCTCCCTGTTTAATATTTGTAAAAGAAATACTCTCATCCAATGATTTTGAACTTAAATCCTCGGTAAATATTTTTTTTCTATCGTTGCGAAACGTACCTGTACCTATTACACATACAATTTGTATTTAAGTATAAAATATTAAATACTTACTACTTAATACCCGCAATCCTAGAATTGTGAATCTATAGCTAGTGGGTGACATATGGCCCCACAACAACTTCCACAGAGGCAAAGACATCTAAGGCCTCAGAGGTGGCAATGCAGATACATTTTAACCTTCGGTCTTAGCCTGGGTTGCACCACGATATTTGTTAAAGTTAAAGTTATTGTAACATTTCACATCCTTCTCTAACTTTAACAGATTTCTTCTTCTTCCTTCTATTCCCAATAAATATCGTGGTGCAACCCAGGCTTAGTGAAGATGTCTACGAATAAAAAAAAAACTGGTTGCCTGTAAAGTCGGTTTTACGCGCGAAGATTTTACGTGACAACGTCTTTTTCTCGGTAGAAAGGCATTCGCCGGTCCGGCAGGCCTCTCTCTCGTTCGGTGACTCATCGTTACACTTTTTCATGAGTGACTCCGAGCCGCAACCTAATTTAAGACGTTGTCACGTCAATAAATATTAATGTTCGTAGGTGTCTATACAAGCTGCAGTATTCACTTACCATCAATGTGATTCGTTCATTCAAGTAATAACACTAATAACTGATATAGGTATAGGTACCTACAATACAAAATCTATGCCTAGTTTAGTCTCGTCATCCATATTTGGAAGCGCGCATGGCCCAGCGACTGGTGTAGATCGTAAGCGATCTGCTCGGTTAAGCACTACGGGCGCGGTCGGGTAGTGTGATGGGTGACCGCTAGTGGCAAATTAAATGCGCGTTTCCGTGCTTCGGAGGGCACGTTAAGCCGTCGGTCCCGGTTGCTATCGATGGATAGCAGTCGTTAAACCTTGTCGGAGGCCTTATGGGTTTGAAAACATCCGACAGTGGGTTGGCCACTAACCCACCCACCTCCACCAATCCGCGTTGGAGCAGCGTGGTGGAGTAAGCTCCAGGCCTCCCCCCAAAAAGGGGAGAGACTCGTGCCCAGCAGTGGGACGTATAATGGGTTGCCATTATTATTATTATTATTTACCCATATTTGACCTATAACATAGAGCAACACCGAAGGGGAGTAGCCATATGCAGGCTTTCCCCTCTGTCAAAGTAGAAACCCAAATGGGCCTATACCTGTCGCCAAGATGTTTAAATGTGTGCGTGAAATTTTTTCTGTATTTTGTTAAAGTCAAGGTGTGAGTTTCGTAGTAATAGACGATTTTTGTAGTGTGCGTGTGTGTCGCACGCATTTCCCCCCGCAAAAAATGACAGACTGCTTTGCATCGGTATTACACCGCCCCTCCGGTCCGCCGCGACCGGTGGGCCGCGTTGCTCTATGACCTATAATGATCACCTTATTTTGTTAGCATACGTAACATAGCTTAAGTACTATGTACTTTTCTGTACTGTTCACGGTCACTAATGGACATTACCGGTAATTATACCGTGAAACCACAACTTATGCCTTAATCTACCTACACATGTTCATCATAAACACCATTAACCACACATTTTAAAACTAAATTCCTTCTTAGTCGGTAGTAATTTGTAACATTAAATGTTATGCGTGTCAAAAAGGTCAGGGAATTTTTAGTTATCCATCACATCGTCGTGTCTCTGTGCAGTTTGAAAAACTAGGGTGTGTCCTGGCGTCATAGGGATCATGACTTCTCTCCTTCCCTGCCTCTCCCAAATCCGAAAAGCTGAAATTTATACAAGCGACCAAGTGCGAGTCGGACTCCATGATATTTTTATTGGCACCGACCTAAGAAGGCGGCACTAGTCTGCCTCGCTCCTCACCTTTTTTTCCTGTATTCTACAGGTAAAGAACTATTTTGCACGTTATCAGAGAATATGTCCCGCCCGAATTCGCCGCCTCATCCAACCTCCCCTCTTATCGACGTTTGGTATTCTCTACGTGCTACGCACATAGGTGCATGTGTAAATACACTTCACCGATTGATGTCTGTGTAGACCAAACTTAGCATTTGTATGGAATTTTGGCGGAGTGTCCGCGGTGTGACGTTGATTTTTTTTTTTGCAATAATAGGAACATGCGTGTTAATTTAGAAAAATGGAAAGATAACTTTTTCTGTCCGAAGTCAAATTTTTCTTTCAGTTTTCAGAAGCATCGTGTTCCGGTTAGTGGCTGCTATGACAATCTATCATAAATACCCCGTTTTATCTACCATTGAGGTAAAACTTCGTCTTCAGGTGCTGCAACCCATCTGCATTTTTCTACAGTCGTCACTTACCATCAATGAGAACTGCATGCTTGTTTGCCATCATCATTACATTAAAAAAGAATGTCTGAAATATATAATTATAACTCCAATACCTACTTGTATTTGAAAGTATTTTGTGAGCATTGGCTATCTCCATCGCGTCCTCATTTCTCAAGGTTGGTGAAGTAGCGATTCAGCGTTTCGCCATTAAAATGGAAGGTGAGTGTCCTGTACACTATGTTAATTATTGGTATAGAATAGTTGATTAATCTAGTAGATAAATAGTTTTGTCTCACGGTGGATTGTCTTCATTGTTACGTATAGGCGTAGATAGTTTTTGCGTGGACACGGACCTATTGGTCAAGTGTAGGAATTTTATTAACGTGCAATGCAACCTGTTAAAGATAAAAAAAATAAAAAATAGTTAAGCATCATCAGCGTCGGACTGGTCATGTAGTCGAGGTGGTTTTGCGGAACTTGCCACAAACACGTCTTAGGCCCGAGCCCAATATTCAGACTTTAGTCGCGGGCTTCTGAGGAGCCACCGAGCTACCCTTGGAACCTAGTCCGACACTGGGAATTATAGTGTATACAAACATTATAACCTTTGTTATACACTAGACTTTAACTTTGACTTTGATAATAATAGAGTTAGTGAATTACTCGGTTCGCCGCCAGTGCCTAGTCTAAGGCCGCCACGCTTCGTGGATACACATGTTGCCTATTGCAAAAACAAATAAACTACCCAGAAAGACAGTGATGCCATCCGTTCCGACCATCTGTAATCTTCTAGTATGATCGTTGATCTTGCGTTGTTAATTCGAATCAAAATAATGTTCATAATTTTATTTATCCAATGTTGGCTGCCTGCTATAATCTAGCAGCCTGATATACCTCCGTATGCAATGCACTTTACACTTTTGGAATGTTTAGAAGTGGGCCACCATTACGATAATTCAACTAGAGATGGTGCGAATTAGGTCGCGTTAAATAGTCAGTTATCGTAATGTAAGATAAGTACCTGCCTATATCAGTCTGTCGGTAGACTACAATTGAAAACACCGTGTCCACCGTGCATCCAATTGTCAAGGCGTCAATTTGTCAGAAGCGGTCATTACCCACTTACCGCTTACGTACTTGGATAGTGTACCTCTCGATGTACCTACCTATACTTGCTTTAGAGATTATCGTGAGGCAAATGGATAATAGATATCACGTCATGCACGCCTATAGTCTCAATGCATACATTCAATTTAGTTACATTTTTGGACGGCCTGAGCTGGAAGGGCCCGGGTAACTCGGTGGCTCCTCACACACCCAGGTGCTAAGACTGAATAGTAGGCCTGGTGCGACCGCCTATCGACATTGCTGTCGTCATTGTCATTGCTGTCAAATTTTAAAGTCGATTTTTACTTTAACTAAATAATAAAAATCGAAATAATCTACCATTATCGCTTGTTTATCACCTTCGAAAGCGAGAACATCAATCAGATTATCACTATTACTTTTAAAGGAGCTTCAAATCGATATGGAAATTTGACAGCAATGACAATGCCAACAGCAATTTCGATAGGCGGTCGCACCCCTGGTGCTTGAGACGATGCTTGCGGCAAGACGCATGGGAGGTCCGAGAAGGCAAGGCCCGCCTGGCAATATCACTTCGACCATCCTACGCTGGTCCTATGTAATAAATAAGTGGCGAGCCTAGTACCAAAAATTTGTCGTATGTTGAATACGAACAAATATAGAAATAAAAATACAAAAGTAAATTATCATTATTTTATTAGTTTCCTCGTGTCGATCGTGAATAAATTATGTGGATCCACAATACGTCACTAACCATCTGTAAGGCATTTTCTATTGGAACCGCAACCGGATTATGTGCCGGGGCATAGTCGAGTCATGATAAAGATCTCGCAGATCATCGTCTGCAAACAAGAAAACTACGTCGTCAGCGTAACTACCAAACTATTTGGTACATTAAAAAAATATATAGATACAACTCCGTCATTGGCTAAATATCGTTCGCGTAAATAATAAATAGTATTTTTCATGGACACATTTCGATAACGAAACGTCTTAAACACTAGAATGTACATATCGGATAGAGAGAATTGGCTATTAGATTTGGATAACGGTAACGAAAACAACGGGCCGCATGCATCAATAATTCTAGCTACATAATATAATATGTCGATATCATTAGACGATTACATTTCATAGCGGTTCGTCCGAATTCAGGGACCGATTTGGGATACTATTATTTCAAATACTTTGAGACATCAGAAACGGACGTGTCCAGGCCGAATCGTGATCTCACGGGTGACTGTGAGATCCGGTCGAATCGAACGCAACGCGCATAAACATCAAACGATCGTCGTCATTTCGGAGGCGCGGCGGGACACGCGCGATACGGGAACGGCGCTCGGTCAGTCTTCAAGTCTCGTCTCTCGTCGCTCGGCGCCGAGGTTAGTTCTCGTCGTAGAGCGGCGTGGCGTCCCCGAGCGACATGGAGCGCGGCGACGTGTTGGTGTGCGGCGTGGAGCGGACGGAGTGCGCGCGCGACGAGCGGCCCGACGAGTGGCCGTGCGGCGTGCGGCCGTCGTGGCGCGGCGTGGAGCGCGCCGAGTGGCCGGCGTGCCCGGAGTGGGCGTGGGCGTGGTGCCCGTGCGACGTGTGGCGCGGCGTGGCGCGCGACGAGGCGCGCGGCGTGGAGGCGGCGGAGGCGGAGGACGAGACGTCGAAGCTGCGCGGCGTGGCGGGCGTGTCGCGCGCGCGGTGCCGCACCCAGTCCTCGGCCGCCTTCTGCCAGTCGGCCGGCTCGGTGTAGGCGGGCAGCACGCGCGGCGGCGGCGCCAGGAAGTCGGGCTGGCGCGGCGTGGCGGCGAAGGGCGTCATGTAGGGCGTCTGCGCGGACGGCGTGTACGGCGTGTTGAGGTAGGCGGGGCCGGGCGTGTGCGCGGGCGTGTGGAAGGCGGGCGTGTGCGCGGCGGGCGTGTGGTAGGCGGAGGAGAGGCCGTGCGGGGTGCGCGCGGGGGTGCGCTGGGCCGGCGTGCCGCTGGGCGGCGGCTCCCGGAAGTGCTCCTTGAACCACTTGAGCAGGCCGCCGAGCGAGTCGAACATCCGCTGCCGGAACTTGTACCCGTCGGGCGTGACGGACACGTACTCGTGCGTGCAGCGCTGGCGCGGCAGGTAGGACAGCAGGAAGCGGCCCGGGTAGTTCTTCGCGGCGGATATCACGTAGTGGATCTTGTTCGGGTTCTTCGCCTTCTCCTCCTTGAGGATCTCTTCGGCCTTGTCGCGCATGCCGCCGAGCGGCTTGTAGTATTTGTAGGAGATGAGGTCTCGCGCGTGACTCGCCATCGGGGTGACGTATCGGGCGATGATCTCGTCGAGATCTTCGAATTCGGAGCCCTGAATCCAGAGGCTTCGACCTATAAATAGAAAACATTATTACAAAGATTAATTTTAAATTCATAAAAACAACTTCAAATTCAAATTCAAATCATTTATTTCAAATTGGTCTACAAGAACACTTTTGCACTGTCGGGTTATAAGCTACCTAGAGAGAATGACTTATAACAATAATATAGGTATTAATAAATACCAATTTAATAATAATATTTAACCGAAACGTCAATCATCAAATTTTTCAATTCTTTCATATAATAAAAAAAGAAAAATATGTTCGTCATAATCATAGTCATTCACTCAGCAGAGTTCCAAGTGCAGGCACTACTGAGAAGAACTCCGCTACCCAACAAACTCAGCGTGTTGCTCTTTTGTCAAAACCTTAGATTTAATACAAATATTATTAAATAAAATAAAGATAATGTGAACGTCCATGGCATATAAATATTTGCATATAAACACATACGCAAATACCCATCAACAGCTTAATATCGTGATAGAAAATAACACCCGCAAATCACAACAGACCAGTCCCCACAATCAGCACCCGTTCACGAGTATGACGCATGTGGGAGCCATTGCTCTCCTCGACCATTTTGAAGGGAAGTGAGCATAGAGCAACAGAAATAAATTCCTCTTCACTGACCTAATGAGAAAGCGTTTTCCTTTCCCTCTTCCCTAACATCTATGTGCTGGCAAATACCATCTGCTACCTTCCATGTTACCGTAAGATGATCGGAGCCCTGTAAAAAAACGACATTGAAAACTCATTTACATCAAATAGTCAATTCCTTATTTTACTGTTATATATTAATTACACACGTCGATAAGAACGCAATAAAATTCAATTATGTTAGACTGTAGCAATTAAAAAATAATTTACCTTACTACTAGGCCGAACGATGACCTCGCCCTGTGCCATCGTCTCCATTAACTTTTCGGCTTCCGCAAACGATATGTTATGGAATGCAGGGTGTACTATCACTCGCTTCACATATTGCATACGCTCCTTAGTCTGTTTAGCTTCTTTGTCCTTACGTATATCTTTATCTTCGGCCTCTTGGTCGTAATATGGATCTTTCGGTGGTCTGGAAATAATTTAGTATTTATCATAATTCATGTCAATCCAAAATTTTTGACATATAACTTTAATTTTGCCTCATCGTATTTCAATATTAGTTGAAATATGAACTATCCTCTCCACTTCTCTTCTCTTACTGATAAGAGAAGTGGAGAGCGTAGAGGGGGAACTAGAGGGCGTAGACACCAACGCATTACTTTATCTATCTGGCGCCTAACGGTAGTATAGTACTATCGTGTTAACTACCACAAAGGCAAAACAACTTAGGTCTCAGAGGTGGCAACGCATCTGCATTTCAAGCTCTGGTTTTGTAGATGTGTACAGGCTGTACTATATAAAAAATAAAAATATATAAAGGACGCATATTACCATGGACATTGGAGATAAATCAATCAATCCTGGCAGGGTCGCCATGTAAGTTTATGTGACACGACCAGTCATATTGGATGTTAGCTTTATTCTCCTAATACATTGATTATAATAACATTGTTAATGCACAACACTATGGCGATCGTATCGACGACGACGTACATAACATCACTAGGACGACGGCTGACCGGGCCCACTCGATCCGCACCACGCGGCCATTATCTACGCAACGCTTGACATTAATTTTCTGATCAATGTACCTAATCATCCAAAATTTGTAATTATCGCGCATTAAAATTCTACATCAGTGAAAGTCCTGCATTTCATTCATATACCAACAACGAACAAACATACAATGAGAGCATCCCTTGCACACAGCAAGGGATTCGACAAGCAGTCTACGGAGAACTGCCCAACTTTTTCTCTTTGACGGTATTGCACCAGCATTTATTATTGGAAAAATGTAATTTAAACCGTCAAGAATGAACAATTGCAATCAATTGTCATATTTTTCTCGCAAGCTGGCGGGTTAATAAGAGCACTATAAGACTCACCTCCACTCATTATTTTTATCCAACAAATCCGATGACTTAGATGAGCAATCAACAGAGAACCTCTCAACGTCTATCTTGAGTACTCGACAGTGGACCGTTTGTCCAATTCGGACGCGCTCCGTGGGGTCAGTGACGTGGCGATCGGACAAGTTCTTGATGTGTATGTATCCGGACAGGCCGTTATCCAGCCGGATGCGGACGCCGGTCGCCTGGCCCGGACACGCACCGGCGTCGAAGTGGTTCCACACCTAAATGGTGACAATCACGTTGCTGATATTCTTTTTTTATTTGAAAATCATGAAACTGTCCACGTTATAACTATCACAACGTCATCTACGCATAACATTATAATCTCTGGTTTTTATGTACTGTCAGGGAACTAGCCGCTTGATCACACTGGCACCTTATGCGATGATAATAAAAGCTATATTTGATTGATTTTGAATAAGCAGAATTCCTTGAATTTACATGTTTACAATCAAAATTAAAATTAAAAAATGTTTCTCACCTCTGATAACTCTGGAAAGTCATTTTTGTGGCAGAAAGGACACTCCCACAAACCAGTCTCATCGTTTCTCACGGGATTCGCTTGATCTAGCATCTCCCTCTGCGGTTTCCTATGCGAAATGCCAACTACCGTCGCCAGCACTAATTTCCCTACGTACAATGTCTCTGGCGTCTCTTTGGTTAATATATCGAACAACTCTTCCGCGGTGGGCGACCGAAATGGAACCCTAAGATCTTTATACCTAGAGTTCAATTCGGCTCGAATGTCGTACAGTGTTATGCTCTTGTTACCGAAGTTCTGGCGCTCCAACTCCTCGGCAAACGCATCGAGATCCAAATCTTTTAACCTTTCGGGGGCTTCAAGGATTTCGTCTAATGCACCAGCAGGGTTTGCGTCTTCATCTTCGTATTCTAACGCGTCAACGGCCATCTTTCGCGCCCATTCGTACGTTTCCGGGTGGACTCTGGAACCATCCAACACCTCTATATAAGCCTCCGTGCTGTCCCCGAGACTGCTCGTGTCTATTTTAATAAAACCCGAACAATTAATAAATACTTTTGGCCCCATGTGACAGGCTGTGACTAGTTGCGTTCGATTCTCTAATTTCTGATTCGTTTGTTTGAATAGTTTAATGAGCGCTTGAGCTTTTCTCGGGCCTAGACCGCAGACAAACTGGAGTAGTTCGGTGCCTCGTCCAGTGAGTACTGCTTCGTTCACATCTACGCCGACTTCGTTGACGCGATTCACGAATTCTAATTCGATGCCTTCAAGGAGATCCTCCTTTGCGATTTGATCTTGTAGAGGATGGTATCTGAGACATAAGATCTCCTCGTCTGGTCCGCATAGTTGTGATATTTCCATGAGCGGGTCTTGTAACAGCCGTGCCTGGCATATCGCTTGTCGTAACACGTCCGGGTATTCTCTGAAGTCATTCTGTAATCAAGCAATACTTTTAAAAAGAAAAAGGTCGTTCTTTTAAAAACACAAAGACTGACCATCTAAAACCCAATAGGAACAATTTTTACTACATGTTTTGTAAGAGAGACACCCGCTTAATGTTACTTGATATCCTGAACATGGAATAAAACTAAAACTAATCATCTTTTTTTTTAAGAAAATGGAAGTCAAAGTTTATTTTAAGAACTAGGCACTAGGAACTGTGCCGGCGAACTTCGAATCGCCATGTTACAATGACATGAACGTTTCGGGTGGCTGTAGTGAGCTATGACCCTTAACCCTGTAGGTTAAGGCTAGGAACATTACAACAGCGACATGTATACATACCCGGCCGCGTATGCTGTTGCTGTATATCTTGCTGATGGTGTTGTCGGCGATCTCGACGGGCACGCGCGGGAACTGGTCGTCGTCGATGAGGCGCTGGAGGCAGTCCGCCACGTCGCCCTTTATGTTCAGGGCCTCGCGCGACTCGCCGCCTATCACGATCACGTGCGGCTTCTTGCGCAGTATGAACCTAAATTAATATAAATCGGAATATTATAATTACATCACAAATTCAATAACCTTACAGACTGGAATTAACAAAAAAATCGAACAATTGACAGTTTTGTATTGTTAACCGCATTTATCAGAAGCTTGTTTACCTTTTAGCCGAATTACTGATAAAGAGATCGGCTTGCTTCGACATACCTTAATTGGGGATTTCTTAAATAGTTATTCTATTAAAAATACATAATAGCTATGTACAACTTTGTTTAACAACCTGTTTGTAGTCGATTTCAACTTTCGAAATAAACAAAAGAGATATTAATTGATAATCTGCTCTGCGTGTCACGTTTCACCCTTCGGCATTATGAGTTATTAGGCGTTGCGGCGATACATAAGTGGGTAATGTGGTGAGGCCTTCCTCCTTGTTCTTTCCCTCGAGGTCATACCTGGCGTTACTCAATCGTAACTTGTGCCCTAAAGTATGCGTCTCAGGCGTTGCGCCTGGGACCGCAAGGGTATATTACATAACATTTTTTGTTACAATGTCACAAATGAACCCTATTTGGGTATTGCAATCAATTTAATGCAATGAGAGCAAACCGATTCATTTTTAAGCATTTATATATTATTTATAATTTTAGCTAATCATCAGTGTTTTCAAAATATTCTGATAGTTTGTAGAAACATTTTTTGAGGAGATACTCTTTTAATATTTTAATAAAAGTTGGGCTATTTTTGGATTTTCTTATTTTTCCTGGTAGTTTATTGATAATTTTAACGCACATAGCTTAAGGCCCTGAGTGATATAACTTAAGTTTTAGAGGCGGGGATTTCTATCTTGTTTTTTTCGGTGGTCGATGTAAGTGCGGTGCGGTTACCTGCGCAGGGCGGTGAGGTCTGCCTCCTTGTTCTGCCGCTCGAGCGCCTCCCAGGCGTTGCGGCGGTACAGTAGGTGCGGCAGACGCAGGTGGTCGATAACCTCGCCGCCGGCGCCCACTAACACCGCGAACGCCGAATGCTGGCGGTCCGGCACGTACGCGATCGACATCACCCGCAAACCTGGGGCACATTACACAGGTTAGGGCATCTATTATCTCTTCTACATTAGTTACCTGTTTAAAAGAGACAAGATCGGTCTCGGTCTTCCGAGGCTCCCGTATCTATCTACATTCGCCTTATCGAGCAACTCTTTTTATACGTCAAAAGGTCGACAGACAAGTAGACGGCCATCTGACGAAAAGTGGTCACCGTTGCCTATGTTAAACTTATTTTTTAAGAATATAATATATTTTCAAAATATTGACGTTTCGGTTTACTCAAGGTTTTTTCAAGCATTTTTTTTCTCTTTGTATTTCATGAAGTTATGGGAATCAGTTATTGGCAAAAACTCAACTGTAACTGTTAAACCTCACTGTTATATCTCACTAACTGTTAAACCTCACAAATTTAGGAAACCTCAATATCAAAAGAAGCGCCATGTACCCCAACAATATTTTGCACTCAATAACATACCATTGGAAGTATCCCATTCTTCGTCATCCTCATCAGATATCCTGGACTCGTACGGCGCCACCTTGAGCCAATCGTACAATTTGCGACGACAGCACCTACACAAGTTAGTGTATGTAATCAACTTATATCATACTTACGGCCAAATACTCAAACATCACTTAAATCTAAGTGGGACTTAAAAGTCTTCTGTCTATAAAACACGTTCAAACGATAGAGATAGCGCTCATTTGAGGGTTGCTTAAAATTGAGTGACGTTTGAGTATTCGACCATTAGCATTGTAAGATAAAGAAGTTAGAAATAATATCTTACACTCACAGCCCCACACTAGGTATAAAACTGTATCGTGAGTGCCGTTGTTCACACACAAAACATAACTTCACGCCTGTAATCCCCGAAGGGGTAGGCAGAGGTAAATGCATGCATTCAAGCATACATGCAAACACCCACGATTCACCGGTTACGTTTTGGCCCATGTAACAAACAGGTGGCGAGCCTGTTGACATCTCCGGGCACATCACCAAACTTCGAGGTACTGGGCAATTTCCAGAAAATGGAAAAATCCCAATTAAACCAGAAATAAAGGACTTTACACCATTATAACATTGGGAAAAATCCCAATTAAACCAGAAATAAAGGACTTTACACCATTATCTGTTGTAATGTTCCTAAATAAACATATTTTTATTTTATCTCTGATAACCCCCTACCCGGGAATCGAACGCAGGACCTCAGCGTAGGAGTAGAACATACACAAACACCCAGACCCGAAACAAATATCTGTAGGCCATATAAATATTTGTCCCGATACGGGGATCGAACCCGTGACCCTCGGTTCAAACGGTCGTAACACACCGTTGCACCAATTGGCTTGTACTGGCAAATAAGTAATAGCTAAACAATATATATTTTCACTGGTGATAGAGCTAGCTAGTAGTAGTCTAGTGACAGAGATCGCGCATTACCTAATATACTTGCCGCTAAATGGAAGTGTTTAGCACCATCGTGTTCCGGTCAGGTGGTAATGTTCGGCCCTGTAATGTTCGGCAGAGAGGCATAACACAGGAGTGGTAACGCATCTACATTTTGACCTTGGTCTTTGTGTGGGTTTCTTAGACTGTAGTCATCGCTTAACATCAATGTGAACTGCATGCTTGTTTACCACTTCCAGTACATAAAAAAAAAACAAACTTGAGAACATAATCCTTGGCTTCTTGCAATAGAACAGCTTGCAGTTCCCGCCTCAGTTCGGGCATCACGATCTTGTTGAGTGCAATCGTCACCGCTTCCGCGCGCAATTCGTTCCACGCTTGCACTGTAGCCGCAAACTCATCCTAACGGTCAAATAAATTCAATCTTTAAACGCGTTTTGAAGACATCTTGATCTGCCCCTGTCGTAACGGAGGCAGATGCTGCAGGCTGCGAGCACGAGAGGTATGTCAGGACTCTATACTCTCTGCCTACCCCGATAGGGACCAGGCGTGAAGATACATACATACATTATAATGGTGTTTTAACAAACATTGTCCACTAAGTTGTTGTGTCTCTGTGATAGTTATTAGGGGAACATATATGAGTATTACCATCTAATCAGAACACGATAGTGCTGAACACTACCATTTGACGTCAGATAGATTATACCTACTGGGAATTTTATTTCGATTCCAAAGGAGATGTTGCGAGCTCGGCTCTAGTTCGTACACGTCCTCAAAAAATGGGTAAATTGAAGAAGAATCCAAAAAAAATTCAATTAATTTATTCAAGAATATATTTTAGAGTTACTACCACATTTAATTTAAACGATTTTATCATTTTCAACCATATTCAACATGGCGGCGATACAGCCGACGCTTCTTTAAATTGGAAATCGATTAGTTTAAATTCTTAGTATTAACACATGCAATCGATTTCGATAGTATTTAGAAAATATTACTTATTTCTCCAAGTACAAAAAACAATTTAAAAAATGAAAATGTCAAAATGACATCGCCCGCCATATTCGCCATGTTGGTTTGAGTTGCAATTCTAACTGCAAATAATATTTTGTAACTGCAAACAAAGCTAAATAAGTGAAAATATGCAGTAAAAAACGTTTTTATATTGATTTTGCCTGTTAATGATATTGTGTACAATACATGGCCGGAGGTCCATACATTTTTGCAACATCTCCTTTGACAATTTTAGTGTTGCAACGTAATGACAACTACTAAATAGTGACGTTGCGAAATTAATCGATACGGAAATGAAATATTTCCGAATCAATTCATTACCTTTATATATTATAATAATATTATCTAAACAACTACTATTTTAGCGCAGTAGTTTTGTTTTTCACATAATTGTTGCTGAGGATTCATTTTGATGGCAAACCAAAACAAATAAATAACACTCACAGTTAAAGTAAACTAGCTATCTAGGCTCTAAAGAATCTATTGAAAGGGGCTCATCATCAACGTCATGGGTCAAGAGCGTGTCAGATATTCTGAGAGGGTGTAAAATGAGCCCAAACAATGCTCCTAAAATTCAGACGATTCGGAAGATGAGTAAGATCGTAGAAACCATTAGAATTTTTTTAAGGCCTATCCTTCGGGCGCGGCTACATACAAACTTTAGATTAAGTGGAGGTAACCAATAGGATGCAAGGTATCACCCATCTCTTAATTTGACGCGCTTGATTAAATACAATAAAAGCATCCTGGGCTCCCCTACTAATGTGGTGGTGCCTTAAATTATTATTTGAAAAGAATACTGTTAATTTCTGGAAGTATCTTTCTTTATGTTTCGATAATACTACTGAGGGCAAATTACTCTGCCGCAGGAAAACAAATATTGTAATTTTTCCGTGTATAAAGAACATTAAAACGATCTTACCTTCTGATACAATTGTTTAAGCTCTTCTAGATAACTGGGACCGGTGTTGCCCTCGATCTGTTCACTAATCGAAATCTCAAGAAGGCGATCTTCGGCCGCCATTGACAGCTTCAGGTATTGATCGCCCGTCAAGTCGCGCACTGGTTTCTTCTTTAGATATTTTAAACTGTGAAGAGGAAAAAGAAAGTAAAGTAGGAACATTTACGGACAGAACTGACAATCCTCACTTCCCTTAAAAATGGTCGAGAATTAATTACCGATGCAAATCAGTCTGTCATTTTATGCGGGGGGAAATACGTGTGACACACACTTACACTACAAAAATCGTCTCTTACTACGAAACTCACGCCTTGACTTTAACAAAACACATAAACAATTTCACGCATACATTTAACATCTTGTACTTTGACAAAGGGGAAAGCCTGCATATGGTTACTCCCCTCCGGTCTGCCGCAGCCCATGTTGCTCTATGCGTAGTGTGGCCCGCAGGAGAGGCTCGCGCGCCAGTTGCACGCCAGACTTTTTAAGCAGTCGTTCGTTACACATGTATACGCAAAACATGCTTACGCCTGTTATAGGTCGCGCCAGGTAAAAAGAACGCTGGCGGTCAAGCTGCGCAATAGACGATTTATCGATCTATTTGGTGGTATGAGGTGCGGCGCGGGGCGGGCGGGTGACGCGCCGCATGCTTACCGCCGCGCTATTGGTTCGTCAGTCGACCTTTGCTATCCGCCCTGTGTCCACGTTACGTTTGTTCTCGAAATACCATCGCGCACAAGTGTTTACTTACGAAATGGTTCTACATAGAAAAGAAAGGAAAATGATTTACAATGTATATTGTTTTATGAAGACAGAGGCTGATAATAATGCAGCTGTTAATTTAAAACAATGTGTGAAACGGACAGCTGAGGCAACAAAATGTTCCGAGTCTACAGTGAGACGAATTGTAAAAGGTTCAAAAGATTAGGAATTTCTTACTGTATTCCGAACTCCCGGCAAAAATAAAAGAATTAAACAAAAAACTTAATGGAAGGCGTTGCGCCGTTAGTTTAATATTTTATAGTAGTTATGAAAATTAAACATTATAGTCTGAAATAAACATGTGTTTTTATTTCATTTTATGTTATTCTATGTAATATAGGTTTCAATCTGCCTACCAATACACGAAACCGCAAGCGAAAGCTAGATCAAAAATAAACCAATAGGGCTAGTACTTTCGTGCGCGAGTGTACCGATGCGCGAACACATCCCTTCTACTTTCTTCCAGCGTTCTTTTTACGTGGCGCGACCTATACACGCCACACATGATTTTTAATATCGAGCGAGTATACCTGAAGCATGCGTGACTCTCGTCCACTTCCTTGAGGCCGCGTGGCGTCGGGCGCGCGCTGAGGGTCGCGCGGTCCCGAAGCGCGTCGCGTAGTGTGGACCGCAGGAGAGGCTCGCGCGCCAGTTGCACGCCACACATGTACACGGCGCGACGGAGAACTTCAGCCGCCGAACCACCGCCCCCGGCCGCTGCCTGTATCGTACATCAAAAATATCATAACGCTTACTTACTTAATAATTTGATCAATGTTTAAATGGAATTGTAATGATTATAATGTAGTAATTGATAAAATATATTATGTTCTGTTATTTGCATGCCAATGGAGTGGTGAAATATGAAAGGAAGTTATTGTATTATACTGAAGATCTCGTGTACTATATTTCTAGCGAATAAATTCATTCATTCATTCACTCATACTTATTTCATTTACAAACATTCTGACCCCGAAGGCTCTTGACTCCACCCACTGCCGACGTTAGGGGAGGTCGAGGCGACGGCCCAGGGCGCCAAATTTCAGGGGGCGATCGGTTAGGATCCCCGCCAAACTGGTATGCGCGGTGAATGGTGGGATAGCTTAGTTGCCAATCGTACGAATGACTGTATAATCGTACGAATTTTTTTTTTTTGATCATATCTTGAAAATTTCTTTTTTTACTCACATGTTTTTCTTATCTTATATTTGAACCAAATGTCAGAGATTTGATAATTTTCGACAAAAACAACAACATATTTATGTAAGTAAGGTGGCAAACAACAATGCAGCTCACGTTGATGTTAAGTGATAACTGCAGCGTATAGACATCTACACAAAAACCGGCGGTCAAAATGCAGATGTATTTCCACTCCTGAGACCTAAGTTGTTACGTCTCTGAGATGGTTATTACAGAGTCATATTTTACCATCTTACCGAAACACGATAGTGCTGAACACTACCATTTGACGGCAGATAGATTAGGTAATGCGGTGGTGCCTAAGCCCGCGAGCTCCGTCACTAGAGCTCTACCACCAGTAAAAATTAATACTCGATTTGATTCCCATAAATGGGCGCCACAATATTCGTGCCCGGGGTGTTGATGGTCGTAACGCCGCCAATAACCCCACCTATCTTAATTATTTTAAAATAGGCAGATCTACATATTTGAAAGATGATGTTATTAGATAAGAAACATAAGATAAGAAACATTTATTTGACACACAGCGAGACACATAAAACAGACATAAAACGTAACAGGTAACAGAGAAAAGACAACACATTTTCTAAAAATTAATACATACCTATACACGTAATATGTGTCTCACGGCTGCCAAAAAGGTGTCCTGTTCAGCAAATGTCAGGCACCTTCATATAAAAGGTACCTGACGCTGGTTTTCAACAGGACCCTTAGTGAGTGAACCACGGATGTCAAATTTATAATAAAGGATAATTGTACTAATACTTATACAAGGTACATACATACGGATATAAAACAGATAATAAGCCATTAAAATAACATACTTAACTAAACGATAAATGTAATACATACTAGTAGGTACAAACAATAATAAATAGATTAATACCAAAGTAAATAAAATATAAGTAGATAAAAAACATCTTATTAAATATCATAATAATAATATGCAATCAAAGAATTATAACGCAATTGTGCGGTGGCGCGTCGATCGCCGGGAGCCGGGAGTCACCGGGAGTGGTGCGTCATCCCCACCTCAGGCACCACAGCGCGATAACGACCGGCCGAGCGCAGCAGGCCTTACATGTTTATAGCTTCGTAACTTCACGCCTGTTATCCCCAAAGGGGTAGGCAGAGGTAAATGCATGCATTCAAGCATACATGCAAACACCCACGACTCGCCGGTTACGTTTTGGCTCATGTAACAGGTGGCGAGCCTGTTGACATCACCGGGCACATTACTAAACTTCGAGTTACTGGGAAATTTCCACAAAGTGGAACAATCCCAATAGGACCAGAGATAAAGGACTTTACACTATTATCTCTGATAACCCCCTACCCGAGAATCGAACCCAGGACCTCAGCGTAGTAGAAGTGGCCTGCTACCACTAGGCTACCGAGGCAGTAATGGTTATTAAATGTTTGTAAACAGTAAAACAGCAGAAACATTGTACTCACGTATGGCGCGGCGGCCTCTAGCGGCGCGACAGGTTCCTGCTCGACCTCGTGCCGCTGGTAGTTGTCGCGCACGTTCTCCGCGAACTGCTCCGGCGACAACCCGAACATCTTCACCAGTGGTTCTAAACATCACAAATTGCATTTCATCATACCATGCGAAAGCAGTCCTATGCTGGACCAATGCCTCACCTAAGAGGATATTCATTTGTTTAACCCCTAGTTTGCACTAAAAACATTAAACATGATGTTTCGCAACTCGTTGCATAAAGTATGTATTGCGATAAATGTCTTGTTGGTGCAAACGTTCGCACTGCTGTCAAACCTATCATTTTAACATGTTTTTATGTGAATGTTTCATCAATGCAAACTCACGGTAAGGAGAACAGAAACAATAACAGAAAACAGAGAGCTAAGTATAGTTTCTCCAGAATATAAAACAAATTGTAATACCTTAAGTGTGAGAATACAATATATTCAACTTCATCTACGCACCACATACAAGTGAAATGATAAATAAATGCTTAAAGTATTTTAACATGAAGTATTGAACAAAAAAAGAACATCAAAAAGCTATAAGACAATTTGGTCATTGATATGCCATAATCGTCACACTTAGCATGCATTGTTTTATCGTAGGATTCTGTTGCCCATCTTGCGTTATTTCACTTACTACCGCCCCAAGGGAACGGTTTAACCGCCATTGTTCGGTTTACTGCCTGCACTAGTGAAGGAATTCTCTTCCAGTAGAAGAGAAAAACTTCCGCTAGTGGACGGTGGAGTAGTTAGGTGCCGAGGCCAGTGCCGACGGCTTCGCTATCTATAAAGACTGATAAAATGTCTAAGTAGGAAATGCAATAAAAAAGTACTTAAAAAAAACCGGTCAAGTGCATGTCAGGCCACGCGCAGTGTAGGGTTCCGTAGTTACAGAGTACGAGATGTAATGAAAAAAAAAAATTTTGTATGGACTTGTTCGAAATTTTCGAGTAAAATACATTTGATCGACTATTACTCGCAAACTTGTAAGGCCAACATAAGTGTGATAGTTTTCCTTTTCATTTCGTTATATGTAGCTACTATTGCCGTAAAGTTTGAATTTCTAACAACAACCGTTTAGTCTTTGGGGGGAGGGGACACTTGAGTCTAACGAAAATTTGCACTTTAAAGCTTAATAAGTCACGAACAGTTAAATAAATCGAAAAATGATGTTTGGACACCCATAATATATTTTAAAGACCTATCCAACGATACCCCACACAATATAGAAACCGAAAAAAAAAATATATTGTGCGTTACAAGTAGGGAAGGGTACCCTAAATATTTTTCTTTTCATACAATTTGCAGCCTCACAGGGCCAACGGTGCTCGGAGAGTTCAGTATCTCTCAGTCTATTATGCGTAAAATGTTTTATTTCATCAATAATATTTGGACAAATATTTTATTTTAATCAACTCCACTATCCATCCACATCTTTCGTTTCATTAATGCCATACACATTTTCCGAGCAACTCAATTCAATTCATTTACTTGCGAAAATGGGTACAATTTTATGAAGATCTTACATAATAAGTACATGTAACAATCCAAATTCTAGCATTAGGCATGCAATCTCTGTGTGTGGCAAAGCCATAACTTCATGAGCGGATGACAAGAAATGTACCCACTGTGTTGTACGAAAACCACGTACCAATGCCCGCCTTCCTGCAGAACTCATACGGTCCGGAGCGCATGGCGTACTTGACCTCGGTGGCCTCCTCCTCATCGGGCTCGTTGGCCTCCACCGCCGCCGCCGCCTCCTCCGGGTCCTCGCCGTTCTTCTCCGCTTCTTCTCTGGCCGCCCGCCTGTAATATGAAAGTGTATTTAAAAAACACACACACGTTACAAAAACGCCTACGACCTCGAACTTCGACACTGGAGTTCTACCACTAGAACAAGATTTTACATACTGTAACTTCGCCTGTAATCCCCGAAGGGGTGGGTAGAGGTAAATGCATGCATTCAAGCATACATGCAAACACCCACAATTCGCCGGTTACGTTTTGGCCCATGTAACAATTGGCGAGTCTGTTGATATCTCCGGGCGCCTTACCAAACTTCGAGGTGCTAGGTAACCTCCAGAAAATGGAAAAATCTCAATAGAACCAAAGTAAAAGGTTATCACACCCTTATCTCTAATATCCCCGACCTGGGAATCGAACCCAGGACTCCAGCGTCGTAGTAGTGGCCTGCTAGCACTAGGCCACTGAGGCAGTCAACAAGATTTAATGTAAGTATTAACAAGATTTTTTATGGATGAAAAATAAATTAAATAAAATTATGCAATATAAATTATCTTTTTTTTTATGGAACAAAGGTGGCAAACAAGCATGCAGTTCAAATGGATATTAAGTGAAGACTGCAGTCTACAGACATCTACACAAAAACCAGAAGTCAAAATGCAATACTCACTTTTTCTCTTCCAACTCCTTTTTCTTCTCTTTTGTCCGTTGCACCTTCTGCATCTCCGGCAACTCGCTTGAGTAGTAAAGCAGAAAGTGTGTGTGTACATCGCGTAGTTCTTCAGCCGTTTGCACACTTTTTAACCTGTGATAATATTACAGTTTAATTAACTAACATCATTCTAATGTCAATATACGTGAAGTAAAACGTGTTATGATCATCATCACTCTAGCCGAAAGACGTCCACAGCTGGACAAAGCCTTCCCGAACGACGTCCACTGCTGGACAAAGCCTTCCCGAAAGACGTCCATAGCTGGACAAACCCTTTCCGAAACACGTCCACAGCTGGACAAAGCCTTCCCGAAAGACATCCACAGCTAGACAAAGCCTTCCCGAAAGACGTCCACAGCTGGACAAAGCCTTCCCGAAAGACGTCCACTGCTGGACAAAGTCTTCCCAAAAGACGTCCACGACAGTGTTGTGCGTCATTAGAGAAGAATATGCACTAATCGCAGTGACGGTGGTTTTATTGCAAGACACTGCTACCAACCCGCGTTGTTCATTTATTACCGCCTTATTATATAATTATATCATAAATAAATAAAATAAAAATTAATATAGAATGAAATAATAATGGTTGGACCGCCATTGTTCGGTTCTTGACTTCACTAGTGGAAGAAATTTATCTGACACACTGTTATATTTTCAGAGAAAATAAAAAAAGGATGCTTGCTCCAGGATTTTTGTTTCGTTTGGGTAGCCTACTCCATATTAAATCAGTTGTATGGATTGATTTGTTTTTTTTTGTTAGACATATGAAGGCGGCGTATCTCGAGACGGCACTAATAGACAGACCCATAGACACTTTTGTCACCAATACAGCAGTGCCGGATAAAGCCGGTGCGGGGCCCGTAGAAAATGTGACCATGGGGCCCTAGAGTTACATTGCTTCTGAAATTTAGGATCTAAATAAAACAGAACGAAAAGGAATCGAAAACAAATATTAGGGGATTCCCCCTGTAAGTATTGTGGTATTGCCAACTTGCTACATAATATATACCTATATTATTACAGTGTGGCCAGTGCTTACTTTGAGAATAGCTAAGGTGTATTACATATTTTACATAATTGTGGTTTTTGTTGGGCACAGGCGCGGGGCTCGTAGCATTTGCTGCCTTCTGCTATATGGCTAATCCGGCACTGCAATACAGTAATTAAAAATGTATTTCTTCACTTGCCTATCAATATCTTCGTCCTTGACGAGCCTCATGTTTTCTGGGATCGGCGCGTCGGGGTTCTGCATCACCTTGTCCAGCTGGTAGTTGCGCATGTTCTCCAGCAGTTTCAATAAATTCTCCTTGCGTTGCTTCAGTTGGCACCACTGGAAACATCATTAAATGGGGTCGAGCGGCTGACATACAATCAATTTTTGTATTACAAAAGAGGGCCATTAGAGCGATGTATAACTTACGTAGTCGTGATTCTTTGAAAGAACTATTTAAAGAAATAAATATAATGACAGTCCCTTGCCATTACATCTATTAAAATATACTTTTCGCGAGGAAAAATCTACATCTGTTTGATAAAATCTCCGATAGGCATAGTTATAATACGAGGAATAAGAACAAGTTGTCTCTGCCAAGTTTTCGACTGACGAAAACTAATACATCTTTCCTAAAATATAGTGTAGAATTTTATAACAAGATCCCAGCCGGGATTGCTGAACTCACCGATGGTAAATTCAAAGCATTAATTAAACGCACTCTATGTAAAAAGGCTTACTATAAACTCAAGGACTATCTCAAGGATAGAAATGTTTGGCTAAATGCTGATCTAGCTCCACAAAGGTGTTAAATGTAATAATCAAAGTGTAATGTTGATATTATATTGTTAATTTTAAGCTTGTTTAAATTATGGAAAATTGTAAAAATATGCCTAAGAGATATTTTTAAAAGAGCCGACTGAGTTTTTTTCGGCAAGTTTTTCTCAGATCATATTGGCCTTTGGAACTTTGCCGGTGAATGACAAAGAATGACTCTTTTTCTTTTCTTTATACTCTTTGTTATAAGTTTGTAAAGGGGAGAAGAGACATTCTACTGATATACTTTTTACATTAGTTTATGACATTTAGTTTTATCTTAGTGATATTCTTGACTTTACATATCGCCTCTTTACAAGAATAATGTGACATTTCATATAGAACGATTTAGATGAAATGTCACGTTATTCTTGTAAGAATAATGTTGCATTTCATAAAGAACGATTTAGATGAAATGTCACATTATTCTTGTAAAGAAGCGAATTATATTTTTTATCTTGTTTGACATGTATATCAATTGTTATTCGCTTTAATTTATTTTGTTTGTTTTTGACGTGTCATAAGAGGTGCCTGTCACCCTAAATGAATAAATGAGTTTCTGATTTTGATTCTGATTCTGGATTGGAGCAAGATGATCAAGAAGGTTTCATTTTTTCAACTTTTCGATTGATATTGTAATTTTTATACACATTACCCATAGAGCAACACGGGCCACCAGCCGCGGTGGACTGGAGGGGAGTAGCCATAGTGTTTAATACCGATGCAAAACAGTATGTCATTTTTTGCGGGGGGGGAATGCGTGCGACACACACACACACACACACACACTACAAAAATCGTCTTTTACTACGAAACTCACACCTTGACTTTAACAAAATACAGAAACAATTTCACGCACACATTTAAACATCTAGGCGACAGGTATAGGCTCATTTGGGCTTGTACTCTGACAGACGGGAAAGCCTGCATATGGCTACTCCCCTCCGATGTGGCTCTACGACATTACCTAATGTAAAAACAAAACTCATCTTGAGGATTTATCTTACGACAACGCATACATACATTTTGAATTCATGTTTTTTTTTTTTTTTGTAAACTCTTCTACTGTTTATTGACTGTTTTTATTTTGTTCCATATATAATTATAGTATTATGTATCTCAAGACTACGCCAGTAAAATAATTCCATTCAAATTTCAGCTTATAATCTCGGGCCGCCATAAATCTATTATGACAATAATACAAAACACACTAGGTATAACATAATATCGATATAACTAGTTTCGAAAAACATATCTTTCGGCTTTATTGGTCTTTATTTTATTTTGTGTTATAGCCCAATAAAATGATTAAACAGCCCTTCATAATAATAAAATTACAGTTAATTAACTTACCTTGGCATCATAATGATAAACTTTCCACAAGTCGTTAATACCAAGTTCAGGCTGGACATACTCCTTGCGATAAAATGCTATGAATGGCACTTCCAATGTCTGGTTTCTCATAAAATCCAATGCTTGACGAATTTTTATTATTGTGCTACCACCACTAAAAGAGAACATTCGAGGATTATACAGATCTAAAATTACGTTCACCATCTTTTCAGGTTTCATAACTACTCACCGCCGTGACCTCTCTCGGGCTTCCTGTTGATCAGCCTTGGACACAGGTGGTTTTAGGAAAGCCTGCTTATATATCCATTCCGGTTCGTCTTCCAATTCGGTACTGTTCTCCTCCACCGGTGTGATCGGCACTTCGCGTATTTGCATACGTTCTGGCACATCCGTTTTACGTATCTATGTGAAACATTTTATATTTTTACTATTTATATTAATCTGTACATATTTTTTCTACTTGAAAGAAAACTGCTACAAATCTGTCTCGAATATATTATCTGTGATCTCTAACATTCTTTAGTTTTTTTCTATTTCACTCAATTAGATTCCATTTTTTAAAAAAGCAGAATCGATTAATTTCTTGCAATTCTATTCTAATCAAAATAAACATCAAATAGAGAGCACATACAAAGAAATGGTTGTCAGAGGGAGGCAAGGAAGCAGTTCCTGTCCTCTCTAGCCTAGATCGTCGAATGGCGACCCTCTCAGAAATAGACAATTGAACAGCTTACCTCATTATCTAAGTCTGTGAAGTGACTCCTCTTCAGTTCACTGGGCTCATAAATTTCAAATATAGACTTCTTGCTTGGCCGTTTAGCTTTACCCTTTTTAGTTCTCCTTCTCTCACCTTTAAAGCACAATTTATAGTATCATAAAAAGATGCTTTAGCATTTTTTATTGTAATAATTATTTCTTCAATACAGATGTCATTCTGGTCACACTAGACCAGCAGATCCCAAACTTTATAAAGATTGTAGAACACAATACTCATCACGACAATTTAGTGGTAGGTAAGGTACTCTGCTTTAAAAAAAATATTCATCATTTCGCATAATGAAGTCCAATTGTAGCAGATTTACAGAACATTGGTGGTATTTCTCAACAAAATCTGTAGGTTCTATGGAACAAACTTTGTTTCCAAAGTTTGTTCTGCACTAGATTATATAAAACATACCTTCCTCCTCTTCATCCTCAATATATTCGTCCAAATCTTCATCTTCTTCATCCTCATAATCCTCTTCTCCATATTTCTCAAATTCATCATAATCAAAGTCTACACCAAAAATGTCTTGACCCTCTTGAAGGGATCTATAAAAAGATTTAGATAATTTGATGGTGACATTTTAATGTAGACTTCCGTGCCTGCTGTATATAAGTTGACAAGTCAAAAAAGGTAATTTTTTCAGGGCAGCCATTTTTAAGTTTTAGCTTTATCTGCAAATTGTTCTTTTGTTTTTTTTTTGCAATACCCACCGACCAGTCATTTATTCACCCTATAAATAAAGAAATTCTATGCTTTATGTCCAAGTCGACTTGTCAACATATTCACACCTGGCATGGAATTATTATTCGAATTTAATGTTATAGTTTAATTTACTTTCAATGGAATGGTTAATAATGTCTTAATGATTACTCTATAAGTAATACACCCAAACCCAAAACAAATATCTATAGGCCAATGCAGGGATCAAACCTGCAATCATTGGATCATGCAGTCAAGGCAAACTTGGTTGTCTGGCAATAGATTATTGATAGAGATAGGTAATTTGCTGATTTTTGTTCATTTTTAACCTATTTATTTTATAATTCATAATATGTTAACCCCACACAGTTTTGTAATTAATCAGGTCATAACAAAAATATAAAACTCACGCATCAGTAAATATAGGTTTCCGTTTCTTCTTGCGTTCTGCTATGGGTCTACCTTCATCATCCACTATGAAGTCATCAGCGTCTGATTCCAAGTCTTCATTATCGTCATCATATTCCGCATCCCGAGGTGCGGCAGACTCTGATCGGTTTTCATCCTCCTATGAGAAATTTATAGATATTTATCTACACTAATATTATAAAGAGGAAAACTTTGTTTATTTGGTTGTATTGAATAGGCTCAATAACTACTGGACCGGTTTTAAAAATTCTTTCACTTTTCGAAAGCTACATTATCCACGGGTAACATAGGCTATATTTTATTTTGGAAAAAATAGGGTTCCGTAAGATATTTGGGTTTTTCAGACACAAGGTGTAAAAAATCAAATCATCAATGCAACATTGCACCGCGCGAAGTCGGGGCGGGCCGCTATAATTTAGCATTAAAACACCCACAATGCTCTTAAAATGGTCAAATTATGCAGGTCTGGTTATTAATACACAAAAAACCAAGGTTATGCATATATCAGCATATAATAAAATTAACACCACTACTGATATTGATTTGATTGCACACGATCATAGAAGCCTGCATGAAAATAATTTGTATTGTAAGTGCAAATGCATTGACAAGGTCTCACAAATAACCTACCTTGGTTTAACTATAGACGCCAGGTTTAATTGGGCTACCCACATTAACACGGTGTGCAGTAAACTGCGTGCCATATTAGCGAAATTCAGAATTTTGAAGTACCGAATACCTTTTCCAATATTACTAGATATGTATACAGATACTAGATATGTGTAAGCGTATTCTATTTTAAACCTTGGACACATTGTTTCTTTGTGAGGCAATACGAAGTTTGCCGGGACAGCTAGTTAATTTTAAAGTGAAGGAAAAAAGGATGTAATTACAAAGTTGGTTAGGAGGAGGTTTGAACCTCCAGATGACTTAAGAATTTTGTTTAGGTATCAAGATAATAATAATTAATATCCACGATAATGTGTATCTCATACCCTTTTTTATATAACAAAGGACTGCAGCCTAAAGTCATCTACACAAAAACCAAAGGTCAAAATGCAGATGCCTGGCTACCCTTAGTTGTTATGTCTCTGTGAATAGTTATTATGAAACCATAATGCTCACTTTAATGTCTTTGCCTTCGGCGGCGTCGTGTGACGGGTTGCTCACTTCCCTTCAAAATGGTCGAGGAGAGCAATGGCTGCCACATGCGTCATACTCGTGAACGGGTGCTGATTGTGGGGACTGGTCTGTTGTGATTTGCGGGTGTTATTTTCTATCACGATATTAAGCTGTTGATGGGTATTTGCGTATGTGTTTATATGCAAATATTTATATGCCATGGACGTCCACATTATCTTTATTTTATTTTAAATATTGAAAAAAAATGTACATCAAAGTAAAACTATATTTAATTTTAAGTTAGTTAATACTGCGGATGTTATACATGCCTTTAAGTCTATTAATATTAAGAACACAACTGATTTATGGGGCTTATCTGTAAAAGTTGCATATGAAATAATGGATGTGATTGCACCTTACCTAGCGGCAATGTTTAATAATAGTATTGTAAGTGGTATATTTCCTGACTTAATGAAACATAGTAAAGTGATTCCTCTTTTTAAATCTGGTAGTACAAGTGACCCCACAAATTTTAGACCAATTTCTGTACTACCTGTCTTAAGTAAAATTTTTGAAAAACTTATTTTAATTCAACTACTTGCACACTTTAACCATCATAAACTTTACATTGTCGACAGTTTGGATTTACTAGGGGTCGTTCAACTACCGATGCAGGTGTTGAACTTGTCAAACACATTTTTGAAGCTTGGGAAAAATCACATAATGCACTAGGGGTATTCTGTGACTTATCTAAAGCATTTGATTGCGTTCAGCATGAAACATTGGTCAGAAAGTTATATCACTACGGCCTTCGAGATACCGCTCTCGAGCTTATGACTTCATATTTAAACAATAGAAATATGTGTGTTGATGTAAATGGGACAAGATCTCCCGGGACTTCAATGGATATGGGGGTCCCACAGGGCTCTATTTTAGGGCCATTTCTTTTCTTAGTCTATATTAATGACTTACCCTACATTATCAATGATGGCCAAGAGATGGTATTGTTTGCTGATGATACTTCTTTAGTGTTCAAAATTAAAAGACAGGAGGTAGACTTTGACTGTGTAAACAATACTCTCTCTAATATAGTACATTGGTTTAGCGCCAATAACCTTTCGTTAAATAGCAGTAAGACAAAATGTATTAAATTTACTACTCCTAACGTAAAACAGGTTGAAACCAATGTTAAGATAAATGAGGAAGTATTGGAGATCGTAGAGTCCACGGTATTTCTTGGCATTACCGTGGATGCTAAATTGCAATGGGGTCCCCATATTGCCAAATTAGCTAGTAGACTTAGCTCGACAGCATTTGCTGTGAAAAAGATTAGACTATTAACAGACGTCGAGACGGCTCGCCTTGTTTATTTTAGTTATTTTCACAGTATAATGTCCTATGGCATTTTGCTATGGGGAAATTCCGCCGACGTCAACACTATTTTTGTACTGCAAAAGAGAGCTGTCCGGGCTATCTACGGGTTGAGTCCGAGGGTATCTCTTAGAGATAAATTTAAAGAAATATATATTCTGACTGTAGCTTCGCAATACATTTATGAAAATGTATTATATGTCCGTAAAAACATTAATGAGTTTCCTACAATAGGTAACAACCACAGTATAAATACTAGGAACAAATACAAGTTGTCCATGCATGCAACGCGGCTGAATAGGGTCAGTAATTCTTTTAGAGGTCAATGTATACGGTTCTTTAATCAAATCCCCAAAAACGTTCAAAGTCTATCGATCAATAAATTTAAGAAAGTAATGAAAGAACGTTTATATAAATGTAATTACTATAAGACCAGTGATTATCTTAATGATAATACGTCTTGGGATTATAGCGATCGCTGCCAGGCTATTTCATGATCCTGTGATTTCGTGTATTCTGTAATTAGTATCTACTATTGTTAAGGGTTGAATAATGTGAATACCCTGGCTGAAAATGAATTCCATCTTTTATTTTGCCGTATGCATATCCGGAACAGTCATGCACGCTTAAATGTCTTTGCCTTTGGCGGCGTCGTGTGGCGGGTTGCTCACTTCCCTCTAAAATGGTCGAGGAGGGCAATGGCTGTCACATGCGTCATACTCGTGAACGGGTGCTGTTGGTGGGGACTGGTCTGTTCTGGTTTGCAGGAGCTACATCATATTTAGTAGATAGCAGTTTATTTGCATCTACGCTATGGACGTTCACATTATTTGATTTTTCACGATAATCTGTACTAGATTTAAGCTCTCATTTAAAAGAGCTCTTACTGAGTTTGTTGGGTAGCGGAGTTCTTCTCAGTAGTGACTGCACTTGGAACTCTGCTAAGTGAATAACATTGATCTTGACGAATAAGTTTTTCTTTTTCTTCATTTATTATCATTGAAGGAATTGAAAAATTTTATGATTATTATGCTTTAACCAAATAGTTTAAATTTTAATTTTTAATTTACTATTAATATATGATTTTGCTTTTACTATATGTAATGGTTATTCGCTCTAGGTAGTTTATAATTTATTGACGTTTTGAAAGTATCTGTAAAGATCTATTCGAAATAAAAATATTTTCTATTCTATTCTATTCTATTCTATTTAATAATATTTGTATTAAATCTAAGGTTTTGACAAAAGAGCAACACGCTGAGTTTGTTGCGTAGCGGAGTTCTTCTCAGTAGTGCCTGCACTTGGAACTCTGCTAAGTGAATGACTATGATTATGACAAACAGATTTTTCGTTTTCTTCTATAAAGTAATTGAAAAATTTGATGATTCACGTATCGGTTAAATATTATTATTAAATTGGTATTTATTAATACCTATTGAATTATTATTAGAATGACTTTTCTCTCTAGGTAGCTTATAACCCGACAATGCAAAAGTGTCCTTGTAGACCAATTTGAAATAAATAATTTGAATTTTGAATATATTCCTATCTAACTAGAACACAATAGTACTAAACACTACCTATGCCCTCAATGTCACACACTTGGAATTCTAATACCCGTAAAAATGTAGGAAGACTCTCATCTACCAAAACCAGCTAAAGTTATTATTACGATAACATAAAGTGCCCATGTGTACCAGTTTTTTCCCAGATATGATGTTTGTTTCTTAGTTCATGCTACTCATATTCAAAATCAACTCAATAAAGATTTTATTACCACCACATAAGTTACCTATGTGCTGACGACCAGTTCACAGATAGTAACCATAGCAAGTTGAGCCAACTGTGGTAGTACTCAACTTGAATACATATTAGAAGGTGCATGAAGATTATTTTTTTATATAATAACATTATTATATAATTACATCAATAGATTCATCTATGTATCTTCACGCCAGGTCCCTAACGGGGTAGGCAGAGAGTGTAGAGCGCCAGACATCCCGGTTCAAACAAACCTCAAGATACATATATATTATTATATATATTCATCTATAAACAAACATATATTTTTGATTTGCATTGAAATATAGTTTTACACTATAACTTTGCTATCAACTTTTTTTTACTTTACCTCATCAGATCCACCGACAAACAACTTTTCAGCAATAACCTCCCGCTCCAAGTCATGGTCGTCACCACCCTCATTATCACTGTCATCATCCTCTAAACGACGCAACCGCTTAAATTTATTCTGCAAATAATTCATGTAGGTTAGAACATCAACAAATAATAACAGTAAACAGTTTATTGATTTTTTTTTTATTATTTGTAAGCAGGATCTCAATCAGTAAACTATAAGGATCAATAAACTATTTTCATATAATGTATGTTTTTAATTAAACATTGTATGAAAATACTTTTACTACTATAGTAATAGGTTGGGGAAAAAGTCTTTTCGCATTATAGTATGTATGAACTTGTAATAAAATCTCTTTGGCTGTAGTATTTGTATCTGGCTGGTTTTGATATCACTGAAAGTTAAAATTTTAAACAACATAATTCCAAATTCAAATTAGGCAAATGTGTGATTTTCATTTGTTTTTCGTACTGTCAAGATGAGTGAATCTAATGTAGAAATTCGATACATTTTAAAATTTTACTACGAAAAAGGTAAAAATGCAACGCAAGCCGCGAAAAAAATTTGCGATGTTAATGGACCTAGTGCAGTGTCTGTGAGAGTAGCACAAATTTGGTTTATGCGTTTTCAATCCGGAAATTTTGATGTCAAAGATGCACCTCGCTCTGGTCGCCCTATTACGGATAAAATGGATGCCATTTTTGAAAAAGTGGCGCAAGATCGACATATCTGTAGTTACGACGTAGCCGAAGAACTGAGAATTGATCACAAAACAGTTTTGGCGCATTTGAAAAAAGCTAGGTACAAAAAAAAGCTCGATATTTGGGTACCTCACGAGCTCACTGAAAGAAACCTAATGAACCGTGTACTCATTTGTGATTCTTTATTACGACGTAATGAAACCGAATCATTTTTGAAGAAGCTGATAACTGGTGATGAAAAGCGGATCACGTACGACAAGAACGTGCGAAAAAGGTCGTGGTCAAAGGCCGGTCAGGCTTCACAGACTGTGGCGAAACTCGGGTTAACTCGCAATAAGGTGATGTTGTGTGTGTGGTGGGATTGGAAGAGCATTATTCATTATGAGCTTTTACCACCAGGCAGGACTATCGATTCTGAACTCTACTGCGAACAACTGATGAGATTAAAGCAAGAAGTTGAGAGAAATTGGCCGGAATTGATCAACAGAAGGGGTATGGTGTTTCATCATGATAACGCTAGACCTCACACATCTATAGCCACTCAGCAAAAATTAAGAGAGTTTGGCTGGGAGGTGTTAATGCATCCGCCGTATAGTCCTGACCTTGCACCTTCAGATTTCCACCTGTTTCGGGCTCTTCAGAATTCTTTATGCAATGTTAGGTTAACATCACGAGAGGACTGCCAAATCCACTTGTCGCGGTATTTTGATGAGAAGTCCCAAAATTTTTATAGCAATGGGATCATGTCCCTACCTACAAGATGGCAAAAGGTTATCGAACAAAATGGTACATACATACTTTAGTTAAATTTAAATAAACTATATTAAAAAATGTTTTGAATTATCTTAAAAAATGCGAAGAAACTTTTTCCCCAACCTTATATTTCATTCTCATGTCCAACTTTACCATTGAGTAGAAAATAAAATTTGTTTGTATGTATATTTATGTGTAATTTTTTTTTTGTGTACTGGAAGTAGCAAGCAAACAAGCATACAGTTCACATTGATGTTAAGTGATGACTGAAGCCTATAGACACCCACATGAAGACCAAGACCAAAATGCAGATGCGTTACCACTCCTGACGCCTGTGCCAGAAATTACAGGACCTTACACCCTCCACCAGGACATTACCACCTGACCGGAACACGATAGTGCTGAACACTACCATTTGACAGCAAGTAAATTAGGTAATGCGGTGGTGCCTATGCCCGCGAGCTCCGTCACTGGAGCTCTACCACCAGTAAAAAATGTGTGTAAAAAATGAAACTCATAAAACTAGGTCAATAAACTTACTCTAGCAACTTTAACACCCAGATTCTCTTCAATGAGATCATAATCTTCATCTTCTAATCTATCATCCAGTTCATCATCACTTTTCTTTCTTTTTTTAGGTCCCGCACTGGCATCTGAGTCTTCCCCATCACTACCTGATTCCTCTATAGGAGCATCATCTATCAAGTCCTTCAACTCCTCCCGCAGTCTTTCTTCATCGTCTAAAAATTAATGTCAATATTATACTCAAAACTTTTTTTATCATGCTACTGCTAATATAACGAAAATTAACATCACTATGGATTTAGAGAAAACATCAGTACAGTGCTCATAAATATGTGAATTTGTGCATGTAGTGCCCTGAAAGATTTTTGCTTTTTTATCTAGAGAAGGTAGCAAATAAGCATGCAGTTCACATTGATGTTGAGTGATGACTGCAGCCATAACATCTACAAAAAAAAACAGAGGTCAAAATGCAGATGCATTACCACCCCTGAGACCTGTCACGTCTCAAAAGTGACAAATAATATGCTTTTTTGGCGAGCTAAAAACGTATTTTCAACACTTGTATCAAGTAGGAAAGCCAGTAGTGCAACCATGTTCAATTTTAAGTTCAATAAAGGTTGTTGCTTCATTAGCCATCTGTAACAATGTATTTTAGCCGTCTACAGTTATACATTAGACGGTCAATAACGTTGTTCTTGAACTTGCAGAAATCTAGCACACGAGATAACGGGGACAAACCTTCCTCCTCCTCATCTTCGTCGTCACTTTGCACGGCCGCTTTGCGTTTAGGTTTCTTCCTTTCTGTCGGCTGCTCGTCATCAGACTCAACCTGAATCCACAAAACACGTATTTTATCATTGTCAAACCATTGTGCATTCGTAATCAAAGCATTTTTGTATTTGATACTAACCTCGCTTTCTTCTGCTTCAGACTCCAAAAAATCTGCCATTTTCACTCACTTATCCCACTTTCTACACGAAAACGCTGGTGCGTTAGTTTTTACTTACGGCTAATATGATTTCTAATAAAATTTAATTCCAAATTAGAGAATTGTGAACAAATTCAGTAAAACTATTCAAGCAAAGACATTTCATATTTTTCTTTTCTCTCTCCTTTTTTGTCCTTTTCTCTCCTATAGGGAAGGGACGCTTGCGTACCACAGACTATAAATTACTGACAAACACTGTAAGAACTGCAGGTACATAATATATTGTTGTCGAATATTTGTTATTTTAATGTATTTGAACAACGACATTCGCCATTCTTTTCAATATCTGACTTCACCTACTATTTGGATAATAAACGTTAGTATTGTTTAAAATAGTTTTTGATCGAGAATTTTAGTTAGATGTGAATCCATCCATGGGGCTAGTGAGTGATACCATTCCGCGGTTTCGTATCTATCCGGATCTAAAATCTCTAACCTACATGTTGATGACGTCATAAACATGTCAACAATGTCAACATGTGAAATACGTCAAAATTATCAATAGTTTAAAATCAGTGATTGGGAGAAATGAGAGGTTTAAATCTGTGAATTAAATTTGTAATAAAATAATCTGGAAAAGTTTTACTGTGAGCCTAGTGACGCACATTTTTTGGAAATATTTCTTAATTTTTGATTTATTCGAATTATTCGCTATAGATTTCCATGATAGAGGTTTACAAGTGTGTACTTGCGCTACCTGGTTTGTTTTCCCATGATTTGAAGAATATTGTTCTCTGTAAATACGTTCGATATGTTAGAATATTTTTGATATACATACTTTTTGGTACTATGATAATAGCTTTTTCTAAGTCTATACTTTATTATTGTTTTGTCAGCGACTGCGTATTGAGAACGGATTATTAAAAAGGAAATATGGTGTAACAAGATTAAATAGTTGTAGCTTAATTCGTTTATTATTTAAAAGGTTATGGGCCCAGTCAATGTTTTGCCGCAATTGACTGCGGAAAATTTTAACAATTGGAAATATAGAGTGAGATGTGTACTGGAAGAAAGACAATTGCTGGAGACGTTGGACGACGATCCCAAAGATGTCGATAAGAAAAATGACTCGAGAGCTAAATCGCTAATTGTACAATGCATCACGGACACCCATTTAAATTTAATAAAAGATGCGAAGACAGCTAAAGAAATGCTTGCCAAATTGTGCAGTATTTTCGAGAGAAAATCCATAGTAAGTCGAATACATCTTAGAAAAAAATTGTTAGCGATAAAATTGCAAAGCTATGAGAAATTGGAAGAATATTTTTTGAAATTTGAATCTATCGTTAGGGATCTAGAAAATGCAGATAAAAAACTTGATGAAGAAGAAAAAATTACTTATCTTTTATTAGGACTTACTGAAAATTATAATACTGTTGTAACCGCACTGGAAACAATGAATGAGAAGTTGTCACTAGATTTTGTTAAAGCGAGATTGCTAGATGAAGAATTAAGAAATACGAAACAAATTGAGCAAATTGACGGAATAGCATTCAAGTCAAATACAATAGTATGCTATAAATGTAAGAAACAAGGTCATAAAAGCTACGAATGTTACACAAATAGAGGAAGAGGTTATATGAACGGAAATTATAGAGGAAGAGGTTATAGAGGCCGTTACCGAGGCAGAGTATATGATCAGAACCAGAGTCATGCTGCAACTTCAGAGACGAATGAACAGGAATTTTCTTTTCTGTCAAGAACTGACGATCATTGTAATTTATTTGGAGAGAATGATCAGAATATAAAGTGGATTATAGATTCTGGATGTACGGAACACCTTATTCAAGCTAAATATGGAAAATATATGAGCGAAATTGTTGAACTACCACAAGAAATAAAGATATATATTGCTAATGGAGATTATGTGACAGCCAGGAAACAAGGAAAAATAATATTGATGTGTAATGGACATAAGTTAACGATGAATGCTCTTTTAATAGATAATTTATCATTTAATCTTATTTCGGTTAAGAAAATTGTGCAAAATAATTATAATGTTCAGTTTAATCAACATGAAGTCAAAATTCGTAAAAATAACTCTAGATATTGTATTACAGGGTATTGTGAAGGAAAACTGTTCATCTTAAAAACATCTTTATTTTCAGGAAATAATATATGTGGTCTTAGTACAGATTTTTTATGGCACAATAGATTAGGACATGTTAACAGGTATAGCTTAAAACTTATGCAACTTCCTTTTTCTAAGAAAGTATGTGGACCATGTATGATTGGTAAGTCAACCCGTCAACCTTTTCCGCAAACTTCGAAGATAAGGTCATCTCGTATTGGTGAACTTCTTCATACAGATGTAGCCGGACCTGTAAACATAAAAGGGATTAATGAAGAACAATATTATCAGGTAATTGTTGATGATTATTCACACTTTGTAGTAGTTTATTTACTCAAAAGTAAAAATGAAGCAACTCAGAACTTAATTAAATATATAAATAATATTGAAAATCAGCAAAACATTCAAGTAAAACGAATAAGATGTGATAACGGTGGGGAATTTAAAAATAAAATAATAGAATCTTTTTGTGTGGAGAAAGGAATAAACATTGAGTATACTCAGCCCTATTCACCTCAACAAAATGGAGTTTCCGAAAGAATGAACAGGACTTTGTATAATAAAGCTAGAACACAGATTTTAGAAACAAATCTTCCGAAATATTTATGGGGAGAAGCCATATTAGCTTCAGCATATCAGTTAAATAGATGCCCTTCGTCAGCTATTAATTTTCAGATACCAGCACAAGTTATGTTTGGTACCTTAGACTTGAGTAGACTGCGTGTTTTCGGCAGCAAAGCATGGGCTTTACAACTACCTAGAGGAAATAAATTTGATAAGAGAGCACATGAAATGAGAATGGTAGGTTATGCTCCCAATGGCTACAGACTGTGGAATTCACAAGAAAACAAAATTGTTATATCAAGAGATGTAAGATTTGATGAGGAAGATATTAAGTACAAACCAATTAATGAAGAAACAATGAAGGAACACAAATATGCTTATGATGAAGTAAAAGAAAATGAATCAAATTCAGAATGTGACACAATAGGAGAAAAAGATAATACTGAAGGTAATACACGGGCAAGACCGCAAAGAACGACTAGAAGACCTAACTACTTAAATGATTATGAAACTAACTATAATAATATTAATGAAAATGACTATGAAAATACTGAATCTAACATAGCATATTGTTTAAATACCTATATTGATACTGAACCGATTACTTACAAAGAAGCGATTAACAATTCAGAATGGACAGAAGCAATAGAAAAAGAACTAGATGCTCACAAAAAACTGCAAACATGGGAAACTTCTATATTACCAGATGGACATAAGGCTATTGATACTAAATGGATCTTTAAGAAAAAGACAGATGGAACAAAGAAAACTAGATTAGTAGCTAAAGGCTATCAAGAAAATAATGTCAATGACGTTTATGCACCAGTTGCTAGAATGTCAACTGTGAGGTTGTTATTGAGTATATCACTACAAGAAAACAAAACCACTGTGTGAGGTTAAGCACAACTATTTTTCGTCTAAATTGAATATATTGTAATAATAATGTAAAAGTCGAATTTTAAAACTTATAATGTTATCTACTGTTTAAAATAACTATAATTGTTGGTTGGTGTTATGCAAGATAGAAGCATGTTCTAATTTAGTAATATTTTGTTTTAGTAATTGTTTGCAATGTTACAAATATGATTTTAACATTGAAGGGGGGTGTTAGAATATTTTTGATATACATACTTTTTGGTACTATGATAATAGCTTTTTCTAAGTCTATACTTTATTATTGTTTTGTCAGCGACTGCGTATTGAGAACGGATTATTAAAAAGGAAATATGGTGTAACAAGATTAAATAGTTGTAGCTTAATTCGTTTATTATTTAAAACGATAGAAATTAGAATAATATGAACATATTATAAATTATGATAGAGGTTAAGTTGACGATAACTTGCCTCACTTGCCTGTCTCTCAAGTCCTATTGACGCGTTGATTTGTCGGTGACACAGGATCACCTGGAGTCACGACAAAATCAGAAAATGTTCAGCTCTCGACAATCGGATACCTCACAATCCCAATAATTATTATGAAACATTATATTATTCACAAATTATGAGAACACGATAGTGCTGAACACTACAATTTAGCGGCAAGTAGGTATATTAGGCAATGTGATGGTGCCTACGCCCGCGAGCTCCGTCACTAGAGCCATAGACTAATATATAATACTGGAACTAGAGCTCTACCACCAGTAAACATTTCAAGCAACATTTCATCTCTTCAATTTATTGTTTACACTATGATATTGTGATCATTTTGCAATAAACTTTAGATCCCCTTAGATACATATTTCATAATTTATTCAGTTTTGTATTTCCTCATTATTAAATTCTAGCAATTATGAATGTTATGTAATTACCTGATTAAATTTGTAAAGGAGTTCCTTAAAACATGTTTTTCAATTATATTTTGCAGATAATGAAATGAGCAGAAAAGAAACAAAAATCTAATTATATTCAACATGAGTGCTCCTATAGTAAAAAATACTGTTCATGCTGGACAAAAATACATTCCAATCAATGATGGGACAAAGGTAACATTAAGATATTATTAGCAATCAGAAGTGGATTTATATAAAAAAAAACACTCGTGATAATTTTTAAATCACCATTTGTCAAATTAACAATTAAAGACACACTTATTTTTCAACAAAATCTAAAGCGAGGGTACTTTGACAAGTGTAACGTTCCACACGAAAACTCAATCACTAATGATCGGTCGACGGGCTTGCATCCGCTTTTATACATTTGCTGTTTTTTTAATTCAACTCCTCAAATTTCAAGTCCTCTAACAATATTATTATCAGTTTCCCTTTTTTAAGATTAACAATGTCAAGACATTCTTTTTAATTTCCAATTATTTATTTACAGCTTTTTTTCCATACTTTTAAAGATATTGTAGGTATGTTATAAATTATTATATTACATATATTCTCAAGACAGGAGACATTCTCCTGTCTTGAGCCACATGAATCCAGTTTACCTCAGCTACTTTGACAATGTCATCGGCTCATCTTTTCTTTGGCTTGCCTATGGGACCGGGCCATTTTGTCAAGTGTTTGGTCCATCTCTTGTCAGTTTACCTTGTATACCTTGATATGCGTCCAGTCCATCTCAATTTCAGCTTCAATACATGTTGAAGGGTGTTTGTCAGCTTAGTTCTTAGTTGTAATCGTTTTCAATAATTATGATCTATTAGTCATAAATTATATGTATCCTGCAAGGATTTCATTAATAATAGGTATTTTCCTTATAGGTTCATTTTCATTTTCAAACTTGGAAACTTGGAAAAGAAAAAACCTTACTTGATGATAGCAAGAAGATAGGAAAGAAAGAACCAATGGTAATAGTTATTGGTCACAAATTCAAGTTGGAAGTATGGGAAACTATTTTGAAAATGATGTCTGTAGGAGAAGTCGCCAGTTTTCAAGTGAAAAAAGAAGTAAGTAACCATAATGCATTATTAAATGTTTGTCTAGGCAAACTGATTGTTACCAAAATTTTACTTTATGACTTGTGTGCATTAAGGTACTCTCACACAGCAATTATCCGAATGTCTGCAGGAATATTATATATGATGATATTTTTATATAAATTGTTTTGACCGTGTGTGTGTGTGATCACTGTTTTAAAACATAGTGTAGCGCAATAACATTTTATAACATGGTGTAACATTTTGCAACATGTTAAAAAAGTTCTGATTTATAAACCAGTGCCTACCACACTGGTTCAATTCATTATATAGGTAACGTTGTGTACATTTCTGTAACCATGTTTGAGTCTGCCTTTTGTGGACGCTAGTTACATCTTTAGGTTTAGTTGAAATTTGTTAAAAAAAAGCAATCTTATGTAGCAAAATTGTGTGAACAATAAATGTTATGTAACATTCTCTTACGTTGTATTGGTAACTTCTGCATTTGTATGTCTTTACATTGACATGTCAATCACTTTCAGATATATGATAAAGTATGGGTATTAGCTTGTCACTTTATCATATTTCTTTTTGTCACCGATCACCCTTGGGTCGGTGACAAGCCGATCTAATCGCGGATCGTTTGTGGCGTCTAGCGAGCAAAATGATCGAGTTTTAAGTGCTGAATTGAAAAAATTCAAAACGAGTTCACAGTTTGACGGCATGGATGACTCACGAGCCAGGCACTTTGGTTTATACATATACCTAATTGCGATTTTGCGGTGATATTCGCCGGTATATCATGTATCTCTCACCGCCTACCAGTGAACTATGCTGGCGAGACGTAATACCGCGTTCTTAAGGCCGGCGCCCGCTGATGGTGTGGCTCGGCTAGCATGCAAATAAAACTATATTGCAAACAAGCATCAGTTTTCCTTGATGATAGGTGAATACTGCAACCTATACATAGCTACGACACACAAAAACTAGTGGTCAAAATGGGGTATCCATTTTGACCACTATTTTCTCTAAGTCTAAGGTCTAAGTTGTTTTGCCACAGTGATAGGTATTACAGAGCCATACACTGCCAACGGAACCTGAACGGAACACGATAGCGCTGACAATACCATTTGGTGGCAGATAGAGCAGGTAATGCTGTGGTACTTACGCCCTCGAGCTCCGACACTATTTTTAAGACGGACTCATGTAAGCGACCTGTCTCAAGATAGCATTAGTGCACTTCACCGGGCAAGCGGCAAGCGCAGAAGGCATTCCAGCCTAAGCTCTAACGCTAGAACTCTTACCAGTATAAGTATTTTTCTTGTCTAAATGGTATTCATTTATATTATTTCCAGCTGGTATATAGCTACCCTTTTGTGTCAAAAACACTTCGGGAGCTGGGTCAAGATCAACGTAAGATCAAACATACCTGCACTATGACTCTCCACACAGAAGGTATTGGCTATGCAGATTTAGACCAATTAATCAGTAACCCATGTGATTTGGAGTTTATAATAGGTAAGCACCGAATGAGTCTTGTATCAATTGCCTACCTGAGGCGATAATAGCAATTTTTTGACCAAAACCAAATATCTACGTTGGATTTGTAAGAAAATACAACACACTTGTTTAATATTTTTATTTAAAATAAAAAAAAAAACGTAACTTCACGCCTGTAATCCCCGAAGGGGTAGGCAGAGGTAAATGCATGCATTCAATCATACATGCAAACACCCACGACTCACCGGTTACGTTTTGGCCCATGTAACAGGTGGCGAACCTGTTGCCATCTTCGGGCACATTACCATACTCCGGGGTACTGGGAAACTTCCAGAAAATGGAAAAATCCCAATAGAAGCAGAGATAAAGGATTTTTTACCGTTATCTCTGATAGACCCGACCCGGGAATCGAACCCAGGACCTCCTGCGTAATAGTAGTGGCCTGCTACCACTACGCTACTGAGGCAGTTATTATATTTTTATTTAAGACGTGATATTTGCCGTTTGCAATGTAAGATTTGATGAAATTCTGCTCATATTCATACGTCCTTGCCACATATTCCAGTCTAACAAATTAAGTGATATATATTTTATCGCTATCAAAGTCTTCATAAGTAATTTATTTTAATAAACAAAAAAAAAATACTGTACGATACCCCTACCTTTTAGAATTGCTGAAAGTAGAAAGATCAGATGAATATGAAAAAGAAATATGGCAGCTGAAACCAGAAGAAAGGTTACAAATGGTTCCCACACTTCGAGAGAAGGGTAACAAGTATTATGGTGAGAAAGAGTATGACAAAGCAGAAGAAGCCTATTCTCAGGCATTAGCAATATGTGAACAGTTAATGATTAGGTATGTATATACTTGCCTAACTACGCATACGTAAGTAGCAGGTATGTAAAGAAGGATTGATATAAAAAATAAAAGCACCTGGTGTAAAGATTATTTGACGACCCGGTTAGTCCAGCGGTGTGAGATGACCGTTTGATTCGAAGGGTCGCGGGTTCGATCCCCGCACCGGGACAAATATTTGTATGGCCTACAGATATTTGTTTCGGGTTTGGGTGTTTGTGTATGTGTTGTATGTGCACAACGGCACCCACGACACAGGTTTATACCTACTGTGGGGCTGTGAGTGTAAGCGTATTTTATTATTATTTTTATTATGGTGTAGCCATTAGTGGCTTTGAAAACTCAAATTAATATTTTGGGTGTGTTGCGGCGAAACGGAACGTTCGAGCCGACGACGTCACTTCCTGATCCACTATGACCGGCCACTCTCCCTATTGGCTCTCGCACGCCAACGGTCAATCAACTAATCGCTGTAACATATGTGTTAACTGACTCGAACTTCTCTGTAACGGTTTTCGAAATAAAACGTTTTGTACCGAGCTTCAATAAAATTATTCATTAAAAGAAACCCTCCTGAGATCGGTCCCGAGTTGCCGAAACAGGGTGCATTTTTCGATCTTTATAATATTTACCTCTGCGAAATAAGATGCGTGAATAGATGGTAAAAGTTGGAGAGTAACGGATAATAAGTACCGAAAAAGCATAACATGAAGTTCTTTTCCGTTCCGCTAATTTGAATATTAAACGAGAGTATTACAGAGATAGAAAGAGAGAGATAATTGAGTATGTTTCACTCTTTGAAATAGAACTGTTTTTAGTACTAGTTTTATTTCAAATACCAGAGAGCATTTACTGTTGCATACGCAATGATATGACCTGATTGATACCGACGGTGGTTCGGTGGTTATGCCGAAACCAATACTTTACTACACTTTTTCTTACTCAATGTTTTCCTTTGTACAGGGAGAGGAAGAGTGATGATGAGTGGATATCTTTGAACAAAATCAAACTGCCAATACTTTTAAATTATTCCCAATGCAGACTAGTCCGTGGAGATTTCTATACTGTTATAGAACATTGTAATACTGTTTTGGAATATGAAAGAGGTATGTATACAACTTATGTATATACTGTGGCTAACCGTAACAATAGTTTTTTTTAATGTACCCAATGAAAGTGGCAAACAAGCATGCAGTTCACATTGATGTTAAGTGATGACTGCATTACCACCTGACCGGAACACGATAGTGGTCATAGTGAACACTACCATTGATCGTCATGTAGATTAGGTGCGGTGGTGACTACGTCCGCGAGCTTTGTCACTAGAGCTCTACCACTAGGAAAAAATTTGCGAGAAAAAGATAGTAGTAGTAGAAAGGATAGTAGGATAGGGGAGTAGCCATATGCAGGCTTTTCCCTCTGTCTAAGTACAGTAGAAGCTCTTTCTCCGCGGGGTATACTTTCCGTAAATATGCCGCGAATATAGAAATCGTGAATAAGGAATAGTAATGTATATAGAATTGTAGGGGATACGTTCCTAGGCGGCGAAATAAAAAAGCCAACATAAAAAATCTGCTTCATTTAAGTTTTTGACCACACATTTTGATAAGTTACATAATATCTTAAGGTCAAGGCAATGGTACAATTGTTGCAGAATTCAATAATATACTTCATGTTTTGAGTAACAAGTTTGTTTTATCTAAATTTTCAGTTTGTTTACATACTTAAAAACAACGACCGCGGCGAAGGCGACTTAACCTCAAAGGAACCGTCGAACGAAACAAACAACGCCGTTAGCTTTTGAAAAGACAATCTAGGCATAGTTGTAATCATGTCTATTTTATTTATTTCTTGAAGCATTGATAACGGATACCGAATGCTTTTTATTTAGGGACATGCCTATATATGTACCAATGTACCGATTAAATCGGCAAATAAAGAAACCTTAAGCCGCGCGCGAATATAGGACTTCAGACGCATTTTTTCAATCCGCGAATAGTGAAAACGCGAATGAAAGAAGCGCGAATAAAGAGCTTCTACTGTACGAGCACAAGTGATCTTATGCCTGTCGCCGAGGTGTTTAAATTTGTGCGTGAAATTTTTTTTATATTTTATTAAAGTCAAAGTATGAGTTTCGTAGTAATAGACGATTTTTGTTGTGTGTGTGTGTCACACGAATTTTCCCCCGCAAAAAAGAAAGTCTGTTTTGCATCGGTAATAAACGCTATGGCTACTCCTCTTCGGTCGGCCGGTGGCCCGTGTTGCTCTATGTATGAACCCTGATCCATCGCATCGCCGGAGCCGTTGTTATCACTATAATGTGCCTAAGAAACTCATGTTATCTTATGTTTATCCAGATAATGAAAAAGCTTTATATAGAAGAGCGAAAGCCCATGTTGGGGCTTGGAATCCAGACGAAGCTGAACAAGACTTTAAGCTGTTAAAATCATTAAATCCATCAATGGCTACAATTGTTGACAAGGAATTGGAGAACATAAGATTATTACGAAAAGATAAGACAAATCAGGATAAAGACGCTTTGAAAAATATGTTCATTAAAGAGAATGCTGTATGATAAAAAGATACTTATTGACAGTAATATTTTATTTCAATGTTATTATTTATTATAAATAGATAATAAGTAAATTATATGTATACACAAGAGGTTCAAATTTATTTATTTGACATAATTATTGATTGATTATATGATAGGCTTCCAAATGCCAATCAGGCAAGGTCAACAAAATATTATGTTAATATTAACATATTTTTTTTATTATTTGAGTTTGTGATTGTATTATGAATAAACCGCTTAGTTATGGCAGAATATAAATACATTGTAATTAAGGAATAATTATGTACTTACGCGTGAAGATTTAATTAAAAATATATTTTGAAAAAATGTTTTTTATTTTCTTTATACTGTAGCGGAAAGATGCGTGGGCCAACACCTTACAATTCGATAAGAATCGCTCCGTTTATGAATATTGGACCACGCATCAGAATCGTACGATCCTTTGTTCGTGCTCCGGCGCAGGAAGGTTTGGAATTTGGATGGCAGCGCGGCGGCCGGCGCGGCCACTCCACGGCCCAGTCTACTTTCAACTTATATCGAGCTCGCACGCGTCGCGCTAACTAGCATTGCTTTAACGTTCGTCACTCGTAGTTGTACTTTAAGTTACGTAGAATGTTATTATGCTTATTGCTTCTAACTTCCATTAAACCATCATATTAATTTTATAATCATATCGTTCATTCTTTCACCTTTCATTCTCATTTCTTTCATGAATTAAGTATCTTGCCTTCATAACATTCTTTAATATCTTTGCACGGGTTCAATCCCTGCGCGTTGGTGGTAGGCAGTAACTGACCTACCGCTACAATACAAATACAATGAGCAACGAGGGGCTTAAAAAAAACTCCACAGAGTTTTTAGAAAGTGTTCATATTACATACTCACTCATGATGCAAAAATAAACACAATATTCTTTTTAAAAACACTAACAATTATTACATAAGTTGTAAACTCTTGAATTAATTCGACAATCTAAAATATGTCTGGTCATTTTACAACGATCCGTATGGCTAGTTAGTAGCGACTTCAATGGAGAGTGGGTTTTGTCAACTTTTGCCTTTGTCAAACTGTAGACCTCAGTATTAGACCTTATATACCTTAATATATCATAATGTGGATGGTTGCAGAGGGCCAGGAAGACCAAGACTGACCTACCACGACCAAATAGATAGAGTTCTGTCTGATGGTTCGGTCAAAAGTCTTAGCCGCTCAATAGGCGGACCATCTTATCGATTTGGCGAATCGGCGTGCATGTATGAAGGTTGATGAGGCACGAGAGGTATGGCAGGACCGGGATTTCTGGCGCTCTACACTCTCTGCCTACCCCACTAGGGACCTGGCGTGAAGATACATACATACATAATATCTAATTTGATTTAATAATGTCGGCAGAGTAGGAAAGAAATAAAATTAATAATTATACTATTTCCCTCTCTTTCTTGATATGTACATACTGCACAATATTATGCACTTAATATGCAGTATGTAACGTACGTAATCAACATCAATATATCGCAGAATATTTAATTGAAATAAAAATAAACATAATCAAATTGATTCATTTTGTTTTTGTTTACCGGACTTTTATTTAATTACATAATGTGTTCAAAATACGTATGTTAAAAAATATTTAAATACGATGTAAAAATGGTTTTATCCACACTCCAACTATAGACACTTTTTTAATCAACATTGTTCATTATTTATGCTGACTTTACCAATAAGATCAATTAAGATCTTAATTCAGCTAAACAAACCCATTAATCAATGCTTAGCAGCTTACGCAGCTTAGCATCCTTATGACATGTTGACATTAATATAACCTCAAAAAAAAGTTTTCAAAATTTAAAAACAAGTATTGAAACTTTCTTATTTTTTAAGTTTATTTCAAGATTTTCAAGTATCAAAGTAGCTATGATGTCAGAAATTCAAGTCGAAAAAGATGATGCGAATCCAGAAGTAGAAGCAACACTCAATGCTAACGAAGAATATGCTTATTTAGATCGTGGCGGCTTTTCGTCCGAAAAATTTAAGATCGAGGTTCGGGGACTGCCCAAATTCTACGGCATCGCGGTAATTAATATGAATACAAATTTATAATTTTAGAGTATAGTGGCTTTATAGGCTTTGTATTCAATGTTGGAAATTTTAACATGTTTTCTCGAAGTAAACATAGTAGTAATATTTCAGGAATTAAAGAAACTAATGAACCAGAAATTAGGATTAAACACAAGTAAAATCAAGAGACCAAAGAATGGCAGCCACTGGTTATATGCATGTTTTCAGAATGATAAAGAGAGAACTAAAGCTATAGTAGCTCTCAATGGATATTCTTGGAAAGGTAGGTACAGCAAAATTATACATATATGGAAACTAGCGGCTCGCATCGAGATCGCACAGGTGCAATTTAGGTAGTTACATAATATTGGAACTACAAATTGAGATGTAACTTATCCTACCTTTCAAGTTGGATCAAACTGCACATGGTGTGCGAAGTTTGATTATTAAAATCCGTTAAGACTTAACCGGTTTTAATAATCAAAGTTGGCACACTTTAAAGTAGTTTGGGAGTCCATCGTTGACAAACAATGTGATGTGTATAATTTATATATACTAATTTGTTGAGCCAACTGCAGCCAATATCGGCCACAAACAATTCAAAATACAATGGTACATGTGGCGGACTTAATGCTAAAAAGTATTCTCTACCAGTCAACCTTTGGGTAGTGGTGAGAATTTAACTGGGGTGTAGTGATAGACAAAAAAAAACAGATTAATCTTTCAAGGATCGTAAGGCCACCGGCGCCCAGACACTATTGAATTTCAATTGTCATATTTTTCTTGTGTCTGGAGGGATTTAAGATGTGTCTAAAGCAAACAGTGGGATATATAAGGGAGGGGAGGGAGGAGGTGGCAGCAAAACACACTGGGTGTCACCCATATCGGGATCACAATTTATTGCAGTCAAATACCCTATTGGTGTGATTATGTTTTTGGTACACTATAAGGTTTTTATAAAGGTAATATAGTGAAAGAACTTATGGAAGAACAACCAAATTATATTTGTAATGTCATACATATTATATCAATCAATCTTCACCTCAACGCTCTTACTTTAAAGACAGAGAGAGCATCAAATAATTATTGTCACATGAAAATATAATCAAATAGTATTATTAATTTTTATTAAAGGTAAAACACTAGTAGCTGAAGAAGCAAAGCCGGCACCAGATCCGTTAGTGAAGAAGAGAAAGCAGCAAGTGTATAGCAAAGTTTGGGAAAAGAAAAGAAAGGAGGAGAATGAAAAGAGTCAGGAGGAGAAGTTGAAGGATGCCACTAGTCCATACTGGGCTCTGAATTATGATGAACAGGTAACTTCTGTATCTATATTGGTCTTTGATGACTCATACAAAAATCTTTTTTTTCTTTAACAAAACAATGTGAAACAAATATTGTTTTTGAAAACAAAATGGAAGATCTTTTGCAAACATTTTTCTGATGTTTTATTCTTATATCCAAGTTTAATTGTTCTTATATCTTATAATATCTTTATATGTTATCTTTATAATATTTCTCTACCTATAATATTTTTTTGCAATTTTGTATTTGATATTATACATATAATTATATTATTTCAAGTACTTTGAATATCTACGTACCTACTTATAACAACTTTAAAATTCTATTGTTTCAGCTAAAAGTAAAAGAGAATGAAATAAGACAAATTCTCATGAAATATAGCAATCAATTGTGGAATCTAGACAAAAACAGAAGAAAGGAAATTGAAGCTAACAGAAAACTTTACAATGGTCTACCATTTGAATTAAAGGCCATACAAAGATCACCGGTGACTGAAGGGTATAGAAATAAATGTGAATTGACTGTTGGTATTGACGATGAAACAAAAAAGGCCACTGTTGGCTTCAGACTGGGCAGTTATGCCACTGGCACTATTGGAGTGGCACCCATACAGTGTCTAGATATAATACCAGAAAGTACAAAAAAAGCTGTTTTAGTGAGTATCATGAATTATGTTTGTGTTTTTCAATAATTTTTAATTTTTATGACTGATATACCTATTTTATTGTTTCGTTTCATACAGGCTAGTAAAATATTAAAAAAATATGTATATCAATCAATATCAAATGTTCTAGATACGCCCAAATCAAAATTTTGTTATCCATATTTTCTTAAAAAAATACAACATTTGGCAGCAAAAAAAAATACTGAATGATATACAATTCTCATATACCCTTCTCAATGAAACTCTCAGACTTCATTGAATTGATATGTATAAACTGTGTTTCTTTGAAAACACTTCTATTACCATGCTTGTTTTAAATAAATAGCCAACAAATAATAATATATACATTAAAAAAAAAATTAGTCGGCCGGTGGCCCGTGTTGCTCTATGGCCTCAGTAGACTAGTGATAGCAGGCCACTACTACTACGTTGGGATCCAGTGTTTGATTCCCGGGTTGGAGGCAATCAGAGATAATGGTGTAAAATCCTTTATCTCTAGTCTATTTGATTTTTATCATTAACGGAAGTTTCCCAGTACCTCGGAGATTGATAATGTGGCCTGAGATGTCAACAGGCTTACTTTTTTTTTAATAATCCTATTCTGTAATTTGAGTCCTCAAATTATGTTTGTTTTAGCTCTTCCAAGATTTTGTGCGGAAATCAAATATGGAACCGTTTTCACCAGCCGACTTCACTGGTTACTGGCGCTACCTCACTGTGAGGCATTCGACATTCAATGGTGACCTTATGCTTATCGTTGTTATGCATCCACAAGTAAGTGCAGTCCTCAGTTATACAATAATGGGGCATATTGAATTCTCGAGATAGAGTTTTGTTTTTAATTTACCTGTGCAATGTATAAGAAGGTAAGACATACCTGTGATAAGGATTTATTCTATTCTTCTGTCTACTTTACTTCATCGTGTTTTAAAATAGTAATTAAACGTCACAATAGAATTACGACATACCGTCCATACCATGGGATGAAATTAAAACACATTAAAGGTCTTTGCACATTACATCGACTCGACGCCAACTCAACTCCAACTCAATTCACAGTATGGCATTGAAATGTAAGCTTTATGTAATGTTACTTAAAAGTGATAGACGATTAAATAATACCTTTTTTTAAGCTTGTGTGGATGTGCTTTTATGCATGTATGCGTACGTGTTTACGAATTTGCGCACTTATGTGTGTATTATGTATGTACAGTATGTCCCACAATACGTTTATTGCCACTCCTGAGATCTAAGTTGTTATACCTTTGTGCCGGATATTACGGGACCATACATTACCTGGTGCACGAAAGCGCTAAACTACAATTAAAAATTGGTGGAATAGAACAGATTGAAGATTTTAAATAAATGTGAATCTTTGGCCACATAACATAATATACAGTCATAAATGTTACACATCGAGCCTACAAAAGAGATAATCGGGTAAATTCGACTTTGTAGACCGTTATCTCTGCTGCACACTGCCTCCGTAAGGACGATAGTCCGGTATTGGTCAAAACTTGATCAAAATGGTCGCAAACGTCATATGGGTTAGGTGCGAAAAAGATAACGCTCTACAGACTCGAAAAAAGCCGAAGTCTCTTTCCTAAGGTCGATGTGAAATATTTCTTTTTGGATACTGTAAGTTTTTTTTAATGATACTTTAAGTTTAAGCGCGCATGGCCCCGCGGCTGGTGTAGATCATAAGCGATCTACTCGGTTAAGCACAGGTAGTGTGATGGGTGACCGCTAGTGGCAAATTAAATGCGCGTTTCCGCTTCGGAGGGCACGTCAAGCCGTCGGTCCCGGTTGCTTTCGATAGATAGCAGTCGTTAAACCTTGTCGGAAGCCTTATGGGCGGTTTGAAAACATCCGACAGCGGGTCGGTCACTAACCCACCCACCTCCACCAATCCGCATTGCACCAGCGTGGTGGAGTGACCTCCAGGCCTCCCTCCAAAGGGGAGAGACTCGTGCCCAGCAGTGGGACGTCTAATGGGTTGCCATTATTTATTATAATTTTATTTAAGTATCACATCAAGATATTAAACGTGTTTGTTTGTTTCAGCAACTGGGAGAAGAGGAGATCGATAAAATAAAAAAGGAATTAGTTGAACATTTTAGTTCTGAAGAAGCTGTTGCATGTGGAGTGAAATCATTGTATTTTGAGCTTGTCACTAGAAGGTATGAATGTACATATCCGTCAATCAATATTGCACATCTGGCCACAAACCCGGACACTCGGCTAAAATTCTATACAATCGCTTATTTGTTTTTTTTTTTTGTAATGGATGTGGCAAACAGGCATGCAGTTCACATTGGTGTTAAGTGATGACTGCAGCCTATAGACACCCACACAAAGACCAAGGTCAAAATGCAGATGCGTTACCACTCCTGAGGCCTAAGGTGTCAGTCAAAGACACTTTGTTAGGCCCAGTTGTTTTAAGAAGCTTAAAAGCACGCAGCTTACATAATAAGTGAATACTGAATAAAGTTTTGCTACTTTAAAGCATCTACATAAAAATCAGAAGTCTCGGCTGTTTTGTTACTCGTAAGGCCTTAGATTTCTTTAATTTTCCCAATAATAATTATCACAGGGACATAACGGCTACGGTCTCAGGGGTGGCAACACATCACATTATAGAAATCTGTTAAAGTTAGAGAAGGATATGAAATGTTATAATAAAACCTTGGTGCAACCCAGCCTTAGTGTGAGATTCACAGACCGCACTACGACTTCACTATCAGCAAAGAACCCATAGAACTGTCAGTAAAGTATGAGTTTTGACAGTTCTAAGCGTACTTTGCTAAAAGTAAAGTCGTAGTATGGTCTGTGAATCGCACCCTTAGTTTTAAAAATATAAATAATAACGACATTCCAGGCGTGTCGGCGAAGAAGGTTCAAGGCCTGTGCACTTGATGGGTTCCACACATATCATTGATGCTATCCTCGGTCTGCAGTTCAGGATATCACCGGCAGCATTCTTCCAGGTAAATAAATAATTAAACCAACTTGTTATAAATTACGTTTTCGAATAAGCCTTTGCTAGTTTTTAATATCATTTTATCCGTCTGAAATTACGAAGCCAAATAGGTCAGAAATGCTGCGTACACTCTACCTGCTTCTTTCAGGTGACCTGGAAGAAATAGCTGCTTGACGGATAAGGCCACCTACTATTCTGTAAATTCTGATATTCCATGTTTTTTCTTGTCAATAAAGAATATATATTTATTATTTATTTATTTCTTATATTTCGCAGATAAACACTGCGGGGGCTAACATACTGTATCAGAGCGCAATAGACTTGAGCGAGGTGAATAGCGACTCCACCGTGGTAGATATCTGCTGCGGGACGGGCACCATTGGCTTGTGCTTTGCTAAGGTGAATCATATATATATTGTAAATGTGAAAGTTTGTTTGTTAGGATGTTTGTCCGACAATCAAGCCGAAGCTACTGAACGGATTTTGATGAAATTCGTTATACAGATAGGGTATTAGCTGACTTGATTAAACTTTTTATCACGAAAAATATTTTCTGTGGGATGCCATGGCATGATTTGATGAGTTTCCACAGGTTACGAGAAAAGCGAACTACACGCGAGCGGAGCCGCGAGCAACAGCTAGTATTTTCTTAGAATATCTTATTACTAGCGAGTGTTAAATAGCGGTATTGCTGTGCATGTGTAAGTTGTGTTTTAGGTAGAGTAAGTAGGGTAAGTATGCGTGCGTGGGATGGGTACACTGTTCGTATAAATTAAGGACAACTTAATTCTTAAATAAAAAACATTTAAGGTATAAATATTTAATATCAGTACATGTATTGTGATTATAATTCGATTTTATAATTGGGGTGTTTGAGGGTGTGCGTTATATCAATATTTATTTTGTAATACAGCATTGTGGCAAAGTCCTTGGTCTGGAGCTCGTGTCGGAGGCGGTGAAAGACGCAAAAGCGAACGCACAGTTGAACGCGATCGACAATTGCGATTTCTTCGTGGGCAAGGCCGAGGACATTCTACCGGCCGTGTTAGCGAGAGCCTCCGGTGACGTCATCGCCATCGTCGACCCACCAAGAGCTGGCTTGCGTGAGTACATAGCGCATAGTAGGAACACTAAAAAGAAGCTGGTGGTAGAGCTCCAGTGACGGAGCTCGCGGGCGTAGACACCACCACATTACCTAATATACATGCCGCTAAATGGTAATGTTCAGCACTATCGAGTTCCAGTCAGGTGGTAATGTACGGTCCTGTAATTTCCGGCACAGAGGTATAACACCTTAGGCCTCAGGAGTGGTAACGCATCTGCATTTCGACCTTAGCCTTTTTGTAAGTATCTATAGGCTGCACTCATCACTTAACATCAATGTGAACTGCATGCTTGTTTGCCACTTACATCACATAAAAAAAGCTACTTCGCCTAGCACATTCGCACATTTATACCTACACTCACTATATTACACCAGTGTTTGTGCAGTCATGCGTACGTAAGCGTAGTAAGTATATCGTGTACTTGTCAACAACACGCCTCGTGTATGTATAGTTATTTGAAGACAAAAAACATGAATCAATTAACTGGGAATTAACATCGCAGAATCCTTGCCCCAAAACTAGGAAACGACTACTGCATCGTCTGTATCCCTATTACCATTCACAAATACACGAAGGTTGTGCATTCAGACCTCTGGTTTTTGTGTAGATGTCTATAGGCTGCAGTCATCACTTAACATTTATGTAAGTTGCAGGCTTGTTTGCCACCTTCGGTAGACAAAAAAGTTTCTAATGGTGGTAGAGCTCCAGTGACGGAACTCGAGAGCGTAGGCACCACCGTATTAACTAAAATACTTGCCGCTAAATGGTAGTGTTCAGCACTATCGTGTTCCGGTCAGGTGGTACGGTCCTGTAATTTTTCGGCACAGAGACGTAACACCTTAGGCCTCAGGAGTGGTAACGCATCTGTATTTTGACCTTGGTTTTTGTGTGGGTGTCTATAGGCTGCAGTCATCACATAACATCAATGGGAACTGCATGCTTGTTTGCCACTTCCATTACGTAAAAAAAGATATTTGCCGTAAATCGTTTTTTTTTTTATTTATTATTTATACATTTATTTATTCATTCAAAAATTTAAATTGACAGATATGAGAGCAATAACGCAACTACGAAACACAGAGAAGGTGAAACGGCTGATATACATATCGTGCAGCCCGGCGTCGGCCGTCAAGAACTTCGTGGATCTAGCCCGACCCGCCACCAAAACTTTATGGGGAGACCCCTTCGTGCCCGTGCGGGCCATACCCGTGGACATGTTCCCCCATACCAAGCATATAGAACTGGCTATATTGTTTGAGAGACAACAGGTGAATATATCCTTCTTTTAAATTTCTTTGCGGGTGAACCCTGGCATCATGGTCAGGTCACATTTACGCTTCTCACTCATCTGTTCGCAGGCTTCTAGAATTGTAAAATTATAAAAATGTGTAAAATAAATATTATGTTATAGAAATACGCATACCTACTGAAGTAATCAAGCATGTTGTACCACGAGGAGGGAACCTGGTGATCTGTAATACAGGTCTATGTACCTATGTCAGACACCACCTTCCCACAATATTGTACTTAAGTTACTCAGTAACTACTATGTACCTGACCTACCATGACCAAATAGGTCGAGTTCTGTCTGATGGTGGGGTCAAAAGTCTTAGGAATCGGCGTGCATGTATGAAGAGAATGATGAAGGTAGACGAGGCACGAGAGGTTTGTCAGAACCGGGATATCTGGCGCTCTACACTCTCTGCCTACCCCGTTAGGGACCTGGCGTGAAGATACATACATACTATGTACCTATTTTTTATATAATATACCTACTAAAGTGTCACATGTATGTATTGTGGGATGAAATAAACGATATTTATTATTGTTGTTATTTACACGCATGTGTTAGATTAATATGAAACTTTATTGAGAATTAAATTTATAATTACATTAGACACTTATTATATATTCCTATGGCATCTACTACAGTTGTTCAAAATACAATTAATTATTATTAATATGCAGTAATACCCGGACTTACGCGGTCGGTTGGACCAAGCGATAGCAGTGTAAGTCTAATTTGCGTAAATCGGGGTCACCTTTGCATATAATACTAAAGTCCCCGTCACGAGAAGCTATAAATTTTGTAAACAAGTGTTCAGGAGTTCACAACATTTGGACCAATAAAAAAAAAAGAATTTGTTTAAGATTTAATAATTTATTAATTAACATATATTATTTCAGAATAATTATTCGTCAGATTCAGATGTTTCCATTTCTGTGTCAGAATCAGTGACATTGACATTTTATTCCCTTTTCTGATTTATATTCTTTTAATATATTATACACAGATGCGATGCCAATTCCCAAAATCGTTGCTGTTTTTTTATTTATTTCGGTTTTGTAGGGATATTCATTCGATGGCCAATTTTCTTTCACGTACTTATATACGTTGATCACCATATTTTTCTCATTAGCCGTAAAGCTCGTCACCTGTAAAAATCACCTGTTCAGTCACTTTCACACGAAGCTCAAGCTATATCTCCAGGTATACCAATTAACCTAACCAATTACTTCACAATTTAAAACGTACTTCTAATAAAAGTTTCCAAAGATTATCGCGTTTGAACAAACAACTCTTTCTTTTTACTTATTATATATTTTAGATAAATTGTATTACGTACCTTTTGACGTTTTTTTCATGGCGAATTTATTTCCTTAGATGTACTGGCTACTGGCTCCATTATACGTAATAACAAATAAAATTAACGCAACAATTAAAGTTACAACAATTAAAAAGTGATAACGAAACAAAAACAAAATTAACAATAACAACCAGATCCGCGATATATGCAAAGCAATGAAACAAACAAACTCGTACGCATTCGAAACTCGAATGACTGTTTATTTCAAAATGGCGTCCCGATAGTTTACAATCCCTGCGACGGACGCGTTCCGGTACCAAGAAACACAAACGATAGCGCTTTGCGTCGTTAAAATATAATTCGACTAAATTAAATAGGTTGTTACTTTCATATAACCCGTCTATATTTCATGTCGATTGAATATGTTCAAGTTATTATTATCTCGCAGTATAAAATGTTTACTTAGTAAAAGATGTTTGTTTACATAATTTATAGCTTCTCGTGACGGTTACTTTAGGTTCAAATTACTCATTTTTTAATGAAAGGTAGGTATATCAATGATGCATACTCGAAGTTTTCGTAAACCGAACACAGACCGAGCGGAATGCGGAAGCCGATACACGCGGTATGGTAAAAAAAACCGCGTATCTCGGCATTCGCGTAAAACGGGGTAGTGTCAGTCGGAGTCATCATCAATGTGACACTCTTCATTACTGAAAGTCGTGCTTGTCCTGAAGTGCCTTGGTGGCTTTGGTCACCAGATTCTTCCAATCTAACCTGTCCACGGCCTTCATGGCTTTTGTTATGGGGAGGCCAGTGAATTTGGTGACTTGGTCAGTCCATCTGGTAGGAGATCGGCCCCGAGGTCGTTTGCCTTCCCAACAACTTTTAACTTTTCCATAGTATTTGGATCCCTGCGTGCTGGGCACATAGCCCAAAGTAGCTTAGGACTCTCTGGTAGCAGATGGTGGAGAGTCGGAGTATTACCGTTTAATTAATTAGATCGCATTGAGGCATTTTCACATTCTGCTTATTTCTAATGTATGTCGAACGACTGTGATGCTGTGAGGTTACAAAAAGAGTTTGCAAAAGGTGCTACATCGGCTAATAGTTTGTTGTTCGTGTAATGCCACCCGGGAGGCATGTGCAGGGTTACAAATCGCAACTACTACGGACGTGAACAATTTGATACCCCAACAACTGTCCCCAAACAAACCGTCCTACACCATCTTCCAAGTCATAACTGACATACCGGCTGGCCTCTTGCCACCATCACACGCCAAGCCATTGAGTTCCAATTTGGTTGGCACGCCAATGGAGACAGGAGCACGATGGATTGTGTTTTTGGCATAAATATTTAAATGACAAATTATTATAACATCGTGAGCACATACCTACCTACAGTGCTCAACAATAAATATTGCACATCGAGCCTAGGAAAGAGACTTCGGCTTATTTCGGGTCTGTAGAGCGTTATCTCTTTCGCACCGTACCTATTTGACGTTTGTCGACCATTTTGATCAAGTTTTGTCCAATACCGGACTGTCAATGCTTACGTATTCAGTGTGCAACAGAGATAACGCTCTACGAAGCCGGAACGAGCCGACCGTCTCTTTCGCAGGCTCGATGTACAATATTAATTGTTGAGTACTGTACATTATTTCAATTGTGTATAATTTGTTTACAGGAACCAAAAGTTAAAATCGAACAAAATGCGGAAGACAACGCTACAGCACCACAAGCTGAAAATGAAAAGAACAACGAGATGAAGATTAAGGAACCTGAAATGGACAACACAACATAGAATTAAGGAAAATATACATTGTATGTTATTACGGTTGAAAATAATGTCGGATATTTAATATATCGTTTTATTACATGTATTTGTTTATTCTTCTCACGTCACCAACCGATCACTATAGCGAAAGTTGCACCGCCTCTAATTGCATTTGTCTTACGTGTCTCCCCAATGAAGTTAAAATAGAGTGTGGACACCCATGTCGTCATAAAAAAAATGTAGGTCCGCCAAGTTGTGGGGTACCCAAAACAGCCCCATGTTTGTTACGCAATTTTGTATAGTTTTCGAGTTATTAATTATATTCCGATTTTTTAGGAAATTTCGACATGATCTGCTTATAGAATTGCTAATTAAAAAGTGGAAGACTTTTTAATAGATTTCTTTTCGCCACTGATTCTTCATTAGTTGCACTTTTATGCATTAAATAATCAGCTATGTAACTAGCTATTAACCATTTAAAAAACAGCAACTAAAAGAACACCAAAAATTGGCAGCTTTATTTTAGGTGTTCTTTTACAAGTTCAACGCAGTATAGTGTCAGTCTAATTGGTGGTAGAGCTGAGTTCGCGGGCGTAGGCGCTACTGCATTACCTAATATACTTGCCGCTAAATGGTAGTATTCAGCACTATCGTGTTCCGGTCAGGTGGTAATGTCCGGCCCTGTAATTTCCGGCACAGAGGCATAACACCTTAGGTCTCAGGAGTGGTAACGCATCTGCATTTTGACCTTGGTCTTTGTGTAAGTGTCTATAGGTTGCAGTCATCACTAAACATCAATGTGAACTGCATGCTTGTTTGCCACTTACATAACATAAAAAAAGGTTATCCTTTTTATGTTAACTGCCTCGGTAGCCTAGTGGTAGCAAGCCACTACTACTACACTGGAGGTCCTGGGTTCGATTCCCAGGTCGTGGATTATCAGAGATTATCAGTGTAAAGTCCTTTATCTCTGGTTCTATTGGGATTTTTCCATTTTCTGGAAATTTCCCAGTACCTCGAAGTTTGGTAATGTGCCCGGAGATGTCAACAGGCTCCCCACCTGTTACATGGGCCAAAACGTAACTGGCGAATCGTGGGTGTTTGCATGTATGCTTGAATGCATGCATTTACCTCTGCCTACCCCTTCGGGGATTACAGGCGTGAAGTTACGTCTTTTTATGTTATGAAGTGGCAAACAAGCATACAGTTTACATTGATGGTAAGTGTAGCCTATGAACATCGACATGAAACCAGAGATTTGAATGTAAATGCGTTGCCACTCCTACATCGACGACGAAACGCAGCTAAGTTCTATCGTCGATGCACTCCTCAGGCCTCAGGAGTGGTAACGCATCTACATTTTGACCTTGGTCTTTGTGTTGGTGTCTATAGGCTGCAGTCATCACTTAACATCAATGTGAACTGCATGCTTATTTACCACTTCAATAACATAAAAAAAAACCGGCCACGAGCTCCGACACTGGAGCTCTACCATCAATAAAACCTATTTATGAAAACCTTTTCAGCTAGCATACATTACTTTTTTTCTTTCATTTCCGCAACCTCTCAATCCCACCACCCTCCGCGGGTGCCTTAGCTGACAGGCTGACACTGTATCGCGTATTATAAATTACTAGCTGTTGCCCGCGGCTTCACCCGCGTGGATGTCGTTTTATAAATAATTTAATCGTGTTCTTTCTCAAAGTCAACTCTATCTCTGTACTAAATTTAATTAAAATCGGTTCTGTCGTTTGGACGTGAAAAGATAACAGACAGACAGAGTTACTTTCGCATTTATAATATTAGTAGGGAAGTAGGGATAGTTATTCGAGAATTTATTGAAATTAACTATATACTTATTAAAAAAGACGGCAAGCCCTAGTCGTAATAACCACTACCTAAAATGCATCGGTACCTGCGTTGCAGTGGCGGAATAAGGGGGGGGGGTTTCGTTTTTTTTTCCTCGCGCGTTTTTTTATATGTATTTTAGAATCTATCTACCGTATCAATCATCCGGGGGGGGGGGAGGCAAATATACATATGTGAGTGGACGGGGGGGCCAGTAAAATTTTACTTCATGACGTTTTTTTTTTTTGCTCGTGCGTTACTCTTGTGGGCCTCCAAAGGAGATGTTGCGAGCTCGGCCCTAGTTCGTACATGTCCTCAAAAAATGGGTAAATTAAAGAAGAATCCAAAAAAAATACAAAAAAAATATTCAAGAATATATTTTAGAGTTACAACCACATTTAATTCAAACGATTTTATCATTTTCAACTATGTTAAACATGGCGGCGATACAGCCGACACTTGGGATCAATCGATTTTGATAGTATTTAGAAAATATTACTTTTTTCTCTAAGTTCTATAATCAAAATACAATTAAAAAAATGAAAATGTCAAAATAACATCGCCCGCCATATTCGCTATGTTAGTTTTGAGTTGCAATTCTAACTGCAAATTATGTTTTGTAACTGCAAACAAAGCTAAATAAGTGATAATATGCAGTAAAAACGTTTTTATATTGATTTTACCTGTTTAATGATATTGTGTACAATACATGGCCGGAGGTCCATACATTTTTGCAACATCTCCTTTGCCGCACCGGGCCCCTGATGACATTAGTCCGGCACTGCTGCGTTGCATTCCTAGTATTTTTAAATTAAAAATGAACTAGGTAAATAACAGAAAACAATATGAACAGAATAAAAATGTTTTGCGGGTATCAAACCGCCCGCCGTCAACCGCAACGCATTGGAAAAACAAAAATAAAATGTCGTACGTGTAACCAAAACTGCGCAATTTTTGCTACCAATAAGACACCTTTATAAAGGCTAGTCCGTTCCGTTAAAGTGCAGGCAGAGGTATATAAATAATCATACAAACATCCGCTACTATAATTCGTCAAATATAATAATTATATCTAAATCGGCGTATTTATATCATTTAAACATAATACCATCGATTATAATCAATGGGGTTCTATTATTAAAGATTTAAGTTTGCGGCGTGCGACAATCTACCATAGCGGGCCGTTAAAGTAATTCGCAAGGAATTTAATAAAGAGCAAGCCGCAATGCCCGCCGCCGGCGTTCCGTGCGAGCGTACATATCGCATAATAGCTGAATATTCTCACGTATTTTTGGGTATAGTAGAACAGAAAAACTGTGCAGTGCAGAATTTTATTTGCCACTTCATTATTATATATTCTATACGCATCTGCACATTTTGACCTTGGTCTTTGTGTGGGTGTCTATAGGCTGCAGTCATCACTTAACGTCAATGTGAACTACATGCTTGTTTGCCACATCCATAACATAAAAAAAAAACTTTTACCCTATCTACTAAGTCACAGAAAAAAATCTTCGCTTTTGGCAAAGTCGGATATTTCTGATATCCGACTTTGCATTGCATGGTATTACGACAGTATGAATTAACACGTTCGTTTTCTTTAGACTGTGGTATTTAAACAGTATTATGGCGTAGGGACGTGACGACCCTACCGCAAAATAGCTGGAAGCATTTTGCGTGCGACAATCTTACAATAATATCGAGTTCACATTCCCCATATGCCTGCTTTTAGATAATACTCATATAGCTACTACAAAAAAATACGTAATCTATACTTATAATAAAACTGTAGAAGTGTAAATTCTGTACATTAAAAATATTGAAAAAATAAATACCAAGGGATGTTACTAGATCCATACCGAACCCAAATATGTGATTAGAAAAATTTTTGTCTGTCTGTCTGTCTGTTTGTTCAAGCATCACAGAAAAACTACTTTCCAGATTACAATGAAACTTGGTATGATTATACTTTAACCTTTGGCGCAGAACACTGGGTTATTTTATTTTATTTTTAGTTTATCCCGGAAAAATGTCTGTTTGTCTGTGTGTTTGTGCACGCTTATATCAGAAACGGCTTATTCGATTTACGGTCTTAACTAATATATTGTGGTAAGTTTCACTTAACATTTAGTGTTTGTTCCATGTGAATCGGTTCAGAAATAAAAAAGTTTTATCAATTTAAAGAATCATATCGAATATTTTAAAGCTATTCTGAATCTTAGTTCTATCTTTTAGGGGGTTTCATACCTAAAAGGTAAAAACGGACCCCATGGAATACTAATCCTCCGCTGTCTATCTGTCTGTCTGTCTGTCTGTCCGTCCGTCCGTCCGTCCGTCCGTCTGTCTGTCACCAGCCTGTATCTCATAAATAGTGATAGCTAGAAAGCTAACATTTTCACAAATTATGTATTTCTGATACCGCTATAAAGACAAAATTAATTACTAAAAATAAGAAAATGAAAATGTTAAGGGGTCCAAGGGGCATACAATAAACGTGTTTTTTTTTCGTCTATTTTTTGCTCGATAATAATAACGGTAGCAATAGACGCTTAAAATTTTCACAGAATGTTTAGGTCTTACGTTGTATATTATATTACCTTTCCATAATAAATCTATACAACGTAACTTCACGCCTGTAATCCCCGAAGGGGTAGGCAGAGGTAAATGCATGCATTCAAGCATACATGCAAACACCCACGATTCGCCGGTTACGTTTTTCTATCAATCTATAAATCTATACAAATAAATAAAATTGGAGTGTCTGTTTGTAATATTAAAATAACAGCTTTTTACTAAATGCTTACGTATTTATACACGGTACATATACCAAAACAACTTTTTTTACTATTTTTGTGTCTATCTGTCTGTTTGGCGGGGCTCATCTTGGGAACAGCTGGACCGATTTTGACGGGACTTTCACTGGCAGATAGCTGATATGATAAGGAGTAACTTAGGCTACTTTTATCTCCATCCATACATACATACATACCTACATACAAATAAGTAGAATTGGAGTGTATCCGACTTTGACGGGACTTCCACGGGTAGGTAGCTAATGTAATAAGGAGAAACTTAGGCTACTTTTATCTCCATACATCTATACATACTTACATACATACCTACATACAAATAAGTAGAATTGGAGTGTATCCGACTTCGACGGGACTTCCACGGGTAGGTAGCTGATGTAATAAGGACTAACTTAGGCTACTTTTATCTCCATACGTACATACATACATACTTAGTAATAAATAGAATTTGAGTGTCTCCGTTGATTTTGATTTTGACGGGACTTTCACTGTGTTAGGGAGTAACTTCGGCTACTTTTATGTCCATACAACCATACATACAATACATACATACCTACATACAAATAAATAGAATCTGAGTGACTCCGATTTTGACGGAACTTTCACTGGTAGATGATGTAATAAGAAGTAACATAGGCTACTTTTATACTAGCTGCGCCCACGACTGCGTCCGGGTAGAAACAGAACAATCATATTTTTTCTCACGTGGACGAAGTCGCGGGCACAGCTAGTATTTAAATAATACATTATCACTGTCAATCAATAAATCATAAACATTTGCAAAATTTTACTCAAGTATAAATGATAGGATCATAATTTTTTATTTCTATTATCCACTTGATCTGCCGACTGTACTCGTCGCTCCTTACATTCCAATTTAACGCTGCAAGATATTCTGAGATGGCTGTACTTTCTTTGAGGCTCGAGGGAAACTCTGCCTATCTTAATTCATTAACGTCTCTGCCTCGGTCGGAAACACTCCTATTTAGGACTTAGAACTTGTGATCAAAATTGAAGATTGTGTGAATTATAGGTATATATTCTAGTTCCTTAAACTGAACGATGAGGGCTAAATGTTTTGTGACAATTTTATTTTCTTTAATTTATTACCATTATGCATTTACAATGTACGAAAAAACAGGTAAATTTCTATTGCCAATAAATAATACTTGTTTCATGATTAATTAATAATTAATATGATCATTTACCCACGAATAGAGAAACGCATAGCGGAAAGCGAGTCAGTGTTGGACCCAAATGGGGAACTCTTACTCAAATGGAGGGTCGATTACTCAGTTCGCAAGATATACTTCCAGTTGGTAGTAGCTCAACAAGCGAAGGTCATTAATTGGTTCGCTTTAGGTTTTTCCGACAGAGGAGACTTATCATATTCAGACATTTGCCTAGTGTGGACTGATTATAAAGGACGAGATCATTTTGAGGTAGATGCCCATAATCTACATTAACAAAGTACCTACCTACGTGTTATGTACCTACTAACTCTTTTTTTCTTTTCAGGACATGCACGCAGATAATGAAGGAAGGCTAATTCGAGATTTAAAACAAAATTGTGAACATTTTACTATCGATTCAAAGAGTCGAAGTGTTATGTTTGCTCGCCATTTCGACACTTGTGATGATGACGATTATATTATTGAAGTATGTTCTACTGGATAAGGAGGATTATGTAATAGGTTGGGGAAAAAGTCTTTTCGCATTATAGTATGTATGAACTTGTAATAAAATCTCTTTGGTTGTAGTATTTGTATCTGGCTGGTTGTGGTATCATTGAAAGTTAAAATTTTAAAGAACATAATTCCAATTTCAAATTAGGCAAATAAGTGATTTTCATTTGTTTTTCGTACTGTCAAGGTGAGTGAATCTAATGAAGAAATTCGATACATTTTAAAATTTTACTAGAAAAAAGGTAAAAATGCAACGCAAGCCGCGAAAAAAATTTGCGATGCTTATGGACCTAGTGCAGTGTCTGTGAGAGTAGCACAAATTTGGTTTAAGCGTTTTCAATCCGGAAATTTTGATGTCAAATATGCACCTCGCTCTGGTCTCCCTATTACGGATAAAATGGATGCCATTTTTGATAAAGTGGAGCAAGATCGACATATCAGTAGTTACGACGTAGCTGAAGAACTGAGAATTGATCACAAAACAGTTTTGGCGCATTTGAAAAAAGCTGGGTACAAAAAAAAAGCTCGATATTTGGGTACCTCACGAGCTCACTGAAAGAAACCTAATGAACCGTGTACTCATTTGTGATTCTTTATTACGACGTAATGAAACCGAATCATTTTTGAAGAAGCTGATAACTGGTGATGAAAAGTGGATCACGTACGACAAGAACGTGCGAAAAAGGTCGTGGTCAAAGGCCGGTCAGGCTTCACAGACTGTGGCGATACCCGGGTTAACTCGCAATAAGGTGATGTTGTGTGTGTGGTGGGATTAGAAGGGCATTATTCATTATGAGCTATTACCACCAGGCAGGACTATCGATTCTGAACTCTACTGCGAACAACTGATGAGATTAAAGCAAGAAGTTGAGAGAAAGCGCTGGAATTGATCAACAGAAGGGGTGTGGTGTTTCATCATGATAACGCTAGACCTCGCACATCTATAGCCACTCAGCAAAAATTAAGAGAGTTTGGCTGGGAGGTGTTAATGCATCCGCCGTATAGTCCTGACCTTGCACCTTCAGATTTCCACCTGTTTCGGTCTCTTCAGAATTCTTTATGCAATGTTAGGTTAACATCACGAGAGGACTGCCAAATCCACTTGTCGCGGTATTTTGATGAGAAGTCCCAATTTTTTTATAGCAATGGGATCATGTCCCTACCTACAAGATGGCAAAAGGTTATCGAACAAAATGGTACATACATACTTTAGTTAAATTTAAATAAACTATATTAAAAAATGTTTTGAATTATCTTAAAAAATGCGAAGAAACTTTTTCCCCAACCTAATATTTTAATCTAAAGTCATAAGGGGCTGTTCATAAAATAGGTTTACATACAAGGGGGGAGGGGTCTCCCTGAACGTGATAAGATGGGACGGGAGGATTCCGGCAAAGTGACGTTTGCAGTTCATTAAAATATTCGTTTTAAAAGATATTTACCGATTTATTGAAATTTTCTTTTAAAATCTAAATTAATATTTTAATTTTCAACATTTGTACTATTCATTGAAATTTATCATATTCTTATTTTTTGTGACATTTAGGTGGTAATTTGGCATTATAATATTTTAGGGGGGTCACAGGTAGTATGATACAGCGTGAAAATAGGAGGGAGGGGGTCAGAAAAAGCTTATTTCAGGGTGACGTATTTTACGATGGCCCCTTATGAAGAGTAATTTGTATGTTTTAGGATGGCACAGTACACGTAGTGTGGGCTCGAGGAGATGACAAGTTATTTTCGTCCAAAGGTTTATGTCTATCTTGCACGTCTCCGAACGACCATGGCTTCATCCGAGTGAGATTGCTCACTCCGCCAGCTCTGCCTAAACAAAATGCTCAGCAATTACACATTACGAATAAAAAGTTAAAGGTGCCGAGCAGTGATACCACGTACTGGTGTAACATAGTAAAACTTCCTGAATTTGTTACGAAAACAATTCACCATATTATTCAGGTAATAATAGCTTCACAAGTGAACATTTTCGGCCGAAACACATATCTATGATTTAAATTTTAAATAATACATACCTACATATTTCAGTTTGAATCGTCTATTACTCGGGGTAATGAGGGTTTAGTTCATCACATGGAATTGTTTTACTGTGACGCTAATTCGGATACAGTTATGCCACTTTACGAAGGGAATTGCTTTTCGCCGAAAAGACCGGAGATAACGAAGAAATGTGCTAAGGTAAGAATTTTATTTTAAGCCATCTGGGGTAAATGCATGGTTTTATGTTTTATGGGTAAATACGACCATATAGTAATTCAGAACAAACACCGCACTGGAGACTGCAAGTTGCGGCGACGTTGACATTATACATTTTGATAAGTTTGATTTTAATTCTGAGCAGCTAACAAGTTTTTTTTTTCAACCCTTTTGGATCCTAGTGCGCCGAAGAGGCATATTTTTTTTGGTTATACACAACAAAGTTTTTTTTTTTCTTTGCTTCTGGCAAAGGGTCGGGTGTAGACCATAATGCCATTGGTCGAGTTTTTGGATTGTTTTTTTGGACTAGGGTTGGTTAAAACGGGGAAACTTGGGATATATATGATTACGGTAGAGTTTAAGGACGGTAGATAAGGATTTAGAAGAGTTGATCAGATATGTGTTAAATTAAATAATAGGTATATGGGTTTTGAGGGGATATATTTAAATAAATTATGTAGGCTTAAAAAATAGAAAGTTGAAAGTATTTGCTGGTATAGGACCAAATATATTATAACTTTATGTTATTATGTGATAGGAAGAAACTAATAGCTTTATATATATCAGGATTAAATACTAATAATAAGGAAATAGATGTCGGAAAAGGAACACCAAGAGATGCAAGGCGGTTTAGGAAGAAGGATCGGTCATGATTGGGACAATTAAAAAATATATGGTTGAGATCTGCTATATCCGCGCCACATGAACACGTGCCACGGCCCACAATCTGTAACTTTGCTAGGTGCGCGGGAGTACAAACATGACCCAAACGCATTCTTATGAACATACTAGTTACACTCTTGCCAAGATCAATCCCAAAAAACCAAGGTCTGTCAGTAAAAAAAGGTTGTACTGTACTATAAAATCTACCTTTATTTAACTGGGAAAGTTGCTATTCCGATGTCCAAGACTCTCTGCGATATAATTTTGGCAAAAGAAGAAGATCATGACTGTAACATAAATATGGATGGATATCTCCACAATGCACCGCTTCTCTGGCAAGATCGTCGGCTTTAGTATTTGCCCTTGATTCCACAATGACTAGGAATCCACACAAAAGTTACAACAAGGTTTCTGTCAATACATTTAATAAGCTGCTTTCTTATTTCTAGGATAATAGGATATTGAGTAGAGGATTTAATGACAAAGTGTTTTAAAGCTTGTAAGGCACTCCGGGAATCTGAGAAAATTATGGTTTTAGACAATTTTGCTATAAGTATATATTCGATAGATTTTAGTAATCCAACACATTCAGCTGTAAAGACCGATGATTCAGGAGGAAGTTTAACTTTCTGTACTATGTTATATTGAGAATGATACACTCCGACACCAACGCTACCGCCGCTCACAGGTTTAGACGCATCACAAAATATATGATTACAGTTCGGCCAGTTTCCACAACAAAGTTCTCGCGATACGGGCAACTTTATTGTTTTTTTTTTTACTGGTGGCGCGTATTCCTTTTTTTTTCAGCTAACAAGTAGCGACGTTATTCTGAATGAACCCATGTTCATTTTATATTTAGGTTCATAATTAACTTTTCTTATTTCAGAAATTTGTAGGTATTTTACTAACTTTTAATTTACTTAACTATTGTAAAGGTAAAAGCAGCGTGGGCAATGGGGGCGCCACCGTTTTCGTATCCCGAAGAAGCAGGCTTGCCTCTTGGTGGACCGAAAGCTAATAAATATGTTATGCTAGAAGTTCATTACAATAATCCACAGATGAAAAATGGTACGTATTCTACATTTTCATAAAAAGCTTGTATTTCTTCTAAATTTTATCTATACTTATAATAAAACTGTAGAAGTGTAAATTCTGTACATTTAAAATATTAAAAAAATAAATACCAGGGGTTGTTACTAGATCGATACCGAACACAAATATGTGATTAGAAAATTTTTTGTCTGTCTATCTGTCTGTCTGTCTGTCTCGTCTGTCTGTCTGTCTGTCTGTCTGTCTGTCTGTCTCGTCTGTCTGTCTGTCTGTTTGTTCAAGCATCACAGAAAAACTACCGGTCCGATTACAATGAAACTTGGTATGATTATACTTTAACCTTTGGCGCACAACACTGGGTACTTTTTATCCCGGAAAAAATCTGTTTGTCTGTGTGTTTTTGCACGCTAATATCAGAAACGGCTTATTCTATTTGCGGTTTTCACTAATATATTGTGGTAAGTTTCACTTAACATTTAATGTTTGTTTCATGCGAATCGGTTCGGAAATAAAAAAGTTATGTCAATTTAAAGAATCATATCTAATATTTTAAAGATATTCTGTATCTAAGTTAATCTTTTACGGGGTTTCGTACCTAAAAGGTAAAAACGGACCCTAAGGATTGCTAATCCTCCGCTGTCTGTCTGTCTGTCCGTCCGTCCGTCTGTCTGTCACCAGCCTGTATCTCATAAATAGTGATAGCTAGAAAGCTAACATTTTTACAAATTATGTATTTCTGATACCGCTATAAAGACAAAATTAATTACTAAAAATAAGAATGTGAAGGAGTCCAAGGGGGCATACAATAAACGTGTTGTTTTTGTATATTTTTTGCTCGATAATAATGACGGTAGCAAGTAGACGCTTAAAATTTTCACAGCATTTTTAGGTCTTCTTACCTTCCATACTAAATAATTAAATGAAAATGAAGTAAATATTAAACCCATACAACATACGTAATTTTTATGCAATTTTTCTTCGTGCACAAGCTATTTTTCGCAATCCTAGCAGCCTGTGTGCTTTTATCCCTGATGGCCATACGTGTAATATCGTGTACAGAGAAGCATTACTGTGAAGTAGATTTTTTTAGCCACCCAAAATTTATATCCAAAAGCGCTGCCAAAGTCCCAGTCACGATTCCACGCGAACAAAGTCGCAGGCACAGCTAGTTAATATATAAAAGAGAATTGAATTTCATCTTAGAGTTACTAATATTAACATAACTTTTGCCGAGATTTTGCATGTTCATCTGTAGATACTTACTAATAATTAAATTAATCATAACTCTAGGATGAAATTCAATTCACTTTTATAGACCCCTGAATCTACATTAAGATCACTAGCTTCACAATAGTGACAATCGTTTTGCAATCCTATTTCGGTAGCTTACATTTTATTCGAAATTAGATTAAAAAGTGCAGTATTTCAACATGAGGAATAACGAACTCGATATAACCACAATACCTGACAATGACGAGCTACATCAATATACTCGTACAATGGATGAATCTCGAGTATTCTCGAGTACCTACCAAAGCAATTTGAGCTAAATTTAATGTGCCCCTATATAGACAGCTCAGATCCGGTGGAGAAGCTGAGCTGAAGATGGTACAAGGTATCCCTCCTACTATACGGCGCGTAAGGAAAAACAAAACATAGCATTAAAAGCCAGTTTAGGTTCATAAAAAACAATGCCTGGCCTGCAGTTTTTTATAAATGTTTCTTCTAAATCTTGATTTATGTAAGATATTATAAAACATAGCAAATACCGTCTCCTAGTAACATTTTTTGATTAGTAAATCTATGTGAGTTGGTTAGCGTGACTGGACTGATTGGAGTTGAATTTTGCATGGGTGGTCAAATTCAAGCGGCAAGCGTGTCCAAAGGTCAACTATTATGCATTGTACATCGTTTCGTAGGAAGTTTTTGTTTTATTCGATGAAATCAGGCATTTTTTAAGCGTTTTTTACCATTATGGATAAGAAAAGTCGATTTCTTTGCCGTTTTTCAGGTAAATTACCTCAGTTTATCAATTGCCCGAAAGTAAAATCATTGAGCATGCTGGTAAAATGGGTCCTGGGTTCGATACCCTAGACGGGGGGTTAGTCTATTGGGATTCGCATATTTTTTAGAAATTTCTCATTGCTACCCTTGGTGTTTGGAAGTGTGCCCGGAGATGTCAATAGGCCACTTATTACATGGAAAAAAACGTATGAACTAAATTGTAGATATGCTCGAATGCATGCGTTTACCTCTGCTTACCCTTTCTACAATGTACACGTTAAGTTACGTTATAATTTAATTAATGTATTTAAAGCTTTAATGCACCAAGTACACAAGGCGGACTTAATGCCATGGGATATTCTAAAGCTCTCTAAATTTCATTATTCAGGAAAATACATAAGGCCATTGCCGGTAATGGCTTAAATATGAAGATTGGTAAGTTAAACTTGTCGATCGACTTGTAGGTCGATTATGTAAATCTGGCTTAGTCGATATTATGATGTTGGCTTTTCCGCTAGGCAATTCATTAATCTGCATGTACGAAAAATTAATCTCCAATTAATTGAGAGAGGATACTTGAGCCCATCAACGAGACGTAGATTGACAGGCACCTAAACACTTTTAATATGCTATTTTATATGAAATAAGATACGTTAAGGTGTTATAATATTCACAAGAAATAATGTGTTCCTTATGTCTTTATTCACATCCTTTCATATATATAAATAAATATATAATGTTGTAGGTAAATATTTGAACTGTGACTACAGTAAGTACCAGAAATAGAAGTAAAATGTTATAAAAAATTAAACGTCTCACTACTCTTCTTTTCTACAACAAATTAAACATGTTTTTAATAACAAAAATAGAAAAGAAAGTAACAAGGCAGTTACCTACAAGGATATATTTCGTCGGCCACCGGATGTTTTATGGCGCTTCTGGAACGAATTAAGTACAAAAGGTGTTTCAGTTTGGAACTGCACTATTGAGATAATATATATAATATACAAAAAACAATTGCTGTTTGTTAGTCTCGCTAAAACTCGAGAACGGCTTTACCGATTTGGCTAATTTTAGTTTTGAATGATTTTATGAAGTCCAGGGAAGGATTAAGAAAATATGAAGAAAATGAAGGGAAATAGTAAAAACCACAATTTCATTTTCCCATACAAATAGTCCGTATATATCAAACCTTTGACACATTATTTCATTCTGAGGCAATATGGAGTTTTCCGGGTCAGCTAGTTTATAAATAATATTGTGTCATAATAGTGTCATGCAATAGCATTGATTTTTTTTATAAAACAAAGATGGCAAACAAGCTTGCAGCTCACATGAATGCTAAGTGCATTACTGCAGCCTATAGACATTACACAAAAACCAGAGGTCGAATTGTAGATGCGTTGCCACCCCTGAGACCTAAGTTGCTATGTCTCTGTGATAGTTGTTACGGGATCATACATTGCCATTTAACCGGAACACGATAGCGTACACTACCATTTGGCGGGAGATAGATTCAGTAATGTAGATTCAGCCTATGCCCTCGAGCTCCTACATTGGAACTCTACCACCAGTAAAGCTTACCTACATAATTAATAATTATTTGTCTATCCACAATATTTAACAGAATGTATATGTGGCAGAAATTACGAGTTATATTACCATTATAATAAATACGGCTCTGTAATTTTCGGCACATCACTTAACATCAATGTGAACTGCGTGCTTGTTTGCCACTTACATTACATAAAAAAAATTACAATATGGTAAAATTTGATACTACAATTCATTCACAGATTAGCAGCGATATACTTTATCCACCACTAATATATTTCATGTTTTGGTGTTTCGACCCCAAGAAATTTTCTTGCCTAATGGCGCACAACACTGTTGTGGGAAGCTTCATTGGGGGAAGCTTCTGTCTAGCAGAGGATATCTTTCGACTGAACTGATGACCCTAAGAAATTCTGAGCAACTGAGTAATATATATTCGGTTTTTTGAAACTTATCTATAACTGAACAAAAATCTATCTAAACAATCAAAATTACATGAATTGAATAAAATGTGATTTATAGTTTTACATTACAGATTGGGTGGATAGTTCAGGCATAATTATCCACATAACGCCTAACAAACGTCAGTACGATGCAGCCATCATGGAATTGGGTTTGGAATACACGGACAAAATGGCGATACCCGGTGGTCAGGTTGCGTTCCCCTTGACTGGATATTGTATACCGCAGTGCACTGGAGTGGTAATATTTAAGTCAATAACATGACGTGATTAATGGTAAGGTAGCCAATGAAAGCCAATGGACATCTCTATATGTACCTATTGTTGATGGTGGAATTGCCCTACCTTTCGGATGCGCGACCGACGGTGTTGTTTAAATCAGTCTGAAACAACACGACCGATATTATCGTATTTTTTAGTTTTAAGAATCAAATAATAATTTGGTAATTAAAAATTACTTACATAGAAAAGGTAACGCCATCTTTTTGTAAACTTGATGTAGCAAATCTCTTTTTACAGCAAAAAAAACACGAGAAAATCGGCATCAGGTTCAGTCGCATTACTAATATATATACCTATTTATATAGCTACTCGTACATCTTGTACCGTAATAATTTTTAAACGATGTATTCTGTCAATTTACTTGTTGTAAAAGACAAAGTTTATCTAAATGCATAGAGCAACACCGGTCAGAGAGGAACAGTCAGCCCCGCTTAGGTTAGCTGCAGTTTAATTTTGGACAATGGAAGAGTGCTTGTGTGCCACTTTTATGTAGTAAAAAAGTAATTAAGCGGTAGATATGTTATCCATGTTATGCATTTATTTCAGGGTTTACCAGATCAAGGGATAATAGTGTTCGGAAGCCAACTGCATACTCATTTGACAGGAGTCGCCGTTTGGACTCGACATATACGACAGGGAATCGAACTACCCCTTATCAATCGAGACGTCCATTATTCCACACATTTTCAAGAAATAAGAATATTACAACGTCCTGTGAAAGTGCTACCGGTATTTGTTTCTTATTACATGATTTTACGTAAACAGTGGTTTAGTAAAACACCCCTAAAAAACCGGCTAGGATTTTGTGACATTATTGTTCTATTGTATTTTTCGCAGTAGCGCTTAAATGAGTGACTTGAAAGATTTTTAATGAAAAAATGGAAATATATGACCGCGAGCGGGAATCGAATCTACAACCTCTTGATAACTATCCCAGCCGTTGTACTATCAAGCTACCGAAGTCCGACATCTGAGCGCCAAAATTTTCAATCTCTTGATAACAACAGCCTTAAGGACTTATTACACGGCATGGTATTCAGAGTACGATAGCAAGGGTCAGGGAAGTGTATAATAACATTTAGGGAGTTAGGGCCTTAATTAGGGCGACCGAAGCGGCCCGTGTATGTGTACTGCGACCGGATAGCGTAATAAGCGGCAACCCGGCGCGAGGGCACGCACACCCTTTCTGCCGGACCCTGAATACCGTGTTGTGTAATAGCCTTTTTAGGGACCCACGCCATCTATTGATAACTAATTAACAGTTACACCAACCGGCCTGATAAACTTTACAGTTTAGGTATCAAATATTCATTTAAATTCGTGCATTTAACATGCTCCCAAATTCTCGTCAGATTTTAAAAATCACATCCATGTTCAGCTTGTTCACACCAAAGAATTATTATATTTTATTTTAAAGAGTAGCTTTATCTAATCATAGGATCGCTATTGACATTCTTCGTGTACGTGTCCAAACCCGTAAGTGTCACTGAGAATATTTCAAATAATAAAAAAGTGTTTTAGATATTAAAGAAAAAACGGTAAGAAAAATTTGACTTCGGGCAGGAATCGAACCTGCGACCTCAGGATAACCAGTCCAGCCGCATTACCACTAAGCTACCGAAGTCGCAGGTTCGATTCCTGCCCGAAGTCAAATTTTTTCTTTCCGTTTTTTCTTTAATTCCTAAAGTTCACTCGCATTTGTTATTGCGAAAAATAAATAGTACAAATAAATTAGCAAAATACCAGAAGTCGCAAATACTAGCTTTTGTTTACTTCAGCAGTACACAAAAGTTCATACTGAGTACTTATTTTAAACATTATGTTGCAGGGTGATTATTTAGAGACAACTTGCCTGTACAATACAGTTGGAAAAGAAAACGCTACGATCGGTGGACATGCCATTACAGATGAGATGTGTGTTAACTACATGCATTACTATCCTGCAACTGAATTAGAAGTCTGTAAAAGCGCCGTATCTAATGCTGCTTTAGAAAGTTACTTCAAATTTGAACATCGGTATGTAGCCCATGTAACTAAGGATACATGGTTGATGATGAATTGACCTTCATATTTTTATTTAAATATGTTTGCTTTCAATTTTTGCGTCATGAAAATGGCAAACAAGTCACAGTCAGGGAACTATCCGCTTATGCAAAAATCAATCAAATATAGCATTTATTACCACCTCATAAGGTGCCCATGGGGTTAAGCTGATACTACAAAGGGGTCGCCCATTAATCATGTGATGTTTTTAAGCGTCATTTTGACCCCCTCCTCCCCTTTGGTGATACGTGGTGAAGTTTTAGATTAACCCCCCCCCACCTGAGATCACGTGTACTTTTTGGAAAAAAATAGATAGGTACCGATTTTTAAATTTAGCGTAAAATAAAACACCGGGAATAAAAAAACGCACAAATGTAATATACTAAACATGTGTTTGGCGTGAAAATCACTGATTGTTGAGACGAAAGTTTTTCAAGTTGTTGCCGAAATCACACACCAATTTTCGCTTGAAATTGGGCACTCAAAGAAGAAATAAATACACGTGATATCTCCATATACTCCCTCCCACTTGTGATGTTTCGTGATTTTTTCCTGAACCCTCCCTCCCCCTTTCGAGCCTCATATGGAATGGAAGTCATATCATATACATTTATATTTGAAACACGGTAGGGCTGAACACTACTACTCATCGGCAGTTATATAAGGTAATACGGTGGTACCTATGTCCTCATGCTCTCTAAATGAAGCTCTATCACTATTAATATATGTTTTTTCATGTCATTAATTATATGAATAAGGATTGAAAATTTTTCTACATATATAATTTCAGGTGGGACAATATGTCTATCTCGTTCAAAGCAACGCCACGCGCGAACTATTTATCGATAAAACCATGGACACCCTTAAGAGCGAATGCTCTATTTGCGCTTTATACCGAGTCCCCAATATCTATGCAGTGCAACAAGTCTGATGGAAATAGATTCCAGGTAGGTATCCGGTATATCTAATCCGGTAATCTATACATATTAGAAAACAGTCACGCCTGCTGCATTTGTCTGTTCAAGCCATCGACGACACAACGCAGCTTTGGTTCTATCGTCGATGGTTCAAGCATAACATCTAGGTGCGTCATAATCTCAGAAATGACTCATGTGATAGTGATGCAATTTGCACCATAGCTCAGAAAATTTATTAAAATCATTATATTTCACCATAGAGCAACGCGGGCCACCGGTCGCGGCGGACCGGACCGGTGGCCCGCGTTGCTCTATGTATTTCACATATGTCTTGAAGATTCGATACACCTTTGAGGTATATTATCTATAGGTACAATTAAATATTCAACACTATTTTATTTCAGGGCGATTGGGAAGGTATAACCATACCCAAAATAAGAGTTCCTCTTGGAGAGGAGCCAAGACTTTGCCCAGGATATTTCAAAGATTTGTCAAGATATTAAGTTCCTATTGGAAATAGGATTAAATGCTGCAAAGTACAGTTATATATTTAAAATGAATTATGTGATAAACTAAATTTGTTATTATAAAATATTAGGATGTGGTTACAAGTTCACAATATTTATTGTGTATGTAGGTATACTTACCGGGCAATGCCTGCAGGTAGTTAATTCAACAGTACCTACTGTATATAATATGTTGTCTAATATTTTCATATCAATCGATGTTATAATGTATAATTAAAGACGCAGGAAATTATTGCTACTTAGATTCCTGTGTCATGCAAAAATATGATATTTAATATCACCTAAAGGTAGTTAAATTTACCTCTATAAGGTACATTATTATTTCCGTGTATAGTGTATGTGTATAATTTGTCTTATAAAATGTTTATTTTATAAATATCGATTTATGCATTATAATTGTCAATAAAAAACTACATTTAAAATAGTTTAATTAAATAACTCTTGCTGTAACGCTACCCCTACTAAATTAACCCCGCCCTGTTGCACAGAGAACTACTATCTATTCCCATGCTTGATGGGAGCCTAGACGACGCTGCTATAATATACGTCTTGCAAATCGCCATAAACAGGGTGACTAAACAATGTACCCTATAAGCGGCGGTCAAACACCTTGAGTCATGATTCCACCCTACACGCCGCTGGTAACTACAGAGGTTTCGAGTTGTCAAAAGCTTTTGCCCTGGTTTCATACGATAAAAAACTTATAAAATGCTAATTTACCAATTTACAAATATTGTTATAAAAACCAGGTCAACAGTGTTAGATGGGCGGAAGTCAGGTCGAAGTCATGGGTTGAAATGTGGTGTGAGGCAGGGGGGATTGTCTTCACCGACGCTTTTCAACCTCTACGTCAATGATCTCATTGTCGCGTTGTACGACACACACATACAGGTTGCCATATAGACGTCTGTGTTGATAACATTAGTTACACGGATAACATGGTGTATGTTAAGGAACACGTCGCCATGTGGATTGAAAAAAAATCCGACACTCTATGTAGCTTATAGGCAATTGCTACGGATTGGTAGGTATACAATGCAAATAAAAGTAAAGTCATGGTATTTGAGACCAGGGGTAAACAATCGCGAATTGTGCCGTCAGTCATGATAAATGATGTACCTAATGATGAGAAGGAGTTCACAGTAAAATATCAAGGAGGAAAGACGACGGCATAGAGCAACACGGGACGGGAGTAGCCATATGCAGTCTTTCCCCTTTGTCAAAGTACAAGTATACCTACGACTGTCGCCCAGATGCCCAGATGTATATATATACCTGTCGCCAAGATGTTTAAATGTGTGCGTGAAATTCTTTCTGTATTTTGTTAAAGTGAAGGTGTGAGTTTCGTAGTAATAGACGATAGTATGTAATAGTGCTCTAATACATTACGAATAATCAAGAATCGCTTGAAATCGAATCGATTAAAAACAAACATTGCAATTTAAATAATTTAAGAAAATGATACTTTTAAAAACTTTTACGCTCATTGACAAAATATATTTTAAACCAATATTTTGAATTACTTTTAACACTTCTAGTTTCATAAGAATAAAAGTCAATATTTTACTAAAATAATTTATATCCGATCAAGAATCTACATAGAGCAACTCGGAGGGGAGTAGCCATAGCGTTTATTACCGTTGCAAAAAAGTCTGTAATTTTTTGCGGGGGGAAATACGTGTGATACGTGCACTCCCCTACGGTTCGCCGCGGCCGGTGGCCCGTGTTGTTCTATGTGAATCTAAAATGAATTTTAAAAAAGTTACTTACTTGTCGTTTATCAATCCATGTTAACTGACAGATATAAATATAAAATGTACACGAAGCACGATGTACAAATGATGTGGAAAAAAAGAGTGTGTGTACTTAAGTACGCACATAAGAATTTACACTTCTCTAGCGTAATAATCCATATAATAATTTATAACGTAGATGATATTACATTCAAAATGATGTCTTGAAATTCCCAAAATAGGTACAGTTCTCAACAATAAATATTGCACATCGAGCCTAGGAAGGAGACTTCGGCTTATTTCGGGTCTGTAGAACGTTATCTCTATCGCATCGTATCTATTTGACGTTTGTCGACCATTTTGAGTTTTGAGACCAGTTTTGACCAGTACCGGACTGCCAATGCTTACGTAGGCAGTGTGCAACAGAGATAACGCTCTACCAAGAAACGAGCCAATCGTCTCTTTCGCAAGCTCGATGTGCAATATTAATTGTTGAGGACTGTATGTCTAATTTTCTGAAAATCGATTTTCCGAGACCCGAGCCAGCCAGAGCTTCATCCCTAGTTTGTGATTGATTTGACAGATGTCAATTGTCAACCTAGTTTGATTGATTTTGATTGAACCAGACATTTTGTTTCGGGCCGTCTTCATAAATCTTCTATTCTTTATTTTTTGTTCATCTTCGTACTATCGTAACTGCAGTTTATTAAAATGTCCAACGGATTCAATAATGATGATTCCCCAAATAAAACACATTCACATCTCCAGCTACCTAGCCCGATAATTACTCGTCGAAACCGAACTGCATCTACGTAAGTCGATGAAGTAAAAACACGAGGATTGTTTGTTATTATATTGAATTGAATTATTAAAATTATACATTTATTACAGCTCGGAAAGGGCGTTAGGTAATCCGCTTGAATGTGGGAAAATCAAATCTTTCTGCAGGGAAAAAGGTCATGGATTCGTAACGCCCGATAATGGAACGGAGGATCTATTTGTGCACATCTCGGAGTAAGTACCTAGTGTACCTACACACTGCATGCATAAAAAATTAAATTACGAAACATAACTTTTAAAAATATAGAAGCAAGGTCACTTGATACATGGCTGGCCATCAAGTTTAACGAAACTGGTTCTAATCACGCAATTAGATTTTTTTTTCAGTGTGCATGTTTGTCCTTTAAAAACAATGACAGTATGTAGCCAAATATATTTTTAGCAAAGCTTTTCATGTTCCTATGCAAAGTGGTAGTTAGTGATCTTATGAAGTGTTACTACCAAATGTCACTTTTTCAGTGATTATGTTTTCAATTTTGAGAAATATTTATTGTTTTATTCAAGCAGTGTGAACCATTTTTAAATAATAGTATATACCCTCTGTCACATCTTATCATGCTCAAAGAGGACCCATCCAGCCATTCATGAAATATGTTTGCTTAGGTCCCCATTGGACGTATGCAAACATATTTTAGTTACGTTTTTATAGGAGTTTAAAAAAGTCTTATTCTATTAATAAAGAACAATGATAGTCTTGGCCTTTGCCATTTTCAGAGACAAAAATAACATAATAAACTGCATTTTAAGAACCTGAATTACGTTAGCTGCAGCTGGAGATCCAATGAAAAAAAAAAACAATTTTCAAGTAGTTTATTCAAATAAAACATATTACAATTACCTTACCATACGGTTCAAATCCAATATTTGAATCAATCTTATAATTATATTTCGCAATAAAGTTAACTTGGTAGTCATCACTGTCATTGCTAAATTTGGGTCACAAAACATATTGCACCACAGCTGCGTCATCTACATATCGTATGGTTGGCATATGTAATTCCTGGGAGTAAATATTGATTTGAGCATATCGCTTCTTTACAAGAATAATGTGACATTTCATATAGAACGAGTTAGATGAAATTTCACGTTATTCTTGTAAGAATAATGTTGCATTTCATTAAGAACGATTTAGATGAAATGTCACATTATTCTTGTAAAGAGGCGATATATTTATTTCCTTGAGTTTTGAAATGGATACCGCCAGATCCAGAATAATGACTGCATGAACTATGAAGTTATAGTTTAAAGATGGAGACAACCCTCCCTTAATTGTTTTATATTAATATAATCAGAAGTGTAATTAGAAGATAGCAATACCCCAAAAAGGAGAGGTTGGAACACAGTTATTGCTTTTTTTAATTAGACCACCAATGTTCTATGGTTCACCATTGTTCTTTGTGCGAACAACCTTTTAGTGATCATCACTATATACTTGAAGCATACAACCAGATTGCAAAGCTTTTTTTGAAGTGGGTTAATAATCAAATTTTTCACACTGTGCCTAAATCATTTTTACATTTATAGTAGAGTACTTCACTATGTAGTAAACTTCCATGAAATCTGACTTGGGTCACTGGTTAGACCATCAATTATCACATTTGTTTGGTAATGTTGTTCTTGTTCAACTGATATACCTATACTAATAAAGTTGTTTTCAAAAGGCCATCATGTGAATTTGTTCTTACCAAAATATAATCATTTTTGTTGGAGCAGTAATTTATTGATTGTAAATTTTTCTCTGAGGTATATTTACTATTGTCATGATAGCATTGCATAAAAGCACTATTTATTAATTATATAAAACTTAATTCATATGATGACTACATCTATTGATGGTCAAGTTTTAAGAACCTGTTTTTTCTTTACAGCATTGAAGGCGAGTATGTTCCATTACCAGGTGACGAAGTAGTTTACAGATTGTGTCCAATACCACCGAAATTTGAAAAGAATCAAGCTGTCCATGTCCGTATCATCCATTTGACTAAAGAGAAGCATTTGAAATGGAATGAACTCACATTATAGGGAATGTAATTCAATACCAGTGCAGCAAAGTTACCCAATTTTCAATATCATTTGCAAATATCCCCTAATGCCATTCTGTACTTATACAAACTTGTTTGTACACTCTAATTAGGGCCTAATTTTGATCGATCTGATTCTTCTGACTTGGGTTTGCTCCTTATTCTAATTAATTGTATATTTACATAATATATTAATATATTATCATATGAATTGTATGTTTTTTAATGATAGGCCTAACACATTTTGTAGTTCTGTACGACAGAATATAAGAACTCGAATAATGTATGTAAACATTTATAACTTGTATTGAAATATGAAACAGAAGCAAGCAAAACTTTGAATCAGAAGTTATAAGTATACCTAAGAGACTACAATCATATAGGTCACCAATGTTTGTATTAGGTGCGTAAACAAATTCACAAGGTTGTAAATCATTACCTACATAACGAAAAAGCTTATTAGTTTCATTACATATTTTCAGTATTTAAAAAAGTGAGAAGCCAACATGTGGTGCTAAATTTTTGAGGGTTTTACCATCAATTAAGATTTTATACTTGAAACGGTGAATGGTTAGTGTTGTAAAAGAACTCAAAGTTTGCTATAATGATTGATAAAATGTTTGTCCATTATTTTTAGTGTGAGTGGAAATGTTTATTTTTATCAATATAGTTTAAATCATGTAACCCAAGTTTAAGTTTGATTAGGAATTGATAGAAAATATCTTAGAATACATCTTTTACAACACTATTTCTGGCTTCTTGCAAATTAGCTTTACGATTTTTAAGTAGGAATTAGTGGTTATATCACCTAATTTTAATTTAAGATATTTGTTGTCTTGTCAGTTATTTTTAGAATCTGCACAAAGTGTGTGCAACAGGATTTTAGCATACCTATATATTATTATATTTTTTAGTTTAGTTAATATGAATGGCCTAGAATATTACGCATTTAAAAGATTTGATTGGCATTCCAATATATAGGTAGAACTTTACTAGACACCATTTGCACTAAGTTTTTGGCGTTTATACAAAATAGAGTTATAACGAAACCTCTCTCCGATACTAGTGTGTATTGAAGTATTTCCATGCTTATTTCTTTAATTTACTATAGCATTAATAGGTATATATGATATATGGATGTGAACAATATATGTGTAAGCATTATTTATTGTTTTTTATTGTCCTACATAACACGACGGTATTAATATGGACAACTAAATGCATGTATTTCCTTGTACTATTCTATAGTTTTAAAACAAGCACGTGCTCAGGCTATGTATCACGTGCTGCCTTTTTTTGAGATAAGAACACCTGCATAATTAAATACCTATCCCACTAGCAAATATTTGTTTATAATCTTGACATTCATCACTAAATGGACTGTTATATTGTTGACTAGCTGGTGCTTGCGACTTCGTCTGCATTCACACAATTTTTATATATATATATATATATATAAGCATGCAGTTCACATTGATGTTAAGTAATGACTGCAACCTATAAACACCCACATAAACCAAGGTCAAAATGCAGATGCGTTACCACTCCTGAGACCTAAGGTGTTATGCCTGTGTCGGAAATTACAGGGCCATACATTACCACCTGACCGGAACACGATAGTGCTGAACACTACCATTTAGCGGCAAGTATATTAGGTAATGCGGTGGTGCCTACGCCCGCGAGCTCCGTCACTGGAGCTCTACCACCAGTAAAATATATATATTGTAACCTATGTTATACAGACTGATGTTTATGGTATATTATTTTAAAGTTTCATGAATATCCATACAGTAGTTTTGAAACGTGAAAGTGTAACAAACATTCATCCATACTTACAAACTTTCGCATTTATAATATTAGTAAGAAGTTAATAAATCTATGGATATTATGCAGTAGGTATAATGGTGAATGTACCTTGGACATTGAGAGAATTTTAGACTATCCATCACTATCCATTGATAAATAACGTTACATTCGTTTAGAGCCGTACCTGCATTTTTGGGTTCTTATAATAGATTAGGTACTCATGCGTACATCAGTTATTACCATCTGTGTGAAGTCTTCATAATACTTCATATGCAACAATAGACATGAACTGACTTAATTATGGGGACTGTCTTTAAAAAAAAAAACTAATCAAATCTATTGTAGACATTTTATTAGTAAATTTTTATAGATACGTTATAAATATAACAAATTATCGCTATTCATTTACGAAATATAATTAAACTATTGAATAACTAATTTTAAATATTAGTGATGTTTGCCTTACATAGTCATAATCACATCCATTACTCTTAAATTAACGGTACACAATTAGTAAACAGTAACAAACACAAAAGAATATAAAAATATTGAATAACATCATGATACATTTGAAAAGTCGGATTTCTTTATCTTAGTCTCATCGCTTAAAGCTTATAATCCTGATCGCAATAATCAGAGGCGCGCGCGCAACTATTTCAAAGTTTGTGAACTTTTTTTACATACGTAGATAATAAAGATACTCCTCGAACTATCTCTAAAAGCTCGAGGAGTCAAGCCCCGAAAATTTTTTTTAGCTGTAAGCAAATTTCCATTCTGTATTTAAAGTCTAAGTAAAATTTAAACATTACACTAAAATTATTATTGAAAAATAATTAAAATATTAAAATGTTCTGAATTACGTGTATATATGCTTTTGCTGATTACTTACAAGGCTTTTAATAGTAGCGTACGCGCCATTGTACCGTGTTCAATGTAATGTTGTGTTGCGAACAGTTTAAAGGCATGTTTAGCCTGACATGACCAGCACACACATTCCCATACTACACATACCTAATATTGACCGCCTCGTGGGGATAACTGTACTAGCGACGACGACAATATTGATCGAACATAAACTGAAATCTATTATTAGATGCCATAAGTGATAACGATAAGTTAAGGCTTAATTAAACAGTACTGTTTTAAGTAGTAATATAAAATATAACGTAAGGATTGTATAGAATCGCTTCGACACTCAGATTTGATATGTTTTTTATAGAATGTTAGGTTCAAATTACGATTTTTCGAAATACTTTCATTAATTAGCTACATTGAAATCCTCACATGTATAAAATCATACAACTTAATTAAAAAACAATGGAGGGAGAAAACATACCTACATGTTTTTATCTGGCTGGAATCATAAATCATGTACGACATAGAACTGACGTCTACACATTTATACTATGGCTAGTACACAAATTATTTACTATGAAGTAAAGTAGTAAGGTGAACCTGTATGATTTCATTTAATTAAACGACTGTCCATGTTATGTTAAAGATTTATTTTAGATTTTAATAATATGTAATCAAAATAACTTTATTTTTCAATTCGGCACACTTCAATTTATGTGCTACTGTTCAAAACTCATTCTTAGTAAGTATTTTGTGAGGTTTTGTAACAACTTATTTTAACGCTTTTCGCTGGACACTTCACTTTTCTCCCACAAGAAGGTGCTCTAAACTCCATAATTTATTTCACATCTACTTCACAAGTTACCACATTCTAATGAGCCGCGGCAAATAAAGCCCGCCGAAATGTATTTAATAGGGTAATATCAGAACAAAAATTAACGGAAGAGCAATATAAAATATTGATTAATTTATTTAATTAAACACAGTACTTATTGTCTCACTTGTGTTTTATATATTTTTCAAATAATTTCGTTTCAATTTTTCTACAAAATCTGAACGAGTAGGTACTCACTATTGCTAAATTCTAATAAATTTACTACGTCGTGCTTAATTTTTTTTTTCGTATAATTATTAGTACATAGCTTTATCTGCAACGACTCGGAGATTAACGACATTCTATGATAGCACAATCTACTCTACAATTGAGCCTTCAATGGAAGGAAGACGTAATTTTTTCACCTTTACTCCATGTACAATTATCCTAAAAGCATACTCGAAAGTGATTCAATATCGACAATTCGAATTTTGATTCACGCACGATCACGTGGTGGTTACTGGTGGTAGAGCTCCAGTGACGGAGCTCGCGAGTGAGGCTTCACCGCATTACCTAATCTACTTGCCGGTAACTGGTAGTGTTCAGCACTATTGTGTTCCGGTCAGGTGGTAATGTATGGCCCTGTAGTTTCTGGCACAGAGATATTATTATAATACCTTTAACTTCAGGCAACGCATCTACATTGGAATCTCTAGTCTCATGTAGATGTTTATAGGCTACACCATTATTTACCATCAATGTAAACTGTATGCTTGTTTGCCACTTCATTACAAAAAAATAATCAAATACTAATTTCTAGTTCAAGTAGGAAGAGTACCTACTAACATATTCAAAGACGTTCTCTTCGATGTAAACAATGTTTTGAATCTAATAAAAAATATGTACAGTTTATTTATCAATTTCAAGTAATTCATAATAATTTCGTTCAGCACATGAACTAGTCTAAGTTTTTTAAGATCATTAAAAAAATAATACAATGGTTTGAATTCAATTTATAAAAATATTTCTCAAATCAGTGAATAAATTCGACCTTTCGATATCGAACCATGTTAGAGTGTGCATATTTTACAAAGGGTGTTTTTTATGGAGTGTATTTTTAACGGTATATTTGAAATATTTCGTTGTAAAATTAAATTCAAATGTAGAATGTTTTGATTTCAAGGATTTCGATATTTCGACTGTTATAATAGGTATATAATAATAACCATACAACCAGTTAGGTTGATAATCCCCGTACTTTTCTTAGGCCAGATTTGTCATGTTTACTCCTTGCCGTTCGTCATGTTTCCATTCTGAAAAGAATATGTATCGTTTAAAGAAATTTATTTCTCAAAAGATTTACATGTAATTCATTTACAGAGAAACATTGACATTATATTTTATATTCAAAATAAGTCTCGCATTTAGCGTACAAAGTTACGAAACGAAGAAAATGTATAATGGATTTATTGCAATTAAAAACATTTTAAAGTGCTTTTCTAGTACTTTAAAGTTTTTCCTCGGGAAATACGAGTTCTTTTGCGTCCAGCGCCGCCTCCAGCTCCAACGACCGCACCTTGCTCTCCATCTCCAGCCGCCGCGTCGCCGTCAGCGTCAGCGCCGCCGTGTCCGGTGTCTCTGTGGGAGGCAGGTTCGACAGTTACCTCCTCTATCTGCGCGAGCTGGTAGTGCCGCTTGCGGAGCGCGGCGAGACGCGCGCGTTCTGCGTCCAGCGCCGCCTCCAGCTCCAGCGACCGCACCTTGCTCTCCATCTCCAGCCGCCGCGTCGCCGTCAGCGTCAGCGCCGATGTGTCCGGTGTCTCTGTGGGAGGCAGGTTCGACAGTTACCTCCTCTATCTGCGCGAGCTGGTAGTGCCGCTTGCGGAGCGCGGCGAGACGCGCGCGTTCTGCGTCCAGCGCCGCCTCCAGCTCCAACGACCGCACCTTGCTCTCCATCTCCAGCCGCCGCGTCGCCGTCAGCGTCAGCGCCGATGTGTCCGGTGTCTCTGTGGGAGGCAGGTTCGACAGTTACCTCCTCTATCTGCGCGAGCTGGTAGTGCCGCTTGCGGAGCGCGGCGAGACGCGCGCGTTCTGCGTCCAGCGCCGCCTCCAGCTCCAGCGACCGCACCTTGCTCTCCATCTCCAGCCGCCGCGTCGCCGTCAGCGTCAGCGCCGATGTGTCCGGTGTCTCTGTGGGAGGCAGGTTCGACAGTTACCTCCTCTATCTGCGCGAGCTGGTAGTGCCGCTTGCGAAGCGCGGCGAGACGCGCGCGTTCTGCGTCCAGCGCCGCCTCCAGCTCCAGCGACCGCACCTTGCTCTCCATCTCCAGCCGCCGCGTCGCCGTCAGCGTCAGCGCCGATGTGTCCGGTGTCTCTGTGGGAGGCAGGTTCGACAGTTACCTCCTCTATCTGCGCGAGCTGGTAGTGCCGCTTGCGGAGCGCGGCGAGACGCGCGCGTTCTGCGTCCAGCGCCGCCTCCAGCTCCAGCGACCGCACCTTGCTCTCCATCTCCAGCCGCCGCGTCGCCGTCAGCGTCAGCGCCGACGTGTCCAGCGCCTCTGTGGAGAAAGCGCACGTTTAATACGTTGCGAATCGAGTATATGTTCTTTTGTAAATGCGATTGACATTGTTTGGCAACTAGATTTATAGAAATTATTCCGATATACTAAAGAATAAAAATGTAGTGTAGGTGATGTTGGAGATAAAATATAAAGAGGTCAGGAGCACACATGGTGCGGTTTATCACTGGCAACTTTTAATAATAACTGCCTCAGTAGCGTAGTGGTAGCATCGGGGCATCAGTAGTTCGGGGATTACAGGCGTAAAGTTACGTTAACTTTTAATAATGAAAAATAGTACAATTAAGTAGCCTGAATAAATACGGGTAGTGGTAGCCGAACGTGAACCTAAAATGGTAATACTAAAAAGATGGTAAGAGTGTAAGCGGAATGATGACCGGGAACCGGTAAAATCGGCAAATGCGTCGGTAACGAAGCGGCGTTAATGGTGAATTCACGTGAACTTATTTTACACGTAAATCGATGCGTGGCGGCACAGGGTCGACGGTACATCAAAAAATGCAAATAAAAAAATATATTGACTAAATCTCTTTTTAAATTAGTGGTTGAGACTAACCGAGTACATAATAACTTAAAGTAGTTTCATTCGCTTCCTTCTCGAACTGTGCGATATCAACCGACGACGAACATATCGCGCTACCCACCTTGATCCCTGACGAGTGCGGAGGCGGCGCGCACGGCGGCCACCACGGCGCCGGTGGCGGCGGCGACCGCCCGCGAGGCGGCCGTGAGGCGCGCCAGGGCGGGCGCCTGCGGCGGGGCGCGCGCCCGGGACGCCGCCACCAGCTGCGCCGTGCTGCCGGCCACCTCGTGCGCGGCCGCCGACACGCCCTCCACGCGCCCCGCCTGGCCCACCGCCTCGTCCGCTGACGTCCTGCGGATTACGTGGATCATTTGATTTTACATCGTCGGTTTAGTTAATATACGCGAGATTGTTCCAAAATATATAGTTTTACTTCGACGAGTGAAGCTCACGAATACCTAGAAGAACCTATTTATGAAATGGAAGTGGCAAACAAGCATGCAGTTCACATTGATGTTGAGTGATGACTGCAGCCTATAGACACCCACACAAATACCAGAGGTCAAAATGCAAATGCGTTACCACTTCTGGGGCCTAAGGTGTTATGCCCCTGTGCCAAAAATTACAGTGCCGTACATTACCACCTGACCGGAACACGATAGTGATGAACACTACCATTTAGCGGCAAGTAGGTATATTAGGTAATGCGGTGGTGCCAATGCCCGCGAGCTCCGTCACTGGAGCTCTACCACCAGTAAAAACACAAAAGATAACATTTGATTTGACATTATCAGTTTAGTTATTATACGCGAGATAGTTCCAAATATTATATAATTTTACTTCAATGAGTGCAGCAGAGCGAATAGGGTAGAAAATGTTTATTTTCATTCGTTAAAAACATACTACCTGTGGGGGTTGTAAATCCTCACATTCGTTGATAATGAGATATAGTGCGCAAACGCAGTGTCAGCGGGAAACATGTAAATGCACGGTTGACCATACACTGCTATACATACAAACGCGTACATTACCATTCTTGTGTAACTCATATCACTATTAATTAGTTAATACAAATCAAGGGACAAAATCTAATTGGTATGGTTGGCATTTCTTTAGTTAAGAATAAAAGACAATTTTCTTTGAATTATGGTCACAAATTATAAATTATATCAAGCGGCAAGTTTCCGAACAGTACAAACAAATATTACAATGTTTTCACACTAACGACGTGAACATTACTTACACTAGTAACTTAGCGGCGAAGACCACGGATTTAGCGGCAGATATAAGGCCCTCCGACCACTGCGGGTTCCGGCGGTACATCTTCTGCCTAGTCTTGGGGTCTCCCAGCTCGTTCTGGAGCTTCCTCGAGTCCTGCACCAGCACCTTGACGGCCGCCATGAGTGTTGTGCACGCGTCCAGGATCTTGCCGTTCACTTCTAGTTTCACACCCGAGTCCCCAGCGCGACTGGCTGCTAATAATTCCTGATGAAATAGAAACCATAAGAAGCGGGTAGAAAGTTGTTTAAGAAACCCAGGTAGATAGAATTGAAAACTGAGAGTTCAAAAAACAAATAGTTACAAACTTTCAACATTTGGGGACTTTATCAAGGGATTCTTGACCACCCGGTTAGTCCAGCGGTGTGAGATGACCGATTGGAAGGATCGGGGGTTCGATCCTCGTACCGGGACAAACATTTGTTTGGTCTACAGATATTTGTTTGGGTCTGGGTGTTTGTGTTCGTGTTGTATGTGTACAACGGCACCCACGACACAGGTTTATACCTAGTGTGGGGCTGTGAGTGTAAGCGTATTGTTTTTTTTTTTTTATTTACTGCTTTGTGCATGCCGTAGGACCAGTCAGTTGGGCTCGTGTATTATTATGAAATCTCTACAAAACAAAAAGAGTCTCGCGCCTCTATCACGCGGTTTTGGGAGTCTCGGACGCTCCGTATGCAGAACGCTATAGGAACCTGCCGTTATAAACCATGAAATGGTTAGTGCGTACAAACTCAAACTCAAACTCAAAAATTCATTTAATCACTTGGAAATAATAGAATTTGCTTGTGATAGGTCAATTACAAATATAAAATTAAAGCGAATAACAACTGATACGTTGATTAATATTTCAAAGTAAACAAAATAAAATAAATAATGGTCCAAGAATACTTAAAACTAAAAATAGGTATCAACAATTTCGGTGCGTACGGTACGAGAATTAGAATAAACACTGTATAAGACCCTGACCTCTATCTGCGAAGCGGCGGTCTCGATGGCGCGGTCCATATCGGCCAGCTCGTCGTCCACGGAGCGCGCCCCGCCGGCCAGGCGGTCGGCGGCGGCGGCGGCCCGAGACAGCGACGACACCGAGCCCCGAGCCTCTGTACACTGCGCGCCGTCTAAGGAACCCGCCTTTACGGATTCCAGACACTGCTTGGTCGTTGTCAGCATGGTGCGGCACTCGTTGTTCAGTTCTGCGATGACAGAGTCATTTTAGGGTTCCGTAGTAAACAATTAGTTTTCTAGAAAATATCGAACAAGTCCATAGAAAATATTTATTTATTTTTTTCATTACATCTCTTACTCTAGGGCGGAACCCTACACTGCGCGTGGCCCGACACAATCTTGACCGTTTTTTTACTTATATTTTAATCTGCGATAAAAGGATACGAAGTGCCTACATTCGTATATTACATTACATTCAGCTAATAAAATTAAATAATTTATAAACGAGCATTAAATAAAGCTCAAACGATCACAAGCTCAACATTCTTTTCAGAATATTTTTCATAATTAATTTGATTTTTATGTTGATCAATAGATGTGCGAAATGTAATTAGACCTTAATCTAGCCAGCCGGAGTGATCTTTGGTAAAAGAATCTGCCGATGCGGCTTGAAAGGACAAAACTTTTCAAATTTGGTTCGATTTAAGTTCATGGCACACTATCCCCTTTATTCGGCAGTAAACTTTATTTATGGAGAAAGTGTTATAAATAAAAATGTTTTTCGGCTCACTATCGGCAATTTCCATGTCGGTGGAGATGTTGGCGAGGTCAGCGGCGTACGCGGACAGTTGGGCCGTGTAGTGCGCCGCGAACACCGTCGAGCGCGCCACACGCTCTTCCTGACCTGCCACCTGCAACGAACATTGCAATAAAATTCGCCTGAAGTCAAATTTTTCTTTCCATTTTTCTCATAAAAATATATTTCACAAGTCTATTATATCGGTTGCCTAACTAGCATAGTTGGTAATAGATGGCGCTGCTGCTACCATAAAGCAATGCAATAGATGTGAAGGAAAGATTTGACAAATCGGGCAGGGCTTCAGTAGCTCAATTGGAAGAGCGGCTGGACTAGATTCCCAGTAGGTCGCGAGTTCGAGTCTCGCCTGAAGTCAAATTTTTCTTTCCATTTTTCTTATAAAAATATAAAATTCATGCCTTTAAAAAAAAATAGAAAAAAACAAGAAACTATCATTCATATAATATATTATTGTTTAAAAATATTTTTTTAGCTTTTTGACGTGATAACGTCTTGTAATTCGATGAACGCCGGCTGCATACTCGCAATTGTCACGTTCCGCCTGAGCCTAGCGTGCAAGTGAGAGCGCGGAACAAGCGAGGTGGTATTTTTACTGGTGGTAGAGCTCCAGTGAAGGAGCTCGCGGGCGTAGGCACCACCGCATTACTTAATATACTTGCCGCTAAATGGTAGTGATGAAGCGCGCATGGCCGAAGCGCGCATGGCCCAGCGGCTGGTGTAGATCATAAGCGATCTGCTCGGTTAAGCACTACGGGCGCGGTCGGGTAGTGTGATGGGTGACCGCTAGTGGCAAATTAAATGCGCGTTTCCGTGCTTCGGAGGGCACGTTAAGCCGTCGGTCCCGGTTGCTATCGATGGATAGCAGTCGTTAAACCTTGTCGGAGGCCTTATGGGCGGTTTGAAAACATCCGACAGTAGGTTGGCCACTAACCCACCCACCTCCACCAATCCGCATTGGAGCAGCGTGGTGGAGTTAGCTCCAGGCCTCCCCCCAAAAAAAAGGGGAGAGACTCGTGCCCAGCAGTGGGACGTATAATGGGTTGCCATTATTATTATTATTATTATAAATGGTAGTGTTCAGCACTATCGTGTTCCGGTCAGGTGGTAATGTACGGCCCTGTCATTTCCGGCACAGAGGCATAACACCTTATACCTCAGAAGTGGCAACTCATCTGCATTTTGACCTCTGGTCTTTGTGTGGGTGTCTAGGCTGCAGTCATCACTTAACATCAATGTGAACTGCATGCTTGTTTGCCACTTTCATGACATAAAAAAAAAGGTAAAGAGAGGCCGAGCGCTCGCGGCTTGTGATGTAAAATTATCGTCCGTAAACCGAATTTACTGACAAGCATTTCTTATTTTCAATTTATATCACTAGCTAGAAGTTTGCTTAGTAGATGGAGGGTAGATATAATGTTTCACTGTCAGAAATGTGAACTTTCTTGTACCACACATTACCTGTGTATATCTAGCGAGGTCGTCCAGCGCCTTAGCCGCAAGATCAGCGGCCAGCTTGTTGGCGTCCTGTGCGTTGGAGTTTTCGAACGTGTTGATCGCGCCCTGCGTCACCTCCAACGCCGCTGCACTCGCACAACCCACTACTTGCGATGTTTCTGTATTGTATAAGTGGAATTTAGTGATAATGATCATTAATACTTGCATATTTGTGAAACGTATATAGTTTTTTACTTTGACAAAATTATCTCGGTAGAATGTATAAGTATTTTTTTTTTATAAACACGGGGTTGAATAAAGATGTGTGTAATTGATAAAGTACCGATTACCGCTGTTATTATTAGATCTAGTCGGTTAAAATGATTAACTGAAAGGGATTAATCGATCGATTCTTTATCAGCTTTGGACAGAAACGCCAAGATAATAACGGGCTCAAGAGCGTTGAAGACGGAAAAGAGTTACATTTATTAAATCTATAATCTACGGCGCACATTAAAAATAAAATAAAAAATGCAACAACGAACAAATATAAGAATAAAATCGATTATAAGTTCGCGGTTAATATATAAACGGTTGATTTTATATGCCCTTGAATAGTAGTGGAAATGTTCTCTAATAAAACGCCAAAATTACATAAATAGTCATATAACATTTTTTTTCAATTACTTATGCAAGTGAATTTGGAATTTAAAACAAAATGGAAATAAGAATTTGTAAATTTCTTGCCTGAAGTTATTTTTTTCTTAATTTATAAAAAAAAATGTAACTTGTTTTAATATTAAACTTACGTTTCTTAATTTCCACCTGCGCATCCTGCAATTGAATCTTGAGCGACGCGAGGTCCGCTTCTAGCACAGAGTTGTGTTGCAACAAGTCCTGCAATTCACACTCGGCGTTCAGACGATTCCTCTCGCTATCCTCAAATCTACATTCCAAATTCTATTCAAACCAATGCGGAGAATACTTAACGCAAGGCCGTCGAAGTCCAAATAGAAATAAGGCACCAGAGCAGTCCATGCAGGATTGGAGATGCAGTCAAGCCGTAGGTTATAGAAGGATAAAAAATAAAAACATGCCATTAGAATATGTATAGTAAGTATGAGAAATAAGGAATAAAATAAATAAGTAAGATGAAGGTAGTTTAGAAATATCACATTCCTGAATTTTATAAACAAAATCATTTAACCCAAAATTTAAAACAACAAAATAATGTCCGACACCAAAATGATATTAATGATCAACACACATTTTGCTTTCCACGATTATTTTGAAATGCAGGACATATAATAACCCAGCAACGGATCACCATTGTTAGTCTAACCTGAATTTTGTTTTCTTTTTCGGTTATCTGAAGTTCCAAATTTTGTTTTTCTTCTATTTTTGCTTTTTCTATGATCGTTATTTTCTCTTGTATATTTTGCAAATCCTCATCCTTTTTAGCAATAAGCTCATCCTTTTCGGTAATACGTTCTTGATATTCACTATTATGTTTTTGCATCTCATCCGAAAGAATTTTTATTTCATTGTCTTTATCAACTGCCAGCTGTGCAACGTCTGTCTTAAGCCTGTCTATTTCACTTTGCATTGCAATTTGTGAATCCATTTTCTCCTTTGCGATAGTGTCCATTTTAAGAGTAATTTTGTTTTTGGCTTCTTCCAATTCAATTATTGTGTCTTTAAGAACCTAATAAAGAGAAACTATATTTATCTATTCTTAGCAAGAAGGACGACACAAACACTTATATTATAACGAACCTTTGTCTCTACAGTATATTCATCCTTCAATTTTTCATGTAACTCAATCAATCCGGATTTTTCTAGTGACAGTTTACTAACTTCGTCATTGAGAGTCCGTAGTTCTGTATTTTTTAATGTTAAATTAGATTCATTTATTTCGACTATACGCTCATGTTCTTCCCGTAACCTCAGTAACTCAGTTTGTCCTATTTCCAATTCTGCTTTGGTTTCTTTCAACTCATCATTAAGACGTGAAGTGTCATCTGTTAACTTGTTAACTTCTTCATTTAAACATATAACTTGTTTATCCTTTTCATCTATCTTATTTTTCAAATCATAAATAATTTCATCTTTATCACTTGTCGTTTGTATGAGTTTTTCTTCAAGAGCAGATATTTGATTTAAAGTCTTAGTTTTGTTTTCACACAATTCTTCTCGTAACTTTACAGATGAACGCAACAAGTCATTTATTTTGCTCGTACATTCAGCAATATGATCATTTTTCTCATCAATCTGTTTTTCTAAACCAGAAATTGTTTCCAAAAACCTATCTATTTGACCTTTTTGTTGATCACTACAATCTAAATTGTCTTTCAAGATATTCTGTAACTCGTTAATTTTATTATCCTTTTCTATTATAATGTTTTGTAGACGGCTTTGTAAATGTTCAATTTCACTATTTTTATTTGCTTTGTCAATTTTCTCTTCGTCGAGTCTCAAACGTAGCTCATCAATTTCTACTTGTAAATTCTTTGTTGAATTTTCAAGTTCATCTTTATTTCCAAGTAATTTATCTATTTTACTTTGTAAACTTTGTACTTCCGAGGTTTGCTCATTATACTTTGACTTCATATCATCAAATTCTTTTTGTAGTACTAAAAATTTATGAAGTGCATCTTTTAGGTTTGAATCGCGTTCAATTAAAATTCTCTCAAACTTCTGATTATTTGCTTCTATTTCTTCTTCTAATGTTTCGCATCTACTTATCGAGTTAGTTTCCGCATTAATAAGTTTTTGTTGGATTTCTTCTAATTGAATTTTTAAATCGTTAGTCAAATTATCCAGCTCCTAATGAAATAAGACTTGTATGAATATTGAAATGTTATAGTTAGTATATTTTGCTGATATAAAACATATAATACATAATACAAAAATAAATACTATTCATTAATAATAATTTCATACCATATTAATTAATAGCTAATGCAAAATGAAGTCTACCATGCTTAAGCCTAGATGTTAAATCACACGAGTTACCTTGTTAGCACTGGGATATTACTACAAGCACATAGCATTTATAAAATCTATGTACTTAATGTACCCACAATGTCACTTCATCAAAATGATAATTCAAAAACTGACCTGCTTTTCCTGGAAAAACTGCTGTGTCATCTCTGATATTTGTTTAAGAGCCGCTTCTTTTTCTTCTATAGCTTTTTTATATTCATCTCCACTCCTCTGTCTCAATCCCTGTAATTCTTCTTTTACTCTATTCAATTCAGTCTCTTTTTCTTCTTTCTCTAATCTAAGTTTATCTAAACTTTCCGTAGCCTCTTTCAATTCGTTCGCGATTACCGTTAGTTTTTCTTCTTGTTCAGTACTGGCCGTTTTATGTTCGATCTCTAACGCCTCCATGGAAGCCCGCAAAGTTTCTAGTTCTATCTCCTTCTGCCTAGATACCTCTAGTTCGGTGCGGAGATTCGACAATTCGCTTTTGTATGCCTCAATTTCTTCACTAGAGGAAGCACTTTGTTGTAGGAGTTCGACATCCCTGATAATAAAATTGACACATTGACATTTTTTTTAAATTAACACGTGTGAATTTAAAGATTTGAATGAACAAAAAAGTGTCTTATTTATTTGAAACTGATAATTATCAGAAAAGAGAACAACGGAAAGACGAATGACGTCGGGCAAGACTTGAACCAAGTTCCCAAAGAACATTTTTTTTTCTTTTTAAATCTGTATAATACGAGTATCTCTATAATACTTGCATGTGTTTATATAAAAAATTACAATAAATAGGTATGTGTCAAATATTCCGGGTAGCTTTTTTACAATAATTAAAAAAAAGTTGGATGTGTGGCTAATTTATTAGGAGGAACTTAAAATATAACTTACTTCATTCTATCATTGAGTTGTTGTTGAAGCATCATTTTGGCACTTTCATGTTGAGCGGCGGCTGCACGTAAACTCGACGTCAATTTGTCCACTTCAGCTTTCTAGTGAAAAAACAAAATGTATTTATTAGATTCAATTTATCGAATTTGAATAACCAACTGTTTTCAACAGATTTATTTTGCCTTTACCTGTCTTATTAATGTGATGTGCTCTTCTCGTAGCTGTGTGTAAGCACCTTTTAATTTTTGGAACTTTTCATCCGTTACTCTAGCCTTTTCTTCAGTTTCTGTCAATTTTTCTGCAACGAATCATTTTTTTAGTTTCACGTTGAAGCCTTATTAGTAGTAATTAGCTCACTGTCTCAGGTACACTTACGTTTAATTTCTGGCGTCACAGCTGAAAGGGCTTCAGCCTTTTGTTTTTCTTCTTCTAATTCAACCTGTGAACAAACACAAAAATCTAATATTGCCTATGTGTATAAAAAAATTGCATTATTATTAACAATTACTGGTGGTAGAGTTCCATTGTAGGAGCTCGCGGGCGTAGGCACCACCGCATTACCTAATTTATCTGCCGCTAAATGGTAGTGTTCAGCACTATCGTGTTCCGGTTAGATGGTAATGTATGGCCCCGTAATAACTATCACAGAGACATAATATGATAATATCTAAGGTCGCAGGGGTGGCAACGCATTTTTGTGTGGGTGTCTATAGGCTGCAGTCATCACTTAACATCAATGTGAACTGCATGCTTGTTTCCAACTTTATAACATAAAAAAAAAACGATTCTGTCCTTTAAATTTACGAAAGTAAAAAAAATTAAATAACAATGATATTACTCTTAATTAAATCAAAACATTTAACGGACATTAAATTAAATCATAAATTTAAAACATCAATTTAAAATACCTTTGTAGTGTGTAGTTGTGATTCAATCCTAGAACAGTGCTCACGCATAGAACCCAACATTGTGTTTCTTTCCTGCACCAATTGTGAAACTTCCGACCTGTATAAAAAATACAAACGTATAAATAAATACAATTTCAATTTTGAGTTGAAAATTGGAATTCAAATTATTACTTAAGATTTTTTTTGTAACTTGACAAAAGTTATAAAAAAATTGATAAACAATTTATGGGTTATTACTAAAGTCCAAGCGAGTCCATAATTTTTTCACCAATCATTCATAACGGCCTCAGTTCGTCGTAGACAGATGGTGGTGGTAGACCTCGCCACTAACAAAGGCGTCCTGTCCCACAGCACTCAACATACCATTAGTGAGAGTTTTGGTATCCTGTGTATAACATATCGAATAAAGTCCAATTTCGGAGTCACATTGAAGGTTAGACCAACTCGGAGTGCTAAACAAAGCGAAAAAGTTCTTATTTCACGATTGTTTTAGGTCATAACCCTACGCGCTACATTTCTGTGTACGCGTGTACCGATTGATGTCCGTGAATTAGGTAACCAGAACAAGCGTTTGTATGGGATTTTAGGCAAGTGTCCGGGGTGTGTTGGTAAGTACCGCATGCGCTTGAGCTCGTGCTGCAGGTGGTCGATGAGGCGGTCGCGCTCCAGCAGCGGGTCGGCGGCCGGCGACGGCGTGCGCGCCTCCGGCACCTCGTCCTGCAGCGGGGACGACGCCTGCGCATACGCATCACACTTAGGGTTACCACCTCTTAGGTGTCTAAATCCGGGCGAAAAATAAACATTGAATACTTATAGTAACTTTTTATTTTATTTTGAATTAATAACAACATAGAAATAATTGTATTTAATCAAAATACGACACAAGTGCATGGATTGCTGTTAGATACAGACTAATAAGAGAACGAATGAAACTTATAACAAACAAATGAGGAACGAAAATGAGTGAGACAAAGACAATAAAATAAAGTAGGTACCTACACGCACGCAAATCCGTTTATACGAAACTAGCTAGCTACCCACTGGCGAGTAGTGGCATCAGTGGCGTGAAGGCTGCAAGAATGCTGCCGATTTACGCCGCTCTTAGCCATTTCGACATCGCGTGTCATTACTTTTGAACAACTTGTTATTCCGGGAGAATTTAGTTTATTTTTAATTCCTTGCGGAAGACGGGAGATTTTAATTTTCAGAGCTCGAATCCGGGTGACTCCCCTAGGCTCCCCTAGGAGAGGTGGCAACCCTAATCATACTATGCTTACAGTACCCGCCAACAAGTATTGCACATCGAGCTTAGAAAAGAGAAAACCGGCTTATTTCAACTTCGTAGAGCGTTATCTCTGTTGCACACTGCATACGTAAGCGCTGATAGTGCGGTTTGATCAAAACGGTTGACAAACGTCACATAGGTAGTGTGCGAAAGAGATAGCGTTCTACAGAGCCGAAAATAGCCGAAGACTGTTTTCTTGAGTCAAAATCAAAAGCGATAACGTTCTGCAGAACCGAAATTAGCCGAAGTCTCTTTTCTTAGGTCGAAATCATATGTGCGGATTTTCTCGCGTATTCCACTATTACCACTACACCCTCCACTTAAGTAAGTTAGTTAAGTACCTAACACTGTAAGCTTAATAGCAACTATATTTTGTTGTTTATTTTGTAAGGTTAGGGTAGGATTGGCGAACTGGCGTAACACATTGTTAAAAGTTCCTTTCAATAAAAAATGCATCGACCACACAACACAGCTTAATAAAGAGTAAAAAAAAATGTTCAGACAAGACAACAAGTTGCAAATTTTAATCAAAGTTAAAAAATTTAACCGTTTAAAATTTTTGGAAATAAAAACTGCATTCAAACATTGACCGCATAGCAGACAATTTTTATTGTGTTGGCTGAACTGACAAATTAATCTAAATCCAAATTGAATCAGAAACTCATTTATTCATTAAGTAGGGTGACAGGCACCTCTTACATAGAGCAACGCGGGCCAGCGGTCGCGGCGGACCGGAGGGGAGTAGCCATACGCAGGCTTTCCCCTGTGTCAAAGTACAAGATTAAATGCTTTAAAAAATCCTGTGCGTATAATAAAACTAGTTGCAGCTGGACTGCTCATAAGACTAAATCTAGTTGTGCGACTGAACGGACGTCCAAAACAATGCTGATTTGCTGTGTTGTTTACTGTAAAAAGAGATCTAACACATCAAGCTTAAGGTATAAAATGCCATAATATCGGTCGTGTTGTTTCGGACTGATATAAACAACACAGTCGGGCGCAATGTTTGGTATGCCTTGTACGATACGGGGATCGGTCGAGCGACTGATCAGAGTTCGTTTCCGAGAAGCCGCTGTCGCCGGTGCCGCTTATCGATAGTGTTGTTGTCGGTTTCTGGATAGTTATCGATAAATATTGCAAAAGAGTCTTATATAGATACATTTTTGAAATTATTTTCTTATTAATATATTATGTTGTAGTTGTATTCGCCACAAACTGCTCTGGGCCACCGTTATTAGTTATTACTATTCGCTCATTTATTCTTGTTCTTATTAAGTATTTTTAACATACATATTAGTTATAAAAAAAATACATATAAAAAAATAAAATTATTACTTTTATTATATTGTGGGTTTTATTTTAACCGCGACTTCGTACGCGTGGAAAAGTGACTTTGGGCAGCTTTTTTGGATATAACTTTAGGTAAATTTAGGATCATAAACACTTTTGGTTAGTTAAAAAAATCTGGTTTGCGTTAATGCTTCTCTCTACATGATATTGTATAGACGCATTGATGGCCATCGGATATGAAAGCACATAGGCTGCTAGTATTGCGAACACGTGACAGAGTCACATGTAACTCACCGAGCGAAAATCTAAACTAATATTATAAAGCTGAAGAGTTTGTTTGTTTGTTTGAACGCGCTAATCTCAGAAACTACTGGTAAATTTGAAAAAATCCACCAAGCAGGGGAAGAAAAACAAGAAGAAGAACCAGAATTTGAAACTTACGAATCAGACGAATGAACTTCAACACTTTTTTTAAATTTATATTGCTTTGATCTTTTCCAATCTTTTAAAAGTTCCGTTATTTTGCAATAGTTTTACATTAAACAGGATCACAACTAACCCGTGGAGTAGGCACTACTGGGGAAACCACATTAAAAAAAAACGCGCTAAGTACACTACCTCATAGGGGGCGTAGAAACGTGTGCATATTATGACGATAACAACTTTTATAACTTTTTGAATCGTTATATCTCAGAAACGGTGGTTCTAAGAAAAAAAATATTGATGCATTTTTTATAGATAATTTTATGATCTACAATTTTTGCTTGAGATACTTTTTTGATAAAACTTACGGTTTTGCTGAAAATCGCGAAAAACTCATTTTTTTTACCTTTGACCTTGAATATTTTTTTTTCCATATACGGGAATGATGGGGAACTTATAGACATTATTTATAATTATGATTTGAACAATTTCACTAAAAATTCAGCTTGTTGGGACTTTATGTAACTTCACTCTATTTTTTGGTCTAAATTGACCGGACTATACGTGCCCATAACGAGACAAGATTATTTGTTAAATTGGTAGTACATAATAAATAAAGTCCATCTTTATAATAATACAAAGTGTATTTCATTTAAACCTTATTTCCCAGAGTTAAGTAATTTATCGATAAAATTTATCGACACTTGTCGCAACTATGGTTTTTAGGACTTGTCGATGTAGTTGCATCATTCTTTACACTATTATGACACGGAATGATTACATGTGTGTGTGAAATTGTTGATGTGTTTTGTTAAAGTCAAGGTGTGAGTTTCGTTGTAATAGACGATTTTTGTTGTGTGTGAATTTAAGAAAGTGTGCATTCCCCCCGCAAAAAATGGCAGACTATTTTGCTTCGGTAAAACACGCTATGGCTACTCCCCTCCGGTCCGCCGCGACCGGTGACCCGCGTTGCTCTATGACCTCTTATGACACGTCAAAAACAAACAAAATAAATTAAAGTGAATAACAATTGATATACATGTCAAACAAGATAAAAAAAATATGTAAAGTCAAGAATATCACTAAGATGAAACTTAAAATAATATGCTAATATAAAAAGTAAAATGATAAGTAACTGTTAATGATATGTTCTGTTTGAAACAGTTACTTATCACTTATTCCTTTTATGACAAGATGAAAGTGAATGTACCTGACTCATAATATCGGAGGTGTCGATGAGCGCGCCCACCGCGTCCACCTCGTCGGGCTGCGGCTCGGGGATCGACACCACCGGCGTCACGTACGTGCCGAAGTCGCTCTGCAAAGTAAATACATTGTTTAACATTTAATAATAACGATCTAAGATATTTTATGTACTATCAGGGAATTGGCGGGGAGCTTATGCTGTAGGAATAAAGCTCTTATTACCATCGCACAAGATGCCTGTGTGTTGATACAATTAAAAAAAAAAGTATCTTCACGCCTGTAATTCCCGAAGGGGTAGGCAGAGGTAAATGCATGCATTCAAGCATACATGCAAACACCCACGATTCGCCGGTTACGTTTTTGGCCCATAACAGGTGGCAAGCCTGTTGACATCTCCGGGCACATTACCAAACTTCGAGGTCCTGGGAATATTTCCAGAAAATGGAAAAAATCCATTAGAACCAGAGATACACCTTTACACCTTTATCTCTGATAACCCTCTACCCGGGAATCGAACCCAGGACCTCAGTGTAGTAGTAGTGGCCTGCTATCACTAGGCTACCGAGGCAGTTTCCAATTTACTACCTATAAATTATAGCTTTAGCATGCAAATTAATCAACAAACAACCTATCATCGCAGCCGAAAAACTGCCACTGCCGGACATAGCCTTCCAAAGGCGCCCATAACAGTGTTGTGCTTCATTAGGGGGACAACATGCCATAATCACCACGGTTGACTTTTGTTGAACAACTATGTTCTAGATAAATTAGTCAAAGTAATATTTAAATTGTCATTTTTTTATTAAATTAAGTATTTCAAACCTGTAGCAAGAAATTAGGCGGATTGGAGGGTAGCACCGGCAACGTCAGCAGATTTCTGTAATATTGAAGGCTGCTGGCGTGCTTGTAGAATGAACTCAGCTTTTTGAATTGTTGTCGAAATCTGTGAAATGAAAAGGATTATTACATAATAATAATACAGGGGGCGGAGCAGCTTGTGGCGAGCTGTTGGTGAGTAGCGACACCACCCCCTACCATCATCTCGAGTTCCTCCGAGAGAACTGGGCTCCGCCTCGTCCACCACACAGAGTTACGGCCGGACAGAGCATCAGGTCTCTCACCTCTGGCTTGCCTTCATTGGCTGGTCAGAGTGGGGCGCTAGAGGTATGGCATTTGCAGAAATTTAGATAATAGGCTGTTATCTAAATTTCTGGAAGAGCCATACACTCGGGGGTGGAAGTGTCTAAAGGCATAATAGCGGGGAAGCCCGCTCCGAGCTCGAGATTACTCGCTCATGATGGTGAAACCGGGGCCACACCTCTCGACACCCCCAGCCTCTCTCAACAGTGTTGCCCCCCGTCGACCATCTGGTTGGCCGTTTGGGGGGCCCACCAAGGAGAGGCGAGTCACCACCTGCCTAAAGTAGGATTCGATAATGTGAGATGTTGAATATAGGCAGGTGCCGGATCTCACTCCATAGGCCCAGCCAGCTAGTCCCCCCAGTTCACCCACATAGCCCAAAGTTTGGCGAATCACTTATCATTCCAATAGTCCCATTATATTCTGCGGGGTCTATCTGTGTCTGTATTAACTATTGATGCAGCCAGAGAGAGGTCCCGCCGAATATAACCCATTACAAAGTAGATCAAAATTCTCGAAAGGGTCTCTACGTGTTGGACCTCCCATGTCCCCGCGCAAGCCTGACAAAGGTCCGGGGTTCAAATTGAATCCCGTGCTGACGAGAGACATAATAATACATTATATATATATATAAAAATGCAACCCGTTTTCCTTGGTCATGACATCACGCGTGAATGGCTGGACCGATTTGGCTAATTTTGGTTTTGAATGATTTTTGGAAGTCTAGGGAAGATTTAAAAGGTAAGAAAATATGAAGAAATTGAAGGAAAACAGTAAAAACCACAATTTTATTTTTTCATACAAATAGTCCGTATCTATCAAACCTTTGACACATTATTTCATTCTGAGGCAATACGAAGTTTGCCGGGTCAGCTAGTATAATAATAATAATTACTGTTACTAGTACTATCATCATGATATAGTGAAGTTTAATCGAAAAATTATCGCTCATAAAAGAGGTCTTTTTTCAGTGAGATTCTTACATTCTTTTTTTTTATTTCTTAAAATGTATCATCAATATTGTAAATAGTCTGTCAGACACTTTGGCTCTGATCGGCAATGTAACTTTCGCGACGAGGGTGTCGGGCGGCAGCGCAGTGTGCACCGTACCTACCTCTTTGGCGTGCCAACTGTACCCCTTAAGGTACGACAACTGACTATATCTCGCAGTAAGACGACTCTTCCTCTCGGCTTCGGAAACTGTAAGTACATCTCGCGATACGGCAACTGTACTCGCGGTGCCAAGTGAGCGTGTCGGAAAACAGCACGACGTGCAGCTAGAACAGCAGATACTACTTCCAGTTAAGAGCAACTGACCTCTCGCGATGTCCAGACAGCGGGCGGCATGGAAGCAGAGTGGACGGCGACTGGACCTCTCGTGGTACCGTAATTGTACCTGTCACGGTACAGTCACTGTACCTCTCGCGGTGCCCAGCTAGCATGTCGGACGGTAGAGTGGCGAGTAGGCAGAGTGCACAGCGACTGTACTACAATTGTACCTGTCCCGGTACAGTGAGCGTACCTCTCGCGGTGCCCAGCCAGCGTGTCGGGCGGCAGCGCGGCGTGTTGGCAGAGTGCACAGCGACTGTACTGCAATTGTACCTGTCCCGGTACAGTGAGCGTACCTCTCGCGGTGCCCAGCCAGCGTGTCGGGCGGCAGCGCGGCGTGTTGGCAGAGTGCACAGCGACTGTACTGCAATTGTACCTGTCCCGGTACAGTGAGCGTACCTCTCGCGGTGCCCAGCCAGCGTGTCGGGCGGCAGCGCGGCGTGTTGGCAGAGTGCACAGCGACTGTACTGCAATTGTACCTGTCCCGGTACAGTGAGCGTACCTCTCGCGGTGCCCAGCCAGCGTGTCGGGCGGCAGCGCGGCGTGTTGGCAGAGTGCACAGCGACTGTACTGCAATTGTACCTGTCCCGGTACAGTGAGCGTACCTCTCGCGGTGCCCAGCCAGCGTGTCGGGCGGCAGCGCGGCGTGTTGGCAGAGTGCACAGCGACTGTACTGCAATTGTACCTGTCCCGGTACAGGGACCGTACCTCTCGCGGTGCCCAGCCAGCGTGTCGGGCGGCAGCGCGGCGTGGAGACGGAACAGCAGGCGCACGTTGCAGTCGTAGATGTGCGAGGAGTCCTGCGCGCACGGGATCAGCGCAGCCAGCCGGCACTGCCCGCTCGCCGTCATTGAGTTGGCGCGCGCGTTGCCCAGGCTGTCAAACACTGACAAACACCCACATAATAATAAAATAATAATGGCAACTCTTGAAACGTTCCACGAGCCTCTCCCCTTTTTGGGGACAGGCCTGGAGCTTACTCCACCACGCTGCTCCAATGCGGATTGGTAGAGATACGGGTTAGTGGCCAATCCGCTGTCGGATGTTTTCAGACCGCCCGTAAGGCCTCCGACAAGGTTTAGCTTTAGATAGCATAGCAACTGGAACCGACGGCTTAACGTGCCCTCCGAAGTACGGAATCGCGCATTTTAATTTGCCACTAGCAGTCACCCATCACACACCCGAACGCGCACGTATCGCACAACCGAATATATCGATTGCGATCTACACCAGCCGCATAATATTTTATTAATATGTCCCTTAAGACATCGCCAATTCGAACAGCAGCTTGTACTTTTACAGTTTCAAAACTGTTACACTTAGCTGAGAATATAATTATCAACTTGCCACACTCCCTGGACAAATAAAGCCTTTAAAGCTTATCTACTTGCTTGAGTTATATCTGCAAGTAAACAATTTGGAACTGTTACTGCCTCAGTCTAGTGGTAGCAGGTGACTACTCCTGGGCTCGATCCCCGAGTCGGGGTCTGTTAGAGGCAAAATTATATTATTTTTCATTGCTATTAGGATATATTCATTTTATGGAAGTTTCCCACTGCAACCCTCGGGTGAAAACGTAACTGACGAGCCTAATTATTATTATCACATATCATACGGGTACCCTACATCGTTTTAGGCGAGCATATGACATACAGATTTAAAGAACATAAATAAATAACCACAATCAGCACAATTGATAAACATATTATTATTTATTATCCACTAACCTGCAGCTTGCAAATTGAGAATGTCATCCATGTAATCGAACAGTTCCACGCATAATTGGAAACTGAAAATAAAATACATAGATGAAACATGAAAAAACGAGAAACTGCCTCGGTAGCCTAGTGGTAGCAGGCTACTACTTCTATGCTGAGGTCCTGGGTTCGATTCCCGGGTAGGGGGTTATCAGAGATAATATATATTTTTTTTTTTTTTTTTTATGTAATGGAAGTGGCAAACAAGCATGCAGTTCACATTGATGTTAAGTGATGACTGCAGCCTATAGACACCCACACAAAGACCACGATCAAAATGCAGATGCGTTACCACTCCTGAGGCCTAAGGTGTTATGCCTCTGTGCCGGAAATTACAGGGCCGTACATTACCACCTGACCGGAACACGATAGTGCTGAACACTACCATTTAGCGGCAAGTATATTAGGTAATGCGGTGGTGCCTACGCCCGCGAGCTCCGTCACTGGAGCTCTACCACCAGTAAAGGTTCTATTGGGATTTTTCCATTTTCTGGAAATTTCCCAGTAACTCGAAATTTGGTAATATGCCCGAAGATGTCAACAGGCTCGCCACCTGTTACATGGGCCAAAACGTAACCGGCGAATCGTGCTGTATTTAACAATTACTACATATCGCCAATCTAGCTTCACAGTTATCTGACGGTAAAAATATTTGTTAAAAAACAATTCATTGTTATGGCATACTCGATGGCACCATTTTTTTGATAACTTGTCATAAATGGTAATTCTTAATCTACAATTTGATAGAAGGGTGGAACCAAATACTGTTTATCGTGATTAGAAGATTAGAGAGATTAGAGAGATTAGAGAGAGAATAAAGGGTATATAACCGAATTAATCTCTGAAGCAGCAGATGGACCCTATAGGATCCAAAAACAAAAAGAAATCAACTGTCATATTTTTCTGGATCATAATTGTCAATGGATGACGATTGTATCGCTTTGCTAACTTGTTCTAAAATAAGCCGCGCGCATTGGTTAAAGCAAGACAGCGGATAGATCCAATAACAATAACGACTAATAGATCCCACTAAACATAGACGTTGCTATAGAGGTTGAGTTAGTGTATCTATGTTTTCTGTCGATTGTCTCTTTTCTGTCTGTCCCACAGATAAAAATCTATCTTTATATGTAACTCACTAGTTGTTAACATCGTTCTCGGCGATGGCGTCCAGTTCGTCGGCAGTGAGCTGCATGTTCCCGGGGAAGCGAGGGTTGCGCGCGTGGAATTTGAGCTTGCACACCAGTAAGCTGCAGTAGAAATGTACAAGTCTGCCGTAGCCTTCACGAAGATGTACCTGTCAAATATAAATCAATTAGGAATCCTGTTAATCTTTTTGTCACTTTCATGTGAAAGTTGGCCAGATATGGCCTTTGAGATGGCCTCTGAAAAAAGCCAGAGCCTATACTGCCATACACTGCTGATCCTGATGCTGGTATGTTGTGGCCCTGTTATTTTTGTTATAAACTCCCTCTTCCCTTCTCCAAAATCGTGTCATCCTGCTGCAAGAGTTATGTTTGTCCGCAGTATCTAACCCATAATTTGCCTAGATTCTTGATCACGCCTATATACCGCTGGGAGACATCGAGGCAGACAGGATGGAATTCGCGCAACGCTGGATAAAAAATCTCTTCCTCATTAAACGACAAATCTAAGTCAAGTTCCCAAGTCGAAATTTTGGATCCGCCTCTGTTGTCGACAAAATTATATACCAGGCTCCTAAACAGACATTTTGATTCACCACTGTCGGCAGTGGGTCATCTCGCCTCTCGTGTAGCAGGTTATGGATCACGTAACAGAACTTCCACTCAGTAAGGTAAAAGATCTTTTCGCCTCTCAAGTCAATTAAGATTCTAGATCAAACCCCTAAACAAAAATTCTGGATAGGCCACAGTCGTCTACAGTCTTACCCATAGCTTGCCAAGGTTTTCGATCATGCCGATATGCCGCTGCGAGTCGTCGAGACACGCAGGGTGCCCCTCGCGCAGCAGTTTGTGGGTCACGTGGCAGAACTTCCATGCCACGATGCGGTTGTCCTGCAGGGGCTGACGAATTGCAACCATCTGTTGAAGAGAAGGTTTTTGTAATAAAAAAACTTCGATAGATTTTTCACGTCTGCATTCATCAAACGGGTAGGCAAAGGTAAATGCATACATTCATAGAAACACCCACAATTCGCCAACGTTTTGTTCCACCGATTGCCATCATCGGACACATGCCCATGTACAAAGGCGACATAGGGAGACTTATAAATGCCAACAGCCATTTCAAACTGGGGATCGAACCCGGCTACCACTAGACTACTTAAACAGTTACACGCACGCACCTTTATTGGTTTAATTATGGGTCCGCATAAGAACACCAACGCTTTGCCATGCAGACTACGCTTTCCAGAATACGTGGAAGCACTCCACTCACAATATTCATATACACAGATTATTTAACGTAGTAGTACCTACATGATAGTGATAGTTTTGAGAAATAACTGGCAGTAATCGACAGTCTGGTGTGGACTTCGGTAGCTCAGTTGGGACTTTGGCAGAACGACTGGACTAGTGATCCCAATGGTTGCGGTTTTTAGTCTCACCCAAAGTATTTTTCTTTCCATTTTTTCTTTAACGTGACTGTTTCATCAATATGTAAAAAATACTTTACTGAAAGACATTTGTCACGCCATGGTAGCAAAGAAGCATGATACTTACAAAGTCACACTCGCAGCATTACTTTCTGCTAACAGCTAAAACCCATCTACATGTAAAACGCAAGTTATTTTTAAGTCCGCTCTATAAAGGTATTCATAACTTACGAATTATGAAAATATAATATAGTCTTCACTGTTCCGTTATGCCAGATTTCTATTGGTCATAGCGGCACGTAAGCAAGTCACCGCCATATCACGCCATTCTGCTCGTGTTAATACACCGTGAACATGACCTGCTTCAATCACTTTACCTCGTTTTAATTACTTACGACGGACTGGGTTATTTTTAACTGTATGTTTTTAATCAACCTTATGAGGGCACATAGACATACGTCACGATGATCAACATATTAATTTATTTGACCAGAGGTCAAAATGCAGATGCGTTGCCACCCCTGAGACCTAAGTTGTTATGTCTCCGTGATAGTTATTACGGGGCAATACATACCTCCTTTATTTTTATACTGATTCAAAAACATACTTGCTTTGGTTTCAATACATTTTTTTAAGAAAAATACATTTTCTGTGTGTGCAGCTTGTAGGTGCACTTGTTCTGGCAACTCCCCTGATGTTACAAATGTTCATAGGCGACGGTGACCACTTTCCATCAACACTATAAATTGAAGAATACTGACCCAATATGTAATAGCGCTCTGGTCCTGAAAAGTGCCAATGATTGTGCTGCGGACATGTTTCTCCTTCACTGGTGTCTCAATTGAGTTTATCGCTTTCTGGATAGCTAATGTCTGTAAATAAAAAAAAATGTCTTATAAAGTGGAAGGGTAAGACTGATGAGAGGGAAAAGCACTGGTTAAAGGGATACTATTATGAATAATATACATCCATATTGTATGGATACATTTGGTATGGCCGGATGTATGTATAGGTATTATTGACATAACCAGTTTTTTTTTAAATTTCAAGCAAAGTTGATTGGCCCCGTTTGTTCTTAAGCTCAATAATTTCAAAAACTACGCAGAGGACTGTGATACAGATTACACCGTCATTTAAGATTTGAATCGTTTTGGATTTTTTCCAATAGTTAAGGTAAAAGTATATGTGTAAAGAAATACTATTTCTTTCTTCGCACTCTGTGTGTTTACTTACCATGAAGTTTGGTTATAGTTTTTAACTTTTTAATTGTCTGATTTTAAAGAAGAAATGAATTCAGAATGTCAGATGACAGATTTAAATACGAGTTGATTGACAATTGGATAATCAATGAAAATTTTAATATTATATTATTTTATGTTTTAAAAGTGAAAGAATAAACTTTCATTGTCGTTTCTTCTTTACAGGTTTGAGTTCATATTGTTCTATATTACCTAAATAAAATAGTCTCTGTATAAAAAAAACTAACAATAAATCTTCTTTACAGCAACACAAGGTTTATTTCTTTCATGTAGTAAAACAGACTTATAAAACGACAATTTTGTTTATAAAAAGATGCAAATGGAGCAGTTACGTTTTGAATTCACGATTTTACCGGCGAATGATGGAAAATCTAATGTTTGTTGTGTAACCTCAATCACAACTAAAGATGAAAAAAAATTTGCTATACCAGAGGAATTACAGTCTGTTGGATTTCACGAAGAATTAATTGAGACAGCTGTGTACAACAAAGTAAAAAATAGTTTAAAGAAAAGACATCAGACACGAAGAGTTTGGATAACTATGACAGATAAATTACGAGAAATTTACATAGATGCTGATGGTAACTTACAATTTGGAGAACAATATCTGGAGGAAATTGAACATAACCGAGCATCTGAAGAACAAATTAGAGATTCGAATTCATTGGAAGAAATGTTTACAAAGTTAATAGAAAATACACATGATTTAAAAAAACAGAATCTGAAATATGTCGCAGAGAAGTTTGTGATTGAGAAATTTACGAGCAAAAACTCGAATGCAAGGCAATGGATTGACATTTTTGAGAGAGAATGTTCTCGCTTCGGTATTATGAAAGATGAACAAAAAATTGAGATTCTCCGACTATTTATGGATAAAAGTTGTGTTGATTGGTACAGCTCAATGATTATAAAATTAACACTCAACTCAGAGTGGATAGTTTGGAAAGAAAAGTTGTGCGAGACATTTGCAAACCAAAACTGGAACCAAGTGACCTATGCATTGTTATTTAAATATAAGGATGGTTCATTAGTGGACTATGCCATTAAAAAGGAAAAACTTTTATTGGACATGAGAAATTCAATTGATACAGGTACACTGGTGGATCTGATAGCGGTAGGTTTGCCAGGTTTTGTATTAGAGAAGATAAATAGAGAATCAATGAACGATATAGTATGTTTATTCAATGAGGTGAGAAAGTATGAACATTTGGTAAATAAAAATAGGAATGGAACGTACAGAAAGTATGAAAATCAAAGGATAAATATTACAAATGAAGGACGTTATCCATGCAAAATATGCGTAAAATTAAATAAAGGGGTTCGCTATCATTCCGAAGCTGCATGCTGGTTTAGAGTTAGAGAAGATGATAAATTAAATAAAAGATATATTAAACATGTAAATAATTCAGTGATTGAAGCAGAGTTAAATGAAACAGAACAAAAAAACTAGTAGTGACACCATTAATTAAGATCAAACTACTGTTAAATAATAAATTAGAAATTTATGGAGTATACGATTCAGGTTCAAATGTATCTCTAATTAATTCCAAATTACTAAAACTAAATACAAAAGGACATAACTCGAATGAAGAAAATATAGTAACAATTAATGGTGTCCAAAAAACAAGTGGTTTGACAAATTTAAAAATAAAAATTTTTGAAATAGAAGAAAATGTGGATGTGTACATCATTGACGAACACAAATTCAGATATGATTTCTTAATAGGATTAGAAATGATAAAGAAATACAAGCTAGTACAAAATGAGGAGTTAAAAATAACTCAGAAACAATACTTACATGAAAAGAATAGTAAAAAAATGGAGAAAAAGATAGACGAAGGTGAAAATGAAGGTAATAAATATGAAAACGAAAACAAAATTAATTTTAATGAACATATCAAAGAGGAGGAATTTGAAATAAAGGTTGGTCATTTAGATGATGATAAAAGGGAAGAAATAAATAAGCTAATACAACAATATCAATCAGTTTTTGCCAAAAACAAGTATGACGTGGGAAAGGTTAAAGGATATGAAGCAAGAATAGATTTATTAATGGATAAAAACTGCAGCAAGAGGCCATACAGATGCACTATAGAAGACAAAAAAGAGATAGCAGAACAAATAGCCGAATTATTGGATAATGCGCTTATAGAAGAATCTTATAGTCCATTCGCAGCACCAGTAACTTTGACATTTAAAAAGGAAGAAAATAAAAAATCAAGGCTCTGTATAGACTTCAGGGATTTAAATAAAATTGTAGTTCCTCAGGCTCAACCCTTCCCATTAATTGACGATTTAATGACAAAAACAAGAAATTGCAAATTTTTTACAAGCTTAGACGTTAATTCAGCTTTTTGGTCTATACCTCTACGAGTAGAGGACAGGAAGAAGACAGGGTTTGTAACTCAAGAGGGACACTTTCAATGGACTTGCCTACCATTTGGTTTGAAGACTGCTCCAGCAATATTTCAAAGAATATTGTGTAACATACTTAGAAAATATAAACTAACCGATTTTGCTGTCAATTATATAGATGACATCCTGATATTTTCAAACTCATTTGATGAACACATAAGTCACTTGAAACAGTTACTAGAAGCAATTCAAATGGAAGGATTTCGACTAAAATTTATAAAATGTACTTTTGCATCAGATTCGGTAAAATACCTGGGACATATCATTCAATATAATTCTATCCAACCACTGAAGGACAATCTCATTTCGATAAAAGAATTTCCAGTACCAAAATCACAGAAGAATATTCGACAATTTTTGGGAAAAGTAAACTTTTACCATAAATATATACCAGGGAGCGCAATAATTCTTGACCCATTACATAATTTGCTAAGAAAAAACCAAAAGTTTGTTTGGTCTGAAGAATGTCAAAATGCGTTTGAAAAAATAAAGAGTCTCTTGTGTTCACAGCCAATACTAGAAATTTATGATCAAAATCTACCAATAAATATTTATACTGATGGTTCTCTGCTGGGTGTTGGAGCAATTTTAAAACAAGTACAACTAGATGGTAAAGAAAAACCAGTAGCCTATTTTTCAAAAAAACTGAATGGAGCGCAAAAGAAGAAAAAGGCAATATATTTAGAATGCTTAGCTATTAAAGAAGCACTAAGATATTGGCAGTACTGGCTGATAGGTAAATCGTTTACAGTCTACACAGACCATAAACCATTAGAAAACATGAACTTAAAAGCTAGAACAGACGAAGAACTAGGTGATTTGACTTATTACCTTTCACAATATGATTTTAAAATCAAATATTCCCCTGGAAAAGATAATTTAGAAGCGGACTGTTTAAGTCGGAATCCTGTATTAGAACCAGAGGATAATCTAGAAGAACAACTGAAAGTTGTGAACTTAATTACATTAGAAGATATTGTAATAGATCAGAATCAAAATAAAGAAATACAGAGAAACAATAATAAAATAATCAAAAAACACAATTTATACTTCAAAAGAATTAGGAACAAAGAGAAAATAATAATAACAGAAGAATTCAGTATTAAATTTATAAAGCGAATACATGAAGATCTATGTCACATTGGAGTGGGACAAATGCTAACGACTATTAGTTCACTGTACGCAACAAAAAATTTAACGAATAATATTAAAAATGTTTGTAGGAATTGTGAAATTTGCATAAAAAACAAAACAAGAGGACAACACAAATACGGATTAATGTCATATTTAGGCCCAGCGACAAGACCCTTTGAAATAGTATCAATAGACACAATTGGAGGTTTTGGTGGTTCTAGATCAACCAAGAAATACATACATCTTTTAGTGGACCACTTCACTAGATATGCATTTATTATAACATCAAAAACCCAGGGTGCACATGACTTTATAAAGCTAATAAATAAGGTCGCTGAAACCGAAGAGATTGGGATGCTCCTTACCGACCAGTATCCAGGAATAAACTCTAAAGAATTCAAGAAGTTCCTTACTGACAAACAAATAACAATAATTTTTACAGCAGTGAATGCACCGTTTTCTAATGGCCTAAATGAAAGGTTGAATCAAACGATAGTTAACAAAATTAGATGCAAAATCAATGAAGATGGAGAAAACAGAGCGTGGACTACAATAGCACATGAATGTGTAGAAAAATACAATCAGACTAACCACTCAGTAACTGGCTATGCACCATGTTATTTGCTATACGGAACAGATGTTAAGGTTTTACCAAAAGAACTACAACAAGGAGGTATAAATAGTGACTGGATCGGAGATAAGAAAACAGCGCTTAATAATACCTTGAAATCACATTACTATAACAAAATGAGGTATGATAGGAATAGAAAACAAAGAGAATTCAGTGTGGGAGATCTAGTATATATAGAAAATGGGAATAAACTAAATAGGAAAAAGCTAGATGAATTGAGAATTGGACCATATAAAATAATTAAAAAGAAATCTAATACAATTTACGAGATAGATACAGGACATAGAAAAACAGAGTCAAATCTTTTTCATATCACAAAACTAATTCCAGTACAGATAACAGAGGATGAGAATGTGCAAGTATCAAATGGAGAACTGGAGTGAAAATTCACGGGTGAATTTTCTTCCCCATGGGGGGAGATGTAAAGAAATACTATTTCTTTCTTCGCACTCTGTGTGTTTACTTACCATGAAGTTTGGTTATAGTTTTTAACTTTTTAATTGTCTGATTTTAAAGAAGAAATGAATTCAGAATGTCAGATGACAGATTTAAATACGAGTTGATTGACAATTGGATAATCAATGAAAATTTTAATATTATATTATTTTATGTTTTAAAAGTGAAAGAATAAACTTTCATTGTCGTTTCTTCTTTACAGGTTTGAGTTCATATTGTTTTATATTACCTAAATAAAATAGTCTCTGTATAAAAAAAACTAACAATAAATCTTCTTTACAGCAACACAAGGTTTATTTCTTTCATGTAGTAAAACAGACTTATATATGTATAATGAATTCATAGTTATTATGAGCGTAACAGGGAAATTTGGGATAGCTATTTTGTAAATAAAAGCGTAAAAAATGTAACTGTTAAAAATCTTATTCTACACCGTCGTGTGAGTTGTGATTATGGAGGAGCTCAAAGGCGTGCATATTAGTATGATAGTCCTGGAATTGGAATTACATATTCGTATAAGTGCAATATTGGTCTCTGTTTACATATCATGCAAGATGTTTGTGTAACACATACAAAGCTGATTCACATCGCCGGCGGCGGCCCGGCTCACAAAATAAACAAAGGCGCACGTGTATTACTGTTAAGAAGCATTATTAGTAGCGTGGTCTGAGTTATATTTAGGCGTACACACACCCGGTGTCAACACCCCGCGTTTTAGTAGACAAGTGTTACCGCTATATTGGTTTATAAATACCGAATAGCTTAATTCCCGAAAATGTATTGTACGAGGGTGGATCCAAAAGTTCGTGGCCCAAACTACAAGGAGACATGACATCTTTTTAAATTTACCGTCATTTGTTAGTATGTCTTCTATTGATTTATTGTGCGCAGTTTCATTCCGATACTGCACAATATAAATTTTCTGTGATTATTTGTTTGAAGCATTCTGACGCGATTTTCAATAATGGAGAAAATTGAACAACGTGCAGTCATTAAGGACCTCAATAAAAAAGGCCTGTCACCAAAAGACATCCATCAAGATATGGTGGGCACTTTGGGGGAGTCTGCTCCATCGTATTCCAGTGTCAAGAAGTGGGTAGCTGAGTTTAAGCGCGGTCGTGAGAGCATTGAAGATGATCCTAGGAGTGGACGGCCTACAACCTCTACCACGAAAGAAAACATCGATAAAATTTGTGATCTCGTACTGGGTGATCGACGTTTGACCATCGGTAAGATAGCTGAGACAACAGACATTAGTTATGGCCGGGTGCAACACATAATAACGAAAGAATTGGGATTCCATAAGGTTTCTGCTCGCTGGGTTCCGAGGTTGCTTTCAGCTGAACAAAAACGAGTTCGATTCACAATTTCGCGAGACTGTTTGGAACTTTTTGAGACTGATCCCGAGGACTTTTTGTCTAGATTTGTTACCATGGATGAAAGCTGGGTTCACCACCATATTCCTGAATCAAAGCAACAATCCAAACAGTGGAAAAGATCTGACTCACCTACACCGAAAAAGGCTAAAGTCGTTTTGTCAACTAACAAAGTCATAGCTTCTGTTTTTTGGCATGCGAAGGGCATTATTTTTGTAAATTATTTACCGAAAGGTCAAACTATTAATTCTAGTTATTATTGTAACCTTTTACGAAGACTACGAGAAGAAATAAAAGAAAAAAGGCCGGGAATGTTGCGTAACAAAGTTTTGTTCCATCAAGACAATGCACGTGTTCACACTTTGGTTGAAACAATGTCTGTAATCCATGATTGCGGCTACGAATTGCTGCCCCACCCACCTTATTCGCCGGATTTAGCCCCCTCAGATTATCATTTATTTCCAAATTTAAAAAAACATTTGAGTGGCTCGAAATTTTCGACCAAAGATGAGGTGATAGTCGCAGTAAACGAGTATTTCGCCGACCTTCCGGAATCTTTTTTTTTCGAGGGGATAAACAAGTTGCAGTTCAGTTGGAAGAAGTGTGTTGAGCTAGATGGAGACTATATCAAAAAATAAAAATAAAATTAGACCCACTTTTCTTTCATTTTCTTGATCGGGCTTCGAACTTTTGGATCCACCCTCGTATAATTTCAACTCAATCAGTCGAGTAGTTTCGGAGCAAATTGGCTGTGACAGACGGACAGACAGACAGACGCACGAGTGATCCTATAAGGGTTCCTTTTTTCCTTTTAAGGTACGGAACACTAAAAAATACAAAATAAAAGCTTACATATCTCGCGTATATATAAAATTTAATTGAATTAAAGAATAAATAAAAAAAACAAACGCTTTGGTTGAGTGGCAGATTCAGTAGGTCAGTGTTTTAGTAAAATGTATGGTTGTTTAACATCGTCTTAACATAAAAAAACTTCCACATAATGTTTTTTTTTATAGTTTCTTCCCCCTCGTCTTCAAAGTAGTGGATCACTACGGGTTTCTGTTTACTCCCACATAATAGTTGAAAAGAAGTTCGCGGTAGACTGATGATGTAGACTGTACATTTTTTCACTTTGTAGACAAAAAAAAAGCAAGGATTTTATCTGTATCATAAATACAATTAAAATTTATAAATAGGCGAACTTTGTGGCGCCATCGGAGTTGTTTCGGATATTTTTTTTTCAAACAAACTGAAACTCTTCGTGACAATAACGGACACCGAAACATTTATCCAATTTGGTAAAGTTCTTTGGAAGTAATGCGCTTAGTACAAACAATTCAGTGATTCATTTTTATCTTAGATAAAAATATACTTACACTTTATTTTGAACTAGTACCCCAGTGGAGTTATTCGTCATCTCGCACGATCAGGCGACTTGCATGTATAGTATACATCACTGCATTTACCTATATCTAGCCCTTCAAACAGAGGGGTCACAGTGTCCATATTACGTTTATAAGTTCTACTGATGTTGTGTGAATTATGCATTTATTTTGTTATTATATACATAAAATCAGTAATGGTATTAATTCTATTTGGCCTAGATTTTTTATTCTACTTGGCAAACAAGCATGCATCCAATTAGCAGAAAATTAAAACTCTAATATAATTATTGTAGTCTCATCATATTCACAGACCACACTACGACTATACTTTGTGCAAAGTATGCTTAGAACTGTCAGTTTAGTATGGGTTTTGACAGTTCAAAGGCGTACTTTGCTCAAAGTAAAGTCGTAGTGCGGTCTGCGAATCTCACCCTCAATGCCTCTTAGCATTGAGGGTGAGATTCGCAGACACATTATAAGGGTGCCGCTCCTATACTCAGACCTGTTAAGAAATTGCATAATAACTCGTAATCCGAGTTACTGTGTAATTACTGACACAGGGATAGTCGTATTAAATTTAAATTCATTGAAGTACAGTATCCACCAAGAAATATTGCACATCGAACCTACGAAAGAGACAATCGGCTAGTTTCGATTTCGTAAAGCGTTATCTCTGCTGCACACTGCCTACGCAAGCACTGTTATGCCGGTATTGGTCAAAACTTGATCAAAATGGTTGACAAACGTCAAATAGGTGAGGCTTGAAAGAGATAACGCTCTACAGACCTGAAATAAACCGAAATCTCCTGCTTAAGGTCGATGTGCAATATTTCTTGTTGGATACTGTAAGTATGAATAATTTAATTGAAGTATTATGTAACATACGTACAGGTACCAAAATGCTCCCCCTAGAGCCAACCTGCCTCTCCCCTAAAAGCCAAACTGTCCCCCTCTGTATCGTCAGCTTTCGAAGCCCTTGTCTACTAACACTATTAATTTACATACAATACATAAGTAGTATGCTTTATCGCTTGATAACTGGGTAAATAGAACTCAACTTGCAAATGAATTATTAAGCGCAATACACATTGAGCCCGCCGGGCCGCCGACATATGTCGGCAACTTTTTGTCGGCGGTATAGTTGGCGGCTTCACTTATTACAAGTCGGAAAATTTGGTCGGCGGCATGTCGGCGGCTTGAGATAAGAAATTTATTTGGCAGTCAGTGATTGCCCGCCGGGCAACTGAGTGCAGGCGTACTCAAGCCGCCAACATGTCGGCGGGTAACACGCGCAGACGCATGTTGCCGACATGATTCTTTTCGTACAGGCCGCCGGGTTGTGTCGCCGGGCTTTGTCGGCGGCCCGGCGGGCTCAATGTGTATTGCGCTTTATATGACGTAAAATACAACTTCACACGCCATGGCAAGAGCTTGTGTAATTCAATGTTAGGTACTTATATGAGAAATTTTTTTCAATTACTTTCAATGCTACATCAACAGTTACAATGATCGTGTTTACGAGAATAAAAAGAAATCTAACATTTATGTCTTAAATGAAACAAATGTTGTATGCGCATGTTAGTGTGAGAGTGCCGTTTTGAACGTTTTGTACGTTTCATATTTCTATACTGTTAATATTTGTACTGTGTGTAGTTAGTGCGTTAGGCTGACCGGGCCGCCCCGGTCGCCCTAATTAGAGACCCTAACTCCCTAAATGTTATTACACTACCCTGACCCTTGCTATCGGACCCTGAATACCGTGTCGTGTAATAACCTTTTAAATCGAATTCGCGTTAGTCGGAGTTCACCTTTGCATATAAATACTACGTTCAAATTAGTAATTTTTGATCTTTTGGATGACATAATTATAGGTAAAGACTAAACCAAATCAATAATGTATATACTACTCAAACTTCTCGTAATCCCAAAACTGACCGAGCGGAGTGGGGAAGCCTATGCGCGCGGTATGATAAAAAACCTCGTATCTCGGAATTCGCGTAAAACGGGGTAGCGTAAGTCGAGGTATATTTAAAATTATTACATGATTCACTCACCAGCTGATGGAAGCGTTTGTCGGTGGGATTCGCCATAGCGTGTTAGTGCGTGCGGTGCCGGTACAGTCAGCATGCATTAGTTAGGGCACTGGAACACGGTGCCGCACTATTAGTACTTGGTTAATGTGATATGGTTCATTCCTGTTAAATATGATTCATGAGTAAGACATGTGTGAAATTGGAAGAGTTAAGTATAGTCGAAAAACTTTAAAATATAATAATTCGGTGTGTGATTTAAATATTAATAGAGGACATACCCAAAGATATTATTCAATCTTCTGATGACTGCAGATCTACGTCTTAGATGTATATAAACTGTACGATAATAATATTAATAATATATTATTATGGAATCTAAGTGCAGTCATATTGTAGGAAAACTAAAATATGTAATACTAGCTGACCCGGCAAACTTCGTATTGCCTCAGAATTAAATAATGTGTCAAAGGTTTGATAGATACGGACTATTTGTATGGGAAAATGAAATTGTGGATTTTACTGTTTTATGCCTTCCCTGGACTTGCAAAAATCATTAAAAACCAAAATTAGCTAAATCGGTCCAGCCGTTCTCGAGTTTTAGCGAGACTTCCGAACAGCAATTGATTTTTATATATATAGGTAGATAGTGTTCATAATAATGTCATTACTTGTTTAAGTAATCACTTAAATTTGCTTAAAAGAATAATTAGTAAACTATGTAAAGTAGTAAACTAACAATGTATTACATACACACCAAACCGAAAGAAGTTTATTATTTCTGTAAAATTATTTCTGATCCCATGTAGGTACCATGGGATGTAAGATTTAAGAATCAGATTTTTTGTAAGTTTGTGTTATTGTATTACAGTTTATATACAAGTAAGTTTAGACTACTACTTCCTTATTATTTGATCGGTACATACGTCGAAATGTTTTTTTAAAGAAACAATCTATATTTTTGTGAGTAGCATACCAAATCCTTTACCAAAAGTAAAAATAACTTTAACAATCGTCAAATAATGAAGTATGAAAATGAAGATTGAACCAAAGCTTCATGCTCATTCATGCATTTGAATTTAAAATACAATTAACAATAAAACTTGTAATAAAACACCATCTTTATCCTTATCATCCGGTGCTTAAAATAATTCAGGTTTGTATGAAATTAAGAAACCACCTCATGACACGATTTGTAGTCACTTACTTATCTGATAACCGATAGCCGATAGGTATGTAAAATAAACATAACCGCACCTCAATGGTGATCGGTTCTCTAATGTGTTCCTAGGTTAAATATGATAGCTAGCCGCACCTCAATTATACGTGTAAAAGCGGTAAAAGCGGTTGCTTTTTCATGTGCTTAGGTAAAACATTACTTAACATAAGTATTATAACAGAAAATAATGCATATTTATTCTTTAAAAATGCATTGCAGCATACGCAAGCTGCTGTGCTATGCTACATCCTACTATGGAGCCAGACTAGCTGGTGGTAACTAGTCTAAAATTTGAAATGTAAATTTTGTCACGAACCGCCTTTAAATAGGCAACTTACCAGCAAGAAATTGCACATCGACCTAAGAAAAAAAAATAAAATAAAATACGCTTACACTCACAGCCCCACAGTAGGTATAAACCTGTGTCGTGGGTACCGTTGTACACATACAACACATACACAAACACCCAGACTCGAAACAAATATCTGTAGGCCATACAAATATTTGTCTCGGTGCGGGGATCGAACTCGCTACCCTTCGAGTCAAACGGTCATCTCACACCGCTGGACTAACCGGGTCGTCGAAGAAGAGGTTTCGGCTATTTTCGGCCTCCCAGCCTTCCGTCCTGTAAAAAGTTATCTCTTTCGCGCACTACACCCTCGTGTCTAGTCTACTAATAATTACTTTAGACTACATACACTTAAAATAATATGACGTTTGTCATTTATATTATGATATAGTTTTGACAAATGCCGCACTATCAGTGCTTAATCGTAATCGTGTTGCACACTGGATACCTACGCAGAGTGCAACAGAGATAACGCTCTATACGAAGTTGAAACTAGCCGATTGTCTCTTTCTCAAGCTCGATGTGCAATATTCCTTGGCGGGTACTGTACATGTACATAATAAACGCTTGTTAATAAATCCGATAGGCACTGTAATACAATACAGATAAACAATGCTTTTGGAATACTATCTTTCGATCTTTGGAGTAAGTTAGTCGTGTCTCAAATCGTGTCAAGTGGTAAGCAAAAACAGCCTATAACCGTTATTACCAAATTCAGGTCGAATTTTTTGCAAACTTACTAAATTGTGTCTTAAATATTACCAACACTTTTTGCCTCGGTTACACCTTACCTGGAACAAAAAAAGGGTTACGTGAATTTTCAGCAACAGTGTACAGTCACGAAACTCACGAACAAGAGAGTACCTATAAATTATTTTGTTAGTAAATTGAATTGGAACCTGCAGACCTGCTCGACGGCCTAGCTCAGTGCCGGATAAAGCCGGTGCAGGGCCCGTAGCAAATGTGACCATGGGGCCCTAGAATTACAATGCCTACTGAAAAGGATGTACATAAAACAGAACATTTACGAAAAGGAATCGAAAACAATATTAGGGGATTCCTCCTGTGAGTATGCAACACTTTGCCAACTTGCAACACTTTGGGAATAGCTAAGGTGTATTACGTATTTTACATGATTTTTTGGGCACAGGCGCGGGGCCCTCCAAAGCGCGGGGCCCGTAGCATTTGCTACCTTCTGCTATATAGCTAATCCGGCATTGGCCTAGCTGAATGAATAAGTAATGATGACAGTGTCATTATTGCTATTAATCTCGTAGGCGATACATAAGAAACGACAAGAAAGATCAGAGACGTAATCAAAGACCAAAGCGATTCAGTAAGGCGGTCAAGCTACTTAAATGATCTTCACCAATGCCTATTTAGCCAATGTGGTGGAATATGACCTATATCCTCCTCACAATGTATCTTGCAAAAAAAACCTAGTCCGGTTAAGGTCAGTGACGTAAGAAGGCAAGATTATTATCGATCGATTAACATGAAGCTGCCAACTCTTGCCCAACCAAGTTTACGTTAGGTCATCGACGACACAACGCAGCCAATAACGCAGCTACGTCGGTGACGTTAGGAATATCATATTAACTAAATCTAACCATTATTCCGCTTTACAATGACAGTGACAGAATATACTTACAATAATAATGATCCATCATTTACAGATGGTAGAGCCCCAGTGACGGAGCTCGCGGGCGTAGGCACCACCGCATTGCCTATTCTACTTACTGCTAAATAGTAGTGTCCAGCACTATAGAGTTCCGGTCACGTGGTAATGTACGGACCTGTTAATCGTGGCACGGAAGCACAATACCTTAGGCCTCAGGAGTGACAGAGCATCTACATTGAAATCTCTGGTTTCATGTAGATGTCTTTTTTTTTCTTTTTTTTTTTTTATTCATCTTCCTCTAACATAATAATATCTATTTGTAATTTTACTGTCTGTTTCCTAATGATAGGCATTCCTCTGTTGGCATGTAGATGTTTGAAGGCTACAGTATTACTTACCAGCACTGTAAAATATACTGCTAGTTTGCCTCTTTATGACATAAAAACGTAAAATTCATAAGTAATAAACTCAAGAGATGTACTGAAAGTGTCCGACTCCCTACTTTAATAACTCTAGAAAGATACAATGTTACTTTATTTTTTCAAGTATTAAGGTATCTACGTTATATAAACCGCTAATTAAATAAAGAATTCGGTGTAAATGATATGGCTTCTGGTCAAGAAAACACTGTTAAACCTTATAAGCAGATTAGACCAGGGTAGTCAACAACAGATCGATTGGTATCACAAGAGGTCAACCGTAGGGTGTCGGCTGGTGTAGGTAATTTTGTGATTGGATCCTTAGACTGAGATTGGATGTTATTAAAAGTGTAAGATATACATATATTTTCTCAAAGTATTAAACAAAAAAACAAGCACTATGCCACCAAATTTATTAATTTAGTAATTAAATTTAGTTTAAAAATGAATTCAGTCTGAAGAATGAATCAAACTTACATCTGCACTTCGTACCTTCGAGTTTTTAGAATAGTTTCGAGTATTTAAAGTATTATAGATTGTTTGATGATATTAAATTAAGCGATATTTAACACTAAAAAGGCCTTAGTAGAAGGTTGGCTCATGTAGAGATGTTGAGTCAGTATTTGACTAAGAATGCAATACGTCAAATCTTGCCTCAAAACTTTGGCAAACAGAACATTGTAGGCGCAAAGTCATTCATCATTACTAATCGGCTAATCCATCAGTGCAATAACCGAACTACTCAATAGTCTATGTCAGAAAACACGGACAGTTAAAAACGTGCCGGATAATAACATCCATCGCAATTCAGTTCAACACAATGACATGAAAGTAACAAAAGCAATAAAATAAAAGGATAGATTAGTGCACATCGTCATTGTGTGATCATATTGCTATGATGAATGATGAATGGAACCGGGTCAAACAAACGAACATCCTGCGTCGAGTACCGAATCTGCTAATTAGCGCGAACGATACCATCCGTGCGTTCAGCGTTGTGAATGACATAACTCTGTACTCTGTACGATGTAGGAGGTGTGAAGTATGTACTTATCGTGACATGAACTATATTACAACGCATCGTTTGTTATTGTAATACATGAACATATGCCGCATAATGTAAGTGTTTATCGCTATCCTGTTCCGTTTTGATGGCCTCGCAGTTTCTGACATGGAAGTTAAGATCATGAGCCTCAGGAACTTAACGAGTGTTATGAGAACGCACCAGCATTTTATAGACCGTAGATTAGATGTTTGTATGGTATGCCCGGCGTTTCCCTAAGAGATCGAATGAAGGGATCTGCATAAGACCGCCATAGCCCACCGAATAGTGAAACTTAAGTGGCAGTGGGCAGGGCACATAGCTCGAAGAACCGACGGCCTTTAGGACCGCAGAGTTCTAGAATAGCGACCGCGTATCAGAAGACAAAGCTTAGGCAGGTCGAGGTGGACCGATGATCCAGTGAAGGTCGCGGATAAATGAAGGCGGCCCAGGACTGTTCGTTGTGGCATCTTTGGGAGAGGTTTTTGTGGTCTTATCAAAACATAATAATTGTCATGTAAACATGATAAAAATATTCCGGTAGTTCCTACATTGAATCGCAATAATATGCAGACACGGGCCTTGTATTTTTCTTTTCCATTCATCATATGAGGGAAATATTCATTTATTTCTGTCCTTTCTTTTCTTTTATTTGTTCTTTTTCTAAAGTGAGTTCAATTGTCCAGTCAACGATGGGTATGAAAGCATCTACTTGTAAAAAATAATGTGGGCAATCAACCTTACAACAAAAGTCACAAAAACATTGTTACACGTTTATGGTATTCGTTTTATGTTTTTGTAAGTTTTAGATTTTCCATTGTGTTATTTCTGTTCCTTTAACCTGCTATTTCACACCACTAATGAGTCGAATAATTTATATCCAATGATTACCTTCGCCTGGCGTTAAATTCTAAATACAGCAACTGCACCGTATCCCATTTGGTCTTTAAATAAACATGACTAATAAGGATTTTTATGTTTATGTGCATTTGCCACCCAATGCGGCTTCGTTGGGTGCATTTCAACTTTACTTCGTGTCTTTTCATTCGTACATTTCCAAATCCCTACTAATATTATAAATGTGAAAGTAACTCTGTCTGTCTGTCTGTCTGTTTGTTTGTTAACTTTTCACGTCCAAACGAGTGAACTGATTTTGATGAAATTTGGTACAGAGATAGAGTTGACTTTGAGAAAGAACATAGGCTACTTTTTGTCTCCTTTTATTATCCCCATCCCCCTAAAATAGGGGGTGGAACACAAGATGTTAGGGTTATCACAAGTGTAATAAATTTTGTAATTTTTATTTAAATGTAAGTTAACTTTATTTTAATAAGTGGGGGTGTTAAATTTGTCTATATCTGTATTAGTTATCTGTATTGGTTATCTGTGGTATCAAAATAAGTTAACACACCAGAGCCACCTTTGTAATAATGTGAACTTGTGAAGTAAAATAAATCGTTCAGTTCGTTGCCAACCACCTCGTGTTTTATTAAAAAATACGTTAAATAAATATTTCCGACAAAAAAACTACGATTCAAATTATTTTTTGAGTATATTTCCATGATTTTGCGTATTTTTCTCTAACTTTTGATATGGTGTACAAGGTGAGGGACCAATTTGGAACTTCTCCTTTAAAATAAAAGAAGTGTTAACGATTCTGATGAATTTATGACTTTATGACTCAATTTAAATGATTAATTACGGGTGGACGATAAACGGGTTGATGGAGGGTGAGAAATTATTATTTCAATATTATTATTTAAAAACACTAACAAAACCTCTGGGTTGTGATCAATCCTACCGTTAAGCTTATCTGGCACCTACGCAACGAATGACAATGGCGATCTCACAATGGTGACTGTTTCACAACAGTCACTATTGTGCAACTATCTTGTTATTATGTATTAAACGTTAATGCCTTATCTCCGGCTATCTTGCAGTAAATTCAAATTCCTCAATAACCTAAAGACAATAATACGTTTCGTTCCTTCCACGGGGGTTTTCAATTTGAAATTGTCGATTAGTGTAATGAAAAGACGCTGGCGAACTTGACAGTTCCAAAGGGCATAGCGAAACTAGAACTAGGTCTGAAGGTGAGATTCACAGACACGCAAGAACATCAGATTATTTGCTTTACTACTGCTCCTAAAGGAAGGAATAAACAAATCGACATGAAAACGTAACAGCAATTTGTATTTATTTATTTATCCAAATGTTTATAGGCTAGTATTCACTTACCATTAATAGGACCTGTATGCTTGTTTGCCACTTCATGACATTAAAAATATGTCTAGGTATAAGCTTTAGTAACCATTTTAAAAACTACCTAAGTTACTGTCAATGTCCACGCACTGATTCTTTCCATAAGCAGGTATTATCAGTGTTACGTAGCGTGTGGGGAAATGGACTGAGTTAATTAAATGGAACCGACACGATAGCGGTCGCAATATGCCATAATATCTTCATTTTATTACCGTTTCCACAAAATCTATTACCACAAAGTCGATAAATGTGTTGATTTAATAATTAAAAAATCGAAACTTAATTCACGCCTGTGTTCACCGCAGGGGTAGGCAGAGAATAATCATGAATGCATACGTATTCAGATTCACTCAATCTCGATTCGCCAGTTACGGTCTACGGCATTTGCCTGCGGAGCCGAAATTTACTCGGGCCCTCCATGGGTCTAACTTGCAGGCAGTGTTGCCAACTGTAGGACTTCTACAAAAAAATCATACAATTCACGACCTACGCTTACCACCAATAAAGATGCAATATTTGTTTAGTGTTAGTGTATGTGTATATCGGCACGAACTATTACATTTTACTGGTTGTAGAGCTCCAGTGACGGAGCTCGCGGGCGTAGGTAGGCACCACCGCATTACCTTATATACCTACTTGCCGCTAAATGGTAGTGTTCAGCACTATCGTGTTCCGCTCAGGTGGTAATGTACGGCCCAGAAATTTCCGACACAGGGGCATAACACCTGAGGCCCCAGAAGTGGTAACGCATTTGCATTTTGACCTCTGGTCTTTGTGTGGGTGTCTATAGGCTGCAGTCATCACTTAACATCAATGTGAACTGAAGGCTTGTTTGCCACTTTCATTACATTAAAAAAAAACTGCATCGACAACACAGATTATAGGCACTTATTTAGTGTGGGTTGTGAGTGTAAGCGTATTTTTTTATTTATTTAATAACAGAACACAATAGCAACTATCCCAATTATATTAGCCGTTATAAATGGCAATGTTTTATTTGGGCAATACGACGCGACGCCAATGCGTAGACGGAAAAGGACGTGCGGTGATTGCCCTCACAACATCCCAGCTGGTGAATGGTGACGGCGACACACGGCTGCGGCAGTAATGATGCCGATAGCACAATTTCGTCAGTTAATCCCTACATAAACGGCTAAATGAGGTTCTTATAAGCCGAAACATGACGCAGCTGCTGCAGAGCGACTTGTTTGTTATGCGTAAAGTAACATTAATTTGCGTTTTGAACGGGACAGTACAGATTTCCTGCATTTCGTTGTGCTGAGCCCTGTCCCCGAGAAACGTATGGGATCGTCGTCTTCGACATTGTAGTTTTTAGGTGAAATAACGAAAAGTCTAGAAAATGAAGGTCTTTATTCTCTAAGCTCGTTACCTTTATTTTATTAAATGAATTTTTATTTATAGTATAATGACAAGAAAAATGGTAAAATAAACCTCCATGTTCTACATTTAAAAAAAAAGGCGATGATAATCATTTTTGTTGCAGCCTAATTACAAGTGAAATGTCTTATCCGTAAGTAACATACACTAGGTAGGTAAAAAACACTTATTTCAACGGAAGTTAAATACCAATAGGAATTAATGGCAAGAAAGTTATGAACATGTGGTTTCACATACGTAAGGCAATGGGAAATTGAATGAAAGTCTACGCAAACTGCATTAATCGTGAGAATAGACCATTAATGACTTTCAGCTTTTGTTACAATCTAGGTACTAAGGTACATGAGTATGTTAATCATTATAAAAATCTAGAACAGTCGCGAATAGGGTTGTCTAACAGAGAGGACATGCCTCATAGAGAAATGTCGACGGAACAAAATTCTATGTTAATCATCACGAATAGATTAATTTATTCCGTGTGAAACTGTTCAATAACGATTTGTTTTGTAGGTAAACGTATGATTTGTACTATGAACACAATATATGAGAGTATACGAAATCCTGAAATAGACAATGAAAAAAATATCATAAAAACCAGGGGGCCTGCTCATCGCTCTGATGTCTTTCTTATTAGCTATATTTGCAATATTTGGTCTAGATACTATTTTTCCACATCAAAATCCGAATAAAGAATCGATACAAAAGCATAAAGATTCTTATTAAGTTAAGTCGCATTACGAAGTTGGTTTACGGAAGTATTATTGTATATTCTCTGGGTCTTAGGGCGGCTACACAAAACTGTGATGCGAAGCGATGCGACGCCACATCGCAGGCGATGTATTCGTACGAGCTCGCCATTGATATACAAAAAACCCATCAATGGAGCTCGCAGATAATTGCGATGCGATGCGAATTCGCAGTTATGTGTGGGAGCCCTTAATCAAGACTAAGGAGAGTCGAAGTTGAAATTGTTTTGCCACACCTCGACCAATGCGAAGGATCTTGGAATACTTTGGACACATTGCCCGAAAAGATGGACTATAATTTCTAGCAGCTTATGGTTACTGGTAAGGTAAGGTGGCAGTAGCCCTAGAGGTCGTAGCCCAATCAGATGGTGGAACCTGGATCCCCTGTATCTTGGACACCAAGCTACACGACCTACACCACGATGCCCTGGTCAAGCATAGATGGAGGAACATTATCCGCAAGTAATGAATCTCTCATCTGGGGAAACACGACCCTCAGTAATGAGGTAAACGACGCGAGGAGGAGAGCCATATTGTTTTAAAGATACTACAAAGAGATACTTATTTATCACTAGCTGACCCGGCAAACTTCGTATTGCCTCAGAATGAAATAATGTGTCAAAGGTTTGATATATGTGGACTATTTGTATGGGAAAATGAAATTGTGTTTTGTACTATTCCCCTTGAATTTCTTTATATATTCTCACCTTTTAAACCTTCCCTGGACTTCCAACAATCATTCAACACCAAATTTAGCTAAGTCGGTCCAGCCTTTCTCGAGTTTTAGCGAGACTAACGAACAGCAATTGATTTTTATATAAATAGATTATATAAGTTTAATGGAATTAGCGCTCATTTCCAATGTCTCAAGGGGACAACAAAATGCAGTACCTAATAGCAACATCTGTACATGTTTTCCTTATAAATGCAATACAGGAATTTAAATCACTACATTCAAAGGTCGTGAGCGTAACAAAAACATGGGATATGAGTTTCCTTGTGGCTTCATCGAATCATTGATGATACTAATAACAGACAGTAATGAACTTGAATAAAACATGTGAGCACTCAGCAGATTAAACACTAATTACGTCAATGGCATTTTGCTCATGGTAATTTTATATTCACATCCTTAAGTGTCGTTAAATAAGTAGTAATTTCATTTTTTTATTACTATTAGATCCCGTTTGACCACGAAATGCTATCACAACTGTTTTTTAGTCTTGTGTAGCATTAAAATAATGTTTTCTATATTTTAGTGCAGAATAATTGATTTTAAACTAAATAGGTCGACAAATCATAAATATATGAAAAAATATATATATTTAAGTAAGTACTCTTACTTACTTATAAATAGTTAAAATGTATAAGCCATAAGATTATTAACACATTGTATGCGACTGTCCCTTTAAAGTTAATTTTGTAGTAATTTTAAAGTCGGTCTTTTGGAACATAGGCAACTTTTGCTTACGGTCGAATAGAGCGCGATCCATTCGCATTGGGTCGTTCAGAGTGTTCAGACTAAATACCAAATACCCTCGAAATCATGTTCTGTATTTTACAGTTCTGTTTACAGTCCAGTTTTCAGGTGCTCGTAATCTAGACTCAGAAAGACTCAGATATTACAGCTTTTTTATAGGTAAAATAGGTAAAAAGATAGCAAAATGACGCGTGGAAGATGAGGAGACGGATGCTAAAACTTGTTTATGGGTATCAAATGTAATATAGGTCATATCTGATAACGCATGAGTTACCTAGCTGAGTGTTTTGTTGCTTAGTCATAAAGAAACTCCCACAAATATTAAATATTACTCATTCTCATTAACAATGAACTTTACTTCTTGTGTTACTCAACTCAATGTTGGATTTTAATAAGCACGAGTCAAAACGGTACATTGCATGCGCTATATTAAAAATATATAGGCTAATAACAATTTAACGCCCTAAACACAGGCGAAAGTGTAGGTAGAGATACTTGTTTTTTATCATGAGAGTGGCAAATAAGGATACGGTTCACATCACACTGATGATGGTAAGTGAATACTGTAGCGACTGTCACCTACATAAAAACGTAGATGCTTTGTCATTCCTCAGTCTAGGTCCGTGTTTAACCACCACTTACGCATTCGCTCGTACAATTACTTCTCGAACCGAGCTTCAAACTAGGGACATAAGACTTAGGGTTACCATCCGGTCAAAATGAGTCGAAACCGGGTTTTAATAGTTTCGACTGGAATTCTTCAGGATTTTATGTGAGGCCGGATTTGTGTGACGTCATAAATCATTAATCACTCAGAGTAAGCTTTATTTGCTTCTTTATCTATATTAATGGGTATTTTTAATATTTATAATCAAATTAATTATAATATACATAGTTAGCTTAGCTTCCCATTCTCAACCCTTTTTTAGACCCCACCGGCTTTTTGCTATCATGCCCTGGTAACCCAAATCAGGCCCGACTGCAGTGAACAATATTACCATGTCTCTCACGTATCCACAACAAAATTCTCTTACGTTCTGGACTCCAGAAACCGTTATCGCAACAATACGTGATTGTGGGCGACCAATCACCTAACGAAATGGTTTTGACCATAGTTTATGATTTCCTAAATCTATGTCATTTCATATTTTCATACCGCCGAAAAAGCAAGAAAAAAAGGTTGACCTATATTTAAATTACCTACTTAATTACAATGATGGTGATGATCTAGAATCTAGAACAAGAGCCAAAGCAATAGGCGGTTTAGATGCGAAAACCGCTTCCTACGTTAAATACCTACAGTGTATGACAAAACCACCAAAGTCAAAATTTCTATGTTTTTAAAGAAACTAATTCGCGAAATGGAGAAATTTCTCTAAAGAAGAAATAATTTTCAAAGGAAATCAAGACTTTTTGTTTTAAACCTACTGTTTTTACCAAAATACACCAACGATAAATAAAATATTTTTTTTTTAGATACCTACATCTAATACGAGTAAATGTATATGTAATTAATTTACCCAGTTAGCATACAAAGGCAACCATTGACGTTTGTTGTATTCTCCACTACATTCCATGATTAATTACTAATAAATAATTCAAAAATACATACCATATTCATTCGATGATACATGCAAGATTAACATAATATCGAATATCCTATAGGTACTATATGAACCTATCATTATCATAACATTCAAAACTAGAGATAAAAAGAAAAGAACCTACGACCAAACAATGTCTGTCTGGTGGACCACGAACGGCTCGACTTTGAATGACCAAAGCATTATTTTCTGACAGCCTGAACTACCCAACTTTAAGAAGTTGTACAAAACAATACTACTTTATATAATAGACTTAGTTTAGTAATCGTTGTAGGAATCCCTCCGATCAAGCCAGATCCGTCTGATAGGCCACAACTTCACGATTGGAAGCTGATGCATAGCGAATATTTTAAATGGCGGATAACAAATCAAGCTGCCAAGCTAATAATACTGCAATGCTATAGGTATATGCAATATATGGACTTGAGAAAAAACCTAATGGGCTGATAGCCCGATAGCCCCAAGAACAGCAAAAAGTGGACCATTTGCGGTTGAGGATCTCTAGCAACGTTATTATTATTCAGTAAACTATTCCTCCACGACCGATCATTCAACAAACGATCTCACAAATATTCGCTGAAACGAAACCATTGCAACCACTGATTACTGGTACTGACTGGTGGAGCTCGAGGCCGTAGGCATATTCTCTGGCGTAGGCACCACTGCTTTACCTAATCTACTTGCCGATAAATAATAGTCGTCAGCGTTACCATGTGCGCCAAAAACTGGCGTTAAAAGAGTTCTTTAGGGCTGCCAACGCGTTGACAACTCCCCGGGTGTTGCAAGTGTTAATAGGCGACGCGAGACAGTAACCACTTTCCATCAGGAGGCCCGTCTGCTAGTGTTTCAAACGATTGCCATAAAAAAGTTCTAGCTTGCCACTTTAATGACAAAAAAAATCCACAGGTCGGGTATTAACACAAGGCAAAGCAATGTAACGAGATACGCGATCCGCTCCGACGGCCGATGCGTGTTGTGGGCGGAAGTCGACAATCACAGTCGATTACCAAACCGGGACTAGCCCGCTCCAACAGTATAACTTGATTAAAATTATATCACTTTAACACGCACCATCGTATTTTATTCAATTGCTACTTACTCTTGCCACTAAATCACTTTAAGGGTGAAGGCTTGATGATGAGTTATGAATCATAAAGCTTGATGCAGCTTAAGTGTGATTGAGACGGCAGAACAAGAGCTTTTTCATGATAGTTTAGGCAGACCTTTAATTTAATATCTTAATAGAAAACATGATTAATCGAATTCTTTTCAAAAAGCACAAAATTATTTTTGGACTCGCACATTTATATTTCATAGTTAAATACGAGATGATCAAAAGGTTGTCATAAGTGGTTTGCGTGATGAAGATTTTTGTATTGTTTCATTTAGATGTGCATTTTTTCATATAGCCAGACAACATCTTGATGTCTAGCTTTTGGTTCCACGTAAAACGGTAAATATGCATAGTTTTATTGCATCAAGGTTCGTTCACCTTGTCGGTAAATGTCCGATTTTTACGAACTTTTAACGACAAAAATGGCAAAAAGAACAATATTTTATCGCTAGTTGGTACGTTTTTGTCTTGTAGTGTGTTCAGTAGAATTTTATATACCTACCTAGGATGTTATACCTACCTATCTAAAAATATCTCGTGTCACGGTAGGTGTATTTGTGATCGCTTCTCCGAAACGGCTGTGTTTTTTTGTAAATTTCGTAGGTAGTTATGATAATAGACCGTATTTCCCTACTGCTGAGACGATACGAAATTCATCGGAATCAGGACCATCATTGGTACAAGACTGAACAAGATTAAAATGTTATAATATTAATAGCACCTAATAAAATATCACAATATAACTATAAAATATTTCAATGTGCAGCGTTATTCTCATACCTGTATGCAATGATATCCTCACTTTTTGAAATTAACTGTCTATTAACAAAACAATGGAACAAAAACTAGGTAAACTCACAAATTAAACCACAAAGAGCTATTCACTGTATCTAGAAGTATATCCAGAAAGTGTTGAGTGGTCAGTCGATAGATAAAGTATCAGATGCGTCAAGTCTTCAAAACAGTCGCTATCTGCGCTGAACGATAACATTGCGAATGATAGCCTGATACGTGCCTGTTATCGAAAACTGAACGATAAGGCCAAAATAGAGGTGTATGTCATGTATGAAGTAATAGGTATACGTATACCCTCTTATTTCATAAACGTATTTTAGCTAAAGTGTTGCTCATCTCTCCTTTGTCTTTTTCTATCCTGCACATTTGATAATGCAACTGACAAAGACAAAGCATTCTTTACCTAAAACGTCTCATGTACGATTATGAATAAGGGGGATAGTGAATACTATACTAGTGGCCCGCGCCGGCTTCGTGCGGGTGCCATTTAGGTATCTAGTAACATAATATTGGGACAATAAATTGAGATGTAAGCTATCCAATATCTTTCAAGTTGGATCAAACTGCACACGGTGTGGAAAGTTAGATTAAAATCGGTTAAGTAGTTTAGGAGTTCATCGCGGACAAACAAAGCGACGCATAATTTGTATTTATAAATTAAACAAAGATATTTTGAAATTAAAGATACACCTGTTCTATGCTAGATTAATCGAAACAAGATCGGTGGAAGTAGGAGTGACTCCAGCTGCAAACGGCAAATCATGAGCTAGACTCGGATAGGCAAGTAGGAGCACCGCGATATTTTGTTTTGGGAGTTCTACCAAAGTAGAGATAATAAATAGTTCTACTACAACCAACACAATCAGTATAGATGCTCTCAATTACTAGTCAGGAAGAAGTTACAGTAGTGAAAATCTTTTGAGGACTATCATCAGCATCATCATATCAGCCAAAAGACGTCCACCTCCAAAGAATGCCACAACGAACGGTCCTGGGCCGCCCTCATCCAGCGATTGCCCGCGACCTTCACCAGGTCGTCGGTCCACCTCGTGGGGGGCCTCCCTACGCTTCGTCTTCCGGTACGCGGTCGCCATTCCAGAACTCTTCTGCCCAACGGAGGCCTTCTGCCTTGAGGACTAATTCGAGACAAAATACAATACATTGTTATTTGAAAGGTACTTATTCATTTCTATTCTTAGCTTTTCTTTCGTACATGAAGGAATGTATGAAGCATTGGCTACGATGAAAATCTGACGAGAAGATAGGTATACAATAGCTTCTCGAATGCTGTCCAATCGACTTGAATTCGGCGATGGAACTTCTTCTCAAAATTGAACCTATCTGGACTGCATGACATACCTAATCGTCAACAACTCCGAACTTAGTGCTCCCTAGGTACGTTAAAAGTGTGTACTATATGGACATTTGGCATGATCTTCATTTTGTCCATGTTGGTCTTGAGGAGTTGGGAGGCCATGAAGCCCATCTAATATTGCGCCGAAGTCTTCCAGGCTTTCACCACGATATCATCCGCAATCGAATGTGTTGAAAGATGTACCCGCTAATGATGTTGATGCAAAGTCCTTTCCAAATAGGTCCCACATATATTTTCAATTGGGTTTCAAAATAATTTATTATGCCCTAAATTAATACCGGATTAAACGTAATGATCTAAACAAATTAAACAATTCCTTAGGGCCATCATGTTTTGGGGAGGCCACCAGTGACAGCAAAAACAATATGTTTCAATGACAATAACTTTTTGAGTTTCGCCTTGATGAGCGAACAGCAAAAAAAAGCCCAGGCTCATCAAATAGAAATAGGACACAACACCGATGTATGATTGCTTAGGGCATCAAGAAGTCTTAGGGTGCTTTTCCACCAGAGATGTGCTATGCTACGTTGCTATGATTAATTGGTGCACATAGCTTAGCACTGATTAGTCTGTGGTGCTATGGATGCGTACTATGGGCAGTCCCAAGTGATGTATCTATCTAGCTATGCGCAGAGCAGAGAACCTACACCTCACCGCGCCGCCCTCGTCAGTTTCCTACTATCGAAACCAGATAATATGTATTAATCGATACTTCGCATAGCTCGAGCTGCGCATCTTTCTCGCGCAGCTACTTTGCGAGACCGCATCTTCATAGCGTCTCTTCCTCGTACATAGCTTAGTATCTATTGGTAAAAACGATCACAAATTTTCGCAGCGTAGATTTCACATCTTCGCAGCATAGCTGCATAGCACATCTCTAGTGGAAAAGCACCCTTAATCCGATGGCGGCATTTTCGTACGAACACTTTTGCATTTTGATGTAGGTCATCTGTACTGCAACCAAATTGACACCTCTGGAATAACAGTGGTACCTTCGAATAAAAACCCTTTTTCACAATATTTTTTTTAGTCATTTTCTCTGTCTTCTGCATAACCGGTCGCAGAATGTACCTATATTTGTGTAATGTAGGTACACAGTCTTTACGAAGTTTAGTATTTTCGGGAGATTGACGTCGTTGAAACTGCCATCTAACCGGAACATGATAGAGCCGAACACTACCATTTAGCAGCAGATAGGTTAGGTAATGCGGTGGTGCCTACGCCCTTGAGCTCCTACACTTGGAACTCTACCACCAGTATTAATGGATATTATTTTGATTTGATTTAGTATATTATTTACTGAATACAAACAGCACATCATACTATTTACATTCTACATGTAGATACAGTTGGTGCAAAAGTGACGTAATGCCATAGAGTATAGAGCAACACGGGCTACAGGCCGCGGCGGACTGAAGTAGAGTAGCCATAGCGTTTATTACCGATGCAAAATAGTCTGTCATTTTTTGCGGGGGGAAATGCATGCGACACTCACATCTTGACTTTATCAGAATACAGAAACAATTTCACGCACACATTTAAACATCTAGACGACAGGTATAGGCCCATTTGGGCTTGTACTTTGACAGAGGGGAAAGCCTGCATATGGCTACTCCCCTCCGGTGTTGCTCTATGCGTAATGCTATGAATTTGTGAAATGTGCAGCAATTTTTGAGAATTCACAGCAGGTAAGGAAATTGTCCTACCAATTTGACTTTGTCAAGCACAGCATTTCCAGAAAACAGAAAACTCTGGGACAGATATAACGTGGCCGGCTACCACTAGACTACTAACTCATCAGTAGTCTAGACTAGTGGTAGATATGGACTAGTTAGTTGGGATTCTGGGTTCAATCCCCAGATGAAGGGCTAGCAAAGATAAAGGTGCATAATCTTATATCATTGGTGCTATTGGAATTTTTCCATTATCTGGAAGTTTTCCAGTGCTATCCTCGAAGTTTAGTAATGAACATGGAGATGTCAGTAGGCTATTACATGTAATAGCCTACTGACCCATGGGTCAAAATGTAACTGGAAAATTAATATTTGCATGTATACATATATGACAGTTTGATCGGCCAAATACATCTCAACAGATTAAAGGAGGAATGAGACAAAGAGCCAAATTTAAAATGCATTATATAGATGCCACAAGGTGTATAAATAAATTCAAAATTCAAATCATTTATTTCAAATTGATCTACAAGGCCACTTTTGCATTGTCGGGTTATAAGCTACCTAGAGAGAAAGACTTATAATAATAATCCAATAGGTACTAATCAATACCAATTTAATAATAAAATTTAACCAATACGTAAATCATCAAATTTTTCAATTCCTTCATAGAAGAAATGGAAAAGTCTGTTTGTCATAATCATAGTCATTCACTTAGCAGAGTTCCAAATACCTATTTAATTCATGTATCATGGATAAAAACTTATAAATAGTTATGTCCTGACGCCTTTCCATTTAAAATAAATATATTTCCATTTAAAATAAATTTATATATACAGAGGTAAATGCATGTATTCATACATGCAAACACCCACAATTCGCAGGTTACGTTTTGGCCCATGTGGCGAGGTGGCGAGCCTATTGACATCTCCAGGCACATTACCAAACTTCGAGGTACTGGAAAGCTTCCAGAAAATGGCATAATCCCAATAAAAACGAGATAAAGGATTTTACACCATTATCTCTAATATACCCTGAGCCAGGAATCAAGAAGAAGTAGTGGTCTGCTACCACTAGGCTACTGAGGCAGTTACCTATTCCAATATCATTACATCCTACTGAATGGATTTTAATGAAACTTTACAATAATATATATATTAATTCAATATTAGCTTGATGTTTAAGCTATATTATTGTAGATTATGATAAGAAGAAGAATAACACAAAGGATACAATTTATAAAGGTATTGTGTGAATGTAGACGAAGTCGCGGGCTAGCTAGTATTTTATGATCATATTTACCTCTTTCTCTTCACATGTTAATTACGAATATTTTTCACTAAGTTTGTTCTTCTACAACATGCAGGTACCAGGATTACTTTGTAAAACCTTCGTATTCCGGTCTCAGTGTCATAATGATGGTTGATAATGTCATTTCGTAATGTTATTGCGAAAGTTTTCGCCTACGCAACTATAGATTGCAGGAGGTAGGTACTTCCTTACCTGGAACTTTTCAAACTGCTCGCGTTCAGCGTCCAGGCTGTTCTTCTTCAACTGGAGCACTCGTGGTAACGATAATGACGCCATAGATCTTGCACATACAGAGAACTATTATAAAATAATAAGATAAGACCACAATTTTTTATACGAAATGGATCTCCAGCAGGTGCTTGACATACAACTGCACACTTGCACAATGTACACTGTTAGTTAAAAGTCTCATCCAATTAATTAATTTATATGAATTAGCAAATATAAACTATCTCCACTGTAAAAACTCCACGCAGGAAACAGAATTAAATAAAATTACGATCAATCAAATCAAACGACACGACCATACGCAAATAAGGATTTACACTAACAGGTGACAGGAGTCAAACAGAAGTGACAGATGATGGCATGACAGTGATGACAGCAGATTGACAGAACAGTGATTAATGCCAACATTGCCAAACTAATGCCGGATATAGATAGATTAAGATCATGTTTAAAATCATGTAAGATATTAAAAAAATCGGTCGCGCAGAATTTTTGTTAGTATGGAGAAAAATGGCAAAAAAAAGAACTAAAGCTGCCATGTTGAAGTGTCATTGGATTGTCAGTGTCTACTCCTTTCGTGTGCTGTGTTTGATTTATTGCTTTGGTTCTTGATTTTAACTGTTAAATATGCCGAAGGCTAAAAGAATAAAGAAAAGAAACGTGGCTAAAGTAAATATTGATCACAAAAATAAGGAAATCCCTCGCCTTGTCAAAGAAGCATTTGATTCCATTTCAGTTCATGAATGGCTACAACATTGTAAACATGTTCGTAAGTTAGAAGGGGAGTATTTGAAACAAGACTCATATTTAGATGAACCTTTTATAATTAATGTAGCAAGTGACAGTGAATGCAAAAGTGATTCGGATAGTGACAGTTGTGGAATTGACGGAGTATGTCCTCTTGACCAGGTTAATATTGCTTCACATTCATCAAAAATGACAGATCACAATTATTGTAAACCTAGTTTCCAATAAATTAAAAAAACAATTAATTTGTTTTTTTTTTAACGTATTTTTACCATACTGGCTTAGGCATAATAACTTACAGAAACACAGTTATTTTGACTCATTAAAAACTTACCCGACATTCCTTTCACCCCAATTTTAAGCAAAACAAATTTGACTAGCAACACCGATACGACGGTGACGACATCCTTCATTTCAGAGATAAGTTGGTGGCACTGTACTTACTTGTTAGAGATGGCCAATTTCACGTTCCCACAGAGTAACACGGGCCACCTTACTCAATCAATCGAATCAAAGTTCTAGTCGATGGACAAAGCTCTGACACTCTACCAATAAACGCTGGTGTACCGCAGGTCTCTGTGTTATCTCCCACACTTTCAATTCTGCATATCAATGACATGTTAGAACAGAAACTTAACTATCATTGTTATGCTGATGACAGTACGGGAGATGCACACTATACTAGCCGCGCAAATTCTTCTCGGGCCCTTATCGAGGAGAGTAGAACTAGACCTGTGTCTGAAGTCGAGAACTCTCTGGAGCGAGTCTCTGATTGGGGAAGACTAAATCTAGTCCAGTTCAACCCCACAAAGACACAAGTCGGCGCGTTTACCGCAAAAAAATCCCCTTTTATTGTAGCGCCACAGTTCCAGAGCACTCAACTCACCATTAGTAAAAGTGTGGTTGGATATCCTGGATGCTGACATGTCGAATGAAGTGCAGTTTCGGGGTCTTATAGAGGGTAAAACCAAGCTGGCATCCAAGAAGCTCGGGGTGCTAAACAAGGCGAGGCAGTATTTCACATCGGGGCAACTTCTACAGCTCTATAAAGCTCAAGTGAGGCCCCATTTTGAATACTGCTCTCATCTTTGGGCGGGAGCCCGTAAACACCAGCTCGGTCCTCTTGACTACATTCAAAAACGTGCCATTCGAATCAACGACCCAAGAATCACGGGTCGACTCGAAGATCTGAGTCTGCGCAGAGACATCGGTTGTCTGTGCATCTTCTATCACCTTTACAATGGTGAATGCTCTGATGATATGTTCGATCTGGTGCCACCGTCTCCATTCCTTCATCGTACTACCCGCCGAAGAGAGAAGTTCCGACCGCACAGATTGGACACTTGGCAGTGCTCAACAGCCCGATTCGCGAGTTTATTCCTGCCAAAACGTGCAAATTGTGGAACGAACTTCCATCTGAGGTGTTCCCCCGGCGCTACAATATGGGGTTCTTCAAAACAGGCGTCAAAAGAGTCTTTCAGGGCTGGCAGCGCGTTGGCAACTCCCCTGATGTTGTAAATGTTCATAGGCGACGGTAACCACTTTCTATCAGGTGACCCGTCTGATTGTCTGTCAATCCTTTGACATAAAAAAACACTACCTCCTCTACCCGAAACATGAGACCGGCTGCACACGTAGGCCCGAACGTTGGCGCCAACGCTACTCGTCAACGACTACTGGATAGACACTGGCCTAGAAAAAAGCATTGGTTGAGGGGGCGAGCGTTGCGCGTTGGTTATTGACCGGCGTCAGTCAGCATCATAGGCCAACGTGTGAATCCGGCGTGAGAAGAAAGCAATGTACTCCGTGGAAGAAAGGCTTGTAAGGACGATGATCATGCAGCAGCCGCTATAATAATTTAAAAAAAGATAACTGTCAAATCTTCTGTGCTTTTTTTTTAAATAATTTATTCATGACCATAGATACAGAGTCTTTCAGTCGTATACATATTAAATTTCACATTTCTTTAAATTAATGAATATCCATATGTAAGATGACGATGATTAAATGCTTCCATGAGGAATATGATGAGATGATGGGATGGCTCCAGTAAAGCGATGGGGACTTTAATAGGAGTATTTACGAAGTTTTGGAGGCAATACGAAAAATTACTTTTCACTTCATAATATCACTTTTATACACTCGTGAACATTATCGAATGCTTTATGATAAAAATCCCACCATTTTTACACATAAAAACGCGACTATACACAAATTTCGAAAATAATATCACGCAGCGACACAGCTCTTTTCCGCGTTCCCGCCAAAACTCCATCTTCTGTGCTAGAATATCAGTATTGCCAATTGGCGGGGAATTCCCCGATCTACGAGGAACGGGAAATCGACGCAGGAAGCAAACGGGGACTGGATGAAAACGAGGAATTTTAAGGAGTGAAAAATCATTATTATGTCATATAAGGCTCCCTGTAGCGTAACCTACGCATTCCTATTTAATACTCACTAGTAATAAGATTAATTTTCACTATTTTATGTAATGGAAGTGGCTAACAAACATGCAGGTCACATTGACGTTAAGTGATGTCTGCAGCCTATATTCACCCACAAAAAGACCAGAGGTCAAAATGCAGATGCGGTACCACTTTTGAGGCCTAAGGTGTTATGCCTCTGTGCCGGAAATAACAGTGCCATACATTACCACCTGACCGGAACACGATAGTGCTGAACACTACCATTTAGGGGCAACTATTATGTTATTAGTATTAATTAGATAATGCGGTGGTGCCTACGCCTGCGAGCTCCGTCACTGGAGCTTTATTACCAGTAAAAATATTATAATAAAATGCAAATCTCAACCAGCGCTAATTAACTTGTTGAGACTAGCATTTCCTTTTGAATAGACGTTAATCTTGATTTTCGTTTTTAATGACTGTGCACCAAATAGGTGATCATAATTTATTTCTAAATATTTTGGGTTTAAATATTACCTATACTAAAAAAGCCTAAAATCGATTCAGTTATCGATTCTTTACAAACTAGTTTCGGGTTGTACATTTATTAACTATTTATTAATAGAAAGGCTGAGTAAATTCTACCAGTAACCGGATGAATTTAATATGAAGATTGGGATAAAATAGCGCTGTTTCCGTTAAAAACACTCAATTTCTAACTGAGATGGGAGGCTATAGGGGATGGCAGAACGTGGGTAGGAGGATGGACTCTTTCCTCGGCAACTCCCATCACCTAGCAAAGACGCGTAGTAATAAAAAGTAGTCGCTAAAAAAGTAGTCGCTAATATTTCTTAAACAAAAGTTCCACTCTGGCGCGTTTTCCGGTCGCTGCCGCGTAAAACCTAACCTAACCAATTTTTCTGCAGCAGACGCCATGGTAGTTTCAGTCAGTCAACTGCAAGATGTTACCTCAGATCGTTTTCACTTATTAACAAAAGATTTTAGCTGGAAAATTAACTATATGTTATGCATCCGGTCACTGGCAGAATTAGTCACTTCGTACTTTTACCTCATTATAGCGGTGTTTTTTTTCGGGGTACCTTTCGGTAAAATGTAGCGGAATAATTAAGGCGTAAGTAGTGGGGAATCAAAGATTTTGCATTGGCATCACTGAATATTATAAATGACATGAGGGAGTTTTGGCGGGAACGCGGAAAAGAGCTGTGTCGCTGTGTGATATTATTTTCGAAGTTTGTGTATAGTCGCGTATTTATGTGTAAAAATGGTGGGATTTTTATTATAAAGCATTCGACAACGTTCACGAGAGTAAGAAAGTGACATTATGAAGTGAAAAGTAATTTTTCGTATTGCCTCCAAAACTTCGTAAAACTCCTAGTATAGTCCCCATCACTTTACTGGAGCCATCTCATCATATTCCACATGGAAACATTAAATCATCGTCATCTTCCATATGGACATTCATTAGTTTATGAAATGAAGAATATATCAAATACTGAAGATTGGCTATTAAGGACTTGAATCCGTAGCCGTAAAACGATTAATAAAAAAAATACATGACATGAATACATGTCAATGTCAAAAATAATGTGTTGTTCGAGTTTGGTGGAAGTTGGTGGAAGTGGAAAACTTCGAATTCGCGCTTTGTTAATAAACTTGTAGAGCTTTTACTTCTTAAAAAATACTTTTACATAAATACACAAATACAATGGAGTTCTTAGAATACAACGATGTATCAGCTGAAATAAAGGGCACTATGGTGAATATCACATGGAGAAATGTTGGTTTGTTGTTCAAATTTGTTGACTAACGAGATACGTATTCCAGGTGCCGGGGCGATTGAAGATGACGGACCAGAACATTGTATTTAAGAACAGCAAGACTGGCAAGGTGGAGCAGATATCGGCCAATGACATTGATTTGGTGAACTTTCAGAAGTTCATTGGTTCATGGGGTTTGAGAGTATTTCTCAAAAATGGCACTCTACATAGATACGGAGGCTTTAAAGACGGGGTAAATATGTTCAAAGCATGTGTTTCACAATGCTAATAACCTTTTAAAATCGACTTTAAAGACAGGGTAAATATACCTATGTTAAAAGCATATGTTGCACAATGATAACAACCTTTTAAAATTGTTCTTACTTTCTCCTCAAATAATTCATTCCTATAGACCTACCTAAATAGACTAAAATTGAGTCAATTATGTTTGTATACCTCAAGTCATACTCCAGCATAATTTCCCGCTACCAAAGTATAGAGTTTACAGTCTAAGCTTAACAAATAGTGCTTGTAATATCATTGTTTGGTTGCTTATTGTTGAATAACGTTCAAATTCACAATATTTGAATAAGTTTATTTGAGTTTAGAAGTAAGTTGTAATCATATCTTTATTTATAGTATATGAAGTGTTAAATTCAAGTACTCAATTTGATATAGGTACTTAAAGTTCTTACTATAAATGCGTAAATTATTGAGGGAATATTCTAAATCTGAAATGATTATACAGTTATCAGTTTAACCCATCATGTCAGGAGATATGACAATTTTCAATTGTATCTAGCTGTTGGCGGTTAAAAGAATATACTAATATATTACCATTTTCTTAATTCCATTCATTTTTTTGTGAGTCATTTACGTAAACAAGTTAATCCACATCTTAAAATATCAATTTAATGTATCATTCTTCTAAATAGGAACCTTATTTTGTATATGAAAATTGATTTGTATATTTTATTCCAGGAGCAAGAGAAAGTAGCAAAGTTCTTCAAAACTAATTACCATAAAGATATGCTGGAAAAAGAGTTATCACTTAAAGGTTGGAATTGGGGCACAGCCAAATTTAATGGGGCTGTTTTAAGCTTCAATGTGGGCTCAAATACAGCTTTTGAAATACCTTTGCATTATGTGTCACAGTGTAACACTGGTAAAAATGAGGTCACGCTTGAGTTTCATCAGGTAATTGTTTTTAATTTCCTTTGTTTTCATCAACACATTTTTTTTTCTCCTCTTGAATCTGCGATCAGTCTCATTAAACTATAAGCAGATAGGTTGAAGGATGAAGACAGTTGGGCGAGATAGGACCAGTGTCCCAGCTCACCATATTAAGTCAACACATTGGCTCATTTCAGTCTACTAATTCTTGGCTGGAGCAGTGGTGCAGAGAGTGGGTTTGGGTGAGATTTGAGACGGTCTCTGTACTTTAATGAGAAGTGTTTTGCTTCTTCAGAGATGGTTGGCATTTCCAAGTATTCATGGATTTCTGAGTTGCGAATAAACCATGGTGCTGATGATATGACCCTGAGGATATTATTTTGGGCTCTCTGGAGGCACATTATGTTCGATTTGCTGGCTGTGGCCCACAACTGAATCCCATATGTCCAGATTGGTTTTATTATTGAGCAATAAACTCTCAGCTTGTTACTCAGGGATAAGGTAGACTGTTGCCCCATCAACCATAGCAGATTTTTGAATTGGATGTTGATTTGATTGCGTTTGTTTCTTATGTGATCTTTCCATGTCATCCTCCGGTCTAGGTGGAATCCTAAGTATTTGACACAGTTAGATTGTGGAAGGTTGTTGTGGCCCAGGTGGACAGGTGGACAAGTTTCTCTTCTTAATGTAAAAGTAATATGGTGAGACTTCGGGGCACTAGCTTTTATTTGCCATTTCTTCAACCAGGTATTGGTAGCATCAAGTTGGACCTGCAGCATTCTATTTGCCTCTTCTGGATCGCAATTGCAGGATTAGAAAGCCGCGTCATCAGCAAAGGATGCCACAGTCACCTTAGATGTCTGAGGTAGGTTGCTAGTGAAAATATTGTAGAGGATCGGTCCAAGCACAGAACCTTGTGGTACCCCCGCTTGACAGTTATAGAGGGAAGATCTTGCATCCCTAAGCTTCACTTGAAACATTCTATCTGTGAGGTAAGAGCATATGAAAAGGGAGAAGGAATGGGGCAGGTATTTTTTAATTTTGCACATGAGCCCCCCATATGCCAGACACTGTCAAAAGCTTGTTGGACATCCAAGAATGCAGCAGAGAAGTACTGCCTTTTCTCCAGGCATTGCCTTATTGTGCCATACACCCTATGCACCTGTTCTATTGTTGAATGATGTCTGCGAAAGCCAAACTGATGATCAGGTATCACTTGATTTGACTCTAGGCAAGGAGACAGTCTTGCAAGTATGATTCGTTCCCAGAGTTTTGATAGCATGGGTGTCAGGCTTATAGGTTGATATGATGAAGCGTCATTTGGCAGTTTGCCAGGTTTGTGGATCATAACCACCTGACTTACTTTCCAGAGAGCAGGCACATGGGTGGTTCTAAGTGTAGCATTGATTAGGATGGTTAAAAAGACAATGCACTTTTTGGGAAGCTCTTTCAATATCTTCGGGGTGATTAAGTCGAATCCAGGAGCCTTTTTGGTGTCCATTTTATTGATTCTCTCTTTTGGTGAAGCAGGTCGTAATGGTAAGCATAACTGAATGTCTTGATTGAGATCGTGTTAATTTCGGGGTCCTCGGGGGTTTCCGAATTGTTGGGTTGGAAGACACTCTCAAGGTGAGTAGTAAATGCCTCTGATTTTTCTTGGTCCGTTCGCGCCCAATTGTTTCCAGTTTTAAGAGGAGGGTAGCACTGTTGAGGTTGAGGGAGGTACTTCGTAGCTTTCCAAAGATCATGGATACCATGTGCAGTCGGAGACATCTTCTCGAGTCTTTGCTTGAGCGACTCATTTTCAGTGAGAGCTAGAAGGTCTTTTAGCTCTTTAATTGCTCTATTTAGTGCAGTTTTATCTTCACTGCTATGAGACAGCTGCCAGACTCTGCGGATACGACGTTTTTCGGATATTTTTTCGATTTCAACTGAGACCGGTATGATTGAAGACATATCTCTCAGTTCCGGAGTACTGGTCCAAGCTGCCATCTGGATTAAGTTAGTAATGTATAGGCAGGCATCATCTACTTCATTATTGGTTTTAAGTGAGAGTTTTAAGTTGATATTTGCTTCTAGGTACTCACGGAACTGGTTCCAGTCTGTTTTAAAATTGGTGAGATGACCCGAGCAGGCTTCATGGGATAAGGTAATCAAACTAAGCGATAAAATAACCGGCGTGTGGTCGGAGGGACCATCCAAGCTAGACTATGGATGTATTGTGTACGCTGATACTCTTTGTGATAAAGAAGTCTAACAGATCTGGTGTTTTATTGTTGTCAGACGGCCAGTACGAGGGTTCTCCAGTGGACATTGGTAATAGGTTGTTGGCATCTAAACTCTTTTTTAATTCTCTTCCCCTAGTAACAGTTAATCTCGATCCCCAGTATACATGCTTGGCATTCCAGTCACCACTGGCTATAAATCGATTGCCCAGAGATCTAAAGAAATTCGAAAACATTTGCTCTTTGATGGTGTGTCGCGGTGGACAGTAGACTGAAGATACAGTAAGGGGTCCAGATTGATCTTCTATTCTTATTGTTGTGGCTTGTAGGTATGGGGTGACAAATGGTTCAAGGAGACAGTGCTTCAAGCTATTTTTGACAATGTGTTTGACAATGACAATGAGTGCTGTGCCAGCATGTGCACCACCATCAGGATGACTGGTTAGATAGGTGGAAAATCCTGTAATACATATTCTACTTCTTATTGTGGTGTGCGATTCGGATATTAGACATATATCGAGCTGGTTAGCTTGGTTGAATAACTCTACTTCATGTGTGTTGGGTGCTAGGCCGTTGATGTTCCACGTGGCAATGTTTAATAGAATCATTTTGCCATTTTGGAGACAAGGGTGGTGATAAACCCCACCAGAGAACTTATTTGTTGAATTAACATTTCCATTTTTTCATTTTTTTTAATAGGATTTCTTCCAACCTATTATTGGATTGTTGTGGTAGTTGCTTGATGTTCTTCCCAGAACTTATTTGTTGAATTAACATTTCAATTTTTTCGTTTTGTTTTTGTAGGATTTCCTCAAACACGTTATTATTTTGTTGAGGTGCATGGTAGATATTCTTCCCAAGGATAACTTCAGCATATGTCGCTGGATCATTGGTGGTTCTTGTAATTTGTGATAACGTGATAGGAGAAGTAGTAGTGGTCTTTTGGATTTCTTGTCTCACCCTAGGAAAGGAGTTTTTGTTTCTTCGAGCCTCTAGCTCTTTGTATATTTCACAACCTTTGTAATTTGCTGGGTGATCGCACGAGCAGAGAGCACATTTAGCTGGGGTCGTTCTATCTTTCTTTTCACAGTCTGAACTTTTGTGACCTTCACCACATTTCACACACCTATACGGCCTCATGCAGTTGTATTTTGAGTGGCCATATTGTTGGCAACGTTGGCATTGGATAATGGCCTTTGACTTACGAGGGTCTTCTATCTTAACATTTTGGTTAAATATATGTTTTATATTTTGCACAGCTGGATTGTGGATACTAGGTGCAATGTTGACAAAGAAGGTAGAGGTAGGTTTTTTTTCAGGACCGTAACGTGCATTGATAATTTCGCCTTTAACTTTGTTATTAGTTTCCTCCACTGCTTCAATAATAGCTTCATGAGGAGTACTGTGGTGGAGGTCATTAATGACTATTCGGTAGCATTTGGATTCCTTTGGGGTGAATGTATAACCAATCAAGCCATTTGCTCTTATGACTGAAATGATAGGGCTCGACTAGCCGTACATAATGCTGTACTTACTCCAACGCTTTTATATGGAAGCGAGAGCTGGTTATGCAGGAAAGAGCATGAAAGTAAGTTGAACGCGGTCGAGATGAAATCTTTGCGCAAGATCTGCGGTGTATCACTCACCGATCGCGTTCGTAATGAAGATGTAAGAAAGAGACTTTGTGTGAATGATAGTATCGGTGTAAAAATGAAAAAAAGGCATGCTCCGATGGTTCGGGCATATAGAAAGAATGTCGAATGAGCGAATGACTAAACAGATATACAATGCGAATGTGGATGGTTGCAGAGGCCCAGGAAGACCAAGGCTGACCTACCATGACCAAATAGGTCGAGTTCTGTCTGATGGTGGGGTCAAAAGTCTTAGGAATCAGCGTGCATGTATGAAGAGAATGATGAAGGTAAACGAGGCACGAGAGGTTTGTCAGAACCGGGATGTCTGGCGCTCTACACTCACTGCCTACCCCGTTAGGGACCTGGCGTGAAGATACATACATACTGAAATGATTTTATGGTACTCTTCAGATGAGTTTACTAGGATATGCAGTAGGTTTTTATTTATTAATTTTATTTTAAAATCAACACATCAACACATGAGCAAATGTTAAGAAACATACAGAAAAGTTCTAATTTCTTAAAATATCAATCAATCTCATTTTTATAAATCCAAGAATTATTATAAGATTTAATTCATATTTATAATCCTGATAGATACTGGATACTAAAGTAGCATCCGGCCGGATAGCAAGATTTCAGATAGACAAAAAGTATCACATGAAATTGACTACAAAATACTTGTACAAGTTAAACAGTTGTTTTACACTTATAATAAGTTTATTTACCCCTAATGTCTTATGTAAAATAATTATTTTAATGAAGAAGTTATATGTAGGGAATTTAAATTTACTAATAAGCAAGGCATTTGTGATGATTATCCTTCTGCGATTTTTTATCTAGTGTCTTGATTACTGTGCTGAATTTGCTGACAACTAACTACGAATTAAAGCAATCCATTTTTTTATGTAATAAAGGTGTCAAATGTATGCAGTTCACATTGATGTTAAGTGATGACTGCAGCCTATTGACACCCACACAAGGACCAGAGGTCAAAATGCAGATGCGTTCCCATCTACTACTAAATATCCAGCCCACCCTATACATTATATAAACACTTAAACACCTATCTCATTATTTAGAGCAGTGTTTCCCAATGTATGTTCTGTCATGGCCTGGTAATTTTCACACTGCCCCCTTGTGACCCACTTATTTTTAAACCTAAGCCATTATTTTCCTTTAGGTAAAACAATACACATTTATTATGAATATTTACGACTCGTCCATCGATAATAGGATTAGTAGATAATATTTTTAATTCAAGGCGAGAAGTTGCAACTGATGTGCCGTTCCCGGGAAGGTTCCCGCGAACGTTCCCCAGGTGGGAACATAGGGGAACAATGTTTATAAAGATTGTAAAAAGCTTCCATCGTTATTTTACATTTTACACTCAGGTCACTCAGATTTAAACAAAATGTTTGATATCAGTTGGTACTTTGTCACATTTTGTTAGATGGCGTGCAATTTTTGTTGTATTTTTTTATTTATAGACTAATATAAAACTATTTACTATAAATACATTACATTGATATTCATATTTCAGAACGACGATACCCCTGTGTCACTGATGGAGATGCGGTTCCACATCCCGACGAACGAGCTGGCGGGCGACATGGACGCGGTGGAAGCGTTCCACCAGCAGGTCATGAACAAGGCCAGCGTCATCTCGGTGTCGGGAGACGCTATCGCTATATTCAGAGAGCTGCAATGCCTTACACCTCGGTACTGTATTAGTTTTCCTTTTACCGCGAGTAATCGATACTTGTTTTTATATTATTTTTTGCAATAACACATGCTAGTGAAATATAGTTTTAAAGAGAAATGGAAAGAAAAATTTGACTCCAGGCGAGACTGGAACTCGCGATTTCTGCTTCAACATTTATCGGTTGCCTATCTAGCATTGTTGGCAATAGATGTTGCTACTCCCGCCATAAGGCATTGCAATAAAATGTGATGGAAAGATTTGACAAATCAGGCGTGGACTTCGGTAGCTCAGTTGGAAGAGCAGCTGGACTAGATTCACAGTGAGTTCGAGTCTCGCCTGAAGTCAAATTTTTCTTTCCATTTTTCTTTAAAAAAATATTGATACTTACTAATGACAAATGTTAAAGTCACTTGTGTGTGTTTCGTTTTCACTAACAAAATGCGGAGTCTATTGTGATGAAATTGCATATTGGCATTTATTTAGTTTCAATCCTAAGAAGAAAGAAACATGCGGCATGGAAAACCTTCAGCATGCGGACTAAGTTACGGGAATCATTCATTATTTATATAAATCTCAACAACAACAAACTGAAAGGGATTTATAAAAATGATTTTTCAAATATGACCCAAAGCTTCAGAAGTTTCTACAAATAAAATAAACTTATCATCTTTCTTCATTAATTGATGATTCTATCGTAAATGTTTTTTTTTAATGTTTAAACATGCGAATTCCATTATTGCGGTACATATTTATAGTTTCCAGCGAATGCTTAAGTGTACTAGGTATTTATTTTTCGCAATAACACATGCGAGTGAACTTTAGAAATTAAAGAAAAAAACGGAAAGAAAAATTTGACTTTGAGGATAACCAGTCTAGTGGTAAAGCGGCTGGACTGGTTATCGTGAGGTCGCAGGTTCGATTCCTGCCCGAAGTCAAATTTTTCTTTCCGTTTTTTTCTTTAAGTTCTAAAGAATACTTAAGTGTTTCCATTTTTGTCCGCAGTGGTCGCTACGACATCAAAGTGTTCCAAACCTTTTTCCAACTGCACGGTAAAACGTTTGACTACAAGATACCAATGTCCACCGTCCTCCGCCTGTTCCTGCTGCCTCACAAGGACACCAGGCAGATGTTCTTCGTGGTGTCGCTGGACCCGCCCATCAAACAGGGCCAGACCAGATATCATTACCTCGTGCTGCTGTTTGGTATTGAAGAGGAGACCAGCCTTGAACTGCCTTTTACGGAGTAAGTTTTAAAAACATCTACCTCCTTAAAGGTTCACCAAGTATTTCTTTATTTATTTATTTCTTTATTGCACATCAGAATTGTAGAACATACAGATGTTATCAAAACAATGCAAGTAGGCAATGGAACAACGCGGTCTTATTGCTGAAAGTAATCTCTTCCAGATGACTTGGAAGGAGAACTTGTCCCATTTTTTTATCTTAATCAATTGACAAAGTATAATATATATTATGTTTATGAATAGGGGGCTGCAGTTTTTTGTCCTGTTTAGTTTTATTGAAATGTTGGTCTAGAACAAAATAATAACAATAAATAAATAAATAGAACAGAGAGATATCTTTGGCATCCAGACTGACATCTGCATGGCTATCTCTAGTTTTTACGTGGATGTCTGTCAGTATTCACTTACCATCATCATGAGCTGATTGTACTCTTGTATGGTCTTTTATTACTGTTCCTCCTTAATAATCGTATATATTTTGTGTTGTAGGGAAGAGTTGAATGAGAAATACGAAGGGAAGATAACAAAGGAGCTATCCGGACCTACCTACGAAGTTCTTGCCAAAATCATGAAAGTCATCATAAACAGAAGAGTCACGGGACCTGGTGACTTCTTAGGGTAATTCAAACCAAAAACCTGTTTTAATACTTTAAACAAAGTTATCAGTGTTAATGTAGAATGTAATTTGCTGTCTACAATCGAAATTTTTTTACTAGATATGGAAACAATAGGGATGTGTCCTAGGTACAAAATCAGTACTTTTTATCATATCATATGAAAATTTAATGAAAATGTAATGTAAAAGTACAACATTTTCGAAAATTGGAGTATTACGGTAAAAGAAAACAGATTTCCAAAATGACGAAAAAAATGACATAAAAGTTACCTGAAAAATTGAAATAATTTCAGTTTTAGAATCTTTGAATCTTTATACAATTTCCAACAATTTTTAGCATGTCAACGTTACACATAAACGCAGTATTCATGAAGATATTCTAATATTTCTTGATTTCACAATTCAATTAATGTGCCGTTTTGAGTCATTTCACTACTCGCAACGTTTTGAAACGTTATATCTTAACAACTGTCACTTATTGACTACATGTTTCACAAATAGTTTTTATTTATCCTATGCTTTTTAGAAAATCAATAAAAGTAAATGAGTCAACAACCCTATGATGTATGAAAAAAAAAACACTATCGAAGTAACAGTCGCTTCCGTGATCGATACGAGTTCATTATAAAAAATGTTTGTACCAATAATTTCCTTCATCCATACTCAATTCGACGTGTTTAGTAATTCTAGTCCAGATTGACAATAATCTTTCTCCACCACCGCCTCATATTATTATGTTACTTTAAATGCTATTGTTAGTAAAAAAAAGTGTAAATACTACGAATAATACTGTACAGAAATATGTACGTACATCGATTAGGATAATTTCTCCGAGTGGTGGTAGTGGTGCTGTCTTCACGGCGCGTGCGTCGCGGTGAGGGCCTACGAGGCAATACTCTTTGCCCGGACTTGATCTGCCCCCGTTACGATGGGGGCGTGTTCCACCAATCTTGGTTTTGATGCCGGCTGCAGCGACGCAACGTCGCTTTGGCCTTAGCCAGGCCAGAGAATATGTAATAATACTACGTATAGAATGGACACTTCGATGTCCCGCCCGATTTCCCCGCCTCACCCAACCTCCTCCCCTCTTACGGGCGACGTTTGGTATTCTCTATGTGCTACGGACACAGGTGTACGTGTAAATAACTTTACTGATTGATGTCTGTGTAATAGAGACCAAATTTAGCGTTTGTATGGAATTTTGGCAGAGTGTCCGCGGTGTGGCCAGGCATTGCAACCGCTACCTAGGTAGGGTACTACTCTGGGTCGGGAATAGAACCCGACCTCCAGTGGTGTAGGTGAGCGTAGTTACCCGAGCCCACCAATTGGTGGCGTATCCAAATACGTGGGATGGGGGAAAAAAAAACACATATTTATTTTCCAGTTCATAAAAATATGGTCATTTTCTTGCAGGCATCACAAAACGCCAGCTATAGCGTGTTCGTACAAAGCCGCGGGCGGCTACCTGTACCCGCTGGAGAAGGGCTTCATCTATGTCCACAAGCCACCAGTTCACATTCGCTTCGAGGAAATTGCGTCCGTCAACTTCGCAAGAGGTGGTGCTTCGTCTACTAAGTAAGTCAACTTTATTTTTTACTAGCTGTTTCCCGCGGCTTCGCCCGTGTGGATGTCGTTTTATAAATAACTAAGTAGCCTATGTTCTTCCTCAAAGTCAGCTCTATCTCTGTATCAAATTTCATTAAAATCGGTTCAGTCGTTTGGACGTGAAAAGGTAACAGACAGACAGACAGAGTTACTTTCGCATTTTCTCGAGGGCGTCCGCATTACTTAATCTATCAGTTAGAGTTCAACACTATCGTGTTTCAGTTAAATGGTAATGTATGGACCCGTAATGACTATGGTAGAGACAACAACTAAAGTGTCGATAACTAATAGTCTTTGTGTGGATGTCTATATAGGATGCAGTCATCACTTAACATCAATGTGAACTGCATGCTTGTTTGCCACTTCCATTACATTAAAAAAAACAATATAACATAAAAAAAACAACTGTAGACGAAAGCTTGTTATCTATCCATCTATCTATCTATCTAATCTAATACCTTTAAATGAGCAATTCTTGTATATATAGAATCAAGATCTCGGAAACGGCTCCAACGATTTTCTTGAAACTTACGGATTAGGGGTTTTTCGGGTCAAGAAATCGATTTATTTAGGTTCCAGGTCCAAGAAAAGCTCGGTTCCAAGTTAATAATAAATTTTCTTCACACCGACAACAACCATTAGTCTACTAATGGTTCTTCTATTCATCAATAGATGGCGTTTTTAGCAAAGAAGAAGTGTTTGATTTGAGGTTAGACCAAAAAATCAACTGTTTTTATTCTCATTTCTTTTCAAAAATCGCTACGGAGCGAAGCTCGGTCAACCAGGTACTACTTTATTACATGTAACAAAAATATTTTTACCATCAACAGATCTTTCGACTTCGAAATAGAGTTGAAAGCTGGCAGCGTCCACACCTTTAGCAGCATAGAAAAGGGCGAATATGACAAACTATTTGATTACATCACCTCAAAGAAACTACGTGTTAAGAATACGGGCAAGAATGTAAGTTGTAAATTACATATACAGTGCTCAACAAGAAATAATGCACATCGAGCCTATGAAAGTGACAATCGGCTAGTTTCGGGTTTATAAAGCGTTATCTCTGCTGCACAGTCTGCACACTGCCTACGTAAGTATCCGTAGTCCGGTATTGGTGTAAACTTGATCAAAATGGTCGACAAACGTCAAATAGGTAAGGTGCGAAAGAGATAACGCTCTACAGATCCGAAATAAGCCGACGTCTCTTCCTGAGGTCGATGTGCATTATTTCTTGTTGGATACTGTACATGTATATGTTTAATATCTGTACTGTCGCCTTCTTTGGGACATTCAGCAGTATGATGGTTATACGCGTGTTATATGAAAATGTTTTATATTTCGGTTGCAATGCTAATCGGGCAGATCGCTAATAAACCACAAAATAAATGCGTTGCGATAAGTACCTGTCCCATCCTATTTCACCGCTGCATCTGTGTGACTTTTATAACATACACACATTGTATTATCATGTTTATTTTTTTATAATTTATTTTTTAACAGGACAAAGCGCTATACGACGACGATTTCGGCGATTCGGACACTGAAAAGGAACCGGACGCGTACCTGGAGCGCGTGAAGGCTGAGGCCAAAGAGCGCGACTCTGACGACGCCGGCTCCGATGACGAGAGCACGGACGAGGACTTCAACCCTGATAAGGCTAGGGAGAGCGACGTCGCCGAGGAGTGAGTGCCCATTACTCTTTATAATATATTTTGTGTCGTGTTTGCCGTTGTACACACACAACACTTACACCCGAGACAAATATTTGTAGGTCATGCAAATATTATCTAGGCCATTTATCCCGGTGCGGGACTAACCGGGTTGTCGACCAATGTACGACTCTGCCAAGAATATGTAGCCGCACAAAACGTTGCTGAGACGTAGGACGAGTATCTACTACTGTTCTTTGCTCTCAGGATAGGCGAGGTGGCTGAAGTCTAAGGCCGAGATTCACAGACCGCACTATGACTTTACTTTCGAGCAAAGTACGCTTCGAACTGTCAAAACCCATACATTTCTGACAGTTCTAAGCATACTTTGCTCAAAATAAAGTCGTAGTGCGGTCTGTGAATCTCACCATTAGTACTTCTTCTTTACATTTTGAAGGCAAATGCTTACGACTATAGTCTAATCTAGGACTCTGACTACGCCACCTTCGCCCACGAGAGCAGCGAATTCTTTACGTATTTATAACAGCGCGGTTTACAATGCCGACGTCAGCGGTATTAATTTAACCATAAAATTTCCCGATTTAATTTAGGTTGATGAAAATATCATATTTCAGCCCCAGTTCTTTACTGCATATAATTTGTATTTTTTTTATAATTGTTCAGATATGACACCAATCCGTCATCCTCTGAAGACTCTGACGCGTCGGGTGCTTCAAACGACAGTAAAAAGGAAAAGAAGAAAGAAAAGAAACCCAAGAAGACTATAACCATAGTTAGTTGAGTTATGGTTTTGTACCATTAATTGTTAATCTTAGCCTGGGTTGCACCAAGATATTTGCTAAAGTTATTGTAATATTTCACATCCTTCTCTAAATTTGTTACAGTTAGAGAGGATGTGTGAAATGTTACAATAACGTTAACTTTACCAATAATTTACTGCAACCCAGCATTCAAGTTTTAATTAAAAAAATATATTATATTATAAAAATTCATAAATAACATCAGAGAGACTGATGTTAAATATAAGTAGCCTTTGAAACCATTACAAAGTTCTTTCTATTTTGTAAAATAAACGCGTTACTGCTTGTACTGCATATTCACCACAAAATAAATCAGAGTATGACAAACAAATTATGTACTTTAAAAAATTGGTAGGAAATATTTGCATGTCTATTTATTTTAATGCCAACTATTTTTAGGGTTATTCCTCAAAAAGAAAGTAAACGGAGTAAGTAAACCCATAAGAATATTTTGCTGTCTGTGTCTGTCTGTTTGTTAACGCCAATTTGTTTCAAAACTACTGGGCTGATTTATTTGAAATTTGGTACACGCAATAATAAATGTAACTCAGTCATGGACGTGAAACGTAAATAAACAATTTTAAACATAAGGGCCCGTTTTTATGTTGCTTATTTTGAAAATAAAATAATGATGTTTTTCAAAACAAGGTTTTAGGTAAACAGTTTTATTATGAAATATGTTATAAATATTTTAAAATCACTGTTTTCGCCCAGCTGTTATTTCACTATTCACTTTAATTTTGAGAAAAATACGAAAGACAATACTCGTTTTTACCTATAGGAATACCTGTAAGTCTGTGATATTTAAGTTTATTTAAGAAATCTTTAATCAATGCCTCGCGAAAATTAAGATGTAATTTCAATATTTTCCAAAAAAAACTCCTATTTCTTACATTATAGTCGGAGGCGCCCCGCAAACGCAAAGAGAAGTCCAAGAAACGCGAGAAAGACGCGAACGCGCCAAAGCGTCCCGCCACCGCCTTCATGCTGTGGCTCAACGAGAACCGCAAGCAGATCGTGGAGGAGAACCCCGGGATCAAGGTCACGGAGATCGCAAAAAAGGGCGGCGAACAATGGCGCGACCTCAAGGATAAGTCGGTACGTTTTCCTTAACTAATTATAACGTGTAAACAATGAGGATTAATTTTATTTATTTATTCTTTATTGCACAAAATAAGCACAAGGATTAATGCATATTTTTCTCCCATAGTTATTCTGGCCGCATTATCAGACTCCGAGGATGGAGTTGGGCAATTTTTTTATGTTATGGTGGTCAAAGAAAGGTGCATTTCACATTAATGCTAAGTGATAGCTACACCCTATAGACATATACTAACACAAAAATCGGATTGAAACCAGTCAATATGCAATATGCAGATGCAGGCCGAAGATGATTTACCTCTCTAATAATTATTATGGAGCCATACATTACCATTTTAACCATACATCATAATGTAAACTTTTGTATTTGGGAGGAAACACTGAACTTCGAAACACAGGTTTTATACTGATGTAAAATGGTTTTTTCAGTCAATAAAGTTTTTTATTATTATATAGTGGTGACAGCACTATCGTGTTCCGGTTAAATAATGTGAATAAAATAAGTGCTGATCACTATCACTTGGCGGCACATAGATTAGGTAATGCGGTGGCGCCTACGCACGCGAGCTCCGACACTAACTACCTAAAAATAGATTAGACACAGATTTATATGTAAGTTAACACAAAGATTGTAACCTAACCTCTAGTAGACGATGGCTGCTTATTTTCCATAAAATTTGACGCTGAATGGGGAGAGAAATCGGCGATTCGGTTAGTATCGACAGTGCAGGGGCAAAATCTTTGGAGTGGCAGTTTAGTTAAAAATTTGGTAAATACTATCGTGTGCCGGTCAGGTTGTAATGCACGGCCCTGTAATTTCCGGCACAGAGGCATAATACCTTAGACCTCAGGAGTGGCAACGCACAACATTGAAACCTCCAGTCTCATGTAGATGTTTATAGGCTTCAGTATTACTTACCATCAATGTAAACTGTATGCTTGTTTGCCACTTCATAACATAAAAATATATATATATATCTGTTGACCATAAAAAAATTGTCCCGGAGCGAGGATCCCTGAGACCCTCGAATCAAGTGGTGGCATTTCTCTCAAATCACAAAATATATTTCAGGAATGGGAAGAAAAAGCGGCAAAATCTAAAGAAGAATACAACCAAGCCATGAAGAACTACAAAGATAGTGGCGCAGCGGATGAGTTCAAACAGAAGAAGAAACAAGCGGAGAAAGAGAGAAAGGCGGCAGAAAAGAAGAGCAGCAAACCCGCCCCCAAGAAAACGAAACCTGCCGCCAATACCTCGGGATCCGGTTCTGGTTCTGGGAAGTTCACCAGCAAAGAGTACATAGAAGATGATGATAGTTCTTCCGATTCTGATAAGGAAAAGGAAAAAGAGAAGAAGAGTAAAGATGTAAGTCCTAACATTAATATTATTATATTTACGGACTCCCGATGTGTACTTCGGCATAAAAAGACTTTCTTATACGAACGACAGATCTATCGTCTTTTATACGGCCTGATTTCCAGTAGAGATGTTTCTTAGGTATGACACTACTAGGTAATCACTATTTTTTATCATGTCAAATAAAAGTGAATTGCAAATAGAATAAAAAAGATACAAAAATAATAAAAATTTGGAGTTGAATCGTATGAGGTAGAAGAACTTGAAAAGCGAAGAATTCGTTATATTTCCTAGCATCGTGATTTTTTTAACTCATCCAAATACGGTGGTATTTATATGGCAGAGGGGGACACTTAATTTGAACAAAAATGTGCATTTTAAAGCAAAATATTTCACAAACAAAACGTTTAATCGTAAATTTGTTTTGTGGAACCACCAATACTTTTTAAAGACTTATCCAACAATAACCCACGTGATGAGAAGTACTTGAAAAAAAAAAAAACAACATCCCCACTTAAAACGTGTAGGGGAGGTACAGTAAAAAATATTTTCAAGACATAATTGCTCGATTTCCTTCGCATAACTAATATGTACATTCGTGCCAAATTACAGCTTTCTAGTACTAATACTGTACGAGCATAGTTGCGGACAGACGGACGGACATGGTGAAACTATAAGGGTTCCTTGTAGGCTACGGACCCTTAAAAGGAAGACAATGACGGTTGACATATTATACAAACGCCCACACTAGCGGAAACGAAAACCAATCCATATTGATATTTTTTTTTGTTTTAAATCATTAATTTAAAAATAATATTGCAGACTAAGGAAACCAAGAAGGAAAAGGCAAAGAATTCGTCATCAGAAGCCGCATCGTCAGCAGGCTCCGGCGAGGAGAGCGGCAGCGCCAGTGGGAGCGATTGATTGGCTTTAAGATTATATTTTATGTAATTGTATTATTAGTAAGGACCCAATCTCAAGTTAAATTTCAAATGTCTGGGATGCTTGCCATCCGTTTAAGGGATAATTTGAACTTTTTATGTGGTAATAATTAACAAGAATGTATACGATCTGAACAAAACAATACGACAATGATAAAAACTAAGTATTTCAAGCATCATTTCAAGTGTGCCTCCATAAATTTAATTTAATAATATCTCATAATGTTGTCACAAAACACTCTTATTTTAATTTGTATCCGTAATGAAGCTGTAGGTAAATATTTAATTTTGTAAATAACAAATTTGTAGATCACAAATGATTGTTTTTTTGAGTAAAATAGACTCTCTCTATTAGTTACAATTAGCAAAAGTGTTTTGTGGCTAAGCAATGGGATCCAAATAATATGTACTAAAATTATTTGAATGGTTTCGTCATATTTCAATTTATTAAAGTATTGTCTTGTCCATCTTGTATACATTTTGTCATATTCTTTTTGTAGTTGTTGTACGAAAAATGTACAAATGCAGAATACACTTTTCAGCGATCTTTATGTGAATGTGATATAAAGATGAAATATGTAAAATGTGTGAGTGTTGTACGATGAACATTGAGTTTTTTTATCCATTTAGCCAAGTAAGTCCTATAGTTAGTTGTCTTAAAACTATGTATGTATCTTCACGCCAGGTCCCTAACGGGGTAGGCAGAGAGTGTAGAGCGCCAGATATATATACACAGTATATTCTCTTCATACATGCACACCGATTCCTAAGACTTATTGTCTTAAAACTATGTATGTATCTTCACGCCAGGTCCCTAACGGGGTAGGCAGAGAGTGTAGAGCGCCAGATATATATATACAGTATATTCTCTTCATACATGCACGCCGATTCCTAAGACTTATGACCCCACCATCAGACAGAACTCGTGTGTCATCACATTTTCATTAATAATTTATATACATTCCCTCTCCTATGCTCCGGATGATATATGTACCGCCCTATATTTTTATTAATTTGTAATAAGTGAAAACCCTGCAACATATGTGATGCCCATCTGCCTATCAGCAACCAAAAGTATATGAACAAGAAGATAGAACTCAAAATGAATACATTGGGCAGGTTGTTTGTTTGTCACGTTGTTACTTGTAACATATTTATTTCTCAAAGACCAAAGGTCAACATTGCAAACTTCAATTTGACAATTTGTTTTTGTATTTTTTAGAACAGTAGTTTTGTTTTGCGATGATAAGAATGTTACAGTTTGCGTTTTGTTATTTCCTGTTTTGTCTATTGTTCTGGTCTTTTGAGACTAAAGATCATTTATTTATCAATTAAGGTCATCTGCCATAAAACAGACCCTTATGTCCTCCATGCAGCAAAAATTATGTGGTCTCGGGCCATTTGTCTGACAGCAGTTTGAAAAACTATTAAGCTACCTCCATCTATTTCGCAAACGCCTTGCGCAGCGTTCAGAATTAACACAAAAGTTACCGAGATAAATCCGAAAACTAGTTTTATTTCAATGAATGTAGCTCGCTAAAACCTGAGATCATACTTCATTTCCCTTGTAGTAATGATTCTTAGTGCAGATTGGCCGCAAGTAAAAACGTAAGACATGAAATAATAAAATGTAAGAAAATTCAGACCATATGAATTGTTCTTACCCGCGACAGGCAATTTTGGTGGTCACAAACAAATTGATACCAATACCGATCCTAAATTGATAAATGAGCTGAAGTATGAGGCTGGTGTTTTTTTCAGATTACCAAGGTAGCAAACAAGCACGAAGTTCTTGAGCTCCTCCTGCACTGGAATTCTATTCCAGTGAAATCTTGAGTCTGTGCTTTTTTTATTTAATTTCTGTAACGAAGAACTCTGCAAATATGTATGATATACTATTATTATTTTCGTTTTGTATTGTATGTGCGCAGTGACTTCTTACAGAAACGAGTACCTAATTATGTGATTTAAACCATAAGTTAGTACATTCTGGTAAGATTTGTATCCGGCTGAAAATCAATTGACTCTTGAGTCTTTTATTCAATCCAAAGAAAAAGAAAAATATCGACAATACGCACGGCCGCTAAGCTCGACAATACGCACGGCCGCTAAGCTCGACAATACGCACGGCCGCTAAGCTTTCTTTTCGACCAATGCGATGTCAAATCACCCCACATGATGCCATTCGGTTGTTGAATGGTTATTTAGTTCGAATAAGTCATTAAGATGTAAAATTTTAAAATGTTTTGGTGTCGAACCCGAACTGTTAAACAAATTAAGAATTAATGACAGTCCTTGTTGTCGCGCTTAAATTCCTTCCTAACAAAAAGCGGTTGAAGCAAAGTAAATTTTATAGTAAGGTTGTATATTGTCGGTCTACTTGTTATGGTGTCTTTGTTTCGATCTTTGCAAAAAATATATGTTCTCATTTCATACAAAACATAAAATTGCTCGTGTGTAAATTATGTCATATTATTAATTGTCTACAATTGTTTGTATGGTTACTGATTAAACAAATGATGTAGTTAATCGGGTGTAAATAATAATGATGATAATTTGGTAAAAAATATTGTAGTATTACTAAAGATCCCCCAAATTGCATGATAATAGATCGCACAGAATCACCGAAACCTATTCCAGCAATGCGGACAGTACGTTTTTTACATACACACAAGACATAAAATAGCTTGAACAGGTAATTATAACTTTTTTTGAACTGTAATAGGTTTTGAATTTTACGAATAATAATTTATAGCAATGTAACTCTCAATAAATAATTTCCTAGATACTTTCAAATTGCTTTGTCAAGAATCTAGCCTAGATTTGGGACCCATCGAGCTGCTAAGTACCGAAGTAAGTTTTTCACTAACTAGATACTAGATATTCCTCCTACGTAGGTATTCAGTCAGTATCTTATATATCTACCTACATCAAAGGCAAAATTAAAAGGTAAAACATACAAAATATACTTTTACCTTTGCGTCGGCCGTTGCGTGCCACTACCTGTGAAAGTGAAAGTAAATGGGTATGCTGGTTATTTTTAAGCATACAAGACTTGCCTATCAATAACGGTAAACTAGGTAGGTATCTTTCGTCAATATTTTTTGTTGAAGAGCAGCGGAACTTTGCCGCCATAATGAGCTAATAATACTTTGTAATGTTTTGTCAAACATTATTCACTAATTCAGGGAAAATTGCCTATAAGTATTACTAAAGTATTGAAATCTGCTAATATTATTTATCATTGTTTTAGGCATAGATTTATAATCTATACTTATAATAAAACTGTAGAAGTGTAAATTCTGTACATAAAAAATATTGAAAAAATAAGTACCAGGGGATGTTACTAGATCGATACCGAACCCAAATATGTGATTAGAATTTTTTTTTTCTGTCTGTCTGTCTGTCTGTCTGTTTGTTCAAGCATCACAGAAAAACTACCAGTCCGATTACAATGAAACTTGGTATGATTAATCTTTAACCTTTGGCGCACAACACGGGGTACTTTTTATCCCGGAAAAATGACTGTTTGTCTGTGTGTTTGTGCACGCTAATATCAGAAACAGCTTATTCAATTTGCGGTTTTCACTAATATATTGTGGTAAGTTTCACTTAACATTTAGTGTTTGTTTCATGTAAATCGGTACAGAAATAAAAAAGTTATATCAATTTAAAGAATCATATCGAAAATTTTAAGCTATTCTGTCTATCTTAGTTTTATCTTTTAGGGGGTTTCGTACCTAAAAGGTAAAAACGGTCCCCACGGATTACTAATCCTCCGCTGTCTGTCTGTCTGTCTGTCCGTCCGTCCGTCTGTCTGTCTGTCACCAGCCTGCATCTCATAAATAGTGATAGCTAGAAAGCTAACATTTTCACAAATAATGTATTTCTGATACCGCTATAAAGAGAAAATTAATTACTCAAATAAGAAAATGAAAATGTAAGGGGTCCAAGGGTGCATACAATAAATGTGTTTATACATCTATACAAATAAATAAAATTGGAGTGTCTGTTTGTAATATTAAAATAACCGCTTTTTACATAATGCATTTGTATGTATATATGGTACATATACTAAAACAACATTTTTTACAATTTTTGTTTGTCTGTCTGTCTGTCTGTTTGGCGGGGCTAATCTTGGGAATGGCTGAACCGATTTTGACGAGACTTTCACTGGCAGATAGCTGATGTGATAAGGAGTAACTTAGGCTACTTTTATCTCCATACATACATACATACATACCTACCTACATACAAATAAGTAGAATTGGAGTGTATCCGACTTTGCCGGGACTTCCACGGGTAGGTAGCTGGTGTAATAAGGAGTAACTTAGATTACTTATATCTCCATACATACATACAAATAAATAGAATTTGAGTGTCTCCGATTTTGACGGGACTTTCCCTGGCAGATAGCTGATGTGATAAGGAGTAACTAAGGCTACTTTAATCTCCATACAACCATACATACATACATACCTACATACAAATAAATAGAATTTGAGTGTCTCCGATTTTGACGGGACTTTCACTGGCAGATAGCTGATGTAATAAGGAGTAACTTAGGCTACTTTTATACTGGCTGCACCCACGACTTTGTCCGGGTAGACACTGAACAATCATATTTTTTCTCACGTGGACGAAGTCGCGGGCACAGCTAGTACTAAATAAATCTATGGTTTTAGGTATGTACTACCTTGTACTACTATGTTTGCCGCGGAATAGATAAATAAGGCCTCTTAGTAGGTAAGTAACTATGTACAATGATGTAAATATTAAAAATATTCTTCGTGAGAGATTTTAATCTCGGACTTGTGCTACTTGTGGTCATATCTCAAATTGTCGAATTTTATCTTTGCAACTACTTAATCATGATTAGTCATATTGTAAATATCATCGGTTAAAACACAAACAACAAAATATGCAACTCAGAAATGGTCCTAATGTATTTTATGTAAAATTTCATCTGATAATCATTCTAAGAACTAAAAAATGTTAATACCTGATAGTGTGGTGCAGGTATTAACATTTTTTGCTGTGCTGTGATATGTGAGCAAGTGATGTCACTTCTCTCGTACATCTCAACCACCTACCTACATGTTACTACATACTAAATACAATTAAATTTATCAGTACTTGCTTGAAAGTGAATACAACAGTTAACGAGCAAGTAGATTTAATAAATCAATTATATTATTCTTTCACTTATAACAGTGTTAATGATAGGTGACTTAGGCACGGAATAGGCCGAATCCAAAGGTAGGGACGTAGGTAAATGAATAATGGTTTTTCTTCAACAAATATTCCCATAGGCAAGTAAATACACATAGGTATGATGCAATGCATTATGTAAAATAAACATAAAGCATTAATAAAAAGGTATCTATTATAAAATTTGCAAATAAACAATACGTCCCTTATAATTTATGGTGCGTTAAACTAAATACAAAAGGCTCTCCTTTTCGATACAAATGAAAGATGTCGTCAAGCCGCCTCTATTCCTTGCGTTTTTTTCCCACGTTTACTTCCCGATACAATGTACCTATGTGACGCTAGACGCGACCACGGGACCGACCCAATAAGCAAAATGGCGGGAAACTAGCTCTCCCTTGTTAACAGCCTTTTTTTGCTACGGAGATCTAATACGGTTCAACTCGTGGCGAACGATGCGATGGGCCCTCGTACCTACTATTGTTATTGAAGCATGTTGAATGCATGAAATGCGAATTCTGTCCCTTTAGGGGAAGTTTAGGGTATAAGATAATATTATTATAATGACTAGGTACGTTTTAAATTGTATTTCAAAGCAGGGTATGTTAATAAGCTACTTACTTACCATTAATTTAGGTTCAAGGTAAAACATGTTAGGTACTAATACATGTTTTTTTATGTCATGAAAGTGGCAAACAAGCATGCAGTTCACATTGATGTTAAGTGATGACTACAGCCTATAGACACCCACACAAAGGCCAGAGGTCAAAAAGCAGATGCGTTACCACTCCTGAGGCCTAAGGTGTTATGCCTCTGTGCCGGGTATTACAGAGCCGTACATTGCCACCTGACGGGAACACGATAGTGCTGAACACTACCATTTAGCAGCAAGTGTATTAGGTAATGCGGTGATGCCTATATATGCCCGCGAACTCTGTCACTGAAGCTCTACCACCAGTAAAATAATATATACCTATAAGTGGTAATATTAATACTTCCTACCTACTTACTCAAATGAAATACGAAAATAAAAAAACCGGACAAGTGCGAGTACGACTCGCGTGGTGAGGGTTCCGTAATTTAAATAAATATTTTCGAAAATATTACAGATTTAAAATGCAGGGACATAGCGGTTACGGTGGTACTGGCAGGGGGGGTTATATTATTAAGAATTTTCGATCTAATTTGAATACTCAAACTTCTTATAGGTTTTCCAGTAATCTATAGGCAAAGAACTATTTACCACATTTTTTTCAAAATTTTAAGTTCAGTAGTTTCGGAGATAGGGGGGGAGGAATGGTCAATTTTCGTCGTTTTTCTTAAATAACTTCAAATTTGTTTATGCAAAAATTATAAAAAAAATATATCTGGGATGACACAGTTCACGATTTTTTTTTTAATTTTCTGATTTACCTCCCGAAAGTGGCCCCCCTGTTTAAAATTTATTATTTTACTTGACGTGTTCATCTTTGGGTCACCAATTTACATGTATTCATCAAATTTCAACTCAATCGGTCGAGTAGTTTCGGAGCAAATTGGCTGTGACAGACGGACAGACAGACAGACAGACGCACGAGTGATCCTATAAGGGTCCCTTTTTTCCTTTTAAGGTACGGAACCCTAAAAAAGTAATAATTGTTACTAGCACGTTGCTCCAGTATCACTCGCGTTGATCCGGATCCTGTGGTAGGTATATCTTCAAATGGGTTTCCTTCGTTTCTACTTATGTAAAAAAAAAGATTAAAATCCTTACAATTGCCTCGCAAATTAGTTACCGATAAGGTCTCCTTATCACCATAGAGCAACACGGGCCATCGGCGGACCGGAGGGGAGTAGCCATAGGTGGCCATAGCGTTTATTACCGATGCAAAACGACCAGAGCTTACGGGGAGAAATGTCTTTTTTTTTGCTCGGTTTTTTTATGTGTATTTTAGAATTTATAATAATAATAATAAATATATAAATAATGCCGCCCCGGGTCCCTGGCGACCTTAGTCCACCACTGAAGTCATCAATACTAGGCTTGAAGATCCAAGGTAAGGATTATGGATTACCAACAGAAGAGGGACTATCCAAAATGTGATGTATGTAATGTTACTGCTGTGGTTGACTATTGACATTTATCGGACACTTTTCCGATCTTTGATAGCATGTATCTTCACGCCAGGTCCCTTACGGGGTACGCAGAAAGTGTTTAGCGGCAGATATCCCGGTCCTGACTACTCCCGACACACCGCCCGTGCTTCTTCTACATTCACCATTCTCTTCATACATGCACGCCGATTCCTAAGACTTACAACAAACAAATTTAATGGAAATTGTGTAAACTTTGCTTTAAATTTACATAAGTTTATAGATATTGCTTGAGTTGACTCTCATTATAAAGAGGCTTTGTGTGAATAAGAGTATCGGCATAATGATTAAAATGTAAAATTGCATGATGCGATAGGTCGGGCACGAGAAACGACGTCGAATAAACAAATTACACAACCCAAGATATTAGAGGAGTACATAGGGTTTTTTGTATATCAATGAGTACATAACATAAAGGACCTATACAACGAATATAAATAGGTACGGGAAGACCCAGACTGACCTATCTTGACCTAATAGATCACATACTGTCGAAGGTTGAGCCAAGTCTTAAAGAGTCTTCAAAATCAACGTCCATAGTTTTCAAGAGAGATGAATATAAAAGAAGCAGGGGAGGTGTGCAAGGAACTAAGAACAAAGATGTTTAGCGCTCCACGCTGTCTGCGTGCCCCATAGAAATGTAAATAACAAGGCAATGTTATTATGGCCTGCCCCTTGGCGTGAAGATTCACATATATATAATATACTAGCGGTTCACCCCAGCTTCGCACGGGCGCAATGAATGTAATTCATACCTATAGCCTAATGTCACACAGTTGAGATGGAGCTTTCTAATTGCTGAAATATTTTTTAGGTCGGTCTTTTTGTCTGAAAACGTTACAAACATACATACTCTAAGATAATCTCTTTAGGTGTAATATATTTATTTATTTATTTATTTAATCTTCTATGCACTAAAACGATACATAAGGCGAACTTAATGCCACTAGGCATTTTCTACCAGTCAACCTTTGGGTAGTGAGGATAGCAACGAAGTAGGTGCAACACTGGTGAAAATATATGAGAATAACAAAAAAATAACTATATTAAGATGATTGATATATAATATTAGGTATAATATAATAATATGATTATATATATTAAATATATGTATTAGATATAAATATATATAAATATACATATATACGTATATAACTAAGACGCAAATATATAATAAATATAATAATTATAATTAGGAAATATCACGATGAATAATTACTACAGCCTGTGAAGCTACTAGCCAACTAAGTTTAAGTAATGTTCCCGAATTTTCCGCTTAAAAGAGTATTACCTACGAACTTCACCAGGCAATCGACGAGCGCAGAGGTACTTTTTTTTATTTTACCTAAAAATAAATAAATACACTCACAGTCCTACACTAGGTATAAGCCTGTGTCGTGCGTGGATGCCCTTGTTCACATACACGCACATGCCATACATAAACGCCCAGACCCGAAACAGATATCTGTAGGCCCGGTAGGCCGTTAAGGCCGTACGCCAAACAAAGAGTCGAAACAATTGGATCGAACCCGCGACTCTTCGAATCAACCAAAATCGAGGTCGTCTCACACTGCTGGACTAACTGGGTCGTCAAAACTTTAAGATTCATAATTACTTTTTTTTATTATTTCTTAATAAACCTTTCAATTCTTAGTAGATAAGTCACATAAGTATCTAGGTAATCATTAATGGCGGTCAAATTTTTGGAAGCTGAATGTAAGACATTTTGTGTCTCTCTTTTTGTGTAGACATACATAGTATACCTATTCAATTTTTGTAGTATTTACACTTCCGTAGCCGTTTCTTTTTCCGTTTCCGCTAACAATTTTACATTGTCATTAAGGTACTCGATAAACTTCATCACTTATTAATCATAATTATTATCTCATTTGATTGAATGAATCAGATTGCTAGAATACCAGGTAAAATATGGGAAAATTACCTTTTATTAATTAAAATTAACGGTAAAAGAAGTTCGCGGGAAAACGCTAGTTATTTATTAAGGAGCAGATTATCACAGTATAATTTTTTCTTAATATGTACACTTCCGCTTCCGCATTCTTTGCTGTTACTATTAAAGCACTTAAATTTTAATTTGACATCCGGTTCTGTTTCTGCTTCCAATATTTATTTTTATTTTAATAATAATAATTTATTAATATGTCGCTTTTCCAGATCGCAATAAAAAGCCAGGACTAGCACAGTGAATGTTTTATGGCATTTTTAAGCATTAAACATTGCTCTAACGAAATTATTAACTGCAATGAAGGACAAACTATAAATGTTATAAAAATATTTTTTCGACATGAAACTGTTGTAACTTGTACTTACAACAATAAAAACATCTTTCTAATTAAACTTTTAGTGCCTACTTGATTTTGTAAATTATATTTTACGATTCTATGGGATTTCATACGATTCTATACGATTCTAATCTGAGTCAGGTACTAGGTACCTATGTGATAATATGTAATTTCAATTTAATTTGATACCTCCTTGTGGTCCTAAGAAAAAGCGTGACAGACACACACACTGATAACAAAATATTCTTTGAGGTTGTTTCTTTAGTCATTTAGAAGTACAGAACCATATTTCAGCGAAGTCGAAGTCATCGTCTCAGTAAACTGCCTCTGTCTTCTAGTGGTAGCAGGCCACTACTGTTACGCTGGGGTCCTGGCTTCGATTCCCAGGTGGCTACTACTCCCAGGCTAAACCAGTGATAAAGGTGTGAAATACTTTATCGCTGGTTTTATTGGAATTTTCCATTTTCTGGAAGTTTCCTAGTACCTCGGAGTTTGGTAATGTGCCCGGAGGTGTCAACGAGCTCGTTTGCATGCATACTTGAATGCATTCATTTACCTCAGCCTATCCCTACGGGATTACAGGCGTAAAGACAAGTTTTTTTTAACGTGGACTATATTATAAGTATTAACTCTATTTTTACTCAAATATGATTTTTCATTAAATACTTATTACACAATTACTACCATTCCATTCGACAAATAACCGTATCGTTTTGTTTGAGAAAAGAACCGATCCTTTTTTTCTGAGTTTTATTATCTCTTTGTTATTCAATAATAAATGAGTTTTAGAATTGCTAAGTTCAAGATAGTTTAAATAATGCCATTGCACCTGGGCCCTCGAGCTCTACCACTATAACACCTTCCTGTAGATATTCAATTAAAATAAGCTCCTTACAGCATCATTTGGAGAGAACATGCCATAAGCGCCACGCTTGGCATGCGGATTAGAAACCGCAGCGCATACACTTAATCCTTTTTCGAATAAATAAACAAAAACCTACTATCTAGTGTTATGATAATGGAAAATTAGCATACAAGCATACCTACAGTTTGCATTGTTTGATAATAAGTGAATACTGTAGACTTCTCTTAACATCAAGGTACTTTAAGCAATAGAGGTAAGTAGCTCTGTGCTGGTACGGGTTCGTATATAACCACTCTAAGAACATAAGGTAGCGCTGAATACTAATATTTAAGTACCTAGTGCCTCTATCACCAGCTAACAATAGATTTCAAGGAACATATTTCATTATTAGCCTGAAATAAAACTGAGGAGATAGAAATTCGAGAAAGAGCTTTGCATCTGAACTAAGCTTAAAAATACATAATAATTAGATACATATCGTTAGGTATTATAAAGAACTGCTAAGTAGTCACGAACCGTGACTTTTTATATGAGTGAGGTCTCTATTATTTCAATAACATTAAATTCAGATATTTGAGACAAATTTTCGTACGGTTCACATATACAGATTGTACTGCTTCAAGTTTTTTGGTTGAGTTCTACAATGTCTTCTATTGCTAAACCCTTAAGTACTACACCCTTATAGATCTAGAAATAAAAACTATTTCTCAGCTTGCTTCAAATACCAAATCGTAAACAAACGTGTCTGCCGTTCAAACGCTATGTTTTATTGGCGTCCCTTTCACGCTGACGTTTGCCGCGCTTTTTGTTTTCGAAACAAACGTTGGCGGTATTCAAAATCCGGCGCGAGTTGATTTTGTCATAGTCTGCTATGGGAAGCCTAAAGAGGACTCGGCTGTTTTTTGAGATACTTCTTTAACAAATGTTAAAGAAAAAGTACCAGAAAATATCTTAAATGATATATTTTACATCTATATATTCCAATTTTTCAATAATAAAGCTTATTTCTTAGAAAATAAGTGAAAATAAATTATTGAAGTAAATGTACGGCAGTTCGTCAAATAATAGAATATGTACTGAAACTCTGAACCGTAAGGTTCATTTTGATAAACCCCTGTCCTCTCTACGTCACGGATATACGTAGTACACGATGCTTCATTGGCTTCACGCAGTTGGCGGCAATGTCAGAAACAACCAATGAGCGTCAACGTAGATGGCGCTACAGTAGCGACGCGAGACGACCCCAAGCTAGCTTGCTCTGGGAACATTGCTGCGAGCTCCATACATTTTCTTTCGGTTCTCTACGTCTGCAGTTTGGTTGTGTACCAGTTCAAAAATTATTTCAAAATTTTTGCCATAAGGTAAGTCTAATTATTTTTTTAATAAAAGTCAAGTGTTTTATCAATCATAATCGTGTTTCTTAGTGCGTGATTCGTAAAAATATCTTTGATTCCACGTTGGAATTCCGTGTCAAACATGGCTATAGGCTTCGTCGTACTTTCTTAGTACGCGTGGGTATGGGAAGGACGCCCTATTTAAATAATTAATTTCTCGTATCTTTTCCATTGAAGGTCCGAAACAGTTCTTCTACAAGTGATAGCTAAATAGTTTCGTGATTAATTGGTAATTATGTCATCTTTAGATAATGCGTATTTTCAACACAATACGTGAAAACAAAATGGCTCGTCCGACCCAAGCATAGGCCAGTGAACTCGTTATAAGGGGCGATATCTATTTCTGTTGATTATTACTCTAAAACCTAACGGAATTGCTCAGTTGTGAGTGCATTTTGATGGTATTGATTAGTATTTATTGTATAAATCATTTATTTTACAATAGATTGGTCCTAAATCCATTTCCCGCCAAAACGCCTTCTTACTGTGCCTCCATACCCGATACATGGGCACGTTAGCTCTCAAGAGCGCGTCGAGCGTGGCCCGCATAACCTGTTGCTACGTTATTGAAACGAATTTTGTTACAATTATTGATATTTTTTCAGGAAAAAAGTTAAAATGACGGACAAGCCTAAGCGTCCTATGTCAGCATACATGCTATGGTTGAACAGCGCCCGGGAACAGATCAAAGCCGACAATCCTGGTCTCAAAGTCACCGAAATTGCTAAAAAAGGCGGAGAAATATGGAGGTCGATGAAAGACAAGAGTGTAAGTACAAAAACCGTTATCTGCGTAATTGGTCCTTTGTTTGTCACGGCCCGATCAATAAAGTTATTTCTGTGTTTGAATACAAGTTTATTTTTCTATTTATTGATACAGGTTTGGGAGGAAAAAGCGGCAAAGGCTAAGGAGCAATACACAAAAGACCTGGAGTCATATAACGCGAACGGCGGTGGTGGTGAAGGTGGCGGTAAAAAGGCCCAGAAGCGAGGAAAGAAGGGCAAGAAAGCGGCAGCGCCAGCTGTGAGTATCTTATTTAAGACATAATTTTCTTCCAACTTTCTTATTTCGAAGTAAAATGACTCTCGATAACGCTGACATTGTTTCTAGAAGTCCAAGAAGAAGAAGGAGGAGTCAGACGAGGAGGAAGGTGAAGACGAAGAGGAGGAAAGCGATTGATCTCCCTACCGTAAAGGCATTTCTGTTCATATTGAATAATTTACTTGGACTTAATTTATTTCAAAGAAAAAACGGGACTGACTTTCCAAAGTCTGTATCGCATATTCTCAATTTTATATATGAAGTATTGCAGAAATATATTTTTTTTTAATTACGATTATTACTTTTCACTTCGGATGTATAAACCATTGGTCGACATATTGAAATTGTTGATTATTTGACAGCTGTTATTTACTACTTAATTACATTAATGTAGTATTGAATAGTAATAGGTATAATGTTTAAGTGGAGTGCAGAGTTTGGAAAGTTTCACCACAGGCTGGAGTCTAGATTTCTAAGCCTCAAAAAAAAAATAATGTTTAAGTGTTAGCATGTATACACTGGGGAATTGTACAGTTAGCCCTCCCTCGTTAAGTTCGCTGTGACTACTGGATGCTCACCTTTGAGATGTACCTAGAGTGGTTTCATCAAAACTTTGTCTACAATACCAATGAAATTTGCTGCTATAATATAAAGCTGTGCTTTGAGTTTAATATGCCATAATATCTTATTTACGTTGTAATCAATGAGTTTTTTTAACTATTTTCCTCGACAAAGGTTTTGGTCAAACTAAACAAATATGTAAAATTGGAGACATTTTCATTAAATATTGTGACTGCTTATTATTAATTAAACCTACCTCTTTTCATTGTAAATTTCAATGCTGATGGTACCAAACGTTAGATAAGAAGGGACAATGCAGGACATGTGCCTGCATTGAGCAATTTAAATAATTTAGGAAATTGATGTGTATGTTGTATTTTTAGTTAGTTTAATAGGTAGGTTTTCAATGTGATTAGTCTCTCAAATTTTACATTTGTGTTATTTTGTAAATGAGAATTAGCATTCCTCATGTCAATACGGATTTTACATGTTCAATAAAGTAATTTCATATAAAATTTATATTTTTAATTGGTCTTTTTTCTTCTTGCTTATCTATTAGCTCACTGAAGTTTGTGCAGACTTTGGCAATAAAATCCTACACATATATCAGATAAGTATAATTTACAGAGCAATCTATAAAATTAACTAACAATAATAACCTAATAGGCTAGTTTACACTAAAACAGACAAGTCTTGCTATAGGTAGCCAGAGATTGAAGAAATATTTGCACTTCAAATTACACGAACGAAAACGTCATTCATAGTGACTTAAAGATTCTTTCATGACGTCACTAATGTAGTAAACAACCTAAAAATGACCACAATCATTTGTGAAGGACGTCGACATCGCCTCTACACAGATTTATTGAACTACTACATTAATAACGTGACATTTCATCTAAAGCTTTATAAATGAAATGTCACATTATTCTTGTAAAGAGGCGAATGTTTGTTTACAACCTGTATGTCATATTTTCTCAACTTATAGATTTGCTTTATTATTGAGAGGTCATTTAGATTCTAGCCTCTTCCGTAATCAATCAAATATAGCTTTTATTACTGCATTATGTACTTATTTTGTTACCTGACAATTTAGGAATTAAAATAATCCTAAGTGTTTATAGATTTGAACGCACGTATTAAAAAAACGACCGATCCTTTGAACTCTACGGAAAACTACTTTTGCCCTACGAAAACTACATTAAAATACAACTTACGGGTGAGTTATCCCCTATATTTTTCCAACATAATGCCAATCCCGTGGACTTATTATACCTAACAGGACTGAGCACTCTCATCAAAAATCCGAGCCGAGTGAGATAGAACCGAGGCTGTTTGTCTCTTTTTATTAGGGTGTCCATTTTTTTGATAGGCAAAAATATTTATGATTTTATTATTACATTTATTTTATATATATTATTTTATAGATTATTAAAAAGACTACAAATTGAAATGTTTAACTGACGGCGATTATACTCGATTACGTAATCCAGATAAGACCTAAACTGAGCTGCATCAGAATTTTATCGCTATATTAGGCTGCGGCCTGGAATCTTGCGGGCAGCGGCGAGGTCCTATGCGCACATTTAAATGGACCCGTTATGGAACACAGCGGCGCGCTCAAGTAAAATCTCACCGCTCCCGCGCCGCTGCCCGCAAGATTCCAGGCCGCAGCCTAAAGCGCGGAAGGCTCGTCGCTTGCTCAGTCTCACTATTAAAGGCGGCGTGCCGGCAGTCAGTGTGTACTGTGTCTACAGCGTCGAGACTGACACGCTACCTAAGAATGAATCAGAATGACAAAATGGTGAAGCTTTCTTCTTTACCCGTTATGATTTAACTGATTTAAAAAGAAAGCAGCAGTTTGTCTGCTAACGCTTCGACACAGCATCGACTCTTGTAGAGGCTCTAAATAAATATAAATTCTTCGAAAGAAAGTACCTTGTCTGCATATTTTTTTTATGTGTATTAGTACTTAGTTGTAAGGTTGTTTGCATACGCAGAAATTCTGGAGTCTAAATAATGAGAATAACAATTTTATTTAAGTTAGGTTTTCTTTCAACAAAATAGATTTTCTGCGCCATTTGAGACTAGATGGGGGTATTCATTAATGTGAAATAAAAGTAAACAGGAAAACACACACTTGAAAAAACATTTATTATTAACTATTTACCTACAACTAACATTTATATGCTATTTATTTTTTAATAGATAAAGATTTAAATTGACAAAGTTTATCTATTGTTATTCACCTAAGTTTTTTTTCTCTTTTGTATTAATTTGCAACTGATCGCTTCTCAAGCGATTTATACAATCCCACGGATAAAATGATTATATTTCAGGTTTTGTACTTCTATATTAGTTCACATGTAGTACACACTACGGTCTCGCCATCTGCACTGAATTTGAGATATTCTCTTTTTTTTTTTTTTTTTCTTTTTGTCGTTCCGTCTTATTTCTAGCAACCCTTGCCTTCATTCACGCTTCAGTGCTCAAGCCATTCGCACCTTAGCCGCGCATCAATTTCAAATCTACCTTCCAAAAATGGGAAAAAGAAAATCGGATAATAAATATGAAGCTATCGCAAGTAAACTAAAAAAATTAAATCAGAAATTGATGCGTGCAAGAAGAAAGTATCGTCAACCTTCAGGATCCGACACGTCGAGTTCATCGTCGAGCTCCTCGTTGTTACAACCACAACCGAGGTCATACCAGCCTCCACCGGCTTCACGGGACATGTTAAGCATTCAAGGTTGGTTTTGATACCAAACATATTAAGTTTTTTTTGTTTCGTTGAAGAACAATAATGCGGGTATCCTTTGGGGTTATCACTTTATTGTTAGACGAAATATACTTCATGCAATTCTGATGATAATTGTGGTGATAGTTCGTTTAAAAGCAAAAATGCGGGTAACTTCAGGGGTTATCACTTTCTTTGCTAGACGAATACAAAAACCATAGTTTCTTTGTCAGCCTCCAATGGCTTCACGGGCTACGTTATACATTGAAGGTTCGTTTTGATACCAAACATTTGTTTTTTTCGTTGAAGAACAATAATGCGGGTATCCTTTGGGGCTATCACTTTATTGTTAGACGAAAATTATTTCATGCAATTATGGCGACGGTTCGTTCAAGAGCAAAATTGCGGGTAACCTCAGGGGTTATCACTTTTTTTTGCTAGACGAATACAAAAACCATAGGTTCTTCAAGTCACAACGTATAACGTTGCTTTCCTAGCAACTAAATTGCGACAAAAATATAAGTAGGTATTTATGGTGTTACTATTGTACTCCAGACTTGCCACAACATGCTGGTGAGAGTGCTTTGCCTCCCGTGCACCTGCCGTCCACCAGCGCTGACGCGAGCTTTGGCGTCGGCCCGACACCGACCATCGGTGTTCCCACGGACATACAGGCGACCACGACAGTGAGCGCTGCCGGTTGCTCCACTGCGGAACCAGAAGTCGCACAAGAACTGAACGAAGACATCCTCAAGATCTTAGGAGAGGACCCGTCCCAACAAAAGTTGCACGGTAACAATATCCAATCCGATCTTAGTATTAGGCTTCAACATATGGCCACATCGGGGCTCCCTAAGGAAGCCCGGAAGCAGTTAATGGATAGGTATTTGCCTCCAGCTAACTGTACCCTAATTGACGCTCCTGCCCTTAACCCAGAGGTAAAGGCAGCGGTGCCCGAAGCGGTTTATAAGCGAGACATGGCAATAGAAAATAAGCAAAAACAACTGTCTTCTGTAATAGCATGTCTAGCTCAGGCACTTTCCAAACTCATGGAAAAAATGGATGATGCAAAGGAAAGCTCCTAAATGGTGTATAGCTTTAACTATTATATTTGTATGCAGTTATATTTTCACTGTCTGCTTTCCAAAAATAATAAAATAAATAATAAAATAAAATAAAAAAATAGTAAGGATACTGAAATAATCCAACTGCTGATGGATAGTTGTAAATTATTATGTGATTCACAACACGCAGACTCGCTGACTAGAAGGAACTTCATCCTAAATAATTTGAAAAAGGAGTTGAAAGACCAACTCACCGCCACAAAAATTGACAAGCTTCTTTTCAGTGAAGAACTATCTAATGCGCTGAGGACTGCTAAGGCTATTTCAAAATCAAGCGCCGATATGAAGCCAGCACAAACAAGAGCTCATGTTAAAAAATCTTCAAAATCTTCGAAGAATTTAAACTGGCGCGCTCCTCCCCAGCATGTCAGGCCGAAGGGGAATCAGAGGAGGAAAGAGCCTGCCTACAAGAATCGCCGCGAGAACTCCTCGAAGCAGTCATCGCATCCAGTGCCAACTCACAATCAACGCCGCTAAACACGGTAAAATATGCAGGCAGATTGTCATGCTTTTTTAGCCAATGGTCCCTTATAACCCAGGATTTCAACATACTATCCTGGATTAAAGGTTATAAAATTCCATTTTCCCGTCAGGTAACTCAACATGTTAGTCAGACTGACAAAAGGTATTCACCAACAGAAAGAGCGCAATTTAAAAGTACGATTAACGAATTAATTAGTGTAGGTGCTGTATCTGAATGTACACCCTGTGAGGGCCAATTTTTATCGCCAATTTTTTTGGTACCAAAACCAAACGGTAAATATAGATTCATATTAAACTTGAAAAAGTTGAATAAATTTATAGATACAAGTCACTTCAAGATTGAGGATCTCCGCACAGCCTTAAAACTAGTTTCAAAAGACTCATACATGGGTACTATTGATCTAAAGGATGCATATTTTTTAATTTCCATCCATAATGAGTCTAAAAAGTATCTTCGTTTTCAATTTGATACAAAATTGTATCAATTTAATGTTTTACCTTTTGGTTTAAATACAGCACCCTTTGTTTTCACAAAAATTATGAAACCAGTTATCAGTTTACTGCGATCTTGCGGAAACTTGTCAACAATATATCTAGATGACATTTTTTTGACCGCAAATTCATTCAAATCTTGTTCGGATAACATATTTGATACAACCAGACTCCTCCAGGCTTTAGGTTTTATTACTAATACGGAAAAAAGCAAACTTATTCCTAGTAATACATGTAAATTCCTAGGGTTTATTATTGATACAAAAAAAATGCATGTCACTTTACCTAAAGAAAAAATTTCAAAAATCGAAGGTGAAATCATTAATTTTAAAAATAAACATCGTTGTAAAGTCAGAGAGTTCGCTCGCCTGATAGGACTACTTACCTCTGCTTGCCCAGCAGTAGACTACGGCTGGCTTTACACCAAAGAGCTTGAACGATGTAAATACTTGAACTTACTTAAAGATGATAACTATGATAAATATATGACTGTATCACCATCGGTAATACCTGATCTTGACTGGTGGGATCAAAAAATGACTAATAATCCTTTGTGCAAGATCAAACAAAGTATATTCAGTATGGAAATATTTAGTGATGCCTCAACTACGGGATGGGGGGCAGCCTGTAATGAGGATCGGGCAAGTGGGATGTGGACGAAGAGCGAACGCTCTCGGCACATTAATTATTTAGAAATTCTTGCAGCCTTTCTAGCTCTAAAAACATTTGCAAAGGCTTGTCACGGGTGCCAAATCCTTTTGAGAGTAGATAACACAACTGCTATTTCATATATAAATCGCATGGGTGGCATCCAATTTCCCCATCTCACTAACATAACCAAAGAATTATGGCAGTGGTGTGAAACACGGAACATACTAGTTTTTGCATCGTACATAAGTTCAACTGATAATGCCGTCGCAGATGCAGAATCTCGTCGCATTCACCCAGACATTGAGTGGGAACTGTCCGACCAAGCATTTCAAAAGATTATCACACAGTTTGGGACTCCTGACATAGATTTATTTGCCACTAGGATAAATAAAAAATGCCCAAAATATATATCTTGGCACAGAGATCCCGATGCATACGTTGTAGACGCATTTACAGTATCTTGGTCTACCTTCTATTTTTACAGTTTTCCACCATTCGCTATAATCTTAAAATCCTTGCGAAAAATTATTGACGACAAAGCAGAGGGCATTATGGTGGTGCCACTATGGCCTACACAGCCCTGGTATCCAATATTTATGAGCCTCCTAGTCACAAAAAGTTTAGTTCTTAAACCTTCTAAAAACCTGATCATTTCTAATTCCAGCAACAGAAGAGTACACCAGAAAATTACCCTGGTTGCCGGGAAACTATCAGCTCGTCGCTCATAAAAAGAGGTGTACCCTTAATTACAATACCGGTTATGTTAGCTTCCCTTGCGGATAGTTCACTTAAGCAATATGACACTTGTCTCAAAAAATGGTTTTTATTCTGTAATAGTAACAACATAAATCCATATGAGGCATCAGTCCCCTGTACTCTAAAATTCTTAATGCAACTTTATGAGTCAGGTGCACAATATGGAACCATAAATACTTGCAGATCGGCATTATCGTTAATCCTAGGACAATACATATCTAATGATGACCGTGTAAAACGCTTTTGTAAAGGTATTTTCAGACTACGTCCACCTCTACCTAGATATAATACTACTTGGGACGTATCTAGAGTATTAAACTCCTTAGCTACATGGTATCCAAATGATACGCAAAATTTAGAAAAGATATCTAAAAAATTAGTCACCTTATTGGCTCTAACAACTGCACACAGGGTGCAAACACTTTCAAAAATAAAACTTTGTAATATAGAGTTTTTTGCTACTGAAATCCGTATTAAAATACCCGATTTGATAAAAACGTCCCGTCCTGGCTTAGCTCAGCCCGAACTTGTCTTGCCCTTCTTTCTAGAAAAACCTGAAATATGTCCTGCAAAAACCTTGCGTTGCTACCTTGAGTTAACGAGAGACTTACGCAACTCTGAAAATCTTTTTATAAGCTTCAAAAAACCGTATAAATCTATCACCTCACAGTCACTAAGCAGGTGGATAAAGGCCACCTTAGATGCTTGTGGAATTGACATTACTATTTTCACTGCACATAGTACTCGTCATGCATCGACTTCTAAAGCATATAAAACTGGTGTAAATTTAGAACTAATCAGAAAAACCGCAGGTTGGAATAATTATATAACATTTGGTAAATTTTATAATAAAAATATTGTTGTAAACGATGATTCCTTTGCCAGGTGTGTTCTGGCAAATGACTAAGTATTACTGAAATAGAAAAAATGTTATTAATTTAATTTACTTCATTAAAACAAATTCATAATTTGTTTTTTGTTGATATTTTGTTTTTCTGTTATCTTCTCAACATCTACATGTGAACTAATATAGAAGTACAAAACCTGAAATATAATTAGTGATTAAACGAACTTACCTTAAGTGAAGTTCTATCATAATTATATGAGGGTTTTGTACGAATATATTAGAACCCACCCTATTCCCATTTTCTTAGCCCAATTTATTTCAAAATATCAACAATAGAGAGGACACACCTACTCTTGGGAGAAACTTTCAACTAAATGAAGGCAAGGGTTGCTAGAAATAAGACGGAACGACAAAAAGAAAAAAAAAAAAAAAAAGAGAATATCTCAAATTCAGTGCAGATGGCGAGACCGTAGTGTGTACTACATGTGAACTAATATATTCGTACAAAACCCTCATATAATTATGATAGAACTTCACTTAAGGTAAGTTCGTTTAATCACTAATTATTGAATATTAACTGACTATACTTCTCTAAACTTCACATTCTCTGAAAGCATTCTTGTTCTTGGGGAAAATTGATTATATCACAATATAAAACGATGATTCTACCTACATAACATCACCTAAATAACTATCGAGCACCAATATAAAAAGATTATATCAGAGACTTATAAAACAAAAATACCATAAATTTCATAAAGTGATGTCACTTTAGTCAGCAAAAATGTAAATAAACAATGATTGACTTATGTGAAATGAAATACCGCAACCACTGAACGATTCACATGCACAAGTTTAAACACAACATTTCTTTACCATTTTTGATATCAAACATGTAACAAACAGTTGAAAATTTGATGCTTCTTCGTTTCCACAATGCAACATAGGTTATGTTTGTTTAGGTTTTTATCAAAGAGTACATTATTTATACTGGAAATAGAGAGTAATTTCCGCTATTTTTTGTGTCATAAGATTAGCGCCACCTGCCTCGCTGCTGAGAGTAACATCCATTGATATACATAAGCATAATTCGTATGTACTATAATACCTACTGTAGGATATTCCACCATTTTTATTTTCACTATTTTTCTTATTATGAAATTTGTTGAATGAACAATGAATCTTACATTTCATACATTTATAAAACAAATAGGATGAAATGATTGCTTCAACAAATTTCATAATAAGATATACATCACGGTTACTTTATGATTGTTATAGAAAATAAAACAAATTTTTAACTTCACAACCTCACTTTTTAATTTTTAAACATTTATCCATTTACATATCCATCACACACCCGACCTCTCCCACACCAGACCGACACCAGCCGCGGGGCCATGCGCCCTTCAGGACTTCAATATTCATAAGTAATTCATGTTCCATAACCTCCACTTTCGGCACATCCGGAAACGCAGCACACATTTTTCGACATGACGATAAAGAGTCCTGCAGGGTCCTATCTCGCACAAATATGAGTCCTTTCTCGTAAAACACCACAAATGTTTGGTTGAAGTATTTCGACCAAGCCGGAGGAACTCGTAGTTCGCGGATTATACAATAAACAAAACTAACAGAACTGAAAACACTTAAATTAGAAAGTAGGTCAGCCAGCAAATGCACATAATCAATCCTATTAGTCCTATCTCATTATTTCAAAGTGAATCCGACATTTCCAAATTCCAAATTCCAAACAACAGCAAACAATGATGCACAGATTGAAGTGATTGAACAACAGTATAGGGATGGCGATCTGTGATCGATTACTTTGAAGATCGATTTTTTGGACCAAAAAAATCGATCTAGCGAATCGATACTATAACCTGGAAAATCGAAGATCGATCTTTTCGCTTCATTACATGCCCGCTCCGGCTTCGCACGGGGTAACGTTTATTATATTGTTAGGACGCGCTGATTTCTGTGTCAAAAACCGTGATATCTCGGAAAATATTACGCCGAAATAAATAAAGTACAAATATAAAAGCTCCTCGGAAAACTCTCTTTCCAACATTTTAAACAGGAATTAAATCCGTTCACAGCTTTCCAAGATTAGCAGATAGAGAAAATAGGGGAACTTTGTAGTATGTAGTGATAGTGATGAAGTGATGAGGAAGTGATAGGAAGTATACTACAGTAAAAAGAGATACGACTCATAAAATAAGATTTAACGGATGGAGGAAGCATTATGCCAGCATTGAACACCGTTGAGGTTTTTTTGTGTTTTCCTTGAATTGTAGTAAAAATAAATCCAAAACGAAAATAGATCTATATATTTTTTAATACGAATATATAAATTTTTCATCATTTTTTATTTATAATGTAATTGGTATGCCAGCCAGTGTATGGTGAAATATGAGGAAAGAAATTAATGTATTACGTATATAACATCAAAATGTACCCATATTTCTAGCAAATAAATAATTATATGTTTTAACATCGATAAATTTTTTAAACAGATATTTATGATATCGATATAGCTGTGGATCAATCTTTTATACTTCGATTCGAAAATCGATCTTTTTCAGAAAGAATCAGCATCCCTATTCATCAATTCAGTAGTGTTAACAGAGTAATAAAATAAAATTGTACTATTTTCTACAATAATAAATTATTCAAGAGAACGGAAGGTTTTTTTTATTTAATTAACTATGAACAGTGTTATGGATAGTTAGTTGATAATTTTGTGATGGTTAAATTAATCATTTATTTGTAAAAAAAATGCTATAGTATTATTTTCTAACCTTTTAGACACATTTATTTTACTACCATTCAGATATTTAAAGAATGTTATGGCAATTTTTTTACGCTACTAAATTTAGAAGAACACTTTGAGCTCTTATGGCTTTGATATTTTATGCTTTTTTGATTTTATCGCATTATATTGTACTGCTACGCTACCTGGGACCGAGACTATAAACTACTATATTATAATACAATAAATTTAAAAAGCTTCTTTTTGTTTGGATCTGACAAGAATTGTCATACCATTTTTATTAGTTGGGTGATATCTAGTTAAAAACGCGTCAATTTGTACTAAGATTGTAGGGCCTGGTTTTTATGTCGGCCATTACGCCGTGGTAGTTCTATGAATGAGGGATACCAGAACAATAATGAGAAAAAAATCTAGACAATTTTACATTTCATAGCTTTACATTTGCTTAACTACAGTAAATGTAAAAAAAATGTAATAATTATTACTTTTTATTAACTTTCTTTAAAACATACGAAATTCGTTTTGTATTTAAATATTTCAGTCGCACTTTAATGAATGCAGTTCCTAATTTTCCAACTATGTTCATGATTTTTGTAGTATGGCAAGTCTGAGAAAGGGACAAACGGCCTCTGTTCTAGCTATCTCTCTCGGCTCATTTTGGCCCTCTTAGATCGTTTATCCAAAAGTTTACCTTATGCACACACATTTAAAGTTCATTTTTGTTAATACCTTTTTTGATAGTGCTCAGTCCTGTTAGGTATAATAAGTCCATGGCCAATCCCTTATAATTACCCACTCAGCTTGAAATTCCGCGCAATTTGGGGAATTGCTCAAAAATTGGCAACTCTGCTGTAGACAGTAAACACCCACACCACAGTTTATCAATCATACAGTTGGGCAAAGAGTAAAGCAATATATAGCAGTTGGGCAACGCACCACAAGGGGCCGACCGCCTAACTCAAAGGCTATCGTTTCGCTTTCGATTATGACAACATCTTATCAGTTTCATAACGCTGCTTATACAGCGCAACTTATTATCGATAGTTTCGATAGTATCGATAGTATTGCAGCATGGCGATATTTTCGATAGTACTATCGCGCTATCGACTATTTTTTCGAGGTCACGATTGTTCACAATACTATCGATAGACTATTACTATTGTAACAACACTGATGATAAGTAAGTATCAAGTATAATATGTCAGTCAAGTGAGTTACAGTCAAGTAAAGTCAAGTTATTCGAGTAAAGCGATGGCTACTTTACCAGAACATTTACATTGAAGTTTTGGAGGCAACCTGAAAGGTAGTGTTTTCGCACTGTTATTCTATTTCACTATACACGGGCACTGTAATAAACCTATATCAAACAAAATGCGACCAATTGTATTCAATATAACTTAAAAATACACCAAGAAAATGAAATAAAATAAGAGCACCATACGCCTTTCAAGGTTCCCGCCAAAACTCCAAAACAAATAGGTTGCCCAACAATGTTTGACAGTTGACTGTGACACTTTGAATTTTCGTGACATGCAGGGTTGTCTAAGCTATTACTTCATATTCCCCAAAAACCGAATTCTGCTGAGGTTTCTAAGTAAATTTTGTTGAAATACAACTTTAGACGAGCGCGCATACAATAAAACGACTTCCGCCCTGCGTGACCTATACAACTGTACTCCATTTCATTGAATTACATCTTTAGAAGGACGCGCGAGCAAAAAAAAACGAATTTTCCATTGCGAGATATATCAAAATTACAACTTCAAAACTACACTAAAATACAAGTTTTGGCTTAGTTGTCAAAATCACGTCAATGTCCATTGTCCATGTCATGTCATTTTTACCACTTAAAGTCAATGTCCAATTATAAACCACTGAGGCTGAAATCCCCCGCAATTTAACGAATTTCCCATAAATTGGCAACCCTAGTGACATGACAGTTTGACAAACACACCGAATGAATTAACAGACTAAATATGACGCACAGACTAATTATTAGCGCACGCTTAGAAAGAATTGTGGTCATAAAAAATGTAATCCAATCAGCATTCTCATTGCATTTTTTGGCCGAAACACAAATTAAATTACAAGTTTTTGTACGATACGATTTTAATTTCTCAAATTGCCCTACCTACCTAACCCTAGGTGCCAAGCAAAGTTCGCAAGTTCCCTACCTACATTGGCTGTGTTCAGAAAAAGGTAGTACCTAGTTTAATAACATACAGTTGAGCAACGCATTTTAAGTCGGATAACATCAACATGAGCGGTGATGGCTTGGCAAGGATTGACAAAAATAAATAAATGTGATTAAAAACATGTAATAATTTATATTTTTTAGTATTTCCCTAATCTAATACTTCATTTTCAGTGTTTAGAAAATGTATTGATGCGCTGAATATCAACATGATCAACAATTCGCGGTACTTGTGCAATAGAGCCAACCAGATATTATATTATTATACCTAGTACCCATACATACCAATTTTACTTTAAATTTCTTTCTTTCATTTAACAAAAATACCTTTCAGATATCCAAAATTAAATAAGAAAGCTATACAGAGCCACAATTTTTTTATAAAACTAATAAGAACTAATAGGAATATCATTCCGTCTCGTGTCTTCGGGTAAACCGGTCGCGACACAAAGTATCTACAACTCGGTGAATAGTGATCGTGAGTGTCCACAGAGTAGCTTGTTGTGAGAGATGGACAAGACAATTTCGAAAGATGGATCTCTTATTGACGAGGAATCCCCACCTCAATATGTCACACACCGTAAAAGTTCCGAAATTCAAGAACTTCGCGCTGAAATACAGGCCTTCCAATCCAACATAGTTGGTACTCTTGAGAAGTGGTTCTCCAATCAAGACGAAAAGTTCAAAAAAAATATTGATGATTTCAACGATATTAAGATATCTATAAGATTTATCAACGACAGCTGTGAAGATTTAAAAACAAAGACTGTAGCCATGGATAAACGAATAACTTCATTAAAGACGTCCACTAAAAACCATGACAATTTCCTGCGAATAGAAGATCTCGAGACAAAACTGGAAGCTCTGGAGCGGCAAGCGCGCCAGTGCAACATAGAAATATCAAATATGCCCGAAAAGCGTGGAGAAAATCTATTAACAATTATAGAAGATATTGGAGCACTTGTAAAGCATCCATTAAACAAGCAAGACGTTATTTCTGTGCACCGAGTATCTCAAGTTATCACGAACAGTCAACGCCCCAAGAACATAATAGTGAAACTTTCAACTCGTATGCTTCGGGATAATTTTATATCTGCTGTACGTCTACATAAAGGAGTCTCGTCAGAACAGTTGAATATCTCTGGATCCCCACATAAAATATATGTGAATGAGCATATCACTCCTATGAAAAAAAACCTGTTTCGTAAGGCACGGGACAATTCACGGGAGCATGGTTTTTTTTTTCACTTGACTGACATATTATACTTGATACTTACTTATCATATCATCAGTGTTGTTACAATAGTAATAGTCTATCGATAGTATTGTGAACTATCGTGACCTCGAAAAAATAGTCGATAGCGCGATAGTACTATCGAAAATATCGCCATGCTGCAATACTATCGATACTATCGATAGTATCGATAGTATCGAAGCTAGTATAGTTACTAGCTAGTAGTTTCGATAGTATCGATACTAGCTAGTAACTATACTAGCTTCGATACTATCGATACTATCGAAACTATTGATACTATCGAAACTATTGACCTTGTACTATACTATTGACCTTATTGACTATTGTTTATAACAATACTATCGATACTATTGATCTTTGGCAATAGTATTGCTTATTTTTAACTATCGATACTATCGATAGTATTGCAGCATGGCGATATTTTCGATAGTATAATCGCGCTATCGACTATTTTTCGAGGTCAACTATCGATAGCTTAGCAACACTGCTTATCATACTTGATGACTATATTATACTGGCTTTTACGCTGCTTGGATAAATACGAAGTATTGTTTACTTGACACTGGCAATATGCGTAAAGGTGCGGCCTCATGGAGCGATAAAATTGCTAGTCGCTCTGACGTCACGCGGCCTGACGCTTCACGAGTGCACGTCATTTAAAGCGTTAAAGCTGAAAATGTTGAGCTTTATCGCTGGTCGCTCGTTTGGAGCGATAAAATTGGATCACGTGATATGTAGCGACTAGACATCAAGTTCGCTCAGTACCTAGGTAGGTACATTATAACATAACTAAAAACTTCATAGTTATGCCACAGTCTAAAGATAACGAACATGTTAAATTCTTAGTTATGCCACAGTATCAAGAAAAACTAAAGTTGTTAAGTGTCTTTGAAGTTTTGCAAAATGCCGCCTTCCTTCACATAAAATATACCCAAATGCTTCAGGCTTGTCACATTTAGTTTTTAGTTTAGTTACACTTACGGTCGTGTTTCACGTCAGTTTATGATGTAAGGTTAGCGAAATAGGTAAAATGAATACAAGAAAAAACCCGTAGTAACCTATTTTCCAGTTTACAAGTCTAACATTCTACCAATTTTCTGATGTAACGTCCAAAAACAAATAAACAAACAAAGAAATAATATGTCTGTAGAGATTAACTAGAAATAAGACTCGTCTAAAAACACTAGGTACGTGCTAATAACTATTATGTAAGTACATAAAGTAAAAATAAAGTAGTATTTTTATATTCTACTACCTAGCATCTATTTCCGTTGTCTAAGCACCGGTTTTTTTTCTGGTATTCACTTGCGGTCACAGATACCGAGCGTCAAGCGACTACATTTTTGCTATTTTTTGTATTTTTTTGTTTAGTCTTATCTTGCCGTTTGTAAAAGAAAGTATGGAACATTCTGTTGATACCAATTTTTATCATTAAGTATTTTTAGACTATTATTTATTTTATTTTGTTTACTTTGACATATTAATCAACGTATCAGTTGTTATTCGCTTTAATTTTATATTCGTAATTTGACCTATCACAAGCAAATTCTATTATTTCCAAGTGATTAAATGAATTTTTGAGTTTGAGTTTGCACGACAACTTTTTGAGACGCGGGAAATTTTTAAATGGGGTCATGTGATCCGATAAAGCTTTGGAATCGAGCGTCCAGCGACTGCATGAGGCCGCATCGGCGTTTTGTAGTCGCTAGTCGCTAGAAATGTTGAGACGCGGGAAATTTAAAAATGAGGTCACGTGCCTGGATTTATCGCTGTAAACCAGTGTCTAGCGGCTCCATGAAGCCGCACCAGGCTATTTTTGTCGCTAGCGACTAGCGACATTTAAGACGCGGGAAATTTAAAAAAGGGTCACGTGACTGTATTTATCGCTGGAAATGTGCGACTTTATCGCTCCATAAGGCCGCACCTTAATAGCGATGCGATAATACCAAAAAAAAAAAAACCTATTTGTTTATTTAGAAAAACGTAAAATCATATTTTTAATATTTATTGAGCTACCGGTCCACGTCTTATTCGTTATTCGTGTTTTTTTTTTACAATATTTGTTCATTATGATGATTTTATTCAGCTAGCAAAAGCATTTCATTGCAAGGCAAAGTAAATAGATTATAGATAAACGTGAACAATCATACATTTGGTTACGTTAGTGTGTGATCTTACGATGGCTGGCGACGGAGCAGGCGGTGGTGCGGCGTCGCAGGTGGCCCTAGTAACGGGTGGCTACGACCACACCATCAAGCTGTGGCAAGCTCACAGCGGCGTCTGTTTACGAACTATGCAGCATCCAGATTCGGTAACCTCACAAGATTTTGTGAAGTTTGTTTGAAGTATTTCTGTGTTGAAGTTAGGGATCTTTATTATCGTGCTAACGGGTCGCTGTAGATTCGCCTCCTTGCATGCTCGAGCTAGCCCTCTCACTCAAAATGCCTCCTTTCGCCTCGCCGAAAGCAAGACGAGACGATGACGTTACAAACGTCTCTGTCCCAGTCCCATTTATACAGATTCACCACGAATTTGTGGGCTCTGGTCCCTATATTCCACTGGCGATTTGGTTCAATCCCCGACGCCCCGGATTAGTACTCCTCCCTGAGGTTGCGATCGCTATATCTGGCTAAGGCTATCTCGTTATTAGTGTAAAATCTGTGGCTAAAACCGAGTGTGTTACGCCGCTACAGCTCTGATTAGGTCCTCCACAGACTACATAGCATCAAGAAAAAGAACATGCCTTTGCTGTCAAAAAAGATTCAACAACTCTGTGTTATGAGAATTAGGCTGCAGAACGGCTCAGGCAATGAGGGCGCTTGCACCGAGGACGAGATATGCGACTTTCGAAGACATCTATTAACCATTTTTAGTTGTTTATAGTTCCTACACTGTGTAGTAATTCTTCAGTCTGGTCAAATATTCTTCTTCCTTATCTTGTCAAATAGTAAATCTATTTATTTTCAGCAAGTAAACGGTTTGGAGATCAATCCGAATGGTCAAATGGTTGCAGCATGTGGATATCAACACATTCGCATGTACGACTTGGCCAGTGCGAATCCCGATCCTATTATAAACTACGATGGAGTTACAAAAAATATCACACGTGTTGGTTTCCAAGTAAGTAAAACATTCATAAAATTTTAACAAGCATTTTGTATACAATGCTTATTAGTGAATACTGCAGGCATCAATGTCGGGACGCGATGACCCACCCCCTACTAGGTGAGATTTATTCATAGGATTCTTTCACTTGCGCATTTAGTCAAACAAACAGTAGCGGTCAATAGCATATTCTCCCCAAATAAGGAACTACACTGTTGTTTTAATGATTTAATTACAATCTAACTGGAATGCAATGGCACTGAATATTACCATTTAGCAGCACACATATGAAGGATGGGTTGCACCAAGATATTTGTCAAAAAAACTTTAACAGATTTCTGTAAGTTAGAGAAGGATGTGAAATGTTACAATAACTTTAACAAATATCTTGGTGCAACCCAGAGTAAGCGAGAGGTTCACAGACTGCATGTCAACTTTGCTTTGACTTGTACACAAACTTTCAATGCTTATTAAGTTTCACAAACTTGTCAATACTTTTATTTACTATGGAAATCATATATGTCAAGTAAAATTAAGAGTTGACATGTCCATAAAACAGAATGAGGATAGAAAGTTTTATTCTATGTCAAAGTAAAGTTGTACCACAGTCTGAATATGTCCTACACCCTTGTAAAGGGGAAATGAGACAATCTACTGATATACTTTTTACATTAGTTTATTATATTTAGTTTTATCTTAGTGATATTCTTGACTATACATATATTTTTTATCTTGTTTGACATGTATATCAAATTAGCCTCTACCTGGCGAAAGGGTAATTCTGCCAGTATCCAGTTATTTTGTTTCTTTTTGACGTGTCATAAGGGGTGCCTGTCACTCTAAATGAATAAACGAGTTTCTGATTCTGATTCTCTGATTCTTGAGCTTTCCAGCAAAAAAATATTTTAATATTAACTAAGTATTTTATTTAATTCAATTTTTTACATGTGCCTATACATTAATTGGTTTTCTTGTATATCAAAAAAACTTATACATACCTATTTAGGATAAAATGTCAAAAGAATATTGTATATTTATTTTAGGAGAATGGAACATGGATGTACACTGGAGGAGAGGATGGTACAGCAAGAATATGGGATTTGAGGTGATTATTGCTTTAGAAAATATGATTATTCTTTTCTGCTTCACTCCATAATTATGTACTTTGTTTTTATTCAACAGTTTTCTTTTTATATATACAAACTTCTTTTTTCTGGACATCTACTGCTGGAGCTCTCCAAAATAAGATTGTTGTTGGAAATGTATGAAAAAAGCAAACCGCCTGTTTGCCACATGACAGTTACATTGAGAAAAAGAGTGCTAATTTATTAAAGATAATAACACCAGAGGTTGCCTTGAATGTTGTTTTTTTTTTGCCAAAACATCTGCTTGCAGTTCAAGTTCAGTACATACACACCTGGAAAAAAAAAATTTTTTTCTTAAATGTTTTGGAAGTGGCGAACAAGCATGCAGTTCACATTGATGTTAAGTGATGACTGCAGCCTATAGACACCCACACAAAGACCAAGGTCAAAATGCAGATGCGTTACCACTCTCGAGGCCTAAGGTGTTGGAACACGATAGTGCTGAATACTACCATTTAGCGGCAAGTATATTAGGTAATGCCACAGTACACATATGAACAGTACGGAAACTACGAACAAATCGTTCGAAACGGCACACTCACACAAACATGCGCATCTACGAGGCCTCTAAGCGGTTCTCGCAGTGCTACAGTAGCGAGTGTCGCGGACTGTCGCGTCGATACGAGCGGTCACGTTGCGATTTGTTTTTGCTTCCACGAGTGTTTTAAAGATGCCACGAGCGTATTGCGTGGTATACGACTGTTTGAACTCTGCATCATCAAAACCGGAGGTATCGTTTTTTAAACTTCCTGGTGATTTTGAAAGGCAAGAATAATGTGTTGTTATAATATCTAACATATTTAAAAAATTCTCGTGTGGTAGTGTTTCTAACAATACTCCTCCGCAGCGGCAAGACCGATCAGTATGAAATTTTGTGTGTATAGTTGGTAGGTATGAGAATCGGTTGTAGTCTTTTTTTATACCCCTAAATGGTGAGAGTGATTCTTACCAATTTTTTTTTCGATTTTTGGACATTTAATTTGTTTATACCTCTAAGGCGATACGAAGTTCGTCGGGGCAGCTATTTATTAAGATTGTACTGTCGTAAGAACTATAAAAATCACCCAAGTAATTAGCACTCAGTTTTGTTATTCTTAAGACCGAATTCACAGAAGCAATAGGAATTATAATTTGTTAAAATATTTATGAAGAATAAAGTATTTTTTATGTAATGGTCAAAAACAAAGATCTACAAGTTATATCAATATTAAACTGTTTTTCGTACTATGATCGTAAGGCCACCGGCGCCCAGACACAATTGAATTTCAATTGTCATATTTTTCTCGTGTCTGGAGGGATTAAAACTATAATAATAATAAGATCAAGGTTGGATCATGGGTCTAATACAGAAGGCGGTACTCCTCGGCACGGCACGTATAGTGAGGAGGTTCCTGTCTCCGTGACCCTAGCCACCGATAGCTTAGACCCTGTTCCCGCTGCCGGCGGCGCACTATTTTTTAATTTCTTATAGGTCTGCTTGTTTGTTTTATAACTACTTATGTATGTAAAAATATTAAATAAGAACTAGAATAAATGAGTGAATACTAACATAGTTACTTTTGCTGGGATTAATCAACACCATAAGATTATGTACATAGCCTACATATTATTATTTGTAAACTGTTGTACCGCGGTGTGACGTCATAACGTGCTGCAATTTTATATAGGCCGTTTTGAGTCATTTCACTATTCGCAACATTTTGAATCGTTATATCTTAACAACTTTTAAGTACTTATTGACTATATGTTTCAAAGACACATAGTATTTATTTATCCAATACTATTACAGGGTAACCAATAAAAAAATAGTCAACATCCCAATACGATTGATTATAATAATAATATATATATATTTTTTTATATATATTTGTTTTTTATACTTATATATCTAAAAAATATTTAATAAGTTTTAAAAATAAATGAGTGGTATAATAATAATAATGGCAACCCATTATATGTCCCACTGCTGGGCACGAGTCTCTCCCCTTTTTGGGGGGAGGCCTGGAGCTTACTCCACCACGCTGCTCCAATGCGGATTGGTGGAGGTGTTGGGGGTTAGTGGCCAACCCGCTGTCGGATGTTTTCAAACTGCCCATAAGGCCTCCGACAAGGTTTAACGACTACTATCTATCGATAGCAACCGGGACGCTGGGTTTCGCTGTCTCGCTCTAACATAGGCAGCGCACATTGTATCCAGCAAGACAGCGGAGCGATTTGTGTCGACCCTTGTTTTAGTGTCTCATAATCAAATCATTGTTTCTTTAGCATCTAGTTACCTAAGTTAGTATAAGGAATCATCGTAACAGCAGTAGCTATCCGAACACAGTGTAGCCTCCCATTATACTATTTTTTTTTATGTTATGAAGTGGCAAACAGTCATACAGTTTACATTGATGGTTACTAATACTGTAGCCTATAAACATCTTCATTAGACTGAGATTTCAATATAGATGCGTTGCCACTCCTGAGGTCTAAGGTATTATGCCTCTGTGCCGGAAATTACAGGGCCGTACTTAAGAAACATACAGCACCGCCAGTGAGATATTGGTTTTATTGCGATCAACTTACTGCAACACACACAACATACGCATACGATTCTAATGACACAACACCGCAATGATTCAGTGACAATTGCGACATTTTTTTTATTATTTGTAGAGTGGGTCGCCCATTCCAGTGTCAAAGGATATTCGAAGTGCCGGCGCCGGTAAACGCGGTGGTGCTGCACCCCGACCAGTCGCAGATCATGGTGGGCGGTCAGACCGGCATCATACACATGTGGGACCTCAAGACTGATCATGACGAACAACTGGTATGGATTTGTATCTGGGGGCACAGTAGTGCGCCCACAAAGACTTGTCAAGGAAAGCGCACTGCCTACCTTTTCTCGAAAGGCTTCGTCGTTTTGGATTCTTACAACTTGCGTTGGGATGATGCTAATCAGAAGCTACTTTTTATTTACGTTACCCAGACCAAAATTTGTCCCAGTGCCGGAATCGAACCAACCGAGCAACGGTCGCTCGGTTAAAATGGTCGTCACACCGCTAGACCAATTGGGTCGTTAATTTTTTAAATACGTACGGACGTAGTACTTTTATAATTTTGGTATATTAGTATTGGTACAATAAACAACGAAAAAACCTATAACTTTGAACTTTTTCTATGTCACAACTTCCATCCCCTTGGATAGGGGTCCAAGGGGATGGAAGTTCGTATAATCCCGTCAGCTCACGAGAAAAATATGACAATGGATTTTCTATTGTTATGCGGACGATAACGTTCTATTAAACTGCCGCAAATTATGCTAAAGGTGTGAATGGTGGTCGTCATATATAAATGTATGTCTGATTGAGGAACTGTTTGTGGTGTTGTATACGCGAGAGAAATCCGCTAACTCAATATCTACAACGTGTGAAGTTTGCAAAAGCCTGCAGAAACGTCAACGTGTGTCCCGTCTCAGATTCCCGAGGCGGAGGCGTCGATCCAAGACATAGCGATCGACCCGGAGGGCAAGATGATGGCGGCGGTGAACAACAAGGGCAACTGCTACGTGTGGTCGCTGGGCGGCAGCCCGCCGCGCCCCGTGCCGCGCAAACACCTGCGCGCGCACGACAAGTACGCGCTCCGCTGCAAGTTCAGCCACGACTCCACGTAAGCAGAGAATATGTGATAATACTACGTATAGAATAGACACTTCGACGTCCCGCCCGATTTGCTCGCATCACTCAACCCCTTCCCCTCTTATGGGCGACGGTTGGTATTTTGTACGTGCTACGCAGGTGCGCGTGTAAATACACGTCACTGATTGATGTCTGTGTACTAAAGACCAAATTAAGCGTTTGTATGGAATTTTGGCGGAGTGTCCGCGGTGTGACGTAAGTATGCTTTTTATGTCTTGCTCGCACATTTACTACCTGATAATGACGCAGCTAAGGGACAGATGTCTCCGATGCAAAAGTGTAATGGGCTTTATTTAGGTACAACTAGAGAACTCTCCGCTTATCATAAAATCAATCAAATATAGCTTTTATTACCGCCATTTAAGGTACCTATGTGGCCAAGCGGCCAGTTACCTTGTCACTTCATCATCACTAAATCACTACATAATATATTATAAAGTCCCCCTATTTTCTCTGTCTGTATGTATGCGCTTATCACTGAAAGTTGTGAACGCATTTTGCTATAATTTATCAATATCGTACGTATATTTACCGAGATATCACGTCAAAGAAGTCAGGCGCGTCCCCACAATATAATAAATGCTACCCATGCGAAGCCGGGGTGAGTCGCTAGTATTACACAAAAGGAATCGCAACCCTCGCTCGGGCAAGGTGAGAGGAATGCCTCCCTCGCTCGGGCAAGGTGAGAGGAATGCCTCCCTCGCTCGGGCAAGGTGAGAGGAATGCCTCCCTCGCTCGGGCAAGGCGAGAGGAATGCCTCCCTCGCTCGGGCAAGGTGAGAGGAATGCCTCCCTCGCTCGGGCAAGGTGAGAGAGGAATGCCTCCCTCGCTCGGGCAAGGTGAGAGGAATCTTGGCCCTGAATGACTTTAATTTATGGCTATGATTTACGTGTTGAGCGTTCAGCCTCTTAATCGCTATCTTAGCGACAAATTCCTCTTTGAAGATCGAAATTGGTAGAAAACTAAATGAGACCTTACAGGATGCTGGTGACGACTAGCGGCGACTGTTCGGCGCGCGTGTGGCGCACGAGCGACTGGACGCTGGTGCGGGAGCTGCGCCACGACACGCAGCGCTGGGTGTGGGACGCCGCCTTCAGCATCGACTCGCGGTACCTGTTCACCGGTACGCAGCCCACTTTATATGTATCGTGTCAGGATGCCGGTGACGACGGGCGCCCGGACGCTGGTGCGGGAGCTGCGCCACGACACGCAGCGCTGGGTGTGGGACGCCGCCTTCAGCATCGACTCGCGGTACCTGTTCACCGGTACGCAGCCCACTTTATATGTATCGTGTCAGGATGCCGGTGACGACGGGCGCCCGGACGCTGGTGCGGGAGCTGCGCCACGACACGCAGCACAGCTCTCGAATAAAATCCAAATGAAGCGTGTGAAAAATCTTCAAATCTTCTAAACCAGATTTATTTGGTCAGGTGGTCACACCAAGTTCTTGGTTTATCTGCTCTTGTCCATAATATATCTGCCACATATTAAATGTGCTATCGAAACTTCCTAATTAAAAAAAAAAAACAATTTAACTAAGGTACTTCTCGACCCAGATACTGAGCGCAGAAATTTACTTATTTTAATACCGAGTCCTATACTATCTCTATGTTATGGTGATGACAAACAGGCACGTTGTTCATATTAATAAATAATAATAATAATAATAATAACCATGGGCCCGATGTAGATTTCTTAGCGTCTGTGGCCTGGCTGCGATTCGGTGACCTCTTTGGGGAAACCGAAGGTTTTGTTTGTGCAATTATGGACGAAGTGGTAATGACCAACAACTACCGGAAGTTTATCCTGAAGGATGGAACGGTCGACATATGTCGGGCATGCCATCGACCGGGTGAATCAATCAGGCATATTGTTTCCGGCTGTTCGAGTCTTGCCAACGGCGAATACTTGCACAGACACAACCAAGTAGCCAGGATAATCCATCAGCAACTTGCCTTGAAATACGGTCTTGTAGCCGCGGAGGTGCCGTACTACAGGTATGTGCCCGACCCAGTTCTGGAAAATGACCATGTCACGATGTATTGGGACCGATCTATCATCACTGACAGGACTATTGTTGCCAATAAGCCTGATATAGTGGTGATAGATCGCTCGGAGCGCCGCGTAATGATGATCGACATCACCGTCCCGCATGATGAGAATCTCGTGAAAGCCGAAAAAGACAAGGAAATAAAATATCTTGATCTGGCTCACGAGGTTGTCGCCATGTGGGATGTGGATTCGGCCATCATTGTGCCGATAGTCGTATCGGTGAACGGGCTGATAGCGAAGAGCCTCGACCAACATCTCAAGAGGCTCTCGCTAGGTGGATGGATCAAGGGTCTGATACAGAAAGCAGTACTCCTCGGCACGGCACGCATAGTGAGGAGGTTCCTGTCTCTGTGTCCCTAACCACCGGCAGCTTGGACCCTGCTCTCGCTGCCGGCGGCACACTATTTTTTAATTTTTTATATATATATTTGTTGTTTTTTTATATACATATATATGTAAAAAATTATTTAATAAGTTGTATAAATAAATAAGTGGAATAATAATAATGGCAACCCATTATACGTCCCACTCCTGGGCACGAGTCTCCCCCCTCCTTGGGAGGAGGCCTGGAGTTTACTCCACCACGCTGCTCCAATGCGGGTTGGTGGAGATAAGGGTTAGTGGCCAACCCGCTGTCAGATGTTTTCAAACCGCAAATAAGGCCTCCGACAAGGTTTAACGACTGCTATCTATCATCATCGATAGCAATCAGGACTGACGGCTTAACGTGCCCTACTAAGCACGGAAACGCGCATTTTTAATTTGCCACTAGCGGTCACCCATCACACACCCGACCGCGTCCGTAGTCCGTGCTTAACCGAGTAGATCGCTTACGATCTACACCAGCCGCGGGGCCATGCGCGCTTCATATCATATTAATGCTAAGTGAATATTGTAGCCTATAGGCATTCACAGCTACACAAGAACCGAAGGTCAAAATGCTGATGCATTGCCACCAATAAAGCCTATGTTGTTGTCTAAGTGATAGTTATTAACGGGCTGTATATTACCATCTACCTGGAACACGATAGTGCTGAATACTACGAGTTGATTTTTTTTCTGTACGGAGCATCAATAAAAATTGTTACAAAAACAAACAAACATGTTTTCTACGCGGATGATGCAGCGGGCACAGTTTGTGCAATATAATCGTAAATTTTCTGTTCATAATTTCGATATTTCTATTATTTATTTTGTGACATGTGATTGGTGTTACGTACAACGAAAAGAAAAGGGTTATAAGGACCACAAACTAACTTCAGTTTTAATGTGAATAGGTTCATCGGACAGCTATGCACGCCTGTGGGATCTGGAGAAAGGCACACTGGAACGAGAGTACTGCGGCCATCAGAAACCTATCACGGCGTTAGCGTTCAGAGACCAGGCTGTGTGAAAATCGCGTTTACCTATTCAATTTATGTTGACATATGTATAAATTCCTACTATGTTAAGAAGTTATGTTTAGACTTAACGTAATCATTACCTAGATATCTCTAGATATTTATAAATCCTTTCATCTAACGAGTTATGTCGTACCTCTTTCTTTTTTATGCCACTCAAAAACACGACCTATTTATTCATGGTATGTACCTGTAATTTAAAATGTAAACTTGTACATTCTGCGATTGCGATTAAACCGGCACGACGGAGCATTTTTGAATTATGTATTTAACCTGTCAGCTCGCGGGAAAAATATGACAATTGATTTCAATTGTTCACTCGCCGCCGGCGGTCTCGTGTCTTACCGGTTTTGTGTTTTGAACAATTATACTTATTTTCAGCTGATAGCGAATTTATGTATCCTCGAATGTCTAATTTGACCGGACTATATACTCCTCCATTGTCGTGTGAAATGCATTTACTGTGTAAATAGATTATGTATATACTACATTAAGATTGTTTGTTACAAGAAATAAAATGTTTGTATAAATACTACAGCTTTTATTTCTTTATATTTTGTCAAAGATATTTAACATTTGCAGGGTAATATCGACAGTATATTAACAGCTACTGCCACAAAAGATAAACTATACTGTGATTGACCATACACACACTACGTCATATTTAATACAAACTCGTGTTTGTTAAAAATAATAACTTCGATTTAATTCTGAATCTAGCAAATTTCGAGATTCTTATAATACACGGTGAAATCTTGGTGGTCATGGTATGTATCATAATAGACCTTTAATGATTTTTTTTTAGCTATGCCGGTAAGTGAGCTTATTTTGTTCCAAACATTGATGAATATTCACGGTTTTTTTTTACTTTATCGGCAGCGCAGGTGGTTTACGTGCACTAGCTAAGTATTACACAGAATACATACGTTAGAATTACTAGTTTTTTTTCTCACGGTTTCGATATGCTGATCATTTTTTAAATTATTTAAAAACGATTTCTTTAACTTTTTAAAAATTGTTACTTGTATTTCGATAATACTTTTGAAGGCAAATCGTTAAGCCGCGGGAAAACATCCACATAAATTTCACCGTGTATTACTTGAAATATCGTATATATATATATATATTGTACCGTGCAGTGAACTCGGTCCCTATTTTTTTTATCTGGGTAGAATATTAACTGCAACCTAGTATTAAGCTTGCTTTTCCACTGTTAGAAACATTTTACGCAGCTCAATAGCACCCATAAATATTCGGATTCATACAATTCGTTCTCACGAATAATTCAGTTTGCTATTAAAGAATATTAAATTTATACATATGAACTTCAATAAATAAAAATACTCGTGTATATGGTACTTTTTCTGTCGGCTTACTTTTGTAAGTGTGAAAAGTTAAAAAAAAAGCATAACAGCGTTAAAGAAGAATCCAGAATGGATCACGATCATAATCAGCCTTTACACATTGTTTAAACATTCACCGTTAAAATAAATTAAGACAAACAATAAAGTCAACTCAGTTTGTACATATTATTATATAATCATTTGTTTATATTGAAAAATCCAGTTCAATATCAAAATGAACCGCTGTAATAATTAATTAAATTGTACTAACAACGAAATAAAATTTACAGATTTTGTAATGATGACATAGAAATAAATTGCACTTACAATACAACCTTCACATTATATTAAAGTTATGATACAGTCAATTGATTTTTTATAATTTTACATTAGGTATATTCACTGACATTTAATTGTGTAATACCACTGTAATACATACTCATTATAAATAATACTGTATATTTTTCAATAGTTAAATTAATGTTGATCAATATTGTGTATATTGTTCAAGCTATTGCTTAATAATAAAATATAAATGCATTGTTTATTTGGAATGTCACAATCGATAAAATAATCCTCAAATAAAAATTTTGATAGACTAGAATCATATATGATCAATTAATAACAGCTATACATTTCCCATCTTTGTACTAAGGATGTTGATTATTGGTAAAAAATTTGTTGTGACACAATATTTTCATACATTCCTACTCCTGGTTGGGATATTCACATAGTGCAACAAAAAGTACCTAAATTAGCGCCCATGGCTTTATTGAATGACTATCTGTGCGAGTACAGAACAAAACGTGCATGTTGCATCAGAATCCTGTTTGAACGAGGAAGAACAAATTACTAAATGCGTTCCATCTCACAAAATCCATTAAATAATTCATTGGAAAGTATTAAGTCAGCCGGACGTCTTGAGTTTATTTGACATGAAAATAAACCGTTTTAAGTAGTTAACTATAAAGCTATACATAAAATAAGCATTGAAACGATTAAGTAAATTGTAAGTATAGGGCCTAATAATTGATCGACCAACAATGTGTATCGATTAGCACTAAATTATGTCGTCAAGCGGCAATTGTTTGACTTCGCCCATTTCGCAGCATGGTTCATCGTCACACGTATAGTTGATGACGAATTTGAGATTGATTTGTGGCTTGGTGGCGGGGCGGGCGAGAAGCATCACTTGCGTGAGCGCAGGCGGCGGCAGGAAGGGGTTGTAGGCGGGCAGACACGTGCCTGATGGCGTCAACAGCCGCACCTTGCATCCCTGGAATTCCAATAACAAGATAAATATAGTTTACTGGTTAAGTTCTAGTGGCCGAGCTAAATATTGTAATTTAAATCATATTACATTACACAATTATTAATTCAAATAATTAATCAAATACGTTAATTGTATTAACATTTCATTAATCCTCTTTATTTTTATGAATATCGACGATATAATGGATGTTGGACATAGGCGAGTCCACAGGATTATATATGTATTTCGATGAGCAAAAAAAAGATGATGCGCTCATTAATATACGTAAAAAAACCGGTCAAGTGCGTGTCGGCCCATGCGCAGTGTACGGTTTCGTAGTTTTTAGGTTTGAATAATGTAATGAAAAAAATATATTTTTTCTACTAGCTGACCCGGCAAACTTCGTATTGCCTCAGAATGAAATAACGTGTCAAAGGTTTTTTTTTAATGTAATGGAAGTGCTAAACAAGCCTGCAGTTCACATTGATGTTAAGTGATGACTGCAGCCTATAGACAAAAGACCAAGGTCAAAATGTAGATGCGTTACCACTCCTGAGGCCTAAGGTAATTTGGCCCGGAAATTACAGGGCCATACATTACCACCTGACCGGAACACGATAGTGCTGAACACTACCATTTAGCGGCAAGTATATTAGGTAATGCGGTGGTACCTACGCCCGCGAGCTCCGTCACTGGAGCTCTACCACCAGTCTAAACTAAGAGGTTTGATAGATACGGACTATTTGTATGGGAAAATAAAACTGTGGTTTTTCTGTTTCCCTTCACTTTCTTCATATTTTTAAACCTTCCCTGTGGACTTCAGAAAATTATTTAAAACCAAAATTAGCCAAATCGGTCCGGAGTTTTAGCGAGACTAACGAACAGCAATTGATTTTAAAATATTTTATATGGCGCTGTTCACAATGTTCGAGTTAAATACATTTGGTCGACTATTACTCGCAAACTTGTGAAGCCAACTTAAGTTGGTAGAGGGGGGAGGGGCACTTGACTCTTAACGAAAATTGGCACTTAATAAAAACTACACTAAAGCTTAATAAGTCACGAACAGTTAACTAAATCGATAAATGATTTTAGCACATCCCTAACATTTTTAAAAGACCAATCCAACAATATCCCACATTATATAGAAAACGAAAAATAAAAAAACTATCCGCGCGTCACATATAGGGAGGAACCCTAAATTTTTTTTTTTCATGTTTTTATTCTACCACTTTATCACCTTGATTAAGGTGTTTACTTGTGCCAAATTTCAAGTCTCTAGTACCAATAGTTTTTGCGCTAAACCGCGGACGGACAGACAGACAGACGGACATAGCGAAACTATAAGGGTTCCTTGTTTACTACGGAACCCTAAAAATGAGGAATTGGGTGTATTGATTTTTTTTTATTAATTGGAATAATTGGATAAATTCCACAATCGTAGATTGCTTAGGGTATCGAAACCTTAATCCAACACTGGTTTTAAAGTGCCAACCATTAGACAAATAAAATCAGTTATAAAAATACCTTTGGTACAACAGGCTGGAATTTATAATCTTCAATAGGTGAACTGTTTTTACTTGTTGTTGAGATAACAATTACATTGACATCTGGTCTCGGTTTGTCCTTACAAAAATGAAGAATGACTGCAATACCAGCTTCCTCTTCAAATGCAGTTAATGGTGGCACTTTACTTGGCTGCACGCTTTGTAAAGTTACATCTATATCTGTTAATGGTTTAACATCACTAGCTGTTTTATTATTTTTCATTTCTTTTTGGTCTGTGATCTCATTGACTCTTACTGGAGTTTCAACATTATTACTTTTGTCACTATTCTCTAAAGGGATTCCTAAGTCTAGTATATTATCAAGAGGACTATCCTGGTTTACATTTAAATTATTATTTAATATGTTACTAGCAGACGCATTGGTGTCATCTGTGCTAATGTCCACCATCACATCGTCGTTTGGAGTGATAGACTTGGATGAATGGACAGGCGGTGATAATTTATTCTGGTCTTCCGATTTTTCAGTGAAGAAATCCAGATCAAACATTGCTTCATTATTTTGTACTTGAGTATTGTGTTTTGGAGATTGTTTTTCTAAAGCATTCATAGGAATTTTCTTTCCAGGTTTCCTGCAATCAAAGGAAAATGTAATAAAACACGATACCCAACATAATATTAGAAAAGCATATTATTTAATCTTACCCATGAAACCTATCAACTCTCTTTGTCTTGTCTGGCAATGATTGTATCAACAATTGCTCGCCTAGAGAATCTAATTCATTCCATCCCTCAGTTTTATTATTTTTGTCTCCTAATAAATCAACATCTTCTAAAAATAAATAAGATATATTATTTATCTATCACGATTATACACATTTTATTTATATAATAAGGAAACTATATTTCCTAATTTTTCTAGCGTGTTCGTCTAATTTTTTCCTACCTTCCGACACTTTTCAGCTGCCGACAGATCACGGGTAGATTGAGGCTCGCCACATGCATATACGGTTTCCTGATTAAATTTGTTAAGACGGAATTCCGATTCGGAAACATGAATTCTGACCTTACACTTAAAATGTTCAAATAAAACAATATGTACTTTCGTGTTTTTCCAAACGGATAAACCCTGACCTGACGTTTGTTTCAAAAACAAGTACATCTGCTCTGTGTCATGGAATTCCGAATCCCGCTTAAGGATTACATTGTATTATAGATTCCATGAATTCCATCTTAAATTAAATCTTTAACCCGATATTTCCATATTAAGTAAATCACTTACCAATAGGCATCAAATTAAGTGGCTTCAGAGGTTGTACTATATTGGTGCCACTTTCACTACTAAATATATCCCCTAATTCATCAATAACATGATTTTTACTGACTACATTCTTTGGCAAATCTCCTTCAATTTTGTTCACGTTAGCTCCCGCGAAATCCAGTAAACTATCGGAATTCGTCAGCTGAGATTCAGACTTGGAATGTTTTGAATTGGTTTCTTTTTCCGATACAAATGAATTGTACTTCTCAAAAACTTCATCGAGCACATCGTTGGCGTGTAAAATGTCACCTGAAAACACCACGATGGAGTTAAAAAAGGTGTAATGGTCATATAAAATATGCGAGTGTGTTATTAAAGGGTACAGCAACATCTTAATGATATTGTAAAAACTCTGTAAAGTTTATCTTGCCTATTAGTTAGCAATGGACGATGTTCACCAGCTCTATCTCAAAAGGTACTGTTAAACCAAAAGGCAAAGAAAAATCGATGCTCGGGTGTTGAGCTTCGGTAGCTAATGGTGAAAGCGACTGGGCAAGCTATCCAGAGTAATTAAGAGGGTGTAGTTTCAAAGCCCGCTCGAAGTAAAAAATTCTACTTATCTATTTTTTTAAACAAGATATGATTGTAACTTAGATTAGGTTGTTAAAAATATAGTTACTTAGATTTTCGGTATGTGTGTCAGAGGCCGCAAGGCGCTGTAATACAGGACGGAGTCTCGCACAGCTGGCATGTAACTCGTGTATGAGTTGCTCTTCGTCCAGGGAAGCGTCCGAAGCGTGGTCCAACATGTCCCGTAAAAGCCCCGCACTGTCCAAGGCAGCACCTACTTCTTGAGCACGTCGACTGTTAGCTTCATTGCGGCGTTCTTCCTGCAAATTTTCTGAATTAAAGTACAATCGGAGAAGAATTATGCACTTTATATGCCATTTTATTGGCCTTCAGGTGTTGTGGTCGTATATTTTAGCGAAAAATATTAGGTACAAGAGTATGTACTTATCTACTACCACTGCTTGTTTATACCAGTTAGTATGCATGCATTCAGATTTGCATATTATATTTTAGTTATGGCTGAGGAGCCCCTGAAAGATCTAGAAGGGTATCAAAATTGAAAGATCATGTTGAACGTCCATTTTACATAATGGCTCCCTTTATGGCTGAGGGCACTATGTTCAAAGTTGTTGATGATTATGCATACCTGGGACAAACAGACCAAAAAACAGAGGTAGGTCCAACTTTGACAAAGAAATCAACTTAGCATTTGCGAAGTTACTATACATCTTATGTTTTGTTTATAAAAATAAATTATGCATTTTATACAGTTTACAAGTAGTTGTGTAAATATTTATTTTGGAAATTCACATAACTTAGTACCTAGTACTTATTGGAAAAATCCATATAGCCGCGTCTACACCGAACGCATGCTCGGGCGAGGTAGGCTCGTGAGCGTAATGCTCGGTCGATGTGGACATAGCTCGGGGTTGTGCGGGCGCACGGTGGCTCGTCCGAGCATGGCTCGGTGCCGGCGTCGGTAAAGCGAGCGGGCTCAAAGGCCCCTAAGCGTGCGCTGTACGTTCGCTGGAGACGGTAGTAAGTTTGGTTCGCGAGCACGAAGCTTTAGTCAAATAACACGACTATTTTAAATTGCTCGGTCGAACTGATGACTCGGCTTGCCTCGTGATCCCTGCCTCAATCTTTCCAGTAAACTATGAGGTGAGGCTGGCTTGCGAGTCAGCCTCGGCCGAGCCGCTCGCAAGGCAGCATTTGGTATTTGAAGGCCCAGTGTCAGATGGGCCCTGTAATCTGTGAAGGATTACTTTTAATGCTACACAGATTACAGGACAGGAAGAAAAAAAAGGACATTTTCCTCCATAGCCTCAAATGAGGTAAAATTAGTAGCCTAATTAACTGGAATATAATTATTGTCTTTCCTGTTCAGTATTATAAGTGTAGAATAATTGTTGTTAACCAACTGTGAACAGGGGGCTGGCGGTCTCGAGATCTCCATGGGTTAAGGGGATGATACTCACTTCTCTGACCATAGTTTTTATCAGCCTGTTGGCATGTTGAAGATCTTCAGGCTTCTTACTTTGTAAAAGTTTTTGCAGTAATTTAGATTTTTCTTCATCCTCGAAAATGGCATTTTTTTGCCGGGGACGACATGTCAAGCTTGTGTCTTCGGGTGGCAGCGGAGGCGGAGTTTCCTTAACCACACCTTGGTTTTTAAGCATATCATACGCAACTTTGAATTTATTTTCTTTAGGATATTCTATAGACCATGCATGAAACAGTTGTAGAACCTGTAAATAAAATTACGTTGTTGTGTAAAAAAAAACTATAATTTTTATATTGATTTTTAAGTTTAACAATAAGTTTACAAAACGGAAACTCACTCTAGTGCGCACTTCTGGCGCGGTTCTATCGGCGAAATATTTAGGAGACACCAATTTTATCATCTCGTTCAGAAATCGAAATTTGCCGATTTCAGCATGGAAGGTGGTATCGCATCGTCGCATACAGCGGTCCAGCATGGTAAGGGCCAGTAGCGCCTCGCGAGGGTTGCTGATGTGGATGCGGCTGGCGAGCGCTTGCGCGGCCCACTGGGCTCCGTCCGCAGAGTCCCGCATAACAGCGCAAAAAGCCTCCAAAGCCGCCGCGTCCGGACATGGTAACGACTCGTGCGTTGCTTTTACTACAAACATGAAACAATACAATTTGTTTACTCTGGCAAACCTTAAAAGGTAAAATCGCCTTAGACCAACTTACGAATCAAAGCCTCCAAGCTGGTTAGAGTGACGTTCATTTTCTACGTATTTCGTACAGTTGTTTGAGTGCAAATAATATATAGTTTTTATTAATTTTTATCGTCGATCGACAACGCTAAACCTATTTATACTTTCAAGTACTTTCATTTCACATGTTTGATATTTATCCCAGCCGATTTTTTGGATTTTAACTTTATTTAGCCCGTGTTGTTGGTGATTTGACAACTATTGACATTATTGACAATATTGACATTTGACATTTTGTGACAGTTGACGCAGTCAAGTGGGTAGGTAATTTTTTTTTTTAATTTATGGCATCGCTTTTTATACATATTGCCAGTGTCAAGTAAAACGATATTTCGTATGTATGTATGTATGTGTGTAGAGCGCCAGATATCCCGGTTCTGACAAACCTCTCGTGCCTCGTCTACCTTCATCATTCTCTTCATACATGCACGCCGATTCCTAAGACTTTTGAGCCCACCGTCAGACAGAATTTACGATATTTCGTATTCGTAATAAACAACGTAAAAGTCAGAGTCAGTCAGTCAATTTATCAGTCCGTCAGTCAGAGTCACAGTCATTCGAGTAAAGCGATGGCTACTTTACCAGAATATTTCAATGAAGTTTTGGAGGTAACCCGAAAGATCGTGTTTTCGCACTGTTATTCTATTTCACTATACACGAGCACTGTAATAAGCCTGCATCAAACAAAATGCCACCAACTTTATTTAATATAACTCAAAAATACACCAAGAAAATGAAATAAAATAAGAGCACCACACGCATCTTTCAAGCTTCCCGCCAAAACTCGGGTAGGTATTTAATTTGGGTAAAGTTGCAATAGTTGTAGATAATAAATGTATGGTTGCATCAGTGATTTGTATTGTGGTTTCATCAGAGACGTAATGCTGGATGCGTCATTGCCCCGAATTCAATCCAGATCCACAATCCAACAATTTTACGATCAACCTTTCAAGTACTTTCAACGACAACGATATTCGTACATTATTGTCTGATTTATCATTGGCATCGTTGCATTATTGTTTTGTAACTTGCACTTTTTATCATTGATGGCTTGTTGTATGCTGATGAGTTTGTGGTAAAGAATAGAGACGTAGAGATCAGTAGAGATGGGAGACTAGAGTATGTGTAAGTTCCTTGGTGGTCAAGTGGGCAACAATCCGCTAAAGACCCAAATTCGGGTATTTACTCATTTTAACTACCCATTTTTCGATTCATACTGAGTAAATATTGTATTTGATGAAATAATACGACGATTTTATAATAAATACATTTATTTCCCAGACTTTATATGTCTGTGATTTATTCATTGTTGTTGATCTTTATCATTCAAAATACCTTCCTAAAAACTGCACTTTAGGCACACCGCGGACAAAATTCCATACAAACGCTTAATTTGGTTACCTATTATATTACACCATTATTACACAGTCATCAATCAGTGGCGTGTGATGTGATGTGATTTACACGTGCACCTGTGTGCGTAGCACGTAGGGTTATGACTTCGGGCCGCGACGAGAAGAACATTTTAACATTCTATTTTTTTTAGCCACAAAAATAAAACCCATTCCTTTACTAGAAAATTCGTGGTATAGCTTGAGATCACACTCGAGCTCGATCAGCACCACCGTATTATAATAATAATATGTATATATTTAATCTGCTGATAAGTGACAGTGGTAATGTATGGTGGTATAAAACCTATACAGTATATAATCCACCAAGGACATGATACAGTTTACATTGGGGAACACCGATAACCACTTACTGGCAGGTCAAATAAGTAACATGTAGGTGTTCACGCTTTCGAGATCGTTCATTGGAGCTCTATCGGCGTATATTGCCATCGAACACAATAGCGTTCCAACCACGATTTTTAAGTAAATAAATAATATATTGAATTCAAAATTCAAAATTCAAGTCATTTATTTCAAATTGGTCTACAAGGACACTTTTGCATTGTCGGGTTATAAGCTACCTAGAGATAATGACTTATAATAATAATCCAATGGGTATTAATAAATACTAATTTAATAATAATATTTAACCGATACGTGAATCATAAAATTTTTCAATTCCTTCATAGAAGAAAATGAAAAATCTGTTCGTCATAATGACTATGTCACTTAGCAGAGTTCCAAGTGCGGGCACTACTGAGAAGAACTCCGCTATCCAACTAGGGATTGCAATCCTGCAGCTTTTTCAATCCCGCGGTATTGATATGCGGGATTGATCAATCCCGAGCTGATCCCGCGGGATGCCGCATTTTAGAAATTTTGTTATAAAATCAGTTGAAACTGCAGGTTTTAGTTATAGTTAGAGGGTTATAGTTTCGCCAAGTCCGTCTGTCCGTCTCTCTGTCTGTCCTCCCGCGGCTTAGAGCAAAACTATTGGTAATAGAGACTTGAAATTTGGAACAAGTATACACTTTGATCATGCTGACAAAAAGGTAGAATAAAAACATGAAAAATAAATATTTAGGGTACCTCTGACAACCCGGTTAGTCCAGCGGTGTGAAACCATCGTTTGATTCGAGGGGTCACGGGTTCGATCCCCGCACCGGGACAAATATTTGTATGGCCTACAGATATTTGTTTCGGGTCTGGGTGTTTGTGTATGTGTTGTATGTGTACAACGGCACCCACGACACAGGTTTGTACCTACTGTGGGCTGTGAATGTAAGCGTAGGTATAGGTACATGTAACGCGCGGATAATTGTTTTTTTTTAATTAGAGTCAAGTGTCCCCCCACACTCTACTACCTAAACGGTTGTTGTTAGAAATTGAAACGTGATGATATATAGCCTATAGCCTTTCTCGATAAATGGGCTATCTAACACTGAAAAAACTTTTCATATTGGACCAGAAGAGACTCTACACAGTAGAGAAGGGAAAAAATGTGAGTATTCCTGCGAAGGCGAATTGGCAGCCACTTGAGTTGAAGACGAAATTCGGAAACATGGTCATATTTACGTAAACCAAATATGAACCTTATACATACATTTTGGAGACACTCAAGCTTATTTAGCTGCTCTTGAGTTAGATCAAGATAGCATATGTCAGCATAGTCTAAGATAGGAAACAGAATTGATTGAGCAAGTGTAACCTTGGTGGCAATTGGTAAGAAATTCTGCAATCTCCTTAAAGAACCAACTGCGACGAACATCTTCCTGCTCACCTCACTTACTTGCGGAGCCCTATTTATACAACTATCCATTGTAACGCCTAGATTTTTTACAGTTTTACAGTATTTAACCTCCTGGGCTCCCGCGTGATTTTTTTAGAACAAAATTATGAACTATCATAGACCCGGTTCGAAAAATATTAATATGCGAGTTAGTTCCAATGTGATAATATTAGAACAACATTTTTAAACTTGATTTAAAGATTTAAAATTCGCGCCAGGGTATTTTTGCAGGTCAGTTTAGGTTCGTGTGGTATTTGTTGATGTGGTAGTACTGCCAAAAACATTGAGAAGTGTAATTTTTTGACCATTTCGTCTAATATCACCGGCCGTCATACCGCGTCAGCCGAGAAGGGGTAAGTTAAATCTTAATTTCAATTTTATTTGATTAATTTTGTGGTATCCAGGTACGTATTATATGTTATTTTGTTAAATAATAAGTAAATATATCAATACATGTTCTATTTTGCCGGTATTTTATTTTTACGTTTTAGTGTTAGACCATTAGGTTCATACAGATTTACGGTCTTTAAGGTCTTAGAGATAAAGACATTTTTCAACTTCTTTAGGAATTGGATACCTTTTGAAAACGACAGTGATCAAAACTGCGAATACAACCCTGAAGAATGCACAAAAGCTCTGATTCATCACCTAATAGTGATGATGGTGATCCAAGACCGATGAAAGCATTGAATTGGAGGGCTAATCCCTCCAGTTCAGCGCAGACAAGGACGGAGCAGGGGCCGGGAACGAGCACGACAGCGCGAGAATGCAAGGATTCTCTCAAGCAGAGCTCGCAGAGGTAGAATTAGGCAAGAATTATACCATTGAACCCAACTGCTGTAGTTGCTATTGTTCAGGCAGGTGATCGATGGACTGAGAAAGGCTTTCCACAGCATGTTTTTTGAATTATGTTTCCTACAAGGTTCAAATAATATCTTTGTATTTATTTAATAAGTGTATTTTTTCTAAGATTTTTGAAACTGATTAGAGTCATTTATTTGTTTTTTAATTAATACGTACAATTTCCCAAGAATTTTGAGACTGATTTGTGCAATTTGTATGAATAAATAAAGATAAAATAGTTGTCTTATTTACGAACTAATGGCCCAATGTCCTAAAAATAGAACAAAAGATTTTCGAGTTCTGATTGACGTTTCGGAATCCCTAAGTTATCATAAACGCACCCTGTAAATGTCGAACCAATACTCATTCGCGTTTTGATATTGCACTTAAATTTATGCTTGGATCTATGGGCGTTGATGATTTTGTTCTAATATTAGGACATCGAAAGACAATTGGAACTCACTGTTTCAAACTTGGGTCTCAGGAGGTTAATTATTGATCCATCCAGGAATATAGGTGGAATTTTATCAAAATCTATTTTGTGTATATATATCCGAGAGCTACCAATAATATAAAATATTAATTAAGTAAGTGAGAAATATTTAGTAAGCAAATCAGTTCTATAAGACCTTAATTTTTAAAATGTTTGGCATTAAGTATTATTTAATTTTAACCTTACATCTAAAAACAGATTACCTTACGTAATCAATCTTATTAATAATGAGATTTAGAATGAATTTGTGCTTTCTCGCAAAACTTTAGGAACGTTTCAGCAGCTAATTTAAATTTGCGGGATCCGCCGATCCGCGCCTTGAAGGTGCGGGATCCACATGATTGGTAAGAGGCGCGAGATCCCGCGGGATTGCGGGATCCCACTTTGCGGGATTGCAATCCCTATACCCAACAAACTCAGCGTGTTGCTCTTTTGTCACCTTAGATTTAATTAATACAAATATTATTGAATAAAATAAAGATAATGTGAACGTCCATGGCATATAAATATTTGCATTACATGTTGTTACTCTAAAGCGAGGTTACTAACGAGGAGGTTGTGTGAAGCGGAAAAAAAGGGCGGGACGTCGTTTGGGAGAGCAGAATAGGAAATCGGACAACTTTTGAGAATGTGTCTAAAATTATTCTTTATACGTTTATTTAACCATAAAAAATATTAATTTTATTATTTAAACACGTTAAAGTACCAGAAATTACACATACATTTTATAATTTCAAAAATGCCGCGTAAACGGTGCCGTTAGACTCTGAACAATGTGACGTCACTGTTTGCAATCAAAGTTAATCTTTTAATTCCATACGACTTACCATGTGCAAATTAATTTTGTTGAATTTCGTATAGCTTATTTTTCGTGTAAATAACGTAGAAAATATTAAAAAAAAGAGCCAATAAATCAAAGTATCACTTGTGTTAAATATTTGTTGTACAAACTTAAGACGTCACGTCCTGCGATTGATGTTTCGTTCAACATGGAGCACAGATAAAAAATATTAAAATTATTTCATTTTATTTTGCGATATAAGAATTTAGATCATTAATATTTCACGAAAATATTTAATGAGTCATCGTATTATTTCACAAATATTCATTCTAATCATAGTTTACATTTATTTTCGATAGCTGTCCGATTGCCTATTGTACAATATTAGGGTCATTCTCTGAGTTCGTGCAAATCGGGTGTCCTAAGTTATAAAAAAAAAAGTATTAATATATTACATATTTTTTATTTATCAAACGAAGCATTTGGTATTGAGCTAGACTTCGCACGTAAAATAAACTCGTAATTTTATCAATTTATAATTAAAAAAAAACATAAACCGGTCAAAATGTCACTACCTTCCGTGTCCCAATCCCATGTTTTTAGCTTTCGCTGCCGATATCTTGGTGAAGTTGATAATTCACAATCTTGATGATATTACATATTATTACATACATTATGAGGAAACATTATATAATTTTTTACAAATACAAACATCTTTGTTGAGTCAAAAAAAAATAAACAAATTTTGTCACGGGAAATTGGTCCTTACCCTCAGCAAAAATGGAATTGATAAAATGTCCTGTATGTGTCGACCTAACTCAGTGCCTGCCCGTACCTCACGTTCGCGCGCCATTCGGTAGACCAAGAGACATGAAAGCGAAGAGCCCCGCGTTGGCGTTAGAAAAAAAAAACGTTATTTTGTCGTCGAAGAGACTGTTTGTCACGGAATCGTCATCTTTACCATCACGTAAGTTTCAAGGTAAGCGATGAGTTTAAATGTTTATTTTCTTTTTTAACGCAACGGATATAGAGTCTAAATATTCTAGTTATGTGTTAAAAAGCAAATGCTTCCCTACTTACGTAGCTAAAAATATAAATGTCGCCAAAGGTCACTACCCTCAGTGTCATCACCTTCGTTTACCATCAGTTTTTAAACTGAAGGTAATGATCACAGATTGAGGGTAATGATAAAATTACACGTGATTTAATTTTTGTTTTATAGTATGTACTTATTCATCATTATCATCGTCATAATATTAATCATTATTATTGTATAATCTTCTTTCTTCTTGCTCTCACTTTGGTGACTGATCACAAACTTTGTTATTGTAAATTCTTCTTGACAAAAATCTTACACCGTCAAAATATCAATATTTTAAAATAATTTATGTATTTATGCATCGTAGTTTATGCCCTTGAACTGTAATACTAAGGTTTGGTATATACACTTATTTATACTTTACTGGTGGTAGAGCTCCAGTGACGGAGCTCGCAGGCGTAGGCACCACCGCATTACCTAATATACTTGCCACTAAATGGTAGTGTTCAGCACTATCGTGTTCCGGTCAGGTGGTGATGTACGGCCCTGTAATTTCCGGCACAGAGGCATAACACCTTAGGCCTCAGGAGTGGCAACGCATCTGCATTTTGACCTTGGTCTTTGTGTGGGTATCTATAGGCTGCAGTCATCACTTAACATCAATGTGAACTGCATGCTTGTTTGCCACTTCCATAACATAAAAAAAACACTTTTTGAATATTGCAAATGCAACATTGATCGTAGATAAGACTACTGTACTGTACTGTTCTTTAATATGTGTAATTGTAATAAATAATATTAACTTACTTAAAATTTTTATAAAGTTGGAATGTATCATACACTCCAACTTTATACAGTATATAATAAAAGAGCCTTTTTTCTCCGCACCATGTTGTAAATTTACTTATTATTTTGTTTTCTTTTGTAACTGACTTTCTGATGAGCTAGTTTACATTTTTGAATGCCTCTCATTTTCAATGCCTATCAACTAAATAGAAATTTCGGTTATCACAGCACAATTACTAAAACTAATATACTTACAGGTATTGAAATGGCAAAAGTAAAAATAAGAGAACCCGAGAAGAAAAATTAGCACAAGCAAGACTTCATAAGAGAACCAAGTATGAAGAAATTAAAAGAGACTCAGAAAAATATGTCATTCAGAAAGATAATGAAAAATTGAGATATTTAAAACGTAAAGAACAAAACAATCTAAAAATTATTAAAACAGACAAAAAAAAAAGGAGAGAGCTGTAGGCTGTAGCGCAAATGCTAATTGATAATTCTCTAAAAGAAAGTATAGCTCAAGAACCAACAAATGAAGTTGATCCGTTAGAGGGGCCATCATCTGCACCTAGTAAAGAAAATAGAGAAGCTATGCCTAAAGTCGAAAACAATGATAAGAAAAAGAACTGTGAATCCTGTTTAAAAACTAAAAGATTTCTTAGACGATATTGTTATATGCATGCTAAAGAAATAAGAAAACTCAAATATGTATTGTATCTTCACGCCATGTCCCTAACGGGATAGGCAGAGAGTGTAGAGCGCGTGTAGTTGAAAAAAGCTGGGTACAAAAAAAAGCTCGATATTTGGGTACCTCACGAGCTCACTGAAAGAAACCTAATGAACCGTGTACTCATTTGTGATTCTTTATTACGACGTAATGAAACCGAATCATGTTTGAAGAAGCTGATAACTGGTGATGAAAAGTGGATCACGTACGACACGTACAAAAAGGTCGTGGTCAAAGGCCGGTCAGGCTTCACAGACTGTGGCGAAACCCGGGTTAACTCGCAATAAGGTGATGTTGTGTGTGTGGTGGGATTGGAAGGGCATTATTCATTATGTGCTATTACCACCAGGCAGGACTGTCGATTCTGAACTCTACTGCGAACGACTGATGAGATTAAAGCAAGAAGTTGAGAGAAAGCGGCCGGAATTCATCAACAGAAGGGGTGTGGTGTTTCATCATGATAACGCTAGACCTCACACATCTATAGCCACTCAGCAAAAATTAAGAGAGTTTGGCTGGGAGGTGTTAATGCATCCGCCGTATTGTCCTGACCTTGCACCTTCAGATTTCCACCTGTTTCGGTCTCTTCAGAATTCTTTATGCAATGTTAGGTTACCATCACGTGAGGATTGCCAAATCCACTTGTCGCGGTATTTTGATGAGAAGTCCCAATATTTTGATTAATGGGATCATGTCCCTACCTACAAGACGGCAAAAGGTTATCGAACAAAATGGTACATACATACTTTAGTTAAATTTAAATAAACTATATTAAAAAATGTTTTGAATTATTTTAAACAATGCGAAGAAACTTTTTCCCCAATCTTATAGATAAGTGTTATTTTTTACGGATATGTAGTTATAAGTGAACTAATTATGACTGAAAAACTTGACCGTGTGACTTAAGACTGATTATTTTTAAATTGATACAAATAAATACCTGAAAATCTATTTTTATATTAAACTTGTTCTTTTTAATTTCATATCATAAGTCATTAATCATTACCAGAAGGCTTTAATCACTACCCTCTACTCCATAATCGTTACCATCAGATGATTGGTCATTACCATCATCAGCGTAAAATTTCAAAAGCCTGTAACTCTTAAACTTATCGTTGCAATTTATTCAAAAATGGTTAAACTGCATAAATCTTTGCATACTTTGATCCTAGAACCCTATTTTTGTCATCTACAAAATTCTCTGTTTTTTCTTCGATTTGCACGAACTCAGAGAATGACCCATTAGTCAGTTTTGTCGCGGTGTAGGGAATATAGAAGAGGACAATTAGGCTATACGGGAGGGCCGGTTGGTACCTATACTTATGCCTTGCAGCTTAACGTCACAGTATAGATACAAACAGTATGGAAACTAATAAGCCCATTTTATAAAATATTTACCTACACTCCATTGAAGCAATAGGGATGTCACTATATTTTTAAATAATGGTGTTATTATTTTAGCATTTACTGACCTTTAATCAATCGTATTGGGATGTTGACTATTTTTTGATTGGTTACCCTGTAATAGTATTGGTTAAATAAATACTATGTGTCTTTGAAACATATAGTCAATAAGAACTTAAAAGTTTGTTAAGATATAACGATTCAAAATGTTGCGAGTAGTGAAATGACTCAAAACGGCCTATATAAAATTGCAGCACGCTATGACGTCACACCGCGGTACAACAGTTTACAAATTATAATATGTAGGCTATGTACATAATTGCCTTCTGTATAAGACCCATGATCCAACCTTGATCTTATTATTATTTTAGTTTTAAGTACGAAAAACAGTTTAATATTGATATAACTTGTAGATCTTTGTTTTTTCTTAATAAATATTTTAACAAATTATAATTCTTAAGAATAACAAAACTGAGTGCTAATTACTTGGGTGATTTTTATAGTTCTTACGACAGTACAATCTTAATAAATAGCTGCCCCGACGAACTTCGTATCGCCTTAGAGGTATAAACAAATTAAATGTCCAAAAAATCGAAAAAAAAATTGACAAGAATCACCATTTAGAGATATAAAAAAAGACTTCAACCGATTCTCATACCTACCAACTATACACACAAAATTTCATACTGATCGGTCTTGTCGCTGTGGAGGAGTATTGTTACAAACACTATCACACGAGATTTTTTTAAATATGTTACATATTATAACAATTTAGAAGAAGTTTAAAAAACAATACCTCCGGTTTTGATGATGCAGAGTTCAAACACTCGTATACCACGCAATACGCTCGTAGCATCTTTAAAACACTCGTGGAAGCAAAAACAAATCGCAACGTGACCGCTCGTCTCGACGCGAAAGTCCGCGACACTCGCTACTGTAGCACTGCGAGAACCGCTTAGAGGCCTCGTAGATGCGCATGTTTGTGTGAGTGTGCCGTTTCGAACGATTTGTTCGTAGTTACGTTACTGTTTGTAACTATACTGTGCACCCCTGTCTTTGTTTAGGTCATTAGACTTATCCCATAAAACGGGGCGACACTGTACTTCCAAAATAAAATCTACAGTTATCAACTTTATAGTGCAAAGACTGTACAAGCACGGTGCGTGCGATACGGATAACATAGCGCTCAACGGTTTTGAAGAAACAGTCGCGCCGCGGTGCCGCGTGCGACGGCTGTCCGCCTCACGCAGAACTGCCCTAAGAAATGATATGAAAAATGTACTCTTTGATATGAAACAAACACGCGGAGAGGACACTCGCGCGTGCGCCTAAGGTGACAATATTTACCCAAAAAGACGTTGCGCCGCTGCACTGACGTATTAAATTTGGAGATAAGCTGCGTTCTGCCGTCGATGTCTACAACCGTCACCTTATGACCAATTTATACGCTGACTCCTCGCACGCGGCATCAGACAAAGACCAATGGTACAAACACCAGCGGCACACGCCTTCGTCGTGACGTACCGTACGTAACGGAATTTTACGGAATTATGCTAGCATAGCGTAGTACAGCGCTGAACGGCTGATTTAGTGATTGGGATAGTTTGTAAGTTAACGAATGGGTGTAAACGCGCCCATTATTGGACTATCTGTATTCTGTCAGCGTCATTCAAAATGTGACACAAACTGACAGCAATTATGTTGTTGGTCTGTGACCATTGAGCTATAATACATCTGTACATCTGTGACAGTCTGTGTCATTTGTCATTTGCCATCCATCAATATTTTTTGTAGAAATATTCAAGGCAATTGCTAAAAATAAATATCATTCGAGATAATTTTGAGTAATATCAATTTGCAGATAAAATGACCATTACGCGACTTACCCGACTTGTTGTACAAACCAAAAATCTTAAGAGACATGAATCGGTGGTACAGAAAAGAACTGCAACCACTACTCCTACTGGAGCCATTCTACCTGAACCAGAGAGGACTCCGTTTGGACTTTTAAGTGTGGTGGCTGCTGTAATTCCTGGATTGCTAATTGGAGCGGCTATCAGCAAAAATATCGCCAATTTCTTAGAAGAAAACGAACTATTTGTGCCATCCGATGACGACGATGACGATGACTGAATTTCAGCGAAATCAAGACATTTTAGCTATTTATGTTACGCGTACGTCTCTCATGTCATGTATTTAATGCATAACTCATCCTAGATATTATAATATGTAGTAATTACCTATGCGGGTATTGAAATGAAACCCATAGTTGATTTTATTGTTTATTTATTATAGGATTATTACAAAAGCTATATTTCAACTTAATAAACATTTTGTGCTCAAATGCTATTTTCGATATAAATGCCCATTTTTTATTGTTAATAATAATATATTCAATATGTTGTTGTTATGATTCCAAAGACAGTATAATATGTTTGTTATAGCACAAAAAAATCACATGCCAAATAATAATTTTTCACTATCTAGGGAGTTTACAGTGGTTACTACAACTATCTGTGTTATATATTTACAAAATGTAACATACAAAATACAGCAAAAACAACAACAGCATTCTATTTACAATTTGTTTAGAAGGTAGTTTAAAATGCACTAAATTATGTAGTTTAAGTAATATTTTATAGAATTCTCATAATGGAGTAACAAAACATGCAGTCCTTGCAAAAGCTAGTCAAATGTTACTCATGTACTGTACATGCAAAACTTAAATGCATCCCAGGTGAAGTGAAGCAGCATATACATTGCCTCAGTCTCATATCCCTTCAAACAACATCAGCTGTCGTAATTAACATCTATTTTGTTAAAATCAAGTTTGAAATTGCATTGGGCGGTCTGGACGTATATGACCGTCTGAACAAACTTTTGAAATTTGCGTTTCAAATTACGCTGGACGCCGCCATCCGATAGAGAATCGTTAACTCACCACAACCACACAGATAAAAAAGTTTCAATGTTGGCCGCATGAAAGCTAACTAATACCACATTTTTTTACTTGTGTATCCCTTCTAAACTATAAAATCTCCTTCTTTACAGCATCTTGTAACTTACTTCACAGATACATTTAAGTTTTGTGCAAAGTGTAGGAATATAAAAATGTCTGTAATCTCACCACTCTAATTTTATTAAGTAACAAATAAATTATTGAAATGGCATGATTCAGTCTTTTATTATAATACATTTTTTGTCTTTTATTTATGGAAGCCCATTTGGAGTCTCCTTTCTAAGGTTGATGTGCAATATTTCTTCTTGGAACTGTACATAATTTATTGACAGAAGTCTACCTAATCCAGAAATCTAATACTGTTACTACATTTTGCTGTAATTATATAGTGTTATACAATTTTCCTGTAGGTTCATTTAAATATCTATTAAGCATTCAGTTAGTAGATTGTTTAAAAAATGGTATTAAATATCTAAAAGGTAGATATTACTAGGCTAAATTCATTCCAGTCATATCTGCATGATTCAAGTGATTTTTGTTTGGTGAGTCAACAGCCACATTGTATTTGGATTACTTAATTATAAGTACAAAATAATATATATTATGTGTTTCATTCAATTTAATTAATATTTATAGCCATTCAGTTAATCATCAAACTTAAAATCATCAGTCAAACTGTTAAAAACACGGCCATCTCATCTGATTGTGCACTTATACTAAAATTTGTGTGAGTAATATTATATTAAAATCATGCGTGTTACAAGGCTACAAATAGGGCAGTTGTGTGTGTCATAGATAACTAATAAACATAAAAAGTAATTATAATCAATGCCGTCTCTACCATAAGGGCACTCAGGGCCAGTGCCCAGGGTCCCCATCCTCAGAGGGCCCCGAAGGACCGACAATTTCTTTCACATAAAACACTGTTAGTAAAATTCATGCCAAATTTGAAGTAAATCCATGCAGTATTTTTTAGAGTTTAGCCCAGACATATATATAGGCAAACAGACAAAAATCTAAAAATTGTATTTTTGGCTTTGATATCAATTGTAGATCACGCCTCAAAAATTATTTTAAAAAATATTCAATGTATAGTTGTATGTATTCTGGCTACATCTATAGGTACTTAATCTAAGATGTAACCTATACATTGGAATGATTTTTTTAAAAATAATTTATTCATGACCATAGATACAGAGTCTTTCAGTCGTATACATATTGAATTTCACATTTCTTTATATTAATGAATATCCATATGGAAGATGACGATGATTAAATGCTTCCATGAGGAATATGCTGAGATGATGGGATGGCTCCAGTAAAGCGATGGGGACTTTACTAGGAGTTTTATGAAGTTTTGGAGGTAATTCGAAAAATCACTTTTCACTTCATATATATATATATTATCGAATGCTTTATGATAAAATCCCACCATTTTTAGACATAAAAACGCGACTATACACAAATTTCGAAAATAATATCACGCAGCGACAGCTCTTTTCCGCGTTCCCGCCAAAACTCAATTCACATTGGAATGAGATAGATCGAGATTACCACATAGCATGGTAGGGAAGAGACTTGTGGTCAGCAGTGGGACGTAACAAGGGTTGTTGCCATGTTACGTCCAACCCTTGTTACGTCGTTGGGTGCGTGTGTGTGTGTAATAAAGGAGACCGCAGTGAAAAAAAAAATGAATAGTTCGCTTTCTTTACATATCCAAAAGGGCCCCGAATTCCGCATAGTTTAAGACGGCCCTGATTATCATTGTAATCATTTTGCATTCATATACTTACTTTTATTGATAAAAATAGTTTTGATCTTACTGGGACTCTTAAATGAATTGAATTTTATAGTATACATGTGAGACACACAGTAAAATTTATGGCAATAACAGAGCTAAATCAAAGGTTTTTGGTGAAAATAGGGCTTTAAAATAAATTGTTAAACATACAATCCAAATGCTAGAAATACACTGATGCGAGATCGCTGCAAATGCATGCAGGTTGATACAATCATGATATTATTTACAGATTTATATGTTTATTCTGGAGGCCTCTTGTGGTCGCCCCAGCCGTGGAAGCACTTGGTAAACCGTCGTGACTCCTTGTCCTTCAGTGTGAGGAACAGTTTCCTTGGTCTGTCTGGTTGCATTGTTTTCATATGTTGGATATATACCTTTACAAAGGATTAAAAGATCATTTTATAATAATATTTTTTTTGTCTATGGCAATATCAAGCAACAAATAAATAGTTTACAGGATTTCGGTTCCGTAGGTTTATTCAGTTTATTCATATAATTAGGCTCCTGGAGTGCACTTTTACATCGTCATTTTTTTTTAAACTAACCTAGAGCGAATATCCGCTAATAATAATAAAAAACACATAATAAATTAAATAGAAACTAAACAATTTTGTATGTATAATATGGAACGCATCAATTATTTACAAATTCTTCCAGTCCAGGAACAGTGTGTATCATATTAAGTACTCTGCCGTTCTTGATATACGTCGCGTAACTACGCGTTCTGAACTACGACAGACGAGGTACTGACTGACTACCCACAAGCTGTTTTTTAAATAATAATTATTCCACTCAAAGGTATCAGCTGTACTTGAAAGTAATCAATAAGACATGCTCTCTTCCTGAACACAGGAGTCTAGTATAAATGATAAGTGTTGGTTTAAGAGCACTCAACATTGATGGAGTGTTCTTTAAAATCGCACAAAATAGTCAAATTATAAGTAAGTTGGATTTTATAATAATTACTAGCGGCCCGCCCCGGCTTCGCCCGCGCTGCTCTGCTCCTATTAGTCATAGCGTGATGTAAGCTATCCTATCTCTCAAGTTGGATCGAACTGCACATGGTGTGCGAATTTTATTATAATCGGTTTAGTGGTTTAGGAGTCCATTGAGGACAAACATTGTGACACGAGATTTATATATATTTAATTATATAGGTATGTTAAATATAGTATTACAACTGACCTGAGCAGATTTATAAGCCAGCTTGATCTCCACCTCGGAGCACTTGGCGCCGAGCCACAGGAACACTTGCTCGCCGTTGTCCAGAATCATTATATCGTCATCTGCCAAGTCATCCTACACACACACACAGTAGGATAAATGACTTAAATGGAAATCAATTAAATGGCTGTTTGAGATTCAACAAGTATACAGTTCACGAAGCAGGAACTGGCCTATCACATGAGCACATTATGCAATGCTAATAAAACATATATATATTATATTTGATTGATTTTGGGTAAGTGGAGACTTGTTACCTGACTGTACCATACAGTAAATAAATTATTGGCTTGATATGTTCTTAGGTTTTCGCGAGCTACACTCATTGAAATAAAACTATTTTTACGGATTTATCTCGCGTATATAAACTAAAATGATTTTTAATTCAGTATTTAAGACCCATTAAAAGTAATATTCCATTACAAAATTCTGGCATTTATAAATTACATTGTGATTGTGGACTCTCATATATTGGTCAAACGAAGAGAGCTGTATCCACCCGCGTTAAAGAGCACATTGCTGATGTCAAAAATCGAAGAACAGGGAGGTCTGCAGTCTGTGAACACATAGCGGATAAGCCGAACCATTACATCCGGTTTGATAAAAATAAAATAAATACTCGCTAGAGAACACAAACCCATTCCACGAATGGTACGTGAGGCTATTGAAATTAAAAAAACACCCAAATTTCAATAGAGAAGATGGATGGCGATTATCAACATCATGGGATCCCATACTTAGCAAGATTAAATCCCAGCCGCAGCAGTCTGCAAGACCTCAAGATACTATAAGTAATTATTGTGTTAATCCTGAACGCTACGCAAGGCGTTTACGAAATCGATGGAGGTAGCTACATATAATTTTTTCAAACTTCTGTCAGACAAATGTCACCTCAGTCTGCCCTTAACCACGGAAGCTGAAAAGCGACCGAAACGTCAGGTTGATTTTAAAAATCCTTTTAGTTTAATATACGCGAGATAAATCCGTAAAAATAGTTTTATTTCAATAAATTATTGGCTTTTACTGAAGTTAGAGATTATATTATACATTTCAACACTGCAGATCACAACGACACAGCGTTATCTATAGAGGTGTTCGTAACGGCTATTTATCGATAACACAACATAATGTTCAGCTATTTTTTTGAAGCTGATTATTTTTTACGCTATGATATAAAATGTCAATGAAGTAATACTGACCTGACAGAAGTCCGTGCATTTCTCGGATACAGTGAAGTATCCCTTCTCATTGGAGCAGCGGAACAGTCTGGTGTAGTTGAGATAGTCGGCGTCAGTGTCGTACGGCTTGCGACCGCCGAGCGCCACCCAGAAGAAGTTGTCTGGCTCGCTGCCCTCCGTCAACACCTGGCCGAGAATGCCAAGATATATATGTTCAGTTTTCATTTCTCAAATTATGGGACATTTGGAGTATGAGAAAACTCTTAAAAGCAGTTCATGTTATTCACTTTTATATCTCTAAATTTCTTAGCAGACGTGAATACTTTTGGTAGAGTATCTGTGTAGGGACTCGAGGGCGTAGGCACCACCGCATTACCTAATCTATCTGCCGTCAAATGGTAGTGTTCAGCGCAATCGTGTTCCATAATCATGTCTATAGACTCCAGACATCACTTAACATGCATGGGAACTGCATGCTTGTTTGCCACCTTTGATACATAAGAAAACATACTTTGAAAATAAAAAAGATGACCCAGGAAGCGAACGATTTTGAACACGAAAGAACGTTCGATATTGTTGTTCTCTCGCTTGCGTCTATTACACCAAGCGAGCATTCTTACAATAATCCATAGAATCTTTAGGGACTGGTATAGAACGTGTCTTCGTTTATACAAAGAAGTATATGACGGAGTGGGGATAGTGGGATAGAATGAGAATTCGCTCGTTTGGTCTAAATTTACCTTGTCATACCGTTCATCTTCGTAAACTCAAACTTCGTAGTTATGTTGGTAGAATTGTGCAGTAAGGTCGTTTGAAATCTTTCTTGCGTGACTTTTAAATGTCATGACTCATGAGCAATGAGTGTGATTAGAGGAAGAAAACACAATTTTTTGCTTACAAACTTTGGGACGTTCATTTGAGAATGTTAAGATTTCTGATTAGCGTTTTCATTGATCTAGCATTGCTAACGTAGCGAAAACGGACCAGCTGTGATGAACGTTCAGTACAGTACGGTAGCAAGGAGAGGCAGCAGTACCGACCTGCAGGCTGACCCAGGGGTTGTTGAACTTCTCCTCGGCGATGAGCTCGATGAGGCGCGCGGCGTCGGCGTCGCTCTTGGAGCCGATCCACGCGTACACGATCGCCGACGACTCGTCGCGCGCGCCCTCCAGCGGCACGTTCAGGATGTAACTGTATAACGGTTTCAAATATATTCGTCCGACGTTTTTATAGACCGGGATCCCTCGCCCTTTTTCGTAAGTGATTACTAACAAGCTAATTTTTCGTCAGTAGCTTCATTTTGACGAGACGCCCAACATTAGCTAGTACAAAAATTTCCTAAGTGGTAGCTAACAGGGGTAATGAGGACATAATTTGTTGATTTAGTGGTTATCAAAAATTCATTACTAACTGGTTTTTTTATTTATAATTCTTATAATAATAATCTAAATTAGCTGAAAAAATATTTGTCCTACAAAATGCTAGGTTTGATCAGCGAGGTCCCATTTTTGCAACATGTACTATTTACGAGGTCATGAAAAATTATTACTAACCAGCTGATTTTTTTTTTGTTGGTTAGTTAATAATTATATAATTTAACGCCCACATTGTCCTACACATTACGTGGAACGTTTTTCTAGTCCTAGACTCCTAAGTTGTCCATACCACAGGACCATTTTTTTTATTAGTAACTGTAGGACAAAAGTATCAAGTGATACATTAGTGTGTTTTTTATCCGAATAAAACAATGTCCTACAAAAAAACTGGTATGCATCCGTAGTCCTACAATAATCGTAATTTTCGTTTTTCCTATGTGCAACATGAGGTAAAGTGAAAATATATTTATTGAAATAAATCAACTTTATTATGTAACATACATGAAAAAGTAGATACTTTTATACAAAAAAGAAATTAATTTTCATCTGACTCATCAGAAAAACATTCATCCCCACTACTGGCATCACTCTCCTCATCTTCATCAGTATCTTCTTCATTCTGTTGAGATTTCACTCTGAATTCCTTATAACAAGAGGAATGATACCCGATTATGTCGTCATTCCAATTTTCCGGTAATACGACATTACTATATTTATGTTTATGATGCTTTCGAGCAGACAAAAAAGTTCGACAAGAAAGCAAAATTTCTTGAGAAAATTTCTTGATCTCTTCGCGTTTCTCTCGAAAGCGAGGGTTATCACACAATACACTGCATAAAAAACACTCCATTTTTGCTGAGCAATTAAAAAAAAATGTAAGTTATTTCAGAGCGTCCAACACGTGGTCAACAGAAAAGAACAGCACGGTTATAGTCGGCTAACGGCTTCAGCATGGAGTAACTAAACACAGTACGCAGCATCGCGCGCATGCGTACTAATATAACTAAACTCCAATAGAAAAATGTACAGAATGAATAGATTTTTATTGTTATGAATTTCAAATTCCATTGGAGGATCAGCAAAATATACCATGCAATTTGTAGGACAATGTGGGCGTTAAATTATATAATTATTAACTAACCAACCAAAAAAAAATCAGCTGGTTAGTAATAATTTTTCATGACCTCGTTAATAGTACATGTTGCAAAAATGGGACCTCGTTGATCAAACCTAGCATTTTGTAGGACAAATATTTTTTCAGCTAATTTAGATTATTATTATAAGAATTATAAATAAAAAAACCAGTTAGTAATGAATTTTTGATAACCACTAAATCAACAAATTATGTCCTCATTACCCCTGTTAGCTACCACTTTCGAAATTTTTGTACTAGCTAATGTTGGGCGTCTCGTCAAAATGAAGCTACTCACGAAGTTTCAACTTGATACTAATTATTTTTACATCTAGTATTTGTACTACAACCTAAGAGTGTCGGACTAGAAAAACGTTCCACGTAATGTGTAGGACAATGTGGGCGTTAAATTATATAATTATTAACTAACCAACAAAAAAAAAATCAGCTGGTTAGTAATAATTTTTCATGACCTCGTAAATAGTACATGTTGCAAAAATGGGACCTCGTTGATCAAACCTAGCATTTTGTAGGACAAATATTTTTTCAGCTAATTTAGATTATTATTATAAGAATTATAAATAAAAAAACCAGTTAGTAATGAATTTTTGATAACCACTAAATCAACAAATTATGTCCTCATTACCCCTGTTAGCTACCACTTACGAAATTTTTGTACTAGCTAATGTTGGGCGTCTCGTCAAAATGAAGCTACTGACGAAAAATTAGCTTGTTAGTAATCACTTACGAAAAAGGGCGAGGGATCCCGGTCTATTAGGGTTCCGAAGCCTACAGGATCCCTTGTAGTTTCGTCATGTCCGTCCGTCTGTCTGTCCGCAGCTATGCTCGTAGACTATAAGTAGAACTTCTACTACTAGAATGCTGTGATTTGGCTCGAATATATATTATATATTAGCCTTGCGGAGAAAGTCGGGCAATAAAATCTTGAATAATATATTTTCTAGACTAACTAAAAGAAAAGAAAAAATACAGCCCCACTTTATATGTAGGGAACACATAAAGTAGGTTTTTTTTTAGTGTGCAAATAGTGAGGTTTGGTAGGATAGGTCTTTCAAAAGTGAGTTAGAGTAAACACTTTTTCGATGAAGAGAAACGTTTGTGAAATATTAAACTTGAAAGTGCGAAATTTGGTAAGACTCAAGTGGGGGACACTTATGCCTCTCTCCTCTACCGGGATGGGCAGCGGCGTCCCACTATAAAACGCGATCGCCAATCCGATTGCCAAGAAACATTAAGCCATATTCTCCACAAATGACGCAACTATACTTGTAAGCAATTTTGAGGAAGGCTTTTGTACAGCAGTGGACGACTAGCGTCTGAAATTATGATGAGTGACTCTTTGGGGAATGCAGGCGTGAAGTTAAGTTTTAAAATAAATGAACGAGTAAGTAAGCACTCACCAAAAAGCGCTGTTGAGTTGCGCGGCGTCTGCCTTGACCTGCACGAGGCGCGTGCACAACGCCGAGCCGTTGCTGCGAAGCTCGAACAGCTCCACGGGCTGTTTACCGCTCTCCTGACAACACGGGATTTCTCATGTTACTTAAGTGATTACACTTATGACCCTAGATTGATTATCTAATCAGTCAACCCTACAATGGCGGTCGAACAATTCGAATAGGGCAGTTATTGCATTAACTCACATGAAATAATGCGGCCAGCAGCATCCCGCGATAAAACTACTGGCACTGCGATCGCCAAACCGCTTGCCAACCGTGGCGATTATGGCATATTCTCTCCTAATGACGCACAACCCTGTTGTCCGGCATCAACCCAGTCATCTTTTAAGAACACTTTTGTCTAGTAATGGACATCTATGGACTGAAGTGATGATGAATTTGATAAACTTTTATGTGGCGAACAATTACTGTTGAATTCTAATGTGTGCCATGAACTTGAGACTCTCTCGCTTGAAGCTTCGAAACATTGGCAAAGCCGTTTGAACGTTCGATCCAGCAAGAAAGTGGGTTGGACCAAACCTAGATTTTAGAGACAAAATAGAAACGCTTTTAGACTAAACACACCGGATTCTGGTTCCTCTTGATATCGCGCACGATGAATCTTCTTCCGAAATGGGCTTGAATGAACTTGAGATTCTCTTGCTACAGGTGGGTACGGACGACACTAATGCGCCGGAAAAGTTGTTGGAACTTGTGTTCCAAACCGAAGGTAAAGGTCAGCCAAATAATGGTAGTGCCAAAGTAAAAAAACAAATAAAACTTCTATAACAAACACACCGGTTTCTGGTTTCTCTTGCCGTCGCACACAATGAAACGTCTTCGGAAGTGGGCCATGAACTTGACTCTCTTGCTGCTGGTGAGTACGGACGAAGTCGAGGCGCCGGCAAAGCTGCTTGAACTTGTGCTCCAAGCCGAAGGTAAAGGTCAGCCAGATAATGGTAGTGCCAAAGTAAAGAAACAAATAAAACTTCTATAACAAACATACCGGTTTCTGGTTCCTCTTGCCATCGCGCACAATGAAACGTCTTCGGAAGTGGGCCATGAACTTGAGACTCTCCTGCTGCTGGTGAGTACGGACGACGTCGAGGCGCCGACAGAGCTGCTTGAACTTGCGTTCCAGGCCAAATGTGAAGGTCAGCCAGCCCATGTTGGGCGCCCGCCGGCCCTGCCAGAAGTACACCACCCAGGACGCCGCCTCGCCTTCTGTTTCCGCTTCGTCGGTCTCTAGGGCGCCTGACGCTTCGCTCTCTTCTTCCGCCTGGTGTGTAATGAGAAAATCTTAGGAGTAAAGTTGAAGCTGAAAGAGTGGCAATTAGTTTAACCCGTAAACAACGGTTATGGGTTCAAATAATTGCCACATTTAATTTACATAATCGCAATTACATAATATGCGAGTGAATACTAAAGTAAAACGTAAGGTAATAAAATGAACTAAGGTTTTAGAAATCGTGATCGTCAGCAGTGTTCATTCAATGGACAAGTGGGTGTAGGAAATATAATTTAAGAACCGTCTCCATAGCTTAATGATAAGAACGGCGCTAAAATATGACCTGTAAAACTGGCGTCAAAAGAATCCTTTAGGAAGACTTCGGCTGACCTAAGTGTTGACAATACCCAAGACGAACTGAAGAAGGCGACTGATTTCCATCAGTTGGTCAGTGTCTGATTTTGCATTTCATTTGGGAATGATGCTACTATAGATTAACGTACCTCAGCGGGCAAAACATATCTACAAAGAAACACGTAGCAATCGCAGCTGTAGAATACGCCCAGCTCGTGGTCAGGCAGGCGGACGAAGTGTCTGCCCTCCAGCACGAAGGCCTCCATGGCCTCCAGGTCCTCGTTCCACTCGTCCTCCAAAGTCTTGGCTTCGGCCGTCGGCATCGCTGGCTGACGTGGCGTGAACAGCGCCGATAGGTCCGCTCTGGGTTTTGGAAATAAAGTTAAATTTGGGACAATTTAAAACATGTTACCTTTGACGTGTTCGCATATTTTGCGAATGGTATTGATACCAGACACAATTTGAACGGTTTTGCCACTGAAAAATTAAAAAATGTTAAAAACCTGCTTAGTCTGACTGAGGTTTTTAAAGGAGATGTTGCGAGTTCGGCTCTGGTTCGTACACGTCCTCAAAAAATGGGTAAATTAAAGAAGAATCCGAAAAAAATACAATTAATTTATTTAAGAATTTATTTTAGAGTTACAACCACATTTAATTCAAACGATTTTATCATTTTCAACTATGTTAAACATGGCGGTGATACAGCCAACACTTGGGATCGATCGATTTCGATAGTATTTAGAAAATATTACTTTTTTCTCCAAGTAATATATAATCAAAATACAATTTAAAAAATGAAAACGTCAAGATGACATCGCCCGCCATACTCGCCATGTTGCAATTCTAACTGCAAATAATGTTTTGTAATTGCAAACAAAGCTAAATAAGTGAAAATATGCAGTAAAAAACGTTTTTATATTGATTTTGCCTATTTAATGATATTGTGAACAATACATACCGGGATGTCTGGCGCTCTACACTCTCTGCCTACCCCGTTAGGGACCTGGCGTGAAGATACATACATACATACATACATACATGGCCGGAGCTCCATACATTTTTGCAACATCTCCTTTTGATATTTGAACGGCCAATCTCTTGACAAACATATCGGGCGCGTTCCACTAAACGACTGCAACGATTGTAACGCCCTCTTCATCGTTCCGAGCGATCGTTCAACGTCATAGATGACGTCACTTGTCGCGTCCGCATTCGCCCACAACGCCCACGGCCTTTTTACGTTAGTGGAACGGCAATTTTTGCAGTCGTGGTCGCGGTCATCTCTGTCGATTAGTGGAACGCAGCCATTGTCTACTTCACCAGGAACAAATGGCTCTCAGCCTAAATATAAACCAATATGTACCTGTACTTGTAACCATTATAATTTTACCCAAGACTACCGAGACATTTAAATAGGCGTATATTTAATTCAGTAATAGGGTAAGTGAATGTGTCTCACTTGGTCTCCTGTTGCTTGGCCCAGGAGGCGAGGTCGGCGCCTGTGCGCGCCACTGACTCGGCGGTGCGCGTGAAGTCCACCGCGATCACCTCCTCCCACCCCACGAAGTACGTCTTGAACACCTGCACAACACACAAACCACTATGTACCATCGAAGAAGTTTCCGGTCATATAAAAACACTGCAAAATACTGCAAATTGGACTTTACTACTATACAAATAAGCCTCCGACCGGGTATGGTATTTTTGACATCACTAAAGTTAACAGGGTTGATAGATTCCCTTATTGTCTGACAGATAATTTTGAGGTTATCTTTAACATTAACCAGCGAAGCTCGGCCGGTCACGGTTAAAGTTATGTGTATGACGTCATTTACAATTTTCAAATGGAGCAACACATTTTTAACTAATTTGTTTATGTTAATGTGAGACGTCGTGTGTAGGTGTCTTGGACGTGATGACCCCGCCGTCTTTCTACTGGAAGAGAATTCTGCCACTAGCGCAGTCAGTTAACCAAACAATGGCGTTCAAACCATTCCACTGGAGCGGTAGTAAGTGCAATAACGCAAAATGGACAGCAGCGTACTGCGATAAAACTACCGCCACTGCGATCGCCAATCCCCTATATGTTATGATGATAGAAAGAGAGAAAGAAAATATTTTTATTTCGAATAGATCTTTACAGATACTTTCAAAACGTCAAGAAATTAAAAATTACCCAGAGTGAATAACCATTACATATAGTAAAAGCAAAAACACTTAATAATAGTAAATTAAAATTTGGATTTAAAGTACTCAGTTAAAATATAATTATCACAAATTTTTTCAATTCCTTCAATGATGATAAATACGCTTACACTCACAGCCCCACAGTAGGTATAAACCTGTGTCGTGGGTGCCGTTGTACACATTCAACACATACACAAACACCCAGACCCGAAACAGATATCTGTAGGCCATACAAATATTTGTCTCGGTGCGGGGATCGAACCCGCGACCCTTCGAATCAAACGATGGTTTCACACCGCTGCACTAACCGGGTCGTCAAAAAATGAAGAAAACTTATTCGTCACGATCAAAGTTATTCACTTAGCAGAGTTCCAAATGCAGTCACTACTGAGAAGAACTCCGCTACCCAACAAACTCAACCTGATGATGAATGTGAGACGATGCAACCCAGCTTTACCTTACCCATGGAACAACACCGGAGAGGAGTAGCCATATGCAGGCTTTCGCCCTCTGTCAAATTACAAGCCCAAATGGGCCTATACCTGTCGCCTAGATGTTTAAATGTGTGCGTGAAATTGTTTCTGTATTTTGTTAAAGTCAAGGTGTGAGTTTCGTAGTAATAGATGATTTTTGTAGTGTGCGTGTGTGTCGCACGCATTTCACCCCTGCAAATAATGACAGACTCTTTTGCATCGGTAATAAACGCCATGGCTACTCCCCTCCAGTCCGTCGCAGCTGGTGGCCCGTGTTGCTCTATGACCTAACCTGACGGTAGCTGCGCGGGCGCCACCTGTCTCACCTGTGTCTCGGTGCCCTCCTGCAGGCGGGTGACGAGTGCGTGCGGCGGCCGCGCGACCATGTTGAACAGCTCCTGCGCCAGCTTCACGGCCGCCGCCCGCACCAGCCGCGAGGATTTCTTGCCGAACCTGAACATTTCAATATTTACAAATTATTAGTTAACTGCCTCAGTAGCGTAGTGGTAGCAGGCCACTACTATTGCGCTGGGGGTCCTGGGTGCGATTCCCGGGTCGGGGACTATCAGAGATAACGGTTTAAAATCCTTTATCTCTGGTTCTATTGGGATTTTTCCATTTTCTGAAAGTTTCCCAGTACCTTGGAGTTTGGTAATGTGCCCGGAGATGGCAACAGGTTCGCCACCAGGTAGGCGGTAAAAAACTGACAAGATGATATTATAATCAAAAGCTAAACGAGAGCATTAGAGTTGAGGCCCCCTGAGGATAACCAGTCCAGATGCTTTTAAATATTGTTCGCTAGTTCGAGTGGAGTCGAGGGGTTGATTGTATAAAAAAGTGGCCAAATGTAAGTCGGACACGCATTCACAGGGTTCCGACAATTAATAAATTTTCAGTAATAAATACCGTAGACTTCTTATAATTTTCTTGTAGTTTAAGGGTAAAGAGCGCTTTTTTTAAACGTTCCAAAATTTTAGGCGCAGGAGTTTTGAAAACAAAGCGTACGTTTGTCAATTTTTGTCTATTTTTGTGAATAAATTCAAAACTATTTACGCAAAATTATAAAAATATGTTTTTAATCCTAACAACATCTTTATCGAACGATCCCAAAATATAGTTTTAAAGACTTTACCCTTATTCATAAACGTACATTAGATACGTTTTAGCTATAGAAAAAGACAAAGGTGAGATTAGCAACACTTATACGTTTATGAATAAGGGGGTTTTTGTTTAAATTGTCCAATTTAAACCCCAGTTACTACTTAGTACAAGAAGGCTTCGGAAATAAGCCGTCATAGTGTTGAGTCGTTTGCAGCTTTTCGTTCGCTGGTGTCGTTGACTCTAAAATAACCTCGACGCATTCTTTAAAACGCTACATATGAGGTCAAGTTTGGGAGACACTGACCATACAAAGACGTCGATGTGCGCGTCGAGTATGTAGACGTTGCGCGTGGCGAGCAGCGGGCGGGCGAGCGGCGCGCCCTCGGGCTGCGGCAGCTCCAGGTAGCCCATGCCCAGCTCCACGCGGTACAGGCGCGGCGCCGCCCACGAGAACTCCTCAGGCACGTGCTCCTGGATCCATACAACATTTTGTTGAATGCGAAAGGTAAGCCCCGTAATAATTATCACAGAGGCATAACAACTAGGTGTAGTATAGTACCTACATGGTACAGTACCTACTTAGTTTTAAACATGGAATAAGACGATGATATTATTATGTGTAACATAGCAACGTTGTTGACTGTCACTTGTAAATAAATACTGAACTGGAAATTATGTTATTATTTTACAACACGCTTTAAATGCCTTATAAAACACTAGGTGTACTGGTAGTAAAGTTCCAAATGAAGGAGCTCCAGGGCGTAGGCACCACGTAGTGTTATTGCGAAAAATACAATAATATTTAACAATTATAATAACTGCCCCTACTAGAGGGGTTCCGAGTTCGATCCCCGGGCAGGGAATATTATGTAATAATACTACGTATAGAACGGACACTTCGACCACAGTAAATAGAAACAAACAGTATGGAAACTAAGCCCATTTTATAAAATATTTACCTACACTCCATTGAAGCATCAGGGGTGTCACAATTTTTTTTAAATAATGGTGTTATTATTTTTGCATTTACTGACGTTTACTCAATCGTATTGGGATGTTGACTATTTTTTTATTGGTTACCCTGTAATAGTATTGGATAAATAAATACTATTTGTCTTGAAACATATAGTCAATAAGTACTTAAAAGTTGTTAAGATATAACGATTCAAAATGTTGCGAATTGTGAAACGTAATTATAGTTTTAATTACGGCAGACAGTTTAATTTTGATATAACTTGTAGATCTTTGTTTTTTGTTTTGTCTTAAAAATAACAAAACTGAGTGCTAATTACTTGGGTGTTTTTTATAGTTCTGACGACAGTACAATATGTGGAATACTGCAACGAGTTGTCGAGACCGGGCGAGTTTCTCTTCCCCTCACCCACTCGGGTAGGCAGCATAATAAATAGCTACCCCGACAAACTTCGTATCGCCTTAGACCTCTAAGGCGATACGAAGTTTGTCGGGGTAAATTATTATAAACAAATTAAATGTCCAAAAAATCGAAAAAAAAAAAATGGTGAGAATCACCCTTACCATTTAGGGATATAAAAAAGACTACAACCGATTATCATACACACAAAATTTCATAATGATCGGTCTAGCCGCTGCGGAGGAGTATTGTTACAAACACTGTCACACGCGATTTTTTTTACATATGTTAGATATTATAACAATACATCATTCTTGCCTTTCAAAATCACCAGGAAGTTTAAAAAACGATAGCTCCGGTTTTGATAATGCAGAGTTCAAACACCACGCAATACGCTCGTGGCATCTTTAAAACACTCTTGGAAATAAAACCAAATCGCAACGTGACCGCTCGTCTCCACGGGACACTCGCTACTGTAGCACTGCGAGAACCGCTTAGAGGCCTCGTAGATGCGCATGTTTGTGTGAGTGTGCTGTTTTGAACGCTTTGTACGTAGTTACTTTACTGTTTACAATCTATTCACTGTGCTTCGACATCCCGCCTGATTTCCCAGCATCATCCAACCTCCTCCCCTCTTATGGGCGACGGTTGGTATTTTCGCACACAGATACACGTCACTGATTGATGTCTGTGTAATAGAGACCAAATTAAGCGTTTGTATGGAATTTTGGCGGAGTGTCCGCGGTGTGCCCCGGTCAACGAACTACTGAGTTTATATTGAGTTTTTTTTCCCGTTCGCCGCTATATTAAATGCTATGAAGTTACTTCAAAGCAGCACCATGGCATTAACTATTTGGATTTACATGCTTTTTGGAAGAAATTAAAAAAAATGTGATTAGTTTTTATTGGTACTCCGATGTGGGCCTTTTAAAAGACTTCTTTCAAATAAACTATAAGCCCCTTATTTATAAACGTATTTTAGCTAAAGTGTTGCTAATGTCTCCTTTGTCTTTTTCTATCCTGCACATTTGACAATGCAACGGACAAAGACAAAGCATTCTATAGCTAAAACGTATCTAATGTACGTTTATGAATAAGGGGGTAAGTCTGTTCATAATTTTGTAAAATAAAAAGTAAAAATACAACTTACTTCTGGTACATAAGGCATGTCCCCATCGTACTCCAGGGTCCGCCAGAAACTCGTGGGCTCTTTACCAGGCGGTTCCGCTATTAGCTCGGCTTTATTCTTTCTTTCTTCTTTGTTTATTTTCTCAGCGAACAGTCGCGCCTTGGATTTAAGTGTGTTCTTCGCTTTTTTCCCATTCCTGTGATAACGTTTGTTTTAAATTAATTGAAAACATGGAGTTAGTTGAGATTAAAGCAATGTGTGAAAAGAAAAGTAAGCAGAACTAAGAATTAATACAGTGAATATTTGTAAACAGTACCAATACACTAACCCCCTTATTCATAAACGTACTTTAGATACGTTTTAACTATAGAATGCTTTGTCTTTGTCAGTAGCATTGTCGATTGTGCAGGTTAGAAAAAGAGAAAGCAGAGATAAGCAACACTTTAGCTAAAATACGTTTATGAATAAGGGGGTAAGAATCTATGAATAATTATGTTATGTAACTGTCATACAATCATCGCTTCGAGATTGTTTATTGTAACGCAAACAAACTAACTACAATCCAGTGGCGATTTCTCTAAGATAACGCGTATGGCGCCGCCATACCATAATTTTGAAGCATTAAAATGTAAATAATCATATATTTACAACCTAATTACTTAGACCTAGGTACAATAAATAATTGCATTTTATGAGCGCTGCGATCACGAACGCAACTCGCGATTGTCGTCGCGTTCAGTCGGGGTCGAACGTGGTCCATACAAAGTCGTTCGCCGCTCGCGCCCCGCCCCTTCAATCGCCTAGTATTGCTCACAGAGTTTGAAGCGCGGGTCTGGCACTGTAAATGGCGCACTACCTAACGATTTTTCGCATGTTTTTCGTGATAGTGTAGATTTGTGATAGTGTTAATTATGTGAAAAGTCAATTAAATAATAGAATTGACTTTTCTCTCAGTAATTAAAATTAAACACTAAAATCGCGAAAAAATATCAGCTATTTCATACAAAAGTGAAAATGTTAAAATGTACGAAATTTCTTTTTTGCAAAGTAGGTTCCTTAATGAAAGACTGAAAGTTGTTCAGATTGACCGCCTGAAAAAACGGTTTTCATGTTTTGCGCACTTAACACTACAACCTATATAACAAAAGCTGGAGCCACCCCAATTATAAACAGCAGGAATCGCCACTGCTACAATCATTACAAACACTCACATTTTCAACATTGACAATGCTTGCATTCATTTGGAGGCGATAAGATCAATTTCGCCGAGTAATAATGACCTTGCCAACGGGAAGACGCTTAAGCATCTAGGAATGGGCAGGTCTTGAAAGCGGTCTACAACGACCTACCCCACATTCCAAAACGAACTCTAAATAGCGGCTTACCTTGCTTATAAAGCAATTTAAACCATGGACTGAAATAAAGCTTATTACAGGTTACACAAAACTTTTATGCCAGTCTCTTAGCTCGCGACAACCACACAGACGAGAAAGAAAGCTAGTATAAATTTTAGCCTCATCAAAGAACTATTTTTTTTTATGTAATGGAAGTGGCAAACAAGCATGCAGTTTACATTGATGTTAAGTGATGACTGCAGCCTATAAACACTTACACAAATAACAATGTCAAAATGCAGATGCGTTACCACTCCTGAGGCCTAAGGTGTTATGCCTGTGCCGGAAATTACAGGGATAAAACTAACTAAACTATTGTCACCTTTTCCTCCTCGCGTATCCATTTTACAAAATAGAGTAACCTTCGCAGCGACTTCAAGGGTGGATTTAAGTTTTGAGCGTACTGTACACTGTATTATATACACACTCACCACAGGTAGATGGTGAGGCCGGCGTCGAGTAGGAACACGTAGCGCGGGTCGAGCGACTCGTACCGCACGGGCACGGGTTGCAAATGCACGCGGCTGCCTGCGCCCGCGCCGTGCACGCGGTATAAACGCGTTACGTAGTGCTGTAACACACACTTTATTTTATACTTTAATTTTTCTAAGAAATAATATACACTTATAATAAAACGTTACTCACGCCTGTGATCCTCGAAGGGGCAGGCAGAGGTTAATGCATGCATACATGCAAACACCCACGATTCGCCGGTTACGTTTTGGCCCCTATAAAAGGTGGTGAGCTTGTTGCCATCTCCGGGCACATTACCAAACTCCGAGGTACTGGGAACCTTCCATAAAATGGAAAAAGTCCAATAGAACCAGAGTTAAAGCATTTTAAACCATTATCTCTGATAGTCCGCGACCCGGGAATAGGGCGTCTCGTCGGCCTGCTCGTGCCTGAGTGCGGGGCCACAGACACAGACACACTAGGGGCGGAGGCAGTGTGACCTCACCGGGTCGTCGACGGTGAAGAAGCCGGAGGGCGTGCGGCTGCCCTAGATGTAGACGGGCGGCGAGGGGAAGAGCGCGAGGAACTCGGGCGTCTCGTCGGCCTGCTCGTGCCTGAGTGCGGGGCCACAGACACAGACACACTAGAGGCGGAGGCAGTGTGACCTCACCGGGTCGTCGACGGTGAAGAAGCCGGAGGGCGTGCGGCTGCCCTGGATGTAGACGGGCGGCGAGGGGAAGAGCGCGAGGAACTCGGGCGTCTCGTCGGCCTGCTCGTGCCTGAGTGCGGGGCCACAGACACAGACACACTAGAGGCGGAGGCAGTGTGACCTCACCGGGTCGTCGACGGTGAAGAAGCCGGAGGGCGTGCGGCTGCCCTGGATGTAGACGGGCGGCGAGGGGAAGAGCGCGAGGAACTCGGGCGTCTCGTCGGCCTGCTCGTGCCTGAGTGCGGGGCCACAGACACAGACACACTAGAGGCGGAGGCAGTGTGACCTCACCGGGTCGTCGACGGTGAAGAAGCCGGAGGGCGTGCGGCTGCCCTGGATGTAGACGGGCGGCGAGGGGAAGAGCGCGAGGAACTCGGGCGTCTCGTCGGCCTGCTCGTGCCTGAGTGCGGGGCCACAGACACAGACACACTAGAGGCGGAGGCAGTGTGACCTCACCGGGTCGTCGACGGTGAAGAAGCCGGAGGGCGTGCGGCTGCCCTGGATGTAGACGGGCGGCGAGGGGAAGAGCGCGAGGAACTCGGGCGTCTCGTCGGCCTGCTCGTGCCTGAGTGCGGGGCCACAGACACAGACACACTAGAGGCGGAGGCAGTGTGACCTCACCGGGTCGTCGACGGTGAAGAAGCCGGAGGGCGTGCGGCTGCCCTGGATGTAGACGGGCGGCGAGGGGAAGAGCGCGAGGAACTCGGGCGTCTCGTCGGCCTGCTCGTGCCTGAGTGCGGGGCCACAGACACAGACACACTAGAGGCGGAGGCAGTGTGACCTCACCGGGTCGTCGACGGTGAAGAAGCCGGAGGGCGTGCGGCTGCCCTGGATGTAGACGGGCGGCGAGGGGAAGAGCGCGAGGAACTCGGGCGTCTCGTCGGCCTGCTCGTGCCTCTGCGTGCGGCGCGCGCCGAGCAAGTTGCGCAGGTTGACCGCGTGCATTGCTGCGCATGCGCCCTTGTCCAGCTGTGGGTACAGATCAATTTATTAATAACATACTATACGGAACACAATCGATATATCACATAAGCTCATTACATAAATTTTGACAGTTATTTTTTTGTCTAAAGGTTGACAGCCATGGAGACGAACCTGGGGGCCGACCGGATAACTCTAATGCTTTCGTTTATGACTTCATCTTGTCAGTTTCGTACCGTCTAACTTTTGCCCGGAAGTGTTTTCGTCCGCAGGTATATTTTTAAGAGCAAAATGTTTTAAAAGGCGGTACGAAATTGATAAGATAACGTCCTAAACGAAAGCATTGTAGTTAGGCGATCAGCCCCCAGATAGAAAGTCAGGTGGTCACCATCACCTAAGAACATTTGCAACAGCAATGCGCTGCCAGCCCTGAATTACTCTTACAGATATTGTATGAATGTTTTAGATATAACTTGGACTATTCCAAAGTTTAATATTGGTGAAGAGGTGAAATTTTTGTAACATGTAAGTAGATCAACTGAGTTTTGGCGGGAACCTTAAAAGAGGCGTGTGGTGCTCTTATTTTATTTCATTCTCTTGGTGCATTTTTGAATTATTTTAAATAAAGTTGGTGGCATTTTGTTTGATATAGGTTTATTACAGTGCCTGTGTATGGTGAAATAGAATAACAGTGCGAAAACACGGCCTTTCAGGTTGCCTCCAAAACTTCAATGTAAATGCTCTGTTAAAGTAGCCATCACTTTATTAGAATTCCTGACTGTGACTCTGACTAACTGACTGTTAAAACTAGTAATTGACTGACTGACTCTGAATTTTACGCTGTTTATTACGAATATGAAATATCGTTTTACTTGACACTGGCAATATGCGTAATAGAAATGCCATTACTATGCATTGAATAAAAAATTAGAAAAAAAAGAAAATAAAAGTAGATCAACTTCTTTTCAAAAAAAGTATCATACTGAACTGTCATCGAAGACATACATTTTATTTGGAATTCATCATCATATTCAAGCACGATACATATTGTCTATGTATCTTGCTTGAATATGATGATGAATTGCTAAAAATCATATAAGTTGTTGTAAAATAAAAACTTACGGTTGCTTTAGAGCCAATCCAGAAGTGTATGTCCCAAGAAAGCTGGCCCTGTTCTTCGATTGATGTTTTTAATATTATGTAACAATCGCCTTCAAAGAACTTGCCGTGCGCCACCTTAAATAAAACCAACAATTACACATGATGTAAAAAATTTACACTTTTTAAAAAGCCATTTAAATAGCGGCATTACGAACCACCTTATTATGCAAATAATGTTTGTTATTGTCGCATAACAAACAAACATTCAACAACAACAACTTCAGAAAACTTGCCAAGAGAAGCAAAAATACGCTCAATTGTTTTAAACTTTCACGATTTGTATTCATATTTTTATATTGTAAACGGGACTTAATCGCGTACTATTTTAATCGAAGTATTTACCTCGACACTCGACGTTTCGGCCGTAATGCGACGGCCGTGGTCACGAGTAGACTGCTGCTCCATGGTGTCATCGTCTCGTACGCGCGCCAGTTCTTCGAACTACCCGCGGCTGGTCGTCATTATTTCGATTCAATACATTAAGGTCCCGACTGACACACAACACTCACAACATCCGACGATTTATACGAAGAGACATCCCGACGTCTACATTTCCCGATAACCGGATTCCACGAAACTGACAACCCATATCCATCGTCCCGGTTGAAATTTTTGTATTTTCTGATTTCAACCGCTTCACGTACCATCCTATTATAGTAGTGACGTTCAGTGGAGAGGATTTTCGGGTTGTGAAGTTCGATCCAGTGGTTTGGTCCCGACTCCAGTAGATGCTCCACGATCGCTGACTTGCTCACCTGGCGATTCTTAACTGCTGCTATGTGCTCCTTAACTCGCTCAGCTATCGTGCGCTTAGTTTGACCGATATAGGAACTACCGCAACTGCAGTCGACCTTATAAACACCAGGTGTTTGAAACGGTATCACATCCTTAGCCGTTCTCACAAATCCCGCAATCTTAGACGGTGGCATGAAAACGGTCTTGATGGAAAAACGGTCCAGCACAGCACCAACCTTATCCGTTATTCCTCTTATGTATGGTAAGAACACGGGTTGTCTTGAGACGTCTGGACGCTTGTCTCCCACTCTTCGCCGTGGTTGGTACTCTCCCACACATTATCCATTCCGCCGCAGTACCTCCTGAACATGCGATAATTCCTCGTCCATGAACTCAGGGTCACACAAGTCCCGTGCTCTGTTGAACAGTGAAGTCACGACAGATTGCATTCAGATACTTATCCGTGTGTCGGTTTCCTATATACGGTGTGCGTTATGGATCCATTCTCTCTGACGATCACCTTCACGTCAAGAAAAGGCAAACATCTTCCTGATTCCTGCTCGAAAGTGAACCCTATGTTAGGATGCAGTGAGTTGAGATACTCCAGAAACTGTTTAACATCCTGCTCCCCACCCTTCAATATACAAAATACATCATCGACATAGCGCTTCCACAACTTCACCTTCCACAGCTGTAGATCTATCATAGCCTCGATGTACTCCATCCAGATGTTGGCTAACACTGGTGCCACAGGACTACCCATGGCAACGCCATCCACCTGGAGGTAATATTGTCCACGGTACAGAAAGTAGTTGCCTTCAACACAATTTCGGAGTAAAACCATGTAGGACTCCGACAGACCCTCGGCTCGGAGCCGCTCCCTGATCACCTCGAGGCATTCATGAATGGGTACATTAGTAAACAAAGATTCTACATCAAATCATTCTGACTGGTGGTAGAGCTTTAGTGACGGTGCTCGCGGGCGTAGGCACCACCGCATTACCTAATATACTTGCCGCTAAATGGTAGTGTTCAGCACTATCGTGTTCCGGTCAGGTGGTAATGTACGGCCCTGTAATTTCCGGCACAGAGGCGTGAGTGTGGGACCTTAATGTATTGAATCGAAATAATGACGACCAGCCGCGGGTCGTTCGAAGAACTGGCGCGGGTACGAGACGATGACACCATGGAGCAGCAGTCTACTCGTGACCACGGCCGTTGCATTACGGCCGAAACGTCGAGTGTTGAGGTAAATACTTCGATTAAAATAGTACGCGATTAAGTCCCGTTTACAATATAAAAAATAAAAAAACGCTCTTTCATGAGTTTTCTATAAAACATGTGGTAAAGAGTAGTACTTTATTGAAACCGTAGTTCTCAAGGAACATTTAAGCTGCAAATCAATTTCTTAACATAGTCACTAGATTTTTTGATGCTTTTGATATTTACGAACAATAGCAAAAACGAATATAAGATAAGTACAAATTGTATAATTGAAAACATTTATAATATAATACGATAATATGAATATACTCGTATATTTTTGCAAAAATAACACCTATTTTCAAATCAGGAAATAAGTCTGACCCAGGAAATTATCGTCCCATTTCAGTCCTACCAATAATTTCAAAAATATTTGAAAGGGTTCTTTACAACCGACTTGAAACGTATTTGAGTTCTATCAATTTTCTATACGAAAAACAGTATGGCTTCCGTCCCAAGTCAAACACTCTTTCGGCAACAATAGGCATTGTAACAAAATTAATGACCAGCATTGATAAGAAACAGGTAGGCCTGGGAATCTTTATTGACCTGAAAAAGGCATTTGACTCCATCAGCCACGACTTGCTACTTAAAAGGTTAAATCAGATTGGTATTACTGACACTGCGCTAAAAATATTCAAATCATATCTAGAAAACCGTAAACAAGTGGTAAAAATAGGTCAAACTCAGAGCAGTACCAGCGTTGTCACCTACGGAGTACCTCAGGGCTCAATTTTAGGTCCCCTCTTATTTCTTGTGTACATAAATAGCGTCAAAGATATTGGTTTGATAGGTGATATTACCCTATACGCAGACGATACCTGCTTATTTTACTTTGGAAAAACATTAGACTCAGTATTAACTGATGCACAAAGAGATCTGAATGTTCTAAATACCTGGTTTCAAGCTAACCTCCTTACAATTAATATTACAAAAACAAATTATATTTTAATTACAGCTAAAAATAAGAAAATATCACAATTCGCACCTGTTACAATAAACAATCAACCCATTAATAGAGTTTACAAAGAAAAGTACCTAGGATTAATTTTGGACAGTGGTATGACATGGAAATCTCACCTGGACAAGATGAAATCTAAAGTTAATTCTCTCACAGGAGCACTGCGTGGCATAGTTAGGTGTCTTCCGCGGCAAGTACGATACACTATTTACAATACACTTGTTAAGCCCCATATTGATTATCTCATAGAAGTTTGGGGAACCGCTGCAAGAACTAATAGAATTAATCTACAAAGAGCCCAAAATAAATTAATCAAAAGATTATTTAACTACAACTTTTTCACCCCTACAGATAAGATATATAAAGAAACAAAATTAATGAATATTAACCAATTATATACTTATAATACTTGCAGCTTATAATAATGTCTTTAAACCTTAAACCTTATATTTTTGCCAATTGCCTTACCAGCAAAATGAATATACAATACCAGGGCAGAGGGTGGAGCAAACATAAATATGTCTAGATAATAACATATTTATTAAATAATGTATCTTCACGCCAGGTCCCTACGGGGTAGGCATAAAATGTAGAGCGCCATATATTCCGGTTATTAAATAATCAAAACAAACCTCGTCTACAGGGGCCGGTATAAAGTTCTCGATCTCCCACACTTGCAGGCCGGGCGTTTGGCCGGTGTCCTCGTCGAAGAACTCAGAGTAGTCTAGCGGCGGCTTTTCCAGACTTTCATCCCAGCGCTTCGGTCTGCGAAAATAAATTTTCTCCCAATAATAATTACTGATTGATAACACATAATTGATATATACAAGCGATGTAATACTATTAAATATCAATACATTTTCTTACCGACTCTTTATTTACAAAAGGTACCTACAAGTCCGGTATAAATCGTAAAACAAAAACACAATGCACCCCGATAAAAATATATCATAAAAATATTTATAAATAGTCAATAAACAGAAGTAACTACTTAACAAAATAAAACTATATATATAAGGCAAAATTACAAGCAATTACTTGATAGTATAAACCTATCTGTAGGTATTAAATAATATTTATTAAAGTGCATAAATTAAATTGCCCGCGCCTACCAGTCTAGTCTGTTTTTCCATTATAAATACAAACGTATTTGTAGTAATAAGTGTCTCAAGACTCTCAAGCATGTAGCGCGCTTGCCAATACCTACATATAATGCAGTTATCACCGGATTGAATGATTGTGTGTAACATCAAGAATGTGGAGTTTATAAAACATTCTGTTCCCGACGTAATGTATTTCAAGGAACATAACAATAAATATTATTATGTGTACTCGTGCGTTCAACATTCCTTTTCATAAATATATGGAAGCATTAAAAAATAAGAAAAGCGTGTGGCCCCGCGGCTGTTAAGCGATACGGGCGCGGTCGGGTGACCGATAGTGGCAAATTAAAAAATGCGCGTTTCCGTTCTTCGGATGGTCCGCTAAGCCGTCGGTTGCTATCGATTGATAGCAGTCGTTAAACCTTGTCGGAGGCCTTATGGGCGGTTTGAAAACATCCGACAGCAGGTTGGCCACTAACCCGTATCTCTAACAACCCGCATTGGAGCAGCGTGGGTTATTATTATTAAAAAATAATACTCTTCGGTAATTTTAAATTCAGGTAGGGTATATTTATTTTGCTGAGAACTGTTATGTTTTGGCGCATACAACCCAGCTGCATTTTTACTTTTGGTTTTTATTTAGATGTCTATTATAACTGTGTGCTTGTTTGCTTGTTGCACCTTCGTTACATATAAAACTTGTTTTTAGGGTTCCGTACCTTAAAAGGAAAAAAGGAACCCTTATAGGATCACTCGTGCGTCTGTCTGTCTGTCTGTCTGTCCGTCTGTCACAGCCAATTTGCTCCGAAACTACTCGACCGATTGAATTGAAATTTGATGAATATACGTAAATTGGTGACCCAAAGATGAACACGTCAAGTAAAATAATAAATTTTAAACAGGGGGGGCCACTTTCGGGGAGTAAAACAGAAAATTAAAAAAAAAAAACGTAAACTGTGTCGTGTGACATATCAAATGAAAGAGGTTGTTGTCAGCATCTCAGATATTTTTTTTTTATAATTTTTGCATAAACAAATTTGAAGTTATTTAAGAAAAACGACGATAAATGACTATCCCCCCTATCTCCGAAACTACTGAACTTAAAATTTTGAAAAAAATGTGGAAAATAGTTCTTTGTCTATAGATTACTGGGAAACCTATAAGAAGTTTGAGTATTCAAATTAAATCGAAAATTCTTAATAATATAACCCAACCTGCCGGTACCACCGTAACCGCTATGTCCCTGCATTTTAAATCTGTAATATTTTAGAAAATATAGTTTATTTAAATTACGGAACCCTCACCACGCGAGTCGAACTCGCACTTGTCCGGTTTTTTATCTTTAATATAAGCGTCATTATAATATACCCTTGGTATTAGGAGAGAGGAGGGCGGAGAGAGGAGGGATGAGGCAGGAGGCAGGGTGACGTACTTGAGCTCGCTGTGCGGCTGGAGCGCGTGGTCGCGGTGCGCGTGCTGCGTGTTGGCCTGCTCCTGTATGCCGCGCAGGATGACGGCCGAGTCGCGCTGCTCGAGAGAGGAGGGCGGAGAGAGGAGGGATGAGGCAGGAGGCAGGGTGACGTACTTGAGCTCGCTGTGCGGCTGGAGCGCGTGGTCGCGGTGCGCGTGCTGCGTGTTGGCCTGCTCCTGCATGCCGCGCAGGATGACGGCCGAGTCGCGCTGCTCGAGAGAGGAGGGCGGAGAGAGGAGGGATGAGGCAGGAGGCAGGGTGACGTACTTGAGCTCGCTGTGCGGCTGGAGCGCGTGGTCGCGGTGCGCGTGCTGCGTGTTGGCCTGCTCCTGCATGCCGCGCAGGATGACGGCCGAGTCGCGCTGCTCGAGAGAGGAGGGCGGAGAGAGGAGGGATGAGGCAGGAGGCAGGGTGACGTACTTGAGCTCGCTGTGCGGCTGGAGCGCGTGGTCGCGGTGCGCGTGCTGCGTGTTGGCCTGCTCCTGCATGCCGCGCAGGATGACGGCCGAGTCGCGCTGCTCGAGAGAGGAGGGCGGAGAGAGGAGGGATGAGGCAGGAGGCAGGGTGACGTACTTGAGCTCGCTGTGCGGCTGGAGCGCGTGGTCGCGGTGCGCGTGCTTCGTGTTGGCCTGCTCCTGCATGCCGCGCAGGATGACGGCCGAGTCGCGCTGCTCGAGAGAGGAGGGCGGAGAGAGGAGGGATGAGGCAGGAGGCAGGGTGACGTACTTGAGCTCGCTGTGCGGCTGGAGCGCGTGGTCGCGGTGCGCGTGCTGCGTGTTGGCCTGCTCCTGCATGCCGCGCAGGATGACGGCCGAGTCGCGCTGCTCGAGAGAGGAGGGCGGAGAGAGGAGGGATGAGGCAGGAGGCAGGGTGACGTACTTGAGCTCGCTGTGCGGCTGGAGCGCGTGGTCGCGGTGCGCGTGCTGCGTGTTGGCCTGCTCCTGCATGCCGCGCAGGATGACGGCCGAGTCGCGCTGCTCGAGAGAGGAGGGCGGAGAGAGGAGGGATGAGGCAGGAGGCAGGGTGACGTACTTGAGCTCGCTGTGCGGCTGGAGCGCGTGGTCGCGGTGCGCGTGCTGCGTGTTGGCCTGCTCCTGCATGCCGCGCAGGATGACGGCCGAGTCGCGCTGCTCGAGAGAGGAGGGCGGAGAGAGGAGGGATGAGGCAGGAGGCAGGGTGACGTACTTGAGCTCGCTGTGCGGCTGGAGCGCGTGGTCGCGGTGCGCGTGCTGCGTGTTGGCCTGCTCCTGCATGCCGCGCAGGATGACGGCCGAGTCGCGCTGCTCGAGAGAGGAGGGCGGAGAGAGGAGGGATGAGGCAGGAGGCAGGGTGACGTACTTGAGCTCGCTGTGCGGCTGGAGCGCGTGGTCGCGGTGCGCGTGCTGCGTGTTGGCCTGCTCCTGCATGCCGCGCAGGATGACGGCCGAGTCGCGCTGCTCGGCCTCCGCGCGGCCCCGCCGCAGGCGCAGCTTGCGCGCTATCGGGTCCGATTTGCTCCCGGTCACTGCGAACGATCAACGTTTATAAGTATTTGAGAGCTCACCTTCATCTGCACTGAAGTGAATGAAATCAAAAATTTTCACGCGCCTGCTTTTTTATTGTGTACAAACCGGTACACAATAAAAAAGCAGGCTCCAGTGCGCACATATATCATACGTTACTCGTATAATACATATTTTAATAGTTTGGGGAAAAAGTCTTTTCGCATTATAGTATGTATGAACTTGTAATAAAAATTCTTTGGCTGTAGTATTTGTATCTGGCTGGTTTTGGTATCATTGAAAGTTAACATTTTAAAGAACATAATTCCAAATTCAAATAACTCAAATGTGTGATTTTCATTTGTTTTTCGTACTGTCAAGATGAGTGAATCTAATGAAGAAATTCGATACATTTTAAAATTTTACTACAAAAAAGGTAAAAATGCAACGCAAGCCGCGAAAAAAATTTGCGATGTTTATGGACCTAGTGCAGTGTCTGTGAGAGTAGCACAAATTTGGTTTAAGCGTTTTCAATCCGGAAATTTTAATGTCAAAAATGCACCTCGCTCTGGTCGCCCTATTACGGATAAAATGGATGCCATTTTTTAAAAAGTGGAGCAAGATCGACATATCAGTATTTACGACGTAGCTGAAGAACTGAGAATTGATCACAAAACAGTTTTGGCGCATTTGAAAAAAGCTGGGTACAAAAAAAAGCTCGATATTTGGGTACCTCACGAACTCACTGAAAGAAACCGAATGAACCGTGTACTCATTTGTGATTCTTTATTACGACGTAATGAAACCGAATCATTTTTGAAGAAGCTGATAACTGGTGATGAAAAATGGATCACGTACGACAAGAACGTGCGAAAAAGGTCGTGGTCAAAGGCCAGTCAGGCTTCACAGACTGGCGAAACCCGGGTTAACTCGCAATAAGGTGATGTTGTGTGTGTGGTGGGATTGGAAGGGCATTATTCACTATGAGCTATTACCACCAGGCAGGAATATCGATTCTGAACTCTACTGCGAACAACTGATGAGATTAAAGCAAGAAGTTGAGAGAAAGCGGCCGGAATTGATCAACAGAAGGGGTGTGGTGTTTCATCATGATAACGCTAGACCTCACACATATATAGCCACTCAGCAAAAATTAAGAAAGTTTGGCTGGGAGGTGTTAATGCATCCGCCGTATAGTCCTGACCTTGCACCTTCAGATTTCCACCTGTTTCGGTCTCTTCAGAATTCTTTATGCAATGTTAGGTTAACATCACGAGAGGACTGCCAAATCCACTTGTCGCGGTATTTTGATGAGAAGTCCCAAAATTTTTATAGCAATGGGATCATGTCAATACCTACAAGATGGCAAAAGGTTATCGAACAAAATGGTACATACATACTTTAGTTAAATTTAAATAAACTATATTAAAAAATGTTTTGAATTATCTTAAAAAATGCGAAGAAACTTTTTCCCCAACCTAATATAAACCTTTCAAGTAGCCTGGGTCTCCTTGAAGATGTGAGGGCGGATAAAACATATCAATATGGCGTTATAACGACAGTCATAATTACACGAACAACCGCTGCGCTGGTAGGTATCGCGGAGGATAAGACCAGAGCGAACAACTTACACTGGTTGTACAATGAAACGGACGAAACGGCGCCGATCTTTAAAATTAACAAATGTTGTCCATAATTATACTTTTTGGAAAAAACGTGCAATATAACGTAATCAATCACATATCATATTCTACCTAGTCGCCTAAAAGAAATATTCGCAATATAAAAAAATACCCAATACCAATTTCAAAACGTTTCAAGCTGCACAACCTTCAAAAATGCTAAAATACTAACTATCATTCGTCGCTAGTTCTGGCGTAGCGGCCCCAGCCAACTGCAATTGGGTTTGTAACGAGAAGTCAATGTTGTAGTACTGCAGGCCGGAGCCCCGCGGCCGCTCCACCGGCTTCGGGGGCATCACCAGCTCGGGGTTGCCGTGCAGCTGCAGGCTCTCCAGGTCGCTCAGCAGGTGGATCGCGTCAGGGAGGGTTATAAGTTTGTTGCAGCTCAGGTTTAATTTCTTGAGAGAGCCGCATCTAAATGGAAATTGAAGAATTTAAATAGACCGAAAACACTGAAGTTTATAGGTGTCGCATCAGCGGCTCGACTTCCCAACTTAATTGCTTTTGTGCTCGTTAACGTCGTTGTTTTATCCTGCTTCCTGTCGTACATGCACAGCGATAATTATATATAAGCAGTATACCTAATATTATTTTGAAGTTATGCTTCTTTTGGCGCGATTGGAAAAAAATATATATTTCTAGTGTAATTGGTTTGTTACGCTAAAGAAGTATAACTTCTTACGTGTAGACACGTATAAGTACAGACACATTTTTTTTTTCAAAAGCGACAGGAAATCAAGCGGTAAATCAAAAATGTCACTGAGTACAAAAGAGATTCAGTTAGGCGGTCGAGCTACAGGAGAAGTCCCTACCACTCGTGTAAAGTCTGCACTGCAATGACTAAAAGTAAAGTTTGTATAAAAAATGGTACCCTAACTTAATGTTATCTCCTCTCGTCACGTTACTATTTATCATTGTAGTTTAAACTCAACTCATTCGATTATTGAGATTCCTCATAATGTGTATGAATGTTTGGTCTGTGGCATGCATTATGAACCAATATATAGTCTCAGACTAAAGGAATAAGAACATAGTATCTCCTAAATGAAATGTCAACGTAAACTTATTTTATAATTATTACGTCACCCGCGCTCGAGCTCGGAGCTAACGCTCAACCTATATCTTTATTTATATATGTTTTTGTTTATAATGAAATATTGTCATTATTTTGTATCACCTTAAAAACGGCTTCAAACAGACGAAGGGAAATCTGACATGACCGGCCGACCTTGCTATTTGGTTTCGATTTCAATCCATGTTTTTACTTTTTTATTTAACTAACTTCTTACAATGCATGTGTTCCGCACGCCACTAGTGTTGGTTGGAGCGAAAGAGTCGGAATACCCAAAGGATTTTTAGTGGGTAGACGGGAATTTTCTCTCGGAGTCCCACCTCTCCGCAACGATGGGTATGCGTATTGCATTTTCCCCTGGCAAAAAAGCCCGAAACCAATATTTTTCTCTTACAATATCTTTGATTCAAACATTCGAGCTTCTGCCATATGTCTGCTATATGAAAATAATACGGACCTGCAAAGCCCCTCAGGAATCATCTCCAGCACATTATTGGCAGCAGAGAACACCTCCAAGTTGCCAAGTTTGCCGATTCCCGACGGTATGCCTTCGAAGTCCAACATGTTGTCGTCGACGTGCAACCGCCTGAGGTTCTGCAGCTTGCACAGCGACGGCGGGAGGACAGTCAGTTTGTTTCTCGATAGATTCAAACATTCGAGCTTCTGCCAGATGTCCATTGCTGTATGGAAATAATGGTGTTTAGTTTATATTAACATTTATCAGTAAAATTTGGAACTGCTGAGTTCTACGAGTGAGTGAAACTTAAACCTATCGCCATAATAAATCATATTGGCCATATCCGACATAATATCATATTGGCAGTGATATAGGTATCATAATCATAGACAAACTTTAGGGTACATTTGAGTTCTAATCTAAGAAACTGAATTACTTGATTGATTTTGTTTCGATTGTTTATAAGACGCTGCGTGCGTAGAAACAATACAGAAAATGATGACTAAATAGCAATAAGAAATTAGCTCCACCGCTAAACTTAATAGCTTTTGTCTTCGATTTTATGCCTCATTTTGTGCCGCCTATAAAAGCACCTTTGCTTTTATAGGAGAAATGGCTATCGTTGTCGTGAATGAGGCTATCGTTATTATTTAAATAGGCGGTGTAAAAATGTAAATGTAAAAGTAAAAAATGTAAAAGGTAAATGCAGTCCAAAAGGAGAAAAAAAAACAAAGACGTATAAACCAGCCCAAAAACAATTCCGCACATCGCACGTACAAAGTTACTTAACACATTAAAAGGCTTAAAACGAATGAGCCACTCCAGCTTTACCAACTATATACAATTTTGTAAAATATCAATTAAAATATTAATACAACTCACCATTCAATAGCAATATTAAAAATAATATACAAAACAAATATGTATAATAGTCTTCGAGAATTAATATCGACATCATACTGGAGCAATACATTGGTATAAGTGAAAACTGATTCACAAGAGCGCATGTGACGGCGAGAAATCAATGCATAATAATATGTAAATTTGTGCATTATAAGAAGCTATTACTGATAGACAACAGTTACGAGTTCGATTGAAATATGTTAACAAAGAATTTGAAATAAAAATCTAGCAGAATTTGAACCTGAGGGCTTGCATGTTTGTGTCATCAATTTAAAATACGTTGAAGTATTTTCTCAGAAAACGTATGCTTAATTGGTCCTCAAAGGTACTGCTTCAAAGTTGATGAGCTACCGACAAAGTTAGTAAAATACTGATTGCAACATTCTTAAATAGGCTCATGGTAAACGTTGAGGACATTATCTTGGGACCACCATAATACATATTAGTCTAAAAATAGGCCCTTGTCGACATCAGCTCATCTTTTAAAGAAAGATTCTAGAAAATATCGTCATAATCATCACTTCAACCGAAAGACGTCCACTGTTGGACATAAGCCTTGCCCAAAACAGGGTTGCCATACGTTGGCTTGGCAAGCAAGGACAGGAGGCTGCTGCCCATCCCACGTTATTTCATTTACTAGAGCAATGATAGCATGGTTACACCGCGCCGCTCATTCTTCTCCAAAAAAAATGTTGTCAACATACGTCTTGAACTCTACTGAAGTTGTGAATCCGAAATATCGAATTATGTAGCAATTCATAATCAGATTTTTCTCACAACGGTCATTAATGGTAACATGTGTCCATAGCTCTATGTCATTTTGATTTCATAAACAATTTTGAATACCGAAAGTACCAAAAGAACTGAGACTAGGTTCTTATTTCCCGGTTCTTTTGTTTTGTTGAAAGTACTACTGGGAATTCCCGTCATTTTCGATACCAGGATTATATGACGACCCAGTTACCCAGTTTTAGTACAGTACAGTTTTACCCAGTAGTAACCAGGTTAGTCCAGCGTTCCAGGGTTCGATCCCCGCACCGGGACAAATATTTTTTGGCCTACAGATCTTTGTTTCGGGTCTGGGTGTTTGTGTATGTGTTGTATGTGTACAATGGCACAGGTTTATACCTAGTGTGGGGCTGTGAGTGTAAGCGTATTTTATTTATTTATATTACGGTATTATATTGCATTCAGTAGATATAGATAAACATTTCAACAAAAGTCCATTGCATGGAATGTTTTTGTTGATTTTTTATCATCAAATCATATTTTATCAGTGGATGTGTACTTTACTGGATGATATAGCTCAGGTACACTTGTGAGGCATTGCGATTACCTTTTCACGTCAAAACGACTGAACCGATTTTAATGAAGTTTGGTACAGAGATAGAGCTGACTTTGAGAAAGAACATAGGCTACTTAGTTATTTATAAAACGACAACCACGCGGGCGAAGTCCGCAGGGCGCAGCTAGTCATGAATAAAACCACAAAAATCATGATCAGCATATATAGCATAGCATAATAATATTTATAGCATATAACAAATAATATAATGTCACATGCATTCATTTTATTACTTTTGCTAGTATGGTAATTACTCAGATTCAAAGACTACATTAAGTTAATTCTAGCATGATGATCAGTAGCCATTTTCAAGTTTGTGTAATACAAAAAAAAAATACAAATGTGAATAGAAGTTCTTGATCTTGCTTTGAACAAAAAAGAAATATTCTATTGTATAACATTGTAGAGCATGAATTTCACTAATCACCAATGTAATTTGTAGTAACTTTAATCATTTGCAAGATTACATAAATATTTTTTCTCTAAATGGAATTTGATATAATTGTTATAGAACCTCCCAAGTGTTTATAAATATTATTATAATTAGGATGTACTTATTCAAGATGCATGGGAGGTGTGTGTGTGTAAGAACCGGGATATCTGGTGCTCCACACTCTCTGCCTACCCCATAAGGGATTTGGCATCAAGATACATACATACTATTTAAAATATATTATGATTAAAATGTAAATAAAATTTAAGTTACTAATTACCTGAAGAAATTTCTGTAATCTCATTGTCACTGAGATTGAGCCTCTTCAGGCTCTGTAGCGAGTACAGGGCATCAGGTACTTTAGTCAGTGCATTCTTAGACAGGTCCACATCGGAGAGATTGCATAGAGTGTCAAGGGAGGAGGGCAAGTTGGCCAGGGTCCTCTGAGTGTTCCGCATGTGGAGTGTCTCCAGACTTTGCAGTGATGGTAACTGCCTATAGGAATACAATCAATAAGTATAATTAATACAAAAGTCATATCTGTCACTAAGTGACAACTGCAGCGTAAAGACAACTACACAAAAATCAATCATCAAATAGCAAATGCCACGCTTAGATGTTTTACCTCCATGATAGAAATTACATCGACATTCATTTTTAAAGCACACCTTTGAATTGTAATTAATGGCATATTCTATCTGGTATTATATATTTTAATCTAATTAATTCATTCATTATTTTATGTAGAGCAAAGAAAAAATAATGTATTATTGTTATCTAAGTAATAAACATTGGTGTATGTAAATTTTTATAAGCCCTACAAAATAATAATACAATGCCTATTACCTTCAACATTAATAATAAACAGCCAAATTATGTGAAGTTTTACTAAGTAAATTTTTTAACCAAAGCAGTTTGTCCTTGTCTATAATGGCTAACTTATCATTAATTACTGACCAACATTTACTAAAAGATTTTTTGTTGTTAATGATGATATTTTTAAAAATGTTATTGATTTTGCTTCAAAAAATTTAATATCAAAACAAACAACTATACTAACCTCAACTGGAACAGTCCTAATGGATTATCATTGAGTACCAGAGTCTGCAGGTTCGCCAGTCTTCTAGTCTGAGGGGGAAGAGTCTCCAACAAATTGTTGGATAGATCCAGAAACAACAAATCTGTCAGTTGAACAAATAAAGTTGGAGGTATGCTTTCAATTCTGAAATTAATATTTAAAATTACAACTATACAATATAATACCCAATTATTATGAATTAGAAATAAAGTAAAATAAACATACTTATTATGGCTAAGATTAAGGACAAGCAATGATTTTGCCTTCTCAAGTCCATCAGGTACTTCTTTTAACCTATTGTGTGATAAATCAAGCGTGGTGAGCTCCTCCAAGCGAAACAGTTCTGCGGGTATACCAGAGCTTTTAACCTTGTTGTGTCTCACGTTCAGTGACCGTAAACATTTTAACTCTGTCAGCTCACCAAACAATTTTTCTAAATTATTCTTCTTCAAAGATAAATTTTCCTACAAATACACAAAGCATTAAACATATTTACAACAAATTAAAAACGCATAGGTAATATTTTTTATTGTTTACCAATTTCATGAGTTTTCCCAATTCCTCTGGTATGTCTGCTAAATTTGTTTTGTCTAGTCTGAGCCATTGGAGACCTGTCATATACCGGATAGCATCAGGGAATTTCTCATCCTGAAATACATGCAAGGAAGTTCTGATTGGGGTCTTACGAGAGAGGTTAGTGATCTTATATCACGAATAACACAACGAAATATAAAATGTGCAACATGATACTCACGCTAAAATCATTACACGTAAAATCTACACCACGCACAAAAGGCAATAAGCCTGTATTTGCCATTTTTACAGCAAATTATGAAATTAAAAATATTGAAATCATCAGCCCTATCTTCACATCCCAACTTTTTGACAACAAATGACAGCAAAATTACAGTTGAACTAGTTGACGGTTGATTGACAGTGACAACTGGTAGCAGCACAGAGTAAAAAAAATATCCTGGGTTTGTATAATCTATAATATAAAAATAAGTCGGGTTTTCCTTCCTGACGCTATAACTCCAGAACGCACGAACCGATTTCCACGGTTTTGCATTCGTTGGAAAGGTCTCGGTCTTCATGAGGTTTATAGCAATCAAAATTCAAGAAAAAATATTTATAAAACGACATTCACGCGGGCGAAGCCGCGGGCAACAGCTAGTATTGTATAGAAATCTCTGGGTTACACCAAGATATTTGTTAGTTATTGTAACATTTCACATCCCTCTCTAACTTCAACAGATTTCTTTAAGTTAGAGAAGGATTTTATTAGATTAGAGGAAGAATTAAATGTTACAATAACTTTTAACTTTAACAAATACCGTTGTGCAACCCAAGTTTAGTCATAATAGAGTAGAGTTGCATTTCGTTCATGATACGAATCATCTTAATCATTATCATCCGTGAAATCATAAACATGATCCTCCAAATCCTCAAAACACTATAGCAATCAGCAGCAAAGAACTGAACCGTTCTCTGTGACTAACATAATGTGCATTTTATCTTACCTGCTGGATTGTATTTCAAAAACAAAGAAAAATGCGAAACTTTTAAAGACGTATTCATCATTAGCATAATTTTAACTGACCATTAGGCCTCCCCCAAAGATTGCCACAACGAACGGTCCGGGGCCATCAATTTCCCAACCTTTACCAGGTCGTCGGTGCAACTAGTGGGAGACCTGCCTACGCTTAGTCTTTCGGTACGCGGTCGCCATTCGCCTAGTCCAAACTGCCGTCGGGTCCTTCGAGTTATTATCGTACCTTGCCCATTGCCTCTGGAGTTTTCAATTCGAAGAGTTATTATGTCGGCTATTTTAGTTCTCATGTTGTTGGTTCGATCTCACAGGAAAACTCCGAGCATAGCTCTTTCCATTGCTCTCTGCGTGACCGGGACTACGGAGTTAATCTTTTCCGTGCGGTACAAGTCTTCGAGACTGGATCTCTTTGCCTGGGCCCATTGACCTACCTGGGCCTATCTGCGTGACCTTGAGTCTTCTTATGAGATCCATACCAAGTGATCACATTTCAGTACCTATGTCATCACTGCCATGGCAACTGGTGACAAGACAGTGGACTCGAGACACTGCGGACTCCAGAGCCATACATGAGTATGGTTCTGGAGTCTCTCCATCTTTCTGGACTGAAGTCGGCACCGAGGTGGTTTTAGAGGGTCCAGGTCCCATATCCCGACACTCCCCAAAGAGTCGGTTGAATGCAATGGCATCTTGACATTTTTATTACTATTCATTCATGTTCCTATTTAATGATGGCTCCGGTTGTTAAAGAATTATTGATCACAGAAACATCCGGTGATGTTTCATCACCGGTTCATTCATATTTGTCGCTTCTGTGAATTGGATATAATGCGAAGGGGGACATAATGCGAAGGGGGATATTATGAGAGGTGGACATAATGCGAATTGGACATTATGCGAATTGGACATTATGCGAATTGGACATTATGCGAATTGGACATTATGCGAATTGGACATTATGCGAATTGGACATTATGTAGTGGCCATTATGCGAATCGGCCATTATGCAAATGGGACGTGATTCGATTTGTACGTTATGCGAATTGGACGCTACGCAATTTAGAAGTTTTGAGAATTGGACATAACGCGAATTGGACAAGCCCCATCGTAACCTGCTCAATTTAATGGTAAATGCGGGTGTTTCATATTTACCTCTGATAACGCGTACGTAGTCTATGGATAACCCTTTCAGTGAATACCTACCTACAGGGGTGAAGTTCCTTTAGGTAGATCAATTATAAATACTATAAGATCTATTTTACGACGTGACGAGTGACGACCCCACCGCTCGCTAGTGAAGAATTTTTAGCTAGCAGTCAGTCAACCGAACAATCTAATAGGGCGGTAGTAAATGCAATAACGCGTGGTGGGCAGCTGCGTCCTCGCAATAAAAACCACCGCCACTGCTATGGGTCGCACCCGCATGTCAAACGTAGCTATTATAGCACATCCCCGATACAATAGGGTTTGGGGGACAGGCTTGTCCAGCAGTGGATGTCTTTCGGCTAAAACGATGATAATGACCTATCTCACAGTATATATATACAGTAACAATTAACACAACATTTCATTTAACAATTTTATTACTATGACATGTAAATAAAACAGTATCTAAGTTTATTCCCAAAAGTGTTGGCAAATCAAAATCCTAACCTAGACCAGACAACACATGTACAGCTAGCAATAAATATTGCACACCGAGTCTACGAAAGCGAGAATCGGCTAGTTTCGACTTCGTATCGCGTTATCTATGCTGCACACTGCCTACGTAAGCACTGGTATTGTTCAAAATTTGATCACATGGTCGACAAATGTCAAATAAGTAAGGTGCGCAAGAGATAACGCTCTACAGACCCGAAATAAGCCGAAGTCTCTTCGTTAGGTCGATGTGTAATATTTCTTGTTGGATACTGTAAATGAGAAAACCAAAATACACAATTTGATACAAAGAGAAACCGACTACATAATTACTGTACAATATTGTACTTTAGATAGATTGTATAAAGAACCCAAAAGAAGGAAATACTTTAATTTGATTTAAATGCAACTCATTACAGACCCCATTAACCTTTAATTGTTATCTTGGTGCTGCACTCACTAAATATCTAATTACAATTACATTCCCATAACTCCATATTAAATTGAGAAACAAAATTGAATGTTGTTTTTGAGTCCGTGTTGCTTGTGAGTATTGAAACACAATGTGTAAAGTAAAATCTCTTGATTCATTACTAATTTTACTGATAATAATATTATGTTCTAGATTATTTGGTTTTGTAATCTGATAATAGTTTTAAATTTCAGTCAGGAGCCAATACCATGTCTTAAGGTAGACCTAATTCAATCTTACCTTGTTTTGATGTATTACAAATGTCAAGGCAAATTTAGATTGTATTAAGACTATTCTAAAGCTCAATTTTCGTTGACGTGCATCATAAGTCAAAACAAAGTGAGATTGCATTTAGACTGCTATAAGAGATGGTGGTATGGCCCAGGTACATAATTATGAATAGTAAAATCAAATTACATCAATAATTCACGTCATACATTGTATATATTACATGTTTTCAATACATTTTGCAATTTAGTGAGCACAAGAATAATAATTGTAGATCAATGTGTATTATAATAAATCCAAATCACAATTTATTAACAGTACCTATTTATTATACTAACAAACTAATATTAAAGCATTTAGGATGACATATAATGAAGAATTCCTTTACATGTATTTATGTCAAATTAATATAAATGAATTCTGTGCAGAGTAATGATTTGGTATTCATCGTGGCATTGGTGGCAAGTTGGGCATCGGACCAGACATAGCTGTGTTGGTTCCAAGTAACACCTGTAAAAAAAATATATATTTGATAATTAACCTTTATAAGTAATTAGGTATATTAAAATAGTAATTAGGTATAAATAATGTAAACAAACAAATATATCACATGAGCTTTGAAGAGTGATAACAAACACAAAGGGTCTAAAGTACATTATCCACTAGAGTTAGAGTAACAAAGCGTCTAAAGTACATTAGCCACTAGAGTTATTCATCAATAATAATTTATAATTGAAAACTGTCCTAATTTAACACCATTTTTAGCAAACCTCAAACAAAAGATTATACACATTTCAGAATTATTATTATGTTCACAATACCAGCAGTCCTCGCAGAGTTTGTCCTGCTCATTATGGGATAATATGTGCTCATCCTGATATTCCATTCAAAATATAGTTGTAAATTGGATCAGTATACAGATAAACAAACAGATAAATTTTACCTTACCTTTTAATAATAGTAATTTCAAGAAAATACAACATAATAAAGCCAAAAAACTTTGAAAGTTTCATTTTAAAGGTGTATACTCACACATTTCTTTGTGTCAGTGCCAGTGACAATAAGAAAATTTAAAAAATATATACCTGTTTTTGTTGTGACTTCTGCATCTCTTCAACTTGTGCCCTTTCTACTTCAAATATGACAGGCGCAAAAAGTATCACCGAAGAACTCGCCACCACCCACATCACAGATCGTGAGAGTCCATACAGGTTCTTAACACCTGACCTGTAATGAGAATTTTACATATAATGATACATATAATAAAACAGTAAAAACCGCGTGTCTGTACATAGCATATATTTACGAAAAACTAATTGGCCGATGTTAAAATAGTATAAGAACACTTTTCAATTATTTTAATTTTTTTTGTCTGTTTGTCTGTTTATCTGTTTGTCTGTTTGTCCCTTTGTCCAGGCTAATCTCCGAAGATACTGGACGGATACGAATGAAACTTTTTGTGGTGTTTAGATACTAAGCCTGGCCTGGCATTTAGGCTACTTTTTACTGCGGGAGAATCACTAATTCCCATGGGAATGTCCACATTTAATAAAATCGTAGGAAAGTCAAGACTGTACATTGAATATTTTTTAAAAGAATACTTGGGACGTGATCTGCAATAGAAATTAAAGCCAAAACTATAGTTTTCAGATTTTTTGTCTGTTTGTCTGTATGTATGTCCGGGCTAAACTAAAAAAGAACTAAATGGATTTACTTCAAATTTGCATGAATATTACTAACAGGTTTGGTCAACATATAGGCAACATACAAGTATTATCGCGCTATCTCCTACGGGGGAAGAGGTGTGAATCTATAAAATAGTAGGAAAGTCAAAACTGTACATAGAATTTTTTGTTTTAAAGAATACTTGGGGCGTGATCGATATCAAAGCCAAATATAGTGTTTGTTTGTCTGTATGTATGTGCGGGCTAAACTCAAAAATTAATGCTATAGCGACACTGGCATCAGGCAAGGTGTGTTTGGTGCTGTAGAGCTTTCACGCAGACAATGTTGCGGGCAGCAGCTAGTGACCAATATAACTTTATTTATATATTTCCAATAAATGTACACACATACATCCATGCACTAGCAATTCATCGGTTGTAATTTAATGACATTCATTGATAACATTTTAATTTCAAACCCTTGCCCTTGAAACTCCTAATAATCTTCCCAAATGGAAAAACTAAATATCACATACCCATTGTTCTCAGAATAAAAGAAGATCAGGCATAGAAGTGGCCATGATCGTACAAAGTCTACGAGGTAGTTGTTATCTCACACATAAATCAAGGGAAAAGAGTATCAGAACATGCAAAGTTATCCTAAGGAATATCAAGCAAAAGTTGTCTATATGATAATCTAGTATTGTATCAGTAAAAGTACCAGCAGATCCGGAACAATTGAAAATTAATTTTCATATTTTTCTTGTGACATGACGGGTTAAAATTCTTGTACAGATAAATAGTATAGCTGGGTTCATCATTAATACATACCAACTTTTAGTAGTGACTGTGTAAGTGCCGCTACGAACACATTCTGGGAACATCTCTGTCAGGCCCCATAATCTTTCAGATAAAGATTCATCAGGTTCCTACATACAAAAAACACTTGTGACATAACCTCATAACATTTCAGCTGAATAAATTTAAAACAACTTTTCGAAGTAAAATAGGATTGTTTGTGCACAAATTAGTCTTTATTAGAAGGACAAGAATTGGATAACATAAAAGAATCCAGTTGGAATAGATATAAATACTCACATCGTCATATTCTTTGAGTGAATTGAATGGAGTTACGGCTGTGGGCGACGTTCCCACCTGCAAGAAGATAGATAATATTTACTGCTACTATATTCACCAGCAGCATTTCTCATTAAACATTTTACATACCGAGGGACCAAGTAATGAATCTTCAGGCCTACGTTCCGGGGTATCATCTTTGCTTGCAGTCAAAGATTCCATTCCACTATCACTTTGCTCGAGCTCATCGGTCAATTCCATGAACATGTTACGGAGCTCAATATATACGGTCTCACTAGATATTTATCTAATAATTTGAGCTACCTCGTGTTAAACTACATGCAATTGTAATCAGATCCACCAAAGAAAAGCTGCTTCAATGGCAGATTCAATGCAGATTGCAGAATTTCAGACCACTTTCGGACAAAAAAGGAATTCACTTTTCTGATTTTCTGAACGAAACTTACCATAGATGATACAAATAAATCTGATCTACGAAATCAGTAAAAAGAACACTACACCACAGACCAATACAAGATATAATACAAAATTGGTTATGACTTATTAGTCTGTGATACAAACCAAAAAACTTAGATTAAGTACCTTACCTTAAGTACTTAGTCTAAGCAAAAAAACCACCGTCACAAGAAAAGGATGCAAAAAATTGTGATGCAAGTGATGCAACAGCAGAAAAATCACCACTTCACCAGGCACACCAATACTACCCGTATTTTCCCAACGCATTTCGGTCGCATTACCACGAAAGCCGGAAAGCGGGCATATTCAAGAAACTGATTTTGGTGGTCGTATAATAGAATAGGTAAGTATTAATAATACGCTTACACTCACACACAGCCCCATAATAGGTTTTCAATATATTTTAATTAAATCAGGCGGGACGTTAAAGTATCTATTCTATACGTAGTATTATTACATTTTTTCTGAAACAGGTTAAAACCTAATGTGGGGCTGTGACTGCTGTGAGTGTAAGCGTATTAAAAAATCTCTGCGCTTGTTATTCTTCTTATCTAATTTAGCACTAGTGATAATCTAATTGTTTTTCTTGCTTTCGTAGATGAGAAACAAGTACACATACACAAACACCCAGACCCGAAACAAATATCTGTAGGCCATACAAATATTTGTACCGGTGTGGGAATCGAACCCGTCGCGGGTTGGATCCCCACACCGGTATCCCCACTTCGAATCAAACGGTCATCTCACACCGCTGGACCACGGTCGTCTTGGTGGCAGTTTGAAAGAAAGTAAAGAAACAGCTTCTGCGATAAGTACTTGAAGAAAATGTAGTAATATTTAAAGTACCCACTACCGACAAAAATCAAGTAAATTGTAATACTCACTAAACATTCATCAGGTGAGCTGCATATGCATGGAATATTTGCAGACATATTATGCTTAATGTTCTTTCATTATTATATAAAACAGTTCTTTGCTAGTGGTATTAATAATTATCAAACTTCTTAGTCTTTAAAATCACTGATTAACGTTAGTAGTTTAGTATGTACTTAAATAAAATAATAACTATTACTGTTGTCAGGAATTGGATCAAAATAAGTCAAAAAGTAGGCATGACACATTGTTCTAATTTTAAATGTGGAGTGCAAATGCAAACAAATAATAAGATATAGAGTATACGTACCTTTCTGTGGGGCAGTGGGCAGTGGGCAGTGGGGTATATTATAATGTAAGTTGCTGCCCAGCGAGGTCTGCGCAAGACCATTTTTTTTAACACGTAGACGCTTTTGAGCAGAATTTTGTTCTAATCTGTGAATGCTTGCAAATGCAAGCATCAATAGCCAATAGCTAATACCGATACAGACAAAGGTCCCGCAAAATTTACAAGACTATTTCAGGCTTTGGTAAAACCATCTTTAGGAAATGGGAATTAAATGGGAGGGGGGGGGGACATAGCTGGGCAATGAAATCCTGTATTCAAAATGTCACGTGAATGGGTCCTAAGACAGCGCCCGGGACTCTTGACAGTTTAAGTTATTACTGATTTTCTGATTTTAATAAAAATCTATAATATAAAAATGACTTCTTTTGTTTTCATGTTTGTTTCGCATCTATGTTCAGGATTTAGGACCATGAATGACCTGAATGTTAAAGTCATAAAGAGTAGTAAGTACCTACTTACTTCAGATAAGTTACTCTATTTCAGCCAAACATACCGTCAATCGTCAATGTCAAAGTCTTTCTTCTTCTTCTTTATTTTAGTTAATGGTTACTACCCAAGACTAAGGATAATTCTGCCTGAATCCAGTAATTAGAGACGCACAGTTGAATACAAATAAAATAAAATAAAATTGATCGCTGGACTAGAAGGCTGTCTGGTGATGAATAAAATTATATCCTCTGATGGCACCTACAACAAAAACAAAGACAATCACTATTGTTAGATGATAGTATAGACAAAGAATAGTGTTATAACTATTAAAAAAAAAAGAAGATTAAATTCGAATAAATTTACACGTATACATTTAGCTAATCTTTAAACAAAAGGTGAAGTTACTAAATTAAGCAAAAATTTCATATTAGTATGTTACGGGAAAGAAGGGAGTACAAAGAGATTTTATTTAAAGAACAATTAAAAAATATATGATCTACGGAACCTTCATCTAAACCGCATTCACATAGAGAACTGACCCTAATCCTAATTTTCCGCAAAAAAACCGGAGTACACACATGACCCAACCGTAAACGGCATAGCACCGAGCATGATCTCTTATCTAGTGAGCGGAATTAAAAAAAAACCACGGTCTGCTAACAATAAGGGGCTGGATAATATGGATATCAGCATAATGCTTTCCTTTTACTAGTTTCGATCGATCCCACTCCTTCTGCCAATCTTTATCCAATTGGGTTTTCGCGTATGACATCAGATCATGACTAAATAAAAAGTTATATTGTAGAAATTAAACTTGCGGATTTTCTCGCGTATACAACACTCCCAAACTTCTTCATACATACATAGGTAGTTATAGGTATTACAACCACTTTCGATTGCCAATTTTGCACATTTGTCCACAATCTCATTCCCCACAATACCGCAGTGGCCCGGAATCCACGCCAAAACAATAATAATATTTTTCCTATGGCACCTGAAATGTCAAAGTCGTCTTGTCTTGTCATTCTTAGTTGTCATCTGTGGTTGTCATTGTCAACAATTGTCAAGTTGTCAGTTGTTTGACCCTTTCTCTTTTTCTGGAAATTCAGTTTTCTGTGTATATTTATTCGTTTTCTTTTAGTCACATTTTAATTATTATTCTGAATTCAGTGTTTTCAAGACTCAATTTGAGCCACTAAAAATATTTTTCTTATTGATAGGTTCTAAGATTTCCAACTCCAAAAGTACCTTGTGTTGTGACATTTTGCTTAAACCTATCTTTTACGCTTGAGAAGTGTATAATTTTATAAAATAAAGTGTTATAAAATCAAGTGATATTCGGTGATTTGCAGATTTGTTTACATTGCGGTAAGTAATTGAACTTATCAAACAATATTTCTCTGTTGTGATTGACAATTGCCAATCATATTTTCTGTAGTGTTAGTTGCAGTCTTTAATTTTTACTTCAGAAAATATAAAAGAAATAGCTTCTGCAATTTATCTGGTAGAATTAGCGTTAATTTATGTATGTGTAACAAATCAGAAAAAATGTATAGAGTTATTTAAGTACATAACTGTGATGTGCGTTATTAAATCTAAATTATTAAAACTTCCCCGTACATAAAGCACAGTCAAAAGTTGATAGTGGATAGAAGTGTATTGTAGTGCAAAGACTAAACGTAAAGGAATTTAAATAATACCTTTCTATGGAAAAATACAATAATTATACCTTAACACAATAATTATAACTTAACTTTACCTTAAGGAAAGTTAAGTGCTTGACATGCTCTTTTAGAATTTTCACTTTTACACCTCGTATCTTTGCTGCTCGTGCAATTGAGTTATTTGGCCAAAATGCGTGTTGGAGTGGGCTTTGCGGCTCTCGTACCCTGAAACGTTTGATTTTATAAAAAAAAAATACTGAATATAAATGGTAGGAAATTTACTCTAGTTAAATATATAACTCTAGTTTAAATTATATTAGAATAACTCCGTTCCTACTAATTTTACTATATATTATTATCGAAAATGAGTAGGAACGGAGTTATTCTCAAACATAGAGATAAAATACATTGCGAAGGCGCATTCTACTATAGAAACAGTAGTTATACAATAATGGGTAAAATCGACACATGTCTTGACAAAAACAGTTTTGACTCTTTCTAACTAACCAGTAGCTCACTATGTAAAAAGAGACACAAGATGTATGCAGAGTATCAATTTTGAAAATGATTTGATGTGACGTCATACTTATGCCTTCGCGTGACGGTCGGCGCCGTTGTATGCGCCCGATTTGTGGTACATGTTGTCAAACAAACAGGTGCTCATAATATTTTTGCTGTTTTCTTGAAAACTAAATCTTTAAATAGATAATGTGGTATTCTAGGTTTTGCTTTATGTTGACTGATTATGCTCTCGTACTGTTTAAAACAGAGTGGTGCAAGGAAATACGAAAATAATCTTGGATTGAACTTTGTGAGGTTATGTACAAATTTTCACGGATTGTGTAGTATTCGGTGGGATTTTGAAATGCAGTGATATGTAGTGATATGTTTTAATTAGAGTTTTGAAGACCTGTGTAAGTTTCGTATGACTTATACGACTTTTAATGCTATTCATTATTTTCTAAAAATTGCATTTCTATATAGTGATGTACGAATACTAACCTGATATATCACAGTATCGATATAAAATTATTTTCATATCAATTTAAATTATGTAATATTATATTGTATTAGCATTATACTCGATAGAATTTCTTGTTTCTTAATAAAATATCGAAGAAGAAATTGATGTAAATTAAATCATTTTTGTTTTCTCCTGTTTTGCACCCGATATAGCATGGATTTTTTCATTTCATGAAGTGGCATACAGGTATCAGTTTACATTGGTAAGTAATAGCCTATCAGTCTACACAAAACCAGAGCTTTCAATCTAAATGCATTACCACTCCTAAGGCCTAAGATATTACGCATCTGTGCTGGAAATCACGGGGCCGTACAGATCTGTGTCACTAACTTCTACATGCATATCATCTGAAAATTGAAGCAGGTTCCATTTCTTTTCAATTACTCATATCATTAACATACCTAGAAACATTCCTGCTACTTTTATAATATTGTTTAAGGTATAGTAAGAATGAAAAATAAAAAAAAGATCCTGTTGCACTCACGTCCAACACGTAAGTAGAAGATCTTTCGAGAATACACAAAAATCAAATGTGGTTATTGGCCTTTAACTTGACCGAAGCGTCATCATGTTACTCAAATTAACCAAACATAATGATTAAAATTTGGAATACATAGCAACAATATTTACAGAGATGCATTCCAAGGAGCTGCTCAGCATAAGACTCACATTTGAAGGCTGATATAGAAAATCCTACTGAAATTCAACATTACCACAAATTACAATTTTTAGCTCTAGTTCTGGTTGAGATGAGAACATTTGCAAGCTGCTGGTAATCAATGAGATCATTTGAATTCATAAATTTATTTATTTGCTAAGTACATAAGATGTTCAGTATATAATATATCTTTCTTTTATATTTCACCATTTAATTTGCATGCAAATTACAGGGTACATTTTATTACTACATCATAATTATTACAATTATACTCAACTCTAATTTAGTGAGTGGATTTTACTAAGACTAAGAATACATACTTTAAAAGAATAAGAATTCGTGTTGATAAAATATCGATATTAACCGCTCATGTATTAGAAGATGATATCGATATTTATCAAAACAACCCTATGAAAGGCGGCCATTGTAATCGCCCAAATTTTTGTAGGCAAACACGCCAATTCTGTAGGTATGGCCAGTCCATATATAAAGGTCAATGTTCTCAAAAAACTGTATTTGGGCGCCATTTTTCCAATATGGCGGCGCGAGCGGACAAGATACGAGGTGGCGGTGGCAAAGTGAAAAATTCTAAAAGAGTACATACGTCGAAATCTATAAAATTACCAATTTTCAAAACCCCTGGAAAACTTTCTAGGAGTTTTTTTTCCCTTTTGAGCACCAAATGACTGTACTATAAGGGATTAATATCATATATTATGTGGTTTTCTCTATTTTAACTTGTTTAGAGTGTGATGACTAAGGCTGACCTTTATTATTGTGGCTATGTAACATCCTGCAAAATCCCTCACAGTGTGAGCACAGAGTGTTGTGTACCATACCTATATCCCCATTCTTGCCCACCTTAGGTCTCTTCTACATTCATCACTCTTTTCATATAGGTATGTTCCAATTCTCACTATGGGCCTCATAAGAAGGCTCAAGGTCATTCAGAGAGAAATGGAAAGGGCTATGCTAGAGTTTCTCTGTGAGATCGAATCAGAAATGAGGAGATCCGCATGAGAACCAAAGTAACCGACATAGCCCTCGGAATAGCGAACTGGCATTGGGCAAGACACATAGCTCGCAGAACTGATGGCCGTTGGGGCAAAAGTGTCTCTGGTTCTGGAGTTCTGGAGTTCTGGAGTGGCGACCGCGTACCGGAAGACGAAGTGTAGGCAGGCTCCCCACGAGGTGGACCGACGACCTGGCATTCATTGGGGGAGGCCTTTGTTCAGCAGTGGACGTCTTTTGGCTGAAATGATCATGATGATGTTCCAATTCTGAAGACTTGTTGTAATTTGTCTTTTTGAATGTCTTTTGAAATGTCACTTGTTAAGGGGATTGGTGGTCTCCAAAATGTGATATTGTGTGACATAGGAAGTCCAAAATCTAAAAATTGTTTGAATTAACAACAAAAGTTGTAAAGTATATGATACTAGCGGCCGCCTGTTATTAACATGAGAGAAAGTACCTACATTGATTAAATGCGTAAAATCTAAAAGCTATTAGGCAGGAAGGTACCTATTTCACGAAGTTAAATTTCGCTTTAATTATATTTTATTTTGGTCTCCATCTCGTATCAATATCGCTAATACTGATCTGATGCAGAAAATCACTATCAGCGTAATTTCGCCATAAAAATAACAGTGACAAAAAATAGGTAATTTCGCCAAATGAAAATAAAGTATAATTAGCAATAATTCCCATACCTACTAGGTACGCCCTAGACAACGGAACTCTCTCTCTACCATCAGTAAAGCTTTGATGAACCCATTTACACCATTCTCAGCTATACTATAAAACTACAAAGTACCGTATTATAGCAATATCTAATGTAAAAGCCACCTAAGCATAGTAAGCATAGCGTGCGTCGTGTGTCGAAAGCAATAAAAGCTGGGATTGCATATCTATATCCATCAGAAAGGCTAAATATTCAATATATGGTGGTAGGCACTATTTTTATTGTATTTACTATCACGTACCTATCTACTCTATGCATTATATTACTGGATAGAACTTATACGATTTCTCATAGGTACGTATGTAGGTATTCCAAGCGCTCGGTTATGTAAGACTTCCGCCTTTATGGTTTTCTATTATTACGAATACATAATAATACAGATATTAAGTACTGACTTTATTGTAGGTGTAGGTTGTAGTAGTATGTACATATACTTAATAGCATTATAACTATGCTATTGCGTTCCTTAATGAGTAATAATGGTTAAACTAGTGCTTATTAGCAGTGTTTGTACAACTTACGCCAGTTTCTGGAACGCTTGTCAGTGCAAATATAAGGTACCTACTTAACTAAAAATTTGACAAATATCTCGCCAAGTGCGAATTGGGATGCGAATAATATTATATAACTAAAGATGATTTTAACAAGACTAAAACTGGGTTGCACCAAGATATTTCTTAAAGTAAGTTATTGTAACATTTCACATCCTTCTCCAATTTTAACAGATTTCTTTAAGTTAGAGAAATATGTGAAATGTTACAATGACTTTAACAATCGTCTTGGTGCAACCCAGTCTTATAATATAATAATGATGGCAACTCGTTATACGTCCCACTACTCCCACTGCTGGGCACGAGTCTCTCCCCTTTTTGGGGGGAGGCCTGGAGCTTACTCCACCACGCTGCTCCAATGCGGATTGGTGGAGATGAGTGGGTTAGTGTCCAACCCCGCTTTCGGATGTTTTCAAACCGCCCATAAGGCCTCCGACAAGGTTCAACGACTGCTATCTATCGATAGCAACCGGGACCGACGGCTTAACGTGCCCTTCGAAGCACACAAACGCGCATTTAATTTGCCACTAGCGGTCACCCATCACACTACCCGACCGCGCCCGTAGTGTTTAACCGAGTAGATCGCTTACGATTTACACCAGCCGCGGGGCCATGCGCGCATTGGTCTTAGTCAGTCTTAGTCTTGTTAAAATCAACTTTACCTATTTATTATGTATTTGAATCGGGAGCATGTATGGAGAGGGTGATGGATGAATGTATTATGTATGTATCTTCACGCTAGGTCCCTAACAGGGTAGGCAAAGTAAAGAGCGCCAGATATCCCGGTCCTGACATAACTCTCGTGCCTCATCTACCTTCATCATTCTCTTCATACATGCACGCCGATTCCTAAGACTTGACCGCACCATCAGACAATTCGACCTATTTGGTCATAGTAGGTCAGTCTTAGTCTGTCTGGGCCTCTGCATTCGCTCATTCGGCATTTGCCCAGATATATGATTAACAGCCTAGACGAAAGCACGCAATGCTGTCTGACACCGATGTTAACATCAAACCAGGGTGACATGTTACCATCTACCCACACACATTCTTGACAGTCCACATACCTAGCTACGTGGACTGTATTTTTCATGCAGTTCACATTGATGTTAAGTGATGGCTGCAGCCTATAGACACCCACACAAAGACCAAGGTCAAAATGCAGATGCGTTACCACTCCTGAGGCCTAAGGTCTTATGCCTCTGTACATCTGTACATTACCACCTGACCGGAACACGATAGTGTTGAACACTACCATTTAGCGGCAAGTATATTAGGTAATGCGGTGGTGCCTACGCCCGCGAGCTCCGTCACTGGAGCTCTACCACCAGTAGACGTATTGCACGGAGCAGACTGCCGTCAATATCATACTCTGGCAGTAGTAACAATAGGTATATATTGTTATTACTATTATTGTTATGTAGTAATAATATATACATTTCAATTACTTAAGTAGGTATGCATTCTTTCAATCTTTATTGCCACAACATAATAATATAAAACATATGAGCAAATGGCGGACTTAACGCTAAAAGCGCTCTATGCCATGCATGATCTATTTTAGAAAGTATTTTATAGACGTACTTTTGAGGAGGAGTTTTGTGTTCGGCTGTCAGTACCAATTTTTTTTCTAAATATGATAATATTCACCGATTGCTATAGTGGACCGATTTAAAAGATCTTTTGTAAGGTTAGTATAGTATATTTCCCAGTTGGTCCTATTGGCGCCTAGTTGGGTCTGGTGATGACATTCTAGGGATTTCCCTAGGATGTTATCACCAGACGAAGGGAGTTCTCAAAAATTGCATGGATGTTTAGGGGTTAGAAGATAAAACTTAACACATTCGTTTTCTTTAGACTGTGATAAAACTATTAGGTACCTATATTATGTCGACGGAAAACACTGAACAGTAGTTTGGGTAGATATAGGTAGACGTGAAGGTAATGGCCGAATACTCAAACCTCACTTAGCCTTAAACAATCCCTCAAATATAATCTACCTCTGTCGTTTGCACGTGTTTTATAAAGACTTTTAAGTCTTACTTAGATGTAAGTGACGTTTCAGCATTTTTATACCGTAAGTTGGCTACTTAGCCTGGGTTGCGCCAAGATATTTGGTTTTGTTAAAGTTAAAGTTCTTGTAACATTTCACACCCTTCTCTTACTTTCACACATTTCTTTAAGTTAGAGAAGGATGTGAAATGTTAAAATTTGTGACCGAGGGATGTTTGTTTACCATTTGTGCCAAGTTTATTTGAATGGACCATAGATGTGCGACAGTATTTGAAGGAATACGTTTGCAGGCGAATAGATAAAAATTACATAATAATCTTATAATAATTATAACTTAAATTTCATAATAATATATCTTTAAAACCTAGTTAAACAAAAAGCTTTCACCTAAGATATGAAGAGTTCAAGATAAGTTAATCATGCGTGAACTATGTGCAATAATTCGAAGTAATTAATGTTTATGTGTGTCAGGACCTTTGCATCCATCAGCTGGCGAGTTGCATCGTGTAATCGTGTCTAGTCATTCATGCCGAATTTAGCAAGCATTTAGAGCTCGTGGTGCTCTCGTGGTTCAGTGACGGAGCTCGTGGGCGCACCACCTTATTACCTAATCTACTTGCTATGTGGTAGTGTTCAGCACTATCGCGTTCCGGCCAGGGGTGCGACCGCCTATCGACATTGCTATTGTCGTTGTCATTGCTGTCAAATTTTCATGTCGATTTTTACTTTAACTAAATAACAATAATCGAAATGATTTACCATTATCGCTTGTTTCTCACCTACTAAAGCAAGAAAAACAATCAGATTATCACTACTGCTTTTAAAGGAGCTCCAAATCGACATGAAAATTTGACAGCCAGCAATGACAACGACAATAGCTATCGATAGGCGGTCGCACCCCAGGTGGTCATGAACGGTCCTGTAATTTCGGGCACAGAGGAATAATACCTTAGGCCTCAGGAGTGGCATCTATATTAAAATCTCTCGTTTCTTGCAGGTGTTTATTGGCTACAGTATTACTAAGATTAGGATATGCTGCTGTTGTAATAATTCTGGAACCAATGTTTATGAGATGTTACTATGGATTCATAATTAAGTATTTCATTTTTTACAAACTTCAAAAAAGAAAGGTTTTCCATTCGTTGAGAACTTTTTTTATGAATGTATGTTCATAGCTATCATCGCGAGCAGTTGGTCAATAATAATATGTAATTTGATAAATCAAAAGGACACGCCCATGATCAGTGCATGTTGACTATTGTTGACCTATTCGAAAGCAGACCTTTAGGCGTTTGGAGAAAGGTAACTCTTCGCCTGTAATATGATCATTGCACCTACCCTGGACTGGGCACTGAGGTCATTTTTCTGTTACGTGACATATCAATGTCGCGTGTTAACGATTGCTCACGTCACACGTTGGGCAAGAGGACCATTATTGGTAATTTAGTTTTATCACAACTCCCCGACGTGATATCGCCATGGGTTTGATTGAACAAAACTCAAGTTTGTAGGCTTATCCGGTTGACACCGGTCTTGTTATTTACGCAATGATTCAGATTAATTTGATAGTAAAACAATATTTTCGTTTTTTTATCGATGTTATGAATATGTTTTAAAACGTGGACTGTGGAGATACAAGTTGCTGTATTACGATGAAAGGATTCTTGGATCAAGCAGTGTGCGAATGCCGGATTATTAACTAACTCTTCAGAGTTTCTCGGATCGCGATTACTCTGATCGTTGGGAAATTGTATACCTAATCTAAGTAGACACATAAAGCGATAGCAACTGTTTTGTGATAACTTTGAATGCGTGATTCGTTTCTTCCACTCACTATCTTTCGTCGTTTTAAATTTACGGGAATTTGCCGTGTGTAGGCGGTCTTTACATGTTATCAATAGTTTTTTCGAATTTTCGAATACTGACTGACACGGTTAAGAATTTTGTGAAAATGTGAAAAATCGCCGAAAAGCTGTGTGTGGACAAGAGGCTTTGTTAAACGAATGTACCTAGTGACCTTAATTCTAAATAACAATAATAATATAATATATCCATTGTTTTGACTGATTTGAAAGGTTTTATTATTATTTTATTTGATATTTACTACGTAAATAGATAATTTTTGAATTTCGGCTACCTATATTATATTGGTTGACACACTTGACACATGAAAATGCTCTACCCTATTTTCTGCTCCTTCAATTTATGTAATGAAGTTTAGAGGGGTCGTACCCGTGTACAACGGGGTCAAATAAATTATTCCACATTACAAATGTGATTTACTGGTGTGGTTTAGACAAGATAGAAGGTTTTGCTCACATTTAATTTCTACGTACTCTGTGTTTTCATAGCAAAATCAATCACGTTATTGGGTTAATTAAACTTAATTACTACAGCAATAGCATGTAACAAATTAAAACAAGGAGAACAATACTCATTGATTTATAAAGAACTGAAGAACAATAGTTGTTTACTTTGCAACAGAATTTAACTCACGTTGATGACCTGATGGTAAACAAATTTAACGAATTCTTCGCAACCTGGATGTTTCATTGAAAGATTTGACAAAGCGCAAACAAATCGTTTCCCCTGGGCCCAGTACCGTGGCACCGCGCCAAAGTCCATGCATTCCTGGAGCACTGTTCTCATTATGGTCGTGTATGTTGATAAATAATAATTTTGTATGATTCACGCACATTTAAATCGCACTATCACTATTTTACATTTCACTTTGGGGTTAAGGTCGCTCTGTTCGGAATTCTGAAAATCATTGAACAGTGCATAAATTTTAATAATTATTTTGTTTACAACTGTTCCAACATTTTGATTGTCATCATATTTAAAATAGTACACGATTATAACGCACATGTATTAACTGATTCATATAAAATGGAATTACCTCTTTCATAACTCTAAAATATTCGAAATTCCAATTTCTACAGACGTTTATTGCTATTTGTCTATTTATTCCTTCGGAATAACCTACGCAACGGCTGAAAATTAAAACGATTCTCACAGCACGGTTAAAGTTGTTATTAAGTATTATAATTACTTACTTAATTGATAATTATCTTAATCTATATCTTGATATTATAATAATGTCTTTTACGCGTATCCTAAGAAAATCCGAATGGAAGAAGATGAAATTTGGCAGAGAAATAATTAAAATTTATAGGTAGTAGATGTTTGCTAAGAACGCATTTTGCGACAAGACCGGATAAAGAAGGTCTAAGAGCACTCGCAATCTCTGTCTGCAAAGTCTGCATGAAAGTAAAAAGGATATCCATGCTGGCCAAACTACGGGCAACAGCTAGTATTGTATACATGTAGAATAACCTTCATACAAAAATATATCCTTAAAATACCAAATAGGTAAGTTACCTACTTAAGTAAATAAAGAGAGGACGAATTGAAGGTAGTTTTAGTAGTATTTGTAAAAAAAAAAAATAGATAATAGTGGCAACCCATTATACGTACCACTGCTGGCCACGTGTCCACGTGTCTCTCTCCCCCTTTTTATTTAAAAAGAGGCCTGGAGCTTTCTTTAAAAAATGTAAAAAAAATGTTTTGTTAAAATTATTGAGAATCTAAATGACTTGGATGCATTTTTTTTTTTATGTAATTGAAGTGGCAAACAAGCATGCAGTTCACATTGATGTTAAGTGATGACTGCAGCCTATAGACACCCACACAAAGACCAAGGTCAAAATGCAAATGCGTTACCACTCCTGAGGCCTAAGGTGTTATGCCTCTGTGCCGGAAATTACAGGGCCGTACATTACCACCTGACCGGAACACGATAGTGCTGAACACTACCATTTAGCGGCAAGTAAATCAGGTAATGAGGTGGTGCCTACGCCCGCGAGCTCCGTCACTGGAGCTCTACCACCAGTAAAAGAAAAAAAAATAATGGAAGAAAAAAAAAAGAAATGCTAACGCAGCCGCAGGCGAATGGACCAGAACCGAATATTTACGCAATTGTTGATCGTAAACAACGAAATAGGCCAATGTTCGTGCATCATAAGCATTTTTTCATCTGACAGAGAACGCTTCCTCTTGACCTCTAACAAAGAGAAAAAGTGATTTTACGGAAATGTTTCAGTCCTTGTGGTGATACATCAGATCGTCATTTGTCTTCATCATGACACTGACTGGAAAATTGCCACAACAATTGCTTCAGACAGTTTCGCGGAATTGAAAAATTTGAAGCGTTGTTTGATTGAAATTTTTACGATATTACCGATTCGCTTATTCTAATTTCCAAGTTCATACGGAAACAGAGATTATGCGAAGCCGTGAGCTAGATAGTACCTAGTCAAAATTTGATGTAATTTTTATGTCATGAAGTGTCAATAGCACACAGTTCACACTGATGGTACCTATGTAAGGTGAATACTGTCACCTATAATTATCTACATAAAAACTACGAGGTTTCAATGTGGAAGCGTTCCCACTCCTGAGACCTAAGGGCTATCAGATGCCTCTATGCCGGAAATTACAGAATCGTACATTACTACCTGACGAGACCACTTTAGCGGCGAGAAGATTAGGTGTTGCGGTGGTGCCTCTACCTACGCCCGTGACCTCCGTCACTGGAGCTCTACCACTAGTAAATATACGTTCTAAATACTGAGATAGGTACACTTAGCAGCGTAAATTACAAACCTCCCGTGCTTCATTCACATTTATACTTTGTTCTTCATGCGATTTCGACGACTTTCTCGTGCCCTTTCCCTTGTGAGTCTTGTGACTTTCAGACAATATCTGACCAATATTGGTTCAAGAGTGAGTTTCGGTCTCCTTCGAGTTCTGTAACTATGTTTATTCACGCAATATATTTATTTATTTTGTCATCCACTCATTCGACATTCTTTCAACTCGTCCAAACAACCGAAGCACGCCCTTTCTTATTTTACATCGATTACACTCTCGTGCTCTCGTTCACACAAAGCCTCTTCCGTATCATATATATCTATATATTTTACATATACCTATAGATTTGATGAGATTGTGATTGTGTTTTCGTTCAATGACCTGCCTTCTGATAATGTTGGCAAGTTTTTATTTTAAGATCAATAAAATTAAAATAAATGCAAAGAAGACATTGCATACCAAATGACCAAGCTTGATTTGTATAATTATTTCTCGTAAATATATTCCATTTGATACAATGATACTTGATACTAATTATACTTATATTTAAATTAAATGGGAAAGTCTGTCCATCTGTCTGTGACGGTTTCACTGCTAAACCAGACCATCGATTTGGATGAAATTTGGCATGTCAGTAGTTGAAGACCAAGAGCCAAATAGGCCGCTTTTTTCAATAATTTACCCCTAAATTGTTGAAATACCATAAAATTATTGAACTCATATAGGGGATGATGGTTTGTGTAAAAAAAAACCGGCTGAATTGATTTTAATAGAAATTGGCACGAAAATCGTCAAAAGCCCTGGATCGAACATTTACAGATTTTTTTTCATAAATTAATCTCTGATTTGCTGTAATAGGTGATGGATATAAATGTGTACCTACACAGGGTTAATATAAATTAGCGCACCATTTCTTGCAATAGTCTCTCTACATCAATCCCAACAACATTTGTTCTACGACTTTTTAAAATGAATAGGTTTTAAAATGTAAGTGTTTTTGCCTTTCAATTTTACCTTGAGCGTAGTAGTCTAGGAGGAATCGGCGCATGAGTACCGAAAACTATTATTCCACCTCAATTTTTTTATGCGATCCTCTTTAAATTGTCCTACTGATGATATAAATGCATGTTGCCATGGGGCAACCCCGTGCCATACTGTTTAAACTAAAATTGTTTAAACAATTGCAAGGAATTGTTATTTTTCAACCGGACAATTTTTTTATATTCTTTATTGAAATACGCATAAAAAAAATCCTATGACTTTTCACGACAAAGTTAATATTTTTAGAGATATGAATTTTTAAAGGTTCGAAAAATCTCAAATTTGGGTACTTTTGACCCATGAAAAATATATTAAAAAATATATATATAAATAATATATTTTTTTAATTCTTTAAAAATAGTTAATAATATTCTTAATAAAGACTCTTAAAATTTTTATTATTTATAAGTGTTTTATAATTGTTAATTTCACGCGCTCACAAGTATGCGCCGCTTACCTTTAAGTATATTAATAATAATATAAAACGGTATTTGAACATTTTTTGGAATTATAAATAATTATGATTCCAAAAAATGTTCAAATACCGTTCAAAATTGAGGTGGAATAGTTTTCGGTACTTATGCGCCGATTCCTCCTAGACTATAGGTATGTCACGCATCTTTGCCTAGACAAAATATCGCCACGTGCAGCGAAGAGCGGGGTTGCGGGATGAAGCAGCCCGCTCCACATGAAATTTTTTTTTGTTAATTTTTTGTTTTGGGTTATTTATCAAGATTTGTAAAAAGTCGTGTAACAAATGTTGTTAGGATTGATGTAGAGATGCTGCCTGCAAGAGGTGATGCGCTTATTTCAATTAACCCTGTATAACAAATTCCACTCGCAGGAAGTAGCGGGTAATTTTTAAAACTAAACAGCATTTCATCTTTTACCCTAACGCTATGATTTATCTCTAGTCATAAAAATATAGCGGCACGTGGTTCTACGTGACATTAGAACGGGTGATGTCAGCCATCATTTGTTCGCCACGCCACTAATCGCCAGTGATTGTTTTACTGACATAGTTCCCGACTATAATCATACAGCTAAACGACATTTTATGCGGCAATCTATGAATATACGCAGTATGGTTGTGCACATGTGCACTCACGCTTAACAAACAGTAGGTACAGTATCACCAGTTTTTTCACCGGTGGTAGAGCTCCAGGGACGAAGCTCGCGGGCGTAGGCACCACTGCATTACCTAATTTACTTGCCGTTAAATGGTAGTGTTCAGCACTCGTGTTCCGGTCAGGTGGTAATGTACGGCCCTGTAATTTCCGGCACAGAGGCATAACACCTTAGGCTTCAGGAGTGGTAACGCATCTGCATTTTGACCTTGGTCTTTGTGTGTGTCTATAGGCTGCAGTCATCACTTAACATCAATGTAAACTGCACGCTTGTTTGCCACTTCCATTACATAAAAAAGTATGTGCAAAATTTAAATGCTACTGAGTGATATTGCCTGCGTAAATTTTGCGCCAGTCTAGCTTGAGACGGGAAAGAGAGTTTCAATGTTGGTCTGATGCAAGAGAACTACGGCCACATTTCCCCTCTCGTATCCCTTATCTACGCACTGATGGTAGAGCTCCAGTGACGGAGTTCGCGGGCGTAGACAACACCGCGTTACCTTATCTACTTTCCGCTAGATTGTAGTGTTCAACACTATCGTGTTCCGGTAATTTTCGGCCTCCCAATTTTATGCCTCTCATAATACCTACCTTAGGCCCCAGGAGTGGCAATGCATTTACATTGAAATATCTGGTTTTATCTAGATGTTTATAGCCTACAGTATTCCTTACCATCTATGTGAACTGTACTTCATGACTTGTAACTTGCTTCACGGACGTATATTATATACTCGTATAAGTTTGTGTAGGTAAGGAGCAGGAAAAAAGATAAAAATTGTCTTTCCTTGTTGTTCGGACCGAAGGAAACCAAGATCATCGTCATCTGTGTAAATAGAAAGCATAGTCATCATTATTATGCTGTACTTCTTCTCTGACGGTGTATAATGACTGACTTCGAGTTGTTATTGTATAGTGGTTATCGCCCAGTGGTCGAAATTCGACCGCTATACATGAAATGTTCCTAAGTCTGAATTCTTTAACGAACCTCCATAATAATCTCTACTTTGTTTTGTGAACCGTTTAACCATAGGCTGGTGCATAGGCAAATGAAAGTTAAATTTATTGTGTGTCAAACGCATGGAAGAGTATGTAATGTTTATTTTCATCAATTTTAACCAACTGTGAACCGCGGGTTCCGTGAACTTCATCGGCTAAGGGGTTGATGGGTTTATAATGCATAATTATATAAAAATAATAACTTTCTAGGTTTTCTAGGTTGCAGAGGCTCAGGAAGACCAAGACTGACCTATCATGACCCAACCAGTCTTAACTTTAACCCTAACCTCAAAAAATATTCAATATATACATATATTATATTGTAGTGAAAGAGATCTTTTAATTTCCTGAATCCTTGAGTTGAATTGGTTATTCCAGATCAAGTCGGAATCCCTTGACAAAAGCGTCCCGTGTCACGTGTCTGCGTCATAAGACCCATTATCCTGTTCATTCGGTCATCTAGATTGTTCCAGTGTCATTTTGATCTTACCAATCGCCAAATGATTTCAGTGACGTTTTGAACCACTTGCAGACAACCGAATTCATTGAAACTTTGCGCACTGATCAATCGCTAAAAGATTTCAGTGCGTAAGATATTCCATTTTCATTAAACCACTTCATCATCATCATCGTCGTCATTTCATCCAAAAGATGTTTTCTGATTTACAAAGGTCACCACTTGCAGACACCTAATTCATTAGAAATCTGCTGATCAGCAATCGATTAATTTAAGATGCAATTAAGTGAGAATACGTGAATTTACGCTAAGCTTGACATTTAGGTATTTAACAAAATGTTCAATTTCGTTTTGGATAATATGCCATTGCTACTACTACTGTACTTCTACAAAGACGTTTCAGCAATGGTAGCCTGGGCTGCATCATAAGTTTATGCAGGTAAAAATATAAAACAATTTTCAAATGTTATTATAGGTATTTATCAGGACTTCTGGACTTATTAATAAAAAAAATGTTTTCTTGCTGTTTTACCTAAGCTTAATTTTTTTTATGTAATACAAGGACTTAGGTGACAATTAATCCGCAAATGTATCTTATCCGCGGATTGAAAGTGGCAAACAAGCATGCAGTGATGCATAAGTGATGTGATGACTGCAGCCTATAGACACCCACACAAAGACCAGAGGTCAAAATGCAGATGCGTTACCACTTCTGAGGACTATGGTGCTATGCCTCTGTGTCGGAAATTACAGGGCCGTACATTACCACCTGACCGAAACACGATAGTGCTGAACACTACCATTTAGGGGCAAGTATATTTGGTAATGCGATGGTGCCTACGCCCGCAAGCTCCTTCACTGGAGTAAAAATTGTTCTGTATATGCACATGAGTGTTCATGACAAATACGACGATTCATTAAAAAGTGGTTAAAAAGAAAATACTATGTCGTAGTTACTGCTAAGAAATGAGGTGGCAACATTGTGATTGGTCTCGATTTATAGGTATGAATTACAGGCTTACATTTTTATGACCCGCATACATTCCCTCAATTACATCGTTTTGTTAAGGAAAAGAGAGGCCAATCAATTAAATAACATCTAATTTTGAAGGTTCGTCATTATGCAACATTTTTTTGTTGAATTGCACACTCGAGTGACCACGATGACTCTGGTAAGACGACAAACTGGCTGTCAATGCTAATCAATACCGTGACGAAACCAGCTGTAGATTGAGGTTTTGTGTTTGAGGTCATTGAAGAATGCCGAAGATATTTCTTTTTGGCCGCCGTTTGCGCTGAAGCAAAGGGAAATATGAATTAAAAATCATCTGGAGATACTCGACTTAATGTCCTTGAGACGAGGCCTACCTCGCGTCTACAATGTTTCGCCTGGTTGTAAGTCTTGGGATCTGTAGTCTCTTCGAAGAGAAGTTGTCGGTCCTGTATATACAGAAGATACTACGAAGGCATCGGTTTTTGCAGACCGGAATTCGGTGCGTAAGGTTTTTTGGAATTCCAAGTTTTGCAACTGTAGAGCACAGACCTAACGCTGGACTGAAAGATTTTTCTCCTCTTCGTTTCCCCTGTTCTGCCGTCTTTCTGCTGATCTTCTTGCTGCTGAGAACTTGCTGATAGAGCGCATGTGCTTGAAAGTTGCCCATCCTTTAGCAATCCGTGAAAAAATCCCAACCGATCCTTAGTCACATCCTTATACATTATATGAAATACATGAATGACTTCCCAATCCAAATACATCCTTTAGTCCTGTTTGTTTTATTATACTTTGAAATAGTAGAACCCTGTTTGCAACAATCAAACATTTGTAAGATCCCTGATACGAGTAGCTACATCCCGAATGTAGCTATCAGGTATTACTTAGTCGTTTAGAACCCCGGCGTACTTGTGGTTCTTCTAAAATTATCTTAAATATCAATTTTTGATTTAATTTTGTACCTAAAGTACCTAGACAATATTGGCAAACGTTTAATCATTTCGTGAATGTTCGTAAATAGTCAATTTGCGATATACAGCCCGTGCCTGGTTAAAGAAGTACGTATCTACCTAGTTATATTCCTTTGACTTGGTATGACTTAACTGGAATTCACTGTAATTCACATGGGTTGTTATTGTTTTCAATGAGAAAATGGTTAAATATGCATAATAAATGTATGACCAGTGATTCATTTGATTTGCGAATGATATTGCATAAAACTGCGTAAATGTTTTTTCTCTTATTAAAAGAGAAACATTTAAACATTTACAAATCTATTTATGTATTTAAAAAACGTACGCAGGTAACTAGTAACTTAAGTTTTAAAGCAACAGCTATCAAAAATGACCAATTCACATTTTTTGTTATTGAAATATAATTTTTAAAACTGTATTTTAATTAACCGTTACATCTGCCTGTTTATGTTACAAGCTCTAATAGACTTAGCTCACGTTTAGCGGCATGTGATGTGATACAAATATCTCTACGTTTATAGGTATATAGGTACGTCAGTTGCAAACCCTTACAACATTTAAAAAAACATCTGTACGAGTCTACTATCTTTCCTCGCATGAGTAGTCTTTTGATCGATATCCTTTCATTTTATGTTATTATTCTTACACTTTTCTGTTGTATTTATAATGTACTTATGTATTTATTCAAATATTCAATTCAAAATTCAAATCATTTATTTCAAACTAGCTGTGCCTGCGACTTTGCTCGCGTGGAATAGTGACTTTGGGAGTTTGGAAGAGCTTTTGGATATAAATTTTGGCAAATTTTGGATATTATACACTTTTGAGTAGCTAAAAAAATCTTCTTTACAGTAATGCTGCTCTGTACACGATATTAGACGTATTGCCATCGGGGATAAAAGCACACAAGCTGCTAGGATTGCGAAAAATTACTAATTATGTGTTTAAACGCGCAGTTGTGTAAGTAGCTAAAGTCCCCGTCACGAGAAGCTATAAATTTTGTAAACAAGTGTTCAGGAGTTCACAACATTTGGACCAATAAAAAAAAAGAATTTGTTTAAGATTTAATAATTTATTAATTAACATATATTATTTCAGAATAATTATTCGTCAGATTCAGATGTTTCCATTTCTGTGTCAGAATCAGTGACATGTATCACGAAGCTGTCTACAGTTTTATCAATCATCTCATCGATTTTGGAATAAAAGTTATCTTCTTCCTTGATAACATGCTCCACACAACGCTTCCAATTTTCCGAAGTAATCTGCTGCAGTCCCTCTTGTAATAATTTTTTCGTGGCGAATTTATTTCCTTAGATGTACTGGCTACTGGCTCCATTATACGTAATAACAAATAAAATTAACGCAACAATTAAAGTTACAACAATTAAAAAGTGATAACGAAACAAAAACAAAATTAACAATAACAACCAGATCCGCGATATATGCAAAGCAATGAAACAAACAAACTCGTACGCATTCGAAACTCGAATGACTGTTTATTTCAAAATGGCGTCCCGATAGTTTACAATCCCTGCGACGGACGCGTTCCGGTACCAAGAAACACAAACGATAGCGCTTTGCGTCGTTAAAATATAATTCGACTAAATTAAATAGGTTGTTACTTTCATATAACCCGTCTATATTTCATGTCGATTGAATATGTTCAAGTTATTATTATCTCGCAGTATAAAATGTTTACTTAGTAAAAGATGTTTGTTTACATAATTTATAGCTTCTCGTGACGGTTACTTTACAACCTAAAATCGTCCATCCCACGGAATAGATAAATAAATCTATTCTGTGGTCCATCTTACGCTGAACCGTATTTTCGAAAAGGTAATTTTGAACTTCTATGCATAATATTTGTTTATAGACAATTATTACAAAGTTAAGTAAAGTGACAATTAGTGCTACTAACAGAGCATGAAAGACAAAAGATAGATCTATACATAATAAGTATATGCACTCCGTAAGAGCCGGCAGAAGTGAAAATTGAATATTATGTAACGTTCATTTTTAACCACTAATGCCACCAACACCACCGCCATCGTCACCACCATCGTCAGCACCGTCTCCACCACCATCACCACCACCACTGTCACCACTACTACTTCCACCACCGCCACCACCATTAACGCCACCAACGCCACCACCAACCCTATCATCACCAAACACCTACGCCACCAACGCCACCAAAACCACCACCACCACCACCACCACCACCACTACCAATGCCACCAACGCCTGCAAAACTAACAACAACACCACCAATTCCACCAACGCCACCAATACCTCCATCGCCATTAAAACCACCACCACCACCACCAGACTCACCAACAACACATATATTTATCATAAGGATAGCTATCTAGAAATACCTACAATTAAGAGAATTATTATTATCATAAATAATTTAAGTATTTTTTTATGCAACTATAAATAATGTTGTATATTATGTATTATTATTATATATCTATTTATTATATACATGTAAGTATATATTTACTTATATGTTTACCATAAAATTGTATTTGTGCAACTATTTATATTAATTTTAATTTATTTATATATATTCCCCGTACACCCCGTACACCTTGTTTTTAAATAACTAATATCCTCCAGCTGGTTTTTTTAAAGAAATCGCTTTTAGCTGAAGATAAGACCGCCTGTACAATTTTTAATATATCTTGTATTTTTCTAATCATTGGTGTACAATAAAGGGTATATCTGTCTGTTTATCATCTAACCAAACACTATGCATATCGTTTTCGTAAATCGATAAAAGGCTACCGAATAAATGCTCTATAAGAGTATGTCCGTTTGTGTATAAAGCCAGTAGTGTTGAGATATATATAGATATGATATACAATGATGATCCACTAGACATATTGAAAACTGTAACAAGTTTCGCAAGAGAAAGTGTTTGACGTGAAATAGTAATAAATAACTAACCGTTGTGTTCTGTACGTGTTGAATTTGTGAGTAACCAATGCGGATTTGGCTGAGTGAAATACTTTCAACATTTTGGTTGTGAAATTCACACTTGTTTTTTTTATATTGTATTTACTACCTGAGAAATAGTAACGATTTGTGCGCAGAACATAAAAAATAAAGAATCATGGCAAGTTTTTTACACTGATTTGTACAAAAAAAGTTAAAAAAAAGGTACAAGTTAAAACTAATTAGAAATATTATCTAGGGAACCTAAAGAACATTTTCTGGTATGTAAATTATTTTTAAATCACCGGAATAAAAATCGTCTTTCCTAACAACAGCAGAAGCACCACATACTAAAGTTCAATTTCAAACTTTTTATTCCGGAGAGTCAAAAATATTTTATGTATCAGAAAATGTTGTTTAGGTTCACTGGATAATATTTCCATGCTGTTTTACCGTGTACCTTTTTTCATTTTTTCTGTTTAAATCTTGCCATGATCCTTTGCGTTTGTATTGAAGTACTAGTGACAGGCATTTGGCGTGTCAATGGTCCCTTTTGTGCCAAGATTTCAAAGTGCGATATACGGTTACGATAATATTTGTTTGGATTTAAAGTCAAAAGCGTTCAGTTCCATGGAATGAATTATTCATGTTTAGTTGTTCAGTTATAACTAACTAGTGATCGTCAACGTCTTCAAGCTTGTTCTTCTTGAGGGTATACTGCATAACCTAGTCTGTGTGCCCTTAAAGAGCGGCACTTAGCGCATCCTAATTCTGGATTAGATGATAAACGCACAACGTGGTGAATTCGACTTCTTTCTTCTTTCTTTGTTCCCGGGAGTGGAGTTAGTGGAGTAGCACTTTATGAGATATTCCTAAAGTTCTGAGCAGTCAAAAGTCATCTCAGTGAGTGGCTTGGCCGTTTCGTTACATTACAAAATTAAGGTATAGTGAATTACATTCTGATCATAAACCCATGGGAGTGTCTACGTGACTCTTAAGAATAACCGCCAATTTGGCTGACATTTACAGGTGTAAACTGTGTAAAGTTAGGAGCTTCGCCCTTCATGAGATATGATAACATTTGTGTGTTGCAAGTAATATGTATGGAAATAGCTGTCTACTGTCTACGTGACTTTGAAACGATCAGGGGCCCTATTTTATGGTGCAGACAATAATAATATGTACTACTCGTCTTCATTCGTCAATACTTTTTAAGAAAATGTGTTTGGTGTGATAAAATATGATGCATAAAAACTGTTTTTTTTTAAGTTCACTAATATAGGTACCTAATTGGACTTCAAAAGAAGTTAGAGACTCTATCTGGGCGTGAAAATTCTAGATTTTTTTTTAGTTGGTTTTAACTTCAGATTTAACTCAGTCGCTATTAAATTGCATTAAAAATCGTGTAGAAAATATATTTACGTAACCTTCATGAGTGCCATACTCCATAATTTTATATCATGTAGGTTATAATTAGCCTTTACCTACTCTATAATTTTATACTATCGCTAACAACTTGATTAGTCGAATCTCTTGGTAGAAGTGGGTCGAGAATTAGATCATTAAGTGGTTAATATATTATAGTTGTAATTCATTATCTTCGTGTACTAGAAACGTGTGTAGTTTGTACAAAATAATTATAATGATCAAGATGAATGGATAACTATTTCCTTTTATTCCGGTGAATCAATGTCTGGTCACGACGGGCACTTGTCCAAAATTATTCATTCCACTCACAATTCTTTGATGTGTATGCGAAAACTGCTTAGCGGCGGATAGAACGGCCAATTGGCCATTTCTGATCTCTGTGATAGACATGGGAGCCGGGTGCGATATAGTCGGCGGCGGCGCGTCACAAACATTTTCGTGGCGGCGGCTTGTAGCCGGCGGCTCGTTTTTATTTTCTACCCTAATCTAACTTTTAGGCTGAAATCAAGCAATACCAACTGTTGAAAAAATAAAATTGCTATGGTAAAGGAAATACGAATTATTATTGTTCCATCAACAAAATGTGTATTACATAGATATAATACTGTTTTTACGTTATAAGGGTTCTGTACCTAAAAATGAGAAAACGGATCATCACCGAACGGAAGATCACTCGTGTCTGTCTGTATTGTAGAGTCAATTATTAGATTGTTGTATCCCCTCCACGCGTTCTTGACAGAATAAATCGCAACATGAGGGGGTGAAGTAAAAGTTTTGCTTCACAAATAATTGTACGAAATCCTGTGAACACGAATCCGACACGCACTTGACCTATGCATATTTACTTACCATCAATGTGATATAAATGCTTGTTTGCTACATAGACAACTTAAAAATAAAACTCAGCATGGAGCTCGCTTGCCGTTGCCGATCATAGCTGATTAATAGGTATCTCGAGTGTGGCATCCCCTTAATTAGGTTGGACAAATGTTTGTGTACGTGACTTTAGCTGCATGCTGCATGTGGCAATGTTTACCTATGTGCTTAAGATTTTGGCGCATTACTTGCTATGTGAGTCGGTATCGTTCTCGTATTACTAACGGTTTCCTGCTTTACTTGGCAATTGGTGGAAGTGCTTCATAGTCATTATACTCGTAATTACGGACTTTGTCGCTTTTCGTAGAACATCAATAAATAAATGTACCTTTTTATTTATTTATTTAATATTAATTAAATAAAATTAGGCTAACATAGCCGAAATGAAAAGGGCTATATTACATTATTGACGGTCTAATCGCAAAATTGTAGAGTCAATTAGTAGATATTTTTATAGCTTCAGATAAATTAACTACAATTAACACGGTAATGTCTAATCCAATTACCACTGGTCATCAAACTGTAGCAATACACTGGTTAGTTATTTTAGGCAACATGCATCTGATAATTTTCCATTCTCGCAGTACCTATTTGTGTTACGAGTACTGACTCTCAATAGTCTATTTTCGTGATCATATTCGATTTCTGCACTATTTACAAACATTCCACCACCTGTTTTCCGACGCCAGCTAAATTTCCATCGATTCAACGGCATAATAACATTATTCTGCCGTAAGTTTGCACATCTGTTTTATCTCCTACATAACGCGACACGCGTGTTCACTTCGTTTGCAAAACCTAGCTCTGCTGCTCTTTGATTACCTTCGAAGAATGTCACTCGAGACTTTCTGATTGCTTGCGTCGAATTATTATTATCGTTTCGTCAGCTCCTTAGATGTACAGTTATAAAACAATGGAGTTTATGGTTATGCGGTGCGATGTGTTTAAATTCGGTAATATAGATGTTTTGGCAAAGGCAATGAATATTTTCGTGGTGTAATATTAAATTTAACATTAGTTTAACTGAACGTCGCAGTTCGCCCGAAGTTAGAAATAGTAAGTGCTGAGAAATATGAATTTACATCAAACTGTTTACACAGATCATTTGAATGTTGCATTTCGTTGACGGTCGATCTTTTTTGCAGATACTAAAATACTACTTCCAGTCGTAAATTATAGTTTATTGCTGTCACTTTGGGGACAAGTATTTGGCTTGCAAATTGTGTTTATTATACCAAAATATCCACATTAATCTCATTTTAGTTTAGGAAATTGTGTTTTTATTGGTGACATGGTCTTCTGGAAATAACACAATAATCTTTATTACATCTTTAAAACGTTCAACGTTGATACTAATATCAATATTAGGTATATAAATTGTACTTTATGTTCACGCTTGGATATCGTAAAATTTAAGAACTAGGCGGGTCATATATTTTATGTCATCAAATGGAGAACTTGTAAGTATCACTTGTATGTATGGATGTCTTGTAGATATATTATACAGATACATCATATTTTCAAGCTGCACCAGTGGAGTTCTATTTCTTCTAGGTGATATAAATTTATTTTACATTAACTCACTTTTTTGTTTCGAATTCATAGCAAATCGTACGGTTTCAGTTTAGGGACTGTTGGCTTCCGCAAGATGTATTTAATCTACCTAGCTGTCCAAATGATAAAGCTTTTTGATATCTATATGTAACTAGCTGTTGCCCGCAGCTTCGCCCGCGTGGATGTCGTTTTATAAATATTTTTTTATGAATTTTCTTTCTATAAACCTCACGGAGCCCGAGACCTTTCCAACGAATGCAAAACCGTGTAAATCGGTTCGTGCGTTCTGGAGTTATAGCGTCAGGAAGGAAAACCCGACTTATTTTTATAATATAGAAGATTAACTGCTTCATTTTGTATTGGTACGCGATATGTAAAGATATAATAACCTATAATACCCATTTCTTGTGACCTTCCAGACATTTTCTCTGACTCAATTCTAATTTATTCGGTAATTGCCGACAAAAATTGGGCTTGGATAGCTAGACACACATAAAAAACGGATTCTGAGGCTTTTTCTCAGACGTCCTATACGAAGACTCATAAAGCGGTCGTAAAATGTAAATCATCGTTTCTATTAAAATATTAGCGTCGGACATCGGAATGTGTCACTCAAGATGCCCCATAATTTAGTCGGCTGGCATTTCATTTTACGCAATCTACGTCACTCTCGGTGAATTTTACGGAAAGTACACTATTTCCGTCATGATCTTTCGCTATTATAACGGCAACCTGGCGCCCGTGGTCGCTATTTATTACAATTCATTGGAGCTCTGCCAGCGCTGCTTTGACAGCATGTCGATCTGCCAAAAGAAAGTCAAAGTTCGATGGCATGATTTGAGGATGTCGAGCCTCGCCGGACCATGTCCACATGCTGTTACACCATCTTAATTGCCAATTTCTTGACAATTGACACTAATTGCATTCATTGTAGTGTTGCCGTAAATATTCTCGTCCCAATGTATGATAGTATGTGCTATTATAATGAAGCGTAATATTTCAATCGATCCATTAATAAATTTACGTTATTTCCATATATTTGCAGTAACAAAATTAGGCCCATTTTAACCATGAATCACGAAGCCGATTGTTGTGGCAATAGAAAAATCCGTCACTCTGGGGCATGCTGATTAAGATTTTATGATATGAGTCAATGAGTCATATTAGTAGGTGTGGTTCGATGAGTGACGTCATTAATCTTACATAACATGAAACTATCTTCATGATAATTAGGTACACACAGTATTTGCCAGTTCAATTCCAAGCTTAGGACCATATTATTAAAAAGACAGATCTCAGTCCTTGGGACAACCCGAAGATCCCGTTTTGTATGGAAAAAATGTGCTAGTCGTAGGTCGTCTCAAGGACTGAGATATGGACCTTTCCCTGGATGAGTGGCATGAGATCCATTACAACGGAGAAGGTTCCTTTAATCTCGTGAATTCAGTGGCAACTCGCTATCTCTTCCAGGTAGGTTTCCTTGTCAAAGTACAACCTCTACTCTCTTTGCTGATACGTGGACTTCACGTGGACAACATTGAACTTGATTTTTATTGTTATTCTATTTAGTTTGACGTTTTAAAAGGTATTTAGAATGCAATACAAAAAAAAATTACAGATACCTACTAAATTATATTTTGTATGGACCCGTAATAACCATGACAGAGACGACCATTATTTTTCGAAATGTCCATCTATTATTATAAAAGGTGGGCACTGTGACTACGAACCTAGCGTCTTGAAACCACAGGGTTGGTATAGAGTCTATACCAACCTATATAACCTTGGTCTATACTATAGACCAACCCTGTGGTTTCAAAACGCTAGGTAGAGAATAGTCTCTGCACACAGAATAAGCGTTGCCATTCAACGTCAATGCGGTCAGTCTTCTGGGGACGTTACCACAATAATAGGAAAGCGATGTGAAGTTCTGAGATGCACGTGTGTAGGCCAATTAATACGCCTTGTAATTTAATGTAGATCTTTAATAGATATGCGGTACACTTGAACACTGTATGTAGATATATAAGTATGTTATGTAATTATTCATTTAATTTTAGATTGAATAGTGAGCACCAAAACGGTGAAATTAATGAGCATAAAGTTTCACGATTATTGAAGTATTGACGACGGTTTTGTACAACAAGGTCAGTTTACAATAATGTCGTATCATTATAACAGTGTTATTGTATAATAATGCCTCGATGAGTTGCGAGTGAGACTCAAATATTTCTCACGGTATAGGTATAACGGTATATTTATAATATTACGAAGGTGGCAAACACGGTCTGCTATCTACTTGAATTGTGACGCTACATCAGCCTCATAATTCAAGTAGGTAGAAGAATAAGCCTGGGTTGCATCACGACTTTTGTTAAAGTTATTGTAACATTTCACGTCCTGGTCTAACTTTATCAGATTTCTTTAAGTTAGGGAAGGATGTGAAATGTTCCAATAACGTTAACTTTAACAAATATCGTGGTGGTATTCATTGCTTTAGTTGGTTTTCTATCGATAACTGCAAGTAAATCACGCAAAAGCATAGATTCGTATGAGAATTTGCACAAATTTAGGAGATCCTGATCGGAAACAGAACACATAATGTATTCTGGATAATGAGAATGAAATTAGAAATAGATTTATGGACGTTTACAGATAATTATTAATATTATCATCTTAATTAGATACAAATTCTTTTATACTTCGATTATTCTACACTAATAATTTAGTGGTTCTCATCTCAGGCGTAAATAAAATGAATGGAATAATGTGCATTTTTTTGTACCTACCTAAAAATCGAAACATTTTAATCAAGTCAGAAATTTTCAAATGATGAGATGATGAAGAAGAGAATGAGATGAAAAAGGATGAGAGAAAAAGGTTAGGTTGCCAGGAAATGTTACCAATCCTTGGAATTTTATTGTCAGTTTTAATTTTTATTTTTATTAGATTTTGCTCTTCGGGATTAGAAATCAAAAAGCCTAAATTATATACGGTGTATATTTATTAACTAAAACCAGTAAATAGTGGTAGCAGGCCATTAGTCAGGGTCGGACTGAGCTGTAAGTGCCCAGCTTGTGAGGAGCCAGCTGGGAGTCAGGTCATTTTGGATGGAAACCCATATCACAGGCCCGAGTCTGGCAGGCAAACGCTACCTCGACTATATACTATATAGCCATTCGGACGCTGGCCACTTCTGGCCGCTACTGCTACGCTGGGGTCCTATGTGCGATCCCCGTGTCGGGAGCTATTGGAGATAAAGGTGTATTATTTTTATCTCTGGATTCACATTCGGAGTTTGGTAATGTGGCCGGCTTTGTGAATTACCTCGCTACCTGTTACTTTTTTTTTTTTTTTTTTTTTTTTTTTTTTTTTTTTTTTTTTTTTTTTAGGTCGGGCTGTGTGTAGGCGGCCTGTCTCGAGACGGCACTAGTCTACTTCACCGGGCAATCGGCGAGCGCAGAGGGCGCTCCAGCCTAAAATTTAGCGCAACTGCCTAAGGGTGACCCATGCGGGTCCGTGCCTCGGCTTAGGACGTTGCGGAGAGACATATGAGACATATGCGATTATGGGCGGTGCAACTTTCGCTCTACTCCATTCGGTTGGCGATAACCGGAATGTCATCGGCCTCGCGGGGCCGGAGATAGGGTCGGGATCAGGGGCGGGCGCGGCGCGGAACGCGTCGGCGCGTTGTATTATTAGCGGTTTGTGCAGTGTGATTCTGTAATCGATTGTTCATTGCGGCGATGGCCAACGTGGTCTCATCGTCCGGATCTTTTAAGACGTGCCTTGGACGTCTCCTTTTGGCGCGATCAAAAGGAGTGTATATCGCGGCCGCTCTGACCAGCGGATTCGGGTGGTGACTCGCCCGATCGAAATAACGAGCTGAAGCTCGCTTCATAAACTGCCGGATGGTAGGCAGATTTGCATCAATGTGCAAGTTTTTATTACGTACGTACCAAGGCGCGCCTACGGCTCTACGTAAGAATCGGTTCTGCAAGGTTTGAAGTTTTTGTAATATTGTCTTTTTCGCGTGGGCGAATACTGGGGACGCGTAACATAAAATGGGCCTTATGCAGGACGTATAGGCACGGAGTTTGTTCCGGGCCGATAGCTTGCTCTTTTTGTTTAATAAACAATGTAACTGGGATAGCACGAATGCAGCCTTTGCGCGCGCTGCTTTTACATGTGCAGCGAAGGACAGATGCCGATCAAGCGTCACTCCTAAGTATTTGATTTTGTCCATCCAGGGGATGGGCTCGTCAAACATAAGGACTGGGGCTACGTTGGGTCTGGGAGCGCGGTCCCGTACAAAGAGTATGGCAGCGCTCTTGCTCGGATTTACCTCTATACGCCAGCGGCGGAACCAAGACTCAAGGTCTTTGGCCGCCGCTTGCAGGGCTTTCCTTATGATCTCTGGTTTTCTACCAGAGACGTAAATAGCGGTGTCGTCAGCGTACATTGCCAACTGAACGCCGCGGCGGACAGGGATATCGCTAGTGTATAGCGTGAACAGGAGGGGGGAGAGTACGGATCCTTGGGGAACACCGGCTGTTATGGTGTGACGGTTCGAGAGGGTACCCTCTACTCGATATCGAAAGCCTCTGTCCGACAGAAAATCGCGAATGATGTGCACGATTTGTGTGGGCACTCCGAGAGTGTACAGCTTATATAATAAGCCGTTGTGCCACACGCGGTCAAACGCTTTAGCGATATCGAAGAAGAGGGCTCCCGTCATAATCTTTCTATCGAATTTACTGAGTATATGCTCAGTGATTCGATGCACTTGGTGGACACAGGAGTGGCGAGCACGGAACCCGAACTGTTCGTCCGGGATCAAGAGCCGCACTCGGGTGAAATCTAAGAGTCGAGCGTACACGACGCGCTCGTAGAGTTTACTTAGAGAACTGAGCAGACTTATCGGCCTGTATGATGAGGCCTGGTTGCTCGGCTTACCGGGCTTTTTAAACCCGATAACTGTGGCCTCTTTCCACGCGGGTGGAAACATACTATTTTTAAACGCTGCGTTGAGTATCGCAGCCAAAAGGGCAATGAGCAAAGGGGGAAAATTCCTAACTGTGCGATTGGAAATGCCGTCCGCACCCGGCGCTTTCCGCACTTTTAGACGCTTGATCAGGTCTGTCACCTCTGCGACTGTCACAGGTCTGAGAGGATCATCATTATTTTCGCTATTACCGTTAGCGTTTTCATCGACTGGCGTGTCGGGAATGGGACCGGTTTCGCGCGGGGGGGTTGGCGGTCTCGCGTTCCTACTTTCGACTTCTAAGTTGATCTTGTCTAAATGATCGGCAGCTATCGGCATCGTACTTGGAGAGCATTGAATCTCGAGTTCGCTCGCCAGGCATTCGGACTTTTCGAAGTCATCGAAGGCTGGCGGTTGGTTAGGGCGAATGAGGGGAGGCATGGATGCCTCCATAGGGGATTTGAAGCATTTGAAAAGCCTCCAGTACTCTGTATGAGAGGGGTCAAGGTCAGTGAGCTTTTGCTCCCAGCGGTCGTTATAGACTTCCACCTTGCATTTCTTGGCCTGACGTTGCCAGTATCGCATGGTGGATTTTCTATCGGCCGTTGGGGCAGAGTAGTAAGCTCTGGTAGTTGCATTCCTTTCCCTCACTATCTCCCGTACGTGTTCAGGGATAACGGCGTGACTGGGTACAGTCGCGGGTTTTTCCTCTGAGCATCCGTCTACGACAGATTGTACGTGATTAGTGAGAGTAAGGATCGCACTATTGGCTTCGTCAGTGGTCTCTATCAGGGAGGGGATCGTATCTAAGTCTGCGGATGTGGTGGCGGCCAACTTGGATCTCACTTGAGACCAGTCGGTCACCACTCTCATCGGGATGTCGCTACGACCTGTATCAGTGGGACCGCTATGGGGGATAAATTCTATGATAACAGGTCTATGGTCAGAGTCTAACTCGTGTAGCACTCGTATAGAGTGTAAACGCAAGTTTACATTCTTTACGAGCGCTAGATCGAGTATGTCGGGTCGTCCCATGTTGTCGTCATAACAATAGTGGGTGGGTTCGAGTGGCACTAGAATGTCTATAGGTGCTCTGTCAAGATAACGTTCAAGAACTGTCCCTCGTGCATTAGACGAGTTACAGCTCCACATTATGTGTTTGGCGTTGAGATCTCCTGCCACTATGACGGAGTCGCCAAGCTTAAATAGACGATCTAGGTCGCCTACTAAGAGATCGCGTTGGGGAGATAGATACGCCGACACTATAGTGATCGGCTGATGACCGGTCATCGCTAATAGGCAAACTGAGACTTCAATGTTCTCCAGGTCGTCGGGGGGGGATAGAGGCGTGCAATGCAGCGTCCTCTTGTAATATATAAGGGTGCCTCCGAAGGCACCGTCTGTACGATCGTTTCGTACTAACCTATAATTGGCCAAGCTTGGGTTACGGCGGGCGGGTTTTAAAAAAGTCTCCTGGATGAGGAAGACATCAATATTTTTATCGCGGAGAAATTCTCCCAGCTCATCGCGGAGGCCTGACATGCCATTGGCGTTAAAAAACCCTATTCTAAGTGAATAGGGTTTTATCCTGCTAGATAAATTAGTTAAGGGCCGTATGTTCATTTTGGGTTTACCGGGGGGTGTTGTTTATTAGCCGGTTGACGTCGGCTGCGGCCAGGACCATTTCTACCCTGGCGTTGGGAAGGTGGGGATTTGCTTTAAAGTAGCAGTATCTGTCCAGCAGGGGCTGGAGTATGCTCATGTCAAACATGAGCGAAAAAGAGAGTACCTCGCTGATGAGGTCGAGTGGCGCCTGAGGGGGGCCGGGGGCGGGAGCCTGAAGGGCCATGGGTTGAGCCTGAGGGGCCTGGGTGGGTTTGTGGCGTGGTGCGGCCGTAGCGGCCAGCGGGGGCCTGATGGGAGTTGGCACGGGGGCCGGAGCGGGGGCCGGAGCCGGGGCCGGGGCGGGAGCCGGGGCCGGGGCTAGGGCTGGGACCGATTTTGGAGCGGCCTGAGGGGCCTTCGCGGGTGCCCGAGCGACCGGGGTGGTCGTGGGCGGCGGGATCACTCCTTTAAGAAGGGGGAAGTGGGTGGTTCTCATGAGGGAGGGCGGCGGACCGGTCCTCCATGCGGGGGCCAAGATGGGGTTGGGGGTCCTCTCGAATTGAGGGGCCGCTCTGGGTGGGATTGGGCGACGACCCCTGGTGGGGATTCGTGCCGCTTTGGGAGCCTCTTTGCATCCCCTATAATTGGCGGGGTGTCCTGCCTGCCCGCAGAGTATACAGCTCGGGGGCTCCGAGCATGCAGCTCTGTCCTTGGGGCGTGTGCAATCGGCCGTGCCGTGGTCTTCCAGGCACTTTACGCACCTGGGGCGCATTTTGCACCGACCTGAGGCATGTCCGTATCGTTGGCAGTTATGACACTGCCCTATGTTTCCCCTTTTGTTAGGGGGCTCGACACGGATGCCACCGAGTCCCGCAACGTCTTTGATGTTGAAGATTGCGGTGGCTTCCTTGGTGTTGTCAAGAATGACTAGCACCATTTCAAGGTGCCCGTTTTGGCCCCTGTGCCCTCGGTGCATCCTATGCACTTGCTGCACGGGGAGGGCTTTGACCTCTTTGAGGTCGGTCATAATCTCCTCGGGTGTGAGGAAAATGGGGAGGTTGCGTATGACAACGCGACGCCGTTTCTCCTCTGGGAGGGCGTATGTAAAATACTGTAAGCCTCTCTCGTCAAAGAGCGAGGTGGCTGTACGGTGGTGGGAGGAGGACTCCAGTTGGATGGTGTAACAACCATCCTTGGGATTCCATCTGGTATGGAGGGGGACGACCCCTTTGACCTTCAGCGATGCTGAGAGGTCGGTCCAATTGAATTTGTCGGACCCTAGGAGTTTGAGTGGGGGGGGGCGTTTGGATTTAGGCGCTCCTGGGGCGCTAGCCTGTGAACTCGCTGAGGGCGAGCTGGCTTGGGATTGGTGCGCGGGAGATGCGCTACCTCGAGAGGTTATCGCGGGGGTGGGGGGAGAGGCTGTGATTCTCACAGCTTTGGCGGGAACGGAGGGCTCCTCGGCCTGGGTTTTGCGGGTTTTCCGCTTTCGCTTGCCTCCTTTGACGAGCGTGAAGTCGTCTGTGTCGGAGGCGGACTCCTCATTGGACGCCTGTCCTACGGACATTGCGTCTGAGTCCGTAGAGCGTTCCTGGCCGGGAGTCTACCTGTTACATTAGAGTTTGTATTTATAAACATTTACCTATGCCTACCCCTACCCCATTGGAGAATGCATACGTAAAATTAGTTACTTCAGGTACCTATGGAATAAAGGGTTTATTAATTTTGGATGATTTATTTAACAACGAAAGTTGCACAGTGGAGTTAACAAACTTTCGTATATTTACGCTGCAAAGACGTAGCGTAGTTTAAAATAGATTATAAACGCGCAATAACGGAACTCTTACAAAGAAAATATACACACTGACTATCTTGAGGAAAATATACTAGGTATTCAATTTTGTTTAAATAACTACTAATCCCTTAAGACGATCTTAAATCTTTTCGAGTAATAATATTATTTTAAGAAGATTAACTCGGCATCTCTTTGCAGTTTAACATGTTTTGCATTTTGTTTTTATTCTCTTTTGCGTTTTTGTATGTAGACTTGTTTGCTTGCTATGTGTATCTCGCCAATTCTTTTGTGGAGTGGGCAAAAAAACATCTAAAATGTTCCGGTGCTTGAAAATCTTGTTTTAATTAGGTATTCGTTATAATGCTTTGTCTGCTTCGGATGCAAATAGAGCCCGATGTTAGCTTCTTTAGTCACATGTTTAGTATCGTAAAATAAAAAGAAACAACTCCTGCACTCCCGGGGAATGCCGGCAGAATTGAAAACTTGAATTTTAACGTATAGCATTTTTTGTTTAGTTAAGATAAAGATGCTTTCTTTTGCTTAGGTAGGTACTTGATAAAGTTATGGCGTAATGGAGTAGTGGGATAAAATTCACATTGAATCATTTTTATAGGCAGTTGAAATTGAAGAAAAAAAAACATCAACTAGGTATTTATAAACTGGCCACATAAAAATAAATTCCATACAAAAAATTCAAAAAGCTTTTGGCTTCAGAATTTACTTGGGCTTTAAAATTTCATCTCTAATGCGGAATACACCCACGCTGAAGATTTAAATGATACCCCCTCTCGCCTCCGCAAACGCCCACGACGTCGACCCGGCACCCTCTCACCCATCCCCGCCTGCCATTGACTTGCTTATTCAACTAGAAAAAGATGCCGTATGTCAATCTTTTACTATTTTTAGCGACACCTACTTGAACTTATGTAATATCGAATAGGTACCTTATCTGCTGCCTTCATTTAAAAGTCTCGCTTGCTAAAAGGTTGTATTCAGCTACAATAAGAGGTACTTCAAATCTGGTGCCAAAAGAGCCCTTTGGAAGATGGCTGAGCTGTTGCACATGTTCATACACACTATCCATAAAGTGCTTTTCTGTTAACCTTTTCACTTAAAAATCAACCCTAGCGTGTTTCAAAAGATGGACTCTACATATATTATTAATCAGAAGAGTTGTTTGCTTGAACGCGCTAATCTCAGGAACTACTAATCCGATTTGAAAAATACTTTCAGTGTTAGATAGCCTCACGAGATAGATAACGTCACGCTAAGATAAATATGAGAGGGTAGTTAACATTGGAACCGCGCGAAGCCGGGGCGAGCTGGCGAGCAGCGCTAGTTTATGTATAAAATATCTTAGGCCTCATAAAACCAAATACATACCAATACCAACGCATTTGCGTAGATTCTTGGATTAATGTAGAGGGTTAAATTGTTCACTTACCATTCATGTATATATTATAGACTGCCATCTCCTATGCTGGTATCCCTAAAATGAATAAGACAGAAATAGATGTGGAGATCAAGGCAATTTGGTTCAAGGTTGTAACGCAATGCGTACGTACCAAGGATACCTCAATTTATCATTCTGAAGGACGGAATACCGGATGATGTAACAGGAACACGGCACAAAATTAGGCCAGTATTATATAGTCGAGTCAAAATTAACTTACTCTACAAAGTTAGCTTTTACATTGTACGGGAAAATGTCCGTCAAACACTGATTTTCAAAGCGAGTTATACGTGGGCGAATTTGTGAGACAAGAATAAACAGCATATGCAATCTCCAATTCATGATTACTTGTAATGGTTAATCATATCAGCCATAGGACGTCCACTGCTGAACATAGGCCTCCCTTGTAATGGTTACGTAATAGGAATAGGCGTTGCCACCCCTCAGATCTAAGTTGTTATGTCTCTGTGATAGTTTTAACGGGGCCATACATTACCGTCTAACCGGAACACGATGGTGCTGAACACTACCCTTTCGAGGCCGATAGATTAGGCCTATGTGCCTACGCCCTCCAGCTCCTACACTGGAACTGTACCACCAGTAAGTAGTAGTAAGTGTAGGTAGCAGTTTGCTTTTAACATGAGAATCTTCTCTTAAAAAGTAAAAGGTGTCTTTAGGTCTAGCCATTTTAGAAACCAACTAACTCATTCCAGAATCTGACTTCTGACGTGGTACTTCTAAGATGTAGCTCGACTTCATATTGTATAAATGCTGGTCTTCAACTATTGATATCAATCAGCGGATGATATCACGATTCCATTCTTCAAGATGATTCTTTGATCTGTATTTCAAGATGGCAATTACTGTGCCCAATAATAATAATATGCGTGACCCAAGTCTTGAAGATGACCTATCAAATTATTTAATTGATAGGAGTCATGACTCCTTCATAAGCAAAAAAGACAACCCGGTCGAATATTTACATGCAGCGGTATTATTTTCGAAACCAATATTCATTCATTCATCATTTTGAATCCTCCACGAGTAGTTATTATCGTAGACTTTTGTCAGTTTGACATCCATAACAAATACGTTTCTTTTCTAGGGTTTCTTTCTTATCGTATGCAGTCGACTGTACGCGAATATCAGTCAATACTATCATACAGCTTATATCATATCTGAACCTAAAATAAACATGGAATACCTATGCGATAAAATAGTTTGAAACATGTGTCATACTATATTTATGACTATTTTTTCGCAGTTGGAAAAAATAACCCTGTAAATCTAATCTGACAATCCATAAGCTGCAAATGGTTTCTAATTCGGATTATTATATTTAGTGGGATAATCTATAGCTTAAACGCATGGTATAGTGAGAATCTCTTCCAATGTCAAGAGTAGAGGGATGGGGCTGGTGCCTTGGCCTTGCGTAGGTAGGTGGCGTCATAGCCCATGACGTCACCCAACTTAGGCAGCCTGTACACTTACTCTAGTCGGTATAAATAAAAAAAAAGTAAAAATTTACTTAAAAATTTTTTGCGTAATTTTTTTTATCGATTATCACAGTTTCTTTTGAAGTAGAAATAAACAAACCCAGTGGCGGGCGACTTTGCCGATTGATATTGACCAAATTGAATGGCAATGCCAATATACCAAATAAGAGTAATAAGTGGTTACTTTTGTGTGCAATGGAATTAGCAGCCCATATGCATTGCATGCCCATGGCATTCATTCACATTGATGGTAATTAAAACTCTGCCATCAGTAAAACACTGCTTCGCGTTTTTTTCCGTATCGAACTCGTAAAATGTCGAATCGATAAGTGTACAGCAGCCCTTATCGCTGTCCTGCGCCCTCGGCCTTACAGACAACGTGACGCCTTTTACTGCCCCTCCTCACAATATCGAAGTGATTGTGAACTTCTGTGTTGTGATTCAAGGCTTCATATTACGATTTATCTACGGTTGACTGAGAGTGTAATTACTAATGGTCGATGTATTTGATATTAGGAACTAAATTATTTTATGCAATACTAACTATTGCCTGCGACTTCGTCCGCATGGAATTTGCAATACAAACTTCCATCCCCTATTAGGGAACGATTTTTCAAAAATGTGGGCTGTAAATGTTCGATCCTAGGCTATCGATTATTTTCGTGACAGTTTTCATAAAATACTAATTTAACTGTTTATTTTAATCTTAAAAACTTTATCTATTTTTAATCCCGCATATTAACATATGCAACTATCACAGAGACAACAACTAAGGTCTCAGAGGTGCCAAGGCATCTGCATTTTGACCTCTGGCCTTTGTGTGGGTGTCTATAGGCTGCAATCATCACTTAACATCAATGTGAACTGCATGCTTGTTTGCCACCTTCAATACGTAAAAAAACAAAGGTTGCACGCCCGGATCGCCGAAAAGAAGTGAAAACTTGAATATTAACGTTGCGCATTTTTTTACACATCACCACCATCACCACCGCCGCATAAATTAATTGTCAAATTACAGTATCTACACTACTATTATTTGACTATTATAGTATAGTTGGGATCAATGCTAAGGAGTTACACAATTACTTAAAGTAGTTATAACTTCTTTAGGTAATTGTGTACTATTTATTTTTCGCAATAACACATGCGAGTGAACTTTAGAAATTAAAGAAAAAATAGTACTTTAGGTAATTCTTGACTATTTTTGGACAATTACTATTTTTTTAAGGTTCACTTTGACATAGGTGTTTATCAATGTTTCAATAAAATTGTTATTTACATTAATTATTTCTTGTAATTCTTTTATTTCCAAATGATTAAATGAATTTTGATTTGTTTTCATTTGAATCCCAGTTACGTGATCTAAAATAGATAAATAGAAGTAGATAGATACCCTTTCGTTGCGATTTCTGAAGGTGATTCAGTTTGGAATCTAGTTTGATGTTTTAACTAGGACAGTCTTAAAACTATATCTCGTCTATCTATCACTCATCGGTGTTGCCTTTTGGGACCAGCTAGGTAGATGTTTAGATAGGCATTAAAAATACTAATATACAGGTTGTCCCAGAAATCAACGATAAACCGAAAACGGGTGATAGGCCAAGTCATGACAGTTATTAGAAAAATGTAAAAAAATATTTGTGTAATTTTTTAAATATTATAAGGTTTTTAAAAAATATCGGAGAAACTCCTAATACTACAAATAAGTCAAGTCCTAAGGCTACAAATATTACTTTTTGTAAAAAAAGAAATATTTGTAGTCTTGAAAAATCATCACAGGATGTCAGCTTTCTGATATTTTTTAAAATCCTTATAATATGAAAAAAAAAACAACAAATATATTTTTCACTTTTTTCTAATAACTGTCACGACTTGGCCTATCCCCCGTTTTCGGTTTATCGTTGATTTCTGGGACATCCTGTATATTATACTCAGTTGAAATAGATATTTTAAAGTGAAAACTTCTTTATTTGTTGTGATTTCAAGATTGAGAAAATAAAATTGAGAAACATAAATTCATAAGTTTTAACGCGGGAGAAAATGAGATAGTAAGCATTTTACAGATACAGTGTTTGTGTGCGCATGCGTAGACTGCGTAGTACAAAGCTTGAATTTTTGAAGGTTTCACTTCCACCACGTGTGACTTGCTAACATTTAAAAAAAATATTTTTATTTTTATATCAACATCCCTCGCGGCTTGTACCTATCTTCGTTTTGGCTAGGGTTACATTTTCGTCTAGAATATTTCAAGTAGCGGTACTTTCGTACCATAAAAGGTAGGTTTTCTTTACTGTAATAGCATAGGGAGTATTGGCTGGTATTGGTACAATAATGTTTACCTATAATATCTTACATAAAAAGTTCTAAATCGATACGGCGTGGATTCTAAATCGGTGTGGACTATGAACCCTGGTCTGGTTAAATATTTTGTTCAAATTGAGAACAGAACATCATATTATGTATTTATTTACGAACGATGGTTTGTAAATACAATAAGTTAAAATATTCTTCACGTATATAAAATAAAATATAGGTAACCATAATTCGGCCAAAAAGTAGGCTTGACAGTGATTTATTCATTATCGCGTTTATTTATTTATTAGTAAGATGTTATTATATGGTTATTATTACAAAAATGCATAAATAAAAATGCGAAAATGTTATTAAAAATCTGAATTTTACTGTTGTATTTATTATCTATTAGTCTTCTTCTTTGTCGTATTCTTCATTACTGAAGGTCGTGCCCGTTTTGGTAAGTATAGGTAAAGGAGCTGACGAGGAGTTGCTTCCAGGCCGCTCTATCTTCAGCTTTTCTGAGAGCTGCAGTCACCGGCAGTCCAGTGATTTCTTTTATGGCGTCAGACCATCGACTAGGTGATCGGCCTCTGGGTCTTTTTCCGTCAAATTTACCCACCACAACCAGTTTGTCGAAGTTTTCTGGTTGTCTTCGAACTATGTGGCCAAAGTAGGTGAGAATGCGCTGGTAACAGATTGTCGAGAGCCTAGTTCGGATTTTTAGCTGGTCGAGGATAGATTTGTTTGTTTTTTTTGCTGTCCACTGTATGCGCAACATCCTCCTCCAGCACCACATTTCCAATGCATCGATCTTCTTTCTATCCACAGCGTGGATCGTCCATGACTCAGACGCATATAAGAAAATAGAGAATACAAGAGTTCGTACTAGTCTCATTTTGGTAGTATTGGACACGTTTCTATTCTGTCATATTTTTGAGAGCTTGCTCATTGCATTCTTAGCCATTTGGACTCGTCGTCGAATCTCTTTGGCACATCCTCCCTGGTCGCTTATCACAGATCCCAAGTACACAAAATCTTGAACGAGTTCTAGGTGAGCCAGCAGTCCGGTCTGTGGGAGCTGACCGGCTCTATCAATGCGCATGACTTTGGTCTTTGCCTTATTAACGGAGAGAACAGCCATCTTGCTCTCGTCCTCTACCCTTCTAAAGAGGTCTCACACTCTGATGCTGCGAATAGTGTGGTATCATCTGCGTACCTTAGATTGCTGATCTTTTTGCCACCAATTGTGATGCCTCCATCCCATTCCTCAAGAGCTCGTCTCATGATATACTCCCCATAAATGTTGAAAATGAGGGGAGAAAGTATACAACCCTGGCGTGCTCCTCTCTGAGGTTTGAAGGGATTTGAGATCACATCGTTAACCCTTATCATGGACTCACCATCTTTGTATAGGTTCGCGATTAGTTCCTTTAGTTTATTAGTTTTTTTACTGGTGGTAGAGCTCCAGTGACGGAGCTCGCGGGCGTAGGCACCACCGCATTACCTAATATACTTGCCGCTAAATGGTAGTGTTCAGCACTATCGTGTTCCGGTCAGGTGGTAATGTACGGCCCTGTAATTTCCGGCACAGAGGCATAACACCTTAGGCCTCAGGAGTGGCAACGCATCTGCATTTTGACCTTGGTCTTTGTGTGGGTGTCTATAGGCTGCAGTCATCACTTAACATCAATGTGAACTGCATGTTGTTTGCCACTTCCATAACATAAAAAAAAAAGTTCCGTTATATGCGAGGGCACTCCCATTTCTTGGAGAACACGCCATAGACAATCCCATCGCACGCAGTCAAATGCTTTAGAGTAGTCGTTAAAGCACATGAGCATCGGCACTTCTCTATCATTTGCCTCACGTTCACTATTTGCTCTCTAGTGCCGCGGCCCTTGACGAAACTGGCCTGTCCACTTGGTATTTGCACCTATGTTATTTAATATCTTTTAGTAAGTAATGTAATAATGGATGCACCATTGTGCATTGTCTTGATACATTTTGTCGTAAGACGTCTAAAGTAAGTACCTATGTTATTTAATTTCTTACTTCATTGCGTCATCTTGTAGCACTTACCAGAATATTGTGTATAAATAATATGCAGATAAAGTACTTATTTAAAACGTAACTTCACGCCTGTAATCCCCGAAGGGGTAGGCAGAGGTAAATGCATGCATTCAAGCATACATGCAAACACCCACGATTCGCCGGTTACGTTTTGGCCCATGTAACAGGTGGCGAGCCTGTTGACATCTCCGGGCACATTACCAAACTTTGAGGTACTGGGAAATTTCCAGAAAATGGAAAAATCCCAATAGAACCAGAGATAAAGGCTTTTTCACCATTATCTCTGATAACCCCCTACCCGGGAATCGAACCCAGGACCTCAGCGTAGTAGTAGTGGCCTGCTACCACTAGGCTACCGAGGCAGTTAGTACTTACTTCATCTGCAAAATTACTTACCTTATAGTACATACTTAGGTACTTTGAAGTAAAAAGTATATAAATATATATATCGTAGTGTTTTATTAACGTTTCATAAAATTACAGCTTAGTAGTTACTTACATATTCGTAAAACAAGACATACCTAATTCCGTTATCGTGCGTTGTTTTCTGTACGAAACAGTTTCATTTATTAATCAATTTCCAAATTGAAATTGATTGAACTACATCTATCTATATATATAAAAATCAATTGCTGTTCGTTAGTCTTGCTAGAACTCGAGAACGGCTGGACCGATTTGGCTAATTTTGGTTTTGAATTATTTCTGGAAGCCTAGGGAAGGTTTAAAAGGTAGGAAAATATAAATACATTGAAGGGAAATAGTAAAAACCACAATTTCATTTTCCCATACAAATAGTCCGTATATATCAAACCTTTGACACATGTCATTATTTCATTCTGAGGCAATACAAAGTTTGCCGGGTCAGCTAGTCAAAGCTAAAAGTATACAAGTTCCACGGATACAAGTATTTTGCCCTATTATAGGAAAAACTAAAGTTTCTTGTTTTTCCTTTTAATTTTAAAAAGAGGAGACGTTAGTTTAACATTTGAACTTTTCTATTTAACATTCCTTAAGTAGGTAGTTTAAAACCTTAAAGGAGATGTTGCAAAAATGTATCGACCTCCGGCCATGTATTGTACACAATATCATTAAACAGGCAAAATCAATTTAAAAACGTTTTTTACTGCATATTTTCACTTATTTAGGTTTGTTTGCAGTTACAAAACATTATTTGCAGTTAGAATTGCAACTCAAAACCAACATGGCGAATATGGCGGGCGATGTCATTTTGACATTTTCATTGTATTTTGATTTTAAAGTACTTGGAGAAAAAAGTAATATTTATCTTAATACTAGCAAAATCGATTGATCCCATGTGTCGGCTGTATCGCCGCCATGTTTAACATAGTTGAAAATGATAAAACCGTTTGAATTAAATGTGGTTGTAACTCTAAAATATATTCTTGAATAAATTAATTGTATTTTTTTCGGATTCTTCTTTAATTTACCCATTTTTCGAGGACGTGTACGAACCAGAGCCGAGCTCGCAACATCTGCTTTGAAATAATATTTATGCAGCAGACCTATTTTCTGGTAGCACGTTTTCAAATCTGATCTTTTCGAATCTGATTATCAAAAAAGTTAATTATTAGACGACTCGCAAATCTCGCATTATGTATGAAATATATATGTTAATAAACAAAACTTTTCCTTAAGTAAGTTTATAACTTTTTGTTCTCGTGCAGTCGATATAGAAAAGTAAGCATCTGGTCTAGACGTGCGTTTTAAATATTAATAAGGCAATGAAAACTAAGTTACAGCAACAACTGTAGACGGTTGATTATTGTGCATCCAGTTGGTGCTGTCTCCACCCAGGACTAGATACTTTATTCAGAACACGTAACTGTTGTTGGCACGACCTTGAATATCTGCAATCTGCATGTTCTTATCACGGAACAAAGCAAACTGGCAAACTGTGGAAGTTAAAGGGACTACTGGATAGGAGAGTATTCTAAACTAATGGTCTCAAACGTACAGCAACCTTGTTTGAGTGTTCAGGTTCACGCTATGGTGCCTTCCAATTTTCAAGTAACTAGATAAAATTAGTGTGTTAATAGGTTCCTAATTTAATAGTGTGCTAGATTGATTGATTTAGTTTACTTCCTAGATATCCTCTTTGAATTTAATTAGATCTTTATAACTGTGCCTTCTCGTTTAATCATTTTATTCATTATTAGCAGTAATTGCTTGCATCAATGCAACAACATTATGTATTTGAGTTCTTTCCCGATAGACGGCCCTGGTTGCCGTGAAATTTATTTATAATATGTATTAAAAAATAATGACTTCATGATCGAACATGCTGTCTGACCTCACACCACTGACCTTCTCGTATGTTAAAGCCTAAATTCTATTAACTTGGGAATTATTTTATTTCGCAGAACCATTTCAATAGTTCGAGCGCGAATATAGCTAAACAAAATATTATCTAGACCGCATGCGATTGGGAATCTTAATCATAATTCACTCATTGACGTTAGAAACTATAAACAAGATTCTGTTATTTTGGCAATTCAATACGCAGAAGCTTTGAATAGTTTATATTTCATTGACTGACATTACCTACTCGAAAGACTTTATTCCGCATCGCTGTCTATCGTCAATTTAAATTAATACTAAACGAATATTTCAACACTGAAAATAATACGCAGAACAGAATTAGCTTCGACGTTCACGATATCTAAATGTTAATTTATGGAGTGTTAATTAATAAGTACGAAGATCCGATCCGGATCGAATCCGGGAGGCTCGTTAAACTGAACAACTTATCCCAAGCAACGTGTATCGTGTATTTATGCCAAAACTTTACCAAATATTTAGGTGCAATACTTCACCACAGATTTGAGGCACACCACCTTCTCTCATTTTAAGCTAAATCGGTCTTGGTAAAGTAGTGTTGCTATCAATAAGAGATGGTGATACGACCCTTGCACGAATTTTATGTGGAACGTTCGAAACATGTATCTATTACTCGACACCGACACAAGCTGCTGATTGTATTATTTGTTTTATTTAAACTGAATTATTTGATTATAAATTATTTTTTATAGGTTGCCTAAATGTGAAAGTTAGAGACGTTTCATCAGTAACCCTGTATTGACCTGTATAGTTACGAATTGTATCACTCCTGAAAACTATGAAGACCTTGGTAATGTGAACAAGCTGTTGTGTTTTATATAATGTGCAACATGTTGTGAAGAATTACAGATTGTGTTTATAGAGTTTAATTTTTTTATAAGGTCAATGGGTATGTTTTTGCGTGTTATTATTTATTTTATTCTCCGCATAATATTCAATCATCTACTCGTTTGAATAAACCAACAATTAATATACCTACTTAGGTAATATGACGTAAAAGTTGTGTTCATAAAATATGTTTATTCTGGAATTAAAAAACAAAGTATTTTATTATAAACAAAAAGCTCATTGTGCATAAGTGCCTAAAGTTAAGATATTTAAATGTTCATTTGCAAGGATTTTATGTCTGTTCCAAATTACAATATTTGTCCTGAAACGCAGAGGCACTTAAAATGCCACGAAAATATCCAAGCCAAGTTTATTGAAAATCAAAATACAAAGTTTAACTTCGGTCGATGACCGTGCCACAGAAATTTTCGCAATGATGAACACTAATCGATATAGAGATTGATTTATTTTCGTAGTTTCTTGAATTGAGCTAAATTTATTTAACATCAACTAGTAAACTAATTAGAATCAAGCTGAAACCTGTAGCTTCGCTTGTTTGTTATCATGTTCTTTTTCTTGCATTCATGTTTTTATCATCTTAGCTATTCTAGAAGCTGTTGAAGCTACTGAACTAATTATTAAAAGCGTTGCAAAACAAAAGCTACGTTAGATCTTGCGTTGTATCTGAGATTTATAGCTGTATAAAAACATCTATTAGCCATAAGACCCAGCAACCACATTTATTGAAATTAATTTAAATAGTTGATTCGTGAGGTGACTGTGTTCAATTTTAAGACAATAAGTAGGTAACCTAACCTAACCTTTGTCTCTTCTTGCAATGCAAGATGCAAGCCGCCATCTCTCTGGGAAAGGAAATTTAAAAAAATATTATTTAGCGGCATAGTCATCGCATAGGTTTTAACGTTACACGGTTTACGAGCTACACTCATTGAAACGAAATGAATTTTACGGATTTTACTAAATTCAATTTATACGCGAGAGAAATCCTTAATATAGTTCTTTTTTCAACATAATTTCTTACTTTCGCATTTATAATAGGTACTTATTAGCGTGCAATACGTAAGGTTTAAATATAGTAGCTACTTTAGTTAGCTTTTTGTGTATACATACATACATGTTTATTCGTTTCGTATAATATGAGTTAAAATATTTCATCACATTTTAACTTTCATTCAGTGTAAGAACGGGGCCGTTAGCGTGGACATACTTTAATTAGCACTAGAGCAAGAGGTTTGGAAGCATGCCAACATTATTTGAAGGAATTCACCAGCAGTTGAACTTTTGTCATCAACTACATACTCATCACTTTATTGTTTTGATTAATTATGCTTAAAATAACTTACATCCTACCTCATCTTACGCATGAAATACCTTCTGTGGTCGTGTTAGATATACAGTTATAAAAAGATTATTGAGAGATCTTAAACTTTTAATAATCGCTTAAACTTACGTAACTCGGTTTTCGTGTGTCAGATATCTAAACGAAAGAACTTGAGCCACCAATATCCTTTTCTCAAAGAATTAGACAGTTCAGTATTGCATTTAAAAAAAAGTCGTCATCGTCAATATAACTCTGCCAGGTAAAATATACCTACGCTGTAATATTAAATGAAAGTTGAATTTCCACAACTGTAGGTATTGAAAATGGCATCGAATCAATTGTTAAACTTATTTCCAACATTAGGCAGTCATGTTAGCTAGATAAGGAATAAGCTTGGCGTCGAGTGACACGCGATTCTATATTTGTTACTGATAAGGTGAAGGTTAATCGTATTGTGTTGAATATTGTAATATTTATATATGCTATAAATACAACGCGTTAAGAGTTTAAGACCGTAATTCAATATTAATATAGGTATGACACCTTCAATAAGTGTGATATGGATTTAGAGAAACTATAATAATATCAGGCCCAATCGTTCCTGTACAGACCAGATAAATACACTGCGAATCATTGTGGAAGAAGCATCAGAATGGCAACGCGAGGTATACCTCACTTTTGTTGATTTCGAAAAAGCTTTCGACACAGTCAGGTGGTCTAGAATCTGGTCTCGACTGGGTGACATTGGAGTCCCGTCCAAGATCACAAACATCTTACAGTGCATTTATCGGCAATATTCTTGCAAAGTTGAACACGAGGGCCTCATCTCCGAGGAAATCAATGTTCATGCAGGGGTCAGACAAGGATGTCTCCTTTCGCCTTTACGGTTGCTTATCGTACTGGATGGTTTAATGCACAGGATGAACGGGGGAAGGCGGCGCGGTATAGAGTAGAGGTTAACCGAACAACTGGATGACCTAGACTACGCTGATGACCTGTGCCTGCTCAGTCACAAACACGTCGACATGCAAGCCAAACTAAACGATCTGCAGTGCGAGGCCGCTCTTGAGGGGCTGAAAATCATCGAGGAAGACACAAGAACTGCGGACTGAAGGAAGAATTTCCTCGCCACTGTTATTAGGTTCGGAACGTATAGAGCGAGTACAGAAATTCACGTACCTTGGCAGTATCGTGTCAGAGAATGGAGGGACCGAAGAGGACATCACTTCGAGGATAGCCAAAGCCCGGGCAACCTTTGCGCAGCTGCGACCTATATGGCAATCTAGAAAGCTGACACGGAGAGTAAAACTGAAAATTTTTCGCTCTAATGTCAAAACTGTATTGCTTTATGGTTGCGAGACTTGGAGGGTGACCCACGCGGCGAATCCAGGTCTTAATAAACAGATGCCTACGACAAATCCTGGGCATCTTCTGGCCAGAAAAGATCTCCAACGAAGACCTATGGAATCTTTGTCACGAAACCCCGATTGGTCCGCAAATCAAACGCCGCAAATGGACATGAATTGGCCACACTCTCAGAAGACCTCCCGACCACATTCCTAGACAAGCTCTAGAATGGACTCCACAGGGGAAGAGGAAACGTGGCCGTCCCAAATACACTTGGAGACGTTCAGTAGCGGCGGAAATTAAGACTATCGGGCTGACATGGTCCGAGGGGAAGCGCGCAGCCCAAGACAGATCGCAATGACGGAGTATTGTGGACGCCCTCTGCCCCACCTAGGGGAAATAGAACATTAAGAATAATAATAAAAGATACAAATGACATAGATGAGTAAGTTTTATGTAATTCTATCCTTTGAAAGAAAAATGTAACTTCATCTATTGGGTTATATGATTAGCGCGCACTTGTTCGAACGGTACGCGTAAAACATCTTCCTGCCCCCTAAATCAGGACTACTGCCGAAGTCACTGACGATATTCGTCTTGGCATGGAAAATCAGAAGCTAGCCGTATTGACGTTGCTTACAATGACAACCTCAATCTCTACTAATATTATAAAGGTAAAGTTTCTAACTTTAATTGTTTGTTTATTTGTTTGTTTGTAGGGGCTAATCTTCGGAAATACTGAACCGATCATGATTTTTTTTCACAATCAGAAAGCTACAGTATTCGGGCGTGCTATAGGCTATAGGAGCTCTGCCACCGGTGATATGGTGCATGTCTGCAATTGGACCTCTGGTTTTTGTTTACATATCCATCCATGTGATTTATTTGTCATCTTCATTATAAAAATATAAGATTGATTTCGAAAAACATTTTCCTGTAAGTAAGAACCATAATTTATATCTATTTGCCTGTATACACATTTGATTTATTACGGAATTTTACCCGTTTAATCCTATATCCATAGCGTTATCGCTAGTTGTTGTGTATTATGGTTACGCGCGTAGTCTTTGCCATAGGACAACATAGCTCTTGGTGAAATATTGGCTAAATTAAGCGGAGTGAATTACATAGAGTTGATTTATTGTTGTCTGTAATGTTTTTAATGTGAGTACATATTATCTGTGAAACCGGGCCGGATGTTGGGATTTTCGTTTATTACGATATAATGATCATTCATGCAGTAATGAAACATTCACTTTTAAATTACATTAGTTTTCTTACATTAGAGCACTGTTGCAGAATAGAATATTAGGTGATTTCGTGCAATAGTGCTCCATCTTATATCTCTCAAATATATCTAATAATTACATTATCTTAAATGTTATACGTATCATTGATCGAAACACTGCAAGATAATATTGATTTATTTAATTTAAACTCACACATTTTATAAGGTTAACTCATGTCGTAGGTGTCAAAAAATTTTAGATATTTTATTTGTTTACTTTCGATTACTACCAATCAATTAAAACTATATCAATTGCTAATAATTTTTTCCAAGAGTAAGTGCTCCTATTTTCAAAATATCGTGATTTACGTTGTACCTATTGTAGCTATGCTACAGCTTCTAGTCTCGGCAACTTTATTTTTCATTTTTAGTGTTGTACGAACTCGTATTTATTGAATAATGGTTTCTCTCATACCTACTATGTTGAGCATTTTGTTATTGTTATTAGTTAATTTGTAATAGTTATTCAAAACATACGAAGGATACTAATTAAATGATACTGAGATTAAAAAGATATTAGGTTCTATTTTATTAGGTTGCGGAAAATATTCGTCGCATTTTTTAAGATAATTCAAAATATTTTTTAATATAGTTTATTTAAATTTAACTAAAGTATGTATGTACCATTTTGTTCGATAACCTTTTGCCATCTAGTAGGTAGGGACATGATCCCATTGCTATAAAAATTTTGGGACTTCTCATCAAAATACCGCGACAAGTGGATTTGGCAGTCCTCTCGTGATGTTAACCTAACATTGCATAAAGAATTCTGAAGAGACCGAAACAGGTGGAAATCTGAAGGTGGAAGGTCAGGACTATACGGCGGATGCATTAACACCTCCCAGCCAAACTCTCTTAATTTTTGCTGAGTGGCTATAGATGTGTGAGGTCTAGCGTTACCATGATGAAACACCACACCCCTTCTGTTGATCAATTCCGGCCGCGTTCTCTCAACTTCTTGCTTTAATCTCATCAGTTGTTCGCAGTAGAGTTCAGAATCGATAGTCCTGCCTGGTGGTAATAGCTCATAATGAATAATGCCCTTCCAATCCCACCACACACACAACATCACCTTATTTCGAGTTAACCCGGGTTTCGCCACAGTCTGTGAAGCCTGACCGGCCTTTGACCACGTTCTTGTCGCACGTGATCCACTTTTCATCACCAGTTAACAGCTTCTTCAAAAATGATTCGGTTTCATTACGTCGTAATAAAGAATCACAAATGAGTACACGGTTCATTCTTCACGGTTTCCTTCAGAGAGCTCGTGAGGTACCCAAATATCGAGCTTTTTTTTGTACCCAGCTTTTTTCAAATGCGCCAAAACTGTTTTGTGATCAATTCTCAGTTCTTCAGCTACGTCGTAACTACTGAAATGTCGATCTTGCTCCACTTTTTCAAAAATGGCATCCATTTTATCCGTAATAGGGCGACCAAAGCGAGGTGCATCTTTGACATCAAAATTTCCGGATTGAAAACGCTTAAACCAAATTTGTGCTGCTCTCACAGACACTGCACTAGGTCCATAAACATCGCAAATTTTTTTCGCGGCTTGCGTTGCATTTTATACCTTTTTTGTAGTAAAATTTTAAAATGTATCGAATTTCTTAATTAGATTCACTCATCTTGATAGTACGAAAAACAAATGAAAATCACACATTTGCCTAATTTGAATTTGGAATTATGTTCTTTAAAATTTTAACTTTCAATGATACCAAAACCAGCCAGGTACAAATACTACAGCCAAAGAGATTTTATTACAAGTTCATACATACTTTAATGCGAAAAGACTTTTTCCCCAACCTATTAGATCTTTTTTTGAATTTATAAATGGATCAATTAGCCAGAGTGAGTCCATGATTTGCAGTTTGCACACTACAATATTGTTGATTTTTAAGAGGAAACAAATAAAAATATAAGTAAATAATATGCTGTGTATAATTATTCAATGTGAATAAAAAAGTACGCAAGGCAATATCTTAGATAAAATATCTATGCAAAAAGAATTGAGTGATCTACAGAAAATGTGAAAAGTGAAAACTAAGTTACATTCACAACAAACCAACAAATTTACCAAGCGTAGGGTAATTAATTTAACGTGCATATAATTAAAGAAAAAGCCAATAAGCCACGTCAAGGTTATTATAATAAGGATAGAGTTTCTTGAATGTGCGGTTAGCTACATCAAGGAAATAAATAGTCGATATTCTGGCTTTACTGCTAAACGCAACTACTAATGTTGCATTGGATGGAATTTTGAAATCTTTATCGGGCGATTCATTAATTTCTCTTATTTGTAAAAATATAGAGCAGTGTATGTGCTTCATTTAGTCTCATTATATTAATAAATTACATTTGTTTCGTCAGTTTGTTTTACTTCAATGTAATTGAATTTCTTTGTTAGATATTAATCAATGTTTAAATGGCTACCGTAACATAAGGATTTTGGTATATAATTGTTCACTGTCATTTAATTAAGTTATATGCTTGCCTGTGGTTTGCAAAGTTGTATGATGTACCTAACATAAGGTTTTATTTGTGCATGACATAACCAACACACATACATTGTATTACAGCTTGCATTGTGATTCCATTAGCAGTCGTACCATTCTATTAAAACTAAAATTTGCGATCAATATAAGTAGTTACATAACCAACCATGCAGGCAGATAGCATCACTGTAATATCACACGTAGATAAACTGATAGATATCGTTTGTTGTTGAGTTTATTTATATTTCATCATGCAATTGATTTTATTTCATGATGCACATGATTTTCTCTTACGATGTTTATGTAATTAAATTCGGTTCGATATTAATACTTACATCAATCAATAGTAACAAAACGCGGATTATTATGATCGCTTTGTAATTGCAGTGTAGCACAAAGCATTGTATACAGTGGTTATCTTATCTTTTAAAGTGAGTCGATAATGTGCATTGGTTGGAGTGGATGGTGCGTTACACCATGTTGGTATCAGGTGCGCGTCGCACGTCCTTACCGGTTCCGCTGTCCGCGGTCTCTGAACCACCCCACACTTTGGTTGAGGTAATGTTTAGCTATAAAAAAGTGTGTTTTATTCCACACATAATATCTGTTTAGTTGTAATGCAAAGCAGTTGTGTTATAACGATTTAGTTTTAGATTTTAAATTTAAATAATCGTTACTAACATTTAGGTCTGTCGTCGTATCTTTAGCTACTAGAAAATTCCATTTGGCCTGTCATGTCTTACACTTTTCGTTTAAAATGTATGATATTTGTTTACTTTGTCGTTATCAAATTCATGTCAAACTTTCTAAATAAATATTAAGATACGCACTATTTGCGTACGTTCATTAAGATTTTGTCATGCTGATAAAATGTTTTGATCAGATTCATCGTCTGATTAAGTAAACAAATTTTGTATGATACATATCATACCTTGTTTGTCTAGAAAATGTGTTACTAAGTAAAAAATAATTTTAAAAAAGAAAATTTTAAATTAGAAAACTTAGATAAAATTACATATCCGCTAACTTCATTAGTAATTAGAAAACCTTTTCCATCGCCGGCTTCATCTAAACGCTAAATGATTATGCAAATATTTTCAACACAGCCCATTATTTAGTTATCCGTAACCTAACTATTTAGCATCTCTACATTACTGATGTCTAGATTGACTGGTAACTACACTTGCGAGATTTAAACTGAAATCACAAAAAATGGGGCACAATATAAATAAAACAATAATAACACATGATTGAACAACCCCCGTTTATGTGATCTGATTATGAGATCTTCAGTGTAATAAATTTTGCCTGATCTATATTGTTAGCTTTCATATTCGATACCCAAGATTATATTATAAATTTAATTAATTGAAATCTGCTTTATCGGGCATTATTTTATTGCAGTCATTATTTTATTTCAACACAGTTTTTTTATTTAGATAATTTCATAAAGCCGTTTCATAATTTGCTATAATATTTTTAAAGTAACAAATAACTCTACGTCTATGTTATTGCGTCAATGAATCCTTTGTTCAAATAATATTCTTCCTTGAAATACATATTCTTTAACTCTATTTGTTAGATATATCATGGCTTGCTTACGCATAATGTTGTCATGTGATTGGTCTCATGTCACCACATCAGGTGTTTCACCTAGATTTAGAATGTGGGGGCGATGTGATAGTGTCTCGTTTTCGTGCATTTGGTCGTTCGGTAAGGCTAGGGTCACACAGGGTTCATTCACTGGTGGCGGTCGAACAGGTACTTGTCAGCAGGCTGGAGAGCCAGGAGGGCAGACAATGGGTGTCCCTCGCAGTGGCCCGGCGAGTGTCCCTCGCGTGGATGTGTGCGTTAGCACGGACGGCGCACGGCACACAGCTGCAACGCCCAACATTGATTCGTGGTTCGCGAGCTATCGCCATCGCCTCAGTCACTAGTGCGCAACGCCAACAGAAACAAGTGTTCCGCGCGCCGTTACTCTTATTTTATTTTTGAGTTAGGTTTTTTTATAAACGTCTGGGGCCCAGGTAACCAGTTTTTAATCACCTATGTATTCAACTGTGAACTGCAAAAGCACTTTGTATTTTAGTGAGATACATTTTGGCGCTCTACGTTGTTCGTGTCCTGTGTTGAGTAATATTCTGTGTCAGTTGCAGTGGTTGTGCTTTTGATAGAAAGAGACGATTTCTTAGTGAACGTGTTCCAATTTTGGATTTCACCACGAGCGGGCTCAAGGAAGTTTATAGTCAAGTGAGTTTGATGCATTAATCAAAATACAGAATAATAATAATGTTAGCGATTTGTGAAAATGTTTTAAATGAAAATGTATATTGTAAAATGATTTAAATTTACAGGCAAGTCGGGTTTTGTAGGATATATTTTAACAGCTGAGTTTTCTTTTGTGTCTATAAAATATGGGTTTTCTCTTGTTGATATCTAGTGAATTCGATGTGTATACCAACATTTAGGCGTTTGTATGGGCATAACGTCACCGCCGTGCGCCGCGTTCGGCTGGCGACTGGCAGCTGGTTGGTACAGATCTCGCTACACTCTTATCTCTACCACTCATCTAACCTAGACAAATGTACTAATTCGTACATTTGCATACACTACACGTGCTGTTATTTTTAAGCAAATTCCAGTTTTGCAACGATTAATATTAATTAAATGCTACCGCATCGATGATGTTCAACTTTAATGAGAATCACATAGTGTTCACGTTTTTTAAATAAATTATTTCATTATTATTCATATATCAAAAAACGTGAGGCGTCGTCTGTAGACCGGTTTTGTGTGCTCCAATTTGATAAAAATGTTTGATCTAGTAACAATTGACTAAATATCAAGATTTCATTTGGTAGCAATTTTGAAAGTTTTCTCTAACTTCACAAAACTAGATAATTAACAAATTAACAAAAAAAAAAAGATAATTGTAAAAACCCACACTGGAACTCATTAGAAATACAATGACTATTACGGTTGTTGCGTCTCCGTCTTTAAAATTTTTATCGTTAATTTTTTGTGATAGTACGATGATCTCAGATGACTCGACCGACTCTGCCTAATAGATTAACATCAAGTATCCGCTGTCATATACGTATTATATTTTTTAATACAATCATAGCTTAAAGTGTCTCTACTGACTCTAGTGTCTCTGACTCTAGATTTCAGACTTGCCAAAATATTTATTCCAACGTTACATCATTACAATCTAGCAGTTTAACACTTAAAATTATAGCGCCAAGGATCATAATCTAGATAAAATACTTGCTGCTTAGGAAAAAGCCGCATGATCTTACATGATATATTATTTAGGTAATTGAAACATGTGAGTTTAGATGACCTCGGATTGCGTAAAAGGTGTTTCTTTTGTAGTTATTTGGTCCGCTGGTCAGACTTCTGAGTCAGGAATACGAACAGACTCTGTTTTTTGATATTTCACTTTTATGTTACCTTCTATTCGGTTTCTATTGAAGTCATTAGATTTTATTGCTTTGCATTGATTCGTCAGTCATCTACGATAATTATTTTCTATTTTATTAAAAAATCAAAACTATGTAGAGATAAAGTGGTACATTACAAGTTAAGCCAGTTTGATACTAAATGTTAATCAGAAACATTTTATAACCGGATATGCACATTGTAAGGAAATTTCAAATAAGGAAGGAAAATTATGTTCAAATAAACATCTTTACTTGTATCGCATTGTGCTTTTGACCTACGGTGACTCTACCTGCAGCTATTATGACTGGCATTTTCAGATAATGAATTATTAATCATGATATCATTCGCATTTGGATTTCCTGAGCATAAATATGCAATTGGCTGATACGGATTTCGTAATAAGTTACCAATATTTGAACCCTTATGCATTAACTTTTAGAGTGCACTATGGTCTCCCTCTAAACTATCGTCAAAATAGTCTTTCGGGGCTGGCTGCGCGTTGGCAATAATACCCCTGATATTGGCAATGTCCATAGGCGATGGTGACCACATTACATCAGGTTGCCTGTCTGTGTATGCTTGCATGTCTTATCTTATTAACATTAATTATAATTAAATCTTTGTCAGTTGAATTGTCAATTGGGTAATATGGAAATGGATAAAATAGTAATTCATGATCGTGAATATGGGGGTTAGTGTTTGAAAATGTTAACGTGGTTTATTTGGTGTGTCAATCGCAGTGAAAGTGCGGATGCGGCCGCGACCTGCGCCGGCGCAGCATTGCTGTCCTGTCGTAAGTCGATGGTTGTGCGTTGGACGCTAGAAAGCTCGATGGAAAATTCCGAGAGCACAATGATGCTTCGTTTCGCTTCGCTTTCGTAACCGTAGTAACCTTGTTTATTATTGAATTGACTAATCAAACCTAACTCTGTTACCACAATTTTAACAGTTAGTCAATTATTATTGTCATATTGTTTTCTACGCAATAATAACGCATGCGTTTGAAATGTTACGAAAGGGAGAAAAAAAACTGTAATTTGAATACCCGCCTGTACAATTTTTTTTTGTACAGGCGGCCTTTTCCCTTTTTTATTTACTTATTTAAGCTTTAATGCACAATGTAAGCACATATCAATTTAAATTATCTTAGTGCACATTATGGCGTTTATTCAAATCAATACATATGGCAAATCAATACAACTTTAAAAGTTATCTATTCAAAATCATATTCACAATGTAACGTAACCGAAGAAACAACAATAAACCAGTCAGTAATGATGTTATTTATTTTAAAGAAGGTTAAAGCTGGCATTCTCCATCTGGCGAGCCGTGCGCGTGCCATACAACGTGAACGAGTCTCGATGAATAGCTGAAGTGACCATACGTCCTGTTTTCCTGTACCATTTCCATCTTTACTGTTGGTAGAGCAACAGTGTCGAAGCTTGAAGGCGTAGGCACCACAGTATTACCTAATGTTCTTACCGTTGAATGGTAGCATTCAGCGCATGTCTATTGTCTATCATGTGGTAACGCAGTCCTGTAATTCCTGAGGTGTAACGGCTTAGGGTTCATGCAGATGAGCGGCGCTTAGTGGACGGCAGCCGTCGCAACTTATCTGCCGGCTGCCATCCGACGACGCGCTGATGGCTACCGTTCGTCTGTATGAAATATTAGGCCTCAGGAGTACTATACGTTGCCTCGTTCACGTTGAACGAGACTCGATCAATAACTGAACTGAAGTGATCATACGTCTTCATCTTTTCTGGCACCTCGCTCTTATGTCCTCGAACAAACTTTTGGGTGTAGTATTATATAATTTTTAGGTAACATCAACAGAAGTCTATAGTAAATAGAGGTAAAGAGATGGGATCACTTCGTAAAAGAGATTTACTTCTGATGATCCTGTCGTTCTCATCCATGGACAGAAATGTATGCTGTGCCCCTCCTATTTCTTCATTTTAAAATGTCCTGTTTTTAATGGCAATGGAATCTTTATAAATAGCACGTTTTCTGTCATCAAAGGTCATAGTGACTGAAAGCAGTTCTTATCACAGACCAGTCGATGAACTTTTTTATAAACTATAAATTATATAATTTAAAAACCTAACGGACTACTGGACAAGCCTTTTGGAGTACGATTTTATATATTGATCTATGCCCGACTGAATCAACTTGATAGAAGCTAATGGGCAATAGATTGAGTATGCACAACATTGAACAAAGTAGTAGGTATATTGGCGCTGATACGGAAATTATTATTAGAATTTATTATATAAAAATCAAATATTCATGCGAATTAATCAATGTGAATAATGAGTGTGCTACCTGTGCTATAATTACGTAATGTTTTGTTCGCGTTATCCATTAATATGGCCATCATTAGGTCAAGCTCAAGGTAAAGAAACACAAAGTTTGAATTCGCCGGCCGTGCGAAGTAGTGATGCGTTTAAAATAAAATGGAAAAAATAGAACTATTCTTTCCTGTGTTTACGTTTACGTAAAGCTACTCTATCTGTCTTGCTCTTTCTACATTTTAATATTTGTCTCAAAGAATGCGATGTCTTGGCGAACTTTACAATATAATTTTATTGTATTAGTTTTATTTTGGCGCTGAGACTCATCGGACTTCCATGAATGAAATGATTAGTTAGTGGTTGGCAAAAGTCTCGTGTTTGTCGAGGTTGCTCGCGAACAGTACACTTGTTGTTGATTGATACCATTGTTTTACACTAAATTGTAGTAAAAATGAAGATGTATATTTTCAAAACTTGCTGAGCTAAAATTACGACAATTTCCTGTTAAAAAAAAGTATATTAATATCATACAAGTTTTAGTTGCATGTAGTAGGTACTTACATAATCTGTCGGATTTTTTTACAAAAAGATAAATATTATAAATTATGTTACATAATGTTAATTCATGAACTAATAAAATTATACCTCGTCATAATTCCAAGGAATATCTATTCTACGTAACGTGGAAACGGGAAATACCCGAATATTATCTCACACGAATTATTATCATATTTTAATTGTGCAAACGCGCTGGACGGTGAAGTTATTTTCGCAATCGAAATTTCAATCTGGGAACGAAATAAATAACGTTTGTTTATAAATATCCGGCGCCATATATTGACAGAAGCGGCGCGTGCAGCGTTTCACATAAATCGTTTGTTATTTGCTTTCTATACTTCTATTATTTTCTATTCACGCAGTTTCATGGATAGTATTTATTCCGATAGTCAGTTTTTCGCAACGGATTCACGTCTGCGATAGAAAAAACGAAACGTACGCGGAACTGTTTCTTTATGCACTGCACGTCGAATCAAACTGCGTAGCGTGTATTGATAGCTGCTCTAACTGAACAAAATTGGCGGTCACGTTAGTTTGGTTTCTTACAAAGGTCTAACTTATATTTATGATCAAAAAATGTATCCTGATGTTTTTATTACTCTAAACGATGAAGTATATAGAGCGAAACTGGAACTAAATGAAGTAAGAATGACGACGAACGAGTCGCGTGTGTAACGCGATACGGTGAATCGAAGACCGCACGTTCGCTGGTTTCGCGGTTATTGCAGTTTATGGAAGCTGCGAACCGATGGAGGGAGCACGTGCCGACTGTAGTGCTCCCCGACCTACTGACCTGGCGGTAACCTATATACACAAAATGCCGCATCGTAAATTAACGGGTCCACTCTGACATTGAACGTTTGTTTTAGCTAGCGAAACACGCAAATTTTAGAAAATCTTTTGAATTAGACTGAAATAAGATGGTTCTGTAAATATTTCTTGAATGTAAAGTATCTGATTACAATGATATGTAGAGTCATCGAATAACGAAAAGTTTTTTTTTAAAGCTTGTAATTATATATTTATCTTTCTATGCTCAATACGCTCATCTCTTTGTTTAACGTGTCGGTAATTACGATCGCGATGAAACTTGTGAGTTATACTTGTTATTACACATATAACATATGTCTAGGAAGGTTTCTAATTGAAGTAAACCATTCTCTGCTCCAACGAAATTGCGGACAGTTAGCAAGGTCAATTATTAACACATTTAAGTGAAAGAAACGAACGGTCACAATTAAGGTGAACATCAAAGGTCATCCTGACTCTTACACCCGAGATTGCCCCTGCGGCAGGTGTGTGAGTAGCCCGCTTAAGCTCAATTTTATACTGCTACGGCGTTGTAATTCAAAATTGTGGAATGCAAGATGTAATGAAATCGACCAAAATATACACGTTGAATGTCGAGAATCCTTAATTCGAGGCTGAGACATAAAACAATATGACTTTAAATTTAAGGCTGATACTCAAGTTTATTAATGGCAGTACTAACTTTTAAAGATTTACTGATTGGCTTACTTATTTAGTCAAGCACGTACGAGTAGGTATTTCTCTGTGTCTGCTATTGCTATTTTCAAATTTGTTTTGGTTTAACTGCTTCGGTTTCAAGACTTCAATTTAGACTCTCCTTCAAATTGAACGCCGCGATTCGACTGAAGTAACTCAACATGTAAAAACGCGACGTTAACATCGCTCTGCAACGTTTTCTTCACCTTCCTCTTTGTGGTTTGGATCACTGCCTTGATACACGCTTATTAATCGCATTAATCGATTGTATATCCCACACTCGTATCATAATCGGTCTACCTTTAATTCTAGTTTATATACACTGGCTTTTTCTACGATTTAGACCCCGTGGCTTTAAGATTGGATGAAAATCATTTATCTAAATCAGGTTATTTACAAAATATAACAAACATAGTTACTTTCTTTCACGTTTGAAATGTAAATGTTTAAGTATGATTCACTTTGTTACAGTACAGTCACGAACGCAGAAGTTCACGTTTAAATCTTGTCGTGAAGTTCAATAAACATTAGATACACTACCTATAGTATTTCGCATTTTCACATTTAACGGAATTAAGTAAAGTTTATTCAAGGAACGAGGCAATCATATTATCGTTTTATTGCTGATTTTCTATATATTTTACATTCTCAGTTCCTTCGAAATTAACGATTTATACCATTTAATATATGTATGTACAAATTTTCTCGAAGAAATAAATAACCAGTTTGCTATTTATGTATGAAAATAAATAAGTTTCATACTAGTTATATCTGTTGCAAGGCTGCTGGAATATATTGAATGTGAGTTAAGTAAATATTTAACATGCATTTGCTTATTACGAATGTTTACGTTTATTTTGGTTCACGATCAATGTATTGGTTTAATAGCATCTACTTACCTTCTGTACGCTATACGTGATTACACTCTCTGTGTTGTTAAATCCTTTGTTCTGCTATCTGCGTTGAATTTATTGTATTCCGCCTCTATTTGTAGGTTCAACTTTACACTGTGATATATGTATTTGCATAAGTACTGTTACATATGTGTTTATCACATTGTGTGGTGCAGTGTTTTTAAAATATTCTTATAAAATAAATTCTTTGTGGTCAATTCTGACAGCGCGCTGTTCGAATTGACCACTCACAAATTTGTTTCAAGACAGTGTCACTGAGTTATATTCACAAATTCGGTTATGAATAGTTTTTTGTTAATTATAGCATCGCTGTTAAGCATATTGCCAGTGTCAAGTAAAACGATATTTCGATTTCTTGTGCAGCGTAAAAGTCAAAATCAGTCAGTCAGTCAGAGTAACAGTCAGCGATAGCGATGGCTACTTTACAATGAAGTTTTGGAGGTAACCTGAAAAACCGTCATACTAATCTTACGTTCACTAAACAAAAAGAGATACCGCATCGACGAACCACGCGCCGAGCTAGTTTCATTGTTCTACCAAAAGCTCGAACAAACTATGGCAAATCAATGATTACGTTTGAAGGAGCTCAATTTTATAATAAAATACCCTCGGAAATAAAAAATGTTGGCTCATTTAACGTATTCAGGAAACGGCTTGCTGAGTACATATCAGATACATATTGATTTGTTGTTTGATGTGTGCTCAGTGAACATGTGAATTGATGCGTTTTAGAGCCTAGGTAGCTATATATATATAATGTGGTTTATAATTATTATCTTTGGATATAACAGTAAAACTATAACCAAAATTGTGTTGCTCTGAAAAGAGAGATGTTATTAAAATAAACTTATTACAAAACATTGTTTCACATTCACAATAATTTACAATCAAACACAAACTAACCTGAAAAGAGAAACAACATTTAAAGCTATTGTTTCACCTGTTCTCATCAATTTATTAAATATTTATCCGACATACATTCTATCGTGCTGTGTCGTTATGTCAATATGACAGACAGCTCCACAAATTAAAATTAGAAATAATATACGAAAAAGTTATTATGCGGCCAATTAAAACTAAATGAAGTGACCGCACACTTCGTTTACATATATGTATATGTATATGTATTCACTACATGTACATTATTCTTATCTGTACTACATTCAATTTTAACCCACTGTTTTTTTTTTCTTCTTTTATGTTCATTTATGTTATCTTTGGTTTTTTCTTTTTCTTTTACATGCTACGACGAATTGTAATAACTTATTAACTATGATTCTCATGTAAGTGACTTTGATGTCTTTTTTGAGAATAAATGTCTTTAAACCCAACCGTGTTTCAGCACTGTTATTCTATTTCACTACATACGGGCACTGTTATAAACCTATATTAAACAAAATGCCACCAACTTTATTTAATATAACTCAAAAATGCACCAAGAAAATGAAATGAAATAAAAGCACCACACCCATCTTTAAAGAGCCCGCCAAGTACTCTTTTTAAAATTTCGAAATTTGACCATTATTCTAGAAAATAAAAATTTGATTATAAATAATACTTGCACTTTTTCATAAAGTAATATTCCTTATGATAAATCTCACTTCTCCGTGCGCTCGTAATATTTATAGGAAGGGATTCTCCGAACGTTCGTTTAGTTAAAGTTTAATTACTTGTAAATCACAATAATATTGTACCTTTTGGTTAATTTCCTGATCAATAAGCTTGTTATACCTAATAGTTCGTCATTAACTTTATGTAGGAGCGGCTGTAGCTCGTGTAGGGCCCGTGTGCAATGAAATCCTGGCGCCCCCTAGGCCTGACCATGATGGTCCAAGACGATGCTCTTAGCTGTCTCAGGGAGCACTGCGGCGCCTCCTGAGGCGGCTGTGCCCGTGTGCATTGCACACCCTGCACTATAAGTTAAGCCGCCCCTGACTTTAATTTATGTTTCTTAAATTACGTTTATAAGCCACAACTTTTCATAATTGATGTTAAGTCATAATTACTAATGAGCCATTTATAGTTATTTATTTACTCGTTATTTCTAGGCTGCAGACCTGTAGCTTTGTTTGTCGATTCTACGATTTATTTTTTTAATGAAAAGTCACGAAACTTTTTCTCACTGCAAAATGAAAACTATCTAGAAAATATATATTAATGTAGATTAAAGAAAGATTGTGATCTGTCGTTTATTGTACTAATTTATTAAATACCCTACTTCCGATTACGTTGTTAATAGATAACATACACCTAAGATATCCTATTATATTATTATGTTTATATAACAAGTCTATGTTGATCTATTTTACATCAAGGCGAAGATGTCAACCGTTTAGTCTTACGCAATAATGCAGTAGAGCACATAAATTGTATTGGCTTCGCAGTTGTAGGAAATTTAATTGTCCATGTTGAAATATCGTGTCGTCCTCTCAAAACCTGTTCCGACCGGTCCTCCCGCAATCGTGACCTTATTATCTATCATTTTCAACATTTGCCACTCCATGCAGCGTGCTGTGTATTTTATAAATTGACAAAGCAATAGTTGGTCAATTAATATTATTAGTGTAAATTCTGGTAGGTATAAGTTATTTTTGTCTACATTTTTGTGTGATGAGATAGGTTTTTTTTTGGATAGCCTAAATTATATTTTATGATAATGTATATTCTCAAACAACTTAGATTGTAAAATATTATAAAGCTATATACCTATTGTGAACATCCGCCACTAGCTTGGCAGGCTCGGAGGCTCGGGGGCGCATTACTTTATCTGTCTTCCGCCAAATTTTTATGTTCAGAATCGGCACTAGTGCTGAGTACTGATTATTAATACTGTCGTGAAATTGTCTTTTGTCTGCAATATTTAGATAAGTAACATACTTATTTCTGCTTTAATGTAATACTTAATTGAAATAAAATACTAAGGTGAATTATAATCAATATTGTGTGGAGTCCAATGAAAGACGGTTTTAGACATAATTTTTATTTCTTATCAACATATGAAGGTCTGTAAGATAATGGCTAAGTTACACAATATGTAATTCGCAATCGCTTATAAAGATTCTACTTCGTTACCTACTTATTGTGAATATGAAAATACTTCGCAAAATTATCGAGCGCACTTTCGTTATCGTCATTCAAATAGTAGTTCGAGATGTAGCTTGCCGGTTTGCCAAGTTATTATTATTTATACTTTGCATGTTGTGTATTTTTGACTGACTATTCTCGGTGTGCCCGGTTTTGACGTGTGGCTGTCGTGTTGACATTTGGTTTGCTGGATAGTACCGGGCGACCTGGTAGGCGGGGCCTACGCGTCACACAAATAAATCTTTCACAGAGGCTAGAGTTTTGCAAGTTTGCTTCGCTTCTAATTTGGTGACGCGATCGAACGCTGGCGCGCTACGCAACAATATCTACGCGACGCCAGCGCATAGTACAAAATAGGCGCGTCTTTCCTACGTCACGGGCTAGCTAGCAAACAGACGTCAATTCAATTTATGTAAATAACAAAAGAACCGTAGCCCAATTTCAAGAGCTATATTTATCGCTTTCTATAAACAGCTCAAGGATCAGTTGTATTTATCTAAAGCAAATCTGTAACTTTCAAATACTGGCGCACCACTTAACTTATTATTGGTTTTGATATTGACGTCGTCACTACAATTACCGATTGACGTAAAATGAGCGCAAATTGCCATTGAACTGATTGGACTGTTAGTTTAAAAACAATGGCTTTGATCGAATGTTTACGTTGTAACATTACATGTTTGTTTTAGCTCGTTGTTGAACGTATGAATTCGTAGTTAATTCAGAGGTATTTGACTAATGTTTTGGCGTGTGTGCCACAATTTTTATTTACAAAATTCGTTCTATTTTTTTCTTTGATTCTACCCAATGTATTATTTAATCTGAGTATAATTGTTTGTGTAAAGTTTGAATCACGGCGCACAAGTGGTTCTCCAGGCGATGCCCTTGTCGTGCAGACGTGACTGCCTCGGGTTAAAAACAAAAGTTAACTTTTTGTAGTCGACAGCGGGTCGGTTACCGGCGCAGATTGTGCACTGCTGACATTAGCCCCGGTTCTCTGACCTGACGTCCGACCGTGCGACGAACTGGACCTACCAGGGGGTCTACCCGCAAAACAAAAACGATAATTGAAACAATTTTCATGTCGAAATACTGATTTATTTGACTTAAAGTACGTCGTATTTAGAGTACGTAGAATTATCGGAGAGTTGTAGATATTACAGTGAATTAACGATATGACTTATTGTTAAGAAATAATAAAACTAATTAAAAGTGGAACTGAAGTGGTCATATCATGAGAACCAACACAGGAAACTGGACGATGAAAAATGTAATAGAATCGTATAATAAAGATGGCAAAATACAATGAACGTCAAATAAAATGATGGGAGGACGATTTTACTCAGAATAGAGACAAGTTGAAGGCAACGGAGGTTCATGTTCCAGACCAATAAAAAATATTTTTCTGTTTCGAGTTATTTGTGTACAGAATAAGTTAAAAAAGTTGTTCACTATGGTCAGAGAATAAAATGTTTAGTTTGTATATAAATTTTTTATTTGTTTTTAACGTTTCATTTGAGGCTCTTGTCACCCTAAATTAATAAATAAATTTCTGATGCTAACTTATCAACACGAAATTTTCGAAAATTCCACGTCACCACTTTTGGATTTTTACACGACAAATTGTGCCGATAATTATATCGTTCTTCGTTGCTGCAAGTAGACCCCGTTCTTTATCGATAATACTAAACTTACCAGTTACCCGAAGTGTATTAGATCTTGAACTTCTTACATTTATCGTGCCTGTGACTGATTAAAATCACTATCGTGTTACGAAAGTTCAGTGGCTTGCTACAATATCAGTTTTATTATCGCTCTTTGTAATTCAATAAGAACGGTGAAAACAGCTTCGCTTGTGTTAATAATTGCTAGTCTTGCATCAGAATCAGACGATATGATTGAACCGTTCATGTTGCTAACAATTAATTATTAATATATCCACTTGTCGTAGTTTAAAGATATTCGTGTTGTGTTGTGTTGTTGTGCGTAAAGTTCGATTTAAAACACAAACAAATAAATATACCTATGTAAAAAATAGCTTAAAGCAGAAAATTTATAAATAAATATTTCAACTTCAAATCCTGTTCATTATCAGATTTTCGTTAAATTGAATAAGTATAGTTACTTTTCCTGTAGCTCTACATAAAAATGTTTCCTTGTAATTCTATAGTTCTATATTATTCATAGTTCTATACATTCTCACACTGTAATTGATGAACTTACTAACCTTTTATGATTAATTCAATGTCTAATGTTGAGTCTTGTTAAATCTGGTTATTTGGTTATTGATTATATTATAGTAAATAGTAATGTACTCCAATTAGATACGAGTTCTTCGTTTGCACGGGCACAACAAACAAAATACATATTATTGTTGTATAAATTATCTGTATCAGACAAAGTGGCCCAGTTTACTTACATGCCGTCACATTTTCGTGTACCCATCCTATATCTAGGGTTTACTGTACTCTCGGAATAATAAATATGTTATGATACTAATCGTGTTTATTTTGTTGCATGACAATGGTAAGCAGTGCAACGTTCGTTTATTTCCTAAGTCTATTATCATCTCGAACTTTTCCAAGTACAAGGTCCAGCTGTGCTCCATTTTTCTCTGGTGAACGCGGATGTTAATAAGAAGTGACAGTGTCGTACTCAGGGCTGATATTAGGGTAGGACGCGGTTGGCGATTGGTCAACTGCCCAGTCACAAAACGAATGAGATCTTATCACGGTATAGGTGATGCGATATATTATTCTATTACATTCATATTGCTACCATTGTCATGAACGTTTGTTTTTACATACATACCAATGTAGCAAATTCCTATTAACAAATTATATTGAATTAATTTCTTTGCAATATTCATGGTTGAATGGACTTAAAATTACTAAGGAGCACTCACAAATTTATTTCTTATAAGTAGAGTTATTCTAAGCTATAGATTGGTATTGTCCAGTAAAGAATCAATAGAAACAAAATTAATTTTACTGCTTCGCGGGAAATATACTGTTTATAAGCGTAGGTTTTAATATCCTGCAAGTTTTGTTGCTGAATGAATTGAATGTGATATATTGTCGACAATAGCATTATCCGCTAATATGATTCCGTGCGAAAGCCTTCTAACCCTACGTCATGATCATGACTCTATACGTAAGCCTGTTACGATCTTTACGGCTTCCTTGTTATTTTAGGCACATATGAAAGTGGTAGATAGTTACTGGGGCAATTCAGTAACTGTTCTTTTTATTCGACATGAACTTCGTACTAATTGATATACAGACATTACAGACCAGTATGCTAATCAGCGACAATGACGTGAGAAGGTTCACATTGAAAGCCTTTGTAAAGTTAATTTTCAAAAGAGCGTATAAATATAGCGGTACGCATTTGATACTCATTGATGACGAACTTTTCCTTGTCGCTACGATTATCTAGTACAGTTGTCCGTTGGGATTCCTCCTACGTCATTTATTGGGTAGTTTTTATGTATTTATATGGGTCCAGAATTTTAGTTACTTTAATAGCTCTGTCACTCTAATAAATCCGTAGAGTGTTTGGACTCTCAGTGCACGAGGACAAAGTTGAGAAGAAACTTTTGTCACAATGTCAAACTTTTGTAACTTTTAAATATTTTTTTCTGAAAATCTCAATAAGTCACGTGCGTTTTAGCTATAGCAGTACAACTGCACAACTTTATGAACGTGTTGGATATGAAGGTTTTGAAAACATGAACGGGTTTATCCATAGAGAGGAACTGAATACGAAATAATTGTTTGCCTCTCGGATACTACGGTATTCTTTAGCGACCAAATTAATTAATTTCCAACCATTTGTTTCTGCAGGTGGACAGCGGCGGAGGTGGCTCGGCCGAAGTAATGGTGTACTCTCTTGGCTGGGGTATGGGCGAGCCGGAGCGGCGCGGGGTGGAGCGCAAACGCGCCCAGCCGCCACCAGCCGCGCATTCGCTCTCCCCCGACGACGGTCATGAAGTGGACGTGCTGCCTTTGTATAATCAGGTACGATTTAATCTTGTGTCTTCACACCAAGTCTTCAAGACAGATAGCGTTCTCTTAGCTGGGGCATGGGCGAGCCGGAGTGCGAGCACGCTCAGCCGCGCACATTCTATCTCCTGACGATGGTAACGAAGTCGACGTGCTGCCTTTGCATTCGGGTACGATTTAATCTTGTGACTTCACGCCAAGTCTTCAAGACAGAAAGCGCTCTCTTAGCTGGGGCATGGGCGAGCACGCTCAGCCGCGCACATTCTATCCCCTGACGATGGTAACGAAGTGGACGTGCTGCCTTTGTATAATCGGGTACGTAAGTCTCCCTGGCAGAGAGCGCTCTCTTGGCTGGGGCATTGGCGAGCCGCAGCGGGTTGGAGCCCAAGAGCGCCAAGTTCCCAAGACAGACAGCACAGACCGCCAAATCTCTCAGTCATTCTCGGTTAGTCTACATTCCATTTCCTCCCGTGCCTCTTCTACATACATATTTCACTTGATATAAGATTTGGCCTCACCTTCAAACCCGTATCTATATCTAGTTGAAATCGCCTTAATGTAATAGAGTGAACGTTAATATCCACTTGGCTATTATGCAGCATGCATAATATACGGAACTCTATTACCTTTTATTCCTAAGTTCGGACTTGAAACTGGGATACTTAATACTCAATACTTTATTGGATCCTTAGAAGTATAACGTTTAATAAATATAATATAATGAGATTGAATTGTAGCTCATTTAGGAATATTGGCAATATTATTGTGGTCTTGAAAAGGAACCACTTTCTCTAAAGAATTTAGAATTCCGGCTTGATCCATGCTTCATCCCTGATTTGTCGTCGAAATTTAATTTGGTTTCCATGAAGAGTAAGGTATGCATTCGTGAGCTAAATCTCTACTGCTACTGATTTGGTAATAATATAATCGTCTTATTTGTTGAAAATACGTGGTGCAACTGAGTTATTAATAATTTCTTTTCATGTCATATCATCATATATTTATTGTCTGTTCAATTTTTCATGTGACACGAATATACTTCTTTAATAACATATAATGATACTTGAATTATATTTTTTTATTTCAAAATATTAATTTCCGTCTGTCTTTCAAAAGCTTTGTTATGGTATTGTTATAAGATTCTCGAGCTATGTAGAATGAAATGTGTTATTTGGCTACGTATGACTTTACCTAATTTAGATACTTAATTTTATATTTCAGGGTTCTCTTTATTTATATCTGAAGTCTAAAGGTTATTTGCGACAGGATTGATGCCATTCACGTGTGAAAAACGTAGGCGTAGGGTATTCCCGTGTTAATAAGTCTTTAGAGGACATGAAAATGTAGACAAAACATTCGCAAACAAATTTAATAATTACAATCTAAATAACGTATAACAACGGCCTTGTTTCCGTAGCCAGATGTTTCTTATTCTATTTTTGATGTTGTTGATATCGTAGATGTTATTTTCTTTATTTCAAAAACATTTTTAAGCTCCTCTGACGTGAATCACACGCATTTTTTCATTACAGCGGATTTGTGAAACTGTGAGATAGCCACTTTTTCACTGCAATGTTACATATAATCGGTATCGGTACTGGAATTCATCGTCACCAAATAAAATATGTAAGATATTTGAGATGATTTGGTTGATTTTTTTTTTATTTTTTCGAAATAACAAAGAAGAGATCACCAAATTTTTGGTTCAGCAGGCGTAACGCGCACATACAATTTGTAAGGTTAACACATGATTAACAGATATATTAAAGATTTTTTTTAACAAATTTTTGAGCAATTATTATTATTTAAGTAGGTAAATGTCGTTGCCCCTTGGATAGTTTAATAAAAGATGAGAGAATTTGACATCACGGATATCGACCTCATTAGTTTAGCGGATGAGCACTTTGTGTATTGAAACGGAAAACGTAGGTCCTGGAATAAAAACGTAAACTGTGCTAATGCACATAATAAGTTAGGATCCCACTGCATAATCATTTCGTAATAATACTTGCGGCCATTTTTTGATAGGCAACCTAGTGGATATATATTTTAACTGGTAGAAGAGCTCCAGTGACTGAGCTGGCGGGCGTAGGCAACACCGCATTATCTAATATACCTGCCGCTAAATGCATTCAGCACTATCGTGTTCCGGTCAGGTGGTAATTAATGTACGGCCCTGTAATTTCCGGCACAGAGGCATAACACCTTAGGCCTCAGGAGTGGTAACGCATCTGAATTTTGACCTTGGTCTTTGTGTGGGTGTCTATAGGCTGCAGTCATCACTTAACGTTAATGTGAACTGTATGCGTGTTTGCCACTTCCATTACATAAAAAAATATATAAATATGCGTAAAAATTAGGTTTGCAGCATATCTGGATGAACGAAATGATTCTGCAGTGGGATCCTAACCTATAAGTACATTATGTTGTTAGTTTATTTGTCACAAATAAACTGTATGTTTATTTCACAAATACATACATGTCACAATTCTCTTTCTCTAAGCGTTATGTGTGCTTTGTTGTTGTTTCTTTGTTCATTGAATGAGTACTAATGAGCGGTTGGAGTTACAATGTATGTACATAATTCGTTAATGGTAGACATAGAGCAACGCGGCCCGGAGGGGAGTAGCCATAGCGTGTATTACCGATGCAAAACATTCTGTCATTTTTTGCGGGGGGAAATGCGTGCGACACACACGCACACTACAAAAATCGTCTATTACTATGAAACTCACACCTTGACTATAACGAAATACAGAAACAATTTCACCCACACATTTAAACATCTAGGCGACAGGTTTAGGCCCATTTGGGCTTGTAATTTGACAGAGGGGAAAGCCTGCATATGGCTACTCTCCTCCGGTGTTGCTCTATGATGGTAGAGTACTTCATAGCGAGATCTAAGTACTCTTGGAGATTTAATAATGTCTCAAAGTAATTCACATGATTTTGTTCAATGAATCTTTTCAAGCATTGCTAATTAATACATATCCCGTATTGAACTGCATTGAGATAATATTAGATTTGAGATATTAGGGTAATTTAAATTGACACGTTTGATGAAAGTATTAATCAACTGAATATCATCACATAAGAACTACAAACGGAAAAAACTTGAAAAACAACTGTTTTCTTCGTTTACAATTTATCTCAAGGTGAGATAAACGGATATTAGCTTAAAATTTAAATATTGCAATTTAAAACTTCATTGCTTAAATTGTCCGTCGCGAATGTTAATAATCGTGATCCGTCTAGCAATTTGAAATGTTTATTCATTAAACACAGTATGAGTCATCTTGATACATATTCCTTTGATTATGTATTGGTAGGTATGTAATAGTTGGGTATCGGGAACCGTACACTAGACGACAGATAGAGGTTCCAGCTAGCGGGCCGTCTCGCGGCCTAGGTTACCCGACGTCGGAGCAACGTCGGGTGCCAGGTCAACGGCACTATCATCGCCCCGTTTTTTCACGGTCGCGTATAATTCGATCGCTCCACGATTGTTTCCAGTGCATTGCCCATTCCGTGTGTACCGACCGACCTGCCTTCCGTCCCCACATACATATCTCTCGACGTTCACACGACGACTCGTTGCGTGTCGCTTAACCGGTTGGGTTAGAGCGGGACATTTCAACATTTGAGCGACTCTCATCGTAAATAGACAGCCTGTCAAGAGAGTCCATTGTATTCGCTGTGCGAAGTACCTGTCGTGGTACTTTTTGTCTTCGCGAAATTGTCTAAACAATAGAACGTGAGAGAGCAAACCGATCCCATGTACAGTAACGTCTGATCCGGTTATATCAGACGAAGACGTCGCGACGTCTTCATCGGTTTGATTCCACTTTTGAATGCGTTTGCGCCATAATTCGTGACAGGTGATATATCAAATTAATATTGTTACATATTTATGCAGTTTATCAGTTATTTATATCAATTTATGATAAGTGGGAGAGTCGTTCAAAAACCTAAAAGAAGGACGTTTAGATAACCTTATACCTTGTTCGTTTATGTCGCAAGGTATTGCTTAACAACACCTATGAGTTTGTATGTATTTTTTATATAATTTATTACTTGGTCAATTCAAAGTAAAAGTATGAAACAATATTATTGAGAAATGATGTAAAATGTTTAACAAAACGAATCGATTGATAACATAGTGGAATATTTTAATGATTAATGAAAGATTGCGGTATCGCTTCAGGTGGGTGGGCACACGAGGCTGCTAGTGCTAAACGAAAGCACGGTAATCAAGCCACTCAACATCCGTGAGCTGCATTTCTACCAGAACATTCCTGAAGATATCCAGAACTTCGTTCCCCGATACAAAGGTGAGCATCGTCCCTTTGATGTGTTAATTTTGAGCATTTCGTTCTTTATGCTTTACCGATATCGCTGGATGCATCATTATCATACCATTGCATCATACATATATTTTGTTTTAAAAAAACGTCATATTTTTTATTTATTTTGATCTTCATGTGTTATGCTGTTAATGTTTTTGCATTGTCGAGCACTAAGGAAGTTACGAGATATCTATGATTGTTCAATTTCAATTTATTCTTACGTCCCAAGATATATTGGTCTATTGCTGTACATCGTATCAATTGATTTGAAATATCTTGGATTGCTTTAATTGATTCAATATTAGTACGTGCGTCATAGTTGTGTTGACGGTGATACCTTATCGCCCCCCTTCCCGCGGATTGTCTAAATCAATTGGGGAGGCCATAATCGTTGCTATGTTAAGTTATATAACTTTCCTTAATGCTCATAATGATCGTGTCCATCATTTCAAATTTAGTAAAGTGTATGAGATGATTGTGTGGAAGCTGATATAATACAAACCCGCCGACCGCAAACGTATAATTGAATCGAATCGATAATCATGTGCAATTGTTTTGTTTGATACAGTAATTGATCTATATGGATATATTTATCGATAAACCATATCTTAGAATTTAGCGAAATAACAAATATAGATTGCCACATATTTTCTTAGTTTCTAATGCCAATATCATTCGCCGTGTCTGTTTGTCAAGTGTGGTATTGGGCTTTTTATTGAAGGCATTTAAATCCAATAAGAGCGGTCATTCACTGTGACTTTTTGTTACTGTCACCTACGCTGCGCCCACTGCTTGGGTGACTTTTTGTCTCTCATCTGCTGGATGATATGATGAATAATATGAAAAAGACGTATGTGATTTTCTTGCTTCGGTAACAAAAAATCAATAAGAAATAGAATATAGAAGATAATAGAAGAAATCGAATAAGGTATTTTTTCTATTCTCTTTTTTGTTGTACAAACTGTCGTTTAAAAATCATATGTCTTTTTCGTACTTGTCCGTCCACCGAGTGACAAAACGTCACCTGGTGTACTCTATCTCTCATAACACAACGTGTAAGCTGAGTGTTAAGTCACTTTAACTTTTGGTCAACTAGTGAACTCGCTCACGTATACTACCTTCATGATAAGCGTCCCAATTGAAGCATACTATTTTATTCTCTTAAAAATCTTTATCTAATAAGTAATTTAATATGTAAAATTTTTCGCGAAATCAAGCTGAAAAAATACCGAGCTCCAAATTGGTCGCGGCGGGAGAGGACCTAATTTAATCTTAGTGAAATACCCCGTATTAAATGTGGGCGAGCTATTTCAATTTTATGTACTTACCTACTTAATATATATTTTGTGTAATAGGAAATCGTATTGAATAACACAGTAAGTATGTTGTTCATTATTTTGTAATAACATTTATACTCATATGTCTCAATATTGACGTAGAGATAGATAATGAATTCTTTTAAACTTATTTAAAAAGTAATTTAAGATCAGCATTTTTCAATGAGAACTTTTACCACTTAATATGAAGCTATGAGAATAACATTTAATCAATCAATATTGTCGATCATACACATTGAATACGATGTATTTTTCTCAAATGCCTTAAAATTGATTGCTGGTATTGGTAAAAGTTCAAGCAGTGGGACGGTTCAATTTGAAATAAATTGAGATAAAGATGAAGCGAATAGCTCACGGGATAGGAGCGCGAGCGGCGTGCGCGCGGCTGGCGGGTTTGAGCGCGAACGCGAGAGCGGGTGCGGGAGCGGGTCTGGGGTCAGGAACACAATATTAGTTTCCTTGTTGTCGCAAGGGCTCCGGCGCTGCGGCGGGCGGAGCGACGCCGGCGGCACACCACACTACCGCCCCCTAATAGCGCCCTAGCGGTAATTTTACATTATGGGTTTGTAAACCTTTACTTAAACCTACACTCACGACATTGCAACATATATGCCCAAACATCTATACCGACCTCACACGATCACACGACATAGAAACATTTACACGACGCACACCACCATTCTCGAACATTTACACCATTCAAACAACAATAACTCAAACGTTACAAAAGATATACAAACCCTTTTTAAAATTACGTAACCGTTAATTCTCACTTTCATCAAAAGAATATTAACGCTGGCAACTTGCACTATATTAAGTTTTAAGATTGTATTCGTTCTTACAAAATTATAGTATATTATGAACTTTTTAAATACTCTTAAATTTATTCAGAACATAAGTTCAAATGGCCTTTTTTGAGCTTGTATTAAATATTTTATAGACTAAATAAAATATTGAAATAATGCCTAGTGATATTAAAGATAATATTTTTGAACTTAGTGATTATATTAAATGTTTTTCAAAAATTTTAGATTTGAATATTAACGCTTGTGCGCCACGGGAGCCGTAAACTAATTACTCGGCCGTTTGTTGCAGGGGTGATGCAGGCTTCTAACACTGGAGGGCCGAAATTGGACAAGCGGTACTCGCCATGTTTCCGCGACGAGAACGTGCGCAAGCAGTCGCTGGGCGGCAAGCGCAAGCGCGACGACGTGTTCAAGTGCGTATCACTGCCGTGCGCCTGCGCGCTCGCGCCTCATACTCCTCGACACTTGTCATGTGTCCTTTATCATATTTCAGAATCAATGACGTACGCCGGACCCGGCATCCGATGTCGCCATTAATTCATACGATCGATCGCAAAACTTACACGACTATCCCACTAACGCGTGACCGATGCACGACCCATTCACACTCTGCGAGCCAGCGAATGTGACTTGCGTCGTGGAGTCGTGGTAATGATATCATTTGATTGCAATGTAACAATATAACAGATTACGCCAATTCTGTGTTTCAATTAGCTCCTTCATTTATGTACTTACGTCTCGTATGTGCCACCGACGCGGAATATTCTACAGTGTGGGCTTGTCTATTGCAGATTTAAAGTACACCGAAATGGCAATGCCAGTGAAGTGATAAAGAGTATAGCGCATATGGATAATTCAAATAAGCAATGTGAGTAAAATTATTTATTTACTAATAACACTGCGTCTCTTTTAACTGTCATTAAAGAACTTATATAATTGTATTTAAAATATACTTATAAATCATCTACTGACTTTGATATTTACCTACTTATTTCTTATGCGTGCGTAATTCAAATTTTACTTTTATTTCTGAGTATCAAGATTTTGTATACTATTCAAAAACATTACGCAAGCAAACACGCTTTACTCTGTTGGTTTCGTTCCGCTATCTGTTTGACTGCGCTGAAATATATTGTTACGCAACATTGTCGTATCATCAGATTTCCTGATGATGGAGAATATAACATCTTCGTATCGGCGGCCGTGCGTATTGGACCTAAAGATGGGGACGAGACAACATGGCGACGACGCGTCAGCCGAGAAACGTACAAAGCAGATCGCGAAGTGTGCCGCTAGCACTTCAGCTACCCTCGGAGTCAGATTATGTGGCATGCAGGTTAGTATTTCAGTATCGCTAACCTAATATTCCAAGACATCTAGATCTAGTGAGTTATCTAGTTGTTAAAATCAGTGTAGAGTTTGGATTTTCTGCGAATTTCGATTCCGTGCATATTATATGTGATTAATTTACAAATCGGTCCTCGTTTCCTTGCGTGAACTGCGTTAGGAGAATATTAATTAAACCATTAAGTTGAACGCGGTCGAGATGAGATCTTTGCGCAAGATCTGCGGTGTATCACTCACCGATCGCGTTCGTAATGAAGATGTAAGAAAGAGACTTTGTGTGAATGATAGTATCGGTGTAAAAATGAAAAAAGGCATGCTCCGATGGTTCGGGCATATAGAAAGAATGTCGAATGAGCGAATGACTAAACAGATATACAATGCGAATGTGGATGGTTGCAGAGGCCCAGGAAGACCAAGGCTGACCTACCATGACCAAATAGGTCGAGTTCTGTCTGATGGTGGTGTCAAGTCTTAGGAATCGGCGTGCATGTATGAAGAGAATGATGAAAGTAGACGAGGCACGAGAGGTTTGTCAGAACCGGGATGTCTGGCGCTCTACACTCTCTGCCTACCCCGTTAGGGACCTGGCGTGAAGATACATACATACATTAATTTGTTAACAGATCTTCTCACATCTTTTCAATACATATAACGTTTTATTATGTTTTCACTTGAGTAATCAATGTTTTAAGAAAAAGAAAAGTGATTAGTAACTCCTTAGCAATAGGTATGTTAATTAATACGGTGATTTGTGTTTCTCATGTGAAAGGTAGTTTTACTAGTTTCTTTTTTCTAACGAAATAATTTTACGATTTCATCAGGTGTACGTACCGGAGACGGGGGCGTGCATCCGACGCGACAAGTACTGGGGTCGCGCATTAACGGAAAGTGGGCTTCGGGACGCGTTGCGGGACTTCTTCGCGGGCGTTGGCGGGTTGCGAGCGAGACTCGTCCGCCGCGTGTTGAGAGACCTCGACGCGTTACGCCGTGCTGTTGCCAAGCAGACTTCCTACCGCTTTTACTCCTGGTAAGTAGGTATATTGCGTCACTTGGTATCGTGTCAGAGGCGGTATTTTGCACATTTCGACACCACAAGCCGCTGACGACGGCAGGTTACATGCGAGGTTTATGTGCCGTGTGTTGAGATACCTCGATGCCATCTGGACCATGAGCGCGGTTCCGTTGGTCCCGAGGGCAAGCAGACTACCTACAGGTTTTTTCCCGGTTAGTTTTGTTTCACGTGATATCGTTTTAGAGCCTGCGAGAAATTTTGTTATAGGTTATTCTCCTGGCCAGTCTTGTGCAATTTAACTACTTTTTCCATGGAACCTGGGACGCGTTGTGATACGTCTTCGCAAGCACCAGCGGGTTATGCTCGAGGTTTCTGTGCCCCATGTTGCGATAGGTCGACGTGCCCTATTGTGCGTCAAGCAGACCTCCTACTGATTCTATCTGGTCCTGAAGGCGTATTAAGCCCTATTCATTGTAGGTTGATCTGAGGCGACACCTTGCAGTTGAGATCGTTTTCACGTACTAACAAAAGATTTTAGCTTCACAAATAATTATATACTAGCTGTTGCCCGCGGCTTCGACTGCGTGGATGTTTTATAAAAAACCAAGTAGCCTATTTTCTTTTTTAAAATCAGCTCTATCTCTGTACCATATTTCATTAAAATCAGTTCAGTCGTTTGGACGTGAAAAGGTAACAGACAGACAGACAGACAGACAGACGGACGGATGGACGGACGGACGGACGGACAGAGTTACTTTCGCATTTATAATATTAGTACGGATTTATCCGGTCACTGGCAGAATAGTCACTTCGTAGCGAATTACGCAAGTGTAACCTTGACCGTCAATAAACACCGATAAACGTTCAAGTGTTAGCATGTCCTTAAAAATCAATACAGCGTAACGAAGTCTGCTATCCTAGCAGACCTTTTGTATTTATTTTTAATCAGTTTGACTGCGTTGCTTAGTTTTCGGTAAAGATCTGTCTGATTATGGTCATATTAAATAAGATCATATTCGTGGGCGTCAGACCATAGGTTTTCTATAAACAGCGTACACGGTACATAAATCGGTTCTTCCTACGGTACATAAAATACGCCACGAAATTTATACCTACTATTAATAACCTGTATTAATAGTAGGTATAAATTTCGTGGCGTATTTTAAGTCGTCCCGCTGACTACCGAGGTTCGAGCATACTTTATCTAATTTCTGACCTCTTAATTTGAATATTCTTTATCGCGTAGCTTCCAATAATAATATTTTATCGCAGCTCGCTCCTGATCGTGTACGAGGGCGACGTGTCGAGCGGCGGCGCGGCGGAGGAGGCGAGCGGCACCGCGTCCGAGTACGACGCCGACGCGTCCAGCAGCTCCACCGACCTGGCGCCCTCGCCCGGACACTTCGACATGTCCACGCTGCACGACGAGATCTCGTCCGACGCGCGCTCGCCCTTCCGCCCCCACTGCGAGGAGACGATGGGCGGCTACGAGGAGGGCGAGGTGGCCGCGCCCGCCGCCCGCCCGCCCAGCCCCGACTCGGCCGACAGCTGGATGGCCTACTCGTCCACCAGCAGCGAGTCGTGGCACGGCGAGGCCGAGGCGGGCGGCGAGGCGGCGCGCGAGGCCAGCGGCAAGCGGCCGCGCACGCGCGAGCCCTGGGCGCCGCCGCCCGCCGCCGAGCGCGTCGACATCCGCATGATCGACTTCGCGCACACCGCCTACGCCGGCGCCGCCGCCGAGTCGCCGCTCGCCACCGCCACGCCGCACCACGGGCCCGACTGCGGCTTCCTCACCGGCGTCGACAGCCTCAAGCGCCTGCTCACGGAGGTCCTGCCGCCGCAGCCCTACAGTTAATGAGGCGCGCCGCGGCCGGGGCCCGCCCCGCGCCCGCCCTAGGCGAACCGCCGCGCCGCCCCCCGCGCCCTCCGGGGCGTCGACCTCGCGGTGCGATGCGCTCGGCGCGTGCGTGGCCGCCGCGTGTGGAATTTCGACGTTGAAATATTTTCGAATGAAACTATTTTCCTCAAAATTTTAAGAACTGTTCGACTGATGTAATTTTATTGAAGAGTAGAAAAAATTATCAACGGATCGCCGTGCGTTTACATGGAAGGGACAAAAGCAGGGTATTTTCGCTTCGCACCGCTCTCGCCCGGCACGCGCTTTCGGCGTTCCGCGCCTTCCTTTCCTTTTATGTAACCGCTCGGTGGCTATCGCACTTAGTGAATGTTGGCGGTACAAACTACGTTAATTTAATATTAAAATTATTATTATTTCGAGAGGGACCCACTAGGTATTCTATCTTGTATTTTTAAGTAGTATTACTTTTAAGTTATTCCAGATCGACGTGCTTTTGATTTGTACTCGTTTTCTAAACCGGTGTCTGTGCGGTGAATTCTTTACGAGATGTATATTTCCATTAAAATTGTGTAGACATTCCCCGAGGTTAGGTACTGTAGTCTGTATATGTGTAGGTCATCTGTAATAACTGTGTCCGACGGTCTACAGTCTACTGTGTATCCATGTTTGCTGATGATTTGTTTTGCATTTAGATGCCGTTATGTTCCGCTATAGCGATATTCGATGTATGTAATTCGCACGCCTTCGCAATGTCAGCTTAATCAGAATTTTAGACTCTTTTGAATGTACTAAATGTTCCCCAGTCAATGAAACCAAAGTAATTTTTGTAGAATATAGATCGAAGGGCGATAAATTTGTTCCGAATCTTTCAATGTTTCTTGGAGTATAGGATTTTAGAATGTATTCTGAAACAAAACTGCACCTTTGTGAATGTAATATAAAATCAATGTGTTTCGCAGCTCGTTTAACGATTTAGCAAGTGATTTTTGCGTATATTCTTCTATTGTTGTTTATGTGTGCACATAATTGTAATAAATGTACTATGTATAATTTGGCAAACAAACAGTATTACAAGTTGCCGTAATAGTGGATGGCGTGAGTTGGAGTTATTTGTTTTGTTTGGACCGTTTTTAATTGGCAATGTGGTGCTAGTTGAATATTTACACTGCCAGAGTAAGAGAATGAAGTGTGAGCGTGGGTGTCAATGGGACGGCGGCAGTGTGCAGTGAGTGAGCGCTATGTGGGTCAGTGTAGACCTACCAATGAGTAATTGGGAAAAAGGGCAGCTCATATACAAAGTACGGTAAGAAAGTGGCATTACGCATGGAGAATATAGGAAGTGCTAACTGATATGTACAAGAACTTGAAAAATTGTTCAGCTTACTGCTGCAAATAAAGTTTACGTACCTGCCACAATAGTGCTAACGCTCAAAAACGATATGAATTTCGCTGTTGTCTCAGACGCCGATGTATAGTGAATGAAGTGTGCTGACTTCAAAATATAAAGTTGTTTCACGACTATACTTATGACTAAAGTAGCCATTGGAATACCTTTGCGTATTCTCAAACAATAAATAACAATTTATTAAATCTAAGAAAAAAAAACTACTGAAAAAATTTATTGTGAACTCGGAGTGACATTTAATATAATTAAAATTTATCCGATGCTATCGTTGCGCCACCCATATTTGTCACGGACACTTTTTCAATACAGAGAACGTGAGTGTGAGAGTGTTTATAGTGTTTTTGACATTTGATGATACCTAGGTATTATTATCTGTCAAAGTAGTGGGGCCACTTTTTACGACTGATTACACTTCTTCTCAATTACTTATTTGTAGGTGTAAACGGCATATTATATTATTATATTTGTGTAAATAGTTGAGTTCGCACACGAAACTGAATGTGTGATTGACCATTAGTGTTAGCCAACATTCCTTCGTGCTGCATTCGTCTTTGTTTGTTCTTCTTATTTTTAATGGGATAAATTTATGAAAAGTACCTGGTTTAATTAGGATGCTAGGTTGTATTGCAAATTATCATTTATGTCTGTTATTTTGAATAACTGTATGACACTTATTTTGTTAAATAAATTTTAGGTATTAATTTTGTTTTATTTATTTACAACTTGCCCTTTACCCTTTATTTGTATAATTTAAAATGAAAGTGAATTCATGATAATAAAAAGATTAATGCTCAGGAGACCTGTATCATCCAACATGCTCCAAATATTAGTATATCCAGTGTATCTGGCTTAATACATAATCTAACCTGTTAACTCCAAGGTACTGTTATTATCTTCCATTGTCGTGCATTTCGGCCAAATACTGAACCGCAGTGGCGCAGCTATTCGGGGTGGCCCGCAGCGAGTGTCACCCGGTTGAGGGTGACACCTCTCGGTTAATTGTTAAAATGGGTATGTGTGGGTTAAAAAGATTTAGTGATCATCTTTAAATAACTATAATAGTAATAGTTTAGCGGTTTCGATCTGGAAGTATCTCATAATTAGTTAAAGTTAGAGAAGGATGTACAATTGGACAATTTAACATCAACTTTTACAAATATGTTGGTGCAATGAACCTAAGTGACAAACTCACTTTCGTGTTAGGTATATTATTTAGGATATAATAATATTAGTTAGGATCAGGAATAAAATTAAGATTTGTTTTTTTCCTATGAAGGGGAACATCACATGAAGTTATTAAATACATATATGTCGGTAAGTTACCTAAATGTGACTACTAGCGCCATCTAGTTTATCGGAGACGTAACCTAATTGTGACTGGGGTGGATTGTTTAATAGAGAATTCTAAGTGGCGCCACAGTCGGCTAAGTACTTGGATTTGTTACCTTGGAGGGGATAGTTACTTGCCGTTATCGGGTTTATAAAGGCTAGGAAATAGTTCATGCATGACGGGCAGTCATAGAGTAACAGTCTGTCAGTCACAGTCACACAGTTGAATCGAATTATTAAAGGGCAGTTATGCTGCCAGTTAGAAAAGTGAACGTTAGTAACTGATATAACGCCGGTAGTTCTGAATCAATTGGGCAGAAGACTAATGATAGTAGTAGTATCGCATCCTGATAAATATGGTTTCCCGGTCCGAAGGGTTTCTTGCCCGTTCTTCCCTGCCGGAAGTAATCGAATGGGCAGATCTTTGGCAATATACGACTTTCTTCTGCCAACCTGTGCTTTATTTCATCACCCGCTCGAGTACCCACCTACAGATGCCCACAAACACGAATAACATATCGGCTTATGGAAAAGACACGCCCACAACACTACCTGGATATCCGGACTGGAGAGGCCTCATGCCGATATATACATAATTTCTTCTTTTTTTTTTGATCAACTCATGAAGGAGAAAACGAATTGTATACTAATTGGCACACAGAACTATAATTATGAGGAGCTTAGGCACTACACATACACACTACATATCCCCGGGTGCTATCCATGTTAGCTATGCCACTGCTGAAACGATTTGTTCTTGAGCTTCGAGAGGATGTTATCGTCTGCTTAACATTATAAAATTAACTGTCATATTTTTCTAGTGGCTCAACAGGTTAAGTTATTGTTCGGACAAATGATGATTAGGACCAAAAACATGGCCTTTTAGATTATGACAAAAAAGTTAGGTGATAAAATAGAGAACCGAAAAAATCTATAGGCTGTATGACTCATTTTCTTTACTAGCTTGGTATTAAAAAAAATGAGGTAAGAACAGTATTATTCCCGCCAATTTTAAATTTTGCAGCGAGTCAAAAAAACGAGTAATAACGTGGGTAAATAAAAATTATTCAGACGACCTATTTAAGCGTTTTTGTAGTTTTTAAATTTCTATGAAATAAAATTCATTGAGGTCAAGTCAAACAATGGCTGAATCAAACGATGTTCAAGCATTGGAAAAGATATCATCTGAGGTAGATGAATCTCAGATAAAAGTAATACTTTCAAGCCATTGTATCAAAGGTAATACTTATTTCAGATTTGTATATTATCTTTTTCATGGTAATTATGTTCGCTATTTCACTTGATAATGCTATAATATCTATTAGGGCAATATTTATTTTTCGTTATTGCTGTTTTTCTAAAGGTAGATAGTATTAGTACTTATCTAATGAATTAATGATGATCACCGTAGAAGCACATTATGTAACTTCACGGCTGTATCCCCCCACTCCGAAGGGGTAGAGAGACAGAGGTAAATGCATGGATTCAAGCATACGGACATTCTCAAAAAAAAAAAAATTATTGAATAATTAAGCCCTAGGTTGCACCAAGATATTTGTAAGAGTTATTGTAACATTGGACATCATTCTCTAACTTAAAAAAAATCTTTAAGCCTGGGTTTCACCAAGATATTTGTTAAAGTTAAAGTTATTGTAACATTTCACATCCTTGTCTAGCTTTAACAGATTTCTTTTAGTTAGAGAAGGATGTAAAATGTTACAGTAACTTTTACTTTAACAAATAATATCATGATGCTGGATTAACAAATAATATCATGGTGCAATCCAGCACAAGTTAAAGAAAGATGTGAAATGTTACAATAATTTTAACATCCTTCACTAACTTTAAGAAATCTGTAAAAGTAGAGAAGGGTGTGAAATGTTACAATGACTATAACTTAAAAAAAACCCAGGCTTAATGTTTTAATACTTAGCCTATGGTGCAAAGTGGTCTCGAGTGAAAGGAAAAAAAAACTTCTCCATGGAAGTGACATAGTATTTGTATACTCTTTGGGAAGTGACATCGATTCATGATGGTGACATATCATAAAAAATTAACTTTAATTTACATAAGTACCTACTTAAATATTTGTTTACATTATAAATTAAATATTTGTTTATATTATAATTTTCTTATTTATACGGGTTTGTTTTTTATCTATCCAATTTTACGTACCTATACTTAACTATAACGCAATATTTCGTTTGTAATAAAAGTGCACATTTTTTTCATAAAAATGAGATTGGCACATATGTATATGCAAACACCCACGATTCCACTTCTGTAACGTGGGACCATATTGACATCTCCAGGCACATTATCAAACTCTTGAGGCTGACGATGGTAAACATTCAGAAATCGAAATTTCAAACTTAAAACGATAAAGTATACCTACCTAATTATACCTTTTTCCTGGTAGTTTCCGACCTGGGAATGGAACCCAGAACCCCAGCGAAGTAGTAGTGTAGTAGTGGCCAGTCCTGCGACCACTAGACTAGTTACCGTGGCAGTTTAAATCGAGTTACTATATGGTTTAAATATTTCAACTACCTACCTACCTACCTATAAGTGGGAATTTAAACCGTGAATAAAAATAATCTTTCTATTACAGCTCAAACATTTTTACTCAATAAGCTTAGAAAACAATCTGAACAACACAAAGAAATATGTAAATTCATTAGCAATGGCAATTTGAAATTAGAGACCGAAATTAAATTAGCCGAACAGGAAATTCAAAGGTAAGATAGACTTACAGGCCAAGGGCGTGATTCTTTAAATACGCTCATATTCTTACATACGTCTTTGTGATCCGTACTTACTAGGTGGCGGTTTTATCGACATTCATCGGCATATTACCTAACTCCGAGGAACTAACTCGAGGGTGCCAAGGCAATCATATCTAATAGATAAACTCAATTTGTTACGACTTACTCTCAGAACCAGGGAATCGAACTCCAGCCTCAAGCGTATCAGTATTATAAATACACTAGCAGCCCGCCCCGGCTTCGCGCGGGTGCAATGTTACTTACCCTCTCCTATTCATCTTAGCGTGATGCCTATATATAAATGGGCTATCTAACTCAGAAATAATTTTTCAAATCAGAGGGATTAGCGCGTTCAAACAAACAATTTCTTTAGCTTTATAATATTAGTTACATTTTAATTACTTGTTTTAACTTGCAGCTTAATTATTTCACTTGAAACAATTAAATCGGCTAACGTAGAATTTAAAAAAGAATATTTATTAACAAAAGACAGAAGATTCGAAATTACTGAACGTATCACAAAAGGTATAAAGAAATACGAAGATCTCTGGATGATATCTAAGCATAGATATGAAAGTATTCCATTGATACAAAATTGTATTCAGAGTAAAAATCGTTGTAATATTCTTAAAAGTAATGTAATACTTCTTGAAAATGAAGTTAAGCAGTTAGTGGATGAAATAAAAAGAAAGAAAGCGGACTTTTTAAATGTGGATCGTATCCGAATAATTGAACTGGCCCAATATATTGTTAATGAGAGGCCAAAAACTATAAGTTCAATAAAAGACACGATTGACGATATAACAAACATATCAAAAGAGTTAGAAGAATTGGTGCAAAAACAGCCAGACCGAAGATTGAATGGAAATGCTGCAGAGGAATTAAAAAAGTTGCAGTTAAAACCAATTAACGTATCTGATAATAATATGATAATAGATGATCAATGGCCTCATTTAAGCAAGAAGGATGATTCTGATACAATGTTGGTCTGTATTTTTTTTATGTACGGAAGGAAGGTGGCTAAAATCATGCAGGTCACATAGGTTGACAACCCGGTTAGTCCAGCGGTGCGAAACCACCGTTTGATTCGAAGGGTCGCGGGTTCGATCCCCGCACCGGGACAAATATTTGTATGACCTCCAGATATTTGTTTCGGATCTGGGTGTTTGTGCGTATTTATTTTATTTATGTTTTTTTTATTTGTATATGTATAACTCCGTTAATATGACGATATCGCTGCCATTAAACAAATGTAACAATATTCTACAGTGATGACTGGAGCCTATAGATAAAGGAAGAAAAGAATCATCCACCCGTTGCCACATCTGTGAGACATAAGTTGTTATAATGTCTCAGTGATAGTTGTTACGGGGCCATACATCACTTGCTATCTACCCTGAACACGATAGTACTGAACACTACCTTTTGGCGGCAGATATATTAGATTAGGTCATGCGGTAGGGCCTATGCCCTCGAGCTCCTGCACACCTATATGTTTAATAAACGCTATATTAAATAACTTGATAGCTTAATTTAGGTACTAAAACATCTCGATAGGTACTTAAATGCCGGTTACTATTCTAATTCTCGGTCAATAGTTAAATCACCTACATTAAGCCTGGGTTGCACCACATCATTTGTTAAAAATACACATCCTTCTCTAACTTAAGGAAATCTGTTTAAGTTAGAGCAGGATGTGAAATGTTACAATAACTTTAACAAAAGTCGTGGTGCAACCCAGGCTCAATGTTAAAAAATATTTATTTTCAGCTGCCGAATTTGAAACTAAAAAATTTAGATTTGGATATTTTGAGCGTGAAATTGAATCAGGTATCTAATAATTATTACAATTTAATTTATTCCTTTAAGTGAGTATGATTTTACCCAGCATAAGATTTTTCAGATAAAGAAAGTTGATTTTCATAGCACGGCACCAGTGAAAAGAACGATTTCATCAACCAAACAACAAGAACAAGAAAGCAATGCTACAAAAAAATCTAAACCTAGTGAAATAAGCGACGGATATACATCCCCGTATTTCAAAAGCATTGATTTAAATAGTTTTGAAAATAAAACATCGAGCTATTCTGAAAAGAAACTAATACATATCTTGGAAGATATTAAGCTTGATAAAAATGAGACTCGTAATCTCGTGTCAAAAATAAAACCTAAGGAACTTCAAGACGTTAGCGTTATAAGGGAAGGAATACCTCAACCACCAAAAGAAATTCATGTCAACTCGGAAAATGAGGTCGAGTTTTTTAAATAATTGCAAAATTAGCTACTATTTTACTTACGCTTATAAACTAAAAAACAAACGAGAACGTTTAATTAAATATATTTAATTAAACGTTCTCATGACCTATCAAGACTCTCGCGATGCGCCTCTTATCGCACGAGTCTTGGAGAGTGAAGGTTAGCCATCAGGTTAGCGGTTTATTCAGTTGCCCGCTGGTTGATTTACTTGCCTCACCCACTAGCATACATTAAACAGATACAAAGCGACAGCGATGCGAGGCTATAGCGATAACAAAATTATTGATGTTTCTTTCATAGTCGTCGATGAGCACAAAAGCGATTAAGTAAGGTAGGTGGTCGAGCAGCTGGGCATCGAACCTGGATCATAGCAGTAGGCAAGTGTGGCATGCTTGCATGACGAGGCATACCTAATCTAATTCAATTTTTCTTCAAAAGTTTTACGAAATTGAATTACAACCTATACAGAGATAGTCCATATTAATGAATAAATATTAAATTGTAGATTGAAGAATCTTCAGATAATATTGAAATTGAAGAAATAGATTTAACACCGAAACCTGTGTCTAATAACATACTAAACCCACCGACGCAGTTTTTGGATCCATCTCAGGTAACATGATAAGTACAATAATAATTGGGGTATTGACCATTTTTTGAATTGTTTCATAAGTATTGGATAAATTAATACTACTTGCCTTAGAAACATACATATAGTCAATAAATATGTAATAGTTGTTACGATTTAACGATTCAAACAATCCATTATAAAGTGCAGCACTTTATGACGTCACAGCGTGGTGCAACATCGTTGAATTGAATGGTGAAATTAAGAGATTTGAAATAAGTTTGTAAATGCTACGTTTTTGCCTACGTTGATTTACTAAAAGTTGTTGGAAATTGTACAAAGATGCTAAAGCTGAAATTAATTCTCTATAATATATCTAATGCTAATTCTCCTAACTTTTATTTTTACTATTTGTTTGAATTGAATTGGTTTAGCATAGCATCGATAGTGCGTTGGTGCCATGCACCACTAAACAATAAATATTAGGATATTTTAATAAAGTAGCATCCTCAAGAAATAAAATACCTATTCTTTTTTCTTTCTCTATGAAGTTAAAAATGTTGTGCCATCTTTTATGTTTTATAAAAAGATAACCTACTCGATAACAGATGGCGCTATATCACATAAAAGATTTTAATCTAAGAACTCTCAGCAAAACTATCGTCAATATTACTTTTCATTGTGTAAATTGTGTTAAATGTATGTTATTTTAGAATTCACAGATAAATATTGCCTCTTTGGACATTTTATCTTCTAAACAAGAAATGGAGAGTGAAATGGATGGAACTATATCAGATAAGAACAAGGATGATTTAGCAAGTGAGCCAATAAATAGTCAAATAAATGTCAGTGTGGGAAGTGATGAAAGTTATACAAATATGAAAGACATACTTTTAAAGAAACATAATTTAGATTTATCACCACAATTTGTATACAAAAAAAAATCCCCAGTGCAGATGGTAGGTAACTGAAAAATTGCTTAATAAGGTTTGGTTGCAAATATTTGTTAAAGTTTTTGTAAAACTTTACATAAGAAGGATGTACAATTTTACATTATCAGTAACATTTATTTTGGTGCAACCGAACCTAAGTTTATTAGTTTAACCTGATATTTCTTAAGGCAGTATTGTCAGTTAGTCAGTGTAATCATTGTTTAAAGGCAAGTGAAGATAAACTGGTGAAATCAAAATTTTTTGGAAACAATAATTTAAATATAGAACATAACGATGATCCAAAAAAATCAGAGGTTGTTAAAGAAGCAGAGCAGAAAATAACAATACAAGAAAAAGGGACAGACATTCAAAATAAAGATTCAGATAGGAACAATTCACATGAAATGGACATTGACGAAGTAATAGTCGTAAGTTGTAGGGCTAATCCAAATTTAATATAATAAATGACTTGGAATTCTAAAACTTACTAATAATTAAGATATAAATAATATATGAATTCTTAATAAATACCCCAAAAAACATAAATATCATAATAATGTAGAGTATTTAGTTTATCAATACAATCAAATTTTCTCTTTTCCATAATGTCAACACAAAGTTAACGAAAAGAAAAAGATATTATTTAATGGTATTTATTAGAAATAAATGTAGTATGAAATGTATCAAATATATGGAACAAATATTTTTTCAGACTAATGGAGTACATAGACTGGATGCACCTATAACTGGGTTTCTATTTAACCATGAACTACATGGTATTCCTGAATCTCTAGATTTATCTGTGAGTACTACTGGATATGACGATGGAGATCCTGATTTTCCACATTGTATAGGTAACATACTTAAAATATTTAGAGTAATAATAATATTTTAAATATTTTAGAAACTAAACCAGTATTTAATTTTTATATTGTTTCAAAGATTCCAGTGTTTTGTTATCACCAAAGGCTGATTTGCAATTGCCTATGACAGTGGATAATAGTAAAATGTCTCAGGAAGAACCCAGTTTCCTGTCTGGTAAATGTTTAGTTTTGAAAAATAGCAGTTATTATCTTTTATTTTAACATTTCTTAATATACGAACTCTTCATCATCAGGTCTACGAAAGGGTGGCCTATCATTTTTTGGGCATATGTCGTCTGCAGATCCTAAACCCGATTCAAGTGCACCAAATCAAGGAAATTTCAATTTCACATTTGGTGGAGAAGAGAAGAAAGGCAGAAGTGGCTTTTTTAGTATGTTTCATTAATTATCAATAGAATTTAATATTTAACAAATTATTTCTTTCATTCATTAAACTATAAATTGATAAATAAAATTAAATTTCAAAAGGTTTTCTCATTTATTATTTTATACAGATGAACATCATCATTGATGTAACTGGCATGCTCTTACTGCTATTAGTTGTAACAAAATAAACAAAGGAGCAAAAACTTCACTATATTCTATGGCAGAATCACCTTGTAGCTTTCTGCACAGTAAAAATTTGAATACAAATGTTAAACCTAAGAATATACCACTCCAAGAAGCTCTGTACAATGAAGCTTTATAAGAACTTTCCAGATTCATTCGAATGCATACTATGCAACAGAAATATGCATTCATAGCATCACTTACAAATAGTGGTGCAAATATAGTCCACCAAGCACTGTTCACTACACCATCAATTTTAAGAGCCAGCAGTGCCGAAAATATAGTTATTGTAATAAGATTTATCCATATTTCAAAAACCGTAAGTCCAATCCACTGTACTATTTCTTGTATAGTGAAAAACATGTTGATTAGTTGGCCCCGAGCATTGCTGTCCTGAATATGCGGATATGAATGGAAGACGAATGTCTTACTTGTGCTCCAAAATCTAAGTCATCGGTCAGGGGTTCCAGATCATCTGCATATCAAACATATATTCATCATGTTGACAAATCAATAATTCTTTATGTACCTATTTAGTAAAACTGAATCTGAACTTACCGATCAAATCAACTGTGCCAGTATTCACTTCTATTTGACAAGTTCCTGAGAATAGTATCTCAAGCTGTAAGGCTAGGTTACAGCACCTCTGAATTGCAGCTCCTAAACCGTGAAGTATTATTTCCTTTTCGCCTTTAGATAGGAGATCGCAACATTTGTCCAACTGAGCCTAAAAAAAGGAAAACAATCAGTTCTTTTGACGTTAATAGCAGATAATATATGATCGAAGTTTCAATTAATATTAATTCAATAAAAACCTTGAAATTGGTTTTCTTCGTCACAAATATAACATTATTGCCTTCTATCGGTCGAACAGGAAGCCGTTTTTTAACGGCATAATTTTTATTAACGTTACGTTTCTTGTTTTTCTCTTCCTGTTTCTTTACTGAATTGTTTTCATCTGCCATTTCTTTCGCCGTTTCACATGTTTTTTTCCGTATTTGAGAGAATTGACATTGACATTTGACATGACATGACACGCCTGACACTTTCATAATTTTTTTTTACGGCACTGGATCTGGATCCTGGATCTCGTTTTTATAGGTTAGGATTCCACTGCAGAATCATTGCGTTCATCAGATATTTTTATTTTACAAGCTTTTCTTTTCATTTTTCAATCGGTTGCACCAAAATATTTGTCTATAGTTGTTGTTAAATTGTAGGTCCATCCTTCTTTAACTTTTACAAGGAAGATGGAAGATGATGAGGTGCTTCCTTATGGAAGATGATAAGATGAAAGTCCAGTTAGTCCAGTAAAGTGATGAACACTTTGACACTCACTGTAGTAGGGTTTTCATCTTTAATCTATGACTCGATGTATAAATCGTATCGAATCGAAATTTTTCCATATAATATATTATATTATTTGTACTACTAAGTAGGTATTCTGTGTTATTAAGAAGATAAAGACATTGTCCAATTTGTCAATTTAATTCTTTATAGTTCATTTTATCAAGATGAATAAGCACATCAATTAAGGTGTATATTTTGATCGATCAATAGGTTTATCGTTGATTTAATTAATTAGATGATACGCTATTGCTACCCTACGGGGTCTTGGGTAAGATTTCTGGGTTGGAGGGAGGTAAATGGTTGCTGCTAGTGGTAAGCTACTACGAATCGGAATAAATACTTATTTATTTAGCTGCACGTTTTTGTTATTTGTCTTCTTTAGAAAGTTATAAATACTTCTTTTGGCGCTATTGGAATAAATAATGAGAGTGAATTTTTACTATGCGCTCGCACATCGACAGTCTGAAGTTAGAAGTTGGTTGCTAAACTTTTTTGTTGTTTTGTTATAATGTCATGCTAAAGAAACTTCTTACGTGGGTACTTGTATAGGTAAGTACCTACACATACCTACTTACTGCTTTTTTTGATGAACTACAAATTGATTTAAATGTCATCATTGATTGTTATTAAATCAGAACATTGCAGTTGACATTGATTATAAATGATTTTATAAAATGATTTATTGTCGTTAGTTTCTCTATATTGTAGGAGAGCATGATCACTATCATTAACAACAATGCTTGTTAATGGAAACTATACAAAGATATTGTAAAATGAGGAATTCTATATTGTGTTTCAAAATTGTAAGGCATTGTTCTCGTACTTATTCAATGATATGGGTTGTGTTTGTTGCTCCCTTAGTTCATTTGTATCCATCGTTTTAGATGCACTTGAAAGGTAAGATATTTAAGATACAGTGATTTGTTTCTGTAGAAAGGTCTCAATCCACCCTGGAAGGCTTCTTTGGTTAGTCACCCAATTTTAACGAAGTGTACTGGGGTCAGGGGCGGATTTCCCTATAGGCCGAGTAGGCCCGGGCCTAGGGCGGTTAAATTTAGGGGGCGTCAAAATTTGGTCGTAATTTTGTACGGAGTAGTTGCCTACGCGCATACGTGTAAAATCTCGAAAAAATGTACATGTATGTATGGCAATTACGATTATTAGAAGAATTAATTAATCACTTACTGACTATCTGTTCTTTTTTTCATTTTAATTTAATTTCTATAGTTTATCTAATTTTTTATTCTTTACAGTACAGAGGGTGCGGGGGCAACTGGGAATTTTATGCATGATATATGTAGTTGTTTAAGATATTTGTATGTTATTGGTTAATAGGTACACCTATCTATTAATATGTGATACAAATTCGATTTTAAAACTTCACATATCCAGGTAGGTATTATATTTTGAAATGTGACGTTACAAAAATAAAAAAATAATTATTTCCTTAATCTGTCTGATGGTGCGGTCAAAAGACTTAGGAATCGGCGTGCATGTATGAAGAGAATGATGAAGGTAGACGAGGCACGAGAGGTGTGTCAGAAGACCGGGATATCTGGCGCTCTACACTCTCTGCCTACCCCGTTAGGGACCTGGCATGAAGATACATACATACCTACATACAAAAATAAAGACCTCTCTGCGCCCTTTTTCACACTTCATCGATCCCTCCTTAACGTGTGACGTAATTTATAGATGACCCTTTAGATTACTTCTATTAGGTACATTATATTTTACTCCACAGGATCTCATTATGCACAGTGTGTGCAATGCTGACGTGTTGTCTTCTGATCACAATTATTACTGTAATGGTGATGGGCATCGGTATCGGATTCCATTACTGCTTTGTCCAAAATTCTGTTGATTCAATGGGTATGATGATCATTGTGTACCTACCCTTCTTCTTTCATTAGATATAATGATAGTTCTACTGTGTGTACTTAAACCAAGTTTACAAAAGAGGTCATGGACCTTTTAGGGTCGTCGTCGAGAACGTAGCGTTCAGATTTGAGCGTCAATGATCTATTCTCACCAAGGCAATTTAGGCACCTAAGGGTTTAGGATTTAAATTAGGTATGTACCTACTCGTCTTATTACTTCACGCGTTAGCAAGATGGATTCAGCGGGTAATCATGAATTGCAGATATAGGTATATAGCATTCTGTGTTTTTGACGCGTTTTTGTTTCTCTCGCTGGGGTAGAAATAATCGTTCATAGGTATTAGGTAGCTACCGCAACGTTAATGGTGCGAAGCGCCCAGTTTATAAGGCTTTGATATGTGTAAGTATAACTAATTTAATCCATGAAATCAATAATCTCATTCAACTCTTAGATGGTACTCTTAAAATCCATCATCGTATTAAACGGCGAGAGTCAGCGGGCTCTTAAACAAGGTAATCTACGTTGGCACGTTACTTGAGTTATATGTATCTCCTAGCTCTAGTCTTCGACATAGGAACAATCTAATGGCGCATTTACATTAGTCGGTTAGACCGTATTCGGTCACCGACTAATATAAACAGGTATTCGTTTGGCCGTATTCGGTCGAGCCCGTTGTCGGTGTCGAGTGCGCCGTGCCCCGCCCGTCGCCCGCCTGTTGGTTAACCGACCAATGTAAACAACTCAATTTAGATAAGCGTTTCACTTAAACCGAATGCGGCCGCCGCCTTCGGTGACCGACCTAATGTAAGCCGCTGTTTCAATATGTGTCTCAACCGTAGAAATTAGGCCTTATTTTTCTGTGCCTTGAGCCTAAAATTATATGGTTTGGGTTAACAGCAAAAGCAGCCAAAGCCGCGGGCGCGCTTCGTTCCGGTACTGAGATGCCGGGTCATGTGATGCGTTCAGTGGACAAAGCGGCGCAGCGCGGTTTCGCCCATCGCATCGCGCGCAGGGAAGCTGATGACCCCTCGCCGACAAACAAACCGTTCAATATAAGTGCAGTCCAAAACTATACGATGTTTAACATAACAAATGATACGTTAATGTAAATTGTAAATACCTATTTAATTTCAGAAGTAAAACACTTTTGATTCGAAGCAGTTATATTTATTCACGCATTGCTTTAAAACAAGTATTCGAGCGATGTTAATTTGTTCAGAATAAGAATAACATTTATTCGTTTTTATTGGTCAAACCCTTTCATAATCTGCCAAAAACTTTTCAGAAATAGAAGGACACCTCTCATAATAATAATTTACAATTAAATAGGTGTCCAATGTCCAAGAGCTGTTAATTTGCTGTCATTGGAATTTGTAGTTTTTTTTCTATCCAATTGGGGGTGTTGTGAATTTTGACGTGTTTAGCGGCCTGAGGAATGGTGTGGTAAGCGACGTATTGTTCCGTGAACGACGGAAGCGTCCGATCAATCTGCGTGCCAGCTCTCTTTCGTGCGGCATCAACTCGGGTTCTTTAGGTGGTCTGGGGAATACAACAAATGCTGAGATCAAGGGATTTGTGAAAGTTATGACACTGACAATTCCTTGGATATAGGTAATTGTACTCTATTACGTACCTACCATGGATTTTTTTTAAAGGTAAATATTTTATTGACTAACTACTATAGTCATGAATCGAATTTATATTTTTGAAGTCGGCACACTTCACCGTGCTATTCGTATCGTATAGGTACGAAACGGATAGCACGGTGTCTGTACACAGAACAGAAAAAACAATATACAACCGCTGAATAAAATCCATACTTCCATACTTTGTCCGTCTTTCACGTCAAAACGGAGAACGGATTGGTTAGATATTTATGTAGATACTTGAAGAGATGGAGAGTGGGACATAGGCTACTTCTTGTCTCCTTATATTCCCCCACCCCCCTAAAATTGGGGGTGGAAATTAGTATGGAGCATTCCATAATTTTCAAGCCAGAATGTTAAAATTCGGTATGCAAACTCTTTGAGCCTAACAAACAATACGTACCTCATTCTACCCCCATCCCCTTAACAGAGGGATATTATTTTTCATGGTATCTGACTATTTCTCACAACACCTTTGTCTATATGGCAACGTATCTATTTACTTTACATTTTTTACGGTTACTCGTACGGAACGTAGGGAATTTAGTCTCGTTGCACGGCACATATTACCTAAAAGTACATACTGTGGTAGGTATGTAGGTAGGTAGGTAGTAGGTATGTAGGTGGGTAGGTATCTACAATTTGCAATCATTTAGGTACCTCTCCGTTTCAAGAACAACCATAGGTGTCTCCGAAGTCTCCAAGAACACCTTTTCCGCAGGCATTTTCGTCTGATATATCTCTGCAATAATACACGCACATGATAAATTATGTGTATCACATGCTTATCTTTGTATAGTTTCAAGATGAATAAGCACATCACTTAGGCCCTAAGTGATGTGCTTATCTTAGGGTGTATATTTTGATCGAACAATAGGTTTTTCGTTGATTATTAATTAGATGATTCGATGTAGATATTTATAATAATAATAATGGCAACCCATTATACGTCCCACTGCTGGGCACGAGTCTCTCCCCTTTTTTGGGGGGAGGCATGGAGCTTACTCCACCACGCTGCTCCAATGCGGATTGGTGGAGGTGGGTGGGTTAGTGGCCAACCCGCTGTTGGATGTTTTTCAAACCGCCCATAAGGCCTCCGACAAGATTTAACGACTGCTATCTATCGATAGCAACCGGGACCGACGGCTTAACGTGCTCTCCGAAGCACGGAAACGCGCATTTAATTTGCCACTAACGGTCACCCATCACACTACCCGACCGCGCCCGTAGTGCTTAACCGAGCAGATCGCTTACGATCTACACCAGCCGCTGGGCGATGCGCGCTTCGTGTACCTCTGTACATGTAGATATTAACATATACTTATTTATGGATCTACTAAAAACAGTCGCAGGTATGTAGCGATTTTTTCTTTAACAAAAAAGAAGACACACTTTTTAGGTTAGGTATGAAGTTAAAGAAAACAATCTACTTCAGGCAGGAATAGAAAATATGTTATCTAGATGAACACCTAAATACTAATTAATAGGTATACCTTACGTATTATTAAAACATATAGGTAATACACGTAATAACTACATATATTTTTATATTATTTACACAACTAAAATTTTGTTACTAACCTAGCATGGGACTTGGTGCATGTTCAACTTCGGAACGATTGACGGCCACCAATCGTACGACTGGTCTGCTGTCGGGCCCGGAACGCAACATCGGCGGTTCTGTCGTTGATCTTGATGACACTAGAATAATCATAATACCTACATGTCAGTATATTGCATGTACGTATCTATATATGTATCTTCACGCAGAGAGTGTGGAGCGCTAGATATCCCGGTCCTGACACACACCTTCCCTGCTTATTCTACATTCAATTCTCTGCATACATGCACGCCGATTTCTAAGACTCTTGACCCCACCAGAGACAGTAGGTACTCGACCTATTTGGTCAAGGTAGGTCAGGCAGTACATTATTGTGTGATCACCACATGAACACAGCTTAATAATACCTATTAAAAAAATTAAGAAAAATTGTTTATAAGTCTTTTTCAGCACTATAAAAGCAGAAAACAAGATAAGTGTAATTTACGACGGATGTGGCGGTCAAACCATTCCGAAGGTGGCAGTAAATGTAACGCAGCATGTCGATATACGATAAAACTGCTGCCACTGCTTTCGCGTTCGCCAATCCGGTTGCTAAGCGCGGTGCATGTATGCACAACACTGTTGGTATCTTTGGGGAAGACTTTTTTTTCTAGCAGTAAACGTTTTTCGGCTGAAATTAAACAACGTGTAACAGGATTAAATGTACTACCCGAAACTTGTTTGTTCAGAATCGATTTCAGGCATTTTTAATATAGGTATCAACTTCGCGCCTGTAATCCCCGAAGGGATAGGTAGAGGTCAATACATGCATTCAAGCATACATGCAAACACCCACGATTCGCCGGTTACGTTTTTGGTCCATGTAACATGGTGGCGAGCCTGTTGACATCTCCGGGCACATTACCAAACTTCGAGGTACTGGAGTTTCCAGAAAATTGAAAAATCCCAATAGAACCAGAGATAAAGGACTTTACACCATTATCTCTGATAATCCCCGACCCGGGAATCGAACCCAGGACTTCAGAGTAATAGTAGTGGCCTGCTACCACTAGGCTACCGAGGCAGTTAAAGTTCATGTATTATGATTAAAACTGGATTTTCTAATCGAGGTGCTTGAGTGTGGATTATTCCACACTCAAACACCTTTATAAAAACACACAAAATTATAAAATGAAATTAAATAAAAATATACTTACTAGCAAAAGATGCAAGTTCTTTCTGTGCGTAATGATAACCCACCGATATGCCGTATATCATCAAGATGATGATCGTGAACATGAGCAGCATTAGGACAAAAGCGCAACACGTCCATGTTAGTACCCTGTAGTGGACAATTTTAAAGAATCATGGCAAGCTCTATACGTTAATTTGTGCAAAAAAAGTTACAAGGTAAAAGATAATCTAACTTAAGAACATTTCCTGGTGTTTAATTTTTTTTTACCTATATCAAAGTCACTGGAATAAAAACGGTCTTTCCTACCAATAGTAGAACCCCTCCATACTAAACTTTAGTTAAATTTTTTTTATACTAGGTAGCCACTAAACTTATTCTCATTTTTTTGTACAAATCTTGGCATGATTCTTTATAAGTAGATTAGATCAAATTGCAGTAAACGATTTAGATAAACATTACCTCTATTACCGTTAAATAGAGGCCGAATTTGAGTAAGTAGGTACCGTCAGGGAACTCTACGCTTACCCAAAATCAATAAAATATAACATATTTTATTGATTATCATCTTATAAGGTGTGATTTTGGTTAAGCGGCGAGTTCCCTGATAGGACCTATTATTTCAGAATATACAACGTAATATTGGCACAATTTTACAATCCGTTGATTGTAAAACTGTGGTAAAAGGTGTACAGCTTGAAAATTTGCTGGCTGTAGGTGCTCATATTCTAATTAATTTCTACTGATACATAGCCCCGGATCTAGGGGGAGGCAAGCCGGGCCTATGCCCCGAACGGCAAGTTCAGAGGGCGGCCAAATTCATTATTTACAAACGAATAGACAACTCGTAACTTCCCTAACTTTGACCACAGAATAAATGTGTATAAAATATATATCCTACGCGTTCATGTCTACATCTGTAAATAAATAAGCATAACACGAAAAGAACAGCAACTGATGCATTATTTTCGGTAGGCCTATGTCGTAGTGTACATCTGATAGCTGCAATTATAAAGATGAGATGGGCGGCATAATACAGTTTTTGCCCCTTCTTAAAAAAAATTGAAGAGCCGGGGCTGCTGATAAATATTCAGAAGTTACATGTGTGCAAATGATTTACTGACCTTTCAACACAGAATGTTATAGAACAGAATACGGATTGTATTAAACCCATTATTTATTTTATTCACCAATCTGAAAGTATGAAGCAATAAATACGAGTAACTACTGGAAACCTACAAAGTTACTATGCTTTAGGTGTAACTTAGGGCTTGCTTACTTCGAATCATTTAGATGTAATATGCTAAACTCTGCAGAAATTCCACTTAGTAAATGATTTCCGTGATTAGAGTACTTGATTCAATTCAAAATAATATCACCAAGTAAAATACTATGAATATGTACATAATATAACCTATATTTCAAATAATGCGGCAAGAATTATGCCACCAATTGTCACGTGTCAAAGCAAAGAAAGAAGAAAAAACTGGTTGCCTGTAAAGTCGGTTTTACGGGCGAAGATTTTACGTGACAACGTCTTTTTCTCGGTAGAAAGGCATTCGCCGGTCCGGCAGGCCTCTCTCTCGCTCGGTAACTCATCGTTACGTTACCGGGCGTTACACTTTTTCATGAGTGACTCCGAGCCGCAACCTAATTTAAGATGTTGTCACGTCAAAATGAGTTGATAGGATAGACCACAAGCGGAGGCCGTACTGGCTCAGTTGGCGTAGCTTTTAATCTATTTGTAACTCATGAAATCTCATACAAGCTGCCGCACTTGCGAATTTTGCATTTAGGATAATAAAATTTTAAACTGTTTCGCGCAGTTTTCCGATAAGCCGTGTGCTTACCATCATGCAGCTTCGCACTAACTTTATAAACAATTTTTATAAAAAAGTAGTACAAAAGGTTTCTCTTCTATGGTAAGACATAGCTTGGATTAACTACTAGACCTAATCGAATACAGTACCTACTCACTTATGTAAAGGGATTGGCTCCGTTTTACCAAAATCAGTTTTATCAGGATCATTAAGGAGCCAGTGCGATGAAGTGGCTAGTTCCCTGATAGCATATCCATTGGACGACGGAAGTGCAGAAATTAGTAAATTAAAAGAAAATATCAAGACAAAACCTTTTTTAATTAACAACTTGTAAATAAACACAACATTACAACAGTCTCAAAGAGATAAGGCACTGACAAACTCACAACCAACATGGTTTCTCAAAATATTCACATTTCGTTTTTTTTTTATGTAATGGAAGTGGTAAACAAGCATGCAGTTCACATTGATGTTAAGTGATGACTGCAGCCTATAGACACTTACACAAAGACCAAGGTCAAAATGCAAATGCGTTACCACTCCTAAGGCCTAAGGTGTTATGCCTCTGTGCCGGAAATTACAGGGCCGTACATTATCACCTGACCGAAACACGATAGTGCTGAACACTACCATTTAGCGGCAAGTATATTAGGTAATGCGGTGGTGCCTACGCCCGCGAGCTCCGTCACTGGAACTCTACCACCAGTAGAAAGTTACAATAATTATATAGCTTACAATAATTACAACATTAGGTGACATTTAACAATTTTTTTTGATTTACATACACTTTAATAATAATCAGTACAAAGTAATGGGTGACCCAACTTAATACTTACTATAGATAATAAAATATACATTTTTGCTACAAATCGAGCAGTATAAAGGTAGTTTCTTAACTACAGATATAGAGCGTGTCGACATTTTTATATAACGTAGGTGGCAAATAAGCTTGCAGTTTACATGGTTGTTAAGTGATGGCTGCAGCCTTTAGACATTTACACAAAACCAGAGATCAAAATGCAGAAGTGTTTCCACTCCTGGCAACACATCTGCATTATGTAACGTAGGTGGCAAATAAGCATGCAGTTCACATGGTTGTTAAGTGATGGCTGCAGCCTTTAGACATTTACACAAAACCAGAGATCAAAATGCAGATGTGTTGCTACTCCTGGCAACACATCCCAAAGTTGTTGTTTTTATCTCTGTGACAATTATTACGGGGCCATACATTACCATCTTTATACAGGCAGATAGATGAGGTAATGCAGTGGTGGTGGGTTTTTTTTTTAATTACAGTATTAGACTTAATAGACAAAATATACATCATAATATAGATACAGCTACAGCATTTATACCTATTTTGCAGGGTAGAAACTTCTGATCCTTAAGATTTAAAGAAATACATGTGTTAATTAGTAAATACAACAAATTAAGGTAATATATTAAAGGTATTCAATTTAAACTTACAAATATATAAAAACGTGGAAAAACTATATTCTACGCTTGGTATAGGTCGCGCCACGTAAAAAGAACGCTGGAAGAAAGTAGAAGGGATGTGTTCGCGCATCGGTACACTCGCGCACGAAAGTACTAGCCCTATTGGTTTATTTTTGATCTAGCTTTCGCTTGCGGTTTCGTGTATTGGTAGGCAGATTGAAAACTATATTACATAGAATAACATAAAATGAAATAAAAACACATGACGCGCAGCTTGATCGCCAGCGTTCTTTTTACCTGGCGCGACCTATAGTCTATAATATAAAAATAAGTCGGATTTCCTTCCTGGCGCTATAACTTCAGAACGCACGAACCGATTTCCACGGTTTTGAATTCGTTGGAAAGGTTTCGGGCTCCGTAATATTTATAGCAAAGAAAATTCAGGAAAAATTTCAACGCGGGCGAATCCGCGGGCAACAGCTGGTACATAATACAAATAAAATACAATATAATATTGAAGCCTATAACGTCAAATTATTTATATTTTGCTGCCATTTTCAATTTTTATGCCCTGATATGTAAGTAAATTAAAACAAATAAGTAAAAAAAAAAAATAACATCTCAAAACGAAACAAATAGTTTGAGACAAATAAATAACCATCAGATTAAAAATAATAATATAGATTGAAATTGTAAGATATATCTCTGGACTGTGTATTGTGGAATGATAGTGTTGCCAGTGTCAAAATAACAATGCGTGACAATAGAGCATTGCAAGAGAAAATATTTTTAAAAAAAAAAAAATTGTACAATCGAGTTAGAAATCGACAGAATATGCTCTAAATAAACAGGCACATTCGGTTTGCGGGAATGCGGTTTACATTTTAGTACAATTAATATGACTTACAATATTCGTAATATCTTAGCTATCAATAAAATATTATGTGAGTTATAATTGATTCAAAGTTGTTCAAACACACATCCTTTGAAATTGGATTTTTATGGTGCCTCTATGCTAGCGAGTTGGCTACAATTGGAATTGAACTGTGCGCGTCTTAGCTAGTTTTTTTTTAATGTAATGAAGGTGGCAAACAAGCATGCAGTTCAAATTGATGTTAAGTGATGACTGCAGACTAAAGACGACTGTATCCCATCTGCCCCGGTGACTTGGCCCGGCCTAAAGACACCCACACAAACACCAGAGGTCAAAATGTACATGCGTTGCCACCCCCCCCCCCCCCCCCAGACCTTAGTTATTATGTCTCTGTGATAGTTATTACGGGGTCATAAAAAGTTGGATCAAGTGAGGACTTGCAACGAACATAACACAATCGCTATCTTCAAAAGGCAGTGAGTGTACGCGGCATTATCAAGAGGAGCCGTTTACGTAGGACGTATCCAATAAAAAAATAACAAAGCACTGTTCGAACGTGTGCTCGGATTTATCTCGCGTATATTGAACTAAAATGATTATTTAAAATCGAACCCGACGTTTCGGTCGCTTTTCAGCATCCGTGGTCTCGGGCAGACTGAGGTGGTAATTGTCTGACAGCAGTTTGAATAATTATTATGTGCAGCTACCTCCATCTTTTCCGTTACCGATTTGGTGATTGACAGAAAATGCACAGCTGAAACTACTAATCGGTATGAAGATTCATAAGAAAATGTAGTAAGAGCACTGTGGATTTCACGAAATTCTTACACGGAGCGGAATAATGATTAACTAGCTGACCCGGCAATCGTAGTTCTGTCATACATCCTACAGAATCGCTCAGGTTCAGGTTGAGGAAATTTATTATATTTGATACAAGCGACCCGCCCCGGCTTTACAGAGGTAGCATTTATAGATATAAACCTTCATCTGAAAACTCTCTTTCCAACATTTCAAACAGGAACAAAATCCATTCACAACTTTCCGAGATTAGCGCATACATACAGACAGAGAAAATAGGGGGATTTTACTTTATAATATGTAGTTTTTTTTATGTAATGTAAGTGGCAAACAAGCATGCAGTTCACATTGATGTTAAGTGATGACTGCAGCCTATAGACACCCATATAAAGACCAAGGTCAAAGTGCAGATGCGTTACCACTCCTGAGGCCCAAGGTGTTACGCCTCTGTGCTGGAAATTACAAGGCCGTACATGTAGTGAAGTGATAGTGAAGTGATGCTCACCAAGTATAACTTTCCGCACAACTCGCTAGTGTAGAGGTACCCTTAAATATATTCTCAAGCTTGAGGATAGATAAAAAATGCAAGGTAATGTTCAGTCTTGAGCACAGACCTCATCAAAGTTCCGTCAGTCAATGCGTCCTATGCTGTCCCATAGCAGCAGTTCGGGGTACATCAGTGTTTCCCGTGCAGTAGGTCCCACAGTGGCAGCTCGAATAGTGCTGTGCGCAGTTCGTGTTGCAGTTGTTTTTCAAGCGTGGGGGCGGAGTGCGCTAGTGCTGCGCCCCGCACGCTTGCGGCCACCGCGTCCCGTGCGCCACTTAACGAGTCTAGACCAGTCACGTGCAAGTCCATGGCACTGGGGGGACAACACCAGAAATTAATAACATATCCCAGGAGTTTTAGCGGAAACGTGGGAAAGAGCCGTGTCACAGCGTGACATTATTTTCAAAACTTGTGTATATTTTTGTATGAAAATGGTGGGATTTTTATCATAAAGCATCGTGCACGGGCGTAAAAAGTGATATTATGCAGTGAAAAATGATTTTTCATGTTGCCTTCAAAACTTCGTAAAAACTCCTAGTAAAGTCCCCATCGCTTTACTGGAACCATCTCATCATATTCCATATGGAATCATCCAATCATCGTCCTCTTCCATATGTATATTCATTATCATAGGGAATGAAGAATATAAAATCACTGAAGATTGGCCATAAAAGACATAAATCCATGGCCGTAAAACAAATTATAAAAAAAACACCTCCCATTACAGTCCATTTTTTGAGTTGTCAACTAACTCAACATGTCAAATGAAAAAAATATCCTCTCCATAGACAAATGTATATAGTAAGAGCTCTTTGTGGTATTAATAATCCGTATGGGATTATTTGTGCATTTTAGATATTTTGGAATGGTTAGGGAATCATTTTGCATGTATTGCTTTAATTATCAGTATAAAAGTACTGTAAAATATATACAAGGGCAAGGATCTCATATCTCTCTCTCACTCTCTCACCCTCTCATCCACTCACCAATTCACGCACTCAGACCAACTGTTGAATTGACAACGATGATTCTGCCTTTGTGATGAAAAAGTAGGCGGACGCAATCCTGGTCACGTGTCCATCTTACGAATTTTCGATCAGGGTCACGTGTCCTGATGCGAGGATAACATTTTTTACCTATCACTTACAAAGCGTCGCTAAAGAAGTTTAAGGTTCTTTAAATTTAGGCGTTTTGTGTCGGAACGCTGTAGTGCCGAAGCGGTGCATTAGTCGTACGGCGCACGGACGGTCATTTGTTTTCATATAAAGCGCAGGGTGCGGCAACAGTACGACGTCGGTACCGCGAACGCTCGACAACAGGAGCGATGCCAAACTGTTAACGCACCGTGCGTATAAAACGCCTAAATTGAAAGAGCCCTTTTCATAAATCCCATACTCACTCCATATCCTGAACGCAGAGGTTATCTAGCTGCGAGTATGGCTCCCAGCGCGAGAGGCCCAATGTGATGGCCATGTGCAGCGAGTTATTGAACGAAGCCGCCACTCGACCGCTGCACGATACACCCATTGCTTTTATACGGTAGTCGTCGTATCCCACCTGGAACATCAATTTGCCTTTTAAGGGTTCCGTAGTAAACAAGGAAACCTTATAGTTACGCCACGTCCGTCTGTCTGTCTGTCTGTCCGTCCGCGGTTTAGCGCAAAAACTGTCGGTACTAGAGACTTGAAATTCGGCACAAATATAAGCCATAATCACGTCCACAAAGTGGTATAAAAACATGAAAAATAAAATTATTTAGGGTACCTATTTCCCCTACATGTAACGGGCGGATATTTTTTTTCGTTTTCCATATAGTGTAAGATATTATTGGATAGGTCTTTCAAAAATGTTAGGGGTGTGCTAAAATCGTTTTTTTTTCGATTTAGTTAACTGTTCGTGACTTATTAAGGTTTAAAGTGCCAATTTTTACTCGAAATTTTTGAACAACTACATAGAATATGTATTAATTTTTTCATTACATTAATCAAACCTAAAAACTACGGAACCCTACACCGCGTGCGGCCCGACACGCGCTTGACCGGTTTTTAATGTAATGAAGCTATATCGGAACGACAGTACAGCAGTGTCGCAGTCGCCGCAGTTACTTTTTGGAACACAGCCGATATGGGGCCATACTACTGAATTAATAAATATAAATAATTTTTAATGACATAACATAAGTCATAATTTTATTTTAAAGAAAAATGGAAAGAAAAATTTGACTTCAGGCGAGACTCGAACTCGCGGCCTACTGGGAATCTAGTCCAGCCGCTCTTCCAATTGAGCTACTGAAGTCCTGCCCGATTTGTCAAATCTTTCCTTCACATTTATTGCCTTGCTTTATGGTAGCAGTAGCGCCATCTATTGCCAACCATGCTAGTAAGGCAACCGATATAAGTCATAATTACCTGCAAATCCTTTACCCTCAACGTGACGTGGAAGCTGGTTTTCATGGGGTCCGGTCGCGTTACGCTGACGTCGCTGATTCTGTTCATAGTGGCCAAGTTCTTCACCCAGCCCGTGTCTGTTTCTAATTTGCCTACGAATGATATCGATCCTATCTGGAAATATTTGTGACTTTTCAGTGGTAATATTTGGTTACATCTATACATCTATACAAATAAATAAAATTGAAGTGTCTGTTTGTAATGTAAAAATAACCGCTTTTTACTAAATGCATATGTGTGTATACAGGTACATATACCTACCAAAACAAGATTTTTTACAATTTTTGTCTGCCTGTCTATCTGTCCGTCCGTCCGTCCGTCCGTCCGTCTGTCTGTCTGTCTGTCTGTCTGTTTGGCGGGGCTAATCTTGGGAACGGCTGGACCGATTTTGAAGGGCCTTGCACTGGCAGATAGCTGATGTAATAAGGAGTAACTTAGGCTACTTTTATACTAGCTGCGCCCCCGACTTCGTCCGGGTAAATAATTTGAAACACAGTGCTGGGAAGAGAGAGTGAATCGTCACTCATCATTTCATCCAAAAGACGTAACCTGCTGAACAAAGGCCTCCCCAAAGATTGCCACAACTAACGATCGGCCGCCCTCATCCAGCGATTGCCCGCGACCTTCCCCAGGTCGTCGGTCCATCTTGTGGCGGGCCTGCCTACGCTTCGTTTTCCGGTACGCGGTCGCCACTTAAGAACTTTTCTGCTCTAACGGCCGTCAGTTCTTCGAGCTATGTGCCTTGCCGACTGCTACTTGAGTCTCGCTATTTGGTGAGCTATTATGAAACTATCAAGTGAATCACTCGCTGACAGCTAAACTACGAGAGTTGCCGTCCTGAGAGCTTATAAGTAAATACTGGGCTGGGGGCTTGTTTATGTATGCTATCCATATCCTAGTCGTTAAACCTTGTCGGAGGCCTTATGGGCGGTTTGAAAACATCCGACAGCGGGTTGGACACTAACCCGTATCTCCACCAACCCGCATTGAAGCAGCGTGGCGGAGTAAGCTTCAGGCCTCCCCCCGAGAAGGGTTCAGACTCGTGCCCAGCAGTGGGACGTATCAAGCGTTGCCATTACTATTATACAGGGTTAATTGAAATTAGTGCATCACTTCTTGCAGGCAGCCTTTCTTTCTATACCAATCCCAACAATATTTGTTCTACGACTTATTACAAATCTTGATAAATAACAAAAAAGAAGAGAAAAAACAAAAGTTCAAAAGAGCATTGCCGTCGCTGCTACACCCCGCAACCCCGCACCCCGCTGCACGTGGCGATATTTTGTCTACGTAGGGTACTTACACTTAGAGTAAATGGCAGTTCAGAGGCAAAAAAATATTTCTTTTATGAGAAAACTTAAATTTTAAAAACTAACTAAACTAATTGTGTTCTACGTCTTTTTTAAATAATAAAAGACGTAGAACACAATTTTGTTTGGATTGATATAGAGATGCTGCCTGCAAGAGGTGATGTGCTAATTCCAATTAACCCTGTATATTCTTTTCTTGAAATTATTCTTTGTATATACAGGACTCGAAGAAAAACAATGAGGGAATCCAAATATAATAATGGCAACCCATTATACGTCCCACTGCTGGGCACGAGTCTCTTCCCTTTTTTGGGGGAAGCCTGGCGCTTACTCCAGTACGCTGCTCAGATGCGGATTGGTGGAGATACGGGTTAGTGGCCAATCCGCTGTCGGATGTTTTCAAACCGCCCATAAGGCCTCCGACAAGGTTTTAGCGACTGCTATCGATAGCAACCGGGACCGACGGCTTAACGTGCCCTCCGAAGCATTAGCGGTCACCCATCACCGACCGCGCTCGTAATGCTTAACCGAGTAGATCGCTTACGATCTACACCAGCCGAGCGGCCATGCGCGCTTCTAATCCAAATATATTCTTTTAAAACTCATAACATCCCCCTTTTTCCGTCAGGAGGTAAAAGTGTACCTTGTGCATAAATGTAGCATGAAGTGGCGGCAATACCAAAACTTCTCGGTAAGTTTGTAGCAACGTCCGTCGCATGTTGATTAGTATTATGTCTATAACCCTGTTGCCATTCTGTGCTAACTCGTCCACCATTGAGCTGCAAAAAAATAAAAAAAAACATTTCACGCATCATCGGCCATGTAGGTCACAGTCAATGATCCAAAACGACAATTGTCAATGGAAAATTTTGAGGCGAGTATTTAATCTGACGAGATAACAGTATTTTTATGACATTATTTGGATTTAAAGATAGCTTGCTGCAAAAGAAATATATATAATATAAATATAATAAATAATTATCTAATCTATCTATATTGGCTAGCGGTAAAAGTCCATTGCTCACGTTGCTCATGCTGCTGAGGTTCTGGTCATTTATAGATTTTAACTAGCTGTTGCCCGCGGCTTCGCAGGCGCGGCTGTCGTTTTATAATCCTGAATTTTCCTTAAACCTTACGGAGCCCGAGACCTTTCCAACGAATGCAAAACCGTGGAAATCGGTTCATGCGTTCTGAAGTTATAGCGTCAGGAAGGAAAACCCGACTTATTTTTATATTATAGATTTGTTAGAGAGGCAAATAAGTATTCAGTTGCATTGATGGTAAGTGAAAATAAATGAAAACAATAATGAAGTCAATAGTACTCCCTAAGCTGTTATGTCTCTGTGCCCGAAGGGCCATACCTAACCATCTGACTAGAACACGATAGTGCTGAACATAGCTGCAAGTAGATTATATAATACGGGTAGTGTTATTTGGTTATGGTGTGAAAAAATAATACCCTTACACTCAATCCCTTACTAGGCATAAATCTGTATCTTGGGTACCGTGGTACACATACAACACTCACCCAGGCCCAAAACAAACAGCTCTAGACTAACTGGACTAACCAGGTCATGAAAAAGTTCTACAATCAGGCAAACCCACTGTAAATTGAGCTAGTTTTTAATCTATTAGACAGCCCCTCTGAATGTCCATGTTTTAGGATAAAAACCTGTAAGCCTCGAGCATGGTAGGGTTGTAGCCGACCACGTCAGACACGCTGGTGGCTTGGCGTAGCACCTGCGCCAGGTGTCGTCGCAACTTATCTCTGAGGAGTGCGTAGAGCGGCAGTGATATCGCTGCACTTAGTGGTAGGTCATCTGAAAAGTAAGTTTTAATTATACGAGGTCTCGCAGAAAGCTCCAACAATATTAAAAAAGGTGTTCATCTGTATAAAGTTTGGAATCATTTAACTAAAACATTAACTCTCTCTCTTTTTTTCATACGAAGTTTAAAATTCATTACTGTATTTGACAACCCTAACAATTTTATTTATTTATCGAACTTAAATCTACCATGACAAGCGGTCAATGATGACGTTCAGCATTTCATATGCACACACGAGTAGCCTTTGATGATGACTGATTTCAGCTGTCAGCTGTTGTTAAAGCTGATGAAACTGAAAATTTTGTATCGGAATATCTAGTAATTTTACATTCTGAGGAGAAAAAGACTTTTTTTGAGGGACACATCAATCTAAGCATGGAATGTATTAATACTACGTGCGTAATGAAACTCCAAAATTAAATGCACGCACTGTTAAGGACTCGGAAGTGAGCCGTGAGCGGTCTGTGTAAGCGTTCCCGTACCCCGCCACTGATGGCGCACGAGTAAGGTCACCGCGGGGTTTTAGTGAGTACTAATCTCACTCAAACCCTGTCGAAATCCAGGGGAACAGACGCCGCGCCGGTTACCATATAAGGTTTCACCGCTTAAAAATGCTAAGTATAAATATCACATATCACTCTATACTTACCAATATGTTTTGCTAGTTGTTCTGTTGTGGTAAAATCATAACCTCCGCTGCGTTGTGGTGATGGCCATGAAAGCTGAAACAATACCAATCATATCTTTTACAAAAGTATACTTTATTTTATAATGTAACTAGCTGACCCGGCAAATTTCTTACTGCCTTAGAATGAAATAATGTGGCAAAGGTTTGATAGATATGGACTATTTCTATGAGAAAATAAAATTGCGTTTTTTACTATTTCCCTTCAATTTCTTCATATTTTCTTACATTTTAAACCTTCCCTGGGCTTCCAGAAATAATTCAAAACTAAAGTTAACCAAATCGGTAGAGCCGTTCTCGAGTTTTAGCGAGACTAACGAACAGCAATTGCTTTTATATTTATAATGAAATATCTATCTATATGATGATACAATATGTCATCATATAGATAGATATTTCATCTGCATGCTATTTGGCTTTGGCACAAAAAGTCCTGTCTTGGTATCTCAATCTACTTCCATGTTAAATTTCATTACAGTCGACTATATGATGATACATAATATGTCATCATATAGATAGATATTTCATCTGCATGCTATTTGGCTTTGGCACAAAAAGTCTTGTCTTGGTATCTCAATTTACTTCCATGTTAAATTTCATTACAGTCGACTATATGATGATACATAATATGTCATCATATAGATAGATATTTCATCTGCATGCTATTTGGCTTTGGCACAAAAAGTCCTGTCTTGGTATCTCAATCTACTTCCATGTTAAATTTCATTACAGTCGACTATATGATGATACATAATATGTCATCATATAGATAGATATTTCATCTGCATGCTATTTGGCTTTGGCACAAAAAGTCCTGTCTTGGTATCTCAATCTACTTCCACATTAAATTTCATTACAGTCGACTCATCAATTTGCCCATGAAAGTATAACGGATAGAGTTATGTTCACACAGATATATTGGATTTATGAAGCAATGTGTCAATTACCTTACCTTAACTAAAACTTCATCATGTGTGAATTCTATTCCAGGATTTATAAATGAGAAAGCATCATCCTCTAGCACCAGCCCCACATTAATATCTGCATTCATGTTTGATACGGAAACACTAAAATGAATAAATATTTAGTTATCTAATCATTAAGGGTAATTGCACTTGACATATATTTAACATTACTTAAAGACTTTTTGGAATAGTAATATCTTGTGCTATTGTCGTATTTTAATAAATAATATTTAATACAAACCATATTTAATCCCAGGAAGTAAAGTTCAGACCTAATAAATAATTAAAAATATTTTGAAAATAGTTCTATACCTATTTGAATTTCATGGTATTTTATTAAGGGTATTTCATATATTGCAGCCTACAGCTGAATCAAACATCCAATTTTAATTAGCTTAAATACATAACCTGCCTAGCTCTTTTATAAACAACAACATTGAATCCAGCATTCAAGACAGAATATGCAACTTACTTGAATGTGTGTTGTCTGCAGTGGCAGATTAACAAAATTGCCGCCGGTAGGCTATTATTTTTGCCGCTTCTATATTTTGATATTGTAGTTTACAATCATATCAATTAGGTGAAAATATACCTAATTGATATGATTGTAAACTACAATATCAAAATATAGGGGCGATTATCAATAACACTTTATGTTTTATGCTTCATAATCCTGAAGTTGATGTAAGCAACTTTTTCTCTATGGTTAGAATCATTGGGAACTATGATCTGAGCCTTGATAATGTTAACACTAATTCTGCCGCCCCTTAAAATTTGCCGCCCTAGGCTCCAGCCTACTCAGCCTGCTGGTAAATCCACCACTGGTTGTCTGTCAGGAATTGTCAGACTATTGAAGGTATGTGTTTAAAACACATACCTTCAAAAAAAAAATTAAAGAAAAAAATTTAAGATGTGGAAGAGGCCTACACCCAGAATGGGACTATGTCTTACTAAAACACTACTAACATAGCATAAGCTAGAAACTAACAACTAACACTTATTATATATAAACTTCATACAAAAAAATCCACAAAAATATGTAGACTTGTTAATTTAAATAAGATGCAGAATAAAAAGCTTATAATATCATTATTTTTATTTGGTAAATACTATTGACATAAAACAAGAAGAAAGAATACTCACATGACATGGCCCTCCGACATAACAGGTATGAGATTGTAAAGGTTTTCATTATAAGCACTGTACAGTCCTCTCACACTTACTTCTCCAAGGGAGCACCGTAGATTGAGGGCCATAGATTTGAGATCTAAAGATGTATTCTGCAAGTGGAATGTTGGTTGTCTAAGGAGTTCCAACTTTGTAAGGTTTCTGAAATTATTGTATACAGTAGAAAAATATTAGAAAAAAATGTGAAAAGCTGTAGAATATTATCTAAAAAGCTTCTAGAATATTTTTATCTTGCTAGATAATATAAAAATAAATCTATACTACTGTTAGTGGTTAATTATATGCCAAATTTACACTTTTTGCTGTAATTAGTTAAAAAAAAAAACTTTAGAAAACAGTCTCTAGTTTTCAAGGTTTTTTATAATTTTTGTACAAATCTTGCAACAATTCTTTGTCTATATAAATGGTCCATATAATTTAGTACCAACTGTTATACCTATTTATATAGGTTTCTGAATCTAAGCAGGTAACCTATTAATTATACTAAATGAAAGCAAATAATATGAAACTTACACTTGAGTGTTTTTCGCAAAATATGAAGTATCTTCAAGAGTATCAATCTTCAGCTGTTCTCCATTTTTGGTTTGTTGTATCGCCACATTAGTGAAACTCTATATAACGAATAAAAGATTGTAGTTTTACATTTGTAGAAACTTTATAAAAGATGTAAAACACAAATATTTACCCTTTTGATAACATCTTGAAGGTTCGGTTGAACTTTCGTCAGGAGCTGGTCAAGCTCCTGTTTAATATCCACGGTTTCTTCTTCTGACATTTTATAATGAACATCACCTCTTTTAATATTTTATAATAATTTAAGATTAATTATTATCGATAAAGCAGAAACATAATTATTGAATAAAATAAATTGTATGTACCTATTTTTGACAAACAAATGGCAACATATGTTGACGTTGACGTTGTTTGGCATTTGACATTTGCCACAACATCGGGACTGTTCAAAGCAATTAAGATCTTAATCTTAACTAGTTTTATACGCTTACAACAATTAGGTAACAAACTGTATAATTGTCCAAAATGTCCAGTATTTTCATACAATTATGATATTCTTACTTATCAACCTAACATAATTCTTGATTTCGGCATCAGCAAAAACACTCCTGGAGCTAATGACCTATTTAAAGACATTTTATCTTCAAAATTTCCAAATTAGTTATCGATATACACAGACGCATCTAAACTTTGATAAAACTTTGATAATAATTCAATTCATAAAAGTATGTATGTACTTTTTCATCGATGTTTTCTTATGATGTGATCACGTAAAATTATCGGCCGTTAACCGACTTTATAGACAGCCAAATTTTTTTTACTTGATGCTCTGCAGGCGTGCGATTTCATATGGATATATGTGAGACCAATTTATTGTGAGACGCTGCAGCCCATACATTGTTGTTATTTTCGCAACCGGCCTATTGGAATGGTATAATCGCCATTGTTTGTTGAAATAAAACTAAGTAGTTTTCGGATTTATCTCGCGTATATTAAACTAAAATGATTATTTTAAATCGAACCCGACGTTTTGGTCGCTTTTCAGCTTACGTGGTCTCAGGCCAGTCGGGCCGACTGAGGTGGCATTTGTCTGACAGCAGTTTGAAAAATTAATAAGTGCAGCTACCTCCATCTATTTCGCAAACGTCTTGGTAAGCGTTCAGGATTAACACAAAAGTTACTAGGTAATTGTATTTTGAGGTCTTACAGACTGTTGCGGTTGGGTTTTATTGAAAATGAAAACTAGTTTTATTTCAATGAGCTCGCGAAAACTAAAGATCATACTACGCCATTGTTCGGTTGACCGAGTGCATTAGCGGAAGTATTCTTCCCCTAGAAGGTGATGGGTCGTCACATCCCGACCTCTTCAAAACTACTACATGTTGGTATATGCTAATGTAATTGATCTAAGATACTTATTACTGAATAAAACAATGAATTCTTTTATTTTGTTTATAATAGAGCGCATCAGACTTAAAATACTTAAAACCAATATGGTACTCAAAAATTGTTAATTAATTATGAAACGAATTTAATGCATGATTGCAGTATTACATAGTCAGGAATAAAATATACCCATAGAGCAACACCTGAGGGGAGTAGCCATATGCAGGCTTTCCCTTCTGTCAAAGTACAAGCCCAAATGGGCCTATACCTGTCGCCTAGATGTTTAAATGTGTACGTGAAATTGTTTCTGTATTTTGTTAAACTTAACGTGTGAGTTTCGTAGTAATAGACGATTTTTGTAGTGTACATGTGTGTCGCACGCATTTCCCCCAGCAACAACGACAGACAGTTTTGCATCGGTAATAAACGTTATGGCTACTCCCCTCCAGTCCGCCGCGGCCGGTGGCCCGTGTTGCTCTATGAATATACCTAATGGATAAATTAAAAGTAATATTAAAACAGTTTATTATTATTATCTTTCGATGGTTTTTTCAGCTTCTTTAGATTTGGATTCAAAATCTTGTCCATTTGGTTCAGCTGAGCCACTATTACCGTCCCGGTTTGAATTACTTCTATCTACAGAATCATCGGCGTTCAGTTTTTTTTATCGTCACCGTCAATATTTTCAATTTCTGAACTAATTATAGCTTTGCCATCATCCATTTCATTATTGTTATCATTGCTATTAATATCTTCATCTTGTGATGGATTCTTTGATATTTCCTCATCATTTTTTATATTTCTATTACTACTATACTTGAATCCTTCGATAGATGAATTATTAGGTATATTATCACCTGAACTATAATCAGTGGTATATCTACCAAGAGTTTGTTTCATATTAACATCATCACCATGTTTATCATTGTTGTCATTGCTATTAATATCTTCATCTTGTGATACGTTCTTTAATATTTCCTCGTCATTTTTTATATTTTTATCACTACCATACTTGAATTCTTCGATAGACGAATTATTAGGTATATTATCACCTGAACTATGTTCAGTGGTATATCTATCTAAAGGTTGTTTCTTATTAACATCATCACCATGTTCAACGTACCTAGTGAGTAGTGGGACTGTAAATAAATTAATAATTTTGTTAGAAATAGATACTTATCTGTAGTACGAGTAGTATGATGCATAGTTTATTGTTCGTAAACAAATAGATAATATTTACCGCATCTCACAATGCTACTCAGCAATTTTACGTTATGAACAATTGTATTAGATATGATTGCTATTACGTGTTGTTCAAGTACATATTTGAAGTTGGCTATCATTCTGTTAGCTGGACCTTCAACAACCAACGACTCTGGTCTGAAAGAAAATTTTATTTTTATTTTGTCTACATTTTATATGAGATAAATGATACGCTTCCAACGATTAAGTAAATTATGATAATTTATTTAACTTCTATGCACATAGAAGAAGGTACATAAGGGGGACTTAATGCTACTACAAGGGATTATCGACCAGTCAACCTTTGGATTGTGTTGAAAATTTAACTGGTGCTGACAGGTGAGAATGTTTTAAATAATACGAGTATTTGAAATGGATACTTGTGAAAATGTGTAAACGTAAATAATATACTAAGTATATAGACATACATACATCATAGATAAATAAATATATGCATACATATTTCACAAATATAAAATACAATAATATTAAAAAATATACTGATATATAAATATGAAGTACAAGTCTTTCATTATACATCTGTTATAAGCGAGTCATATTCATGCTATAAGCTATAGCGAAAGTCACGAGAATTGAGTAAGTAGTTAAAAGCAAATTTACTCGGAGCTTTTTTGATGTCAATAGGTAGCATATTCCAGAGTTTAATCGCTGTAACAGCGAAGGAGTTCCAGATGAAACCAGTACGGTGAGAAGGGATTTCAAGAATAAGATTTGCCGACGAGCGCAGGTTGAGTGAGTGGGAGCCACCTAGGGGTTTAAATTTACATTTAAGATGAGAGCAGGAGATTGCGGATCGTAGAGGATAGAGAAAAGTAAACAAAGAATTCTAATCCATCTTCTGTGACGGATAGAAAGCCATTTAAGCTTGGAACGGTAGGAGGATATGTGGTCGAACTTACGGAGGCCGAAGATAAATCTGATGCAGTTATTGAGTATACGATCCAGCTTATTAAGAAGTTCTTGAGAAATATCTGAATAACAAATATCAGCATAATCAATGATGTGGAAAATTAGTGATTGTACTAGGAGCAATTCTTAAAGGAGGGTTCTTCTTCTCTTTCTCTCTAGGAGCAAAAAAATCTTAAACCTATAAAGAGAACGCAGCGTGGCAGTGGTGACCTTACATACATTTGTAATCTGAGAATTCCAATCTAAAGTTCAAAATATTATATCGACCTTAGAGATGGCAACGCATCTGCATTTTGACCACTGGTTTTGTGTGGGAGTTTCTTACCATTATCGAGCAACTCGGCCTACCGATCGCGGAGGACCGGAGGGGATAATAATATAGTTCAGAAGTTATATGATGGAATAGAGCATTCAAACAAGTGATTGAATCGTTTCACTATTTTGCTCTAAGCTAGGACGCGCGCAATGGTTAAAGCAAGACAGAAGAACGATTTACTTACAACGCAATGCATATTAACGAGAATTAGGGTGAGATTCACAGACTGCATTACGATTTTAATTTCAGCAAAGTACGCTTCGAACTGTCAAAACTCAAATATGTACTGACAGTTCAAAGCATACTTTGCTCAAAGTAAAGTCGTAGTGCGGTCTGTGAATTGCACCCTTAGACTGGAGCAGTGGCGGACTAAGCTTATCAGAGGCCCGGGGCGGAATTAGGAGGCCCAGGCCTCTCTGCGTCACGATGGCACTGTAACGCCCAGTACCGGTGTTACAACCATTCACATATAAGTTAATATAGAGAGCAAACCAAAACCCACACATTAAAAAAAAAAAAATAAGAATGCGCTAAAAAACATCTCTTTTCCCGTCCTGTCTTCACTTAGCAACTATTCATACATTTGCATTTAAAATAGTTATCAAGAATGCGCGAGCAAAAAAACGTTTTTTCCCTCTGTGGGCTTAAAAAATGTCTTAAATTTGGTGTTAATTTTTATTTATTTATTTAAACTCTTGTGCACATTGAGCGTACACGAGGCGGACTTAATGCCAGGAAGCATTCTATACCAGTCAATGGAAAACGAAATTTGGTGGCGCAATACGAAAGAAAGAAAATTTTAGATACAAAAATTAAAAGTCATAACAAAATACACATACTATGAATAAATATATATGTATATATAGGTATATAAAATTATAATTAAGGTATATAAATGTTCATGTATGCAAACTCAGTCGAACTGTGTGGAGGCTCCAGAACCGGAGGCATATGGCGGGCAGCCTCTCCCGCCCCTTCCCTTTGTCCACCACTGGGCTGGAGTTCATAAGTTTACACTTACTTCGACTGTGATATTGAATCAAATTGTAAATCGGATGTCCAAGAATCATTGACAAGAGATACAGCCATGTGAACCGTTAATTCATCGGCAGACAGCACTATACTCCCAGTTAGTGTACGCCCCTTAGCTGCCGGTATATTGGCTTCATATATGTATGTGGCCTGGTACAGAGAAAGCGACGGAAATTAGTCATAAAAGTGGTGAATAAATTAATTGCTTCTCGAATTGTTCAAATGATAATGGCAAGCGAATAAGTAAATGGGTACTTTGTAAAATCACAGCCTTACAAATAATTAAAGACCATAGATTTTCTTATGCTGCGAAAAAACTAGGAACCTGTAGATACAAACACTCGTATGTCTTGAGATTTTTCGCATTTATGTATAAATAAATGTAATACATTTATTTATTTACTTATTCAAGAACAATATACACTGTGTTTGAAATTTTCAAAAAATCTGGCGGTAGAGCTCCAGCTCCAGCTCGGGGGCGTCGGCACGACCGCATTACCTAATCCATCTCCCCCAAATTGCTACAATTTGGGGGAAGATAGATTTGGTTAGCACAATTGTGTTCCAGTAAAATGTTAATTAAGTTTTATGACTCCGTAAATTCTACCACAAAGGCAAAAATATCATAGAACTTAGGGATGGCAACGCATCTGCATTTTGACCACTGGTTTTTGTGTATGCCTATAGGCTTAATATGAGGTAGGTACTGTGGGAGTTTCTTACCATCGTAGAGCAACTCGGCCTACCGATCGCGGCGGACCGGAGGGGAGGAGCCATAGCGTAGTAGCGAGAGAACCAGTCTGTCATTTCTTGCGGGGGAAAATATACGTGACACACACTCACACTACAAAAATCGTCTATTAATACGAAACTCACACCTTGACTTTAACAAAATACATAAACAATTTCACGCACACATTTAAATATCTGGGCGACAGGCAAAGGACCATTTGGTCTTGTACTTTGACAGAGGGGAAAGCCTGCATATGGCTACTCCCCTCCGATCCGCCGGCCGCCGTGGCTCATGTTGCTCTATGCTTAACATAGAAATCTAAGTAACATTGTCTTTTTCCTTTTCTATTTTCCTTGTATGTTCCTTACTAAACGTTCGACTTTAGGCAGTGGAATTCAACCACAAGCAAAATATTTTACATTGATGTCAGTCATCCACACATACATTTAATTAAGCTAGTTAAATATACATAAGTTACCTTTAAGTTACTGAAACCAACTACAGCATCCACTTTGCGAATTATATGGACTTGTTTGCCTGTTGCCGCTGACCTCCTGTGCATACTCTCTAAGCCTCGAAGCACCCCATCTGTTAGTTTTAGCACCTTCAAATAGTTTATCATTAAATTTTCAAGACATTTGGAAATCTGTAGATTTTTTTTAGATATAAAAGCAAAAGATCACTAAATTTTCTAAGAACACACTCGAAATAGAACAATGTGCTTGAAGTCTTGGCCTATAAAATGCATAAATCTACACTCAGAAGGGTGGGCGGTGTCAGAGAATATGTAATATACTCGTATATATCTAACTATACTACATACAGAATGGACACTTCGACGTCACGCCCGATTTCCCCGCCTCACCCAACCACCTCTTATGAGCGACGTTTGGTGTTCTCTACGTGCTACGCACACTGGTGCACGTGTAAATACACGTTACTGATTGATGTCTGTGTAATAGAGACCAAATTAAGCGTTTGTGGAATTAAAGTTAAAGTTAAATTTTGGCGGAGTGTCCGCGGTGTGGCGGATTGGTCCACAGCCTACGTCAGGCTTGTACTAAGGCTACGTAACTCTAACAGTCGACCGAAGAATCAAGTTGAAAATACAGCTAAAAAGAGAGCCTTTTGACGTGACAACGTCTTAAATTAGGTTGCGGCTCGGAGTCACTCATGAAAAAGTGTAACGCCCGGTAACGTAACGATGAGTCACCGAACGAGAGAGAGGCCTGCCGGACCGGCGAATGCCTTTCTACCGAGAAAAAGACGTTGTCACGTAAAATCTTCGCCCGTAAAACCGACTTTACAGGCAACCAGTTTTTCCCCCCTTGTCTGCCTCTTGTCTGTGAATATGCGATGAATGAATACTTTATGGCTGTCCGTCTGACTGACACAAGAAAAAGATATGGATTTTGATGTGGTGCTCGACAAAATATAATCTCTAAACAAAATATAATAATATATAAGTAAGTATATAATTACTGACCATTCCGTCGAGGGCGAATATCGTGAACGATGGCAATTTGACTGATTCAAATCCGTGTAGAGCCACTAATTTATGGATACTTTCAGTAATTAGATCTGCGTACTCATTTAACTTCACTGTTTTCTCTTGATCATATTTTCTGTGCATTACAAATAATTTGCTTATCATGTCAATTAATATACCTAATCAGTGCGTATTTGTATACACTTTGATCAGTGCGGACCAAAGAGTATACAAATAGTGCGGAGTAGCACCCAAAGAATGACACCAAATAGTATACAAATACTAATGACACAGTCACTCGAAAGTCCGCCAAGTGCAAGTCGCCTTTATGATGGCAACAGATCTCACGACCTAAGCTCACGACATACTTGCGCTAGTTATGACCAGCATAAGTTTGCAATGACGCATGTTGTACGACTTTGAGCAAAGATCGTGAACACACAGTTTCCCTCCAACTCCAAAATCAAACATCAACCTCGATCAAGATTTTGGGTACACAACATCCGCACGTGGATACCTACGACATAATAATCAGTGGAATATATTTCACGATGTTTGTAATAAGGGAAATGATTTTTCGTCTTTTGCCATGTTGTGGCAATAGAATAATATGCGTGTGTTGTATGTGCGTAGCAGGACGGTGATTATAATAAAACTAATATCTCACTGGCGTTGCTGTACTGTATATTGGAAAAGTATAAACGAGCGGTTACACTCTGTTCATGACAATGTTCGGATAGCGACTCTGAGCGACTGTGGTTACAAGGGTTTCTTATGCGTAACTAAAAGCTAAAACAATGGTTTCATTATGTGACGCTAATACAAGGGTCGGCACAACCTCGTCTTAGCAAATAAATAGTGGGTAAGTAAGATAAATTCTGAAAGAGTTAATTTCCTTACTGAAACTCCCGGTCGCCTTCCAATGGTAAATACATGAGGTAGTCATTAAAGTAGTCTTTGAGCCATCTATCCAAATCTGTCCGTAGTCGCGCCAGGAATTCTTCTGTTTGAACAATATAACAATTTTATTCATGAGATATCTACATTTATAAAAGCGTAAGGTCACCCATCTTAGAAACTACAAGTTCTAGGATTGTAAAATTTTGCATGAACGTTCTTTTTAAGACGTAGGTTTTTTTCAACCCTTTCGGATCCTAATGCGTTCTCGAAGAGGCAAATTTTTTGGTTATACACAACAAAGTTCTCGTGAGTGTATACGGGCAACTTCGTTGTTTTTTTTTTGAACTGGTTGCGCGTATTCCTTTTTTTCAGATTTATGTCTCGTTAAACTGTTTAAGTGTACTTATGATGAATTTGGTGAAGTTGTTGAACGATGTGCATGTGCTTTCTTTTGTGGCTATTCGATTATGATATTTCATTGAGGTCGAATGGGCTTATGTTTACCATGGTGCAGATAGGTTATATATATATTATATACTAAATAAGACGTAGGTTCTCTTATTTTTTGTAAGACGGCATTTTGTGAAATTCGACTCCTAGGGGTTGATGATAGTATGTACGAAACTTCGTTACTAGAAGTGCTAGGAGACGCAAATTTTATTTTTTTAGGCATAGAGCAACACCGGAGGGGAGTAGCCATATGCAGGCTTTCCCCTCTGTCAAAGTACAAGCCCAAATGGGCCTACCTGTCGCCAAGATGTTTAAATATGTGCGTGAAATGGTTTCTGTATTTTGTTACAGTCAAGGTGTGAGTTTCGTAGTAATAGACGATTTTTGTAGTGTGAGTGTGTGTCGCATGCATTTCTCCCCGTAAAAAATGACAGACTGTTTTGCATCGGTACTTAATAAACGCTCTGGCTACTCCCCTCCAGTCCGCCGCGGCCGGTGGCCCGTGTTGCTCTTGGGGAAGGGGTCTTGTGAAATTCGATCCGTGTGTTCGAAGGGTGTGTTTTTGGAGTTATATAGTAGGTATATATGAAACTGATACAAGAAAAAGTTTTACGTAAGTTAATACAAGTTATACCGATAAAGTGATTTATTTATTGCACGAATTTAAGTAAAGATATATAGATTAGTACTGTAGGTATTATTAGAAGCAACGTATCTGTGTTACATTGTACCCGTGCGAAGCTAGGGCCGCTGGTTAAAATATTCTCATCATAGGATAATCGGCATCATAGGTAGGCACGTTAAGCCGTCAGTCTTGGTTGCTATCGATAGATACCAGTCGTAAAACCTTGTCGGAGGCCTTATGGGCGGTTTGAAAACATCCGACAGCGGGTTGGCCACTAACCCACCCACCTCCACCAATCCGCATTCGAGCAGCGTGTTGGGGTAAGCTCCAGGCGTCCCCCCAAAAAGGGGAGAGACTCGTGCCCAGCAGTGGGACGTATAATGGGTTGCCATTATTATATTATTATCTATAATATAAAAATAAGTCGGGTTTTCCTTCCTGACGCTATAACTCCAGAACGCACGAACCGATTTTCACGGTTTTGCATTCTTTGGAATGGTCAGGAAAAATATTTATTATAACGACATCCACGCGGGCGAAGCCGCGGGCAACAGCTAGTTATTTATAAAATTTACAAACACTAAATTGACTAACCAAATTAAATCAAAGCTAGTAAGTTACCTATATTTTTCCTTTGCAGTTTTATGGGTTGAGAGGAAGTTGCGTTGTATAAATACTGAAAATATGTCACGTATTAATTTTCAATTATAAATTATAATTTAACATTTAGGAACTTTATTCAAATACTAGCTAACCCGGCAAACTTCGTATTGCCTCACAATGAAATAATGTGTCAAGGTTTGATATTATATAGGAAAATGACATTAAATGTAGAGATTCCCGTGGGAATTAGTGATTTTCCCGCAGTAAAAAGTAGCCTAAATGTTGGCCAGGCTTAATATCTATACACCACAAAAAGTTTCATTCGAATCCGTCCAGTATCTTCGGAGATTAGCCTGGACAAAGGGACAAACAGACAAACAGATAAACAGACAAACAGACAGACAAAAAAAATAAAAATCATTGAAAAGTGTTCTAATACTATTTTAACATCGCCCCCAATTAGTTTTTCATAGATATATACAATGTACAGACACGCGGGTTTTACTGTTTTATTATATGTATAGATAACACTTACAACCATCATTATATCATCGACTTGCATCTCGGAAATTATAAGTTCAATTGTAAGTTTGTTTTGTAGCAATCGATATCGGCCTTCCATTTTGTATTTAACATTTTTTAAAAGAAATCTGTGAAAAAAAGACAACTTGAAATCTTTATAATAAATTATATAATACCAAACTTAAGGATCATCGTAGCGAATAGTTACAATAATATTACGCTACGCACAAAAAAAGCACTTATTTTACCATTTTGAAAGTATCTTCCAAATGATTGACTTTACGAAAAATGGTTTTAGGAACCTCAATCAGAGAATATGTAATAATACTACCTCAAAATAATTTTGAAACATATCTATACAGGATAGTACACATCAGGTACAATGAAAAGAAAATGTTTTATTTCCAAGTATTGGTCATTTGCGGGCTTGTTTGCCAAATGCCTCGTTATTTATATTGTTTTTTTTTTTATTTATTACACAAAAATCGTAAAGCAGTTCACAGGATACCTCTACTTACCAAATAGTCTTGCGATGTAGTCTTAATAGTTTCTGAATAAAGTGGCTGTGGGAGTTTTGGCGGGAACGCGGAAAAGAGCTATGTCGCTGCGTAATATTATTTTCGAAATTTGTGTATAGGCGCGTTTTTATGTGTAAAAATGGTGGGATTTTTATCATAAAACATTCGATAACGTTCACGAGTGTAGGAAAGTGATATCATGAAGTGAAAAGTGATTTTTTATGTTGCCTCCAAAACTGCGTAAAAGCTCCTAGTAAAGTCCCCATCACTTTACTGGAGCCATCTCATCATATTCCTCATGGAAGCATCCAATCATCGTCATCTTCCATATGGATATTCATTATCATATGAAATGAAGATAAAAATTACTGAAGATTGGCTGTTAAGGACTTGAATCCGTAGCCGTAAAACAAATATTTAAAAAAAAAGTGGCTGTGACATACAGCCGGACAGATAGACAGACATAACGAATGTAAAAGGTACAGTTTTTTGCCATTCGGATAGGAAATCTAAAAATAGCATTGTGGTGGCTATACTCAGAATGAAATGATTCACTTTGTTTAAAACTGAATAAATAAAAAAAAATGGGGTAGGTCTCTAGGAACATACATGCATACAATTTTAACATGCATACAATTTTACATGATAATGTATGGCCCCGTAATAACTATCAAAGAGGCAAAACATCTTAGACCTCAGAGAACGCAGCGGACTTGCATTTCCTTGCATTGCCCAGACCTTCGGTTATTGTAGATATCATTAAAAAAAAACAGAATACTCGATCTTAATACTTACTCAACTTGTCCATAAGTGGGTCTATAAAAAAGTGTAGAGGGATCCCTGTCAGTGACACAACGATCGTAGGAGCCCATAAGATGCAGATCGTTGAGCGAGATTCGGGCAGTCAGCACCATATTGGTCAGGTCACTTTGGAAGTAGTTTACTCGGAAGTAGGTGTTGTTGCGCAGTTTCATGCGATGGAGAAATCTGTTAAAAATGTCAGAGGTAAGTATCCAACAACAATGTGTTTAAATTATGTAGTCGGTTAAAAAAAATACGACTTAGCTAGTCAGTCATTTTCAGATGAAAGCCAATATGACTTTTCTACACTACCTTAAGGTTGACTGGTAGAGAATGCTACCTAGCATTAAGTCCGCCTCATGTACTTTTATTGTGCTTGGAAGATTAAATAAATAAATAAATATGATACCAATTAAGCCCATTCACATTCCATACGATCCTCTGAAAAACCTTGACTTCACATCAAAAATTGTTGAACATAATTGAGAAGAATGCATTTTGACGTCTATGTCTATAGGCTGGAGTCATCACTTAATATCAATGTTAGCTGCATGCTTGTTTGCCACCTTCCTTACAGGAAAGGAGATGAAAAAAACATTTATGCCCCTAGTCTAGATAAAGTAATATATTTACATGATGTCTTCCAAAAATCCTACGTAACTTCACGCCTGTAATCCTCGAAGGGGTAGCCAGAAGTAAATACATGCATTCAAGCATACATGCAAACACCCACGATTCGCCGGTTACGTTTTGGTCCATGTAAGAGGTGGCGAGCCTATTGACACCTCCGGGCACATTACCGAACTTCGCGGTACTGGGAAATTAGCAGAAAATGGTAAAATCCCAATCCAAGTCCTTTATCTCTGGTTCTAGAGATAAAGGACTTTACCCTATTATCTCTGATAGCCCTCTACCCGGGAATGGAACCCAGGACCCCAGCGTAGTAGTAGTGGCCTGCTGCCACTAGGCTACTGAGGCAGTTACATTAATAATGAAGTTGCAGTCATATCTGTGACCTAGAATGAAGAAACCAGCTCTACGTTACTTCATTGTCGGTCACAGATATGGCTGCAATTTCTAAGCTATGTATCATCGTAGAACGCATGTATCATCGTGGAATGTATATCTACATGTGGGGTAGATTACGCCGGTGCCTTATATGTGTAATTGTCTAAGTCAAATTTGCAATGGTTTTGGATCACCGGAGAGCTTGAGTGTCGTTTGATATCTACGCAAAAATACCTAATATAAGTTGTTGACTTCCTTTTAATATTTGAGGGAAGAAACAGCGTTATTTCAGCTATTGTAGACGCCATCTCACCTGTCAATTACCGTGATTTATGGCAAATTACAATTCTCAGGAGACATTAAGGAGCGGACTTTTTTACATGGTATATTATTATTATGGTGAATATATTTAATGAAATATAACAAGTGACCGTCGACATTGCACTTGTATTTACAGAAGAAACCAAAAAAGAAACCAAAAAATCTATTTTTGGAATTTTTGTCTGTCTGTCTATCTGTCTGTCTGGCTGAAGTTATAACTTCGAATCGGACATACAACGGATTTGAACGCGGTTTACACAGATGGGTTACATATAATTAGGAGCGTTGTCAAAACGTTGTTGTTTGTGGCGTTCTTGATATTGGAGCCATTGGTGGCGTTGGTGGCTTTGATGGCATTGGTGGCGTTGGAGTCATTGGTGGTGGTGTTGGTGGCTTTGGTGGAGTTGGTAGCGTTGGTAGCGTTGGTGGCGTTGGTGGCATTGGTGGCATTGGTGGCATTGGTGGCATTGGTAGCATTGGTAGCATTGGTGGCATAGGTGGCATTGGTGGCTTTAGTGGCGTTAGTCTAATATCGTGTACAGAGAAGTATTAATGTAAACCAGATTTTTTTAGCTATCCCTGAGTGTTTTCGTATGATCTAAAATTAACCAAAAGTTATATCCGAAAAATGCTGCCCAAAGTCACTATTCCATGTAAACGAAGTCGAGGGCTCAGCTAGTTACAAATATAACCTAAACTAGCCCCGTGTCTATCAAATTCGGGTTTGCCTTTTGTCCAATCTCAATCAGATATTATAAAACGTCCTTCGGGTTTAATTGTTTAAAGCTTTGATTTTCATATCCTATTCATTTTGTCAGACACATGATTGTGGTTTTCGAATTCAATTTATGGGACTATTTGGGATAAAAATGTAATATCATGTGCAGTGATGACGTTATGTAAACAATAATAGGTTCAAAAAACAAAGTCAGGTGTACGGAAAGCATTTTAAAAAATTACGTTCTCCAATAATGCTCGTCTATGGTAGTAGGTAGATAGTAGTAGGTAGATAGTAGTAGGTAGATGGTAGTAGGTAGATGGTAGTAGGTAGATGGTAGTAGGTAGATGGTAGAAGGTAGATGGATATAAGATATTGTAACGTTGGCAAAACAACGATGTTTAACTACGTTGAAAAATATCAAAAACGCCCATCGCTGTACATCAGGATTGATTTTTTAATATAGAAACTAACTTTATGTTATAAATTGGAATTTATTTCATTTTTTTCGTTTTTCATGCCATAGTTTCTAGACACGGCATACAAATACAACGTCGCAGAAAAACATGTTGGTACTATTGGGATATTTCATTTTCCGAAGATTCCCTAAAAGTAGTCTTAGTAGGCCATTACTGCTACTCGAGGTACTGGGTTGGAGATCAGAGTCGGAGGATAAATGCTACTGTGTAATGTGAATTTCCATTTTTCGGAAATTTCCCAGCACTACCCTATGATTTTGGTAATAAATAATGAGGTCACCTACGCCCTCGGGCTCATCCACTGGGACCACCAGTAAAAGCATAATAAAGATTTATGTCTGATTTAACGGCGGGTACGCCGTTTTATCCGAGTTTTCTGTCCTTGAGACCTGCTATAAAGCCAGAGTAAAAATAATGAGAAATCTTTCCTTGATGAATAGGATTTCTTGTGTCGATAACAATCTCATATGAGGTTAATGTCTCAAGGCTGAACATCAAGGCGACTATGAACATTACTGGACCTTTCGTATGCAATAAAATAAACGGCCAATGTAGGTTTAGATGTTAGTGTTATACATAAATGCTAACAAACGTTAATGACAGTTATTTAATGACGTTCATAATCCGGGCTTCACACTAGGACTTTTCTGTTTTCTTAAAGTTTCAATGGCTCCCTCGGAATTCGGTAATCTGCCCGGAGATGTCAATAGGCTCTCTACCGGCTCATTAAACGTAACCGGTGAATCGTGCGTGTTTGCATGAATGCTTAAATTGATGTATTTACCTCTGCCAACCCCTAAGGGGAATACATGAAGTTACCTCTAGGTGACTACCTAGATCGAAATGGTAGTATTCCATTATCATGCCCCGGTTAAACCACAGAAATCTAAATAAAATGGCAATAAAAATGGCTTGTTGCTAAAATCGGTCGGGAAAGCATGTCATGGGTTTCTATATTCACTTCTACGTACACGTATAACAGCTAAATACTCAAGTTGATACAGGTGATGAAAAAATTGTTAAGAAAAAATGCATACGTAAAAGGTTCCAATTATATTCTATTTTCACCGGATCACTGGAATTGGTGTCGAATACTGTCGAAGCGACACCAATTTGTGGCGACAAGTTCACGAGATCATGTTCTTCTATTATCTTGTTACTTAGATTTCTATCACTTAAATGGTAATGTATGACTCTGTAATTTCTATCACAGGTTCAAATCAAAACAACAAAACATAGGGGTGGTAATATATCTGCGTTTTGACTCTTGTTAAACGTGTACTAACATTGTAGAATTTGCTGCAGCCTATAAATCCATCTATGTGAACTGTACACTTGTTAGCTTGTCACATAAAAAATACTATAATTAGTATAAAACAAGTCACTAGCAAAGGAAAGAACGATCTCAAGCCGAGGTGACTGCCCCATAATTGAATCGCGTCTCAACGCTGCGTCGCCAAACCATTTCATAGTATCTTATTAGGATTTAAGACATTTATTGTAAAATACAACTATCAAAGTGTATGATAAAACTTTCTATTTGAAATACTACTTAATTAATTTAAAAATAATACGAAGAATACAAACAAAAATAAACTAAAAATATCATATCGGAAATTAGATACATTCTTACTGTTATTCAATTCATTTAGGTTAAAAATATACCTGTTATGTCTGTCACAGATCTAAAAGATCTTAAACCTCAGGAGTGTCAAAGCTCTTTGTTTTTAGGTGGTTTTTAGGATGCAATATGCCCTTCGCTGTTTAGTGAAAGCATCGACCATACAACACAGCTTCTATGAGTGAAAGTTTTTCTGTCATATCCATAAAAAACAAAAACAGTAGGTACTTACAAAATAGAGTTGGGTAGACGCATCATGCTATGTCCACCGAGGTTGATGCCGGCTGGGATTTTACCAGGGTCACCACCAGCTCTATGGATCTCTCGTTCAGCGGCCCCACGTTGTGACAGCAACAGCTTTATTGCAATCAAGTAATCATTAACAAACATATTAGATTGTCCTTTCTGTGTTTATTCATTATAGCGCGGGTAGCAGCGTATAAGTAGCGTATAAATATTAAGAACAATAAAGTTCCGATGTAGCAGCGCATATCGCGTTTTTGGAAAAATGGAGATTTAGATATTTTTGCTTCATATTGTTGACATATAGTACCTAAACCGTAAACCGCTCGCAACCTCAGTTTAGGAATCAGCCAACTGACGGGAACAGGAGTTGCGGGCTGGGGGAGGAAAAATCAGACGGGACGTCGAAGTGTCCATTCTATACGTAGTTTAATTACATAAAACGTAACTTCACGCCTGTAATCCCCGAAGGGGTAGGCAGAGGAAAATGCATGCATTCAATCATACATGCAAACACCGACGACTCGCCGGTTACGTTTTGGCCCATGAAACAGGTGGCGAACCTGTTGCCATCTTCGGGCACATTACCATACTCCGGGGTACTGGGAAACTTCCAGAAAATGGAAAAATCCCAATAGAAGCAGAGATAAAGGATTTTTAACCGTTATCTCTGATAGTCCCCGACCCGGGAATCGAACCCAGGACCTCCTGCGTAATAGTAGTGGCCTGCTACCACTACGCTACTGAGGCAGTTTAATTACATATTCTCTGGTAACGTATATGTAGCATGATCAATAAGGTTACGGCTACGTAGCATTTCGTTTTCTCTATGGCTACGGCGTAGCAGCGTTTGAGTACGGTATTCGCCCGCGGCGTTCGTTAAGCACGCGTACAATTAAAACGAGCACTAGTCGAACGTAAGCAGTATTTCGTTCGATTTCTTAAAAACTTTTTCTTTAAGATTACTATTTCTTTCTCATGATGTTTCTATAAATACATACGCTTCATTAAGTTTATTTCAATCCAATATATTTTTATTATATTCCGCAACTTGCGATTGATTAGAATAGCATTCGGTTACACGTTGGCTACCACTTTTAATTGTAAACGCTTAGGCGTTGGCAATTTATTGTAGATTGGCAGTTGTTTAAAATTTGGCTTTGCCTTCAAGACTTATAAACGGTGAGTGTCACCATCATTGACCGACGTTTTACGAAATTTGTCGTTATTTTTTTCTACTTTCAAGTCGTGCTCTGAGAAAGATGTGGTAAGTCTCACAAAAAGTTATGGTTCTTCTGTCTTCATTAAAATTTATATTGCCAGTTTTTCAACAGAACAATATCCACTACGGTACTTTTTATTTTGAATATTATTATATGTTTAAATAGCTAATACTACAATTAGCTACTTTTATAATATATTACTCACAGCTAACATCTCCTTGTCGATTTGATTATTAATCGCAAAGTTTCCTTTTGCCCTTGCATATCGATCTGTAAAAATAATACAATGAAATAAAGAAAAGTATTGCACTATTGTACTGTTATTTCTTAATGTTGAAGTTTGAACCAAATTTCGTTATCGTCGTTTCCACGTTTGTTTATTTCACTCTCCACTTACTCCATAGCCATTGCAGAGCGCACAATTCCTGTGGTCTAAGTTGTTTTACCTCTCTGAAAGTTAATACGATGTCATACATTACCATCTACTGGAACACGATAGTTATGTTATGTTATGTATCTTCACGCCAGGTCCCTAACGGGGTAGGCAGAGAGTGTAGAGCGCCAGACATCCCGGTTCTGACAAACCTCTCGTGCCTCGTCTACCTTCATCATTCTCTTCATACATGCACGCCGATTCCTAAGACTTTTGACCCCACCATCAGACAGAACTCGACCTATTTGGTCATGGTATTTTGTAACACGATAGTACTGAATATATATGTACTATAATTCAACGACAGATAGATTAGGCAACTTGGTAGTGTCTATGCTACGCTGGAATTCCACCATCATTAGAAAAGTTCATGGTACTCCCGCTATTCTTCAGTTACATTAGTCAAACCGGCGGAGACTTAACGAACTTCTTGTCCAAAACTTACCATCTAATTCGTTCATGTCGTTAAAATGGTTTTGAGCTTCAAAATTGGTCCAACATGGGGGGATAGACTTTTTAGCGCCAGCATTCAAGTGCTCGTCTTCAGACATTGATTTTACTTCTATATCATTCCCTGTTGATGCAACAGAATTGATTAATTAATTCAATGCATAAGAATAAATTTAATTTATTGGTTATATTTAATTTTAAAGATTGTTTTTTAAAACGTTTTTGTTAAATTACTCTTCTTACTTTTCATTTTTTTCAAATTATGGAAATAACTTCTCCTTGAGGTTTTACGGATCGGATTTTCCAAAACTGCCCTCAAAAGAGCCCCTGAGAGCTGGTAGCGCATTGGCAACTTAACTGAAGTTGCAAATGTTCATAGGCAACGGTAATCACTTCTCATAAAGTGCCTCCCCCCCTGCTTGTGTGTTCAATTTAGGTCATTAAAGAAATATTTGCTATTTCCCCGCAATATAGGTATTTTATAACTAACTGAATAGATAGAAATCTGCTGGTCGATGACCGTAAAATATTGAGTAAAAAAGAGGGACCTAAATATTGTAGACTTTTAGAACTCTCAAAAATTTCTCCAAAACAAAATAATAATTTGTAAACTTTACCAACCAATTGATCCAATATCGCTTACGTGTGATTCGCAGTTAATAACAATATAACCAAATAAGTAAATACGAAGCAAGTATTCCATCGTTCCTTTAAATATTTATTGTTGTAGCACTTTTTCCTTGGAATGCAAAAATCATAAAATTTATAGTTAATTAAGATTGCGCTGTATTTCATTCGTGATAAGAGGTTTATTGATTGTGTATTTCAACATTTGTTGAATGATGAGCGTGCTTTTTAACATTTTTTTAAAAATATAAGGTATACTTACAAGTTGTAACAATTTAACATTTGTAAAATTTAACATTATAAATTGCACAACCAATTATAAGCGTGCGATGTAGACCGCATTACGTCAATGGGTAGATAGGACTTAAAAGAATAAATATTAAACACTAACTTAAAAATATAATAAAATTACGTAATAGGCAATAAAAAAGTTTAAAAATATTCAAATATGTGTAAATTATAATACACATAAAACCTTATATAGTAAATCCATTATCGTTATATCGATGAAACATGATGCCACTGCGAAACTTCACGCATGTATTCCGCATAGGTAAATGTGTGTATCGCCGGTAAAAAATGTATTTGTAACATGTAACCGGTGCAAATTATCAAACATCGAGGGTGGCACTGCGACACTTCCCAAACATTATAACTGTGTTCCACTGGTGGTAGAGCTCCAGAGACGGAGCTCGCGGGTGTAGGCAACACCGCATTACTCACGGAATAGATAAATCTATTCTGTGGCATTACCTAATATACTTGCCGCTTAATGGTAGTGTTCAGCACTATCGTGTTCCGTTCAGGTGGTAATGTACGGCCCTGTAATTTCCGGCGCAGAGGCATAACACCTTAGGGCTCAGGAGTGGTAACGCATCTGCATTTTGACCTTGGTTTGGCTTTGTATGGGTGTCTATAGGTTGCAGTCATTACTCAACATCAATGTGAACTGTATGCCTGTTTACCACTTCCATTACTTAAAAAAAATATACTTATATATTTACTTATCCCAATAAAACTCGAGATATAGGAAAATACCCCCTTAAACCCGGGGATTGAACCCGTAATAATATGGCGTAACAGCCTGGTGACTACTTGACTACTGGGGCAGTTATGATGATGACACAATTTGAATTACAGTAAAGAACGGGATCTGAACAGAATAGTGTTTCAACATGAAAATGATTCCGATTCAGTTTAGATGTAATGCTTGTACAAACAAAACGGCTAAAAAGCTAAACAAAAAAAAGTAAAACGTAACTTCACGCCTGTAATCCCCGAAGGGGTAGGGAGAGGTAAATACATGCATTCAAGCATACATGCAAACACCCACGATTCGCCGGTTACGTTTTGGCCCATGACACAGGTGGCGAGCCTGTTGACAAATAAAAAAAAGTATATGGCCTCCCCAGTGAGTTTCCCTTTGTACCAGTACCCCATTCTATAGATCACGCCCCCGACGCTTCGGGGGCAGATAGGCCCGGGGAACGAGGACTTCCTCGACCCCCGAACCATCCCCTCTGTTACGCTTCACGTTCGGAGGGAGGGATGATGATGATTATTCGAACGCTTGTACAATCCATACCAGCCACTAAATTGTAGCGATTCGATTAGAATCATGTTCTACGCTCGAATATGAGGCATCGGTAGGTTAGTAGTGAAGTGGATGGGCTAATTATACGCTTACGCTTACAAATACGCTTACACTCACAGACCCACAGCACGTATAAACCTGTGTCGTGGGTGCCGTTGTACACAAACACCCAGACCCGAAACAAATATCTGTAGAACCATACAAATATTTGTCCCGGTGCAGGGATCGAACCCGCGACCCTTCGAATCAAACGGTCATCTCACACCGCTGGACTAACCGGGTCGTCGACATTATTTATTATACAGACAATACGTCCAATTTTAAAAACAAAACTTCGACAGCATTACTCTTTTCATGCATTCCTGGATTTAGATTCAATCACTTTTTAATCTTGATGCAGGTAAGTTTAAATAAAAATACGCGGCAAGATATTTATTTCATGTTTTATGACTCGGTTACGCCTTGCAAAGATATTTGATTGAAACACTAATTCATCGAATAAATTATTTGATTTTAACTGTTTTACTGCCTATGTGGCATAACAGCCAACGTGTACACTAAAATATGTTAGTCTATTTTATTCTAGTAATTAAAGTCGCAGTCGTGTTATGTTTTGATTTTGAACAAGCGGAGAAACATTATAAATGCAGTAAGTTTGATTGGTAGATGACATTTTTAACTGGTGGTAGAGCTCCAGTGACGGAGCTCGCGGGCGTAGGCACCACCGCATTACCAATATACTTGCCGCTAAATGGTAGTGTTCAGCACTATCGTGTTCCTGTCAGGTGGTAATGTACGGCACAGAGGCATAACACCTTAGGCCTCAGAAGTGGTAACGCATCTGCATTTTGACCTTTTTCTTTGTGTAGGTGTCTATAGGCTGCAGTCATCACTTAACATCAATGTGAACTGCATGCTTGTCTGCCACTTCCATTACATTGAAAAAAAGATAATAAATTGTAAGAGTGTATTTTAAGGCCGTTATTAAATTGTGTTGAAACATGTAACTGACTTAAAACCAATTAGGTAATTGAATGCGAATAAGGTACCCAAATTCAACATAATGTAGTTGGTATTTCAAAACAAAGACGTAGCTACTTTTTGTAACATAGATGGGATATCGGTATTTATATTTTTTCATCAGTTTATCCTAAGTGTACGAGTAGGTACTTGTATGATTTTTTGTTAAAGATTCTTCAACTTAACGAGTACTAGGAATTAAATTAAAAGAAAATGATTGTCATACATATTTTATTTACCTATTTTAGCAAAGTTTGACATTTATTTACTCTTAGTACTTTTAAATTTATTTTGTTAGTAGGTAGTAGTGTTAGTGTAACATCATACATATTTAAGACTGTGCTCAAGTTTGAATACTGTTTATTAATACACACCTAAAATAGAAGTATACCTATTATGTTTTCATTATAACAGAGGAATTCGATACTTCTCAAAAGCTATGGCTGGATCACAGAAAGTCTTACGAGAGTGCTGTACGCCTGGTAAGTTTAGCATTGCTATTGGTACAGTTAGTTCAAAAAAACTAAAGGTCTCGATGCAGATTCGAATTTAGGAAAGATAAGTGTATATATGAGAACGCATAAGAACGCTTTCTACTAATACTAGAACTCTACTAGTCAAGAGACGTTAAGAGATTATGTTTTAGCTATATTTAAGGCACACCGCGGACACTTTGCCAAAATTCCACAAAAACGCTTAATTTGGTCTCTATGGATTAGAGACCATTTTGGCGCAGCCGTGCGCACACATAATCACTATTATAATTAGGTACTTACATTGTTACACAGTTGGTTGTGTTTTTTTTGCGTAGCACGTAGAGAATTTGGTATTCTCGCCCATAAGAGGAGATTGGGTGATGCGGGGAAATCGGGCGGGACGTCGGAAGTGTCCATTCTATACGTAGTATTATTACATATTCTCTGGTTTTAGGCACTAAAAGAAAGTTATGGAAAGAGAACTATGAATATCTATTTAAAGAGGACAAAAGATTTTTGGAAACTGTCCAGTGGATTCTATCTCACAGATAACATTGTTCATGTGTAAGTAATTTTTTGTTTTTATCAATTTAAAGATTTCATGGAAAACATGCATGTATGTATCTTCACGCCAGGTCCCTAACGGGGTAGGCAGAGAATGTGGAATCATTTCTATATAAAGTGTTGCCAAGACGGACCCAAGTTCAAAAAACAACGAAGCGTTTCGTGAAAAGTTAGGTGGTGCCCCCGAGCGACGCTCAGAGGCACTATTTATCGACTCTTATCAGTTTAATGTGTAAGGGGTCTTCCTGCAAACGAGTGGCTTTCTTATGTCGGGCATTATTAGGCACCTTGGTGCTCCAAGCATTCTACGCCTGTGGTGCTCTCCGATCCAAGTTACCTGCTTGATGAGCAAAAAAAAGAAAATACTCTCTTTTTTAAATATATTATTAGGAGCCCATCCCCCTTTTTTGCTCTTCAAAATAAATAATTATGTGTGACCCTAATATATTACAGTTTTCTCCTTCATGAGTTGATGAGAAAAAACTCCAATCTTTTGTATCTTATATCTCTTGCGCCTAAATGAGCAAATTCCCTGTCTCTGGTCTGCCCCCCCCACTACGTGATGCTTTAAGCAATTGCTTTATTTGCAATTTTCAAAACAGATAGCGGCAGTTTCTTGGTTACGTTTTAATATAACAAGTAGGATTAATTTCAATAATTATAATTTATAACAATTATTACTTTTTACAGATTGCTAATAAACCTTCAACTTCTGGAATTACCGCATCTGAAGATGCCGAACGTGGTGTTCGCTCTTCCTTCAAACGTGCTGCAAGTAGACGCTGGCCTCAGCAAAATGATTGTTATGGCTCAGTATATTGTTGCCAGAAATCGATCGGAAATGCTATTTTTCGAAAAGAACCAGGATCCATATTTATATTCGCCGTTTAGCTTTCAACAAGTTCAGAGTACTGGAACGTTAGCGTGAGTTGTTCTAATCACTAAGGGCTTGTTCATAAACAGTCTTTATGTTTGCTTAACTGTATGTCACCAACATAATGATTTTCTTAAATTAATTTCTAAATATGTCTAATAAAAAAAAATAAAGTCTTACATGATATGTTCTTAGGTTTTCGCGAGCTACACTCATTGAAATAAAACTATTTTTACGGATTTATCTCGCGTACAAAACAAAGTCTTAGTAAAAGCGGTACAAGTTAGATATCAGGGCCCACAGCAATGGCAATGCATCTACATTTTGACCATTGATTTTTGTGTGTGTATTTGCCACCATCTTCTATCTATATACTCGTACAATTAAATAAAATTGCAGTGTCTGTTTGTAATATAAATTTTTTTACTTAATTATGCATAATATGTATCTATGTATGTATACACGGTACATATACCAACACAATTTGTCTGTCTGTCTGTCTGTTGGGGCTAATCTCGGGAACGGCTGGACCGATTTTGATGTGACTTTCACTGGCAGATAGCTTATGTAATAAGGAGTAACTTAGGCTACTTTTATACTAGCTGCGTCTACGACTTCGTCCGGTCAGATACAGAACAATCATAAATTCTCACGCGGACGAAGTCGCGGGCACGGCTAGTAATATATAAAATTCTCGTGTCACCGTGTTTGTAACAATACTCCTCTCCGAAACAGCTGGACCGATCGTTATGAAATTTTGTGTGTATATTTGCTATGTATGAGAATGGGTTGTAGCCTATTTTCTATATCCCTAAATGGTAAGGATGATTCCCCCGTATTTTTTTTTAATTTGTTTGACATTTAATTTTTTTATACCTCTAATGCGGTACGAAGTTCGTCGGGGCAGCCAGTCATAATATAAAAGAAAAACAATTCTTCTTATAAAATGAAAAAAAAAATTCAGCATTATCATTCAATTACAATATATATCCATATTTTTGGTAATGCCAGTGGATCTTTTAAACCTGAATATAATATTTCACTTGTCAGCACTTCAGCGAGATGCCTGGCGCTTTTCAATTTAGTTTTTGTCTGCGGTGAATTGAACTGTAACGAGAGGTTAACTTACAATTAAAATGCTATTTTTCTCGTTTCAGCATAACAGCTGAGGGCTGCATTCTAGTCGGGTTTGCTATAGCAACGCTGAGTGGTAGCTCCGTTAATTTGGGCCATGATACATTCAGAGTCACTGATTGCAAATTTAGCATTGAGGTAATTTCTTACTAGCTTTAGCTTTTTTTTTAATGTAATACAAGTGGCAAACAAGTATGCAGTTCACATTGATGATAAGTGATGACTGCGGCCTAATAGACACCTTAACAAAGACCAAGGTCAAAATGCAGATGCGTTACCACTCCTGAGGCCTAACGTGTGATGCCTCTGTGCCGGAAATTACAGAGCCGTGCTGAACACTACCATTTAGCGGCAAGTATATTAGGTAATGCGGTGGTGCCAACGACCGCGAGCTCCGTCACTGGAGCTCTACCACCGGTAAGGCTACTAACTTTATTAACTACCTTACTAGTCCAGTGGTAATAGTCTACTGCTATGTTTTTGACGTTATCCAGTACCATTTTCGGAGATTGGTGTGCTTGGAGATGTGTGAAAAAAAGAAGTAGTAGCTTTCTACTTTTTAAGGGGAGGGAGGGAGAGGAAGTTTCAATGGGATCTGTCTTATTTCTGGACTTGATAAATCACGTATTTGTCACGGTCAGCTTCATGTGTAGTGAAAATATTGTTCATAGTGAAGTTCTGTAGTAAAATGTTACCTATCGTTTACGGCAGTGAATAGAATAGAATAGAATAGAAAATATTTTTATTTCGAATAGATCTTTACAGATACTTTCAAAACGTCAATAAATCATAAACTACCTAGAGCGAATAACCATTACATATAGTAAAAGCAAAATCATATATTAATAGTAAATTAAAAATTAAAATTTAAACTATTTGGTTAAAACATAATAATCATAAAACTTTTCAATTCCTTCAATGATAATAAATGAAGAAAAAGAAAAACTTATTCGTCAAGATCAATGTTATTCACTTAGCAGAGTTCCAAGTGCAGTCACTACTGAGAAGAACTCCGCTACCCAACAAACTCAGTAAGAGCTCTTTTAAATGAGAGCTTAAATCTAGTACATATTATCGTGAAAAATCAAATAATGTCAACGTCCATAGCATAGATGCAAATAAACTGCTATCTACTAAATGTGATGTAGCCCCTGCAAACCAGAACAGACCAGTCCCCACCAACAGCACCCGTTCACGAGTATGACGCATGTGACAGCCATTGCCCTCCTCGACCATTTTAGAGGGAAGTGAGCAACCCGCCACACGACGCCGCCAAAGGCAAAGACATTTAAGCGTGCATGACTGTTCCGGATATGCATACGGCAAAATAAAAGATGGAATTCATTTTCAGCCAGGGTATTCACATTATTCAACCCTTAACAATAGTAGATACTAATTACAGAATACACGAAATCACAGGATCATGAAATAGCCTGGCAGCGATCGCTATAATCCCAAGACGTATTATCATTAAGATAATCACTGGTCTTATAGTAATTACATTTATATAAACGTTCTTTCATTACTTTCTTAAATTTATTGATCGATAGACTTTGAACGTTTTTGGGGATTTGATTAAAGAACCGTGTTTTGCTATACACACAGACACTTAATATGTCACAACGACGCGGCTAGTCCAGCGGTGTGAGATGACCCTATGATTCGAAGGGTCGCGGGTTCGATGGGTAAAATATACTGTATTTTTATGTATTTTTTACATTTTACAATTTTATATAATACCTTTAGTCTGCCTTATGTATGTACAGTTCTTTTTGTTTGTGCATTAACGTTACATAAATAAATAATGAAATTATTCACTGAACGTCTATCCCTACGGCCTAAATCTAAGCGCGAAGTTATAAGTTTCCTTAGTTGTACTCAAATAAAAAAAACTGGTTGCCTGTAAAGTCGGTTTTACGGGCGAAGACACTACGTGACAACGTCTTTTTCTCGGTAGAAAGGCATTCGCCGGTCCGGCAGGCCTCTCTCTCGTTCGGTGACTCATCTGTTACGTTACCGGGCGTTACACTTTTTCATGAGTGACTCCGAGCCGCAACCTAATTTAAGACGTTGTCACGTCAAAAAGAATATTAAATAGATGCATCAATCTATCGATATCACTTTTATGAAAGCATATAGTCATTTAATTAGTAGTTTTATACTTACTAACTCATATGGAATTGACACAAAACGAAAATAATTAATGAAGTCGATTCAGCAAGCCTTGCTAAATTGTCATCGTTATAATGCTTATCTTTAATAAGCTTGTCTCTATCTGTATTATTAGATTGGTCTCAATTTCTTCTTGAGTGTCGCAGATAGATTATCGTTGAGAAACCTTTTTATATTCACGTTTCTGAGAAGACTCATGATTCTACGTAACTTGAGTATTTTTTTTAAAATTTCTAATCTAATAGTCCACATAGTTCGATTTCTGAAGTAAAATGAGGTAGAGGTGCGTTTTGGCGGCATTTCAATAGCTGCAATTCAGTAGCAATCTGGCGTTATGAAATACTAGCGGCCCGCCCAGGCTTCGCGCGGGTGCAATGTTCTTCTTAGCGTAATGTTATTTAGCCTAATGAATTTCTTGAAAAATAGGCTATCTAACACTGAAATAATTTTTGAAATCAAACCAGTAGTTTCTGAGATTAGCGCGTTCAGCAAAGAAACAAACTTTACAGCTTTATAATTTTAAAGTATAGATATAGAAATTACAACACTTTTTCGTATTTATATAAGTAAGAAGGTTTAGATTGGGTTAGTTCATAGAAATATGAATAATGTTATTTAGATATCTATGCGCTAGTCGCTATCAAGTCGCTATTATATTTATGTCATAACAGTGGCAAACGGTAATAGAGTTCCCATTGATCATAGGCGAACAAAGTAGGTAGCCTACAAATATATACCTAATTTGTTATCGCTCTGTGCTGGAACTTGCGGGCCATATATTACCATTGGAATATAATAGTCTCATAGGTAATACGAGTATTATAGTTGTTTTTATATTATTTCGCATTAACACATGCTTGTGAAATATATTTTATTTTTAAAGATAAATGGAAAGAAAAAATTGACTTCAGGCGAGACTCGAACTCGCGACCTACTGGGAATCTAGTCCAGCCGCTCTTCCAATTGAGCTACTGAAGTCCTGCCCGATTTGTCAAATCTTTCCTTCACATCTATTGCATTGCTTTATGGTAGCAGCAGCGCCATCTATTACCAACTATGCTAGTTAGGCAACCGATATAATAGACTTTTCAGTTTATTGAATATCGTAAAGAAGTCGCTTTTACCCTTAATAATTGTTTTTATATTATTTCGCATTAACACATGCTTGTGAAATATATTTTATTTTTAAAGATAAATGGAAAGAAAAAATTGACTTCAGGCGAGACTCGAACTCGCGACCTACTGGGAATCTAGTCCAGCCGCTCTTCCAATTGAGCTACTGAAGCCCTGCCCGATTTGTCAAATCTTTCCTTCACATCTATTGCATTGCTTTATGGTAGCAGCAGCGCCATCTATTACCAACTATGCAAAAGTGCATATAAGTAGTAGGTACTAAACGAATATATATTTAACGAATAAGTATTTTGATAGACAAGCAGACGAGGCACCTGAAGGAAAATGATTATCTACTGTTGCCTATGCACAATTACAACACCAGGGGAGTTGCCAACACGCTGCCCGAAGGACTCTTTTGACGCCAATTTTTAAAAATCCCATTGAAAACTTTCGTTAAACTTAATAAATAGCATTTAGGTTTTTTATATGAAAATAACTTTACTCATATGAATTATCAATGACAATAAACTGTTGAACTCGTGAATAATAAAAATAAATGTTCAAGCAATTGATATGAGCGAAATGAAATGCGAGCTCACGTACACCTCATACCTGTCAAAAGACTTTTTATTAATAAAATCTTTATTCACATTCTTAGATATCCACTCCAGACAGCAAATCGCCGCCTGTTATTGCGCCATATTTCTCAAAGGAGCAGAGTACGTCGTATTTAAATTTTTTATCGTTTGAATTATATTGAGAACGTTTTACAATCGAAGGCATTATAAAAAAATCGCATCTCCTTTATGCGGAAACAGGAATTAAATGCGGATACGACGTCGAGCTAATGCCCGTCCAAGGGAATTTTGTGGAATCTTAGGACGATAGTCACAGACCGTAAAGTCATAGGTAGTGGACTTTACTGTGACTTGGGCCCGTATTAAAAAGATACATCTCAGAATACGGCATTGAGATGCCATTTAGTGTGGTAGAAACGTGATCTTAAGATACGGGTCTTAACGAGTCGACGTTTGAATTCTTAATTTAATTTATATATTTCAAAATCCTTTTTAGAGTTCCGTATATTAAAAGGAAGATACGAACCTTAAGGTCACTCGTGCGTCTGTCTGTCTGTTTAGTAAGCCACAGCAAGTTATTCTTCCAAAAGTAAATAGCGGACAAACGTAAATAAATGAATTTTATATAGAGGGGTGAATTAGAATCTAGTTGTGAGGATCACTAAACGTATTTTTTTTTAATAGTCTTTAAACCTGAGGTAGTATCTGAGTAATGATATTCATGCTGTATTTTATTTTCCGTTTTGATGGTGTACAATAAAGATTACCTACTGTTGTCGTAATATTTAGTGTTGAAAATTAGGACTTTCATTTGAATAAAAGTATAGTCGTAGTGCGGTCGTCGGTGAATCTCGCTTTATACAATCTACACTTTCTTAGGTTACGCTGAAGCTGATTTCATAGTAGGTAAAGGTTTATCGGTCTATTTATTATAATGTCTTTGGCTAAAGGAGGTTGGCAGGTACAATTTTTGGTATATATTATATTAGAGCTTGTGATACATTTAAGGTCTTCAACTGGAAGCTTTATTGTCTAGACCAATTCGAGAAGAACTTATGCCAAAATTGCAAGGAGCGATGTTTAGCTATGTTAATACGTCATCTATATTTGGCGAAGATTTACGAGATATTCGGTGAGACCAAAATAATTTTTAATTATGTATATTTTATCTTCTGTAGAATAAGTAATTTTTCATTATATTTTATCCTTACTTCTTATGTTCACAAGAAACAGCATGCATCTAAAATTCTTCCTGTGGTATGATATCTAGAAGGCTGGCAGCATTACCACGTTGGATGGCAGTGCTGTTTCTCTGACCTAAAAATTGGCCAGTCCTCTGGTCACGAGAAATATCGACCAACCGTTTGGAGATCTCTTTGAACAAGAGCCGAGCCCTAGGGTTCCATGGACCGAGAGGCTCATATATAGACCTACAAATAATTATATTTGTTTAATCTTCTTTATTCTTGCATTGTTACTTTTATTTTCTTTATGTTCAATGTTTTATCTTTCATGTGGTGTACAATAAAGAATATATATTCTTTATTTTATATATATATATATATATATATATATATATATATGAGAAGTGCTTATAACGCACTTGCCTATCATTTCTCGCCTGTGGTTTAACACATAAATATAATTTAGATTTCTATGTCATATAGGTACAAATCTTTCTGATGATAAAAAGTGTAAAACGACATTAATTTAAACTGAAAGTATTCCGTCACGTTCCAAGTGTACCCGCAAAAATCAAATTGGATAATATTTTAGGTGTATGCTGTGTATGTGTAGGTCACCTAAACGTGGTCCAGGGTATACGTAATCGTCTACACACAACAACAATTACAAAACAATATCGTTCATTATTACTTCTTTAATTCATTATAACTGTTCTAATTAACATTTTCTATAGGACAAACGAACAATACGCATATGTAGTGGTAGCAGATCGTTTGTCGAAAATGGTCCGAAATTTGAACAAGAATGCTATTGAAATGACCCAAGATTCGAAATTGGAACCTTTAGAAATTTCGTGGGACGATAAGGTATTTTTTATTTTTATTGCTTTTATCATTAACGTTATAATGTTTTTATGAATGAAAAATTGTGTAGTAATAATAACATATCTCGTGTTGGCCGAAAAGGACAAGGAAATTAATATCTTGATCTGGCTCATGACATTGTCGTCATGAGGTATATCGAGGGATATATTCAGGGTGGCTTCGACCATCATTGTGCCGGTAGTCGTATCGGTGAATAGCAAAGAGTCTCGATCAACACCTCAAGAAGCTTTCGCTAGGTGGCTGGATCAAAGATCTGATACAGAAAGCAGCATGGCACGCATAGTGACCATTGTCAGCTTGAATAATTTAATTTCGCATTAAAAACTAGCTCTGGGCTTAGGAGGGTAAATATGCCCTTGGAAATAACAAATAAAGTACTTCTATAGTTACAAAATTAACATTTCAGTGCGGCGGTAAGACATGTAAGTCAAATATACAGCTAAAGGACATTACACTTCACGGCTTGGACACCGCATACTCTGCGCATTCTGGCGGCCATTTCAAATTGAACTCCGTAGGGGTAGCGGATGCATTGAGATTCAACTCCATAAAGGTAAACAGCTAGTAATAGTATCTATGTGCAAAACTTAGATGCCTCTGAATTAAAGTTGGTTGCGTAAAGGAGATTGCCTACGAGCAGTCTTGAGGAAAAAAATGTGTCGCTGGTGACTCAAAAAGCTTAACGGCATGAGAATATACATATTTTTTATAATGCATTTAATAATATATAATGGGGTATTCATGTTTTCATGTAATTAGTACTTTTCGGTTTCCGGTCAATAAATCCGCCATATTTAATGTGAATATCAAACATTTGTATCTGCTCTCTTGGTGAAATAATGCCGTAATGTTATATTTGTAACACATTTTACTTGACGTAAGACTCATACATACCATTTCAAGTCACTTTTTGTTTCAATTAGACAAAACTAACCTCAAAATAAATTTCATTTATGAATATATCTCAGTAATCCCATTATATTTTTGTTCCATCTTTTTGTAAAAGCATTTAAATATGTCACAGAGTTGATTAAAGGTAATGTGATGGCGACGCCAACATTCTAAGATCAGGCATTTTGTCCATAGTGCAGTGGGCATTCTCCTTTAGCGTCAGTCTTTTAGTTTGCGACGACGATATAGACGAGAGTTTCAATGTTAACCTAATGAAAGTGAACTCGTGCCTCATTTTTCACTCGCTTAATAATCCAATCAAGTTTTCATTTAAATTGAAAATGAATACTATACAATTAAAAAATATATATACAAGGTCAATAGAAATTAGCGCATCACCTCTTGCAGGCAGCCTCTCTACATCAATCCCAACAAGATTTGACTACGACTTTTTAAAATTAGTTGGTTTTAAAATGTAAGTCTCCCATACAAAATTTTTTTTTTGCTTCTGTACTGACTTTGACACTGAGCATAGCTATTGCCTAGGCAAAATATCGTTATGAGAAGCAAGCGGCGGGGTTGTAAGGTGTAAGGCTTTTAAAATTTGAAAACATTTTTTTTGGACGCTATCAAGATATATCAAGATTTGTAAAAAGTCGTAGAACAAATGTTGGAATTGATCTAGAGAGGCTGTCTGGAATAGGTGATGCGTTAATTCAAATAAACCGTGCATATATGATTTACGTAATTCATAGTCATATTTTTATAATTTTTCATACCAATTTTAATCAATACAGGTGCGAGGTAAACTTTTATTTCAAAACGAGACAAATAAAGGAGATCACATATTTGTCGCCGAAGTACTTGATGTCACTGTTAACATGGAGCTGCAGAGTATACAAAAACAATCAGCTCACGAAGACACTGCTACGGAAAACTCTCAATTTCGTTTTGTTGGTTGGAGGTGAGTATGTACTTAGACTTACTTAGTTACTTAACTAATCGTTTAAACCGAAAGACCGCCACTGCTCTATGAAAGCCCTTAAGATTGCCTCAACGAACTGTATTGGTACGTCGCAATGTGCCTATTTGATGTTCAAGATACAAACGACAAAGAATTCTGACGTTGCTGACATTACCTAATCGTCATAATCATACCATATCGTGCTTGCTAACGTTACCTAATGCAAGAACGTTAAGGTAGTATTTAATATGTACTAACATTAATTAATCGATGGAACATTACATATACACAGCATACCTACGCTCTCGAAATGTATATTTAGAACTAGCTGTGCCCGCAAGCCCGCTTTGTTTTATAACGTTTCGGTCAATTAGTGCTTCTAATAGAGAATGAAAGATAAAAGATAGATCTATGCACAATATAGGCACTCCGTAAGAGCCGGCAGAAGAGAAAAATTGAATGTTTACGTTGTGCATTTTACCCACTAATGCCACCAACACCACCACCATTGTCACCACCACCATCGTCACTACCAATACCATCACCACCACCACTGTCACCACTACCACCTACACCACCGCCACCACTTCAATCGCCATCAACGCCATCAACGCCACCACCATCACCAAACACCAATGACACAAACGCCACCAAAACCACCACCACCACAACGAATGCCACCAACGCCTCCAAAACTACCAACGTCACTAACGCCACCAATGCTTTCATCGCCTCTAAAACCCACCGCCAGCACCACCAACGCCACCAACACCACCACGAGAGTCACCAACAACACCTACGCCACCAACGACGTCAACGAAATCCGAAAGACATCCATCCGTCTCTGCTGGACAAAGCCTTTCCCGAAGATGCTCCTAAAAGTGTTGTGCGTCATTAGGAAAGAATATGCCATAATTGCCACGCTTGGCATGCTGAATGGTGATCATAGCGGCGATTGTTCTATGCTGGGAAATATGCTTACGTATCGCATACGACTGTATGCTTAATGTTACTAACAGATAAAAAACCCGGCCAAGTGTGAGTCGAACTCGTGCACGAAGGGTTCCGTACAAAAATGGCATAAAAAATACGTTTGTTAGAAGGTAATATATATTACAACATAAGACCTAAAAATTCTGTGAAAATTTAAAGCGTGTACTTGCTACCGTTATTGATATCGAGCAAAAAATATATACGAAAAAAACGCGTTTATTGTATGCCGCCTTAGACCCCTAAATATTTTAATTTCCTTATTTTTAGTATTTAATTTTGCCGTTATAGCGGTAACAGGAATACATAACTTGTGAAAATTTTAGCTTTCTAGCTATCACTGTTTATGAGATACAGCCTGGTGACAGACAGACGGATGAACGAGCAGACAGACAGACAGCGGAGCTTTAGTAATAGGGTCCGTTTTTACCTTTTCGATACGGCACCCTAAAAAGACATAAAATAGATACAGAACAGTTTAAAAATGTTCGATAATAGGTACATGATTCTTTAAATTGACGTTACTTTTTTGTTTCTGAACCGATTAACATGAAACAAACACTAAATGTTAAGTGAAACTTACCACAATATATTAGTGAAAACTGCAAATCAAATAAGCCGTTTCTGAAATTAGCGCGCACAAACACACAGACAAACAGACATTTTTCCGGGATAAAATTGTAAGTAAACCCAGTGTTGTGCGCCAAAGGTTAAAGTATAATCATACCAAGTTTCATTGTAATCGGACCGGTAGTTTGTATGTCATGCTTGAACAAACAGACAGACAGACAGACAAAAAATTTCTAATCACATATTTGTGTTCGGTATCGATCTAGTAATATCCCCTGGTATTTATTTTTTCAATATTTTCCATGTACAGAATTTACACTTCTACAGATTTATTATAAGTATAGATATCAATATAATCTATATACTGGTATTAGGTGTCAGTCAATAGATTCAATGCGCACGTTCAAGCAGTACGTTGTAACACAAACTCTCTCTCTCTCTCTCTCTTTCTCTCTCACACTCACTCACTAACACACACCAACTTGTGGTCACGACGGCTGCCATTGGGTCCCCAAAAAGTTAGGCGAACGCAACTTTGGTACGCGTTCGTCTTACGAATTTTTGTTCAGGGTCACGTGTCCTGACTCGAGTAGATATATATTTTTTTCACATCACAAAAAGTGCACAACGTTGCTAACGAAGTTTTCACTTTAAAAAAGTTACCATATACATATCCATCGACCATACACCTAACATATACTTAATCATTAGCTTAGCATAATTATATTGAAATTTAATTATCACCATTCCACTTTACCGACTACCAATAATAGATAAATAGTAACGATGTTATTATGAAAATTAATTACGTCCCTGTCGTCACCACTATATTTGATGAGCTTGATTGAAAATGGAGGAAACCTATCATTAGATTATATTTATAAAAAATCTGTTAAATTGTATAAACTTACTTAATATAATTACATACACTGATATTTTTCCAATTTAACTAAATTATTTTTTTTCGAAATAATTTACACTCTCGTATATAGCCAAATTGACTAGCTATAATCGTGAACGCTATAGAAAACGAAGCAAAAATATGTCAAAATATTACGAATCAGCGAAGGTACTGGCTATAGGTACCTACTGTACAGGGTAGGCAGAGAGCTTGGAGACATAATTCGGTTCTAACACACCTCTCGTGCCACTTCTCTCATAATTTGAAACAGTATAAAATGCAAAAATTGTTTGTTCACAGATCTATGCAGTTTTCTATTTTGGACCTCCAAATGTTTGGTCGAGAACGTATGATATCAGAGGCGATTGTGACTGGACATCTATTGAACGAGCTCCCGGGTCATTTGATTAATCATTTATCAGGGAAATCGTCTGGTGACATTAAATTACAAGGATATGTAACAGATTTTGAACGTACGTCGGCTTCAGACACGGATAGTGTTGACGCATTTTCGGAATGACTTGAAGGAAAAAAAAAGTACATGAGATAATAAATATTCGGCCTATTTTATTCACTTTTTAACATAGATTTATTATCTACTATGCTTTTTAATCTCCTATCAATAGCATGACAGATTTATGTACAAATAAAACAAGGCAGAATTAAGAGAATCCTCTTACAATAAACGTGTTTCTTTAGGCGTTTTGGGGCTTATCTTTACAATGGGCAGACACTTGAAATGTTCATAAAATATAGCTTCAACTTAACATTTAGAATTTGAAGTGAGAAAGAAAAACCGGCTAAGAGCGTGTCGGGACAGCGCGTTTTCTGAAGTACATTTTGTTAATAGGAAAATATATTATATTGTTCCGCATAGCTAATTTGTATATTCGTTTGAAATTACAGCTAGCTTAGAGTCTACGAGGTTAGCTGCGGACAGACGCATGGACTGACGGACATGGTGCAACTATATTTTTTTTACCTGGAAGCCAACGGAACCTTAATAAAAGATAAATAAATTAAGCCAATATTGGCGTTTTTAGGCGACTCAAACGACATCATATCGGAGGCCTTCTTCAGATTTCGTTGAAAAAGACAGACTTCAACTGAGAAGCAATAAACTAAAAAAAATTGAGCACACATTTCTCTTACTGGTGGTTGAGTTCTAGTATTGGAGCTTGAACGCGTAGGCACCATCGCAATACCTAATAATTATATCTACAAACAAATTACAGTTTTCAACACTCCTCCAACAATCGGACGTGTCGGTTAGATGGTAATGGAAAGTAATCTTTAACAACAAGACATAAGCTTTGTCCACCGCTGGACAAAGCCTATGCCAAAGACACCCACTACAGTTTTGAGCGTCTTTAAGGGATAATATGTTTTAATCATTATGTGAACTGTATGCTTGTTTGCCTTCATCATTCTCGGCATCTTGATAAAAAAGAGCTAGAGTTAAATATGCATATATCGAGGAACAATAATAGAACAAATAAAACCTGTGTCGTGGGTACTGTTGTACACACACAACACATATACAAACACCCAGACCCGAAACAAATAACTGTTGGCCATATAAACATTTGTCCCGGTGCGGGGATCGAACCCGCGACCCTTCGAATCAAAGGGTCGTCTCACACCGCTGGACTGACCGGGGGTCGTCAAATTGTCGGCTCAAAACTCATGTAAACCGATCTTGAGTAAACGATTGTTACTTGTGGCCACCTAGAACCATAATTGGCACATTAACCATGTCAACATTTACCCTTTCGCTTGGCCGGATATTTGATCATGTTTGGATAGGACACGTGTAGGTTTGAGTGTCTCACAGCTAGATATTATCGCACTCAATTAGTGATGTACCTTATTTTCACTGATCGGTACGTCATCATAATAATATGTGTATCCTAGTGTTAGAATTAGGGTGTCTATAACAACATACTACAAATTCGTCAAAAAGACAGCCCAAGTTAATCAATAATAAACATAAATACAATTATCGTTAAGGCTATAGAAAAATATATCTTATAGTATTGTTTTAATCGACTTCAAAATGGAGAACCTTTGACGCGTGAGTTTTTTTTTTTAAGGCATGCTCACCGATTACTCCGTCATTTAATAGACTATTTTTTTTTTAATTTTAGACTTTCAGTCTCGTTTGAAAGGGTATACTTTGAAGTTGACCCATGATATCATGAAGTTGGGATCTGATGATAGCATCCTTGGGTAATTAAAAGGCTAAGGAAAAAGTTGAATGGACATATAAGGTTTCGTTGTTTCGTTTTCTTCATTACGTATTTGCATCTGAAAATCATCATTTCACAGTACTGATCTCGCATCGTTAGCCATAGCAGTCTTCTACTGTTAACTATAAGTTAAAAGATAAAACTGTGATATGTCGAGAAAAAAATACAAAACAAGGTTTGAATAGACTAAGATATGTAACTATTTATCGATTTTTTTTATTATTTATTGGTGGTAGAGTTCCAGTGCAGCAGTAGTTCGAGGGCGTAGGAAACTGAAGTGGGGGTAATGACTTCCCAGTCCCAGCTGGTAGCAACTGGGATATTTTTTCCCATTTGCTTCCGGTGGCAATCGCCGCAGGGGCAACTGGGAATATATTCCACCGCAGATCTACCGCATTACCATCAGGGAACCATTTGGCCGGCAAACAGATTACTATCTGCGGCCAAATGATAGTGTTCAGCAATATCATGTTCCGGTTAGATGTAAAGTAAAAGATTTGCACCTTCTTGCATAAAAAAAAAACTTTTTACCAAAAACAAAACTGACTTCAAAAACCAGATAATTGCAACAATAAAAACGTGAGAAATATCAGAATATAGATTTAATTCGATAAAGTGAATAAAATGTTTATTTTTTTAACTTTATTTTCTGATAAGGGCGATTGCTGTAGACCGTGTAGTTCTTTCTCTTTGTACCAAAGGTGTTACCATCCTACAATAAAAAAAAAAAAATTTTTTTACTGATGACTCTATATCTTATCTCTATAAATATAAAATTTTCGTGTGTGTAGTACCCAGACTCCTTTGTAACGGCCGATTCTTATGATTTTTTGTGTTTGTGACCAAAAATAGGTGAATAGGTGGTAAACTATTTTTTTACCGTTCAGGCCATGCCAACATCGCCGGGACAACAAGTATTATATAAAAGTTGCATTAATATGCAAATGTGTACAGAAAGTTTAAACAAATATTTGTACCTTTCTGGAATGTCTCCAACTTCATCCATTGAGATTAACTTTCTGCATTAAAATAGTAATTTTGTATTATTTTTATAAAAAAATCCTCGTGTAAAAATATGTTTTGTAACTGTTAAATATAATATGAAATATACCTTTCTGGAATACTCTCCGCTTCTTCAATTTGAATTGATTTACTGCAATCAAATAATAATTATATAGCTACACCAAAACATATTCTAGATTTCAAATATAATATCTAAGTGATAAAAACAAATAGAAAATAAATTAGTACATACCTTTCTGGAGTAACGTCCACTTCATATATTGGCATTAATTTTCTGAAAAGAATATTCTGTAAGTATTTTTATGAAAAAATATCTTCAATAATAAATGTGAACAGAGTCAAAGTATATATGATAAATAATTAAATCAAAACATGAAATATACCTTTCTTGCATATCACTTACTTCATCAATTGGGATTAGTTTCCTAAAATAATTTGTTTTGGATAAATTGAATTCTTGTTCAAATTAATAATAATAATATTCTATTTAATATATCTACGCAAGTTAAAGCCAAAAAAATAGTTTTATTTCAAATATATACATTCTTATTTATCAATAAGTGCAAATAATATTTAAAATAAAATATAACCTTTCTGGAATATATCCAGCTTCATCAATTGCAATTAATTTCCTGCAATAAAATGTATTTTTTTTTAAATTAATTTTTTTAGCGTAAATATTATATTTACTCCATTTAACTCTAATATCTACGCGAGATAAAGCCGCGGATCCACCGCAACGAAGGAAGAGGATATGCACGTAGGTCAAGCTTCGCTTTGCAAGAAAATATATTAGATTGTGCTCACTACAACCCACGAACACGCTACGCACGAATCGTGGCTTCATCGAATATATGAGCATGTAGCTCAACTGTAGCAACATCAGATACGCTGTACACGCGAATCACGTGGTGCACGTAAGCGGGGCCGGGTGGTGGGTGAGAAGTGAGGAAGCGACGCCTGCGTACCCGTGCACATGCACAGCGTGCGCTTCGGTGGGTCCGCGGCTTAAGTAAATAAAAATAGTTTTATTTAAAAAATCGCATTTTACAACCGAACCTAAGTTAATAATAATTATAAAAGTATATATAAAAAAATATATAGTGAGATTATGAATAAATGAGTGAAATAATAATTATAATAATAATTCATATATAAATAATAATTTACCTTATTCAAGCAGCAGAGCGCAAACACTATAACAAATTAACCTTTCAGGAACATCTGCTTGATTGCTTATCATATCATTATTTGTTTCAGATACTTCGTAAAAATATGATTCTGTCATCTTTGATACTGGAGTTGTACTGTAGAGTGGTCGGAAGTTTCTCATAATGATGGATATCCCATTTTGCATTACACTTGTGATTGTATCTGTCCTTAAAGTACTGCGCGCTGGTGGTGATTCCGTTTCGTGAAAACTTTCTGACTTGGGATAATTCTAGAAATTATTTGTGTATTTAAAAAGAGAATATTAAGCAACACAAATAGAACTAAGGAGAACGGTTTCCTTTACTGGTGGTAGAGTTCCAGAATCGGGGTTTGTGAGGAAAGACACCCAGCATTACCTAATCTATCTGGCGGTAAATGATAGTGTCTAGTGATCATCGCTATCGTGTTCCGGTTAGATAATAACCATCTAACTCCGTATGGCCCCGTAATAACTATCAAAGATGCTAAATATGCAGAGGCTTTGCCGTTGCCTCTGGGATGGCAACGGCAAAGCCCCTGCATTTTGTCTTTTTTTTATGTAATGGAAGTGCAAACAAGCCTGCAGTTCACATTGATGTTAAGTGATGACTGCAGCCTATAGACACAAAGACCAAGGCCAAAACCAAATGCAGATGCGTTACCACTTCTGAGGCCTAAGATGTTATGTCTCTGTGCCGGAAATTACAGGGCCGTACATTACCACCTGACCGGAACACGATAGTGCTGAACACTACCATTTAGCGGCAATTATATTAGGTAATGCGGTGTTGCCTACGTCCGCGAGCTCCGTCACTATAGCTCTACCACCAGTCACAAAGTGTTATTGGGATTTTTCCGAACCCAAGACCGAAGCGTAGCAGTAGTGGCCTGCTGCCACTAGATTACTGGGACAGTTAAATATCGATGTCAATGCAGCAGTAGTTATTTATGACGCGGTTTCTACAATCACCAACTAGTAACTTTATGTTCGCATTAAAATAAATTGTATACGCACTCCTGCAATAATGACATCAGTATGATCGGTATCCAAACTTATTTGAGTTGAATACTTTGTCAGTATTTCAGCATATTTTTTTAAATCTTCATGTTGTGACCTCGCTTCATAAAAAGACATCTTTAATTGATTTCCGTCTTCATAATTATGTTTTAAATCCGAAGGAATATCTGTAAGCAAATAAAGCAGTATGCTTACCCGTAGTCTAAGCCCTTTCGCACACGTGTCGATGCGACAGAGACTCGATTTGTACGCGACTGCGACTCATCTTCGCGTATTCTATGGTATCTACTTGTACACGCGTTTAACACACGCGACGCGTTTCATTATAATCTATACAATATAATCCCTGGTAAGATGATCAAGTTGCGATTAACTCGTATTCCAACTGCCGTATCGAGATAACATCGAGCGTCACGAAACATACGTTTTTATTTTATGTAATGAAAGTTGCAAACAAGGGTGCAGTTCACATTGATGTTAAGTGATGACTGCAGCCTATAGACACTTACACAATGACCAGAGGTCAAAATGCAGATGCGCTGCCACTCCTGAGGCATTAGATGTTATGCCTCTGTGCCGGAAATTACAGAGTCATACATTACCATCTGACCGGAACACGATAGTGCTGAACACTACCATTTAGCGGCAAGTATATTAGGTAATGCGGTGGTGCCTACGCCCGCGAGTTCCGTCACTGGAGCTCCACCAGTAAAGTACGTATGCGAGCGTTTACGAAAGTGTATGGCGGCAATGTGTACGGTACGGGTATCAGACTCAAATCGCGAGCTAGTCAACGCGTGCTGAATTTAGTCGCATTTTAAATTAATTCACTGTTTCGAAGGGTAATAAACACAATAACTGAATGTATATTCACCTAATATTAGGTAGATATATATTTACTTAGTTACTTACTCAATTTTAATTACATTTAGCTCGATGATATAACAATATTTGTGGATAGATGTAGTGAAGTGCCGCCGCTCGCAATCTAATTTCAAGAGGCCTTAATTTCGCAAATACCGACAGAGTTGTTTTCGGGACCATCATCAATTAAGTCAATAGGAATTTATCCAATGAAATAAATTCAAACAACATTTAGTAGTTACTTGAATATTTGAAACAATATTCTAGAAACTTCGATATTTAACGTATCTGTATTTATTATGAGGCGGAAGAATATAATATCATCACGCATTTCTTCTAGAACAAATTATATTTAAAAAAACGGTCAAGGGCGAGACGGACTCGCGGTGACAGGGATTACATATTAATTAGAAAAATATTTTGCGAATTTTTCAAATTTGTTAATGCGTGTAATTTGCCGTTCCGACTCCTAAAAGTTTTACGTGCATTATTATTGGAGTTTCTATCTCTTTTCTGTTGTTTTTCACTTTTTAGTGGTGGGTTTTGAAGTAACGTTTTTAAAAGTTTTTTTTTTGCAATGTAATTTAATCTTCCCTAATATTAGAATTAAATCGAACCCTACAGTAATTCTGTTTTCTAGAAAACCTACTCAGCGAAAGCCCAACTAGTGATAAACTATTCTAGTGAAAAAGATTTGTGATGTTCCCTCAAGGCAATCTAATATTCTAGTTTTATTTCTTACACTAAAGATTAATTAACGTTTACAATCGAAATAGCGTAGTTAAGGGAATGTTTAATGTATTTTTTATGTAAACAGCCTACAGTAAGTACATTTGTTTTATTCTCTCACAACATATAGTTTAAGATACGGGGGAAAAAAATATTGACTATTATTATTTGAATTAAATACAAATGGAATGTCAGTATACAATGTTTATGTAATTGGAGTATAACTGTATAAGAAAGAAAATTATAAGAAACTTGTAAAAAAAAGTTTAAACTAATTATACTATTCAAGAAAATTAAATTACTTTTTTAAATATTTATAGACTTAATCGGAATTGTCGCCCGAACAGTAGGCGACTAACTTTGCTATAATAACTATTCATTTTATCAAAAATTCTCAAATTAAGCTATGCTAGATATTTACCAACATAATAATATATTTACTTCAACTTTAATTATCATAGAATAACGTGCCCGTGTGATCAAGCGGCCAGTTCCCTGAATGTAAATGTTCGTTCAAGAATATAATAATCATCAAAGGACAGATGAAGACATATTTATAGTATTAGGGTATATATTTCTAACACCGTATCTCGCACTAATAAGGACTAGCAATTTCAGTAATGTTACGATGGATATAACTACTAATTACAAGCTAATGTTAATCCTGAAAGCGCACCATTTTCTATATTGCCCATTCTGATAATTCCTTTTACACTCTCTGGTTTGTCGTCGAGCATTCCGCGTCGCATGTAAACCTTCACATCTGACCCTGAAGACAGTAAAACGAGAAGTAATTTCAATTTATGTTCAACGAAATTAAAATAATATTCAAAGAAAATAAGCACGATCAAAGGCGACGAAGTTGGCCCGAGAAGTACTCACTTAGTTGTAAAGCTCGCAGATTTTTCACATTCTGGATGTGTGCTAGTATAGTATGAAGCAAAGCGGTTAAATTCTCTTTGTTATATATATATACATACATATATATTTAATTGATACATATTTCTTCTCTTTGCTATGTAGGTTTATACATATTTCATATCCCTACTAATATTATAAATGCGGAAGTAACTCTGTCTGTTACCTTTTCACGTCCAAACGACTGAACCGATTTTAATGAAATTTGGTACAGAGATACAACTGACTTTGAGAAAGATCATAGGCTACTTTTCGACATCCACGCGGGCGAAGCCGCGGGCAACAGCTAGTTTCTTATAAGCCACAAAGTATTCAATATGGTACAGATGGGTAAGAATCCTATGTTGCTAAGTATTGGTGAAATAATGTCATGTTGTATAATTGCCTGCAGAGCTCTAAGTAGTGTCAGAGTTCGATAGCTTAGGCATTACCAAATCTGTCTGCCTTCAAATGGTAGTGTTCAGCACTATCGTATTCCGGTTAGAGGGTAATATACTGACCCCGTAATAACTATTACAGAGTCATTATGTCTATGCGCCCGAACGTATTGGCGGTTAGCCGCGTGCGCGGATAGCTGCGCGGCTAGCCGCTTTTACATTTAATATGCAACCGCCTGTGCTTGTGGGCACTTAACCGCCATACAACGTGAATTCACAAAAGTTGCTTTATATGTGATATCATATATAATTAAATAAATAAATAAAAAATATTTATGATACATAATGAATAATATAATATAATCAATATTTATTATTGATGACAGACTTTTAAATTATTTGTTTTTTTTTCTAAATGATTTATGACTATGTATGTATTTTGATTCGACTTTTATTTTAATTTTGTAAAGTGAATGATCTGAATGTTCTTGTTTTAATTTACTTTAATTATTGTCAAATGTTATTTATAATTTTTTTTTGCTTGTCTATCGCATTGGGCAAAATCTGTAATGATAGATTTCAGTATGAATATAAATAAAAAAACAATCACAGGCGGTTGCATATCAACTGTAACCGCGCGGCTACCCGCTCCCGCGGCTAACCGCTAGTACGTTAGGGCACTTAGGCCTCAGGAGTGGCAACCCATCTACATTAAAATCTCTGTATTCGTGATGATGTTAATGGGGTACAGTATTACTTACCATCAATGTGAAATGTAAGCTTGTTTGGCACTTCATGACAAAAAAAAACTGCCACCCCAAGGCAATGCAATAAAAATGTGAAGACTTCGGTAGCTCAGTTGGTAGAGTGACACGACTGGTGATCACAGTGGTCGCGGGTGCGAGTTCCGCCTGAAGGCAAATTTTCTACTTTCTCTTTAATATATTTCACTTGCATGTGTTTGAAGCGTTATTGCCAAAAATTAAAACAATTGCAATATTTTTATTTTTCGCAATAACACAAGAGTGAATTTAGAAATTTAGGTACGTCGGTAGCTTAGTGGTAAAGCGGCTGGACTGGTTGTCCTGAGGTCGCAAGTTCCATTCCTGCCCGAAACCAAATTTTTCTTTCCATCTTTTCTTTAAATTCTAAATTATAATATACTTACTGGACAAAGAAAGGAACTCCGCCATGGAGTAGTTGTAGCCGTAAGCAATGCCCGTCACTATAGCAACAAATAGGCCACTGCACACCGCCAGCGTCAGACAGCAGGCCAGGCAGAATGATATCACTCTGGGAGAAAATATTATTATTATTATTCCACTTATTTATTCAAACTACTTATTAAATAATTTTTTACATATATATGTATAAAAAAAAACAACAAATATATATATAAAAAATTAAGAAATAGTGTGCCGCCGGCAGCGAGAGCAGGGTCCAAGCTGCCGGTGGTTAGGGACACAGAGACAGGAACCTCCTCACTATGCGTGCCGTGCCGAGGAGTACTGCTTTCTGTATCAGACCCTTGATCCATCCGCCTAGCGAGAGCCTCTTGAGATGTTGGTCGAGGCTCTTCGCTATCAGCCCGTTCACCGATACGACTATCGGCACAATGATGGCCGAATCCACATCCCACATGGCGACAACCTCGTGAGCCAGATCAAGATATTTTATTTCCTTGTCTTTTTCGGCTTTATTATTATTATTATTATTATTATATATTCTTTATTGTACACCAGTAAACAGGAAAGACATAACAAAAAACAGAAATTACAGAAAATGGTACAGTGGGCGGCCTTATCGCTCAGGCAGCGATTTCTTCCAAAATAATATTTGAATAATTGTAATATTAAAAAAAAACGTACGTAATTTCACGCGTCTAATCCCCGAAGGGGTAGGCAGAGGTAAATGCATGCATTCAAGAATACATGCAAACACCCACGATTTGCCGGTTACGTTTTTGGCCCATGTAACAGGTGGCAAGCCTGTTGACATCTCCGGGCACATTAGCAAACTTGAGGTATTGGAAAAGTTACAGAAAATGGAAAAGTCCTAATAGAACCAGAGATAAAGGACTTTACACCATTATCTCTGATAACCCGCTACCCGGGCATCGAACCCAGGACATCAGCAGTAGTAGTGGCCTGCTACCACTAAGCTACCGAGGCAGTTAAAACTTAATATTTTTCATTTTTCGCAATCATCACATGCGAGTCAAAGGATCTTTAATTTCTAATATTATAATAATTCATAAAATTTAATACGCTTGCGCTCACAGCCCCACCGTAAGTATAAAACCGTATCGTGGGTGGGTACCTAAAAACACAACACGGCTAAGTATGGACACAAACACCCAGACTCGAAACAAATATTTGTAGGCCATAAAATATTTTTTCCAGCGCAGGGATTGAACTTCCAACCATTGATTTCAGCGGTCGTCTCACACCGCTGGATAAACCGGGTCGTGAGAGAATGTAGTGATTCACATAACGTAACGTATCTAGTACGACTTGGACTAGTGTATGCACACCGCCGTGCGCTTCCGAAAAAGTAAATAAATCTGTAAATAAATGTTGATAAATTTCCACACTCAGTACCATTTAACGGCAAGTAGATTAGGTAATGCGGTGGTGCCTACGCCTGCGAGTTCCGTCACTGGAGCTCTACTATCTGTAAAAATGGTAAATGAATAATCTGCACTGAAATCTCTGGTTTTTATGTAAATACTAGCGGTCAGCCCCGGCTTCGCGCGGTCGCAATGTTACCTACCCTCTCCTATTCATCTTAGCGTGATGTTATATAGTCTAAAGCCTTTCTCGATAAATGGGCTTTCTAACCCTGAAAGAATTTTTCAAATCGGACCAGCAGTTCCTGAGATTAGCAGATACAAAGAAAGAGAGAAAAAGATAAGAACACTCACAAACGCTATATTAAACAGTTTATTGTGCACGAAAATACAAAACAATAATCAGATAAAAAAAGGAAAGTACAAAAAGCGGTCTTATCGCAAAAGATGTAAGAGATTTGGCGTGCAGATACATCCTATACAAATAAATAAAATTGGAGTGTCTGTTTGTAATATAAAAATAACCGCTTTTTACTAAATGCATATGTATATACGGTACATATACCAAAACAACATTTTTCACAATTTTTGTCTGTCTGTCTGTCTGTCTGTTTGTTCCCGCTAATCTCTAGAACGGCGGGATCGATTTTGACGAGACTTTCACTGGCAGATAGCTTATGTAATAAGGAGTAACTTAGGTTACTTTTATACTAGCTGCGACCACGACTTCGTCTGGGTAGATACTGAACAATCATAAATTCTCACGCAGCCGAAGTCGGGGGGACAGCTAGTATATTGACAATGTTCAGCGCAAAATGAGTCCACGTGTTTCGATATATGAATATACACCTACTAAAAAGACATTAGATATACATCGATTGTACCATCAAAATAAAATAATTTTGCCGTTTCCTACAGCAAACAACCAATATGCCAATTTCAACAAGTATAAGCCACTACACATGGTATGTGTAGAAGAAGCACGGGAAGTAAGGTAAGTAAGGAATGGGATGTCTAGCGCTACACACTTTCTGCTTACCCTTAGGACTTGGCGTGAAGATACATGCATACATCTTTAATGTCGTACTATAAGTATACGATGGAAAATTCATAGCACAAAGCTATAAGAACACTCTCGTAGTCAGGGCAACCCGGGTAGGTTGTCTGTCAGAGGGAAATCCTCAGGGGCGCGTCCTCGCAGAACCTCAGTCCGTAAGTTTTTTTCTCTCCTATATATCTAATTATGTATTCATGCGAACAAAAGATTATAGATTTCTACAAAAATGTTTAAATGGGGAACCTCTGCAACCCTATTATTTGTATTTTAACCAAATAATCCAAAGCTGTTTCAGCTTCTTACATTTTCTTTTTTTATATAATCAATTTATGAAACTTGTTAAATTCTTTAAAGTTTGTGCCTGAGAGTGCTACGTAGCTACGCTACAACGTAGCACGATCAAACGTTGTACCTTAGGTAGGTTCATAAAGCTAAGTCGTTTTTTTATCACTTTGCTTATCTTTCTATATACCAAAATACAAACACGCGCAAAACCCAAATTCCAGGGCAGGCCCTGGATTGGGAGAGGAGAGGTGCTAATGACTCGTAGCCGAGCTACGGCGTAGCAACAAGTAGTTTTCCTTAAAAATTTTGAAGAGTATAATTTATTATATTGTAACTATTTCATTCCGTCTCTGAAAATTAAACAGATTACTTTGAATTCAAAATTCGCTCTCCTATTATTCATTGTTCGCTTAAATATTTTCATTCGCAAAAAACTCAATAAACATTCAAAATTTATGCTGGATCCAATTTGAATAATATGAATACATTAATAGTGATCACCGGCCTGCTTTGCCAACCATACCATTGCCAAGTTAGACGCATTAAGGCGCTTAACTATGATTCAGTATTATCACGACGACTATAAATGGTAAAATTACTCTATCCTGATGAGCACATCAGGGGCAATAGCACCATCTTTTACCTTCTTACCTTGTTTTGACGTATAATAAACGTCAAGGCAAATTTAGATCAAAAATATTATACACGTAACTTCACGCCTGTAATCCCCGAAGGGGTAGGCATAAATGCATGCATTCAAGCATACATGCAAACACCCACGATTCGCCGGTTACGTTTTGGCCTATGTAACAGGTGGCGAGCCTGTTGATATCTCCGGGCACATTACCAAACTTCGAGGTACTGTAATTTAGGTAGGTAGGTAATTTCCAGAAAATGGAAAAATCCCAATAGAGCCAGAGATAATTATCTCTGATAACCCCCTATCCGGAAATCGAACCCAGGACCTCAGCGTAGTAGTAGTGGCCTACTACCACTAGGCTGCCGAAGCAGTTAACCATTTTTTGCGAACATTTTTTGATTGGCTACCTAGTAGATATATATTCTCTAGATTATAAATATGCGTAAAAATAGGTTTGCAGCATATCTGGATTAACAAAATGATTCTGCAGTGTGATCTTAACCTGTTACCGTCAATGTGAACATTTGCTTGTTTGTCACTTCATGACATTAAAAAAAATCGTTCAATATAAGGGCCGTACCACAAGCACCAACATCGCGCAGCGTCAAAATGAAGTCAAGCAGTGGTTATGTGTGAATAGTGTCCCTGCAGTTGTAGTTGAGTTGAGTTTCCGACAATGTCGATGTGTTAGTGTAGGACGCAACGTTGTGTCTGCGATGTGGTCGGCCGCTAGGTCTGGATGTGGTAGCGATTTCGACAGTATGACACAAGCGGTCGGTAACGACTGCAAAATGTGATGAGTGTCAAAAGTTCTATTAATCTATACAAATAAATACAATTGAAGTGTCTGTTTGTAATATAAAAATAACCGCTTTTTACTAAATGCATAGTATGCATAAAAAATAAATAAAAATAATAAATTCATACACGGTACATATACCAAAACAATATTTTTTACATGTTTTGTCTGTCTGTCTGTCTGTATATTTGTTTGGAATCTTGGGAACGGCTGGACTGATTTTGACGGGACTTTCACTGGCAGATAGCTAATGTAATAAGAAGTAATTTAGACTACTTTTAAACGCGTCTTCAATACAAAATATACGCACGATCAAGTGGTGTGGTTGTGGTTGTGATACGTATAAGATGGCCCTACATCTAAAACAGTATGTCTCGACACACGTTTCATGTTAGATAATCTGTCGTGTCATCCGATACGGTACAACACTAATATCCCCAATCAATTGTCTCGATGAAGTCGTTTATCAATAGCAAGTTGATCTCAGGCCAACAATTCTCCGACGAAATATTAAGACCCAGCGTCCCGACGTCGAGCGTCCCGACGCCCAGCGTTCCGACGTGAAGCGTCCCGACGTCGAGCGTCTTGACGCCCAGCGGTCCGACACCCAGCGTCCCGACGCCCAGCGTTCCGACACCTAGCGTCTCGACACCCAGCGTCCCGACGTCGAGCGTCTCGACGCCCAGCGTCCCGACGCCCAGCGTCCCGACGCCCAGCGTCCCGACGCCCAGCGTCCCGACGCCCAGCGGCCCGACGCTCAGCGGCCCGACGCCCAGCGGCCCGACGCCCAGCGGCCCGACGCCCAGCGGCCCGACGCCCAGCGTCTCGACGCCCAGCGTCCCGACGCCCGTGTATTTTTTACATGTTTTGTCTGTCTGTCTGTCTGTATATTTGTTTGGAATCTTGGGAACGGCTGGACTGATTTTGACGGGACTTTCACTGGCAGATAGCTAATGTAATAAGAAGTAATTTAGACTACTTTTAAATGCGTCTTCAATACAAAATATACGCACGATCAAGTGGTGTGGTTGTGGTTGTGATACGTATAAGATGGCCCTACATCTAAAACAGTATGTCTTGACACACGTTTCATGTTAGATAATCTGTCGTGTCATCCGATACGGTACAACACTAATGTCCCCAATCAATTGTCTCGATGAAGTCGTTTATCAATAGCAAGTTGATCTCAGGCCATCAATTCTCCGACGAAATATTAAGACCCAGCGTCCCGACGTCGAGCGTTCCGACACCTAGCGTCTCGACACCCAGCGTCCCGACGTCGAGCGTCTCGACGCCCAGCGTCCCGACGCCCAGCGTCCCGACGCTTAGCGTCCCGACGCTTAGCGTCCCGACGCTTAGCGTCCCGACGCTTAGCGTCCCGGTTTCGAGCGTCTCGACACCCAGCGTCCCGACGTCGAGCGTCTAGACGCTCAGCGTCCCGACGCCCAGCGTCCCGAAGCCCAGCGTCCCGACGCCCAGCGTCCCGACGCCCAGCGTCCCGACGCCCAGCGTCCCGCCGCCCAGCGTCCCGACGCCCAGCGTCCCGACGCCCAGCGTCCCGACGCCCAGCGTCCCGACGCCCAGCGTCCCGACGCCCAGCGTCCCGACGCCCAGCGTCTCGACGCCTAGCGTCCCAACGCCCAGCGTCCCTACATCTAAAACAGTATGTCTCGACACACGTTTCATGTTAGATAATCTGTCGTGTCATTCGATACGGTACAACACTAATGTCCCCAATCAATTGTCTCGATGAAGTCGTTTATCAATAGCAAGTTGATCTCAGGCCATCAATTCTCCGACGAAATATTAAGACCCAGCGTCCCGACGTCGAGCGTCCCGACGCCCAGCGTTCCGACGTCAAGCGTCTCGACGTCGAGCGTCCCGACGTCGAGCGTCTTGACGCCCAGCGTCCCGACACCCAGCGTCCCGACGCCCAGCGTTCCGACACCTAGCGTCCCGACGCTAAGCGTCCCGACGCTTAGCGTCCCGACGCTTAGCGTCCCGACGTCGAGCGTCTCGACACCCAGCGTCCCGACGTCGAGCGTCTCGACGCTCAGCGTCCCGACGCCCAGCGTCCCGACGCCCAGCGTCCCGACGCCCAGCGTCCCGACGCCCAGCGTCCCGACGCCCAGCGTCCCGACGCCCAGCATTCAAGGAGCTCGATGGCGTAGGCACCACCGCATTACCTGATCTATCTGCCGCCAAATGGTAGTGTTCAGAACTAACGTGCTTCGGTTAGATGGTAATGTAATGTGTGTGGCCCCGTAATAACTATCGCTGAGACATAACAATTAAGGCCTCAGGGGTGGAAATGCATCTGCATTTTGACCTCTGGTTTTTGTTTGGGTGTCTATAGCCTGCAGTCATCACTTCAATGGGAACTTCATGCTTGTATGCCAATTTCATTACATTAAAAAAAACATAACTAAAAAGTGCCACGTACCTTTGAATCAAGTCCAAAATCCATGCAAAACAGTTGCAGATGTAGCACATGCTCCAAAATAGTCCTACAGAAAACTATTTCAGTTAATTTCCTTCATTCACCAGTAAGCAGTCAATAAATCTGAAACAAAAATAAACTTTCATATAATATTAGGTACCATGGTTTACTTGAATATTGTTGCTACGTTTTTATGTCATGAAGTAGCAAACAAGCTCACAGTTTACATTGATGGTAAGTAATACTATGGCATATAAACATATACATGAAAACAGAGATTTGTTCAGCCTATGGACACCCACACCAAGACCAAGGTCAAAATGCAGATGCGTTACCACTCCTGAGGCCTAAGGTGTTATGCCTCTGTGCCGGAAATTACAGGGCCATACATTACCACCTGACCGGAACACGATAGTGCTGAACACTACCATTTAGCGGTAATGCGGTGGTGCCTACGCCCGCGAGCTCCGTCACTGGAGCTCTACCACCAGTAAAACTGAAGGGAAATAGTAAAAACCACAATTTCATTTTCCCAGACGAATAGTCCGTATAAAACCTTTGACACATTATTTCATTGTGAGGCAATACGAAGTTTGCTGGGACAACTAGTTTGAAATAAATAATTTGATTTTGATTTGATTTTATTGAAAGATATTGTTTCTCTCTTTTGCAAAACAATATACGAATACGTACAGATTTTATTATGACCTATGCGTACACGAAATATGAGGTCAGTGTTTATTGTATTTACAATAAGTAGGTAAGTCCCATTGTTTATAATATTGATAACAACGTTTCGCCTTGAAAACTTGAATAATAATTTAACTAGATTAATTTCGTTCGGTCTATGTTTGCTTGTGTACATTAGAATGAAAAACAAACATTCGCCAAACAAAAGCATCTACGAGGCCTTGTTTCAAAGCCTTAGAGGCTGAAAATAATGCAATTCCGACGTTTAACGATGTTTTATTTTACTTTAATTGTTAAAATTATGGGAACACTTTTTATGACTAACTAGCGGACCGCCCCGGCTTCGTGCGGGTGCAATGTTACCTACCCTCTCCTATTCGTCTATATAGCCTTATAGTAAGGTTATATAAATGGCCTGTTACATAAATGCCTTTCTCGATAAATGGGCTCTAATGGAATGTAACACTGAAAGAATTTTTCAAATCGGACCAGTAGTTTCTGAGATTAGCGCGTTCAAACAAACAAACAAGCAAACTCTTCAGCTTTATAATATTATATGGTATAGATTACACTTATTACTAATCATTTGTTTGTAGGCTATATATAGCAGTCTTAGCAACGACAGCATGAAGCGAAAAAGTCTGGGTAACCTAATACGATAAAAGAAGATCGCAAATAAAGTTAAAATTATGAAACAAAATATGATTTGCTTGTAAATAGAAATGAGACAAAAAAATATAAATGCATGTTGGGAATACAGCAAATACATGTCAAATTTAATGGCTCTCTCACGCCAGTATCATTTGAGAGTACAATGTTGTAGCACATTTTATTAATGCTGATTCGCCTTATGAGGCTATAAATATGAATACTACTACTAGTTATAAATATGAAATAAACTCGGAAAGATTTATAACATATAATAAATCTTCATTGCATAATAGAGTTTATTTCATATTTATAACTAGTGACCCGTCCTGACTTTGGATGCATTGTGAACTCATATGATGTAATTTTAGAGCAATATCTATTATTACAATAAAAATTCAACGTCGCCCCGCGTCCCGACGTCAAGCGTCCATACGTCGAGCGTCTCGACGCCCAGCGTCCCGACGCCCAGCGTTCCGACGCCCAGCGTCCCGACGTCCAGCGTCCCGACGCCCAGCGTCGCTCGACGTCGGGACGTTGGGCGTCGGGTCGCTGGGCGTCTGGACGCTGGGCGTCGGGACGCTGGGCGTCGGAACGCTGGGCGTCGGGACCCTGGGCGTCGAGACGCTCGACGTATGGACGCTAGGCGTCGGGACGCGGGGCGTCCAGACGCTGGACGCTGAACGTCGGGACGCTGGGCGTCGGGACGCGGGGCGTCGAGACGCTGGATGCTGGACGTCGGGACGCTGGATGTCGGGACGCTGGGCGTCGGGACGCTGGACGTCGGGACGCTGGACGTCGGGACGCTGGGCGTCGGGACGCTGGGCGTCGGGACGCTGGGCGTCGAGACGCTGGGCGTCGGGACGCTGGGCGTCGGAACGCTGGGCGTCGGGACGCTGGGCGTCGAGACGCTGGGCGTCGAGATGCTGGGCATCGAGATGCTGGGCGTCGGGACGCTGGGCGTCGGGACGCTGGGCGTCGGGACGCTGGGCGTCGGGACGCTGGGCGTCGGGACGCTGGGCGTCGGGACGCTGGGCGTCGGGACGCTGGGCGTCGGGACGCTGGGCGTCGAGATGCTCGACGTATGGATATACAAATTTTTACCGACGCCCCGCGTCCCGACGTCCAGCGTCCATACGTCGAGCGTCTCGACGCCCAGCGTCCCGACGCCCAGCGTTCCGACGCCCAGCGTTCCGACGCCCAGCGTCCCGACGTCCAGCGTCCCGACGCCCAGCGTTCCGACGCCCAGCGTCCCGACGTCCAGCGTCCCGACGCCCAGCGTCGCTCGACGTCGGGACGTTGGGCGTCGGGTCGCTGGGCGTCTGGACGCTGGGCGTCGGGACGCATGACGTATGGACGCACGACGTATGGACGCTGGACGTCGAGACGCTGGACGCTGAACGTCGGGACGCTGGGCGTCGGGACGCTGGGCGTCGGAACGCTGGGCGTCGGGACGCTGGGCGTCGAGACGCTGGGCGCCGGGACTCTCGACGTCGGGACGCTGGGCGTCGGGACGCTTGACGTCGGGACGTTGAGCGTCGGGGCGCTGGGCTTCGGGACGCTCTGCGTCGCGACCCTGGGCTTCGGGACGCTGGGCGTCGAGATGCTGGGCGTCGAGATGCTGGGCGTCGGGACGCTGGGCGTCGGGACGCTGGGCGTCGGGACGCTGGGCGTCGGGACGCTGGGCGTCGGGACGCTGGACGCTGAACGTCGGGACGCTGGGCGTCGGGACGCTGGGCGTCGGAACGCTGGGCGTCGGGACGCTGGGCGTCGGAACGCTGGGCGTCGGGACGCTGGGCGCCGGGACTCTCGACGTCGGGACGCTCGGCGTCGGGGCGCTGGGCGTCGGAACGCTGGGCGTCGGGACGCTGGGCGTCGGGACGCTGGGCGTCGGGACGCTGGGCGTCGGGACGCTGGGCGTCGGGACGCTGGGCGTCGGAACGCTGGGCGTCGGGACGCTGGGCGTCGGAACGCTGGGCGTCGGGACGCTGGGCGCCGGGACTCTCGACGTCGGGACGCTCGGCGTCGGGGCGCTGGGCGTCGGAACGCTGGGCGTCGGGACGCTGGGCGTCGGGACGCTGGGCGTCGGGACGCTGGGCGTCGGGACGCTGGACGTCGGGACGCTGGGCGTTAGGACGCTGGGCGTCGGGACGCTGGGCGTCGGGACGCCCAGCGTCCCGACGTTCAGCGTCCAGCGTCCCGACGCCCAGCGTCCCGACGCCCAGCGTCCCGACGCCCAGCGTCCCGACGCCCAGCGTCCCGACGCCCAGCATCTCGACGCCCAGCATCTCGACGCCCAGCGTCCCGAAGCCCAGGGTCGCGACGCAGAGCGTCCCGAAGCCCAGCGCCCCGACGCTCAACGTCCCGACGTCAAGCGTCCCGACGCCCAGCGTCCCGACGTCGAGAGTCCCGGCGCCCAGCGTCTCGACGCCCAGCGTCCCGACGCCCAGCGTTCCGACGCCCAGCGTCCCGACGCCCAGCGTCCCGACGTTCAGCGTCCAGCGTCTCGACGTCCAGCGTCCATACGTCGTGCGTCCATACGTCATGCGTCCCGACGCCCAGCGTCCAGACGCCCAGCGACCCGACGCCCAACGTCCCGACGTCGAGCGACGCTGGGCGTCGGGACGCTGGACGTCGGGACGCTGGGCGTCGGAACGCTGGGCGTCGGGACGCTGGACGTCGGGACGCTGGGCGTCGGAACGCTGGGCGTCGGAACGCTGGGCGTCGGGACGCTGGGCGTCGAGACGCTCGACGTATGGACGCTGGACGTCGGGACGCGGGGCGTCGGTAAAAATTTGTATATCCATACGTCGAGCATCTCGACGCCCAGCGTCCCGACGCCCAGCGTCCCGACGCCCAGCGTCCCGACGCCCAGCGTCCCGACGCCCAGCGTCCCGACGCCCAGCGTCCCGACGCCCAGCGTCCCGACGCCCAGCGTCCCGACGCCCAGCATCTCGATGCCCAGCATCTCGACGCCCAGCGTCTCGACGCCCAGCGTCCCGACGCCCAGCGTTCCGACGCCCAGCGTCCCGACGCCCAGCGTCTCGACGCCCAGCGTCCCGACGCCCAGCGTCCCGACGCCCAGCGTCCCGACGTCCAGCGTCCCGACGTCCAGCGTCCCGACGCCCAGCGTCCCGACATCCAGCGTCCCGACGTCCAGCATCCAGCGTCTCGACGCCCCGCGTCCCGACGCCCAGCGTCCCGACGTTCAGCGTCCAGCGTCTGGACGCCCCGCGTCCCGACGCCTAGCGTCCATACGTCGAGCGTCTCGACGCCCAGGGTCCCGACGCCCAGCGTTCCGACGCCCAGCGTCCCGACGCCCAGCGTCCAGACGCCCAGCGTCGCTCGACGTCGGGACGCTGGGCGTCGAGACGCTCGACGTATGGACGCTTGACGTCGGGACGCGGGGCGACGTTGAATTTTTATTGTAATAATAGATATTGCTCTAAAATTACATCATATGAGTTCACAATGCATCCAAAGTCAGGACGGGTCACTAGTTATAAATATGAAATAAACTCTATTATGCAATGAAGATTTATTATATGTTATAAATCTTTCCGAGTTTATTTCATATTTATAACTAGTAGTAGTATTCATATTTATAGCCTCATAAGGCGAATCAGCATTAATAAAATGTGCTACAACATTGTACTCTCAAATGATACTGGCGTGAGAGAGCCATTAAATTTGACATGTATTTGCTGTATTCCCAACATGCATTTATATTTTTTTGTCTCATTTCTATTTACAAGCAAATCATATTTTGTTTCATAATTTTAACTTTATTTGCGATCTTCTTTTATCGTATTAGGTTACCCAGACTTTTTCGCTTCATGCTGTCGTTGCTAAGACTGCTATATATAGCCTACAAACAAATGATTAGTAATAAGTGTAATCTATACCATATAATATTATAAAGCTGAAGAGTTTGCTTGTTTGTTTGTTTGAACGCGCTAATCTCAGAAACTACTGGTCCGATTTGAAAAATTCTTTCAGTGTTACATTCCATTAGAGCCCATTTATCGAGAAAGGCATTTATGTAACAGGCCATTTATATAACCTTACTATAAGGCTATATAGACGAATAGGAGAGGGTAGGTAACATTGCACCCGCACGAAGCCGGGGCGGTCCGCTAGTTAGTCATAAAAAGTGTTCCCATAATTTTAACAATTAAAGTAAAATAAAACATCGTTAAACGTCGGAATTGCATTATTTTCAGCCTCTAAGGCTTTGAAACAAGGCCTCGTAGATGCTTTTGTTTGGCGAATGTTTGTTTTTCATTCTAATGTACACAAGCAAACATAGACCGAACGAAATTAATCTAGTTAAATTATTATTCAAGTTTTCAAGGCGAAACGTTGTTATCAATATTATAAACAATGGGACTTACCTACTTATTGTAAATACAATAAACACTGACCTCATATTTCGTGTACGCATAGGTCATAATAAAATCTGTACGTATTCGTATATTGTTTTGCAAAAGAGAGAAACAATATCTTTCAATAAAATCAAATCAAAATCAAATTATTTATTTCAAACTAGTTGTCCCAGCAAACTTCGTATTGCCTCACAATGAAATAATGTGTCAAAGGTTTTATACGGACTATTCGTCTGGGAAAATGAAATTGTGGTTTTTACTATTTCCCTTCAGTTTTACTGGTGGTAGAGCTCCAGTGACGGAGCTCGCGGGCGTAGGCACCACCGCATTACCGCTAAATGGTAGTGTTCAGCACTATCGTGTTCCGGTCAGGTGGTAATGTATGGCCCTGTAATTTCCGGCACAGAGGCATAACACCTTAGGCCTCAGGAGTGGTAACGCATCTGCATTTTGACCTTGGTCTTGGTGTGGGTGTCCATAGGCTGAACAAATCTCTGTTTTCATGTATATGTTTATATGCCATAGTATTACTTACCATCAATGTAAACTGTGAGCTTGTTTGCTACTTCATGACATAAAAACGTAGCAACAATATTCAAGTAAACCATGGTACCTAATATTATATGAAAGTTTATTTTTGTTTCAGATTTATTGACTGCTTACTGGTGAATGAAGGAAATTAACTGAAATAGTTTTCTGTAGGACTATTTTGGAGCATGTGCTACATCTGCAACTGTTTTGCATGGATTTTGGACTTGATTCAAAGGTACGTGGCACTTTTTAGTTATGTTTTTTTTAATGTAATGAAATTGGCATACAAGCATGAAGTTCCCATTGAAGTGATGACTGCAGGCTATAGACACCCAAACAAAAACCAGAGGTCAAAATGCAGATGCATTTCCACCCCTGAGGCCTTAATTGTTATGTCTCAGCGATAGTTATTACGGGGCCACACACATTACATTACCATCTAACCGAAGCACGTTAGTTCTGAACACTACCATTTGGCGGCAGATAGATCAGGTAATGCGGTGGTGCCTACGCCATCGAGCTCCTTGAATGCTGGGCGTCGGGACGCTGGGCGTCGGGACGCTGGGCGTCGGGACGCTGAGCGTCGAGACGCTCGACGTCGGGACGCTGGGTGTCGAGACGCTCGACGTCGGGACGCTAAGCGTCGGGACGCTAAGCGTCGGGACGCTTAGCGTCGGGACGCTAGGTGTCGGAACGCTGGGCGTCGGGACGCTGGGTGTCGGGACGCTGGGCGTCAAGACGCTCGACGTCGGGACGCTCGACGTCGAGACGCTTGACGTCGGAACGCTGGGCGTCGGGACGCTCGACGTCGGGACGCTGGGTCTTAATATTTCGTCGGAGAATTGATGGCCTGAGATCAACTTGCTATTGATAAACGACTTCATCGAGACAATTGATTGGGGACATTAGTGTTGTACCGTATCGAATGACACGACAGATTATCTAACATGAAACGTGTGTCGAGACATACTGTTTTAGATGTAGGGACGCTGGGCGTTGGGACGCTAGGCGTCGAGACGCTGGGCGTCGGGACGCTGGGCGTCGGGACGCTGGGCGTCGGGACGCTGGGCGTCGGGACGCTGGGCGTCGGGACGCTGGGCGTCGGGACGCTGGGCGGCGGGACGCTGGGCGTCGGGACGCTGGGCGTCGGGACGCTGGGCGTCGGGACGCTGGGCTTCGGGACGCTGGGCGTCGGGACGCTGAGCGTCTAGACGCTCGACGTCGGGACGCTGGGTGTCGAGACGCTCGAAACCGGGACGCTAAGCGTCGGGACGCTAAGCGTCGGGACGCTAAGCGTCGGGACGCTAAGCGTCGGGACGCTGGGCGTCGGGACGCTGGGCGTCGAGACGCTCGACGTCGGGACGCTGGGTGTCGAGACGCTAGGTGTCGGAACGCTCGACGTCGGGACGCTGGGTCTTAATATTTCGTCGGAGAATTGATGGCCTGAGATCAACTTGCTATTGATAAACGACTTCATCGAGACAATTGATTGGGGACATTAGTGTTGTACCGTATCGGATGACACGACAGATTATCTAACATGAAACGTGTGTCAAGACATACTGTTTTAGATGTAGGGCCATCTTATACGTATCACAACCACAACCACACCACTTGATCGTGCGTATATTTTGTATTGAAGACGCATTTAAAAGTAGTCTAAATTACTTCTTATTACATTAGCTATCTGCCAGTGAAAGTCCCGTCAAAATCAGTCCAGCCGTTCCCAAGATTCCAAACGAACGACGACTCAAAGTCCCTGATAAATAATACACACAAAAAAAAGATCACGAAATCGCGAAATTCTTGTCCTTGGAGTTTTATATAAAATCTAACAAAGAATTGGATGTTACTAATATTTCTATACAATCCACATCATTGTATCTAAAAGCTCCACATAACATTTTAGAGCCGTATAAATGAATAAATAAAAACGCAGAACCACAATGTTCCCAAAATCATTCCCTCACTGTGTCCCAAGTACCAATTTTATTTACTTTTATTTAGCTGCTAAAAGTATAAAAAACATTCGAATCGTATTCAAGTAAGTTGGATTACTTAAAAATATTATAAATTTGTTGGGGAAAACCGATATTAGCGTAAGAAAGTAAAAAAACGCGTTAAATATTTGAATATTTATATGTGTCCCACAAAAATAAATCATTCCCTCACACTATTACTGACAGTTGAATAATGAACGCATTTTGAATAAATTACGAACGCTGCCATTAGTTTTTGAAAGTTGGCACTCATGTCAATTTGTCAAACTGGCGCATTTTCTGTGATTGTGTTCGGGAGTGCCGCTGCCAAAAGGGTTTTCTTTGTCTATATAGTAAAATAAAATTTTTGATCGTCATTTCATCACATTCTAAAACACGAAAGGTAAGTACTTTAATTGATTATAAGTTGTACATATAAGATGGCTTTTGGGAGTAATTTCCTTAAGCAGAAAAATTGTTTTAAAAGTATGGCTATGTCACGAGTCTTTTATGGTTATTCTTTATTTCGTCATTCCCTCACCATCATTCCCACATAAAAATTTACGGTGAGGGATTGATGATATATGAGGGAATGATTTTTGGGTGGGCTAATAGGCTTTTTTTATTGTTCGCTTTTATTAACTTTTGAATTTATTGTTGCTATATTGTTGTCAGTTAAAAAATGGCAAGAAAAAAGTAGATAAGCAAAGAAGCAAGGCGCAGGGAAAATATGAAAGCTGATCCTGTAACACTTGAAATACTTTGCGAAAAAGAAAAAAATAAATATCTGAAGTAGCCTAGTGGTAAAATGGGATCCTGGGTTCGGTTCTCGGGTCTGGGGATATCAGAGAAAACGATGTAAAATCGTTTATCTATGGTTGCATTGGGATTTTTCCATTTTCTGGAAGTTTCCCAGCATCACCCAAGCACTCGAGCACATTACCCACTAGGTAATGTGCTCAGGTGTAATTTCGGCAGGGTAAACATAAAAGACCATAACACAATCATGTGAATGTGTGATCCACGCAAATATTCAACGGATGATCTTTTTTTTTTTTTTTTGTTAAAAATGCTCATTGAAATTTATCTAGTTTTCGGATTTATCTCGCGTATACTAAAATTATTATTTAAAATCGAACCCGACGTTTCGGTCGCTTTTCAGCTACCGTGGTCTCGGGCAGACTGAGGTGGCATTTGTCTGACAGCAGTTTGAAAAATTATTATGTGCATCTACCTCCATCTATTTCGCAAACGTCTTGCGTAGCGTTCAGGATTAACACAAAAGTTACTAGTTGTATCTTGAGGTCTTACAGACTGTTGCGGTCGACCGAAACATCGGGTTCGATTTTAAATAATCATTTTAGTTCAATATACGCGAGATAAATCCGAAAACTAGTTTTATTTCAATGAGTGTAGCTCGCGCAAACCTAAAAACATACTATGTTAAAAATGCTGTTTGATGAATCTTTAAGTGAGCAAGGATTTCGTTGTCACTGTTATTTAATTAAGTGCAATAATGATTGAAAAGGCGCCCACATAAAACTGCGATGCGATGCGACGCCGCATCGCAGGAACTTGCGATGCGAATTGCTGCGATGCGATTTCGTCCGACATGTTGAAAGTATGGCCACCTGAATCCCATCGCAGCAATTCGCATCGCAAGTTTCTACGATGCGGCATCGCATTGCATCGTCTCGCAGTATTGTGTAAGCATCCTAAATATAGAGTTATGTCGAAGTGCTGCAATAATTTTGTTATTAGCTGGAATTACTCATTGATCTTACTTATTTTTTGAGAACACAATTTCGTGTAATATAAAGATTTCTTTGATTAAACGAAGAAATGATGAAAGAAAACTAATTTCATTTAAAAAGCTTCATGACTTGTCTGAAATAATCATTCCCTCACCTTAATTGTCATTCCCTCACTTTGATTTTATTTTATATCCTCATAACTTTCATAAAACGCAATAATTTTTGGGACCACTACATAATCGAAATCTAATCTATAACATTAGTAGTATCAATCTCTACATAAAATAAATATCAAATAATTACAATATTTTTTGTCATTTCAAGATAGCCGAATTTCGGGATTTCGTGATAATTACCCTTAAATGTTTAATAATGTAGATGATGACAATTATGAAATCATTAACGGTCTACAATGTTATTTTAGTGAGGTTGTGACTATTTTTAAATAAGAGTGAAAAGAATTAATAAACAAGTTTAATTTCATTTTTAAGCTTTCTATATACAATTGCGAGTTTAAAACTGGAACCCTATAAACTAGGGTTGTTTAAAGTAATAATAATGGCGTTTAATTTTTTAACAATCGTTTAGGTATGTGATTCCAGTTTAAATCTCGCAAGTGGTATGTTTGATAAGGGAGTAAATATGTACGAATCAAAGTGCCCCGGCTATGTATATGTGGAATCTAACCTAAATGTGTCCTGTATATGCGGAATTTTGATACCCATTCCGTCTTTTAGAAAATTGACAATATCAAATTAACTATACACTTTCTCAATTAAATTTATATCACCCTAGACCCCTTCCTATCTTCATAATGTCGCTAGATAAACAATTAATCTTTGAATAGCCGTCCTTGTATTCTAACGTTTTTATCCTGAGCGTCCCGACGCCCAGCGTCCCGACGTCCAGCGTCCCGACGCCCAGCGTCCCGACGCCCAGCGTCCCGACGTCCAGCGTCCAGCGTCTCGACGCCCCGCGTCCCGACGCCCAGCGTCCCTACGTCCAGCGTCCATACGTCGTGCGTCTCGACGCCCAGCGTCCCGACGCCCAGCGTTCCGACGCCCAGCGTCCCGACGCCCAGCGTCCCGACGCCCAGCGTTCCGACGCCCAGCGTCCTAACGCCCAGCGTCCCGACGTCCAGCGTCCCGACGCCCAGCGTCCCGACGCCCAGCGTTCCGACGCCCAGCGTCCCGACGCCCAGCGTCCCGACGCCCAGCGTCCCGACGTCCAGCGTCCCGACGCCCAGCGTCGCTCGACGTCGGGACGTTGGGCGTCGGGTCGCTGGGCGTCTGGACGCTGGGCGTCGGGACGCATGACGTATGGACGCACGACGTATGGACGCTGGACGTCGAGACGCTGGACGCTGAACGTCGGGACGCTGGGCGTCGGGACGCTGGGCGTCGGAACGCTGGGCGTCGGGACGCTGGGCGTCGAGACGCTGGGCGCCGGGACTCTCGACGTCGGGACGCTGGGCGTCGGGACGCTTGACGTCGGGACGTTGAGCGTCGGGGCGCTGGGCTTCGGGACGCTCTGCGTCGCGACCCTGGGCTTCGGGACGCTGGGCGTCGAGATGCTGGGCGTCGAGATGCTGGGCGTCGGGACGCTGGGCGTCGGGACGCTGGGCGTCGGGACGCTGGGCGTCGGGACGCTGGGCGTCGGGACGCTGGACGCTGAACGTCGGGACGCTGGGCGTCGGGACGCTGGGCGTCGGAACGCTGGGCGTCGGGACGCTGGGCGTCGGAACGCTGGGCGTCGGGACGCTGGGCGCCGGGACTCTCGACGTCGGGACGCTCGGCGTCGGGGCGCTGGGCGTCGGAACGCTGGGCGTCGGGACGCTGGGCGTCGGGACGCTGGGCGTCGGGACGCTGGGCGTCGGGACGCTGGACGTCGGGACGCTGGGCGTTAGGACGCTGGGCGTCGGGACGCTGGGCGTCGGGACGCTGGGCGTCGGGACGCTGGGCGTCGGGACGCTGGGCGTCGGAACGCTGGGCGTCGGGACGCTGGGCGTCGGGACGCTGGACGTCGGGACGCTGGGCGTTAGGACGCTGGGCGTCGGGACGCTGGGCGTCGGGACGCTGGGCGTCGGGACGCTGGGCGTCGGAACGCTGGGCGTCGGGACGCTGGGCGTCGAGACGCACGACGTATGGACGCTGGACGTAGGGACGCTGGGCGTCGGGACGCGGGGCGTCGAGACGCTGGACGCTGGACGTCGGGACGCTGGGCGTCGGGACGCTGGGCGTCGGGACGCTGGACGTCGGGACGCTGGGCGTCGGGACGCTCAGGATAAAAACGTTAGAATACAAGGACGGCTATTCAAAGATTAATTGTTTATCTAGCGACATTATGAAGATAGGAAGGGGTCTAGGGTGATATAAATTTAATTGAGAAAGTGTATAGTTAATTTGATATTGTCAATTTTCTAAAAGACGGAATGGGTATCAAAATTCCGCATATACAGGACACATTTAGGTTAGATTCCACATATACATAGCCGGGGCACTTTGATTCGTACATATTTACTCCCTTATCAAACATACCACTTGCGAGATTTAAACTGGAATCACATACCTAAACGATTGTTAAAAAATTAAACGCCATTATTATTACTTTAAACAACCCTAGTTTATGGGGTTCCAGTTTTAAACTCGCAATTGTATATAGAAAGCTTAAAAATGAAATTAAACTTGTTTATTAATTCTTTTCACTCTTATTTAAAAATAGTCACAACCTCACTAAAATAACATTGTAGACCGTTAATGATTTCATAATTGTCATCATCTACATTATTAAACATTTAAGGGTAATTATCACGAAATCCCGAAATTCGGCTATCTTGAAATGACAAAAAATATTGTAATTATTTGATATTTATTTTATGTAGAGATTGATACTACTAATGTTATAGATTAGATTTCGATTATGTAGTGGTCCCAAAAATTATTGCGTTTTATGAAAGTTATGAGGATATAAAATAAAATCAAAGTGAGGGAATGACAATTAAGGTGAGGGAATGATTATTTCAGACAAGTCATGAAGCTTTTTAAATGAAATTAGTTTTCTTTCATCATTTCTTCGTTTAATCAAAGAAATCTTTATATTACACGAAATTGTGTTCTCAAAAAATAAGTAAGATCAATGAGTAATTCCAGCTAATAACAAAATTATTGCAGCACTTCGACATAACTCTATATTTAGGATGCTTACACAATACTGCGAGACGATGCAATGCGATGCCGCATCGTAGAAACTTGCGATGCGAATTGCTGCGATGGGATTCAGGTGGCCATACTTTCAACATGTCGGACGAAATCGCATCGCAGCAATTCGCATCGCAAGTTCCTGCGATGCGGCGTCGCATCGCATCGCAGTTTTATGTGGGCGCCTTTTCAATCATTATTGCACTTAATTAAATAACAGTGACAACGAAATCCTTGCTCACTTAAAGATTCATCAAACAGCATTTTTAACATAGTATGTTTTTAGGTTTGCGCGAGCTACACTCATTGAAATAAAACTAGTTTTCGGATTTATCTCGCGTATATTGAACTAAAATGATTATTTAAAATCGAACCCGATGTTTCGGTCGACCGCAACAGTCTGTAAGACCTCAAGATACAACTAGTAACTTTTGTGTTAATCCTGAACGCTACGCAAGACGTTTGCGAAATAGATGGAGGTAGATGCACATAATAATTTTTCAAACTGCTGTCAGACAAATGCCACCTCAGTCTGCCCGAGACCACGGTAGCTGAAAAGCGACCGAAACGTCGGGTTCGATTTTAAATAATAATTTTAGTATACGCGAGATAAATCCGAAAACTAGATAAATTTCAATGAGCATTTTTAACAAAAAAAAAAAAAAAAGATCATCCGTTGAATATTTGCGTGGATCACACATTCACATGATTGTGTTATGGTCTTTTATGTTTACCCTGCCGAAATTACACCTGAGCACATTACCTAGTGGGTAATGTGCTCGAGTGCTTGGGTGATGCTGGGAAACTTCCAGAAAATGGAAAAATCCCAATGCAACCATAGATAAACGATTTTACATCGTTTTCTCTGATATCCCCAGACCCGAGAACCGAACCCAGGATCCCATTTTACCACTAGGCTACTTCAGATATTTATTTTTTTCTTTTTCGCAAAGTATTTCAAGTGTTACAGGATCAGCTTTCATATTTTCCCTGCGCCTTGCTTCTTTGCTTATCTACTTTTTTCTTGCCATTTTTTAACTGACAACAATATAGCAACAATAAATTCAAAAGTTAATAAAAGCGAACAATAAAAAAAGCCTATTAGCCCACCCAAAAATCATTCCCTCATATATCATCAATCCCTCACCGTAAATTTTTATGTGGGAATGATGGTGAGGGAATGACGAAATAAAGAATAACCATAAAAGACTCGTGACATAGCCATACTTTTAAAACAATTTTTCTGCTTAAGGAAATTACTCCCAAAAGCCATCTTATATGTACAACTTATAATCAATTAAAGTACTTACCTTTCGTGTTTTAGAATGTGATGAAATGACGATCAAAAATTTTATTTTACTATATAGACAAAGAAAACCCTTTTGGCAGCGGCACTCCCGAACACAATCACAGAAAATGCGCCAGTTTGACAAATTGACATGAGTGCCAACTTTCAAAAACTAATGGCAGCGTTCGTAATTTATTCAAAATGCGTTCATTATTCAACTGTCAGTAATAGTGTGAGGGAATGATTTATTTTTGTGGGACACATATAAATATTCAAATATTTAACGCGTTTTTTTACTTTCTTACGCTAATATCGGTTTTCCCCAACAAATTTATAATATTTTTAAGTAATCCAACTTACTTGAATACGATTCGAATGTTTTTTATACTTTTAGCAGCTAAATAAAAGTAAATAAAATTGGTACTTGGGACACAGTGAGGGAATGATTTTGGGAACATTGTGGTTCTGCGTTTTTATTTATTCATTTATACGGCTCTAAAATGTTATGTGGAGCTTTTAGATACAATGATGTGGATTGTATAGAAATATTAGTAACATCCAATTCTTTGTTAGATTTTATATAAAACTCCAAGGACAAGAATTTCGCGATTTCGTGATCTTTTTTTTGTGTGTATTATTTATCAGGGACTTTGAGTCGTCGTTCGACTATGCCAGCCCCGTGGTTGCTAATGAATGGTGCCTAATCAAGAATTGCTTTGCAATGGTATATGTAAAATTTATAATATTACATTTACCATTGCAAAGCATTTTACTAATATCAATCAAAGGGTCAGCTAAGATGCTTTGGATTTCACCTAAATTCCTTAAATATACACCATGGTCTTCAGATATTAAAGACCTTAAAGTAGCGCCCCGTATGTATGTACATGTATGTGATTATAATTGTGTATGATTGCCTATAATTTAATTTGACCAGTTAGTAAAAACAAATCATACTGGCAAAATGTTCTGTGAATATAGCAAAAGTGGAATTTATTGTCGTCACCGATATAATTGATCATCATTGGGTTATGAAAGTACGGTTCCATATCCATTCGACACTCATTTTGAATTTTTTTTTTATGTAATGAAGGTGGTCAAAAAGCTTGTGACTGCAGTCTATAGACACAAAGACCAGAGGGCAAAATGCAGATGCATTGAAAATGTAGAACCAACCCTGAGACCTTAGTTGTCATGTCTCTGTGATAGTTATTACGGGCCATACATTAAAAACACATACATATTTGTATATTCAATGTACAAATCAAACTGTGTAATATAAAGAGTTGAGAGCTACTGACAAGCGATTTCAATGTATATCTAGTTCTACAAAGCTAGATAAGCTGTACAGGCTACATTGTAGAGCTGTCCACATATCGAGTGTCAAAGCTTTGAGGTAACATTGCTCGCCTGTCGTTATTCGCAGTGGTTTATCAACACTAGTAAACGCACAGTAAACTCAATGTTGCATCAGTGTGATTGTTATGCTATGAATCTATACAACAAATAAATAAAATTGGTGTGGCGAACCACACTTTACTATTTACTGGATTGAAGACGCACGCCGTATGGCGGATATAGCAGTGCAAGCGAACCAGGGTGACACGCTCTACCGATCTTCCAATAAAACACTTTTTCACTATTATTTTCCTTCTGATTTCTTCCTTAGGTAGTGATCCGAGTATTCCGAGTGCTGTCGACGAACTGTACCGGCCATATTTTTTTTTTTTTTTTTTTGTCCGGCTTTATGTAGGCGGCCTGTCTCGAGACGGCACTAGTCTACTTCACCGGGCAATCGGCGAGCGCAGAAGGCGCTCCAGCCTAGCAAAAAAGTTAGCGCAACTGCCTAAGGGTGACCCATGCGGGTCCGTGCCTCGGCTTAGGGCGTTGTGGAGGGACATATGAGACATATGCGATTCTGGGCGGTGCAACTTTCGCTCTACTCCATTCGGTTGGTGATAACCGGAATGTCATCGGCCTCGCGGGGCCGGGGATAAGGTCGGGATCAGGGGCGGGCGCGGCGCGAAACGCGTCGGCGCGTTGTATTGGCGGTTTGTGGAGTGTGATTCTGTAGGTGATTTTTCATAGCGGCGATGGCCAACGTGGTCTCATCGTCCGGATCCTTTAAGACGTGCCTTGGACGTCTCCTTTTGGCGCGATCAAAAGGAGTGTAAATGGCGGCCGCTCGGATTAGCGGATTTGGGTGGTGACTCGCCCGATCGAAATAGCGAGCAGAAGCTCGCTTCATAAACTGCCGGATGGTAGGCAGGTTAGCATCAATGTGCAAGTTTTTATTACGTACGTACCAAGGCGCGCCTACGGCTCTACGTAAGAATCGGTTTTGCAAAGTTTGAAGCTTGCGTAATGTTGTGTTTTTCGCGTGGGCGAATACCGGGGACGCGTAACATAATATGGGCCTTATGCAGGACGTATAGGCACGGAGTTTGTTCCGGGCCGATAGCTTGCTCTTTTTGTTTAATAAACAATGTAATTGGGACAACACGAATGCAGCCTTTGCGCGCGCTGCTTTTACATGTGCAGCGAAGGTCAGATGCCGATCAAGCGTCACTCCTAAGTATTTGATTTTGTCCATCCAGGGGATGGGCTCGTCAAACATAAGGACTGGGGAGATTGATAGATGTTAAGCCGTTTATGTAGGGTTGATTGGTGTGATACTTTGTGGGGATCTGTTCCGCTAAGTTGGAACCAATCGTGGCAAAGAAGGTATTGAAACATTCGCATATAACTTTTTCATTAGTAATAATTCCGGTTCGTGTCTGAAGTTTAGATGGCATGGTCAGTCCTTTGATTTTATTTTTGGATAGGTCGCTTATAAGTTTCAACATACATACAAAAAAACAAAATCGTATCCTCTTTATAATATAATATAGTATACAGTATAGATAAAACACGGTGTTCAGCTTTGTATATTACAAATTACACACGGGAGAAATCACGGGCAAACGCTTGCAAAATGTAGTTGCCAATATATGAACCAGAAACTTCAATTGATGATCGGTAGCCCCTGCCATGTCGGCTCGGGCTTAGCGTGCCGAGAGTATTCGAGTGCTCCATATAACGTTGCCTATTTACTTCTAAAGACTCTTCGGTACGCTTAGAGCTCAAGTTTCATGCTTGATTTCCAGTATTAAGCACTTAAAATTTATATAAACGTTGTCAGAGCTAAAAATTTAAATAAGCAGGGCTTATTTGACCTAATTTAGTTTTGTATTGAATATTTAATGCTCAGTAATTTAATTTCGAAATAAATCATGGAGATTTGATTGAATGGACGGAATTATAATAAATTTCAAATGTTTGTTCCTCAAGAAGGCATAATCCCTACTTTACCCTAAATATTACAAATGTGAATGTAAGTTTGTTTGTTACACTATCACGCGAAAACTACCTAACCAATCATCATGAAACTTTGTACACATATTCTTGGAAGTATTGAAAGTTACATAGGATATCAAAAAAAAAAGTACACGCGGGTGAAGTCGTGGGCAAAAGCTAGTATTAAATAAGAAAACTAAGGTTAAACTGGACTCTACAAAAGTAGAGAGTGGACAAGTGCATAAGAATATTTACAATAAAATGACGACCAGGTTAGTCCAGCGGTGTGAGACGACAGTCTGATTCGAAGGGTCGCGGTTTCGATCCCCGGAGCGGGACAAATATTTGTATGGCCTACAGAAAGATATTTTTTTCGGGTCATGGTGTTTGTGTATGTGTTGTGTGTGTACCACGGCACCCACGTCACAGGTTTACACCTAATGTGGGGCTATGAGTTTAAGCGTATTTGACTGAATTGAAATTTTGTACAAAAATGTCGTGACTTATCCACCTTGTTCGCCTAATGGTAACACAGACCACTACTTCTTAGTGTGCACAAACACATACAGACATTTTTCTGGGATAAAAAGTACCCAGTGTTGTGCGCCAAAGGTTAAAATATAATCATATCAAGTTTCATTGTAATCGGACAGGTAGTTTTTATGTGATGCTTGAACAAACAGACAGACAAAAAAAATTCTAATTACATATTTGTGTTCGGTATCGATCTAATAACATCCCCTGGTATTTATTTTTCCAATATTTTTAATGTACAGAATTTACACTTCTACAGATTTATTATAAGTATAGATAAATTATTATCTCCAAATAAAAAGGAGTAAGTAATACCGACCGATCAAATTAACATCTGAAAATGGCATTGCACGACTCATAATAACGGCATTGATAGAGACACAATGAATTAAAAAAAAATAAAGTCGTTTATAAATACGGACATTCAACAGCACAAAAAAGCGTCCCGTATTTATAAATTGGACTATGATTGTGGATTCGCATAAAAAGGTCAAACTAAGAGTGCTGTATCCGATTCGCGCGAGTTAAAGAGTGTATTACTGATATCAAAAACTAAAGAATAGGAGCATTTGTATTGTAGCATGTGATTATGTGACCAATTCCCAAGTACCGGTTCTTCAACCGAATGTTGCGGTTGCGAAAGCGGCTGCCCGTGAGCCGACTGGCCGCATTTGCAACCGCATAATGCGTATGAAGCCTAATAATAATCGCAACGCTTGATACGTCCCACTGCTGGGCACGAGTCTCTCCCCTTCTTGGGGGTAAGCCTGTAGCTTACTGCACCACGCTGCTCCAGTGCGGGTTGGTGCAGATACGAGTCAGTGGCCAACCCGCTGTCAGATGTTTTTCAAACCGCTCTATAAGGCCTACGACAAGGTTTAACGACTGCTATCTATCGATAGCAACCGGGACCGACGGCTTAACGTGCCCTCCGAAGCACGGAAGCACATATAAGGTACTATACCTGAATGAAATGATTGTAAGTAAGCAGTACATACGTCTATTATTATTTACTTATTTTAATGTACTTATTGATGATAGTAAGCAGCAAATGCAGTTCATTATAGATATATAGACAGTCGCAGCGTTTAGAGAATGCTACAATCTACACAAAACCAATGGTCAAAGTGCAGATTGGAAGTCACCCTCGCGGTCAGCATTGTTTGGCCTCTTGATAGTAATTATGGGTCAAACACAGATGTATTAAGAATATACAAAAACTTACCTTAGTAAAATGTTATTTGTAGCATATTTTCCAATGCTCTTTCCGAGAAACAATCCAAGAAAAAGCCTCTATTCAATATTAATATCCAAAACACACATGACAATATGGTTGGAGTATGACAAATGACTTGTCATTTGTCACGGGTAACGGATGCATTCAGGAAGTGATTTACTACACAGTGGACATAGTAACTGTAGAAATAATATACCTCTCAACGTTCTTTCAGCATTCGCAATAAACACTACATTTATGAGAAATACGATGATTACGTAAGATTTCTCCGTCCGATTAGCGAATACAGTTATGTCTGCCAAGAGTTTACACGTAATTGTCACCAATTATTTACGTTTCCCCAAAAACTAGTTAATTGAACAATATCTAGTAGAAAATACTATTGGTGTATCTATTGTGAAGTGGGTTCAGTCGGTCGCGTGATTGCTAGGAAGGCGGTCGTCCGCCCGCCCTATTACTCGCGTTCGTGTATTCACAAATAAAACTTGCATGAACGTCGTGAAACAAAGAGTGACTCTAACTAAGTGACACGTTACTGTTCTGTGATACCATCGTTTACTTCTCTAGGATTACGTGGTGCTTTCAGTTAAAGGTAATTTGATTTGAATTTTTTGTTTGGTATGTTAAGTATGTTGTTATGATTTGTGATCGAACTGTTTTATATTCAACTGAAGCTTTAGAACATTACTGAAAAAAATAATTTTAAACGAAAATTTATGTATTTTAGTTTCTTTGTTTAATATTTATTTACTAGCGGCCCGCCCTGGCTTCGCCCGCACTGTTTTTGATATATAGCCTTCCTCGATAAATGGGCTATCTAACACTGAAAGAACTTTTCAAATCAGACCAGTAGTTCCTGAGATTAGCGCGTTCAAGCAAACAAACAAACTCTTCAGCTTTTTATTATAAGTATAGATTAAAGTATAGAATTTTACCAATCATGAATTATTATAATCAGGTATTGTATGTATATTCTTAAATAAATAATGTTTATCGGTTTTGCTATATTTAAATGTGAAATTACATTTTAAAATCTTAAAATTGATAAGATTTTGATGAGATTTACTATCTATGCCATGCTTAACAATTACCTGTAGAGGAGATGCATTTCTTTTTAACACGAAAAACAACGCATACAAGTATGGGACTTTTTTGTTAGATATCTATGATGTACAAAGATCATCTATTATTCACGTTGACTATTGACGAAAACAACTATTGACGATCGATTATTTAATTTTCAGGTACATAAATATAAGTGAATTTACTGGTGGTAGAGCTCCAGTGACGGAGCTCGCGGGCGTAGGCACCACCGCATTACCTAATATACTTGCCGCTAAATGGTAGTGTTCAGCACTATCGTGTTCCGGTCAGGTGGTAATGTATGGCCCTGTAATTTCCGGCACAGAGGCATAACACCTTAGGCCTCAGGAGTGGTAACGCATCTGCATTTTGACCTCTGGTCATTGTGTGGGTGTCTATAGGCTGCAGTCATCACTTAACATCAATGTGAACTGCATGCTTGTTTACCACTTCGATTACATAAAAAAGAAAAAAAAAAGTAATTAAAATAATCTTATTTTTATATATTTCTCATTGTGAGAGTTTGGATTAGAATGAAAGAAAACTATATGAATCCACGAACGCAAAATATTTAAATTCCAATGGCTGAGCGTACAATACAGTGCCGGATTAGCCATATAGCAGGAGTAGTAAATGCTACGGGCCCCGCGCCATTGGGGGCCCCGTGCCTGTGCCAAAAAAAAAAACACAAATATGTAATACACCTTAGCTATTTTCAAAGGGAGCGTTGACCACTTATTATATAGGTACCTATATTATTATGTTGCAATACCACAATACTTACAGGGGGAATCCCTTAAATTTGTTTTCGATTCCTTTTCGTAAATGTTGTTATATTTACATCCTAAATTTCAGTAGGCAATGTAACACTAGGGCCCCATGGTCACATTTGCTACGGGCCCCGCACCGGCTTTATCCGGCACTGGTACAATAACATCATTACAATAAACATATGATAATAATAATAATAATGGCAACCCATTATACGTCCCACTGCTGGGCACGAGTCTCTCCCCTTTTTGTGGGGAAGCCTGGAGCTTACTCCACCACGCTGCTCCAATGCGGATTGGTGGAGGTGGGTGGGTTAGTGGCCAACCCGCTGTCGGATGTTTTCAAACCGCCCATAAGGCCTCCGACAAGGTTTAACGACTGCTATCTATCGATGGCAACCGGGACCGACGGCTTAACGTGCCCTCCGAAGCACGGAAACGCGCATTTAATTTGCCACTAGCGGTCACCCATCACACTACTCGACCGCGCCCGTAGTGCTTAACCGAGCAGATCGCTTACGATCTACACCAGCCGCTGGGCCATGCGCGCTTCAATAAACATAGAACTAAAACATAATAACAATCAAAATAAACTACACATACAGACAGTGAATTTCAATTGTATTTTGATTGTGACGCCCATGTTACTCAAAGGGCCGTATTACGAGAATGTAGCTATTTAACTAAAATACGTGAGGGGTCGACAGCCAGGCAAAGGGTTGGTGGACAAACAAAGAGACTGCGTGCTTAGTTTACAATATGCTGTTGTATTCACCTTTATGTACCCGTGATATGAACACGAAATTAGGCTGATTTTACTATTTTGAATGAAGTGGATTCAATCGTGTGTATAATATATCAATCTTCGAATTAAAGACTTGTTACTTCCGAAAGTACGGATACTTTTTTTTTAATGCAAGGAAGGTTTTTTGTGTAATGAAAGTGGCAAACAAGCATACAGTTCACATTGATGTTAAGTGATGACTGCAGCCTTTAGACACCCACACAATGACCAGAGGTCAAAATGCAGATGCGTTGCCACTCCTGAGGCCTAAGGTGTTATGCCTCTGTGCCGGAAATTACTGGGCCGTACATTACCACCTGACCGGAACACGATAATGCTGAACACTACCATTTAACGGCAAGTATATTAAGGTAATGCGGTGGTGCCTACGCCCGCGAGCTCCATCACTGGAGCTCTACCACCAGCACTATCGTGTTCCGGTCAGGTGGTAATGTACGGCTCTGTAATTTCCGGCACAGAGGCATAACACCTAATGCCTCAGGAGTGGCAGCGCATTTGCATTATGACCTCTGGTCATTGTGTGGGTGTCTATAGGCTGCAGTCATCACTTAACATCAATGTGAACTGCACGCTTGTTTGCCACTTTTATAACATAAAAAAAAAAAACCGGAACGGATAAGAGTTGTAGCCATTGCATTTGGTCGCAGATAGATTAGGTAATGCGATGGTGGCTACACGCTTGAGCTACAACACTGGAACTGTGAAATTAAATAATATGAAAATTACTTTGATAATAATGCATTTGTGTAGTTTCATTAGATTATAGGAAACAGATTAAAGCCAGTTGTTGGAGCATTTGAAATTGCGCGCCTTGTGCATGCGCGTGCATATAGCTAATCACACGGCTTCGTTTGCAATCGGACCAATGGGGACGCCTACGTCATGCGCATGATTGTGATTGGCCAGCGCGGCCAGGACGACGGGGCACTCGCGCCATCTTTACTATTGTCTTGTAATTTTGTAATTTTTGTAATCGCAATCGAATCAATAAACGGAACATACGTTACACCAAAAAACCTCTAATTTTCTTGCCTCCAATTCCGCAACATTACACCAGTAGTCCAAAAAACTCCACTCATTTGCAAAAATTAAATAGAGATTGCACATTTTTATAAACCAATATTAAATTTATTAAAAGTTTAACTTAAGTAAATTTATCATTTAAAATAAAGCATATAGTTTCTTTGCAACAAACTTTCTGAAAATAGGTAAATAGGCTTCCAATTTCATGAAATCGTAAATAAGAAATATGAAAAATAACATTCTCTACATGTTGACATATTTACGGTCTTGTATCTGACATTATTTTATTACAAAAATGTTGTTTACAAATGCAAATCTAGAGTAAGACAATTTACTTTATATTTCTAAACAAATTCTAAACCGGCTGGATTACCAAGAATAATTTTTCCTATCATTACAATTCGAATATTGTAACTCTCCAGTACTTTGCAAAAATATTTTCAGGTGTCCGTAACATGTTAATAAAAGAGCAAAAGCTGCCTTTACGTACGGACACTGAAAAAGCTTGTACAAATATTATTGATTGAGGTGCGATTGCCGCTGACAGCTGGTGTATTATTTGTGTCAAGAGTTCGCTTTTTTAAAGCGGAGTCTGTTTTTTGCGTCTAAATTAATGTTGCATGACTTTACGCATGTATTACATATTAACATATATTATCATAAGAACAGATAGAAAAAGTAACATAGAAATAAGAAAAACAACTAACGTCATAGATGCTTTGCAACACTGAAAAAAGCTTAAATGGAAATGGGCAGGCCATATCGCTCGAGTATCGCATGAGTAACGAGAAGTGGACCAAAAGAATTACCGCCTGGAGCGGCCCCCCTGGTAAAAGAAAGAGAGGAAGACCAGTAGAGCGCTGGTAGGATGAAATAATAGAAATAGCAGGACAAGATTGGCCTATCAAGGCAAAAAACCGAAAAACTTGCAGTAAAATGGAGGAGGCCTTTACTTGTTGAGAGGTCCTTGATAAATATTGCACGCATTCAATCTAATTATGTCTAATATCTATTCACGACTCTCTTACGGCATTATATTGTGGGGTAACAGTACTCTGACACAAGACATATTTATATTACAAAAAAAATGTATCAGAATACTGGTAAATATTAAACAGACCGACTCCTGTAAATCTTATTTCATTCAACATAAAATTTTAACTTTACCTTCACTATACATCCTTGAATGTTGCAAATTCGTCAAGAAGCATATCGAACTCTTCTCTCCTATCAAAATAATAAAACGCAATAATAGAAACTTAAACAAACTAAAACTCCCTCCCACCACTCTTAATATGTACAGAAACGGTCCCCACTCAATGGCGATACAAATATACAATAGCATACCAAACCAAATAAAAAATGAAGTAAAAATATCTACGTTTATTACACATTTAAAAGAATATTTATTAAATAACGCATTTTATCGACTAGACGAACTGTTTAATAAATTATAACCAAAATCTGTATCCAATAGTCTACTAGTTGTATAATGCCGAGGGTATGAAATCATATAACCACGCAATACTAAGTAAATATTAATAAAAATTATGTTTATAAGTACTGACCAAATTTTATTATAGCTATATTTTCTGTTTTACTTATGTGATGTAGATTTAATAAATATAATGCATAAATTAATTAAGTAATATAATTATATTAAATAATAATTATAAATATTTTATAATAATGATAATTTTAATGAAAATGAAATTAAAAATAAAAATCTTTATTTTAATTTAAAATAATTATTAAGTTGTACAAAATATAATAAAATAATAATGAGATAAGAAACCCATATTATGTAATTAAATTTTAACTATAAGCAAGTACACATATATTAAACGCTGTAATATTTTTTGCGATGCCCCTACGGGGTGTTACATGTATTTAGCTCATAAAATTTAAATTGTAAGACCATAAATGTACCATGTAACAAGCAAAAATAAATTGAAATTGAAATTATGTATATATATATATATTTTACTTAATATTATTAAAAAATCACTATATTAAATTTAAAATTCAAAGACATGTAATATTACTAATATACAATAATATCTATGTAAAATAATATCAATAAAAAAAAAATTATATATATATATATACTAGATACTTGGAAATGTTCAACGGTCCGATACGCGCGTTCATCCTCCCCAGAACGTGCAAATTGTGGAACGAACTTCCGTCTGAGGTGTTTCCCCGGCGCTACAATATGGGGCTCTTCAAAACTGGCGCCAAAAGAGTCCTTTAGGGCTGGCAGCGAGTTGGGAACTCCCCTGGTGTTGCAAATGTTCATAGGCGACGGTAACCACTTTTCATCAGATGGCCCGTCTGCTTGTCTGTCAATCCTTTGACATAAAAAAAAAACATGTTGTTTTGTTCAGTAATGTGGCAAGTTAATTGTGAATACTGTAGCCTATTAACATATATTTAAAAACCAGAGATTTCCATGTACATGTCATGCTTCTTTTTTTTTTGTTTTTTTTGTTATTATGGCATCGCTATTACGCATATTGCCAGTGTCAAAGTTTAGTGTGCTTCAATTGGGTACAATTTACCTTGTAAATAGTAAACACAGTCAACAGGAAAAGCCGTAACTTTGGCAACGCACTTTCATGACACGTCTCACGCCAATATGATGTTTGAAATTATTTATTACCTCCTGCTGCCTGCGACTTTGATCACGTGGTCTCCAAGGGTTGGAGTTTGAAAAAAGTTTATTGGTATCATTTGGGACGGCTATGTGCAATTAAACAGACAGGATACTGGTGGTTGAGTTCCAGTGTAGGAGATCGAGGCCGTAGGCACCACCGCATTGCCTAATCAATCCGCCGCTAAATGGTAGTGTACAGCACTATCGTGTTCTGGTTAGATGGTAATGTATGGCCCCGTTATTACTTATCACAGAGACATATCAACTAAGGTATCAGGGGTGGCAACGCATCTGTATTTTGAACTTTGGTCTTAGGGTGATATTCACAGACCGCACTACGACTTTACTTTCAAGCAAAGTACCTACGCTTCGAACTGTCAAATCCCATACTGTACTGACAGTTCTAAGCATACTTTGCCCAAAGTAAAGTCGTGCGGTCTGTGAATCTCACCATTACTGTGGGTATCTATAGGCTGCAGTTATCACTTAACATCAATGTTAACTGCATGCTTGTTTACCACCTTCATTACATAAAACAAGATTATAACATATTTTTTTGACAACACATTTGAGCAAAATAGAAAGAATATTAAAAAACATACGGAGACGTCGAGTTTAGTGCCCTCATCCCAAACTTCAGGGTCTGCCGCTAGATACAGTACGCAAAGTGACTATATGTTTTATAGATTGTCTGAAAATTAAGCGTGGATCAATATAGTACAATTTACCCTTCGAATAGTCAACAGGAAAAGCCGTAACTTTGGTAACCAACTTTTATGGCACGTCTCACGCCAATATGATATTCGAAATTATTTATTACTGACTGGTGCCTGCGACTTTGTGCACGTGGTCTCCAAGGGTTGAAGTTAAAAAAAAAGTTGATGTCTTTTGGGACGGCTATGCTTGCAATCACTACATATTATAAAGTGAAGTCCCCTATTTTCTCTGTCTGTATGTATGCGCTAATCTCGGAAAATTGGGAACGGATTTTGTTTCTGTTTAAAATGTTGCAAAGTGGGTATTCTGAGGAAAGTTTATATGTATAATTTATCAATATCGTGCTTATATTTACCGAGATATCACGGTTTTTATCAAGGAATGGTGAAGAATAAGGTGTGACGTCAAAAGAAAATTTATTCGCGCTGGCTTGGGGAATACGAGTACATTGAAAGTAGTGTATCACAAAATTTTAAGTTTATCGGTTTTGATACGTTTTAACATTGATAAGAATAAATAACATGATTCGCCATGCAATACGCGAGCGCGTCCCCGCAAAATAATAAATGCTACCCGTGCGAAGTCGCTAGTAATAATATAAATAAATACGTTTACACTCACACTAGGTATGAACCTGTATCGTGGGTAATGTTGTACACACACAACACACACACAAACACCCACACCCGAAACAAATATCAGTAAGTCATCGTGGGTGTTGTACACACACAACACACACAATTTGTAACAAATGTATAATTATTTTTAAGCTATTTATTGCTTAGCTTCTATCGCGGGCCTTGAGCGCGGGGACTGAATTCAGAAATTCCGTAACGAAAAAACCGGACGCTCCGGATTACAAATTTTAAACTCATTTAAAGAAAGTCATGTATAATTTCGCCGTCCGACCTCGTGGGTAGCGTGGCCGAGCGGTCTAGGTGCTGGTTTAAGGCACCAGTCTCTTCGGAGGCGTGGGTTCGAATCCCACCGCTGCCAAGATTGTTTTTGTTCATTTTTTTTAATTGTTTGATTCTCCATTCTATATTTAAAAAGTGGTAAATATTAATATAAAATTATTGTTTCATTTTTCTTTTTTTTTTCTTTTATTTGCATTTTATTTTGTTTTGCATAATTTTAGATAATTATGTAAATGCAATAGCTTTACCGCGGCAATCCCCGAGTGCCACACGTCTTTTTTATTACCTAAATAATTTTTCAAAAATTGTGTTGTTTATGTACATTGTTACAAATAAACATTTCTTTCTTTTCTTTCCTTCTTCTTATTTCAAATATTTGTCCCGGTGAGGGGATCGAACACGCGACTCTTCGAATCAAACACATATAAATAGTTTAAACATTAAAAGTTCATACTCACAGATTTTTTTCGTGATAAATAATTTAAGCAAATCACAAAGAATAAAGAACATACTAACGTAGACTAGACAGTATGAATGCGAAATGCATAGAATATTTTCTGATAGTTCCAGTGTCGGAGCTCGAGGGCGTAGACACTAATCTACTAAATTACATTGATTGACATAAATTACCTAATCTATATTCCACCAAATTGTAGTTCGTTCAGTAGCTACTACCGTGCTGCGGTAAGATGGTAATGTATGGCTCCGTAATAAATATCACAGAGAAAAAAACCTTAGGCCGCAGAGATGGCTACATATTTTGACCTCCGGTATTTTATAGATGTTGGTAGGCTTCAGGATTCATTAAATGCCTGTTTGTTTTCTACCGTCATTACATTAATGTGAGTAGTCGTTTGTAATAGTATACAAAAACAAACTATATGTTATTCAACAATTGCTAAGGTGCGATCTAATCAACGCAGCAGCTCACCTCTACCTTCCATAATTTGTTATTCAAATCAATTTTATGTATTGTAAATACGACATTGAGGACTAATAATAAAATAAACAGTTTTTGGATGAAATTACATACTTATACAGTACGACACTGAGAAATAACAATACGTTTTAATGCTTTTGGTTCAATTATTATCGTTTTGGTGGCTAAATCTAAACTTAATATTAAAAAGAGGTAATATTTTTTTAGTTTGTTTGTTTGTTTGTTTGTTTGTAATGAATAGGCTCAATAACTACTGGACCGATTTTAAAAATTCTTTCACTATTGGAAAGCTACGTTATCCACGGGTAACATAGGCTATATTTTATTTTGAAAAAAATTGTCGAAAAAAGCAATTGTGCAAATTTTACTCCAATATGTCTATATTTTCTGCAGATTTATTTTATCTGCCGGGTTTTGAACCGCTTTTAAAGTTGCTGCCGCTTTTGTTTTATCTATAGGTTTGCTATCTTATCTTTATCTACTGACATGCCACTCGCAGATTTCTGTCCTGTCCGCAATTTAAGTACTTTAATTGTTGTTTTCCTTTTTGAAAGTTTCTTAGTCTTCTTTTTTAATTCTATAAAGATCTCTTTAATTTTTTTTAATGAATTGGATTATTTTCCTCTCAAGTTTCCTATTGTGTATTATTACAACTTTCATCTCTTCTCTGGTGGCAGCTATTTTTTTGACAGTGTAAAACGTTTGATCCCTCTAACTTAAATGAAACCAACTCATTACATAGAAAATAATGTAAGTTTATGTTTGTCGTAAATTGAGTAGCCTGTAGCGGTAAATGCATCCATGCAGCTGAGCGGATGGCACGTGATAACTCAATTCTATCTCTCGAGACATAAAATTATTAGCGACAACTCGCGCATCCAGTAGGCGCGGCTAGTATTAGTATACCTGTGTCGATCACTCGTTCGTCGGGAACCGGATCAATCACGACCCATTGATATGGTGATTGAGATAAAATGATTGGATCATTTGAATCGCAGCTCGATTTTGGTCAAACTTGTACGTGGGTCGTTTGAGGTCGTGAATCGTCGTGAACGGGCGCGAGACTCGGAACCGCAATCCATGCATATCTCGCTCGCTTTTTATAATAATAACCTCTTTTCTTTATATACTTGGATAAATAGAATTAATTCTTAGAAGCTGTAATTGAGGATCAAGATACATAGCGACAATTTTCCCGAAAATTAGTGTAATACCTCATTCGATCCGGAGTTATGCCTAACAAAATGCGCTAATAGCGGTATGCGGACGCGGCGTTTTAAGCGACCATGGCCCACAAAATGATTCATTTTTATGATTTAGTATTTCAAAAAAATATATATGGTGTTTTCTTTTACACCTTTTCAACTTGTGGTTCCAAACAATGTTTCCCAAACATTGTTCTGCCATGGCGCGGGTACTTTCAGACTGCCCCTTCGTGATCCACTTACTTCTTACTTCCCAAGCTGGTTGCATTCGGTAAAATAATATATATACATTTATTAATAGTAAAAATATTTTATTAGTAGGTACCAAGTATGGAGCTGCTGCCTAATTTTTACTAAAGAGTCTCATTCAAAAGTTTTATCCTTAGGTCTGGTGCCACTCCATGTCGGTTTCTGTATTTAATTATATGGTAACCTAGTTATAAACCCAGCTTCACATGCATAAAAACAAAAGGCAGTTCAAGTTTCGGTAGATAGCAGGTAAATTTTTTAAGTTGCGACCTGGTATTTTATTTCGACCGCCCGACACCGGGTCGCGACGTGTCAAATGGGAAACGCTGGTCTAGACTATTAGTTATAAATAATGTAACATACATCGCAACTTTTTTAATGAATTTCATCGTTAACGGTGAAAGCAGTGTATGAAATTGGTGATATAAGAAAACAAGACAATAATACACAGTAAAAAAATGGAATATCACATTATTAAACAAGTCCCTAACAAATACCGTAAAGATACAAACAAGTTCGATATCCAACAACACGAAATGTATTATAATATTTTACACATATTTTGTAACGTTGACATCATCTTGAAATACGATATTAAGAGACTGCACAATTCACAATGTTGGAAGGATGGTTTACGAGGGAGCTTCACGCAATATTCGGGCGCGGTTGAGTTTTGTTACACTAATGATCTTCTATGGCTCTACTCATTTGTTATTTTAGATCTTAATTTACTGAACATCGTAAAATACACTACAAAGGTTTTGTAAGTACTTGGCAAACATGCATGTAGTTTACATAGATACACCGTTAGTCCATCGGTGTGAGGCGATCGTTGGATCGAAGGATCGCACCGGCCCAAATATCTGTATGGTCTACAGATACCTATTTGTTTCGGGTCTAAGCGTTTGTGTATGTGTTGTGTATGTACAACGGCAACCACGACACAGGTTTATACCTACTGTAGGGCTGTGAGTGTAAGGTATTTTATATTTGTTTATTTATAGACGCATGTCTATATAGATACTGTAATACTACTGTAGGTACCCCATAGACCAAGATAAATAAAGCAGAAATCAAAATGCAGATGCGTCGCCACTCCTAAGGATCAAGTTTTGAGATTAGAAGTTACGTGAGTACACAACACATTATTCCAAATAGAAAAAAAAAATTACAGCTCTAGTTAATGCACCGTTTACAAGTGAAAAGATTGAAAAAACGTAATTTCCATGACATCAGAGCTTCTAAGTATTTGCGAATTTCCGTTTTGTTGAGGCATATAAGTGTATTACAAAACGATCAACATCAATTCATTTCCTCGACGATTCACCGGCTTTTCAGCTTATGTGCTACGTAAGTTCATTTCCTCGTTGTTTGTCTGTCGAATTGGAATGGCTTTCACAATATCATCTCACCGCAGCTCTCCCCTTACCACAGAAGTTGAGAGTCATTTGGAAAAAAGTATGACGTCACGTACCGTACACGTTTGATATCTATCCGTGCGTTCCCGGATTATTGGATCCGATTGAAATGAAAATCAGCGCCAGGTTTATGCATGGCAAATGCTGAATTAGACACCATTTTGGTCCAGTTAGGGATACACTTGTTATTATAATTATTAAAACTACCAAAAAACATGGGACCTGTGTTTTTGTGTTGTGTTCTTTTTCTTGTTTATTTTTTATGTAAGTGGTAATGAGGCGTACAGTTTACATTGATGTCAAGTGACGACTGCAGCCTATAGACACCCACACAAAGACCGAGGTCAAAATGCAGATGCATTACCACTCCTGAGGCCTAAGGTGTTATGCCTCTGTGTCGTAAATAACGGGGCCGTACATTACCACCTGACCGGAACACGATAGTGCTGAACACTACCATTTACCGCCAATATATATTAGGTAAAAAAAAATGGACATACAAAAATATAAAATGTATCAGAATCAGAAACTCATTTATTCATTTAGGGTGACAGGCACCTCTTATGACACGTCAAAAACAAACAAAATAAATTAAAGCGAATAATAATTGATATACATGTCAAACAAGATAAAAAATATATATAAAGTCAAGAATATCACTAAGATAAAACTAAATGTAATAAACTAATGTAAAAGTATATCAGTAGAATGTCTCTTTTCCCCTTTACAAACTGATAACAAAGAGTAAAAATTTTTGATTGTGTAATTTTTTATTGTGTATTTAATCAAATTGAATAGATTCACTCGAATTATTAAATACGTAATTGTTAAATTGAAATGTGAATTTATTAAGGAATAAAAGGTTTAAATAAATAAAATAAATATTAGGTACTGCGGTGGTGCCTACGCCCGCGAGCTCCGTCACTGGAGCTCTATCAAAATCTTATACTTGGTAAATGCTGAATTAGACACCATTTTGGTCCAGTTAGGGATACACTTGTTATTATAATTATTAAAACTACCAAAAAACATGGGACGTGTTTTTGTGTTCTTTTTCTTGTTTTCCTAATTTTGTGATTTTTTTCTCTATTGTTATTTTGTGTATTGTACCTACTGGTAAATGTCTTTACTCGGATACTCGGTATGTCTCTTTCCAATGATTTGGACCAAATAAAGTGTTTTGTATTACATTTTCATGTTATTTTGTTAGTTTTCTTATTACAATCATATAAATAGTCATTATTATTAAAACATTCATACAGACACACAAACATCCGTATTTATATAAAAATATACTGATATCATCACAAGTTTGCCAGTCATTGGTGGTTCATTCAAATGGCTTATGCCAGCTTATGTGGAATGTAGGTTACATTCAAAATATGAATATCTAAAAATAGTAGGGAGTTACAATACAATGTAGCTTAGGATATATTTGCGTAGCCTTTTGATGTAGGGATTTTTGGGTGGATTTTTTTTTGTAATGGAAGCGGCAAACAAGCATGCAGTTCAAATTGATGATAAGTGCCGATTGCAGCATATAGACACTTACACAAAGACCAAGGCCAAAATACAGATGCGTTGCCACTCCTGAAGCCTAATGTGTTAAGCCTCTGTGCCGGAAATTACAGGGCCGTACATTACCACCTGACCGGCACACGGTAGTGCTGAACACTAACATTTAGCGGCAAGTATATTAGGTAATGCGGTGGTGCCTACGTCCACGAGCTCCGTCACTGGAGCTCTACCACCGAGTAAGATGTGGATATAAAGACACGCAGCTGTAGCGTGGTTGTACCCAAAGCAACTGGCGAAATCGTGATAAACTTGTATTTGTAGGATTATGTGACAGAAGTATGAAAGAGCCAACCTGCTTAGGACTTAGGAGTAGCATCTGCGTTGAAATGTCAGTTTTTATGTAGATGTTTATTGGCTACGTATTCACTAACCATCAATGTGTATGTTTCTTTCCACTTTCATTAGCAAAAAACATGTTTTAGCGTAAACAGACTGTTTTTAAATATACTTAATTGAAATAAAACTATTTTTACGGATTTATAAACATTAAACTAAAGTTTATTGATGTTTGAAAAGCGATGCGTATACTTGTGAAAAATTTCAAGTCTCTAGTACCAATAGTTTTTCGCTAAACATCGGACGGACAGACAGACAGACAGACAGACAGGCGGACATGGCGAAACTTTATGGGTTCCTTGTTTACTACGAGGATAACCGCTCTGAAATATCTACAGAACAATTAAGAAACATAAAGAACATTTCCTGGTATTCCAAATATTTTTACTGGAATAAAAATGGTCTCTTCTACCTACAATGGAAACATTCCATAATAATAATGGCAACCCTTGATACGTCCCACTGCTGGGTACGAGTCTCTTCCCTTATTGGGAGGAGGCCTGGATCTTACTCCACTACGCTGCTCCAATGCGGGTTGGTGGAGATACGGGTTAGTGGCCAACCCGCAATCGGATGTTTTCATAAGCCCTCCGACAAGGTTTATCGACTGCTATCTATCGATAGCAAACCGGGACCGACGGCTTAACGTGCCCTCCGAAGCACGGAAACGCGCATTTTAATTTGCCACTAGCGGTCACTCCATACTAAACTTTAATTTTAAACTTTTTATTCCGGAAAGGTTGAAATATTATAAGCATTGGAAAATGTACTTGTGGTTCTCCAAAATTAAATAATGATTATATAGACATAAGAACTTTTCTTAATTGTTTCTGAATGCGATGATTCTTTGTTTATATTATCAACAAAATTTACCTGTCACCACACATTTCCAGGCAGATAGGCGATTGATGGATGCTTTCAGCATATTTGGGTCAATATGGGGGATAAATGAATATGTCAGTGATGCACAACATGACTTCAGTAAATTGATTAATCTCCAATAAATAATGTATTGGAACCTATGCATAATGTATGACGTATATTTTTGCGATATGAAGTGATGGTGCAAAACACATAATAGATATTTTTGCTGGCGGTACAGTTCCAGTGTAAGGACTTGAGGCACCACTGGATTATTACGGGTTCATATTTGACCCCTGTCTTGTCTGAGATAAAATCGCGACGTCGCAAAATTTCGTTTTCTTTAAATTACGCATGAAAAAATTAGAACTAATTTTACAAAAATAAAATCAATTACGTAATAATTAAGTATTATGTCTCCAGCACTATATATCAGAACTAGCAGTGCCCGCGACTTCGTCCACGTGAGAAAAAATATGATTGTTCAGTATCAACCCGGACGAAGTCGTAGGCGCAGCTAGTATAAAAGTAGCCTAAGTTACTCCTCATTACATCAGCTATCTGCCAGTGAAAGTCCCGTCAAAATCGGTAGAGCCGTTCCCAAGATAAACCCCGCCAAACAGACAGACAGACAGACAAAAATTGTAAAAAATGTTGTTTTGGTGTACGTACCGTGTATACATACAAGATGCATTTAGTAAAAAGCGGTTATTTTAATATTACAAACAGACACTCCAATTTAATTGTACAGAAGATGTATAGATATCCTAGTTGTAAATTAAGTTTTATGAAATTTCCATGCGATCATCACATTAAAGTTATTCCGACACAAGCATGCAGTGGTCGAAGTATGAACCATGTCGGTGCTTTGAAGTTTTTAACGATTGTGGTTAATACATAAAATGGTAAAATATGTTTATATTTACAGTGTTTATTACAAGGGCATAGGCATCATCACCACGTGACCTAATCTGTGTGTTGTTGGTAATATAGGTACATGGCATGTACATGGTGTTTTTGCCCCGTCGTGTTTTTGAACAGACTTCAAAAAGGGGGAGGTTCTCAATTCGCCTGTATGTTTTTTTTGTGTGTATGTTACTTATGTAGTAGTGTTGGCGAACAAACGTACGTTAGATGAATATAAGTGATATCTACACTATAGATATCTACACAAGTCTTGAAAGTCGAGTGCAGACGCCGCTGCACCTCTGAGGCCACACCGGCCCAACTCTACTGCTAATAAAATACAAATTTATACAAAAGCATCATAATAATCCTTGCCACCAGGCTGGCCCGGTGAAGTAGACTAGTGCCGTCTCGAGACAGGCCGCATACACAAAGCCCGACCTAAAAAAAAAAACCTACGGCCTAAGTTGTTTTGCCTCTGTGATAGTTATAACGGGGCCACATATTACCGTTTTACTGGTACACGATAGTATTGAACGCTATCATTTGGCAGATATATTAGATAATGTGGTGGTATCTCCGCTCTCAAGCTCCGACATTGTAAATCTGGCAGAGTCCAGTAAAAATGAATTTATGAAATGCAAAGTATCTTGGTGATACCAAGTGTGTTATTTTTATTCTGCATCCAATGGAAAGGACACAGGATTGTTTACAATACTTATCCCTTAAAGTTTGAGTGGATTTATCGGGACTACATCCTTTTCTTTATAGCTAAGCAACTCAATATGAAGTTTTTGAAATAAGAAACGAAAGCCGGGTCATAACCCGGATTTCTGAATCTATATTAAGTAAACATTTTTTGTGATAGAAAAAACAAGTTGCGCAAAAATATAATTCAGCTTAGCCTAAGGACGACGCGACGGCGAAATGGTTTAGGAAACTTTTTCATTACTTCTAACCGTCTTTAAGAGAGTAGGAGGTTTCAGGTTCTGCTGTATGTTTTGTTTTTTTTTATGTATGCTCACCGACATCACCGGCCATCAGGACCATGGTACTAACTCGGGAGTGTTCTCTTTCAAACAAAATTAATGCATGTAATCATTAGTGTCCTCGGGCATTTGAGGAAACCCCTCAAAACGAATAAGTAGGAAAATATTAAATTTAGTTGAGTTTTCCTAATATATTAACTACTAGCTGTTGCCCGCGGCTTTGCCCGCGTGGAAGTCGTTTAAAAAGTAGCCTATGTTCTTTCTCAAAGTCAACTCTAATCTCTGTATCAAATTTCATTAAAATCGGTTCAGTCGTTTGGCCGTGAAAAATTAACAGACAGAGACAGACAGACAGAGTTACGAGTACTTTCGCATTTATAATATTAAAGTAGGGAAGTAGGGATATTATACTTATTAATATTATTAGGTGGGCACATTTTGCTAATTTAATACACAACAACAATAAGCAATCACAACATTTCATTTTGAAATGTTTTATTATATCGATATTTTTTTGCCAAAAGTTATTTTCTTGAAGGATGCGCTTACCTTAGTACCTAATAAAACAGACAGTGAATTTGGTTTTGCGTCTGTATTGATGGCGAATAGAATTACCACAATTCGATATAGGTTCGCAATCGGATAGCAATAAGAGGTGGTTTTTACTGGTGGTAGAGCTCCAGTGACGGAGCTCGCGGGCGTAGGCACGACCGCATTACCTAATATACTTGCCGCTAAATGGTAGTTCAGCACTATCGTGTTCTGGTCAGGTGGTAATGTACGGCCCTGTGATTTCCGGCACAGAGGCATAACTCTTTAGGCCTCAGGAGTGGTAACGCATCTGCATTTTGACCTCGGTCTTTGTGTGGGTGAATAGGCTGTAGTCATCACTTAACATCAATGTGAACTGCATGCTTGTTTGCCACTGCCATAACATTAAAAAAAAAACACAATTCGATATAGGTTCGCAATAGGATAGCAATAAGAGGTCAGAGTGTGGTGTATGGTGTGATTAAATCACGAGTTTCACGACATTCCAGTTCAGTCAGTCGTAAAATTCCCCCTAAAAAATTATCTTGTTGACTACGAATGCTATATATATTACGGGAGAGTCCGAACCCACAAATTTCCATCTAGACGATAACCGATACCGTAATCGAAGTGTATGCGATGCTCGCGTTTTTTGTTCTTGTTCGTAAACATGAAGTCAGTCAATAATGTTTAATGTAGCATACATGGTGCAAACATGTTCGGGGTTCCGTACCTCAATAGCAAAAATCCGGTCAAGTGCATGTCGGGCCACGCGAAGTATAGGGTTCCGTAGTTTTTAGGTTTGATTAATGTAATTAAAAAAAATCTAGTATATATTTGGTCGACTATTATTCGCAAACTTGTAAAGATAACTTAAGTGTGATAGTTTTCCTTTCAACTCCCTTATACATAGCTACTATTGCCATAACGTTTGAATTTCTAACAACAACCGTTTAGTTGGTAGAGAGAGAGGGAGGGGGGGGGGGGGCGACACACTTGACGAACGAAAATTGGCACTTTAAATAATAAGTCACGAACAGTTAAGTAAATCGAAAAATGATGTTAGCACACCCTAATATTTTTGAAAGACCTATCCAATGATATCCCACACTATATAGAAAACGAAAAATGAAAAATTTATCCGTGCGTTAAATGCATGCATTCAAGCATACATGCAAACACCCACGATTCGCCGGTTACGTTTTGGCTCATGTAACAGGTGGCGAGCCTGTTGATCTCCGGGCACATTACCAAATTTTGAGGTACTGGGAAATTACCAGAAAATGGAAAAATCCCAATGGAACAAGAGATAAAGGACTTTACACCATTATCTCTGACAACTTCCGACCCGGGAATCGAACCCAAGCCTCAGCGTAGTAGTAGTGGCCTGCTACCACTAGGCTACCAAGGCAGTTAAGAGCTCAGCAGAGGCTTGCTGGGTACTGTGTGTTAAAAGTCCATTGTTGTCACGAAAATGAATACTTACCTAACTATTACGTAAAATACGTATTGTCCGATTGGTCCTATTTTCGGATAACAAAAGGCAAAACAGTCCGATTATGCGAATGACGGTGTTTGGTGTTGTGCAATATCGGTAGCAGGCATTGATGCTACCCGTGATCAGAGAATATGTAATAATACTACGTATAGAATGGACACTTCGACGTCCCTCCCGATTTGCACACATACACAACCCCTTCCTCTCTTATGGGCAACGGTTGGTATTTTGTACGTGCTACGCACACAGGTGCGCGTGTAAATACACGTCACTGATGGATAGAAACCAAATTAAGCGTTTGTATGGAATTTTGGCGGAGGGTCCGCGGTGTGCCGTGATGTAACACGTTACTTCAATGCTTTCATACTACGAGTATTATACTTATTCATATCTTGTGTAAGGTAGGTAGCAAACAAGCATGTAGCTATTAGAAATTAAAGAAAAAACGGAAAGAAAAATTTGACTTCGGGCAGGAATTGAACCTGCGACCTCAGGAAAGTCTATCATATCGGTTTGTACAGCTATTAATTAGTTATCAATGGATGTCGTTCACCGACCCTAAATCGGTTAAAAATCAAAAAAGGAAAGCAAAATTTGACACATCGGTGTGGGACTTCGGTAGCTTAGTGGTAAAGCGGCTGGACTGGTTATCCTGAGGTCACACAGGTTCGATTCCTGCCCGAAGAAAAATTTTTCTTTCCGTTTTTTCTTTATTTTCTAAAAGTTTACTCGCATGTTTTATTGCGAAAAATAAACAGTACTAATAAACATCTACACAAGAACCAGAGGTGAAAATGCAGATGCGTTGCCACCCCTGAGGCATAAGTTGTTATGTCTCTGTGATAGTTATTATTGAGCCTTTGAATACAAATGTTTATAACAATAAACGTTATTTTCGAGTAAGAAACTACAAACATATACTTAGCTCCTTGATTTACACTGGCGATCAAATTTTTTATCTTAAATAGGTATATTTTTTTCTTATCTTGATAAAGCCAAAATGGTATAAGTAATCGAAAGGACTTGCGGATTTGATTCTTGTGGTAAATTGAATATGAAAATCAATAAAAAATATCGTAATCCTACTATTGTTGCATCATTTATAAAGATTTTTCAGTTTCATTAATTGTAAATATTAATTGTTAATTTACTTATTAGTGATTTATATGCTGACTAGCAAAACTAGTTAAAATTATAAGACGAATTCAAAATTCGGTATTACGATAGATTTAGACGCAAAATATTCAATTACTCATTCAGAAATGCTCAAAAGAAAATTTTAAATATAATTTATTATCGCCTGCGCAATTACTTTTTCTCCTCTTAGTGTATAAATAAATAAGTGCAAAAACACAATTTGCTTTCATCAGGTCTTCATCGTGAAATTTAAAATGTGTCAAATCTGTGTGTCTGATCTATAAAATTCTCGTTTCACAGTGTTTCAGAATCAGAATCAGAAACTCATTTATTCATTAAGGGAGACAGGCACCTCTTATAACACGTCAAAAACAAACAAAAACAATTGATATACCTACATGTCAAAACAGCCAAGAATATCAATAAGATAAAACTAAATTTAATATACTAATTTAAATAACTATATCAGTAGATACTCAGTATATACAGTAGATTTTTACTGGTGGTAGAGCTCCAGTGACGGAGCTCGCGGGCGTAGACACCACCGCATTACCTAATATACTTGCCGCTAAATGGTAGTGTTCAACACTATCGTGTTCCGGTCAGGTGGTAATGTACGGCCCTGTAACACACACAGGCACAGAGGCATAAGACCTTAGGCCTCAGGAGTGGTAACGCATCTGCATTTTGACCTTGGTCTTTGTGTGGGTGTCTATAGGCTGCAGTCATCACTTAACATCAATGTGAACTGCATGCTTGTTTACCACTTCCATTACATAAAAAAAAAAAAAAAAGTAGAATGTCTCATTTCCCCTTTTACAAACTGATAACAAAGAGTAAAGAGAAAAGAAACAGAGTCATTCTTTGTCATTCACCGGCAGAGTTCCAATACTCCTCCGAAATGGCTGGAGCTGGAACGATCATTCACACATCACATTTATGGTAGGTATGAGAATCGGTTGTAGGTAGTATAGGTACCATTTTTTATTATATCCCGATTTTACCAAATTTTTTTTGTTTTATTTTTGTCATTTTTTTTATACCTCTAAGGCGATACGAAGTTCGTCGGGGTAGCTAGTATATCTATAATATTTTTAGAATCTTTAATTTGTCTACAGCTATAATCTTATGTTATTTAGCAGAAACAGTGTAAATAATTCAAACGTCTCTACGTTTCACCGCTTCGACTAATTACAGGCAAACCACTTTTACTCGCACCTTTATTACACGCCTAGACCAACAGGTGTGTTCTTAGATTATACATTAATTATGTTTTGTACTTGTTTTAGGCGTGTATTTTTAATTGTTAAGATAAAACAAAATATTACAAATTAAAATGTTGACAATTCTCTTCTTCTACTAGGCCGGTATTAAATTAAAATATAGGTGCGTATAATACCTGATCTACCTACTTAATATTTAACTATTTATTATTTCTCAATAATTTATTCATATATTACATCTGTATATTTTTACGTTTAAATCTACTTTACCTGAATGTTGTATACATTATTGGTGTAAGCTATTTGAGATTTTATTTTGCGCAAGTGAACAATTATAGAAGGCAATTAAGTTTGCTAAAGAAAAAAGAGGCGCTAATTAATTTATTTCCGATTTCAAAAGAAAAATCTCTTATTTTATTACGTAATCTAGTACACTTAACCTTGAATAAGAGTTAAACGTATCCAAGGTCAAAAGCAAGTGTATTTAAATACCAAATCTCCGAACAAAATCTTTGCATTAGAAAGTCAATTAATGGAATCTCTAAATTTACTAGATATCATACATTGCGGGTTAATGGAAATTCATCTGCAGTGTTCGGGTCACGTCTTACAAATCTTGATTTATAATACAGTGTCTGCCAACATCCCAGCCGACAAGCAGTCTAATCTCAAAGTAGGCGACGCCTTTTAAATCAATTCCAGACGTTCTCACTCGGGAACGAGTTGCGAACTATTCTACAACTGTGTGTACCTACTGCAGACGTTATTAGCTATTATATTTCCAGAAATAGAATTAATATAACGTTACATGTTATTTGATATGGATTTGTTTCTTTCCAACTATGCATTATCATGGCAATTTCGGTCTCTTAAGGTGCAATTCCGCGGGTCGCGATCGATCGCGGCCGCGCGCGACTATAGATGTAGTATGAAAATGTATGGAACCGCTTCCGAGGTTCGCGACAGACGCGCGCGGCCGATGACGTCATCGGCCGCGCGCGGCCTTGTTAGGTTAGGATCCCACTGCAGAATCATTTCGTTCTTCCAGATATGCTGCAAACCTATTTTTACGCATATTTATAATCTAGAGAATATTTATCCACTAGGTTGCCTATAAAAAAAATTCCGCTAGTATTTTATTGGGATATAATTTTTTTTTTGTTTTTTTTCAATAAAATGTTGTCCATCTCACGGCAATATGTATAAAGACTGAAAAATCACGTCCGCCGTTGCATACTACGTATTTTCGTTCCCCCCCGATTACTTTTTACGTCCATGATGTACATGTATTATTTAAATATCACATTAAAGCAATTTTTTTTTCTCATTATTTTGGTATACGGGAGCCAAATTAAATCGGCAGCAAATGAGCGTTGCTGGCTGTTAAAGATAGAATAATTTAATTAAAAATACCAAATTTTTTACTTGCGACCAAAGAACATTGCTCAAGTCGTACCTGATTGCGAACAGATAAGCCATGTATATGTAAAAAACCCGAATATTTTTATGAATACTATCTTGTAAAGAGCCACAAAAAAAAGATATTCGTTTATTTCTAATTGTACGATAATTTTTAGAAGACATCTTGTTCGGATGTTCAGAACGTACCGTTAACGTTTCATTTTTATACGATATGACTGTACTTGAAATATTTATGAATATTCTATCCATTGGTAGTCGTTCATTAAAGTAATATAATTATTTACACATTCAGATGTATTTAAATAATTATTTTACACTGTTACTATTTACTTTTGGGGTCATTTTAGTAAAAGTTTTAATATTGATGTTTTTGTATTTATGACTAATTGCGTATTATGGAACGATGACCTGCCGCGGTAATTATGTGCAGTGATGTGTTGATTCGTTTATTTTGATAATTAATTCATCGATTTTTACTCTAAGTAGCAATTAATGTCGATCGTAATGTAAAACTGTTCATCCTTGGTGACAGACAAGTGACAGATTGCAGTTGCAATACTTGCAATCAGTGTTGCCAACTGCACCGTTATTACAACATTGTATATTACGGTAAAAACACCGTAATTAGCTAATATCTACCACCTACCGTACGTTTACAACTACGGTAGCAAAATACACCAGGCAGCTGCCCCTCTCTAGAAAACAAAAAGCAGCACAATTTATAGCAAAGACTGACAATAATATATCTGCCATAAGAATAACCTCAAAATTATTTTCTTGTAATATTATAAGATCTTGGCTCTAAGGATATATTTTTTTAATGGAAATTAGTTTGGGTAATAAAAACAAACACAAAACAGTTTAATTTGATTCTGTACTCTGGAAGGTCCAGTTTCTATGGAGATTTGGCCATTCTTCTTTTGATAGGCAACCTAGTAGATATATTTATATTCTCTAGATTATATAGTTGCGTAAAAATTAGGTTGGCAGCATATCCGGGTGAACAAAATGATTCTGCAGTGGGATCTTAACCTATGTCTTGAAAATTTCGTAATTAGTCGGTGTTGTCTGTCAAAATGACAAACATATTACATGTGCTGTGTAACTAGCCAGTGGTAAAATGGTTTCAACATAAAGGTTCGTTATGTTTACACCATGAAATCCATGACGTTTCTGACGTCATCGGCCGCGCGCGGCTCGCGACCGTCGTTGGCCGCGCGCGTCTGTCGCGAACCGCGGAATCGGTTCCATACATTTTCATACTGCATCTTTAGTCGCGCGCGGCCGCGATCTGTCGCTTTGTCCAGCAGTCGTCTAAAGTCTTTCGACTGGCGCAATTATCGTAATCGTAGAAATTATACGGATGATCAGATGAACATAATTATATGCCATCCGTATAATTTCCATTCCTGTCGATAGTATAAATATTTTTTATACAAATGCCGAGTGAAGATATGAATATGCAACAGGTTGGTACCTATATAAAAGTAACGAGTTATTTGACATTTCTTAATTTTCATAGGAGACATTGCAGTAAAGATGGTATTCCGCGGGTCGCGACAGTCGTAGGCCGCGCGCGGCCAATGATGTTGTCGGCCGCGCGCGGCTGTAGATGCAGTATGAAAATGTATGGAACCGATTCCGCGGCTCGCGCCAGACGCGCGCGGCCGACGACTGTCGCGAGCCGCTCGCGGCTTTGTTAGGTTAAGATCCCACTACAGCATCATTTCGTTCATCCAGATATGCTGCAAACCTAATTTTTACGCAACATTATAATCTAGAGAATATATTATATCTACTAGGTTGCCTATCAAAATTTGGCCCCAAGTATTTTTAGTTATATTATTTTATCTTTAACAGCCAGCAACTCTTATTTGCGGCCGTATTCATTTGGCTCCCGTATACCATAAAATGAGAAAAAAAAATAGCTTTAATTTACTAATTAAAATTTTTAGAAAATACGTAAGGGCGGCCAATTGCCTAACCGCAGACGTGATTTTCCAGATTCTTCATACATATTGCCGTGAGTAGACAATATTTTATTAAAAAAAACAAAAAAAAAATCTTTCACAAAAAATATATTAAAAAATACTTGCGGCCATTTTTTGAAAGCCAATCTAGTGGATATATATTTTTTAGATTATAAATATGCGTAAATAATAGGTTTGCAGCATATCTGGATGAACGAAATGATGTGTAGTGGGATCTTAACCTAACAAGGCCGCGAGCGGCTCGCGACAGACGTCGGCCGCGCGCGTCTGTTGCGAGCCGCGGAATCGGTTCCATACATTTTCATACTGCATCTATAGCCGCGCGCGGCCGACGACGTCATCGGCCGCGCGCGGCCTACGACTCTCGCGACCCGCGGAATACCACCTTTACTGCAATGTCTCCTATGAAAATTAAGAAATGTCAAATAACTCGTTACTTTTATTTATTTTCAATTCCCATTGATGTTAAGTGATGACTGCAGCCTATAGAGACCCACGCAAAGACCAGTGTAAATTTTTTACATTTTATATAAAATAGTAGGACCGACGAAAGTGGTTTTTTCGGACAAATTAGTATTTTTCATAGAGCCTTAATTGAATGCATTTATAAGTTTTCATAGAAATCTTCTCCAAAGTCCAAAGGCCGCTGTGAGTCTGTAATCTGTAATTAGTTTTTAACGATGTCGCGGGGTGTTTCATAATTAAACGTTCTATGAAAGATGATCTTAATTTGTGATCTACGCAATCTTTCAGAATTATGCTGATGTTTACGATGCTTTGGTAATAGCGATGGATCCACGCACAGAGCTGTGTTTTGTAACACCTGAATAACAACATGGACATTTGAATCTAACAAAAAATTGCTTCAAGGCTAAATGTTTCACACACGGAGAAAAAAAAAGATGATCTTTTGAACACTGCAATATTATTATAGATTTATCCAACAATTCCCCACACATTATATGCATTGCATATAGGTAAAATGCAAATAGTAGAGTTCACCTCCACACTTCATAAAAAAATAAACTATTTTGAAATTTTTAATATTCCAAATTAAACAGGTTTAATTTATTCCTAGTAAATGTATTTCTTAAACATGTAACTAACCTAACCTAACCCAATCCTGCCGTGAGATACTGAGGTAGGCTTCCCCCGTTCTGCCTATACCTATGCAATGCGGCGTGCATTGCATATAGGCATAACAACGGATAAACTGTCAAAAGTCAATAGTAATTAACATTTTTTTGTGTGATTTTCATTAAGCTGTATTTTTAGGGTTCCGTCGTAAACAAGGAACCCTTATAGTTTCGCCATGTCCGTCTGTCTGTCTGTCTGTCCGTCCGCGGTTTAGCGCAAAAACTGTTAGTACTAGAGACTTAAAATTTGACACAAGTATACATCTTTATTACGCCGACATAGTGGTAGAATAAAAACATGACCATTTTTTTATTTAGTCTACCTCCCCTACATGTAACGTGAGGGTATTTTTTTACTTTTAGTTTTCTTTATAGTATGGTATCGTTAGATAGATCTTTCAAAACTGTTAGGGGTGTGTTAACATAATTTTTCGATTTAGTTAACTGTTCGAGACTTATTAAGTTCTAAAGTGCCAATTTTCGTAGTCAAGTGTCCCCCACCTCTACCAACTAAACGGTTGTCGTTAGAAATTTAAACGTTACGGCAATAGTAGCTACATATAACGAAATTTAAAGGAAAACTATCACACTTAAGTTGACTTTACAAGTTTTATTTTACTCGATTTTTTTAAAAAACTCCATAGAAAATGTTTATTTATTTTTTCATTACATTAATCAAACCTAAAAACTACGGAACCCTACAAAGCGCGTGGCCCGACACGCACTTGACCGTTTTTTTTTTAATATCGCAAGTTAAAGCGATTGCTTTATAAGAGATGTTCCAAAAGAAAAAATATCTAAATTGAAACTTATATTCCTACATTATTTTAATGAAAGGTACTCTACTCTACTCACCTCCCGGCACAAAATATGTTGAAAAAAGGTGTTTAAATAAAATGTGACATAAAAACTAGTAATAATATATTAATTAGACCCACAATGGGAAATTGGTAACAGGCTCTCAACTCTCAACATCTATTTAAAAAAATCACTATTTTATTACCCACGTTTTGTCCTCCTTTCACAAAAAGTAAGACCGATGAATGTGGTTTTTTTTCGGTGTAATTAGTGTTTTTCATACAGTTTTAATTGAATGCATTTATAAGTTTTCACGGCAATCTTCTCCAAAGTCCAAAGGCTCGCTGTGACTTTGTAATTAGTTTTTAACGATGTCGCGGAGGAATTTGATAATTAAACATTCTATGAAAGATGATCTTGATTTGTGATCTACGGAAACTTTCGGAATCAGATGTAGACATCTAATTTTAATTTAACAAGAGCTTTAAGAATAGCATAGGATCAATGTTTAGATCCATGTTTTACGATGAAACATTGCGTAAAGTAATAATGGGTTATTCATTTTATTATACTTTTAACTGATACATACTATTTTATAACTTCATTACATATCTAAATGGCCATAATATTTTGGGGCCTAATCATCATTTGTCACTACTTTATGTCACATCATATCAAATGCCATTAACTGGAAATCCCTAAACTTATTAAATTATTCCAAATTTGTTTCTCGTAAATATCACAATTAAATATACATATAAATTAAAATAAATCATCGAAATATTTGTTAGCGCATAACCTCCCAACGACTGCACCAAATTGGATAAAAATCTTGTGATAATGTAATAAAGAAGAAGCACGGGTGGTGTGCGCTCCACTCTCTTTGCTAACACCGTAAGGGACTTTGCGTGAAGATACATAAAAAAAACGAAAACTTCAAGCCTGTAATCCCCGAAGGGATAGGCAGAGGTAAAATAAATGCATTCAAGCATACATGCAAACACCCACGATTCGCCGGTTACGTTTTGGCCAATGTAACAGGTGGCAAGACATCTCCGGGCACATTATCAAACTCCGAGGTAAGGAAAGTCTTCAGAAAATGGAAAAATTCCAATAGAACTACAGATATAGGATTTTAAACCGTTATCTCAATGTAATGTAATAAAATACATGACATATGTCATTAATTCTTATTTATATATATATATATATATATATATACAGAAATGGTATATAAAGGCGATTTTCTTTCCAAGTTTTTTTTTAATAGAAAACAGTTCTTTTGCATTTATTCCTTAGTGCGAGTCAGTGTGGTTCGTAATAAAACAGAACCGAAGTATGACAAAGTCGAACATTCATTAATATTTATTTTGTGAATGCGTTAACAAGTTTTCACGGAAACCTCCGCCGTGATTCTGTAATTCGTTTTCAACATAGAGCAACACGGGCCACCGGCGGACCGGATGGGTTAGGTTAGAGAATATGTTATTGTATCTACTAAACCTGTAAAAATATGGCAGCTAGTATTTTTAATTAAATTATTTTATCTTTAACAGTCAGCAGCCCTAATTCGCGGCCATTTAATTTGGCTCCCGTATATCATAATAATGAGAAAAAAACAGCTTCAATTTGATATGTAAATAATGAATGTACGTTATGAATGCAAAAAGGTATCGGGACGGAACGTAAATATATGGGGGCAGCCAAGTGCACAAGGAAAAAAAATTGGTTCCCTAAAATAATACAAAAAAAATACTTGCGGCCAAATTTTGATAGGTAACCTAAAAGATATATATTTTCTAGATTGTAAATATGCGTAAAAATTAGGTTTGCAGCATATCTGGATGAACGAAATAATTCTGCAGTGGGATCCTCCTAACCTAGGAGGGGAGTAGCCATATGCAAGCTTTCCCCTCTGGTAAAGTGCGAGCACAATTTCCTATTCCTGTCGCCGAGATGTTTCAATGTGTGTGAAATTGTTGATGTAAGTCAAAGTGTGAGTTTCGTAGTCATAGACGATTTTTATTGTGCATGTGTGTGTAACACAAAATTCCCCCCCCCCGGCATAAAATGACAGACTGTTTTGCATCGGTAATAAACGCTATGGCTACTCCCCTCCAGTCCGCCGGCGCCGCGGTCGGTGGCCCGTGTTGCTTTATGGTTTTCAACGATGTCGCGGACGACTACCAAAAAATATCGAGTTCGCTTAACGAATCTCATAATTAGGCTTTCTACGTAACACGATCTTCTGTTGGGAACATTGTTTTGGTATTATTTACGTTCGGAATTTTTTATTTTATTGATATTAAAACTTCAGTAGAAATGGTCCAGGTGTGAACAGTCAGGCGTCTAGCGATTGGTGGTAATTACGTCATAATCTGAAAAGTTTTCTATTTGGAGATAATAATATGTTCTTTCGTGTCAATTTTTTTTCTGGGTATTATAGGTACTAATGATATTTAGTAAACGCGTTACCGTCCATCGATGTATCAGGATGTATCTTCACGGAATGTCGCTTACGGAGAAGGCTGGGAGCGTGGTGCACTGTTTCTCCGTAGTCATCGGTTTGAAATGGAAAAACAGATGTGGAGGTATAATATACTCATACAAAAAGATTAGATAAAGATAAAGTAGGTAAATCTATAGCTACCTTAAGGTATTAAGTGCTTACGTCTATAAAATTAAGCGCAACAATGCACTTTCACTAACCGAAATTCAAGACTAGCTTATTAGGTAAGTATAGAATTAGATGTTTGCAAGAGACTCGCTAAATGAGATACTTTAAGAAGCGTTTTACAAAATCCTTGTTTCAAGTCATTAAAAAATGTTTTACTGGTGGTAGTGCTCCAGTGACGGAGCTCGCGGGCGTAGGCACCACCGCATTACCTGACTTACTTGCCGCTAAATGGTAGTGTTCAGCACTATCGTGTTCCGGTCAGGTGGTAATGTACGGCCCTGCAATTTTCGGCACAGAGGCATAACACCTTAGGCCTCAGGAGTGGTGACGCATTTGCATTTTGACCTTGGTCTTTGTGTGGATGTCTATAGGCTGCAGTCATCACTTAACATCAATGTGAACTGTATGCTTGTTTGCCACTTCAATTACATAAAAAAAAAAAAAAAGGAAATTTTGATAACCAAAGTACTCGTAATTGTTCAAGATGACCACAGAATACAAATGTTCAAATATTATATATAGTGTTGTTTTGCTTCTTTAATAGTAATAAATACGCCATAAATATATTACCATCTTATCGGAAAATGATAGTGCTGAAAAATGTCCAAATTAAAAATAATTTTCAGAAATCGGGGAAAAACCATAAATAAAACCGGCATAGAACCTTTTTCAACTCCTTTTTCGACGTTCGTTAAAATCGAATAAAACTCGATTGTAAACGTAAATTATGACGACAAAGTACCTATTACTTAAGAACGGCGCAAACAAATTGGCTTTCTATTGTTGTGTTCGTAATTGTCAGGCTTGTCTGAAAGAGACGTTTTTAGATCCACAGGAAAACCTGAGAATTGAAATACATATTTCTGTATGAAAATCTCATTTAAAAATTTCAAAAGTATCTGAATACCAAGACCAGGGGTGCGACCGCCTATCGAAATTGCTATTGTTGTTGTCTTTGCTGTCAAATTTTCATGTCGATTTGTAGCTCCTTTAAAGCAGTAGTGATAATCTGATCGTTTTTCTTGATTTCGTAGGTGAGAAATAAGCGATAATGATAGATTATTTTGATTATTGTCATTAAGTTAAACCAAAATTCGACATGAAAATTTGATAGCAATGACAACGACAATAGCAATGTCGATAGGCGGTCGCACCTCAGGGCGGATCGGTAGCATAATAATATTATTGTATTGCAACGAGGCCAATATTTTCGGCCTTAAAATATAACCACGTGAGATGTTTCACTTCATGTGTCATATTACTTTGTGAAAGTGTGATTAATTGACTTCTGGAAGTTTCTGGAGTGTCCTGCTTACTGCCACATCACGAACACTCCGCCAAAATTCCATACAAACGCTTAATTTAGTCCCTATTACACAGACATCAATCAGTGACGTGTATTTTACACGTGCACCTACCAACCGTCGTCCATAAGAGGGAGGAGGTTGGGTGAGGCGGGGGAAAAAGGCGAGACGTCAAAGTGTAAATTCTATACGTAGTATTATTACATATATGCTCTGATACTGCCTAGTACTTTAGTAGGTACATAGGTAGGTTGTATTGCTATATTTTAAAGGTTGTATCGACGGTAGCCTTTTGTTTCCGTGAAATGTTATTTATTTATTGATCACATGACTTCAAGTGTTAGTCAAGGTCAATAGTACTTAGTCTACGATGTGAAAACGCTATGTTTTATATTTAATACACTAGCTGTGTCGGGCTGTGTGAGTAAGCGTATTTGTTTTTACTAATATAATACACGGTGTACCTATCGATGTATATTATTATGTGGTAAATTGACTTCTATAAACTGAAACCGTGCTACTGGAGTGTCCTGTTCATATAGATAAAGTTTTTAACCTTTTTTATTTATCATCCTAAATTGTCCCTATTTATTTACATAACAAATTTCATTTCAATCGGTTCAGACACATAGACGCACTCGACGAGTATTACGAGTGACCCACTAAGATTTCCGTTTTTTTTTCTTTTCAGGTACGGAACCCTAAAAAAAGTAAGAGGTACAACGAGGTACACCTCGATTACTATGCAAGGCTGCACCCAAGGATACTCTTCGAAAGCAGATTGTATTGGCCCATTTATCACCATTACAATGGCGGGATGTACGAGTATTATGGTTGGGCCACCTACCCAATGTGTCTATTACTTCGCTACGGGTCATGGCCGTTTGATTAATTACTGATTTGGAAGTATGTTACCTTTTTCTAGGCTTATTCGTAAATAACGCATCGCATGCGGGGCGAATTGTAAAAAGAAAACGTCTAAGTGCGAGTCGGGTCGACTGCGACTCGCTTTTGCAGGGTTCTGAACAATTATTTTTCTACGTTATGCATTTCATTAATAACTGATTTGGAATTTGGAAGTTCTTATGTTATTTTTATAAGAACTTTCGTAAATATCGCATATCATGTGTTGGTAGTAAAATAGGTAAATATGAAAGCCTGAATCTGCATTTGACTTTTTGCACAAATAGCCGGACACTGTCTCATTTATAGTCAATTAAACTATTTTAGCTCCGACAAAGGTATGCTTTTACGCAAACAATAAGGCAAACGAGAGCTGGACAGGCCGGACTCATAAATATTTGGCTGCACACGACTCAAAATTGGCCAAACATATCCGGGTAAAGCCGGACGGAGGTCCCTGGACAGGCCACTACTGCTGCCCTGGGATCTTGGGTTCGATCCCTGGTGCCAGTGCCCATCCAAAATTCGGACGATTGGAAAGAAATGTAACCTAATGACGGCTTTTTGAAAATACAGAACAGTTGCCTTAAGGACGCTGCCCTCTTTAGACAGCTCAGATTTGGTGGAGATATGGGGGATACTTTGTACTATGTTCGAGGTACAATCTTAACCTGACGCGCTCGAGTAACTGCAAAAATCTCCTCTTAAATAGGGGAACCTTACTATGATGCACTTTCATAAAAAATAGTACACGGTAGGCTTTTTGAAGTCGTATATAAAATATAGCGCCAAGTCTGTGTGGCGATAAACATCATAACCCTGCACAAATAGCCCCGACCTGGCTTCACTTGGCAAGGTCTCGCTGTGGTGCACCGCATTCCGAGTTCATTCAAATAATTGCTCCAGTAAGTTCGCACTATTCGGATAGTCATAAAACGCCTGAATTAGTCATGAAAAGAGAGCAAGGAGGCAATTAGGGCAATTAGGGCAATAAGGTAAGTAATGACCGTATGATGAAACGTCAGAACTCTTATTTTGAATAATGTTTAGATCTCTTGTTATCAATTTTACATGCATTATAATGACTAAAATTATTTAAAACTAGCTGATTTGGCAAATTCCGTACCACTGTCGAATAATTTTAAATATTTGCTATTTTATGTCCATACAAACCTCCTGACAATAACGTAAACATATAGAAAGGTTTTTCAAATATGGTGCATTTGGAGGTTATGCGCGAAAAAATTTTTTTTTTTGTAATGGAAGTGGTAAATAGCATGCAGTTCACATTGATGTTAAGTGATGTCTGCTGCCTATATACACCCACCAAAAGACCAACGTAAAAATGCAGATGCGTTACCACTCCTGACGTCTAAGGTGTTATGCCTCTGTGCCGGAAATTACGGGGATGTACATTACCACCAGACCGGAACACGATAGTGCTGAACACTACCATTTAGCGGCAAGTATATAAGGTAATGCGGTGGTGCCTACGCCCGCGAGCTCCGTCACTGGAGCTCTACCACCAGACCAGACTTGGAGGTAGAGTTGCAGTCAGTCCGATCAGGTGGTAATGTGGTGGTGGCCCTGTAATTTCCGGCACAGAGGCATAACACCTTAGGCCTCAGGAATGGCAACGCATCTGCATTTTGACCTCTGGTCATTGTGTACTGGTCACTGTAGCCCATAGACACCCGTCTATAGGTTACAGTCATCACTTAACATCAATGTGAACTGCATGCTTGTTTGCCACTTTTATTACATAAAAAAAGTGGTACCTACGTTCTTGAGTAATTCTACCGCCATTAGGTAAAACCTACTTCTGGTTACCGAGGCGTGTTTATGTTTTGACGTGGTTTAAGAGCTATCCTAAAAAGTAGTGAAGTATCTGTTATAAAAACAACGATAATTGATTGAAGCACACAACGTTGGTAGTTTAAAGCACCACTACAACATGAAATGTATCAATGTTTGGTATCGAGTTTGCAGCTAACTCGATTTAATGTATGCCGTCGACCAGTATCGATTAAACGTTGTGTTGAGCCTGTTTCAATTAAGTTTAGTTCATTAGAAAGTGCATCAACACCAAACGCCTGAAGCAATTTTGGAAAGGTTTTTAAGCACGTCGAAACATAGCTAAAATATCAATTTAAGAATCTTAAAATGAGAGCCTGGCTGGGAAGATGTGGTTATTTGGCTGCCAGTACAGAAGTTGCAAAAAAAATTGCTCTAGGCAACTTGGATCCACGGCGGTCCCGACACACACTTGACTGGTTTTGTTTATAAATAATGGTACGAAACTCTACGCGCGCAAGTCCAACTCGTATTTGGCCACTTTTTCTTACGTGGCTTGCTCGAGGGCTAGTTTTGTTAATAACGATATACTGTACGGACGGACAGACAGACAGACATGACTATAAGGGTTTCGTTTTTAGCCATACGGCTACGGAACCCTAAAAAGACAAAAGAAAGGTATATTTCTTTGTACGTCTGTAACTTCAAGACTGTCTATGACATTCTTGAATAGCCAGACATTTTTTGTTAATGAAATGGATGTGGCAAACAAGCATGCAGTTCACATTGATGTTAAGTGATGATTGATGTTAAGTGAGGTCAAAATACAGATGCGTTACCACTCCTGAGGCCTAAGGTGTTATGCCTCCGTGTCGGAAATTACAGGGCTGTACATTACCACCTAACCGGAACACGATAGTGCTGAACACTACCATTTAGCGGCAATTATATTATTAGGTAATGCGGTGGTAGTGGCAAGTATATTATTAGCGTGGGCCAGCGAGCTCCGTCACTGGAGCTCCACCACCAGTAGAAACGTTTATTACTTTTTAGCAAGGGGTTAGCCAAAATAAACGAGGCAAAACAAATTAGGTCCTGTTGTGTATGATATAACAAGGAAAAAGTTTCAGAAAGTTATTAGAGAAAGCATTATGTGGATTTTTTATTTTTTATTACTTAATGGACTGAGTAACTGATGTTGTTATGAATATTTAGAAATGTTTGTACAGTTTGTAATAACTTTTTCACTCTTTGAAGTTTAACCCTTAATTTATAGGGACAAACCTTTTGCGATCCTTATTGTTGAAAAATTTAATTATCGAAAAACTAATCAGGTTTCCTTCGGTCTAACCCACCCATTACGGGATGCTTAGGATCCGCTTCTATAAAATCATCATCATTATCACTCCAGCTGAAAGACGTTCACTGCTGGACAAAAGCCTTCCCAAAATTTGCCATAATCGCCACGCTTGACAAGCGGATTGGCGATCGCACTGACCATCCAGCGTTATTGCGTTTACCACTGCCACATTCAATATGTTTGACCGCCATTGGTTGATTGTTGCCTGACTGCACTAGCGGTAGAATACTCCTTCATTAATAGGTACGGTAGAGCCCTCACATCCTGACGTCTGCAGTAAAAACTGACGGCCATTGGGGCAGAGCAGTTCTTGAGTGGCGACCGCGTACCGGAAAACGAAGCGTAGGCAGGCCCCCCACAAGATGGACCGACGATCTAGTGAAGGTCGCGGGCAATCGCTGGTTGAGGGCGGCCCAGGACCGTTCGTTGTAGCATTCTTTGGGGGAGGCCTTTGTTCAGCAGTAAAAATACGTTTATGAATAAGGGGGTCAGTGTTTAAGATTTATAATATATCCTCAGGTAATATTCATTCAAAGGCATATTACGTTTCCTTGTGTAGAAAGGTGATTCTTGTTTAAATATTCACTTTTACGGAACAATTCTTTTATGTTTAATTCAGAGGCGCTGTAATATTCATGAACGTTGAAAGGTGATCCCACAAAACAGTTATAACGTTATATAACACCGTGAAACACGATAACATTTTATAACAGAGTTTAAATTTTTTTGACACATGTTATAAATGTAATATGTTTTATACGCCGTGTGTAAAAAAATTTATATGTTTTGTACCAGTGTCGGAACACTGGTTCAACTCATTAAATACTTTTTTAACCAAACTGCTAGTTAAATATTCAAATTATGTTAAATAGTTTTTAGAGGACTTTTGAACGGATTACAGGAGGTTAAAAGGAGGAATGATATTATAATTTATTATATCGTATAAAGTATACATGTTTACGTAGATAAAAACAAGGTGAGTTTGTCAGCCCACCGGCGGGCTGGCACTTACATTTTGTTATGTAGTTGTGTAAAATCACTAACAAATTATAACTCTTGTAACAGTTGAAAAAGTTAAATAACAAATGTTATTAATTAATTAATTACATTTGTTATTTAACTTTTTTAACTTATTATGTTATGCAGCAATAGTTAACGGTTATATGCTGTGTAGTGCCTTAGGAATTTGAATCATTTTTCGATAGATGTTATTTCGGGCGACCTTCGGGCGACATTAATGAGGAGAATGTATTGATTGATTTATTATTTCCTGATGAAACGTTCCTATAATTATGAACGTTAGACGGCATCATAATATTCAGCCGTAAAACTGCGATTAAATCCACGTTCGATTTACAGCATATGGTATAATTTGCCCAATCTGCTCTTTAATAAGTCTCGTAGAACGAAATAAGCAAGCAAGTGCGAGTTGGAATCGCCTATTAACGGTTACTTAATAGCAAGTAATATTTGAATGAATGTTCAAATTTATATTTGCAGTTTCTAAAAATATACCATGTCTCAAAAACTGTTAAGAATAAACTCGTTCGAACTAAATTTCTTCGAAAGTTTTCATAACAGTCTGTACAGTACGCTACGAAACTTAAAGGTCCGGAAGACCAGCGCTGGTTGTTCTTCAACCAGCACAAGCTGAGTTAGGGCCAATTTGTAACGATGCAATGTAAAATACTAGACCTATTATTCTTATTATTATCTCTCGTGTAACATTGTTGCAAATAAATGTTCTTTCTTCTTCTTCTTCTTCTACAAGAAATATTGCACATCGAGCATACGAAAGAGAATCAGTTAGTTTCGACTTTGTAGAGCGTTATCTCTGCTGCACTGCCTACGTAAGCAATAATCACAGAGCAATGATCCGCACACGATGATGCACCGTCTCTTTTCCTACACCGTACTACTCGCCGAAGAGAGAAGTTCCACCCTCACCGACTGGACACTTGGCAGTGCTCAACGGTGCGGTTTTCACGTTCGTTCCTGCCCAGAACGTGTAAATTGTGGAACGGACTTCCCTCTGAGATGTTCCCTATGTGTTACAATATGGGGTTCTTCAAAAATGGCGTTAAAAGAGTCCTTCAGGGCTGGCAGCGCGTTGGCAACTCCCCTGGTGTTGCAAATGTTCATAGGCGACGGTGACCACTTTCCATCAGGTGGCCCGTTTGCTTGTCTGTCAACCTTCAGACATAAAAAAATGATAGTCCGGCATTGGTCAAAACTTGATCAAACTGGTCGAGAAACGTCATATAGGTAAGGTGCTATACAGATAACGCTCCACAGATCCGAAATAAGCAGAATCAGAATTTTACGTAAACGTAACTTCACGCCTGTAATCCCCGAAGGGGTTGGCAGAGGTAAATGCATGCATTCAAGCGTATGCTTGAATGCAAACACCCACGATTCGCCGGTTACATTTATGGCCCTTGTACACATTACCAAATTTCGAGGTACTGGGAAATTTTCAGAAACTGGAAAAATCCCAATAGAACCATGAATAAAGGACGTTTTCGCAGGTTTTCGCGAATTGAAATCCCAAACTAGAAAATCTGCAAAACCACCAGATACGGTTAGTAATTTTTGCGTAAATCCGGACCGTTATACCAGACGACTCAGAAACAGGTGGCGCTAGCATGATATGGCAAATATATTTTTTTTGCATTTCGGATCGTATATTGAATGAATACTTGAGATTTTTAAATAATCCTTTAACATTCATTAATTTTCATATTAACAGAAATCTTATACTTCATTAGGTATCAATTATTTCCAAATTAAGAAATAGCATAGCAATAGCAATCAGCATGCTAAGACTCACGAATTAACATGCTTATGGAATTAACGAGAAATAGCATTAATTGCCATTGCTAAGGTCTATCAAAAAACAGTTTTTTGAAAGGTTGGTAAAGAAGGGTAAGACGACAACAACATTTAAGCAGAAATACATTTTGAAAATCAATAACTCCAAAGAGGTAATCAGTAAATGTTGTTGCAACGATTTGCTTTTAGTTCTTCGAGAACTATTTTTACGAAGTATGAAGTTTGCTCAAATTGGGAAAATGTTAAGACTTCACTCTTACTACTTACAAGCGTTTCCCTTGACATCGTCCGCGTGGCATTTAGTTTTGGGACAAAAGTAGGCTACGTCAATTTTAGAGTCCCAACTACCTCTTTGTCAATATTAATGACAATCGCTTTGGTCTTGAAAGTGTAACAGATAGACAAAGTTGCTTTCGCATATATCTATACTAATTAAAAAGAAGTTATAATAATATCAACCGATTGGCTTATTGTGTCTACACAGATCCCCAAATTGCAGATAGCGAAAGAAAAAAAAAGATTCAGACTCGGATGCTTACTGGCAATTCCCAACTAAATGGCAAAGTGAATGACCATAACCGTCTGTCATATTGCATGAAAATGCAGAAGAATGAAGAGAAACATAAACTACTCGTACATTTTCAGGGAAGCGCGCATGGCCCAGCGGCTGGTGTAGATCGTAAGCGATCTGCTCGGTTAAGCACTACGGGCACGGTCGGGTAGTGTGATGGGTGACCGCTAGTGGCAAATTAAATGCGCGTTTCCGTGCTTCGGAGGGCACGTTAAGCCGTCGGTCCCGGTTGCTATCGATGGATAGCAGTCGTTAAACCTTGTCGGAGGCCTTATGGGCGGTTTGAAAACATCCGACAGTGGGTTGGCCACTAACCCACCCACCTCCACCAATCCGCATTGGAGCAGCGTGGTGGAGTAAGCTCCAGGCCTCCCCCCAAATAGAGGAGAGACTCGTGCCCAGCAGTGGGACGTATAATGGGTTGCCATTATTACATTTTCAGTCGTTCAATGCACAGACGTATTTTAAGCTTTCAGCCGTTATCAGAACCGTTGCCATGATTACCTACCTTTTTACTTTCGAACTGTACGTGTAGAAATGGATCTGTAATTAAAATCGATCAGCAAAACGTAGAAATCGAATAAATGCAATCAGTTTAAAGTATTCCTTCCAAGTGAATCATAAAACAATTTAAAATGCTTTGAATTCTAAAGAAAAAGTAGATAATGGGTATACTTTGTCTAGCAATTTTACACATTTTAAACTTATTACTTTTTCTTTAAAAGTTTCTGTTGGTTGCTTACAGATTAAATCTTCCACTGTGACAAGTTGAATACCTATAAGTTTTTCTTTAAAGCTATTAGCGGTTAACTAAGTTGTTCCTCTTTGTTCTTCATTGAAGAAAATTGTTATTAAGAGTTGAATTGTGTCACTGTTTTTGGAATCATTATGTTTTTAAACGATCATTATTTATGAATGGATATTAATTACAATTGCAATACCTACTTCATTTTTGAAGAGATAAGATAATTATGAAATAATCAAAATAAACTTATCTATTAAACTTAACTTAATTACGAAGCAATTTACTCTCAACTTATAAACATGCATCGTAGAACTGCACATTGCTCTCTTCCTGTGGTAACTAACGTGTTGCTGGCGCATTTTCACTTTTATCTTTATCGATAGCACTGCACACGGGGATCAAACCCAGGACTCCAGCATAGCAATAAGCAGTGGTCTGCTAACATTAGACTACTAAAGCAGTTATTTCAAAAGTGATCATTAACATTCTATTAAGTAAAGCTGTTTTTGCAATATAGAGTTTTGGATCCAGCGTTGTTCCATTAGAATGGTGGTGAAAACACATTCGATAGATCAGATGATATAAGAGGAAATTACTTCGGTGACATCGGCATCGTTTGGTTACCACTTCACATTTATAAAAACACAAATTCCGCGAGTCAGTTTACAAACTCAATTATTTTTTTATGAATGTTGAGTACCCGCACCATGTTAACCATGTATGTTGCCTTGGTTTACATCAATAACAAGTATTATGTTTTCCGACGTCAACATTCCATATTGGACCTTGACAACACAACAGGTGAATATATTAGGTTTAAGATTCGTACACGCATCCATTCCCGACTCGCTAGTTGCTCAATGCTCCTTGATATCCCGATTGTTGGGACTACACTAACGTCCTAATGCGTTAATTAACGCGATATTCCACGTGTTACGTAGGTGTGACCAGCGGTTTAACGGGTAATTTTAAAGGCACTACTCATGGTATTCGTTCTAAGGCGACAGCTCGGGTGTCGGTCTTTTCATGACATCAAAAGATTTTAGCGCGTTGTTCACCGCGTTTTGTTGTGACTGCTCAGTTATCGCGATACTTAACGCGTTGCTCAGGATTAAAATTAACATCCACGTTGACTTTAGTGTAACCCTAGCATTATATATGACCGTGACGATTATCTAAAATTTTATTTTATGAGGTTTGATTTAATATGCTCTTTCTTAGTTAATTGAGATTTAGGTACTAATTAATCATCGACGATAGAGCCTAAGCTGCGTTGTGTCGTCGATGTATTTAAGTATTACGTACATAGAAGAGGCACGTAATAAGCAATTTTTTCATGCCGCTCCTTGGATTTACGGGTATTCATGAGTATTCTTCCTCATTCCATGTCGAACGTGACATACTAACCTTGGCTTTTGACATCGATTGCTCGTTATTGTGCTGTCGTCTGTCGGTATTTATAACTATAGCTTGGTTTCGTATACTGAGCCGCTGTTTGGAATAATTCAGTAGCCCTGAAATTGTTGTAATTGAGTTTGAATAACGTATTAACTGTATGTTTTACTTCTTCTTCTGAGTCTGTATGGCTGCTATTTTTAACTAAGACAAGGGGTGTCAATTTATGTCTAGCAATGGAGAGGCAGGTGATAGTATTGGGATTCAAATTGACATGTCTGTTGATCGTTCCGACTGAAGGAAAGCTTATTGGTCTGTGTTCCGACCAAACCATAGGTATGATATGTAACATCAGAGTTGCAAAAAAATTGCAGTAAAAATGCATTTATTCTGTTCTTTGTAGCCCCTTAATAACTATCACAGAGACAAAGCAATAAAGATCTCAGGGGTGGCAACGCAGTCTTTGTGTGGGTGTCTATATGCTGCAGTCATCACTTAACATCAATGTGAACTTCATGTTTGTTTGCCACCTTCACCACATGAAAAAGATACGTAATAAAACTGCATCGTGGTCGGCGATAAAAATCAATACATCTTCATTAAAGTTATTGATTGCTAGAGTTTTTGCATTTCCTAGTAAAAAGATGGTAAAAAGTATGTATAAACTCTGCGTTTCTCCCGATTAGAGAAAATACATACCTGCACCACTTTTTTGTTACGCATGAAAGTAACAAAAGAAGAAAGTGGAGCCTATACACTTTTTGCTACCTCTTAATCTAGCCGAATTACGAGTATATAATCCAGCTGTCATTAAATGGTAGTAAATTGTTATGGTATTTATCATATTGGACTTATCGTAGCGATTCTTTCAGTCCTTGATGTTAAGAACTTGCGACATTGACTTTTACTAATTAGCGCCTAATTGATCTATACTAATATAATAAAGCCGATGAGTTTGTTTGTTTGCTTGAACGCTAATCTCAGGAACTACTGGTCCGATTTGAAAAATTATTTCAGTGTTAGATAGCTTATTTATCAAGGAAGGTTATTTAACATTACGCTAAGATGAAAAGGCGACGGTTGGTAACATTATAACCGCGTGAAGCCGGGGCGGGCCGCTAGTTTAAACAATAAAAGTAGCAAAAGAGAATGCAACTCTACATATTGCAGCCTATAGACATCCACTCAAAAACCTCTATGGTAGAAATTGTGGGGTAGTAGTTTGGCAGCAGATGGATTAGATTAGACAATTCGGTAATGTCTACGCCCTCGAGCTCCGCCACTGGAACTGTACCACCAGTATAATATCGATGATAATGTTCGTCTCCGCTCGGTTTGCCATTTATTGTTATGGTGCCCGCGATTTCGTCTTCATTAACACAATATTATACAATATTATACAAATTGTAGCCTATGTGTTATTCTGATGTATAATCTATATTATTGTAAAGTTTCATTATAATCCATTCCGTAATTTTCACGTGAAAGTGCCACAAACATACATCCATACTTACAATTTTTCACGTTTATAATATGAATAGTAGGATGTGTGGAACTATGTTTCCTTTACACCACATAAAAAACCGGCCAAGTGCGTGTCGGGCCACGCGCAGTGTAGGGTTCCGTAGTTTTAAGGTTTGATTAATGTAATGAAAAAAATATATTAAAAAAATCAATGGAGTTGTTCAAAAATATGGCGTTATTACATTTGGTCGACTCTTACTCGTAAACTTGTAAAGCCAACTTAGGTGTGATAGTTTTCCTTTTAATTTCGTTATATGTAGCTACTATTGGCTTAAAGTTTGAATTTCTAACAACAACCGTTTCGTCTCTAGGGAGGGGGGGGACACTTGAGTCTAACGAAAATTGGCACTTTAAAGCTTAATAAGTCACGAACATTTAACTAAATCCAAAATGATGTTAGCATACCCCTAACAGTTTTGAAAGATCTATCCAACGATACCCCACACTATATAGAAAACGAAAAATTAAAAAAAAACATCCGTGCGTTACATGTAGGGGAGGTACCCCAGGTAAAAATGTCATGTTTATTATTCTACCACATTGTCGGCGTAGTAAAGATGTATACTGGTGCCAAATTTCAAGCCTCTAGTACTAATAGTTTTTGCACTAAAGCGAGGACGGACAGACAGACAGACAGACGGACATGGCGAAACTATAAGGGTTCCTTGTTTACTACGGAACCCTAAAAACATACGGTAAACAAATAATCATTTCTGAAAAAACATTTAAGGTAATGTACGACGCTATTTACATCAACTTTTTTTATTGCAAGGGCGTAGTGGATTATCACCTAAGCCACCTTTATCTGTCTTGATTTATTGCCTTAGAAGCTCTGCCAAAATTCCCGCTCAGCCACAAGGGGCCGGTTATGAAAATGTTCAATATCGAGGACAATCTTACTCAAATACTGAAGGGATTGTTGTTGGAAACGTTTTGTGTACCTACACGCTGAAATTATAATAATTTTGGGACAGATAAGCTTGAACGTCTACTTGTGCAATGATTTACGAAATATCGGATAAAAAATTGTGACGAAAGTTTCGTCACAATCTCGAAACCATAGTAAGTAAATTCGACTTTAACTAACAGCAATAAATATTGATAAAACAATTAATCTACCCATTGTAGGTACAGTGCTCATCAAGAAATATTGCCAATAAAATAAAACTAACAAAAAATCTGGAATTGCAGGAAACTTAGAAAAAAATGTTGTACGCAAACCTGTAACACGAATCAGACTCGCATTGGGCCGGTTTTTTACTTAGGGTGAGATTCACAGACCGTACTACGACTTTACAGTACTCAACAATTAATATTGCACATCGAGCCTGCGAAAGAGATCGGCTCGTTTCTTGTTTCTAATTAGAGCGTTATCTCTGTTGCACACTGCCTACGTAAGCACTGATAGTTCGGTATTGGTCAAAACTTGATCACAATGGTCGACAAACGTCAAATAGTTACGGTTCGAAGGAGATAACGCTCTACAGACCCGAAATAAGCCGAAGTCTCCTTCTTAGGCTCGATATGCAAAATTTATTGTTTAGCACTGTACTTTTAGTAAAGTACGCTTAGAACTGTCAAAACTCACATTTTACTAAGAGTAAAGTCGTAGTGCGGTCCCTGATCTCCCAACTTCTAGCGACCCACACGTTGAAAAACATTATTACTTTACATTATTTATAGCTTTGCCAACCAAAGCATAAATATTTAGTTGCAGACTTCAGACTTTCAGTTTGACACAGAAAACATAAGTGTAATATGCAATTGAATCCTCAAAATAGTAAATTTCTGTTTAGAAATCACACGTTGCTCGCACCAACCTCATAAATCATCATAATTAATGTCATCAAATACAGATATAAAATGTGTGATCGTATTTTTGGCACATGTTTGACTTGTGGCCTGGTAATCGTATAAACACTGTTGTTTGGTACACATACTGTCGTATTGTGGTTCGATTCTTGGGCATTCGTATGCTATATTCACCATGCTCAAAAAAATTGAAATGTTCGGCACTCTTTGGCGCTCACGCTCTTTCTGTACCTCGTAATACTGTTCTCTGCCGTGAGGAATTTGGCATGTCAAATGTGTAGATATATATACTCATACTTTTGAGGTTTTGCTTGAATATTTATTGTTGTCAATTTTATTAAAACACATAGCTTCCTATTTATATCCCACGTCCCCATAGAGCAACACGGAGGGGAGTAGCCATATGCAGGCTTTCCCCTCTGTCAAAGTACAAGACCAAATGATCTTACGCCTGTCGCCTAGATGTTTAAATGTGGGCGTGAAATTGTTTCTGTATTTTGTTAAAGTCAAATAGCCGATTTTTGTAGTGTACGTGTGTGTCGCACGCATTTCCCCCCGCAAAAAATGACAGACTATTTTGCATCGGTAATACACGCTATGGCTACTCCCCTCCAGTCCGCCGCGACCGGTGGACCGCGTTGCTCTATGCACGTCCCCGTTGGGACCTGGCGTGAAAAAACATTTCGATCAGAGGTACAGAGGATCGGCGTTCGATCCTTGGTCGACAATTAAGTGATATTGGTATTTTTCATTAGAGAACAGTCTCACAGACATCCTTGAATATGAAAAATCCCAATTAATGTTAAGTTTGCCACCAATTGCAGAGACTCAAAAACAATTGGCGAACCTTGGACGTATGTATAAAATATGATAAACACTAGTCGGTTGCGCGATCAGAAATTTAAAATGTATGTATCTTCACGCCAACTCCCTTGCAGAGAGTGTGGAGCGCCATATATGCCCGTCCTGAATTCTGATACACCACACATACCTCTGGTGCTGTTTCTACATTCGTCATTCTCTTCTGAGGAATCGAAGTGCATGTACGCCTATTCCTAAAACTCTGAACTCCATCCATACAGTACTCGAACTATTTTGTTTTATTTTATTAGAGTTTGAAAAAATTTTTGCTTCTGCATATCCCTTTGAGCCATCGAAAGCTGTGTTGTGTCGATGCTTTGAGCAAATAAAGTCGTTTAGTTTTCATTTTGTTACAATTACAAAGAATGAAATATTACTAAAGCTTATTACGTTTCACTTTGAGTTATTTTTCATCTAGTTAATCTCTCAATAATTGTGTGACTGAGCTTAGCTAGGTTGCTAGGTGTGTCTTTACCTCGTGGCAAGTAAAATGAAAAGAAAAAACATTATTTCAAATTGCAACTTTGATTAGGAAATAAATTGAACTTTCAAGACAGCATTTCTCTACTAGAAATTAATAATAATATCTACTTCAGACAATACAGGACCTCCCAATTGGAACTTAGGAAACGATTCATCAATAGCTGAAACTTTTGTTAAATTCATATTTAGTTTGAGTATAAAAAATAATTTTGATGACCTAAACCCTAATTCAGAGAACAATCTAAAATCGTAAGAAGGGTTTCGCAATAGGTGGAAAGAAATTGTCAAATTAACGATATGCTGACGACATCGCCTTTCTAGTAACATATCAAGATATGATTCATATTACAAATCCCAAGCATCGTAGGTAATAAATATAATATTCTCACAAGACTTCAACGCCCCGTAAGTAGAGATTACAGATAAGCGTTCGCGATTTCCGTCATGAAATATAAATGGCTGTGGGACCGCGCAACACATCGCAACTTCCTCACAGAACGAAGTTCTTTATATTGACAATTTCCACTGAGAAATCACGGGAAATACCATTTTTCTATCATCCGTAAGTGCTTCACAATAGAAAATATCCATCGGTAATCGTTCGGATTTGGGGTACCTTTTCACTATTCGTCCGTTCCCCATACTAACATGAGTAAATCATGCGGATATTCGTACCTTATGTATTATTTATATCACGATTAAGCTTTTATGATAATGCTCAATCTACTAATATAGAAATTTATGATTATGTGTTATATTTGAAGAGATTTTATCGGAAAGGGGCAGAGTATTTGAGTTTTTGTGCACTGCATTTGATTCGATTCCGAGAATTGCGGCTCGGCGCCGTAGATCCCATTTTAATGAACGCTAAAGGACTAGATCTAATTTAGTTTTTCGACGGTCGAATATCGGAAAATAGTTCCGATATACCTATGTCATGACGGGTCGAAGATCGACTTTCGTCTATCAGATTAGTTTAGTGGGCCTACTCACCCCTGCGAATACTTCAGGTATTTGTAGAAATGCAAAGTGTGTATTACGAAAAAACGTTTAAGTGAGTGAGTATCTTTGCCTTATTTATATATTACTTCCTTATTAAAAAAAATTATGTGCTTAAAATTAATCTTATAATTTGTCTTGAACGAAATTTATATAAGTATAGGTATACTTTACAGATCCGTCTCACAAAAATGTTGCTGGTGATTCGGTATTAGTTACAAGGCGAAATTAAAAATAATAAGTCAGTCCTTAAAGCATATATGTGTAATGAGCATCAGTGGACCTATAGATATAAGTGAGAAGGTCTACTCTTTAGATGTCCGCGACCTGATTTTCATTTCGGAAAATAATATTACTAGACAATGAAACTCTTCCAATAAAAAATATAAATCAAAAGATTAAAGATTTGTACCATCTTACAGTCTACAAAAGCCATGAGCTGCCATCCTTCACTCAATATTTTTTTGGTGGTTTAATTCTATGATTGCAATTAAAAATTTTACTCATCAATCTTTACTTTCGCAGAAGGATTAACCAGGAAGCAGTAATTAATGTCGAATCGTATTTAATTGATATCGGATTGTAGGTACGCAGTGCACGCACTCCAGCGCCTCCAAGAATAATAATATGTTTAGCGTTTAGTTTCTTTATGTCATCGTAAACGTCGAAGGGAAGAACGTATTATATTATATACCGATCATATAAAAGTGTGGTGTGTCATTATAAAGTAACCCCCTTATTCATAAACGTATTTTAGCTAAAGTGTTGCTAATCTCTCCTTTGTCCCCTTCTATCCTGCACATTTGACAATGCAACTGACAAAGACAAAGTATTCTATAGCTAAAACGTATCTAATGTACGTTTATGAATAAGGGGGTAAGTGTCTTAGCTGTATAATCTATACTAATATTATAAAGCTGAAGAGTTTGTATGTTTGAATGCGCTAATCTCAGGAACTACTGGTCCGATTTGGAAAATTCTTTCAGTGTTAGATAGCTCATTTATCGAGGAATGCTTTAGGCTCAGGATAATATCACGATAAGACGAATAGGGAAGGGTAGGAAATATTAGTTATACTAAACTACAATAATGATGCTACTTTTAAAATTAACGACGATCAGGTAGGTACTTAGGTATCGAATGTTATACGAGTACTCTCTTTGATTAGAGCGACTGAGTACTGATTTACACTGTTGCATAGCGAGGTAATTACGGCGACTATGAAGTTGAAATAGATGGATTGAAAGATTTATAATGGCAATGTACTCAATCAACGTGAAATATATAATGTTTTAATGGTGGACATAAAAGGAGTAATCTTTTGAATTTATCCTTTCAATCTTAATTGGTGTTCGGTGAATTACCTAATTGTGTTCCCAATTCTTAACGAAAGTAAATGGAGTGATGTAACTCGTTTATTTACAATTTATATTTGCTACTAACTGTGCTCGCGACTTCCTCCGCGTGAGAATTTATGATTTTTCAGTATCTACCCGTACGAAGGGGGGTCGTGGGCGCAGCTAGTATAAAAGTAGCCTAAGTTACTCCGTATAACAAGCTATCTGCCAGTGAAAGCCGTCGAAATCGATCTAGCCGTTCCCGAGATTAGCCCAAACAGACAGACAGACAGTAAAAATTGAAAAAAAAAAGTAGTTTTAGTATATGTACCGTGTATATATAGGTACATATGCATTTAGTTAAAAGCGGTTTTTTTCATATTACAAACAGACACTCCAATTTTATCTATAATATAAAAATAAGTCAGGTTTTCCTTCCTGACGCTATAACTCCAGAACGCACTAACCGATTTCCACGTTTTTGCATTCGTTCGAAAGGTCTCGGGCGTCGTGAGGTTTATAGCAACAAAAATTCAGGAAAAATTTCAACGCGGGCGAAGCCGCGGACAACAGCTAGTTTATTTGTATGTATGTATATGTATAGATAACGAATCTTCCAAATGATTCCACGAGCTAGAGGGCCTAAGCATTACCTTTCTGCTGCCAAATGGTAGTGTTCAGCACTATCGTGTTCCGGTTAGATAGTATTGTATGGCTCCGTAATGACTATTACAGAGACATACCTAACACCTTAGGTCTCACGGGTGGCAACGCATCTGCATTTTGACCTCTGGTTCATGTGTCTATAGGAGGACTATAGGCTTCAGTCATCACATAACATCCATTTGAACTGCGCGCTTGTTTGCTACTTTAGTTACATAAAAAAATCTATGTGTTCATAAGTCGAGTTCTAGACAATTCACAAATAAGCGGTTATGGGGATGAAGACACTGAAAATAGCAATCATTTTAAATGATTACAGCTTAAATATGATATAATAATAATAATAATGGCAACCCATTATACGTCCCAGTGCTGGGCACGAGTCTCTCCCCTTTTTGGGGGGAGGCCTGAAGCTTACTCCACCACGCTGCTCCAATGCGGATTGGTGGACGTGGGTGGGTTAGTGGTCAACCCACTGTCGGATGTTTTCATAAGGCCTCCGATAAGGTTTAACGACTGCTATCCATCGATAGCAACCGGGACCGACGGCTTAACGTGCCCTCCGAAGCACGGAAACGCGCATTTAATTTGCCACTAGCGGTCACCCATCACGCTACCCGACCGCGCCCGTAGTGCTTAACCGAGCAGATCGCTAACGATCTACACCAGCCGCTGGGTCATGCGCGCTTCAAATATGATATGGATATAATATATTAGTAACATTGTGCCCAATCGCATCTGTTCACACTACTCGCATGAATTCGGATGAGTGTAATTCCAAATTGAAGCACCCTTTGTACTTAATTCGTCCCAGAAGTGCCATAAAACGTGTGTTTAACGTACGTCCCTTTGTTGTAAGAGGAAATATATCCTTGTAAATGTCTAGTTACTGTCTTTTTTTATGTAATGGAAGTGGCAAACAAACATGCAGTTCACATTGATGTTAAGTGGTGGCTGCAGCCTATAGACACTTACACAAAGACCAAGGTCAAAATGCAGATGCGTTGCCACTCCTGAGGCCTAAGGTGTTATGCCTCTGTGCCGGAAATTCCGGGGCCGTACATTACCACCTGACCGGAACACGGTAGTGCTGAACACTACCATTTAGCGGCAAGTATATTAGGTAATGCGGTGGTGCCTTCGCCCGCGAGCTCCGTCACTGGAGTTCTACCACCAGTACAGTGTCTTTTTCACCGACTTCAAAAAGGAGGAGGTTCTCAATGTTTTTTTCTATTTTCGTTAAAAGTTTATTAGAAAGAAGAGTGGTAAGACGTTTATTTAGAACATTTTTGGCATTCAAAAGATAACATGTTTATCATGTTCTTATATAAAATACTAGCTGACCCGGCAAACTCCGTATTGCCTCAGAATGAAATAATGTGTTAAAGGTTTGATAAATACGGACTATTTGTATGGGAAAATGAAATTGGGGTTTTTACTATTTCCCTTCAATTTCTTCATATTTTCTTAAACCTTCCCTGGACTTCCAAAAATCATGCAAAACTAAAATTAGCCAAATTGGTCCAGCCGTATTGCTGTTTGTTAGTCTAGTTAAAACTCGAGGTTTTAGCGAGACTACCAAACAACAATTGATTTTTATAAATTATATATACGAGTATTATCTCAATAGTGCAGTTCCAAACTGAAGCACCTTTTGTACTTAATTCGTTCCAGAACCGCCATAAAACATGTGTTTAACGTACGTCCCTTTGGTGTCCGAGGAAATATATCCTTGTAGGTAACTGCCTTGTTACTTTCTTTTCTATTTTTGTTTTTAAAAACATGTTTAATTTGTTGTAGAAAAGAAGAGTGATGAGGCGTTTAATTTTTTATAACATTTTACTTCTATTTCTGGTACTTACTGTAGTCACAGTTCAAATATTTACCTACAACATTATATATTTATTTATATAAACGAAAGGATGAGAATAAAGACATAGAGAACACATTTTCAATACAATGTGATGGTTAAGCGATGCGAACATATAAATACGGTTTTTTAATGTTCACAAGAACATTAAAAAACCGTATTTATATGATATTTCATAATTCACAGCTAATTCATGAAATAGCATATCAAAAGTGTTATAGGTACGTCAATCTACGTCTCGCGCTGATGGGCTCAAGTATCCTCTCTCAATTAATTGGAGATAAATTTTTCTAACATGCAGATTATTGAATTGCCTAGAGGAAAGGCCAACATCATATCAACTAAGCCAGATTTACATAATCAACCTACAAGTCGATCGACAAGTTTAACTTACCAATCTTCAGATTTAAGCCATTACCGGGAATGGCCTTATGTATTTTCCTGAATAATGAAATTTAGGGAGCTTTAGAAAATCCCTAGCGGCATTAAGTCCGCCTTGTGTACTTGGTGCATTAAAGCTTTAAATACATTAATTAAATTATAACGTAACTTAACGTGTACATTGTAGAAAGGGTAGGCAGAGGTAAACGCATGCATTCGAGCATATCTACAATTTAGTTCTTACGTTTTTTTCCATGTAATCTCCGGGCACACTTCCAAGGGTAGCAATGAGAAATTTCTAAAAAATATGCGAATCCCAATAGACTAACCCCCCGACTAGGGTATCGAACCCAGGACCCATTTTACCAGCCTGCTCAATGGTTTTACTCTCGGTCAAGTGATAAACTGAGGTAATTTACCTGAAAAACGGCAAAGAAATCGACTTCTCTTATCCATAATGGTTAAAAACGCTTCAAAAATGCCTGATTTCATAGAATAAAATAAAAACTTCATACGAAACGATGTACAATGCATAATAGTTAACCTTTGGACACGCTTGCCGCTTGAATGGTCACCCATGCAAAATTCAACTCCAATGTCACGCTAACCAACTCACAAAGATTTACTAATCAAAAAATGTTACTAGGAGACGGTATTTGCTATGTTTTATAATATCTATACTTATAATAAAACAGTAAAATCCGCATGTCTGTACATTTTATATATTTACAAAAAACTAATTGGGGGCTAAAATAGTATTAGAACACTTTTCAATCATTTTTAATTTTTTTGTCTGTCTATTTGTCGGTTTGTCTGTTTGTCTGTTTGTCTGTTTGTCCCTTTGTCCAGGCTAATCTCCGAAGATACTGGACGGATTCGAATGAAACTTTTTGTGGTGTATAGATACTAAGCCTGGCCAACATTTAGGCTACTTTTTACTGCGGGAAAATCACTCATTCCCACGGGAATCTCTACATTTAATAAAATCGTAAGAAAATAAATGCTGTAGATTGAATATTTTTTTAAAGAATACTTGGGACGTGATCTGCAATAGAAATAGAAGCCAAAAATATAGTTTTCAGATTTTTTGTCTGTTTCTCTGTATGTATGTCCGGGCTAAACTAAAAAAGTACTAAATGGATTTACTTCAAATTTTACATGAATATTACTAGCCGGTCCGGTCAACATATAAGCTACATATTATCATGCTATCTCCTACGGGGGAAGAGGTGTGAATCTTTAAAATCGTAGAAAAGTCAAAACTGTACATTGTTTTTTTTGTTTTAAACAATATTTGGGGCGTGATCTACTATCGATATCGAAGCCAAATATAGTGTTTGTTTGTCTGTTGTTGTTTGACTGTATGTATGTCCGGGCTAAACTCAAAAAGTACTGAATGGATTTACTTCAAATTTCGCATGAATATCCCGAAATTTTGAAGTACACCGCATTGGGTAAGATTAATAGGTATCGTGCATCCAAATAATGGCGAAAGCTATTGCCTGCGGTTGTTACTTCACATGGTCCGAGGCCTAACGTATTTCGCTTTCCTGAGGACATTTGATGGCGTGGAGTATCCCACTTACCGCGCAGCCTGCGTAGCACGTCACCTTCTTGACGGTGACTAAAACTGGAATGACACCCTCGCGAAGGCAAGTGTCAGTGACGGAGAAGTATCGCCATCGTTGAATTTAAACTTGCGGATTTTCTCGCGTATACAACACTCCCAAACTTCTTCATACACCCGACGTTTCGGTCGCTTTCCAGCTACCGTGGTCACGGGCAGACTGAAAAGTACGCATATACGTTTTGTACAATGCACCCGGTAGCGAATTGACACACCAGCTACAATACCAAACTCCGAATGCCCACATTCGGAACTGAGAAACTTTCAGAAAAGGGAAAATAGCACTCACCCTCGACTCGGTAATCGAACTAGCATACTCAGCGTTGTAGTAGTAGTGAAGAAAAATACAAAAAAAAATATTAGCTCAATTTTGTCACAGTTGGTGTATCCATGAAAACATATCGATTATTCGCTTCAGGTAGCATGCCCTTGCTTATTGATTCAACTCACGTATATAGATTTTATTTCTGGCCACAATGACTGCGGATCATAAATATGAATACAACAAAGTATGAATGCTACGTTGAAGTGGAAAAGCCTGTCAACCTAATGGTTTCCGAGCCATCCAACGTTATAGTTATTTAAATTGCACTTATAGGTCGCGCCACGTAAAAAGAACGCTGGAAGAAAGTAGAAGGGATGTGTTCGCGCATCGGTACACTCGCGCACGAAAGTACTAGCCCAATTGGTTTATTTTTGATCTAGCTTTCGCTTGCGGTTTCGTGTATTGGTAGGCAGATTGAAAACGCCGCACCTCATACTACCAATTAGATCGATAAATCGTCTACTGCGCAGCTTGACCGTCAGCGTTCTTTTTACCTGGCGCGACCTATACCTTCGATATTTTCAATTTTGTTTCAGAACAATTTATAGTCATCATCATACTCTTCTTCTTCTTGTATATTACAAGGCAGAAAATGTTGCAACTTTGATTGTTTGTTTATGTTTCTAATCTTCGGCAATACTGATCCGATCATAAAAATTCTTTCATAATCAGTGAGCTACATTATTCAGGAGTGCTATAGGCTATATTTTACTCTAATAGTCGTAATATAGGTAACATTGCACCCGTACTAAGCCACAGCGGGCCGCTAGTTGTTTAAATAAACTTAAATATTTTTCGTTTTGAAAATGTCTCTTTTGCAGTATAAAATATGGTAGATTGTTTTTGTTTCTGCTATCTGCTGAAGGTACTCGTTTAAATTTGTGCATACTAAATTCTTGTCAAGGAATTTAAAAATATCACCGTCGTCTATATCAAGATTCTTGCTCAATTTTTCTATCTTACTAATATTATTAATGTGAAAGTTTGTATAATTTTTGGGTCTTCCGTGGACAATGCATTTTGTGTTTGGCTGTTTGCCATTGAATCTCGTAATATTTAAAAACTTCACATTTCGTTGGAGTATCACCTGGAATTTAATATTTATATTACATTTTTTTACTGGTGGTAGAGCTCCAGTGACGGAGCTCGCGGGCGTAGGCACCACCGCATTACCTAATATACTTGTCGCTAAATGGTAGTGTTCAGCACTATCGTGTTCCGGTCAGGTGGTAATATACGGCCCTGTAATTTCCGGCACAGAGGCATGACACCTTAGGCCTCAGGAGTGGCAACGCATCTGCATTTTGACCTCTGGGCATTGTGTAAGTGTCTATAGGCTTCAGTCTTCACTTATCATCAATGTGAACTACATGCTTGTTTGTCACTTTTATTAAAAAAAAAAATAACCCTTTCACTACTCGGTAATATTAAGTAGGAATTATCGATAGTACTGCACTATAATAACATTGAAATGGAAGGTAATAGGAAAAACCATTATGTCTATTTTGAAATATTGTACGTATATTGTAATAACATTATAACCAGTTAAATTAAAATTAATAAATTATGTAGCTCTGGAGCTATTGTAGGTATTAATTATTAGTTTCATGATAAATATAACCTGAATTTATATTTGTGATCCAGCCTGTTGTCATGATATTTAATAATTAAGTACAATTAAATATCCCTTGTGTAATTTCTGGTTTTAACTTAAGGAATGTTGGTGAAGTCGTCACTCGTCACGTCCCGACGCCATCATGTCGAATTGATAAAGTCGTCCACTTTTGTTTTTTCATCACATGAAAATAAATGTGATACGTAACTTCACGCCTGTAATCCCCGAAGGGGTAGGCATGCATTCAAGCATACATGCAAACACCCACGATTCGCCGGTTACGTTTTGGCCCATGTAACAGGTGGCGAGCCTGTTGACATCTCCGGGCACATTACCAAACTTTGAGGTACTGGGAAATTTCCAGAAAATGGAAAAATCCCAATAGAACCAGAGACAAAGGCTTTTTCACCATTATCTCTGATAACCCCCTACCCGGGAATCGAACCCAGGACCTCAGCGTAGTAGTAGTGGCCTGCTACCACTAGGCTACCGAGGCAGTTTACAGTATAAATGTGATACAATAAAATTTCCGAGCTTTCCAGCCTAAAGTTGAGTATTTCCTGTATTTTATGTATGAAGAGAATGTTGAAGGTAGATGAGGCACGGGAGGTATGTCAGGACCGGGATATCTCCAGGGCGCTCCACACTCTCTGCCTACGCCGTTAGGGACTTGCATTTCATGTATCAATAATAGACTTTAGTAAAAAAAAAATTTAATTCACTCTACAACAGTGTGTGGAGGTTGAAAATATTTATTTTTTAATCTGGATGATGCATCAATGAAATTGGTTTCTTTCAGCGTCTGGCGTTGTATCGGAAGTCATTACATCGAATAATGTTCTCTGTTGAAAACTGAATCGAGGTACACAAAGTCGCCATATTTTAAGTTATTTATGGTACACTAATTTATTTACGTAGGCGTGATCTTAAACATATTTTAAATCCTTTGTTAAAATTATTTATTTAGTGAACTTTGTAAGATTTTAGATGAAGACGATCCGGTTGGTCCAGCAGATTGAGATGACCGTTAGATTCGAAGGGTCGCGGGTTAGATCCCCTCATCGGGACAAATATTTTGTATGGCCTACAGATATCTGTTTCGGGTCTGGGTGTTTATGTATGTATTGTATGTGTACAACGGCACCCGTTTATACCTAGTGTGGGGCTGTGAGTGTATGCGTATTTGTTTAATTTTTTTAAGTAAAAAAATCTTTAGAGGCTTTAAGGAATCGAAAACTGCTGTGGCGATTCGGTTTTAAAATACTAGTAAAAGTCCATGGAAAGTTTAAAATTTGAGAAAGTACGAATAAATTGCTTACAAATAGTAAAATAATGGCAACCCCTGATACGTCCCACTACTGGGCACGAGTCTCTCCCCTTTGGGGGGGGGGGGGGGCTTGGAGCCTACTCCACTACGCTGCTTTAATGCGGGTTGGTGGAGGCAAATATTGAAAACAACAATTGGCCTCGTTATAGTTATCACAGAGACAGAACACAACGGTGACAACGCATCTTTGCAAGATAACATCAATGTGAACTGCATGCAACTCCTTGTTTGCCACCTTTAACATAAAAAAATAATAAAAAACGTTACTTCACGCCTGTAGTCCCCGAAGGGGTAGGCAGGTGGCCAGCCTGTTGACATCTCCGGGCACATTACCAAACTTCAAGGTACTGGGAAATTTCCAGAAAAAATACTTATGCAAATAGTTCGTAGGTACCTGTCGACACATTATTTAATTCTAAACTATGATCGCCGAGTCAGCTAATTTTGTTACGAGTAGGTATTATAAATCTATGGATGTTTGTTCGTTTGTTGCTCAATCACATTGAAGCGGCTGGATGGTTTCGATGAAATTTTGTTCACAGGTAGAGTATATATGACTGCAACACATGATACTTTCTATCCCGTTCGTAGATTCCTTAGGGAAATTTTAAATACACGCGAACGAAGTCACAATTAAAAGCTAGTCACATCATAGTACGATTAAATCAATAGCTGATCAAAGTCAATATGGGAATCCCAGAAACTGGACACACGTACATATAGGTACCTAGTAAGCAAATTTGGATTAATTACGGTGCAAATATTTGCATCAGACTTATGTGGCTTGTCTGAAATGTTTATTTAGCTCGCCACAATACTCTAATTAGTTTATGTATGTTTCTGTATTCACGCCATGTCCTTTTACGTTGTTTTTATGTAATGGAAGTGGCAAACAAGCATATAGTTCACATTGATGTTAAGTGATGACTGCAGCCTATAGACACCCACACAAAGACCAAGGTCAAAATGCAGATGCGTTACCACTCCTGAGGTGTTATGCTTCTGTGCCGGAAATTACAGGGCCGTACATTACCACCTGACCGGAACACGATAGTGCTGAACACGATTGTGCTGAACACTACCATTTAGCGGCAAGTATCTTAGGTAATGCGGTGGTGCCTACGCCCGCGAGCTCCGCCACTGTAGCTCTACCACCAGTGAACGTGGTATGTAGAGAGCGTAGAGTGTCGAATATCTCTGTCCTTAGTGCCTTTTCACATGAACCGGTTGCCGGGTCGCCGGCGCCAGATACCCGGCTGCTAAGGGTATGGCCATGTACCCTAGCTTTCACATTTACCGCGGGAATTAGTCCTGAATATGTCACCGGACAGTCGGCGTCGACAACCCGGCGACCGGTTCATGTGGAAAGGCACTTATGGTAGGATTACGGCTCTTCGGATTTTTGTTTTATGTAAAGATGGTGGTCTGCAGTGTATAGACGACTATACAAAAACTAGAGGTTTAAATGCAGATGTGTTGCCACCCCTGAGACCTAAGTTGTTATGTCTTTGTGATAGTTAGTACGGGATCATACATTATCATCTAACCGGAACACGATAGTACTGAACCCTACCATTTGGCGGCATTTTGGCATAGAGGTAATCCGGTGATGCTTACGCCCGCGGGCTCGGTCATTGGAGCTCTACAACATTAGCATTTCATGCACATTAGGTATGTCGCAAAAAACAAAAAGGCGCGCATGAAAATAACTTTAATTCCAACGAGACTTCGATTATGATGGGACTCGTAATTAAAAAAAAATATTTTGTGCGGTATGTGCTATTTATTTAAACTTTGATGCACCTAGTACATAAGGCGGACTTAATGCCATAGGACATTCTCTACCAGTCAACCTTGAGGTAGTGGGATACTAATAGTAGGGGTGCAATTATAATAACCATATGGAGAGTAGATGTAAGAGAAAAAAAAATAATGACACTACAAATTGAATATACTAACAATAACAAAGATAAAATAAAATGTATTTGATACATATTATGTTTAATCATAATAATATAGGTATATATACATTAAACTTATAAACAATATATAGATAATATATACAATATAATATATAAACATATACAATATTATAGATTTAAATATATAGGACGACGGAAAGTTAAAACTAAGACAACGATTCCAAAAAGTAACTGTAGAGCTTTCGTTTGAATGAAAACTTAGAGGGAGACTTACGAATGTCAAGGGGGAGCGTGTTCCAGAGCTTGATAGCAGATATTACAAAAGATTTAGACAGAAAAACAGAATGGTGGGAAGGAATTGCAAGCGTCAGATTCTCCGATGAACGGAGAGAAAGACTGTGAGAGTCGCCGAGAAAATTAAATTTTGTTTGAAGATAATTCGGGGAGCATGGATCGGTAAGGATGGAAAAAAGTAAACAGAGTATCCGCCAGGATCGTCTCTGATGGATAGGAAGCCATTTAAGCTTAGAACGATAAAGAGAGATATGGTCATACTTTCGACAAAGGCCAAAGATAAATCGAATGGAAGTATTGAGTAATCGATCCAATTTGTTAAGAAGTTCTTGTGAGATATCTAAAAAACAAACATCAGCATAATCAAGAGTGGGTAAAATAATGGACCAAACTAGGAGAATCTTTGTGCTGGTGGGTAGAAAGTTTTTATATCTGTAAAAAGAGCGTAAAGAAGCGATAGTATTTTGACTGATTTTATTAACCTGTTGTTTCCGTTTCAAAGTCGAATCTATGTGTAGTCCTAAATCCTTAACGGTATCTACAAATGGTATGATTGAATTGTCAAACAAAACAGGAGGCAAATGATTCATATCAAGATTATTCATAGAGTATGTGCTGTCAATTACTATAGCTTGATTACTATGGCGTGACCACTCAGATATATACAGATGATAAAAGCAGTGAAGATAAGAAGTGATAAGATTTATGAACAGAGAAAATAAAAGAGGAGAAAGAATTCCGCCTTGTGGGACACCAGCGACAAGATTGCACCAGTCAGAAAGCTCCTGATTGGCGCGCACTGCCTGCTGGCGACCACGAAGATAAGAGGAGAACCATTCCTGGCCCAGTGATGAGATCCCAGTGAAGTTAAGTATGCCGAGGAGAATGTCATGGTCAACATTATTGAAAGCATTGGAGAAATCTACAAGGACAAGAACAGTCACTTGAGAGTTCTCCATATTTAATCTGAAATCTTCCAAGAATTTTACAAGAGCAGTCGATGTGCTATGTCCAGGTCGAAATCCAGATTGAAATTGGGAAATAAAGTTATTAGAAAAAATAAATTTTGAGAGTTGCTTGTGAACTGCTGCTTCTAGGACCTTAGAAAGAAAAGGCAGGATAGAAATGGGTCTATAATGAGAGGGGACACAGGGATTAGAGGATTTAGGACAAGGTACAATAAACGCTTTCCGCCAAGCAGAAAGGTAAGTTCCAGAGAGAAGGGAAAAGTTAATAATGTGCGCGAAGATGGGCAGCACAGAGTCAAGAACGAGAAGAGAAGAATCATTTTTCTACTTATACCATCGACTCCGATAGCATTCGATTTTAATGCAATAAGTATTTTATAGACCTCATCAATGGAGACAGGATAAAAAGTAAATAAATCGCGAGACATAATCGGCATGGAAGCAAGGTTATGGATGGTAGCTAATTTAGTACTTACATCGAACGGAGGAGATGTAGAGAAATGAACGTTAAGATCGTTAAGGGTGCAGTTTGGGGAAGTCGCATTATACATGGGCTTAGAGAATCCAAGGGTCTTAAGGAACTTCCATATATCGGCCGGAGATGAGTGCAGAACATTATCAAAAATATAGCGGCGTTTAGCGGCTCTTATCATCTAGTTACAGCGATTTCTAACTAGTTTATAATGACTCCAATTTGCCTCGCTACGATCCCTCCGAAAGGTCCGAAAAGCTTTATCACGCCGACGCATCGCCATCCGCACGCCACTGGTAATCCAGGGAGCCGGAGGGCGGCTAATTCGACGTGCTTTCAAAGGTGCATGTGCGTCAAATAAGGAAACTAAATTATTATTAAAAAGTGAAATCAATAGTTGGAGCTGACTCAATTAGGGACCAGTCAATCAATAAAGCGTCAGATTGAAGTTTATTCGGGTCCAGCTTAGCGAAATTTCTCATGTAAATTGTGGTAGGTCGTGCTTTTGGCGGTTTGACGTTATAAGAAACAAAGATCATGTCATGTCGAGATAAGCCCGGCACAGGAAATTGCCCATGATTCAGACAAAAACTCTCCTTTGATGTAAGAATAAGATCGTAATTATATACTAGGTATCTATTATTTATATGTGCTATTTACTAATAGGTTTGAAGTCGGTGCCAAGCCTTAAACAAAAATTATATTTTAATCACTTAAATATGAATACGAGCAAATTTATACACTGAACACTGTGGGTGTTTGAATGTATGCTTGAATTCATGCCTACCCCTTCGGGGATTACAGGCGTGAAATTACGTTTTAATACAATGAAATACTTTAGTGGTTTTGGCTTGGCACCGACTTCAAACCTATTAGTAAATAGCACATATAAATAGTAGGTAGTATATAATTACAATTAAATCTTTATTATTTTTTACTTTTCAGTTTTGAAGTCGGTTTTTCTTAACGTAGTTATATTTATTTAATACTTTTTAGTTTATTGCTGCATTGCCAATTAGATTAATGTTCACATCTGTTAAATTTGTAAAATCTGACTCTTTTAGCTTCGTGACAATTAGATACTTAATTTAAATTGTTTAGGTGTGTCGATACAAAATTATTTCACACGTATACGAAATCAATGAAAAAAAAATATCTACAAAGGAGTAAATAAGCTGTGTTGTGTCGTCGATGAGTAAATGTGTCATTGTTACTTGTTGTCATCTTGTTGTCATGCGCATTAGAACTATCTAGGACGTCAGTGGATTCAGCGCACTGTATGACAACTCGCCGTTTATTCTTATTCCTTTAGTCTGAGGTGAAAATAAGTAAGAAAATGCTCATAAAATAAAAACTGATGGGCCTATCTGAATCAAATTTTTATGGGACCAATTCGAAATTATTCCGCATCAAACAAAAAAAGAATTACGTAAATCGGTCTCGAAATCTAGGCAAAATTCGCGTACATACATAAAAAAAATATATACCTTCCGAATTGAGAACCTTCTCGTTTTTTGAACTCGGTTAAAAACAGAATGACGTTTGCCGGGTTAACTTGTACGTGGCTAGTACCTACTATTTCGTACAAAACTTAGAGCAACACGGGCCACCGGTCGCGGCGGACCGTGCAGGGGTAGCCATAGCGTTTATTACCGATGCAAAACAGTCTGTCCTTTTTTGCGGCGGGAAATACGTGTGACACACACAAACTACAAAAATCGTCTATTACTACGAAACTCACATCTTGACTTTAACCAAATACATAAACAATTTCACGCACACATTTAAACATCTAAGCGACATGCATATGCACACTTGTACTTGTACTATAACAGAGGGGAAAGCCTGCATATGGCTACTCCCATCCGGTCCACCGTGGATGGTGGCCCGTGTTGCTCTGTGGTATAACACAATGAGGTAATATTAATGTACCTAACCTAACCTTCACAATACTTCACAAAACAAATTATAAAACCATTTATGTTTCCGGCCTAACTTTAAAGTGACCAATAAATATATTATAAAGAGGTTCTAAAGGCCACGCCAACATTCTACATAAAAAGGTACACTTTCCATGTTAAATTATGGTTGGCAATACATGAAAATCAAGACCAATTTAAATGTAAATTGCTTTACAACCTATGCTCTTTCTGCTTTCATTATTTTTATGACGATCTGTGTAATTTCCTTTTTAACACTTCATAAAGAGTGCGGTTTATTTGGGTATTTTTTAGGGTTCTGCAGTTTCAGAGGAATAACGGAACCCTTATATGATAAAAAAAATAAAAACGCTTACACTCACAGCCCCACACTTGGTATAAACCTGTGTCGTGAGTGACGTTGTACACACACGACACATACAGAAACACCCAGAAGTAATATTTTTAGGCCATACAAACATTTGTCTCGGTACGGCGAGCGAACCCGCGTATATTAAACTAATCATTTTAGTTTAATATACGCGAGATAAATCCGAAAACTAGTTTTATTTCAATGAGTGTCGCTTGCGAAAACCTAAGAACATATAAAGATGCACTCCATATTAAATCTCACTTTTCCAGATCTCTTTTTCGGATAGTTAAAAATATTTGAAATACCAGGCAATACTTTAGATTCATTAGACAATATTTCAAAGCTGTTTTATCTTGTACCCTTTTTATTTTTTTTCGGTAAAAATCAATGTAAGAAATTGCCAAGATTCTTTGATATATAGATACCATGGACTGAAACATACACATATTATTATGTAAATCACTCACTGAAACTTGGTAGTAGAGAACTTACATGATTTGGTAAATAATTAATACAAATTGTATGTGTGATTGATGAGTTTTGGATTGGATCTGCTATTTGTATTTTAGATAAGTTCCAGATTAACAAGGTTTTATTTTGGTATGCTTACAGATATTGAGACTTACCTTGAATTTGATTGCGTAAATACACATTGTGATGTAATTAGACAAGCTATCTTCGTATTAACTTTTTAGGGTCCCGTAGTCAAATGGACAAAACGGAACCCTTGTAGATTCGTCATGTCTGTCTGTCTATCCGTCTGTTTGAATGTTTTGTCAAAGAAAATTTACTCTGAAACTATTTAGACTACTTACTTGAAAGTCGGCAGGACGTTGTCGTTTTTGATTCATGGATGTACAAAAAGAAATGTGCCCATGTCCCCATCACCAGTCTCCATACTTGGAACTGAATTTTTTAAAACTTTTTTTCATCAAACCCATTCGTTTAGGCTATCTTAAGACAGATCTTTGCAATTGACAATTAGGTTTCTTAAATATTTTTTTCTGAAAGTCAATCGTTTGAAAGACAGTTAATTTCAAAGTGGTAAAACAGTGGTGGTGGTTCCCCTCCCCCTTCAACTTTGAAAATAAGAGAGTGAGAGAGTTTGAACGAGATATTCTCAGCAATTTTTATGACATGATACATTTTTAAAAACTGCAAATACAACTTAACATTCAGTCAAATATTACTTGCTACTACGGAACCCTTAATGGGCGAGTACGACTCGCATTTGCCGATTTTTTTTCTAACGAGTTTCTCATGCCCATAGTGTAATATGGTCTCTTTTTTAATAAGTAAGACACATCAATTATATATTTGTTTTACAGGAACCAGTCACCAGTATATTCATAGACACATTTATGCTAAGTTGCACCAAGATATTTGTTAAGGTTAAAGTTATTGTAATATTTCATATCCCTCTCGAACTTTAACAGATTTCTTTAAGTTAGAGAAGGATGTGAAATGTTACAATAATTTTAACTTAAGCAAATATCATGGTGCAACCCAGGCTAAGTGTTAATTTACAAATCAGAAGTTCAATTTCTTCATATCGAATCACACGTCCTGTACCTGGCGAAAACGGTGGTGTTACAAAAAGAGCAGGGGTGATGAGCAGGGATCTGGTATAATATTCCCAAAATTAATGTCACAATTTTCGAGATTGAACGGGTGTGTCGTGATAATTACTCATTAAAACTATCGAATCATGTGATAAACCTTACAAAATCAAATTTAATCCATCCTTTACTGGTAGTAGAGCTCCAGTGACGGAGCTTGCGGGCGTAGGCACCGCATTACCTATTATACTTGCCGCTAAATGGTAGTAATCCGGTCAGGTGGTAATGTACGGCCCTGCAATTTCCGGCACAGAGGCATAGGCACCTTAGGCCTCAGGAGTGGTAACGCATCTACATTTTTTTTTTTTTTTTTTACGAGGTGGAAATGTCTTAGCATTCAACCGGCTCTCTAGGGAGAAAGAGAGACGGGATATGAGGGACTGGAACCCTTTAAAACCACCTCGGTGCCGACTTCAGTGCACAAAGGGGGAGGATCCGGGTACACTAAAAAACTGCTCCGGTTCCCCCCCACGCACTTCGCCTCCATAAGGCTCGTCCACGGAGGCTCTGACAGTCCCATTCTGCACATACCACAACGACCTGCGGCTACCACGGTCGCTGACTTCCCGGAATCGCGAGTGCTGGATGGCTAGAGCCCCCACTCTGGCCGCCCGCGATTCATTCCCCTTTTAGTCACCTCTTACGACAGGCAGAGGATACCTCAGTCCTATTCTACAAGCCCGGTACTGCAGGGCGCAGCGCCGGGGCTACTGATTATTTCCCCATCGCCTTCGTCTCCTACGAGCGGGATCGGCTCTCTCCCGATCGCGCTCGGCGGTCTCTTTCTGGAGCATAACTTCAGATCTCGCCCGATTCGTGCGACAAGGACTTGTCGCTCGGGCGCCCAAGCGGGACACTCAGCGAGCGTGTGCTGGGCAGAGTCCAGATCACTTCCACAATGGTGGCATTGTGCCGTCGCTTCACGTCCTATTCGACCCAAATATTTACCAAAACACCCGTGTCCGGTGAATATCTGAGTGAACCTGTAGGTGACGCTGCCGCGTCTCCTTCCCATCCAGGCTTCGAGGCTTGGCAAGATTGCTTCGACCGTGCGTTGGCGCACATTTCGCGGCTCCTGGAGTCGCGTGCGCCATTGGTCAAGCACATGTCGGTGCACTCTTTGCCGTAGCTCTGCGAGGGTCCATTTTGACCTTGGTCTTTGTGTAGGTGTCTATAGGCTGCAGTCATCACTTAACATCAATGTGAACTGCAAGCTTGATTGCCAGTGCCATTACATTAAAAAAACCCTTGTACGATATACAGTCGATACCACAATAAAAGTTTGACACTTGCCAGAATATTTTATGGTACACTTGCACGTACTTGCACTAAACAAATATTATTGTGCCAAAAATAAGGAACATATTATTTCGGCGTTCGCAGAACATCGCGATTCGTGACTTGAATATATTGAGAAAATTACAGCAAAATCAAGGCTGTTCGTAGCAAATTCTCCGGAGACTTCGAGACTTATAAGCTTTGCAACTAAGTTTAAGGCCAATTCAAGCCAATGCTATAGCAATGAGGTTAATTTATATCTATAGAGGAGACATGGGCAGTAAAAAGCCAATTCCGTTGTTAATTTGTATTAGCATTTAGTTGGTCTAGTTCCACAAGAATCAAACAGGTAAATAATGAATATTGTGTACTTATATTATTTTTAAAATGAGCAAATACTGAGATCAATGAGATTTTTGCGGCGGAATCTTCATTTTTTTGTTATAGTTCTCATGTGTTTAAATAACAATATTAAATGTTTAACTACCTCGTAGCAGATCAGAATAAATTATAGTACCTTGAGATATAGAAACCTCATGTGCATCTGACCTACTATAATATTGATGGAATATCAAGCTACTAATGAAATTAACTCGTTAGAAGGCATACTTTGTTTGTTGATAAATGTTTTCAAAAATTCAAAAGAGCATTGTCGCCGCTGCATCACCCCTCAACCCCGCGCTCCGCTGTACGTGGCGATATTTTGCCTAGGCAAGGTGTGTAAGTGTGTAACATACTTATGCCGGCAATACACGTCGACAGGTGAATGTGCAGATGTCATCTGCGTATGCGATATTTTGCCTAGGCAAGGTGTGTAAGTGTGTAACATACTTATGCCGGCAATACACGTCGACAGATGAATGTGCAGATGTCATCTGCGTATGCGTCCGCCGACATTAAATACCTACCACAGAAGCTCAAATCGCCTCCTCTACACGTCGGCGCATGCGTCCGCCGACGTGTAAAGGAGCTGATTTGAGCGGCTGCGGACGTCGTCAGACGCATGCGCAGATGACGTCTGTAGATGCATCTGTCGACGTGTAGTGCCGGCATTACGCTCAGAGTAAATGCCGGTTAACAGGTGGAAATCAATTTTCGTATGGGAAAATTTTTAAAACTAATTTTAAACTGTCGTATAACATATGTTGTTGGGATTGATATACAGGGGCTGCCTGTAAGAGGTGATGCGCTTATTTCAACTTATCCTGTGTAACCCGGACTCCAGTTATGACTATTCAAAATGATTTTCTGACATAGACTTTCAAAGTTTAGACTTTCAAAGTTTAGACTTTCATACCATTGAGAAATATTGACACTAACTTGGCGCGGTGTGAAAATTAATCAATATCGACTAAGCTTCAATATAACTTAAAGCTTGCTTAATCTCTTACAGCTTCAGATATAGTTGCTAAGATACCTACTTTCTCGCAATTATAAACTTAGTTTTACAGTAGAGTTTATCATGTTTACCACACATTTGATGTTGACTAATGAACCATCGTGAAGTCTATGTGATACATTTCTCATAGACACGTGTCTATAGAAGTACTTAATAAAAACGTAACTTCACGCCTGTAATCCCCGAAGGGGTAGGCAGAGGTAAATGCATGCATTCAAGCATACATGCAAACACCCATGATTCGCCGGTTACGTTTTGGTCCATATAACAGGTGGCGAGCCTGTTGACATCTCCGGGCACATTACCAAACTTCAAGGTACTGGGAGATTTCCAGAAAATGGAAAATCCCAATAAAACCAGAGATAAAAGACTTTACACCATTATCTCTGATAACTCCCTACCCAGGAATCGAACCCAGGGGAACCTCAGCGTAGTAGTAGTAGCCTGCTACCACTAGGCTACCGAGGCAGTTAAGTACATAATATTCGATTAAATTCAAATATTTGCTAATTTAATTTCGTACACTGAGGATTTTATCCCGGAAATATGTATACCCTAAAAACAAACTTAATTTTGCAGCCCGATCCCTAGACACGATTACTGTACTAACCGCAAATAATAAGATTGTCGTCTGTTGTCGTGTGCGCCAATATAGTGAGTCTCCGGCTGCCTGCTATCCGTCTTCTTAGTCTTAATCCGTGCTTTTCAGCACGATCTATAATGTTTCTTTTAATTTTTTAGTAAGTACAGTTTTGAGTTATTTTGATCTTATTAGGTATATTTTGATACTGGCGGCCTGCCCCGGCTTCGCACGGGTACAATTAACATTAGCCGCGAGGCTACCTATAGGTATCAAAGAATATTTGCCGTTTTCACAATATTTTCTGCTCCTCCCCTATTCATCTTAGCGTGATGTTATATAGCCTATAGCCTTCCTCGATAAATGCACTATCTTACATTAAATGAATTGGACCAATTGGCAAATTCCGACTCCCACGCGGACGAAGTCGCAAGCACAGCTAGTACTCATACTCATCATATGAGTACATAGTTTTATATTCACTGCTATTATCAACTCAGTGTGACCTTTGTTATGAAGACAAAATACACAAAAGTGTATATCAGCCACACGCCAGCCTTCATCAGATTTGTTTAATTGTGTCGTTAAATACCTAACTCAACAGCTGTCGGACGGATAGACGTTTTAACTGTCTATAAATCTTAAACACTGTAGCGTCGTAGCGGTTTTGTTAGAGTGAATTTTAAAGTCAATACGAATATTACGATTTTTTTGTACAGATTTTCATGCAGGTTTTCACCAATAGATAGGGTGATTGACGAGGAAGGTATGTGTATGTATCATCACGTTTGATTCCTAACGGGGTAGGCAGAGAGTGTAGAGCGCCAGATATTCCAGTCCTGACACACCTCCCGTGCCTCATCTACATTTATCATTCTCTTACATGCACGCCGATTCTTAAGACTTTTGACCCTACCATAAGACAGTACTTACTCGACCTATTTGGTCATGGTAGGTCAGCCTTAGTCTTCCTGGGCCTCTGTAACATTGCCATTCGCATTGTATATCTGTTTAGTCATTCGCTCATTCGACATTCTTTCTATAGGTACGCACGAACCATCGGAGCATGCCTTTTACATTTTTACACCAATACTCTCATTCACAGGTATGTGTCATATAATTTATTAAGGTTTTGTGTTTGTTGATTGGAAAATAATGATAAATGTTTGTGGTATCGGAAAAAATCGAACCGTTTGAAAGCTTTAATCGAAGACACTGTCCAAACATTTTGAGATAATAATAAAACAAATGAGTTGAATGACTATTTCTCATTCAATTCATTTGTTTTGTGATGGGACTCGTTTGATTTTTTTTCGTGCGACAATGGCTACTTTTATTTTTTTCTAAGTGTGTTTTTTTATAAATGTTAATAAGCTGGCCTCTTATAACGTTAAAACGCAGTCTAAGAACGTTTTGCACATTCCGCTCCTCTTTTTTTAGTGTAGGGGGTAGTTTTCCTAATTACCCAGGGGGGCCGTTTTTTTTTTGGCGGTTATGTTACATGTTATATATATATATTATTTTGATAGAAATATAAAAAATAAAAAAAATAAATATAAAAACAACAACAACAACAACAATACACTTTATTGTACACCAGTAAAGAATACAAAGAAATACACAATAGAGTTACAAAGTATACAAGAGGCGGCCTTATCGCTAGATGAGCGATCTCTACCAGACAACCTTTGGGTAGAGTAAAAGTTGTAAAAGAGCAGGTTAGGGGTGTACAGATCAAAATATAGAACAGTAAATAAATAAAAATAAAAAAAATGATAAAGATTTACATAATAAATAGACAAATAATAATATTAATAATCATAAAATACCTACTGTAATAAAATAAATACAGGTACTTAATAATATATAGAGTAACATAATAATATATACAATGATATATATACAATAATACATAAAATAATAATAATTCCAAATAAATAAAGTATTATAGTAAGTAATATGTGAGTGCATATCTACATGACTTGACAACAACAGCTTCTAATTTTTTGTATAGTAGAAACTTTTTAAGCGATTTTTAAACATCTCAAGAGTTTGAGCTTGTCGAATATCTAACGGTAAGGAATTCCAAAGACGTGTGGCTTCTACAGTATAGGAATTTGACACAAAAGATGAACTATGTGAAGGAATTTTAAGAAATAGATTTACGGAAGAGCGAAGGTAGAGAGGATGGGTTAGGCCGAGCCAATGGAAACGTTCTTTAAGATAAGGTGGGGTCTGTGGGTGAAATAGTAGACAATAAAGAAATGAAAGAATATGTGCATTCCTGCGGAGGCAGATTGGTAACCACTTGAGTATTTTCGTAGACCAAATACGAACCGGATGCAAAGATTTTGAAGGCGCTCAAGTTTATTCAGTTGCTCTTGTGTGAAGTCAAGATAGCATATGTCAGCGTAATCTAAAATAGGGAAAAGAATAGATCTAGCTAGCGCAACCTTAGTGGCAGCGGGTAAGAAATACTGCAGTCTTCTTAACGAACCAAAAGCCGCAAACATCTTCCTGCTTACCTCGCTAATTTGTGGAGCCCATGACATTGTGCGGTCAAGGATTATTCCCAAATTACGTACTTCATTTGCATAATTAATAGTAGCACCTTCAAGCAGTATGGGTGGTAAATTAGCATAATCAATTTTGGAGATAAAACGAGAGCTGCCAATTATGATTGCCTGGCTTTTACCAGGATTGACCTGCAAGCCAAAAGCTTGACACCATTTGGAAATTGTTACGAGATCATCATTGACAGCCTCGATGGCCAAAGGTAAGTCATTACCGTTAGATTGGTAATAAATCTGTAGATCGTCAGCATAAAGGTGGTAGAGAGAAGATAAATTATGCGTGATAGAATTGATAAAGACGGAAAAAAGGAAGGGAGACAACACGCCACCTTGTGGTACACCGGCAGTGACATCGCACCAGTTGGAGAAGGTATCGTCTACTTTAACACGGTGCCGGCGACCAAACAAGTACATAATATAAAAAAATGAACGGTGTATTTTTTTTTTCATTATATAGGGCGGGAGATTTTTTTTTCCAGTGGAATTGTTAGATTTTCGATGTCATAACTCATTGATAGTAATATTTATGAATTCAAATATAATATAATATATTTACAACAAAAATAAATAAATACATGCTGCAATGATATAAAACTATTTTTACGGATTTATCTCGCGTATATTAAACTAAAATGATTTTAAAAATCAACCCGACGTTTCGATCGCTTTTCAGCTTCCGTGGTCCCGGGCAGACTGAGGTGACATTTGTCTGACAGAAGTTTGAAAAAATTATATGTAGCTACCTCCATCGATTTCGTAAACGCCTTGCGTAGCAATAATTACTTATCTATCGGTATCTTGAGGTCTTGCAGACTGCTGCGGCTGGGATTTAATCTTGCTAAGTATGGGATCCCATGATGTTGATAATCGCCATCCATCTTCTCTATTGAAATTTGGGTGTTTTTTAATTTCAATAGCCTCGCGTACCATTCGTGGAATGGGTTTGTGTTCTCTAGCGAGTATTTGAATTTTATCAAACCGGATGTAATGGTTCGGCTTATCCGCTATGTGTTCACAAACTACAGACCTCCCTGTTCTTCGGTTTTTGACATCAGCAATGTGCTCTTTAACGCGGGTGGATACAGCTCTCTTCGTTTGACCAATATATGAGAGTCCACAATCACAATCTAATTTATAAATGCCAGAATTTTGTAATGGAATATTACTTTTAATGGGTCTTAAATACTGATGAATCTTTTCATATGGTTTGAAAACTGTTTTAATGGAATTCTTTTTTAAAATGTTGCTGATTTTATCTGTGACACCCTTAACGTAAGGTAGTATAGCTGGTTGTCGTTCTACTGTAGGTGGTTTCACGCGGCCTCTGTGACGGACGGGTGGTACATGGAGCTTGTTGTTATGTAGCATCTGGCGTAGGTGCTTCAGCTCGCCCTGAAGATGGTGGTCGTCACAGATGCCTCGTGCTCTCTGAAATAGAGATGAGCCAACGGCAGATAAATGTGCCGGGTGATGGTGTGATTCACCATTAAGGTACCTATCAGTATGGGTAGACTTCCTAAACACAGTGTGACTGAGTGTGTTATTGGTGTTTCTAATTAATAAAGTATCTAAGAAGGCTAATTTATTGTCCTGTTCCAATTCCATAGTGAATTTGATTTTATGGTGTATGGAATTGACATGTGAAAGAAAAACAGAAACATTATTGCTATCCAATATGGTGAATGTGTCATCTACATATCGTTTATAAATGCGAGGTGTTATGGTTGTAGTGCTCAGGGCTCTCTCCTCAAAGTCCTCCATGAATATATCGGCGACTATGGGAGAAACTGGGGAGCCCATGGCAACTCCATCTATTTGTAGGTAGAATTCCCCATTCCACATTAGATAGCCAGATGTCAGGCACCATTCAAGTAGTTCTGCATATTGACGGGGCATATTGTGAGCAATTAGCTTTCTTTTAACAATCTCGACACAATCCTTAACCGATAAACATGTAAATAAGGATTCAACATCGAAGCTGACCATTGTTTCATTTGCTGATAGTTGTAGATGTTTGACTTCAGCAATGAAACTGTACGAGTCCTAGTTACATACACGGGCCACCGGCCGCCGCGGCAGATCGGAGGGGAGTAGCCATAGCGCTCATTACTGATGCAAAACAGTATGTCATTTTTGCGTTGGAAACTACGTGTGATACACGCACACTACAAAAATCATCTATTACTACGAAACTCACACCTTGACTTTAATAAAATACATAAACATTTTCAAGCACTCATTTAAACATCTGGGCGACAGGCGTAGGACCATTTGGACTTGTACTTGAACAACAAAACGGTCCACCGGCCGCGGCGGCAGACCGAAGGAGAGTAGCCATAGCGTTTATTACCGATGCAAAACAGGCTGTCATTTTTTGCGGTGGGGACTACGTGTGATACACACACTACAAAAAACGTCTATTACTACGAAACTCACACCTTGACTTTAACAAAATACATAAACAATTTCAAGCACACATTTAAACACCTGGGCGACAGGCGTAGGACCATTTGGGCATGTACTTTGACAGAGCAGAAACCCTGCATGTGGCTACTCCCCTCCGCTCCGCCCGCGGCCGGTAGCCCGTGTTGCTCTATGCCTAGTTTGGATCACCTTGACGAAGACCGTGTAGTCTTCAAAACTTTTTAAAAATCGGGTTACAATTGACGTATGAACAAAGATAAAATACATACATATCCCTCTCATAACTATCTATAACCCTCATTCTTTGAAGTCATTTCATATCAAGTATTAATACATGACATTTTATACTAATTTATCCATTTCATTTGCAATATCGAATATTTATTGAATGCACTGAATCAAGTACGTCAAAGCGTAATATAAAATCGCATCAATAAACAGCTCAATTTTCGAGCTCTTGATATCACTGAAACGTAATTTAAAGCAAATATTTAAAATTGAACGCTGCAGGCAACACCAGCAGACAGCGAAAGCTTTAGTTAGTAGGTAATACTTCGAAAGCGTTTGTGAATTTGCTCATATCGTGCATTGTGGTACATATAAAGTGAGCTTCGTCAATAGGATGTCCTATAATAATCCAGGAAATATTGCTTTTGAACAACTTTGGACGTGGACTAGTTAGTTTTGCGAACAAACAATATAATTTATTGTTGCATTTGTTGTGGGCGAGGTAACTCTAGAACTGTGAACATGTTTTATACCGGGTAGTTTTTAAACAAATCTTTTGAGTAACGCTAATTAATTAAAAATTTACAAACAGTTTCCTCATTCCACGTTGAGCACATACAGTTTGTTGAAAGTACAAATTCAATTCCGAAAAATGTCCGAAAATGAAGTTTGTATGTAATAAATAGGTTGACGGACAAGGAAAGTGTCACGGGACACCTGATGGAGTGTGGATCTTGTCGAATATCATAGAGCTACTCGGCCCACCGGTCGCGGCGGACCGGAGGGGAGTAGCCATTGCGTTTATTACCGATGGAAATCAGTCTGTCATTTTTTGCGGGGCGAAATACGTGTGAATACACTCACACTACAAAAATCGTCTATTACTACGAAACTCACACCTTGACTTTAACAAAATACTTAACCAATTTCACGCATACATTTAAATATCTGGGCGACAGGCATAAGACCATTTGGTCTTGTACTTTAACAGAGGAAAAAGCCAGCGTACTCCCCTCCGGTCCGCCGCGGCCGGTGGCCCGTGTTGCTCTATGTCGAATAAGGACATTTGCATCATTAGGGCATTTAGCAATGCTCTGCTATTCCGGAAGAAGTTGTGACGCTATATATGTATGCATCTTCACGCCAGGTCTCTAACGGGGTAGACAGAGAGTGTGGAGCGCCAGATATCCCGGTTCCTTCACACTTCCCGTGCCTTATCTACATTCATCATTCTCTTCATACATGCACGCTGCGCTGATTCCTAAGACTTTTGACCCCACCATCAGAAAGTAATCGACCTATTTGGTTTTGGTAGGTCAGTCTTGGTGTTTTTTTTTATGTAATGAATTGTAATTACACATTGATGTTAAGTGATGACTGCAGCGTATAGACACCTAAACAAAGACCAAAGGTCATAATGTATATGCGTTACCATTTTTGAGGGTTAAGGTATTATGCCACTGTGCCGAAAATTATAGAGCTGTACATTACCACCTGACCGGAACACAATAGTGATGAACACTACCATTTAGCGGCAAGTATATTAAGTAATGCGGTGGTGCCTACGGTCGCGAGCTCCGCCACTGGAACTCTACCACCAATAAGAAACCAGTAAGAAAGTTGTGACGCTGTTTCGAAAAATTGCTGAGTGTAGTAGGAAAAGAAACACCTAAATATAATCCCTCAATTTATAAGTTGGTAATGTTAATTTACTATAAGTAGGTTAAATGATGCATTTGGATAAGATTAACGGAGCACAAGCTGGGTTTGAATTCATGTAGTGTAGACTTACTTACAAAGCCTTGGGCTCCTCACTTGACGTCGCTAGTGACGGGAGTACCGCTCGCTTAGACCGTTCAGTTTCAGATCCATTCCGACAAATAATTTGAGGTTAACTGTTTACCACCTTATTTTAAATGGAGCATTCACACAACGATATCTTTGCAGTGTTTCGGTTGCCTGCTTATTCAGTCCGCCATTTACTTTCAATCCTTAGACAGTTCGTTGGGTTGAGCTTGACTCTCAATCCAATTTACCTACAACTCAGAGTCAGCCCAGCTCAGTTGGACGCAAACTATAACGGAGCTTATGGGCCTGAATCCTATAAAACATAATGCTCAGATAATAATAAATATTTAAATTACGCTTGTAACATGTAGAAGGGAAGGGTTTGTATTGGAAGTTTTTGGACTGCATGCTATAGAGAACGTAGTTTTGTATGAATTTCCTCTCAGAAAAATCCACTAACAGTTTTTCCCGATCTGGCGATCGAACCCGGGATCTCAGGCTTAAACATCGCGATTACGAGCACTGGACCAACAAGGCAGTCAAAGCTACCAAATCCAGTACAAAGACACCAAGGAAAGGAAGTTTTGAAAAATAATGTGTTCAGAATTAGCGCGTGGTATCGACAGCTGCCGGCCGAATGTGATAAAATTAGATATTTGATAGCATTTTTCATGTTTTAATAGCTGTCGCGTTGTGTCGCCGCTAATTCCGAATAACCCGGTAAATATCGGTGCGCTATTTCAATAAAATTTGGAACGTGTTTTTATATAATGTTCCAAATCGAAATGAGTATCCATTTGACTTGGTTTTTTATAGCGCTCTTCCATCAAATCGGCCTCTTTCGATTCATTTTAAATGATTCTCCGTAGTCAGATTATTTGATACTTTGTTTATGATTCTACGAATCATACTTATCTGATTCTTTACTATACACTAGCCCCGACTTGGCATGGGTGCAATGAGTGTAGTATAATAGCCTATATTACCTACTCAGTGAATATGCAGTTTTCTAATGACGAATTAATTTTTGAAACATAGGTACATACAAAAATACAAATGTTTCCTCTTTTTCACTAGCTGTAGGTACCATGCGCGCGTTGCTACACCACCAACTAAAAATGACATGACTGACATGATGACAATGACATTTAAACTGGTGGTAGAGCTCCAGTGATGGAGCTCGCGGCGTAGGCACCACCGGATTACCTAATATACTTGTCGCTAAATGGTAGTGTTCAGCACTATCGTGTTCCGGTCAGGTGGTAATGTACGGCCCTGTAATTTCGGGCACAGAGGCATAACGCCTTAGGCCTCAGGAGTGGTAACGCATCTGCATTTTGACATTGGTCTTTGTGTGGGTGTCTATAGGCTGCAGTCATCACTTAACATCAATGTGAACTGCATGCTTATTTGCCACTTCGATTACATAAAAATAAAAAAAATTGCAGTGGCGCCATCTGTCGAATTTGCCAATACAGAAACCTTCGTGGGCTCATGCACAACAACTTTGCTAAAGATCATCACATGATCAAATGCGTAGTTTACGATTCTATAAAAGACATACAGACAAACATTCATTTTTATGTATTAAGATTTAAGATATAGGAGTATAGATGTATTATATCATACCCACCTATTATTGTTTTGTTAGCTCTCATAATACATTAAAGATGTGATATGGATACGAGCATGTTTATGTGTCAAATATTTTTATTTATTAGCTGTGCCCGCGACTTGCACCCGCGTGAGAATATATGATTGTTTAGTTTTACCCGGACGAAGTCGTGGGCGCAGCTAGTATACAAGTATCCTAAGTTTAGTTTTTTACATCAGCTATCTGCCAGTGAAAGTCCCGTCAAAGTTAGCCCCGCCAAACTGACAGACAGACAGACAGACAAAAATTGTAAAAAATATTGTTTTGGTATATGTACCGTGTATACATACATATTCATTGAGTAAAAAGCGGTTATTTGTATATTACAATCAGACACTCCAATTTTATTTATTTGTATAGATTGTAAATTCAATGCAATACAATAAATCTGCATTGAAAAAAAAATGAGTTCAAGATTTACTAATTCTTCTAGTCAAACCCCCTTATTCATAAACGTACATTAGATACGTTTTAGCTATAGAATGCTTTGTCTCTGTCAGTTGCATTGTCAAATGTGCAGGATAGAAAAAGACAAAGGAGAGATTAGCAACACTTTACGTTTATAAATAAGGGGGTAAGCCTTTTTCATCCAGAATCTTACGGGTACTGGAGCAATAAAATATTTACCTTACAAAAGTTTCAGAGCTTAATGATATTAAGGATCAAGTAGGTGTCATATTATATCTATTTAAACCTGAAAAGTGAAAAGGGTTATAAAAGTTAAGCGTTTGATATACGTCTAATATACGATTATTTTAATATTAAAAGCACACTTTAACGATTTGGTTGAATAATTTCATACAATCCATCGTTAAGTTTAAAGCATATTCGCATAAAGTGATGGAATTTAGATTAGAGAGCTCTCAGACGATTTTATTAGACCTCTGTCAGCCGTTAAGGCATATAGAGCGTTTATTGGGTAGTTACGCAGATACAATAAGAAATATTGCTTTCTTGTTCATTTACATCTGGGTCGACATCGAGTTATTCAATAAACACGAGTGCGAAGAACAGAAGACTAATAAGGTTGATTTGTTTCTTGTAGTATTTATTTTCAGGGAAACATTATTTTATATGCAATCTGACGTATCGTACAAGAACAAAAAAAATCTAACTTCACATACCTACTTAATTCGTTTTTTTTTTTATTAGACCTTATCACCTTATGACAATTGCATACAATCTTTTGTTGTATTTTAACTGAAAGACTTTATAAAATGTACTGAGAAAAGTCTTTGTAAGCGGTCACAAAGTCACTTTGAGATTATTATAAAAGTAGAAAAAGATTTTCTAACCTAACTTGCATTTTATCTTTTATTGTAAGAAAGTACATATTATCCAATTCTTTTTTAATGCTTACGGTGGACTATATGTAATAACATTACAATTGTAGGTATGTATTGGCAAAGAGTAAATAATACCTAAAGATATTTTAAAGAAAATGAAACTGTAGGTCCTGATTAGTATTGATCCAGAGGTTGCGGGTTGCGGATTCAAGGTATAGTGCAAGTCGAATTATTTATCGGTCTTCTGTGATATCAGATACTAGCGGCCTGCCCCGGCTTCGCGCGGTTGCAAAGTTACCTACCCTCTCCTATTCATCTTAGCGTGATGTTATATGGCCTTCCTTGATAAATGGGCTATATAATAGCGCGTTCAAGCAAACAAACAAACAAACGAACAAACAAACGAACAAACTCTTCAGCTTTATAATATTAAAAAGTATAGATATGTCCTGTGTTATTTTTAAAACAATGGTTTCGCATTTACTCGCAGTTGAAGGGTTATTTATAGAGATGGATTAAATATTATATTTTTTTTTATATAGAAATACGTGTTTAACAACAAAACGTACAAACAACAAAAATAGCTTATATTTGAGGGTTGCTTAAATTAATCGGTGTTTGATTATTCGGCTGCTACTTTGTTTCAGTAATCATAATACTTGTTTTTAGAAACACTTATTAGCTAACTCTATCAAAACGATAGTTATTTTATTAAATTACTCTGTCTGTATACTCTATAATATACTCTGTGTATCCTGCAACACAATTTGCGAGTACCAACTTATTTCATCCGCTTCAAACAAATCAGACAGATGGTAATAGACAGTACTTTTTTAAATTAATTTAATGGCATCGCTTGTTATGCATATTGCCAGTGTCAAGTAAAACGATATTTCGTATTCGTAATAAGCAACGTAAAAGTCCAGAGTCAGTCAGTCAATTTATCAGTCCGTCAGTCAGACTCACAGTAATTCGAGTAAAGCGTTGGCTACTTTACCAGAACATTTACAATGAAGTTTTGGAGGCAACCCGAAAGAACGTGTTTTCGCACTGTTATTCTATTTAACTATACACGAGCACTGTAATAAGCCTATATCAAACAAAATGCCACCAACTTTATCTAATATAACTCAAAAATACACCAAGAGATTGAAATAAAATAAGCGCACCACACGCATCTTTTAAGCTTCCCGCTAAAACCCCTTCAGGATTTTTTTTTAGACAGTACTTTTAGGTAAGCATGACAAATTTACGAACAGCCGTCAATCTACGTTGGAATCAGAACATCTGTTAAAGGTAATATAAATAAACACTTAATTTTTTCTACCCACATTCTAATAATATCGACAGTTTTAGTTGTTAAAGAGCCCCGAGACGGTGCTATTTGAGAAAGCAATGTCGTAAATATTTTTTAATTTGCGGGACATGATGTTTAGAATCCCGCGGGATCTTGAGTACTTTGTTGGTAAGACTTTACATTGATTTAATGAACCTTTGAAGGGACTTCACTGAAATTGATCAAACTTTAAAAACGAATATTTCAGTCATTATTTTTCTATTGGCATTTAGGTCGCCTTGCCCCGAAACTAGTTACGTTAGATTTGACATAATGTTTAGGAATCTACAAGAAATCTACAACCATTTATTTTTTTTACTTTGACATCAGAAAAAAAGTAAAGCTTGTCTGTATCAGTTACTAATAGTGTATGGCGCGTAAATTACCTTCAGTGAAAAATGCTGTTACGTAAAATTATTGTTTCGCTTCAACTAAAGTAAAGTAACATGCTTGTGAAATATATTTTAATTTTAAAGAAAAATGGAAAGAAAAATTTGACTTCAGGCGAGACTCGAACTCGCGGTCACTGGGAATCTAGTCCAGCCGCTCTTCCAATTGAGCTACTGAAGTCATGCCCGATTTGTCAAATCTTTCCTTCACATTTATTGCATTGCTTTAAGGTAGCAGCAGCTCCATCTATTGCCAACTATGCTAGTTAGGCAACCGATATAATAGACTTTGCAGTTTACTGAATATCGTAAAGAAGTCGCTTTTACCCTTATTAAGTATAAAAATGCTCTTCCGATTGAGCTACTGAAGTCCTGCCCGATTTGTCAAAGATTCGACAAATCAGTAGGCCGCGAGTTCGAGTCTCGCCTGAAGTCAAATTTTTCTTTCCATTTTTCTTAAAAAATAAAATAAACTACACATTTTTGCATCTGTGGGAATTAATGGTCAAATCGCTATTATTCGTCTCGAGGGTGCTTTACATCGTTCATGGATGACTGTGTGTGAGGTGTCGAGTTAATGAAGGCCACATCAGTATATTTTCATCGTACATTAAATAAAGACGTCTATAATTTAGAAGATTCAGTAGATTGAATAATAAATGAATTGCACGCTTTATGAAAAAGAATAAAACGAAATATATTAATCACGCTGCGTTTTAATGACGTGATTTTAGTATGAACACAGATAAGCAATCATTTCCTTAATGAAAATAATATATGTATTGAAATGAAGAAAATAACATTATATTTTCTTCATCCATTTCAAGCGTTTGGTGTAAAGATGTAAAAAAATAAAACATAGTTGATTAGATTAGTAGATTTCTGTATTACTCCTATTACAAGCTCATTGTCTATTACCATCAGTTTCCCATTCCCGTAGAATCATCAATAAGGATATAAAAAAATTGATAAAAAAGTGAAAGGATGTCTTTCTACAGAATAATAAACTGCGTATAAATCTATCTTCTTTTTTGGTTTTGCAATTTGTAACAAATTAATGAGTACGTTAACAATATTACGTAATTAAAATCCATTTATGCAAAAAAACCGTTTTTTCTTTAAAATACATCACAACTTCGTTGTTAGTTCTCAAGACGTTAAATATTGTTATTGCGATGCCAGCAATAACAATATTTCACGTCTTCAATATCTAATTCGTATAAACGTCTGATCGTTGACATTATACAAACTATTTAGTTTAATTTTAACTTCTCTCACTACCGTTTACGCTCAGTGATATTTCACGATGTAGCTATTAAACTTAGTCAAAGAGAAAATGATCTTAGTTTAAACCAGTTAAGAGAAGTTTTAAATTAAAGTAATTATTTATCTACTATCTCTTTGTTCGTAAAATGTTATCGTTGTGTGAACGATAAGGTATCATCATATATATTTCTAGTAGAAAGTAAACGCATTTCTCAATTGTAGTGATATCTTTAGAATCAACTCAGCATTGAAAATTGATGGGCTTTTGTACTATTTTCACATAAGTATGACGGGGATGGAGAATATGAACATACTGACCTGACTAAACCGATGATTATGTGGTTTGATGGACAAGTGTCATCAATGACTCTTGTCAGTTACATCAGAATTTGGAAATAAGAAAATAAAGGAAGGCGGTCTGGGCCGGTTCATTGATAATTTTGTAACTCGTTAAAGCAATTTAGATTCAAGTTGTACTATTTATAATAATTGGATAACGAGATATAGTAACGATTCGCGTAGTACTGAATTGATTGGCAGAAGAGATTTACATTGTGCAAGGAGCATTTGTATCCCGGTAACTGTGTGCCCGGTCGTAAGAGTTTCTTACCCGTTCTTCTCTGCCGGCGTAATCGAATGGGCAGATCTTTTTTGACAATAAACGACTATTGCTTCACCTTCTGCATGAATGAAATAAACCATGTGCTTTATTTCATCACCCGCACGAGTTCCCACCTACAGACGCCCACAAACACGAGTAACATATCCGCTTATGGAAAGGCACGCAGACAATACTACCTTGATGTCCTAGTTGTCCTGACTGGAGAGGCCTCCTGCCGATAAGTATTTTTAGTATGTACGATAGATCAAAATATCCTTTCTTTCGTTTTACTACGTATACCTTATCAAAATTTTACGTGTCATGTCTGTCACCCAGTAACTTAGAATCTTGATTCCTATAGTATTTGGTAAATTGTTAATAATTGGGACATATTCCTTTACTTATTATCCTTATATCTTTAATATTCATCCAAGTGGTGACCTTTTTTTTTTACAGAAAAAATCTGTCTTAAGATTACGCTCAATGAATTTGCCATTGTATTCACATTACGAATTTTTCCTTTCTGTTATCTTTTGTAATATAAATATGTAATTCTTAATAAGTAACTTGTGGTATTTCAAGCAGTCTCTGAGGGATTCCCCGAGGCCAGACCAAATAAAATTTGTTACGGGTTTATGCTTTTATAAGAAGTAAGTATTTCATCTCGCCTCTGATTGTAAGCAAAAGTTTTATTTTATACAGATGTTTGCAACCATTTATTAGCTTTATGAATGTCGGTGTTTCGGATATCAAATTTGTTTTCGTTGTTGAATGATTTTTGGTAAAGATAAGTCCCACTGTGGGACTAAAGTTTTTCTGAAGTCAATTTTTTCTTTCCATTGTTTCTTAAATTTCTAAGATTGAATAAAATAAAATAAGTTAAAATACATTTATGATTCTAGGATAGATTTATCAAGTATCTTACTTTCTTATATTAATTTCATATCGCTAAGGCTATACGAATTTCGCAAGAACAGCTGGTGTATTTATAAGTCTTGATAGATTTTGTATCATGAAATCATGAAACTCGTAAACAAGCAAGTCTGTACTCAGAATATTACCAAAGTAAAAAAAAAACGATTGCTCAAAGGTTATTAGAGTTCCAACATAATTATCAAAGATAAATTCATCAGTGTTTTTAAAGGACTGAAATAATTTAAGTCCTTTCATTAGGACTATCTAAACAAAGCGATGCTGGTATGGGTTGGGAAGTACTAAATGATTCTAAAATAACTCCATTATTTAACAGAAACCTAACATTACGTCTGTATAAGTACAGGTATGGGGTAGACAGAAGTAAACATTCATTATTGTATTTCAGTAAAATGGGAAAGCGCGAAAAAAAAAATAGCAAAGGGATGGAAGGTATTTTTCTTATATTATAGCGGGCATTGAAAGAAAGAAATAATATTTTTATTTCGAATAGATCTTTACAGATACTTTCGAAATGTCCAGAAATCATAAATTACCTAGAGTGAATAAATATTACATAAAGTAGAAACATAATATATTAATAGTAAATTGACATACCAGTGTAGTTGAAGACTTAAAATATTTTTTTTTATGCTGTATGATTTTGAACGATAGTTTTTTTGCAGACGTGTCAAAACTGCTTTCAAAAGCACTTCCTTACAAAGTTCTGCGTAACGTAAAATGTGTATAAAAATGATAATTCAACTCTAAATCAAAGCAAACACACAATGCTGTCTGTACATTTTGCCTTTAGAGCGTATAACAAAGTGGAAATTGCGCGTCAGTGAATTACGATTCACACTGGTAGAATTGTCACATTTGTCAAAGAACACAACATTATTACTAAAACGTCAAGCTTACGTTCATGTTACAAATAAGGTAGCTTCAAATAACAGGAAAGTGATGAACGAACAATTTCTGAGAAAATCATAAGAAGAAAGAAAGAAAATATTTTATTTCGAATAGATCTTTACAGATACTTTCAAAACGTCTAGAAATCACAAATTACCTAGAGTTAATATATATCATACAGTAAAATATAATGTTCAATGGTATCAGTATACAATAAGTTTAATTCAATTGTAGGACATATCTCAATTTTTAAACAATTTGATATTTTCTTTAACTTTTAGTACTAATTAGTAGACTTTTATTATAAAACTTTACAATTACGTTTGAAACTCCCACGGCTCCCACGCTACATCGTTAAATGTCAGATTAAAAGTTTAGAAGAACGTTGCTAAAAGTGCCCCAGGGTGTATGTCTTTATATTGTGGTTTTTTAAACTGTAATTAAATATATTATCAAAAAAGAAAGAGTTCTTTTAGCAACACGGCGCTGTGGGAATTGCGGTTTTTGACCTGTCTCTTCTTTTTTTCACAATTTTTTTTTTGGATTTTACTTTTAGAATATCCTCTGAATCAGTTTGGTTTAAATCCTTTGATGAGATTGAAATAGCTGGTATGTGTGTATGTATCGTCACTCAATGTTCCTTAAGGGGTAGTCAGAGAGTGTGAATCACGAGATTTCCCGGTCCTGATACATCTCCCATACTTGAACATGGATTTGTGACGTAATAAGGTAAGTACCTACTTTTCTTGAATATGTTGTGTATCCAGATACTATGTTTTATTTTTTTACCTTTTTTTCCAATTCTTCCACTTCTGCTAACAAAGAAGCTACAACGACTTGTTCTTCATCGCTATCCTCCATTCTCATAGAGTCCACACGTGCGCTCATTTCGAAAATCCAAATGAACTGGCATCGTCAATCCATATGCTAGTACTCACCGTCGGTAATCCGTACGCTGCCAATACAGTGGACGCACTGTAAAAATGCGATGCGTGCGATACCGACAAGTGGACGCTTACCTTTACAGTGCAATGCAACCTGGTAATGTTATCTCGGCAAACTTTCCCAGCGGCCAACCATCTGTTGCTCCTTAAGTGATGTCATTAGAACAAGAATTTTTCCTTTATTTCTACACTTTCTGCTCTTTTAGCAATTTTTCACATGTCTATATAGCTCTATATTAGGTATCTAGATCACATTACATCTGTATATCTTAAAAGCTTTATTATAAAAAAAAAAGAAATTAAATTTGTTTAAAAGTTTGCGAGTAATAGTCTACCAAATGTAATACTCGAAATTTTTGAACAACTCCATAGAAAATATTTATATATTTTTTAATTACATTAAACAAACCTTAAAACTACGGCACCCTATAATGCGCGTGGCCCAACAAGACCGGTTTTTAGTAACCAAACTCAAGCCACGCATTTTGACCAAGGTATAGAGTTAGGCCTCTCCCCCCCCCAAAAAAAAAGAGGAGAGACTCGTGCCCAGCAGTGGGACGTATAATGGGTTGCCATTATTATCTCTCGTCAGCACGGGGTCCAATTTGAACCTTTGTCAGGCTTGCGCGGGGACAACCTTTCGAGAATTTTGATCTACTTTGTAATGGGTTATATTCGGCGGGACCTCTCTCTGGCTGCATCAATAGTTAATACAGACACAAACAGACCCCGCAGAATATAATGGGACTATTGTAATGAAAAATGACTTGCCAAACTTTGGGCTATGTGGGTGAACTGGGGGGACTAGCTGGCTGGGCCTATGGAGTGAGATCCGGCACCTGCCTATATTCAACATCTCACATTATCGAATCCTACTTTAGGCAGGTGGTGACTCGCCTCTCCTTGGTGGGCCCCCCAAACAGCCAACCCGATGGTCGACGGGGGGCAACACTGTTGAGAGAGGCTGGGGGTGTCGAGAGGTGTGGCCTCGGTTTCACCATCACGAGCGAGTAATCTCGAGCTCGGAGCGGGCTTCCCCGCTATTATGCCTTTAGACACTTCCACCCCCGAGTGTATGGCTCTTGCAGAAATGTAGACAACAGCTTATTATCTAAATTTCTGCAAATGCCATATCTCTAGCGCCCACTCTGACCGGCCAATGAAGGCAAGCCAGAGGTGAGAGACCTGATGCTCTGTCCGACCGTACCTCTGTGAGGTGGACGAGGCGGAGCCCAGTTCTCTCGGAGGAACTCGAGATGATGGTAGGGGGTGGTGTCGCTACTCACCAACAGCTCGCGACAAGCTGCTCTGCCCCCCCATTATTATTATTATTATTATAGAGTTAGTAAAAGTAGGACATGGGTATAGCGCTTAGCTGATTAATAAATATAGGTTTATTAGTACTATTTAGTTAAGCCCGCATTGTATTTTTATGTATACAATATAAAAAAAAAGTATCACAAACTTTCATAATAGTCCTACTATCTGTTGCTATTAAAACAAGAACTTCGCCTTTAGTTAATTGTCCGAGCTCCAATACATGTTCCAAGAGAACTTCGTGAATGTCGTCAGAGTCGTATTCTGCTTTTACACTGTTTATTCTCCGACGTTTGGTATGTATGTGTAGGGACAACAATTTCCGAAGGGAAAAGTTAAGTTTGTCATAATAATAGTCAATTCATATTGTGGTTTCATTTCAACTCCATCCGAACAATTTTCAGTGTTTTCATTATCCGAACTCTAGATACACCAGCTGCATAGCTTATTTCACGCAATTGGTTTATTTTTATCCGTTGGACATAACTTGAACAGTCGTGGTGGTGGAGCTCTAAATATTGCACATCGAGCCTAGGAAGGAGACACGAAGTTGCAAACAAGCATACAGTTTACATTGATGGTATTTCAATAAAGAAGCGATGCCATTCCCAAAGACTAAGTTAATATGCCTCTGTGCCGGAAATTACAGAGCCGAACATTACCACCTGACAGGGACACGATAGTGATGAACACTACCATTTAGCGGCAAGTTTATTAGGTAATGCGGTGGTTCCTACGCCCGCGAACTCCGTCACTGGAGCTCTACCACCAGGCTGCGTGGGCTTAAGATGAAAAAATTATTCGCAGTTGATTAATTTTTTTGCTATACAACCGATAATAGTTTTTAGTATGTTCTTAGGTTTTCGCGAGCCACACTCATTGAAATATACGTGAGATAAATCTGAAAAATAGTTTTATTTCAACAATAGTTCTTGTTGTAATGTACCGGGCAAGCCGTCTTATAGAGTTAGAGAAAGTAGAACAGACAAAAGAAGGTATTCCGCCCAGCTAATCGTATAACATTCTTTCGTAATTGTCCCGACCATCTGTTGCTTGCAAACGCCGTTAAAACAAGACCTTGGCCTTTAGTTAGTGGCCCGAGTTGCAGTATTTTAGTAGTGTGTTCTCTGGCGTTTGTAGAGTTGAGAGTTATTGAAACGTTATGATAATAAAAAAAGAATAACTTTATTACTTGCTATCTTTTATCTTGCCCTACGCATATCCGGAGCAGTCATGCACGCTTAAATGTCTTTGCCTTTGGCGGCGTCGTGTGGCGGGTTGCTCACTTCCCTCTAAAATGGTCAGGGAGGGCAATGGCTGTCACATGCGTCATACTCGTGAACGGGTGCTGTTGGAGGGGACTGGTCTGTTCTGGTTTGCAGGAGCTACATCTCACTTAGAAGATAGCAGTTTATTTGCATCTATGCTATGGACGTTCACATTATTTGATTTTCATGATAATCAGTACTAAATTTAAGCTCTCATTTATATGAGCTCTGACTGAGTTTGTTGGGTTGCGGAGTTCTTCTCAGTAGTGACTGCACTTGGAACTCTGCTAAGTGAATAACTTTGATCTTGACGAATAAGTTTTTCTTCCCGACCCGACGACCCGGTTAGTCCAGCGGTGCGAAACCACCGTTTGATTCGAAGGGTCGCGGGTTCGATCCCCGCACCGGAACAAATATTTGTATGGCCTACAGATATTTGTTTCGGGTCTGGGTGTTTGTGAATGTGTTGTGTGTGTACAACGGCACCCATGATACAGGTTTATACCTAGTGTGGGGCTGTGAGTGTAAGCGTATTTATTTATTTATTTTATTTATTTATTTAATCCTACTTTAGGCAGGTGGTGACTCGCCCCTCCTTTCCCCAAACAGCTAACCCGATGGTCGACGGGGGGCAACACTGTTGAGAGAGGCTGAGGGTGTCGAGAGGTGTGGCTCCGGTTTCACCATCACGAGCGAGTAATCTCAAGTTCGGAGCGGGCTTCCCCGCTATTATGCCCTTAGACACTACTACACCCGAGTGTATGGCTCTTGCAGAATTTTAGACAATAGCCTATTATCCAAATTTCTGCAAATGCCATACCTCTAGCGCCCCACTCAGACCGGCCAATGAAGGCAATGAAGGCTCTGTCCGGCCGTACCTCTGTGTGGCGGACGAGGCGGAGCCCAGTTCTCTCGGTAGAACTCGAGATGATGGTAGGGGGTGGTGTCGCTACATACCAACAGCTCGCCGCTACTCTGCCCCCTTTATTATTATTAGATATTTATTATAAGATTTTTGTTTATGTTGTACACCCCTACTACTTCCTGAATTTGTTTCTTTACATGTAAGGTTGCCTGGAAGAAATCGCTGTTAGCGATAAGGCCGCCTGTTGTACTATAATATTATGTCCTAATTGTTTTTTCGTAATTGTTATCTGTTGTGTACCATAAAGAGAGTATTAATATTATTTATTTATTTTGTATACTTATGCGCAAGGTTATGCACATAGATCAACTCGGGCCACCGGCCGACTAGAGGGTAGTAGCCATGGTATCTATTACCGATGCAAAACAATATGTCATTTTTTGCCGGGGGGAAATTTGTGCGACACACACACGCACAATAAAAATCGTCTATTACTACGAAACTCACACATCGACTTTATCAAAATACATACACACAATTTCACACACACATTTAAACATCTAGGCGACAGCGGCTTCTCGGAAACAAACTCTGATCAGTCGCTCGACCGATGCGCGTATCGTATAAGGCAGTGGTTCTCAAACTTTTTAAATGACGGAACCCTTTTGGCATTCAAAATACTTGATGGAACCTTACAATAAAACAATTGTTTGTATAAATGTATTTTCTATTAATCAGCATAATAAAAGTACAATGTAACAGTTACTAATTATTATTTACTTCACCACTTGGCAAGGAAAAAAATAGAAAACAAAGAATATAATAATATAGAAAACAAGAAATAGAAAACATTAAAAAATAAAAAAATCTAACATATGGGAGGTATGAAACTATTTTTTATTTGTCATCAATTGGTTGATATCAGGTTTGCTGGAAGAAAGTTGGAGTCTCATATCAGCTTCGGCGTCCAGTCTATTGCCATATTTTGTTTTCGTGGCTGCGTAGGTAGAGAATCCTGTTTCGCACAAATATGTAGTTGGGAACGGAAGAAGAATATTCAGAGCCATTTGGCCAAGCATCGCATATTCATCTTGGATTCTGCACCAAAAATCATTGAGAGGCGTCGTTTTGAACAGTGACTCCATACTTGTGTCTGATGACATTTCTAAAAGATTCATATATCTCGTTTGACATGTTTTCAGGCTTTTCCAAGTTGGGTAAAAAAAGATTATGAATCCATGAATTCACTTTAATTTATGTAATGTGTTCTTCGGGAAAATACTTTTTAAAAGATGCGTGCATCGAACTGAGATATTGGACCAATTCTTCAAACACATCATCTTCAAACATTTCTGAGTCGTTTTCGCTAACAAACTCACTGAGTAACGTAAAGCTTTCTATTTTTTTCTTACCAATGCAAATGATCCAAAAATCTAATTTTCTTTTAAAAGCAGTTATTTCTTGTCTGTCTGCCTTCTGTCTGTTTACCTTGCGCCTTGCAACTATACATTCAATTCGTTAAGTCTTTGAAAGATATCCGCCATAAAAGACAATCGGAACAACCAAGTTTTATCATACAAACGGTCCTTCAAATTAAAAGAAGTATCTGCTGAAAGAAACATTTGTAACTCGGCTCTAAGTTCAAATACAAGTATAAAATTGTTGATACCAGCTATTGTAACACACGTTTCTACAAATACAAATAAAAAAAGACGTGTGGCACTCGGGGACTGCCGCGGTAAAGCTATTGCATTTACATAATTATCTAAAATTATGCAAAACAAAATAAAATGCAAATAAAAGAAAAAAAAATAGAAAAATGAAACAATAATTTTATATATTATACTTTTAAAATATTGAATGGAAAAACAAACAATAAAAAAATGAACAAAAACAATCTTGGCAGCGGTGTCATTCGAACCCACGCCTCCGAAGAGACTGGTGCCTTAAACCAGCGCCTAGACCGCTCGGCCACGCTACCCACGAGGTGGGACGGCGAAATTATACATGACTTTCTTTAAATGAGTTTAAAATTTGTAATTCGGTCCCCGCGCTCAAGGCCCGCGATAGAAGCTATGCAATAGCTTAATAAATAAATAACGTTCATAGCGTTTTGTGCGGCCGCGGAGCGACCAGAGAGAGGTGTTTTGATTTTATTTCTAAATTCTTTCGGAACCCCGACAGAGGTATCACGGAACCCTAGGGTTCCGCGGAACACACTTAAGAGTATAGCTGGTATAAGGTATACCTATCAGTCCGCCCGATTGTGTTGTTTGAATCAGTCCGAAACAAGACTGCCGATATTATCGCATTATTTAGTTTTAAAGAATCAAATAACAGTTTGGAAACTTATATAACTTATAGTTTCTATGTATTTATTGCAATACACTATTGTGATGCATATTCATTGCAGTTTTTATTAGATACAAAATGATAGGTACTTTTGTTGGCAGGTAACAATGAAACCGAAACGGAAAGTATCGTCTTAAGTCTACAGAGATATATCGCTAGTGCCCAGCACCTCCAAAGTGTGTCTGATCTAGGCAATACACCATTTCTTCCAAGTCTAGGGCATTTCTATAGTAAATTAATTATGGTTGGAGGAAAATAAAAATAATTTTGTTTGTAGTTTTATTTATATAAAAATATTCCCTGGTTGATGTGTGTAAAATCAGAAGATAGATTGCATCGATCATCGATATCGATATTAAAATCTGAAGTCTTGGCAGCACTATTTTGCTCGCACACAAACACATGTCACGCACACTGACGTAATCCGAATTTGGCCTCGTCCTGACTACTCAATTGCCAATCTTTAGTATTATACATCTGTGGTATCTATCAAACCTTTGACACATTATTTAATTCTGAGGCAATTATACACGAAGTTTCCTGGGTCAGCTAGTTCGAAATAAAAATATTTTCTTCCTTTCTTTTTTTCATTAGATCTGATGGATTACTGGTGGTAGAGTTCCAGTGTAGGAGCTCGAGGGCGTAGGTACCAACGCTTCACCTAATTTATCTGCCGCAAAATGGTAGTGTTCAGCACTATCGTGTTCCGGCTGGATGGTAATATATTGCCCTGTAATAACTACTCGTATCACAGAGACATAATAATTAAGGTCTCAGGGGTGGCAACGCATCTGCATTTTGGTCTCTGGTCTTTGTGTAAGTGTCTGGCTACAGTTATCACTTAACATCAATGTGAACTGCATGCTTGTTTGCCAACCACCACATGCCATTGCCAAATAAAATCTATAAAAAAGTATTTCAACTGCTCTACTGGAACCTGGAAGGAGCTTTTTGAAGAATTGATATTGATAAGCCGACCAATAGCCGATATCCAATAGCCGATTTGCAATACATTGCTATTTTGACGTAACGTAATAATAACGATAATTTCAAGAAACAGCAATGGACTGCGAAGTGACTTTCAAATTGATGGCCACCGTGTTACAGAATACTTCCGTAGTTTTATATTACGCCTAACTGTACGATATAGCTTTATAGTTCACTGAACTAAGTTATGGGTATCAAACCTACAGAAAGAAACTTCACGCCTGTAATCCTCGAAGGGGTAGGTAGAGGTAAATATGCATACATTCAAACATACATGCCAACACCCACGATACGCCAGTTACGTTTTGGCCCATGTAACAGGTGGCGAGCCTGATGACAGCTCCGGGCACATTACCAAACTTCGAGGTACTGGGAAATTTCCAGAAAGTGGAAAAATTCCAATAGAACCAGAGATAAAGGACTTTACACCATTATCTCTGATAACCCTCTACCCGGGAACCGAACCCAGGACCTCGGCGTAGTAGTAGTGGCATGCTACCACTGGGATACCGAGGCAGTTCATATCTACTGTCTTGAGCACAGAACAGATAAAATTACACAAAACGGCATTTTTACCCAGAGATGTGTTGTTCTATGCTGTCTACACGACACTACGAGCGGCGAACGAATGGTTCGGCCGAACTGTGTGTGTTCACGCATAGTTGTGGTGCGCTTGCCACGCCCACATTACCATTCCATCTTTATTTATCTATTCCGTGGTCTTGAGCAATTACATTAGATAGCTACAACATTATACAATACAGGTATAATAGCGTTACTCGTATTTTCTCACAAAGTGCTTCTATCGATTATGGTAGCATTTTTTGTATGTTTTTCTTTTAAAGTATTTCGTGCGATTTGGTGATGAGTGAGTGACCTTTCGCTTTTATGTATATAGAAGATACTGTTCTATACTAATATAAAAAAATATCTGCTTTTTTTATCTCATTGGTATATTTTGAAAAAATAAATTTTAATAAGTCATTATTAATACGACTCACACCGTCAAAAAGTATACTAAAATCAATCAAGGCCTCCAGAGAAATTAAACAAACTGAATTAAGTTACTGAACTAAATATAGGACACATAACAAGCAAAAACAGACGAATTCCCTCTTTTATTATTTATTTTATTTGGTTATTGAACTCATAACACAACTTCGTGTTCTTTACACAAAAACACGTTCATTTGATGTAATGTCGTGTTATCACTCCCACCTGTGTCCGAAACAGTCATACATGTGACTATACGTCCCGTTTTGGATGGGATGGTCCCGATTTTTATAGGTCATGAAGTGGATAATTAGTGTAGAGTTCAAATGGGTGGTATGGTTTACTGTTATGGAAGTGGCAAACAAGCATGCAGTTCACATTGATGTTAAGTGATGACTGCAGCCTATAGCCTATAGAAGACACAAAGACTAAGGTCAAAATTCAGATGCGTTACCACTCCTGAGGCCTAAGGTGTTATGCCTCTGTGCCGGAAATTACAGGGCCGTACATTACCACCTGAGCGGAACACGATAGTGTTGAACACTACCATTTAGCGGCAAGTATATTAGGTGATGCGGTGGTGCCTACGTCCGCAAGCTCCGTCACCGGAGCTCTACCACCAGTAAAAAGTATGTAGTACATAAAAACCATAGCTTTCAATGTAGATCACACCTGCGTTCTAAGTTACGTAGTTAGTAGTATACTCGTGTGAACGTTCGTGGAAACAAATATTCCACTAAACGGGATCCTGCATGGATAGAAAATGATATGCGTCGCTGTCGGGGATAACTTCTTACTGGTGGTAGAGCTCCAGTGACGGAGGGCGTAGGCACCACCGCATTATCTAATATACTTGCCGCTAAATGGTAGTGTTCAGCACTATTGTGTTCCGGTCAGGTGGTAATGTACTGTAATTTCCGGCACAAAGGCATAACACTTTAGGCCTTAGGAGTGGTAACGCATCTGCATTTTGACCTTGGCCTTTGTGTAAGTGTTTATAGGCTGCAGTCATCACTTAACATCAATGTGAACGGCATGCTTGTTCGCCACTTCCATAACATACAAAAATGCAAAGCAAACAAACGAATGTTGCTTCAGTATCATTTTCAGTAAATTGGAAAATGTCCCATTTGGATTGAAATAATAATGGTCACACGACATTGTTAGTAGTTATTACGATGTCACATCAAACTGTTTTTACAAATCCTTTGAGAACGTCCTATGATTAGGTTCTTAGATACAAATGTTCTTTGGGAGTGTCTCTGGGGTATTAAGGTCACGTAGAATATTATTGTAGGTATTATTTTTTAAGACTCTTATACCAGAAGTCTAGACGCAAAAAGGGATTTTTCCTAGGTACAAAATTATTACTTTTTATCATATCATTATGAAATTTTAATGTAAATGGATTAAAAATTAAAAAAACCGGTCAAGTGCGTGTCGTAAGGCCTCGGGGGAATATGGTGTCCGAATATTTCACGCTCTGTGCAATAACATATGGCAAACAGGCAAATGGCCAGACGAGTGGACACACACCATCTTTATACCTCTGCACAAAAAAGGCTCCACTAAAATCTGCAGCAATTACCGTCTGATTGCCTTGATAACGTATGCAAGTAAAATCTTGTTGCACATTCTGAACGAATGCCTAAAAACCTTACTTTTAAAGGAAATAGCACCTGAACAGGCAGGTTTCGTTAAGGGTAGGGGAACTCGCGAACAGATACTGACAGTACGCCAGATCATAGAATGGCGCGGGAGTTCAACAGACCTACCTATATATGTTTCGTGGATATTTCGAAAGCATTTGACTCTGTAAGATGGCCTGTGCTTTGGAGAACTCTGTTGGATATGGGTACACCTAACGATCTTGTGTATCTATTAAGAAAACTTTATGAAGACGGGACAGCATCAGTAAGAACGGACGAGGTGCTTTCAAGTCGCTTCCACCCTGGTGCAGGAGTTTGCCGAGGTTGCATCATATCACCTCTCTTATTTAACATCTACACTGAGCTCATAATGAGAATCACCTTGGAGGACTGGACGGACGGAATTGCGGTGGGGGGGTTGAGGCTATCAAATCTACGATTCGCAGACGATACCACCCTGTTCGCAACTAGCATTCGCCAGATGGAGGATTTACTCCTTAAAATGGAAAGAGTGAGCCTCGAGTTTGGACTGAAAATCAACCGGAGTAAATCCAAAATTACGATTGTCGACCGAGCCAATAACAACTCGCCTGAAGTCACACATCGAGTGAAGTGGTCCAATCATACATTTACTTGGATGCGCTAATCTCAAACAGTGGGGGATGCGTAGATGAAATCAAACGACGTATGGCGATAGCTAGATCTGCAATGGACAAATTAAAGAAAATATGGAGAAACCGTAACATTACCAAAGCCACTAAGATCCGGCTTATTCGTGCGCTAGTGTTTCCCATATTTCTTTATGCAGCTGAGACTTGGACTCAGAGGGAATGTGAAAGGAAGAAGGTGGACGCTCTGGAGATGTGGTGCTGGAGGAGAATGCTTGGAGTATCTTGGACCGAATTCCGAACAAATGCTTCCATACTCCAAGAACTCGGCATCAAGCAGCGTTTGTCATCCATAGTTCAATCTCGCATGCTCACTTTCTTTGGACACATATCTCGACGCGACGGTCAGTCTATCGAACGCTTGGTGGTGCAAGGTCGAGTGGAGGGAACCAGGCCACGCGGCAGATCACCAATGCGATGGACGGACCAAGTCAAAGCAGCAGTGGGAGGTCAACTGCACGAGTGTTCGAGAAAGAAGCAACAGTTAGGGACCAGTGGCGACGCATAGTTAAGCAAGTCACAACATCGTAACGATCACGACCACTCTGACAGAGTGTTACGACTAAGAAGAAGAAGAGCGTGTCGGGCCACGCGCAGTGTAGGGTTCCGTATTTAGTGTATTCACAGAGTAAGAAATGTAATAAAAAAATAAATAAATATTTTGTATGGAGTTGTTCGAAATTTTCGAGTAAAATACATTTGGTCGACTATTACTCGCAAACTTGCAAGCCCAACTTAAGTGTGATAGTTTTCCTTTTAATTTCATTATATATAGCTACTATTGCCGTAACGTTTGAGTTTCTAACAATAACCGTATAGTTGGTAGGGGGGGGGGGACTTACCTCTAACGAAAATTTGCACTTTAGGTCTTAATAAGTCACGAACAGTTAAAAAAATGATGTTACGTATAATATTTTCAGTATTCATAATATTTTTTAAAGACCTATCCAAAAAATATCCGCGCGTTACGTGTAGTAAGTTACCCTAAAGGATTTTTTTTCATGTTTTTATTCTACCACTTTGTCGGCGTGATTAAGGTGTGTACTTCCAGCCAAACTTCAAGTCTCTAGTACCAATAGTTTTTGCGCTAAACCGCGGACGGACAGACAAACAGACAGACAGACAGACAGACGGACATGGCGAAACTATAAGGGTTCCTTGTTTACTACGGAACCCTAAAAAAAAGAGAATTGAAGTATAACAGTATGAGAAAAAAGTTTTCTAAAATGACGAAAGATAGTAAAAAAAAAGATAACTTAATATTCACTTTTAGAATCTTTGTACAAATTCCAACAACTTTCAGTATTACTACTTTACACGAAACATAGTATTGAGGAATATATTTTATTGTTTCTTGATTTCACCACGGTAGCCTAGTGGTAGCAGGCCACTACTACTACGCTGAGGTCCTGGGTTCGATTCCCGGGTAGGGGGTTATCAGAGATGATGGTGTAAAGTCTATTATCTCTGGTTCTATTGGGATTTTTCCATTTTCTGGAAATCTCCCAGTACCTTGAAGTTTGGTAATGTGCCCGGAGATGTCAACAGGCTCGCTACCTGTTACATGGGCCAAAAACGTAACCGGCGAATCGTGGGTGTTTGCATGTATGCTTGAATGCATGCATTTACCTCTGCCTACCCCTTCGGGGATTACAGGCGTGAAGTTACGTTACGTTAATTCACCGGTGTTGTACACGCTGTTACGTAATAGCGTCCTGCAATTTTTTATGGGCCGTTTTGAGTCATTTCAAACTCGCAACGTTTTGAATTCTTTTATCTTAACCACTTTCGTCGGCCACCGACGACCTGGTGAAGGTCGCGGGCAATCGCTGGATGAGGGCGGCCCAAGACCGTTCGTTGTGGCATTCTTTGGGGGAGGCCTTTGTTCAGCAGTGGACGTATTTTGGCTGAAATGATGATGATGAACCACTTTCACTTATTGACTTTATGTTTTGAGGGCAAATATAACTCATATACTTATTTATCCAATACTTATTGGAAAACTAATAAAAAAATTAGTCAATATTCCAATTGTGAAATAATCTTATAATAATTATATCTGATGAAGAATAGCTCACAATTGTACGAGTAGGTGTACAATCTTTACTGGTGGTAGAGCTCTAGTGACGGAGCTCGCGGGCGTAGGCACCAACGCATTACCTAATATACATGCCGCTAAATGGTAGTATTCAGCACTATCGTGTTTAGGTTAGGTGGTAATGTACGGTCCTGTTATTTCCGGCACAGAGGCATAACATTTTAGGCCTCAGGAGTGGCAACGCATCTGCATTTTGACCTCTGTTCATTGTATGGGTCTCTATTGACTGCAGTCATCACTTAACAACAATGTGAATTGCATGTTTGTTTGCCACTTCGATAACAAAAAAAAATGTACACACCCAATGATTTGTGACAGGTTTTACAATGCTTTCATCATATAAATTAATTAGGTAATGCGGTGGTGCTTACGTCCTCGAGTCCTTACACTGGAACTCTACCACCAGTATATATTCCACCACCAGTAAGTTATTGGATTGTGTCACGAAAGCACGGTAACTTTATCATATTCTATCAACATCGATCAAGGGGCATATTCAATGTACCTACAACGGATGATCCGTACCTACTGCGAAATGGAATTTGGTATTTTTTTTTAGTTTTAGGTAATCTGTTAAATGCTGTTTGTGACTATTTATAATATGATAAGCAAAGTAGCATCTTAGCATCTCTCCCATAATTTTTATTTAAGAAATACAGTACAACTGGAGTCAAGAATCTTAGGAATCTGCATGTTTGTATGAAGAGAATGATGAATGTAGAAGAAGTGCGGGATGTGTGTTAGAACCGGGATATCTGGCGCTTCACACTCTCTCCCTATCCAATAAGGGATTTGGCGTGAAGATACATATCTACAAAATAGCCTATTATCATTTCTTCTATATATCTTCTTTAAGAAATACATTTTTTCTTTTTATTCGAAACATGAGTGTTGAGTCGGCACAAGGAACAATAAACCTTTTTTATTAACACTGTATTAGCAGGTTTGTATAACTCACAATATTACACCTAACCTAAATTCTGTACTCTAACATCCATATTATGAGAATAAAATGTATGATCCTCATGTCTACAGGGAGTTTAGCATTTCGCATTCGCAAAGATAAGCTTTTTACCGTCAAAATATGTAATACAAAGCAATATTGCTTCGTCTGAATATTTGTGGCCATGAAAATTACGATTCTAGACAACGTGCACTTTATTTCTTTGAGCAGTACAAGTATCTACTTGCAAATTTTCTTTATTTTCTGACATGAACATCGTTTATTTGTTTGATTTTTTACATTAAGATAGTAGAATGTATTTCAAAATATATTTCATAACGTAACGTAACTTCACGTCTGTAATCCCCGAAGGGATAGACGGAGATAAATTCATGCATTCAAGGTTACACGCATATATCCTCGATTCGCCGGTTATGTTGTAGCCCATGTGAAAGGTGGCGAGCCTACTGCCATTCCGGGTACATTTAAACTCCGAGGTACTGGTAAATTTTCAGAAAAAAGAAAAACCCAATACAATCAGATCAAAGGAACCCCGGACCCCAGCGTAGCAGTAATGAACTGAATAGACAACTGAGGCACAACGCAGACATTTTTTGTTTTTTTTTGTAATGAAAGTGGCATACAGTTCACATTGATGTTAAGTGATGACTGCAGCCTATAGACACCCATACAAAGACCAAGGTCAAAGTGCAGATGCGTTACCACTCCTGAGGCCTAAGGCCTAAGGCCCCTGTGCCGTACATGCAAACATCCACGATTCGCCTGCTATGTTTTGGCTCATGTTACAGGTGGCGAGCCTATTGCTATCTCCGGACACATTATCAAACGCCGAGGTACTGCGAAACTTTCAGAAAATGGAAAAATTCCAATAGAACCAGAGATAAAGGATTTTAAACCATTATCTCGCATAGCCCCCGACCGGGAATCGAACCCAGGACCTTCAGCGTAGTAGTAGTGGCCTGTTACCACTAGGCTACTGAGACATGCACTATATATTTTTTGTTTCTTAATTAACTGTCTAAACAGGCAACAATTTTAAGACAAGTAAACTCGTGCATACTATGAAAAAGAAAGTACTATATAGTTCTATCCTACCATGTCTTACTTATGGGTCGCAGACTTGGGTTTACACAGAACAAGTCAAAGAAAAAATCAAAACATGTCAGACTGCTATGGGAAGATCTATTTTAAAGTTGCGAAAAATATATAGAGTACCTAACACTGTAATCAGAGAAAGAACAAAAGTTATAGATTTCCTGCACCACTCAATGAAACTAAAGTGGAAATGGGCTGGACATCTAGCCAGATCAGAAGATGAAAGTTGGACTAAACAATTACTTATGTGGAAAGGGCCTGCAGGGAAGAGAAAACGTGGACGACCACAAACGAAATGGATCGATGACATTAAGAAAATAGCCGAAGATAATATAATAATGGCATATAAAAGCGGAAGACAGAAAAAAATGTCTACAAATGGAGGAGGCCTTTACCCAAGAGAGGGGTTCTCGTTTAAAAATAAAATAAACAATGAATATTTGCAATTTTAAATACATTTTAATTTATAAAAATATATAAATAAAAATATAATGTTTTTAAAAAATCAATAGTAAAATACCGGTTAATTATACATTTATATATATATATGCTATAATAAAAAAAGCAATGAGACTTTATGAGTATGATAGAATAATGAGAATGATAAATTAATATATAATAATACAAATTTCAAAAAATCATGCTGTTAATTTAAATAATAATATATATTAATGTTGTAATAAAAATAATTTGATTGTTTAAATATGAAAAACATTAATGAATGAAATATGTAATTAAAACATCTACTAATTAATAAATTATATATGTAACAATGAAAATGATTTGATATTTAAACAAAACTTAGATTAGCTTAGCACATTAATTATGAAATAACATAATTCGTAGTAAATTCAATACAAAAATAAAAACAATATGAATAAGAGTAACCACTTGAATCTGATTATTTTGTATACTGATGATTTGTATTAAATTAAATATAAAAATAAATAAAACAATTTAAATAGGAATTAATATTGCATGTGATCATATAAAAAATGTAATTGATAGTGAATGAGAAATTAATAAAAGCTTTATTAATTTTTTTTATTTATTTATTTAAAGTCGTGCTATGCCTGTTAAAGTCAAAAACTAAATATATAAATGTGCTACAATAACAATTTGTATATTATATAGTTTTACTGGTGGTAGAGCTCCAGTGACGGAGCTCGTGGGCGTAGGCACCACCGCATTACTTAAAAACTTACCGCTAAATGTTAGTGTTCAGCACTATCGTGTTCCGGTCAGGTGGTAATATACGACCCTGTAATTTCCGGCACAGAAGCATAACACCTTAGGCCTCAGGAGTGGTAACGCATCTACATTTTGACTTTGGTCTTTGTGTGGGTGTCTTTAGGCTGTAGTCATCACTTAACATCAATGTGAACGGCAAGCTTGCTTGCCACTTCCATAACATAGAAAAAAAAATAGATCGTGATATATAAAAAAGTAATCAAGTATCACGGGGAGCCAAGCTCCGTACACTCTAATTACTCTACAATGAGCCAGAATGAATGACCACGTCACCTGACTTGAGTCGTAGACAAGTCGACAATCCCAGGGCCTCATGGTCAGAATTTAATTCACCAGTGGTGAATTTTGTGAATTTTCAAAATGTTAATATTTGTGGTGCCAGCTACTGTGGCTCTACTAGTAAAGTTTCACCCGATCATGCCTAAAAAACTTAAGTTTTAACGGCCTCAAATTCCATTACTAGAATTTTCACCAATGTCATGAAATCAGTAATGAAAAAAGAAGCTACTGATTTCTTATTATTTAATTTTATTTCACACGTAAGTTGAAATGTCAAAAGAAAACATCGCATTCTTTTGTGGTTCAAGCGTTTTGAAATGTTTCAAAAAGAACTCTTTAAGCACGTACATTATACGGTACGTGCTTCATAAAGAAAGAAATGTTCACAAATTCAGTGAAATTCGTGGCGCTTTCAGAAGACTAATCTAATATATTTAGAAGTGATGGATATAAAATGTGGCAGATAGCTTAAATCGAATTTTGAATAGTAAATAAGAATTTTAGACAATTCTACCTACCTATGTGCGTATGTATGATTTTACGTGATCGCTCTGAGTGTGATGTACATTGAGTAAGAAGTATATTGCTAGGACAGTGAGTTTTTAACTGCCTCAGTGGCGTAGTGGTAGCAGGCCACTACTATTACGCTGGAGGTCCTGGGTTCGATGCCCGGGTCGAGGGCTATCAGAGATAACGGTTTAAAATCCTTTATCTCTGCTTCTATTGGGATTTTTGCATTTTCTGGAAGTTTCCCTTACTTAACTGTGAACCGCTTTATAATTTTTATACAATTATAAAACAGATATAAAAATATGTCGCCCCTCCCCCCCCCTCATTTTTTAAATTGTAATAGATTGAAAAATCGTATAAAAAATGTGGGTAATCCTGAATGAAAACTTTCAACGAAATTTAGTTTGGACGAGATATTCTTAACAGTTTTTGACTTAAATTTTCGCAGACTGTGAAATTTAATGGAATATTCAGTCAAATATTACTAACTACTACGGAACCCTTCACGGGCGTGATCGTCTCGCACTTGGCTACTTTTTTACACGCGTGAACAATACAATGCGTTTATTCGACAAACATTTCTTTTTCACAGCGTATATATATATTTTTTAGATTAAACTTTATTTATCCACCACTATGTTCGTTGAATTCCCGATCCCCGTTGAATCCCGGTTCGATTCCCGGGTCGGGGACTATCAGAGATAAAGGTTTAAAATCCTTTATCTCTGGTTCTATTGGGATTTTTTCATTTTCTGGAAGTTTCCCAGTACCTCGGAGTTTGGTAATGTGCCCGGAGATGGCAACAGGTTCGCCACCTGTTACATGGGCCAAAAACGTAACCGGCGAGTCGTGGGTGTTTGCATGTATGCTTGAATGCATGCATTTACCTCTGCCTACCCCTTCGGGGATTACAGGCGTGAAGTTACGTTAGTGAGTTTTTAACACGCTTTTATAAGCTTGGGGTGTATCTATAATATGTTTGTATGTACCTACGTAACGGAATCTTTGAGCATAATTTTCACCAGTTTCTAGAAGTCTGATCGACTTGAAACTTTGCACATGTCTCAAGGACCAATGACAATGTAATAATTTAAAATAAAATATAATTTATTAAACCATAACTGATAAGTTAAAATAAATTAAAGTTTAAAAAAAACTGAAAAACACGTGTATAGAACTAATTGAACTAAAAAAAATATAAATGAATCAGTAGGTAGTATTCAATTGAGAAATTCATATTATTGTACAAAAAGCGTGTAGGGTGGGGCCTCCACGTTTTTGTACCAAAAAAAAGCCCTTAATATTTTTTGTAAAATAATATGAATTTCTCAATAATAATTGATTGACCTATTTTTTTATTTAAATTTATTTTAGTGCAATTAGTTTTAAAGGCATGTTTTTCAGTTTTTTTAACTACAATTTTTATACGTATACGGACGATACAGACACGGCTGACGGTAACACTGTACAATACAAAACATCCTCCTTTTTTAAGTCGGTTATAAATAATGAATTATGTAAAATGTTTCTTTCACTGACCCATTCATTAAAATTAAAAACAAAGTAATGGCTTTGAAATTCAAATCTTTGATGAAGACAACATAAGACCAAAAAGGTAAAGGATAAGCGTGGGTTAAAATAAATGAAGGACCTTACTTAATTTTATTCAGGGGTCTTGTAAACTTGTGAAATTCGAACTGCAATTATTCCAGTTACGCATAACATGTTCTTTTATATATAACCCGCGTAGGCACAAGAATGTGGTAGAGCTCCAGTGACGGAGCTCGCGGGCGTAAGCACCACCGCATTACCTAATATACTTGCCGCTAAATGGTAGTGTTCAGCACTATCGTGTTCCGGTCAGGTGGTAATGTACGGTTCTGTAATGAGGCATTACACCTTAGGCTTCGGGAGTGGTAACGCATCTGCATTTGACCTTGGTCTTTGTGAAAGTGTCTATAGGCTGCAGTCATCACTTAACATCAATGTGAGCAGCATGCTTGCTTGTCACTACCATCACATAAAAAAAGGAAAACAGTATAATACTTATTACTAGATTGGAAAATTTCATTATAGAACATTTTATGCGTATATGAATTAATTTCAATTTTAATTTCAAAACACCAGTTCATTATACGCAAAAACGTACGGATCGTACGTAAATTGGACCGTTCAATTTAATAATGCGTTCAGGGTTCAGGGATGTTTGCTGGAGCTCTGTTGACTGTTTTTATACGACAATGAGAAAACGATGCGCTTCCCTGGTGCGCAGGGTGCGGGCCAGCCCTAACATTATCCTGAACTGTATTTCGAGCAGGTTGGATTTTTTTATATGTGAACCACCTCTGTACTGGACGTGTAGTAGTGATTCACATAGTGATAGTGAAACTGATTTAGGTTTAATTTTAGAATAGGAATACTAACATAGATTTAAGTAATATTGTTGCTAACATGATGATGAGGTTTGTTGCTTTAAACAAATAACTAATAATAATACTATTAAATACATCGAATGACGCCAGTTGGTAACAATGGTAAGTAATTCAGTTCTGTAGCCTATCAACATCTACACGAAACCAGAGATTTCATTATAAATGCGTTGTCACTCGTGAGACCTAAGGCCTCCGTACATTACCACCTCACTGTAACACGATAGTACTGAGCACTATCATTAAGCAGCAAGAAGATTGACTCTTACCATCAATGTAAGCTGTATACTTGTTTGCTACTTCATTACATAAAAAATGGCATAATAAATATTTAATAATAAATATTTAATCATAAAAAAAAACATGTTTAACATCCACTAAACAGTCCTTACATTGCATAATGTAGCATTATATACATAAAGGGAAATTAAGATAAAAAGACTTGAAGTTAAAAGACGATAAGATCATATTAGTTTAGTACAAAGTTATACTAAATCACCCCGTGGCGATGATACTATATTCAAACTAGAAAACTAGAATATTATTTTTTTTAATGTAATAAAAGTGGCAAACAAGTGTGCAGTTCACATTGATGTTAAGTGATGACTGCAGCCTATAGACACCCATACAATGACCAGAGGTCAAAATGCAGATGCGCTGCCACTCCCAAGGCATTAGGTGTTATGCCTCTGTGCCGGAAATTACAGAGCCGTACATTACCATCTGACCGGAACACGATAGAAATAGAAATAGAAAATATTTTTATTTCGAATAGATCCTTACAGATACTTTCAAAACGTCAATAAATCATAAACTACCTAGATAGTGCTGAACACTATCATTTAGCGGCAAGTATATTAGGTAATGCGGTGGTGCCTACGCCCGCGAGCTCCGTCACTGGAGCTCTACCACCAGTAAGTATTCTAGTCACTCCAGTCAAATCACCCCGTGGCAATGATTCCATATTCAAACTAGAATAATATTCTAGTTTTCTAGTTTGAATATAGTATCATTGCCACGGGGTGATTTAGTATAACATAACAAAACATAATTGTATTTGTATTCAAGTTTAATTTAACAACACAACAACTAAGTAATATCCTTTATACCTATTTTGAAATCATTTGCATTTACATTGTTCAACGAACATAGTGATGGATAAATAAAGTTTAATCTAAGAAATATATCTAATACCTTTCAACGAGCAATTCTTGTATATATATATAGAATCAAGATCTCGGAAACGGCTCCAACGATTTTCTGAAAACAGATTAGGGGTTTATCGGGTCAAGAAATCGATTTATTTAGGTTCCAGGTCCAAGAAAAACTCGGTTCCAAGTTAATAATAAATTTTCTTCATAACCGACGACTAACGCCATCTATTGATAAATAGAAGAACCATTAGTCTACTAACGTTAGTCGTATATGCAATTCATACTAATCGCTACGGAGCGAAGCTCGGTCAACCAGGTACTTTAATATTTACGCTGTGAAAAAGAAATGTTTGTCGAATAAACGCATTGTATTGTTTACGCGTGTAAAAAAGTAGCCAAGTGCGAGACGATCACGCCCGTGAAGGGTTCCGTAGTAGTTAGTAATATTTGACTGAATATTCCATTAAATTTCATAGTCTGTGAAAATATAAGTCAAAAACTGTTAAGAATATCTCCTCCAAACTAAATTTCGTTGAAAGTTTTCATTCAGGATTACCCACATTTTTAATACGATTTTTCAACCTATTACAATTTAAAAAATGAGGGGGGGTAGGGGAGACATATTTTTGTATCTGTTTTATAATTGTATAAAAATTATAAAGCGGTTCACAAAATACATCTACTCAAACTCAAGCTCAAACACTTATTTAATCACTTGGAAATAATCAAATTTGCTTGTGATCAAATTACAAATATAAAGTTAAAGCGAATACCAACTGAATTTCAACTCTGTAGTCTTAGAACCTTAGCACACGTGCTTGGATGCCCAAATAGATCATCATACTCAAATATTAGCCAGTCTTAACAATTCACATACATACTTGTCGAACTGACCTACTTTTTATCTTGAAGTCGTTTATAAAAATTATATGTAGAACAAAATCATTGTTCGATGAACTAAAAAATATAAGCAATATAAATACTTCTGACTTACGTCCATATTAATCTACAATATTAAAAAAAAACCTATTCCGTAGCACGCACCCAACATAGTTCGTAGCCGCCAAACGAGCAACGAGAACTTTTTTGCGTAGTAACTGCTACGCTCATATTTATTGCACGGCATGGGAGCTAGGGCTTTCCTTGTAAAATACCTACATAAAATTTCCCACCTGTATTAACTAGGCATGGCATTTATATTATGGCATTGAAGTACATTGTAGTAGACAAACAAAATTGGAATTTACTTTTTATTTTTATAAGGTTCTATTTAATTCTCTTTCAAGTTCGGTTGTAGGAAAGAATTACAAGTCCGTTTTAAATTAGTTTTTGGGTGGCTTATTTGTGCTGAAAATTTATTCGCTTGTAAATATTCACAACTACTTAGGTATACTAATTTAACGAGTATCAAGAATTATTGTTTTCCCTCCAGAAATGCTTGTATAGCCACAACTCGAAAACAACTAAATCGATTTTGATGAAATTTAGACTCTTCCTTAAGTCAGAAAATACCTAATATTGGTTTTTAATTTCCGATAAATTCACAGGTCGAATTCATAAACAAATTTTTAATTTGATTAAACAAAATATTTAGAACAAGAGCATTGTACAACGAGTTAAAAATGAAACACAATGTTTAAAAAAAAACGCATTCCGTAGCACGCACCCAACATAGTTCGTAGCCGGCAAACGAGCAACGAGAACTTTTTTGCGTAGTAACTGCTACGCTTATATTTATTGCACAGCATGGGAGCTAGAGCATTCCTTATAAAATACCTACATACAATTTCCCACCTGTATTAACTAAGCATGGCATTTATATTACGGCATTGAAATATATTGACGACCCGGTTAGTCCAGCGGTGTGAAACCATCGTTTGATTCGAAGGGTCGCGGGTTCGATCCCCGCACTGGGACAAATATTTGTATGGCCTACAGATATTTGTTTCGGGTCTGGGTGTTTGTGTATGTGTTGTATGTGTACAACGGCAACCACGACACAGGTTTATACCTACTGTGGGGCTGTGAGTGTAAGCGTATTTTACTTTTTATTTATTTATATTGTGTAATTTCTCTTTCAGGTTTTTGTAGGAAATACTTATAAGTTCGTTTTAAAGACGCCTACTACTGGCCAAAGCCTTCCCCAAAGATGCTCAAAACAATGTTGTGCGTCATTAGAGGATGTTAGAGAATAAGTATATTTTACTGGTGGTAGAGCTCCAGTGACAAAGCTCGCGGGAGAAGGCATCACCGCATTACCTTATATACTTGCCGCTAAATGGTAGTGTTCAGCACTATCGTGTTCCGGTCAGGTGGTGACGTACGGCCCTGTAATTTCCGGCACAGAGGCATAACACCTTAGGCCTCAGGAGTGGTAACGCATCTGCATTTTGACCTTGGTCTTTGTGTGGGTGTCTGTAGGCTGCAGTCATCACCTAACATCAATGTGAACTGCATTGTTTGCCACTTTGATTACATAAAAAAAAATGTGCCATAATCGCCACGCTTGGCAGGCGCATCGGCTATCGCAGTGTTAGTAGTTTTATAGCAGGATGCTGCTGACAAGCCCACTTTATAGTGTTGACTATCGCAATTGCGTCGTCACGTCCCGACATTTATTCACGTAACAGAAAAAATCGCGTCAAATTTAAATGATGTATATGTACGGCCCTGTAATTTCCGGCACTGAGGCATAACACCTTAGGCCTCAGGAGTGGTAACGCATCTGCATTTTGACCTTGGTCTTTGTGAAAGTGTCTCTAAGCTGCAGTCATCACTTAGCATCAATGTGAACTGCATGCTTGTTTGCCACTCCCATTATATAAAAACAATGAGTTTCTGGAACACGGGTCATGTTAATTTATGTTGAAGCTGTGATTATTTGACCAGTTTGACACAGGTTTTTCATAGATGTCAATATACGAGTATGTTACATTGTGATGTTATTATAACGAATCGGCTCGTCAAATTAAAGTGATTACGGTTCGGTTGCACCAAAATATTTGTTAAAGTTATGTTTTTTATTTATCACGTTTTACAATAACTGCGACATTGACTTGAATAAATAAAATAAATACTGCGGAATGCGTTGCAAAAGCATATTTTTGAAAATGTTAAAGATATCATGGTTGACAGATACCTACCACATCTGGCGGACAATTGAGGTTATCAGGCAGGTTAGGCATTTATTTTTAATCAACAATTATTCTTGTTCTATTCTTATTCTTATTAGTCCACCCCATTTTTTACTTAACCTGTACTTTAACAAATTTGTTAAAGTTAAAGTAACAAGAAGTGAGTGAGTGTTTTATTTCAAGAATAGAATAAAAAAATATTTTTATTCTATTCGTTGAACTAACATAGATTAAGAACTCAATGGATTGTGTTACTGAAATAAAACAAAAGTAACATAATGCAACTCATCCTTATGCTTATCAATCAACCCAATTCGCATTGGACGAAAGATTTTACGGTTTGCTTGATATTATTTGCATTGACAAGCACTCCAGTAACAAGCGGTTAGACATTTACAATTCTAAACAAACTATGAATAACTTGAACAAAAAGCTATACATGTTCATGAAATTGTACTTGTTCAGAAAAAGTTGTACCGTATCATAACTCAAGTTATAGAACAATTGGATAATAATTGTTTAAAATTACAGCTTGACCTTGGTTGAATATCGATCGAAACACAAATAAGTTGACAATGTTGACCCCACTGGTAGGGAGTGGTATTGATTTTTTTTTTTTTTTTTTATGTACTGGAAGTGGTAAACAAGCATGCAGTTTACGTTGATGTTAAGTGATGATTGCAGCCTATAGACACCCACACAAAGACTAAGGTCAAAATGCAGATGCGCTACCACTCCTGAGGGCTAAGGTGTTACGCCTCTGTGCCGGAAATTACAGGGCCGTACATTACCACCTGACCGGAACACGATAGTGCTGAACACTACCATTTAGCGGCAAGTATATTAGGTAATGCGGTGGTGCCTACGCCCGCGAGCTCCGTCACTGGAGCTCTACCACCAGTAGAATTATGGGAATTTATGTTGTTCAGACGGTTCCTAAAAAACATTTCTCTTTATCGCCGAAACTACTGGGCCTAAAATTTTGTAAAAGCTAGTATGTAAAATAATAATTATCTATAATATAAAAATAAGTCGGGTTTTCCTTCCTGACGCTAACTCCAGAACGCACGAACCGATTTCCACGGTTTTGCATTTGTTGGAAAGGTCTCGGGCTTCGTAAGGTTTATAGTAAAGAAAATTCAGGAAAAAAAATATTTATAAAAAGACATCCACGCGGGCAACAGCTAGTTTACCTATAAATTTCAGGTAACATTATAAAAAATATATTATTATGGTATTAAAGACAATATAAGAAATGTCAACCTAGTAACATGACGACTGTTGGGAGTGCTATTCCGTATTATATTACTATAACTATATGATGCTTTTACTGGTGGTAGAGCTCCAGTGACGGAGCTCGCGGGCGTAGGCACCACCGCATTACCTAATATACTTGTAATATACCGCTAAATGGTAGTGTTCAACACTATCGTGTTCCGGTCAGGTGGTAATGTACTGCCCTGTAATTTCCGGCACAGAGGCATAAGACCTTAGGCCTCAGGAGTGGTAACGCATCTGCATTTTGACCTTGGTCTTTGTGTGGGTGTCTATAGGCTGCAGTCATCACTTAACATCTATGTGAACTGCATGCTTGATTACCACATCCATTACATTAAAAAAAAATGCTTTAATGCAAATTATGATGTCTAAATAATGTAAAGATTATTGGTTGAAATTATATGAAATTTAAAAATAAAATAAAATACGCTTACACTCACAGCCCCACAGTAGGTATAAACCTGTATCGTGGGTGCCGTTGTAAACAAACAACACATGCACAAAGACCCAGGCCCGAAACAAATATCTGTAGGCCATACAAATATTTGTCCCGGTGCGGGGATCGAACCCGCGATCCTTCGAATCAAACGGTCATCTCACACCGCTGGATCAACCGGGTCGTCAAATTTACTAAACATACCTTGTATTCAACTAATATAAGGTACAATAAAATATGAAAAAAAAAACTTTAAGGTAAAAACTGGACGTAAGGAAAGTGGATTTAGAGTGCTACTGACAAAGTTTATTAAAGGCAAGCGTGAGAACGAAATAAAGAACGAAATCGAAACAAGTTGAATAGATTGATCAATTTTATATTAGTAACTAGCTGTGCCCGCGACTCCGTCCGCGTGAAAATTGATGATTGTTTAGTATCTACCCGGACGAAGTCGCGGGCGCAGCTTGTATAAAAGAAACCTAAGTTATACCTTATTACATCAGCTATCTGGCAGTGATAGTCCCGTCAAAATCGGTAAAGTCGTTCCCAAGATTATCCGAAACAAACAGACAGACAAAACTGGTAAAAAAAAATGTTTTGGTATATGTACCGTGTATAGTAAAAAGCGGTTATATAAATATTACAAACAGACACTCCAATTTATTTCCTTGTGTAGATGTATAGATAAATGATAATTATTAATAATCTTACATAAGGTTGTTATGAATGTGATTCTAAAAACACTGGAAAATTATTACGATTATCATTTTCTGTCAGGTGATATAATTCGCCAATCATCATTTCATAAGAAAAAAATTTTTAGATGGTTGATTGTGATAAAACTATGTTACATTTTACTGTAATTTCGCATAATACGGAATAAATATAATACTTCTAAAGGAAATGTTGCGAGCTCGGCTCTGGTTCGTACACTACCTCAAAAAATGGGTCAATTAAAGAAGAATCCGAAAAAATACAATTCATTTATTCAAGAATGTATTTTAGAGTTAGAACCACATTTAGTTCAAACGATTTTATCATTTTCAATCATGTTCAACATGGCGGCAATACAGCCTACGCTTGGGATAGTACCTATGTACGAGTAGATAAAACAAAACTAATGCTATCTATATCTTACTAGTGCATCACATATTAACAAAAAAACGTTGTATCGAATCGATCAATTTAAAGAAGTTCCGATGAATTTCTTAAAATTGGAAATCGATTTATATCGATTATCAAATCGATATTAATCGATTTCCAATTTATCGATTTATATCGATTATTAAATCGATATTAATCGATTTCCAATTTAAAGAAATTCATCGGAACTTCTTTAAATTGATCGATATGGCGGGCAATGTCATTTATGTCATTGCCCGCCATATTAGCCGTATTGGTTTTGAGTTGCAATTCTAATTGCAAATAATGTTTTGTAACTGCAAACAAAGCTAAATAAGTGAAAATATGCAGTAAAAAACGTATTTATATTGATTTTGCCTGTTAATGATATTATGTACAATACATGGCCGGAGGACCATACATTTTTGCAACATCTCCTTTGCGATCCACCGTTTGATACAAAATAACGATTTAAATGAACGAAGGTTGCATGTTATCCGTTTTTCTTCTAGGTCTGGTGTAGTGTAAGTATTATTTTATTACCCATTGTTTTCCAAAAGTGATGCACTGTGAAATTCTAGCTCAAATTCATTGCATGCTCTCACTCTATATGCAAATGACTTGGAAGCCAACTGTAAAAACTCCATCATAATACGGAGATAAATTTTAAATAAAGTTGCAATGCTGAAGAAAAGTTGAAATACTTTTGTTGTTAAATAAACTTATCTTTTCTCCGTGACTACATCTGCAAAGGCATTTAAGACTATACCTACCTAATAAGGATCTAAGAAATCCTTATTTTATGTAATTAAGTAACAAGAAAAACAATTATGCACGAACCTTTTTTTTGAAAACAATTCAAACATGCATTTAAACTGTTTTAAAATAGGGTTGGCGCATAATTGTTTTTCTTGTCAAGTAACAAGTAACATAATACTGTGCAATTTTCCATTTTTGTTGCCTAGGGTAGTTAAAAGTTTCAGCTTTATGAATTTTTAAATTGTGGTATTTTACAAAATAACACTTAAATTTATCTACACCCTAACACAAAGAATAACTTGATCTATGGTAACTTTGCTATCTTCCCTTTACATTAACATAAATTTAAAGCAAACCTGTACTGGGGTAATGTGTGCTTTAAATATCTGCAGAATACGAATTATATAGTATGACTAGCTGTGCCCGCGACATCGTCCACGTGAGAAAAAATATGATTGTTCAGTATGTACCCCGACGAAGTCGTGGGCGCAGCTAGTTAGCCGTTCTTGAGATTCAAACAGACAGACAGACAGGCAAAAATTGTAAAAAATGTTGTTTTGGTATATGTACCGTGTATACATACATATGCATTAAGTAAAAAGTGGTTATTTTCATATTACAAACAGACACTCCAATTTTATTTATTTGTATAGATAAACATAACAGTATCGTGTGCTTTAATTGTGTGACTCATTAATAAATCGAAGATTTTGATCTTTTTTTTATGTTATGGAAGTGGCAAAGAAGCATGCAGTTCACATTGATGTTAAGTGATGACTGCAGCCTATTTGCTATTGCCCACAAAAAGACCAAGGTCAAAATGCAGATGCGTTACCACTCTTAAGGCCTAAGGTGATATGCCTCTGTGCCGGAAATTACAGGGCCGTACATTACCACCTGACCGGGACACGATGGTGCTGAACACTACCATTTAGCGGCAAGTATATTAGGTAATGCGGTGGTGCCTATGCCCGCGAGCTCCGTCAGTGGAGCTCAACCACCAGTAAAAAATCTGTCTACTATCATGAAGTTCGTTCAGGTCTCATTACGACCAAAGCCATATTTATTTTCAATTAAGCAACATTTTATAAGAACATAACTTTCTTATAAAATTTACAACGCATTTAATGATGATAAATCAGCTCACGTAAGCCATTACCCAGGTAGTAGTAATATGTAAGGTGAACGCACACTTATCCGAATATTTGGAATCTAACACGCCGAACAAAATTATTTTGAGAGCACATAACGGCGTTGAAAACCCCGGCCCAGATGAATTAAACAGTGTTGACGTTAAGATTCAACGCGCGGTATGCCGTCTAAGCGACCAATAGGTTCTCACGTTCTGATGGTTTCGTAAAACAGCGTAACTTCTTTGCTTACGTACATGAATAAAATATGTGAAATGTCTGTCATACAGGCAAAACAACTATGACTCAGATCCAGTGATTTTATGTCAATGTTTATTGGTAGCAATAACTCTAACGAATATGAATTGCATGATAGATCTTTAAAAAGTAGTGTGATGTCTTTTTGACTTCAATTCATTGGACCTTTTCGGTTCAGTTAAGTGTGGGCAGAGAATATGTAATAATACTACGTATAGAATGGACACTTCGACGTACCGCCCGATTGCCATGCCTCACCCAACTTCCCCCCCCCTCTTATGGGCGACGCTTGGTATTTTCTAGGTGCTACGCACACAGGTGCATGTGTAATTACACGCCACTGATTGATGTCTGTGTAATAGAGACCAAATTAAGCGTTTGTATGAAATTTCGGCGGAGTGTCCGCGGTGTGGTGTGGGTTCTCCTTAAATGGTGGAAACCAACGGCACTTATGTTTTATTGGAGCGCGTGAAACTGTACGACACCTAACTACCGGTGGAGGGAAATAAAGGATCCATATTTGACCGTGAACCTGGACATTGTTTTTTCCTGCCCTCTTTGTTGTTTGTGTTTTGTTTTGTGGTAGTGTCCTCATAGCAAATCTACAGATGAATTTGCTTTCTGTTGTTAAAGGGATACTGACAGCCATCGACGACACAACGCAGCTCTGACAGCTGACAGCAGACAGAGATAGAGACAGATTAGATAGATCATAAATTATCAGATATATCAAAAGGTAATTTACAATTGAGATTAAATTTGAATATTTTTTGTTATAATTCTACACGTGAACAATGACAAAAAAAAGAAAGAATAGAAGATAAGTAATTATTTTTATATTAAGCTGATCAAACAAAATCGTGTACAGTATCCAGCAATATATATTGCACATCGAGCCTACGAAAGAGACAATCGGCTAATTTCGACTTCTTATAGCGTTATTTCTGCTGCACACTGCCTATGCAAGCACTACTATAGTGCTCTACAATAAATATTGCACTCAATGTGCAAGGAAGGAGGAACTTATCCCTGGGACCTGGGACACATTGTACATCTTGCGACATGACGCCATCTTGGCATATCTGTCAATTCTTTTTAAAAAGAGAACCGATTTTTTTGTTCACTATGTCGTCTCTTTATAGATTAACTTTATCGCCTTCAACATTGATTTTACGTTGGTTAATAAAATCAATCAATTTCAGTATAATTTTATTCTTACCGTCAAATTCAGATTTATCTCTGAGTCCTTCAACTAAGTGGTTACTCGATAAAGAGCTTATCTGTTCGAATTCAGTGCTTCGATTTGAACACGTTCGATCAAGATATTACTTCCAAAGGATTTTTTAATCTTCTACAAACGCCTAGTTTGCATTATAAAAGAGTCCTTTTGTAATCATTTTGATCAAAATTCACAAGTGTTAAGCAGCGGACAATTTCTGACAACTCTATAATCTAGCTCACATTGTGTTAACTTGGTGACCATTTTTGTTGTAAATCGAAGAGGGACATTTTTAAATAACAGAAATAGATTCCATACGTTAGTACCAGTGGTTATCTTCCTGGAGACAAGATACCAACTATTATTTATTTATTTATTTATTTATTTATACACTTTATTGTACACCAGAAAACTAAACAAATTATACAAACAAGAAAAGGAATAAAAGTACAAAAGGCGGTCTTATCGCAAAAGGTGCGATTTCTTCCAGACAACCTTTTAGTCAGGAACATAAAGTAAAGAAATTATTTATTTGCCGACAGGGTGTACTGAGCAATAATAAAGATATAAAACATAATAATACTAATAAATGAATATTTAATTACGAAACGAGGAGAAATATTATAAATATTTCTACATTATGAAAGAGCAAAGCATGACCAAAAGATAAAGATAATAAGTTTTAGAAAAACAGGTAAAGAAGAAGGATGAAGAAGGATAGATAGTTACAGAGTCTGAGTTAAATAAAAATCTTTGACCTTGTGTTTGAAGGAAACGACAGTTTGGGCATGGCGAACTGTCGTTGGTAAGCTGTTCCAAAGATGAACAGCTTCTACAGTAAAAGATTTCGAATAGAATTGAGAAGAATGCTTGGGAAAGTGAAGCTGAAGGTTTTCAGAGGATCGAAGGGAAAGTGAATGGGAGAGGCATAAGTACTGGAAACGTTCTATAAGGTAAAGTGGAGCATTCGGATTGAATAGAACACAGTATAAAAGTGAAAGAATGTGGGTGTTCCGGCGAAGATGAATTGGGAGCCACTTGAGTTTATCACGGTAGCTGGAGATGTGGTCATATTTGCGCAAACCAAATATAAACCGAATGAACATGTTTTGTAGACGCTCAAGCTTATTAAGTTGCTCCTGGGTCAAATCAAGGTAGCAGACATCAGCATAATCAAGAATTGGAAAAAGTAGAGAATCTTAGTAGACACCGGAAGAAATCCTCACAACCTCCTCAAGGAACCAATCGCGGAAAACGTCTTCCTGCTGACTTCAGTAATCTGTGGAGACCAAGAGAAATGTGAATCAAATGTGATACCTAGGTTTTTAACTGTTTGACTAAAAGGAATTTGTACATTTTCTAAATTAAGTTGGGGTAAACCAGTCCATTCCATTTTATGTATGAAACGTGAACTGCCAATAATTATTGATTTAGTTTTCTCAGGATTTAATTTAAGTCCGTGCGCTTGACTCCAAAGTGAGATACTAGCTAGCTAGGTCAGTGTTGATAATATTTATAGCGCCTGGTAAATCTTTCAGATGAGCCTGCGTGTATATCTGGAGATCGTCTGCATAAAGTTGATAGAGAGAAGTAAGAGGGAGTGTAATAGAATTAATGAAAATGGCAAACAGAAGTGGAGGCAACACGCCACCTTGCGGCACACCAGCGGAAACGTCACACCAAGTTGATAATGTGTCGTTGACTTGAACACGATGCCGGCGGCCATACAAGTAGTTACGAAACCAGTCAATTACCGATGGAGATATGTTAAGAGAATACAAAGTAATATATTAAAGTCAACAGTGTTGAAAGCATTGCTAAAGTCTAACAATGACAACACTGTGAGCTGTTGCTTTTCCATACCGAAGAGAATGTCGTCAGTGATTTTAACTAAAGCACTAGTCGTACTATGACCAGGGCGGAAACCGGATTGGAAAGGATTAAGGAGATTGTGTTTCGCCAGGAAAATGTTTAATTGCTGGTGGACTGGTCGCTCGAGCACCTTAGAAAGGAAAGGTAATATGGATATGGGCCTATAATTCTGAGCGGAAGAAGGATTAGGTTTTTTTGGGAGAGGAATTATATTCGCATGTTTCCATGTGCTAGGAAATGTGCCCGAGGAGATGGAATAATTTAAGATGGAGGTAATTACAGGAGTGAGGATATCAATTAGGGGAATTATCATTTTACGACTAATACTGTCAACACCAACAGCATTCGAATCGATTGCTAGTATATTCTTCCTAACATCACATTCAGTAAAGTGACTAAAATTAAATTCGGGATGATTATGAGTAGTACTAGTTAAAATATTTGACATAGTATGAGATTTAATATTCTCATCGATAGTTTCGCACGTTGAAAAATGTTTATTGAGATCATTAATATCTATGTTATTAGGAAAGAAATGATTAGGGGATTTACCGACTCCTAATGTTTTCAGAAACCTCCAAACCTTGTCGGGTTCTTCATCTATATAAGGGATTCTATCTTCGTTCCCGTGGAAGAAAGGAATGGACAAGAAACTCTCTTTGACAAACTGCTTATTTTGTGTTCTATTACAAGCGAAGCTGCGTCGTCGATGATACAAGTAGACGAGTCACCTTTTTAGAGCTCCAGTGACGGAGCTCGCGGGCGTAGGCACCACCGCATTACCTAATATACTTGCCGCTAAATGCTAGTGTTCACCACTATCGTGTTCCGGTCAGGTAGTCATGTACGGACCTGTAATTCCCAGCACAGAGGCATAACACCTTAGGCCTCAGGAGTGGTAACGCATCTGTATTTTGACCTCTGGTCTTTGTGTGGGTGTCTACAGGCTGCAGTCATCACTTAAAATCAATGTAAACTGCATGTTTGTTTGCCACTTTCATTACATAAAAAAACCTACTATTAAATAGTAACGCATCGCGTATGAACATCAGCAACAAGACTTTTGCTGAAAAAATAAAACTGACAACAAGACGATAACACGACCCGAAGTTTACGCAAACGAGGCGTAGGAAAATGGGACTGTGTGTGTGTAGAGAGAGCAGTCTGAGGCGCTTCGTGTACGATTGTGCATACTTAGGTACAATTTGTTACTGGCGCTAGAATAACTATATTTTTAAGTTGTGTAATGAAAGTGGCAATTAAGAATGTTAAAAGTGAGGTATGATAGAATTTGCAGTTTATACAATGTCTGTATGTGTATCTACCCTTACTAATTGTCATATTTTAATTTTTCGCAACAACACGTTCGATTTTTCTTTCCATTTTTTCTTTACTTTTTGACATGCATTTTTGTTTAATCCCTCAAGGATCGTACGGCCACCGGCGGCGAGACACAATTGAATTTCAATTGTCATATTTTTCTCGTGTCTGGAGAGATTAACACTACTCATATAATAGTGGTAAACAAGCAGGATTGATTTAATAAACTCAAATCTAGAAAACTTCAATTCTTATACTTTTGGGACAGCAAAATCAAGTCTAGCTAGTCCAAAAATAGAACTTTACGATATTCGTCTAACAATAGGTAGCCCGACGACAAATGCTGATCGGGTAAACAATAAATTATATTCTGTCAACAAACGTTACGAGCGGTGCACACGACAGATTGTATTTATTAGTCTTGTGATCAGAATAGAAACCGAAAGTTTTCAACTCAAAGCAAGTTCTTTGATACATGCTGTTATCACACGGAGCCAATTTGTTTCACATCGATCAAATCAACGAAACACATCGATCTTGTATTAGATATACGAGTACGACGCTGACTAATAAAAGACGTGTAACTTATTTTAAAACAACAACAACCTAGATCATTTGTAAAAAATATCAAAATAATTGACTTTGTTATTTTTAACCTAAATAGATATAAAATAGATGTCTGAGTTCACCATCAAAGCATTAGGGGTGCAATCTTACCGTTTTTAGTATAAAAAAATAAGAAAATTATGACAGTTGATTTCAAATTGTTCGTGGCCAATATCGGCCAACTGCGGCTTAAGAGATAACCCACTGCACCGCGTCCCGTTGCGTAGCGCGTGACGGCAGATTTTAACACACTGCCGACGCGGCAACGCGCCGCGTTTGTCCTAGGCGTGTTTTCTATACTATATATTAGTGCGGTGAAGTGGCTTAATCGCCTAAATAAAATAGTTGTATCAATTTCAGATATAGATCTTATCAGATATATACCAAGTCTATGAACGCTAATTACGTTTTTAGACTGTGTTATACAACAAGCAAATAGTATGATATTTTGCTTTATAAGGCTGAGGTTGCGTTACTGTTTTTAGTGCAAGCAACCGCAAAACCGCTCGAAATTTGCGAGAGAAACCGCAAGTGCGGCCGCTAGCGCTAGTATAAATATCCTCTAGTCACAAAATTGTTAAATTAATTTTACTTCTAACATGAAGTATTTTAATAATTTTATATCATATCTTCAAACAATACAATTCAAAGCTACAGCTATCGTTATATTGTTTCAGATCACAATTACCAGAGATGCGATGGAACGCAGCTGCGGCGGTGAGGTGACAAGCTCCAAGGAAACGGGCCAATCACACGTCACAACATGAAACGAATGGACTAGAGTGACAGGGACAGAGATAGCCGGTGCTATGGAGATGAACGGGACGGATGTGCGTGGCGAGGAAGCGGCTGTGGCGCTTGCTTTGAGCGTCACCGTCACCGTCATCTCCGCGATCGGGTTACTTCTGAATGCTTACATTTTGTTCATCATCGTGATAACTAAACAGGTTAGACTGTGTTATCTTATACCTACCTGTACTTTTATGTTTTTCGCTCGTGAATTCAGACTACAATTTAGTGTAACTTCGTATCGCCCAATAGATCAAAATTGGAGATATGAATACTTATCGCTATTAAGAAATGTGGAGTAGTGTCAAAATCAAAAAAAATTGGGTGTGGGGTTCACCCTTTCCATTTTGGGGTAGAAAAAATATTCTACATCTCATACTTAGCCAATACACGTACAAAATTTCATGATAATTGATCAAGCCGTTTCAGAGGAGCAGGTATTGTTACAAGATAATTTTATATAGGTATTGGAAAGAAAGATATAAGTACAACGTGTTACGGGAATAACGCGTAAATAAAATATAATATAATAATTATATAACACCCAAATTATTAAACCTTAACATAGTGGTTTTCTATCAGGATTGATCAATAAGCTTATAGTATAAAAATGTCCAAAATATTTGCTGAAAAAAGATATTTGTCATTTCAGTAACTCCATTTACAATTTGTAAATCCATTTACAAATATCCATCGAATCAGCGAAAACTACCAAGGAGGGACACATTCGTACATATTCAAATAGCAATATCCTTTGAATTCAGTTAAAATTCGACATCTACTGGTAGTAGATCTCCGGTGACGGAGTTTGCCGACGTAGGCACCACCGCATTATCTAATTTACGTACTGCTTAATGGTAGCGCTATCGTAATCCGGTGGTAATACACGGTCCTTTAATTTCCGGAATAGAGGCATAATACCTTAGGCCTCAGAAGTGGCAACGCATTTACATTGAGATCTCTGGTTTCATTTAGATGTTTATAAGCTACAGTAGTACTTACCATCAATGTAAACTGTATGCTTGTTTGCCACTTAATGATATAAAAACAACATTATTTTAACTTGAACAAAAAGATACTTTCATGTTCTTTAGCTTCATAATCATTGATTGGAGAAAGTCATGGAACGTTAACGAGAAAAGAGTTTGTTACGTCTTTAATTAAATGTTCGAAATTAATTTAAAGTTTGTAATGATATTTTGTCTGTGGGTAAATCTGAAAATGAATCGGGAGATGGAACTCATCTATAGAGTGAGTGTACATTTATCCGAAGCGTACGAGTCGCATTTTAGAATTCTGTTTATAGAATCTTGTGAATCCTCGCATACCTGTCTGCGTCAAATCGACCGCATCTGGGATGACCCTAAATCCTAGATGGATTTGGATGACGTCATCAGATTTGGCGCTACATATGCGTTCGACTCGCCCAACGTGCTCGCATTCTGTCAGTTGCGTTCGAAAAAAGAGTACAAATTTTTCATTGTTTTTGAAAAATATTTATTCTTATTTAATTGTATTAGTACGTTATTACGAAGAGCTGCACGATTCATCATATTTGTCAAAGATAGATCACAATTCACATGTGCATAGTGCGATATGCGTAAAGGAAATGGAAACGATTTCTACTGCGCGGTCGATTTTGGTGTGGATATGTATGCGAAGCCTCCTTGACTTCGAATCGTTCGGCTCGGATCGAAGTGTGGGTTCACCTTTACTTTTATATAAATCTGAAGGGGTAGTATCAAAACACTTCATACAAAAAATACCGACTTCACGAAACCAGATAATCGCATCACTTAAAAGTGAAATTAACAGAGCTGGTACAGATTATCATCGGAATCTTGGACCAAATATCGTAACGCACGTCATACTTTAGGAATATTAAGAACTTGAGTCTTTAGTTGGTGGCCTGGTAGTACATTAGCCTGGTGTGATGCCATCATTAGATCCCAACTTGGTGGCAATACGACCAACTTGAAAATATAAACCTTTCAGACGACACAGGATATTTAAAATCTCTTAATGACGGAGTAATCGGAGAATACCTATACATAAAAAGTGTTTTTAGCTATTAAATTTAAAAATTGAAAAATTTTAAGGGGCGAGCCAGTAGAATTGAAGAGGGAAAGCTGGCTCAAGCCCAAACCCGGAGGATTTGAGTTCAGGGGTCAAACAGAGGGCTGATTTCACCAGAACACTGTACTCAGATTTGTCATAGTTTGATTAGTTTTCGATGAATGGCGCGATGACAATAAAATAAATTAAGTTTACGTGACAGAGAAATATGTAATACAAAAAACATTATAAATCTATACAAATAAATAAAATTGGAGTGTCTGTTTGTAATATAAACACAAACTACATTTTACTAAATGCATATGTATGTAAAAAGGCTTACTATAAACTCGAGGACTATCTCAAGGATAGAAATGTTTGGCTAAATGCTGATCTAGCTCCACAAGGGTGTTAAATGTAATAATCAAAGTGTGATGTTGATATTAACATAATATAATATATAATATAATATTAATATAATATAATTTTAACCTTGTTTAAATCATGGAAAATTGTAAAAATATGCCTAAGAGATATTTTTAAAAGAGCCGACTAAGTTTTTTCCGGCTAGTTTTTCTCAGATCATATTGGCCTTTGGAACTTTGCCGGTGAATGACAAAGAATGACTCTTTTTCTTTTCTTTTTACTCTTTGTTATCAGTTTGTAAAGGGGAAATGAGACATTCTACTGATATACCTACTTTTTACATTAGTTTATGACATTTAGTTTTATCTTAGTGATATTCTTGACTTTACATATATTTTTTATCTTGTTTGAAATGTATATCAATTGTTATTCACTTTAATTTATTTTGTTTGTTTTTGACGTGTCATAAGAGGTGCCTGTCACCCTAAATGAATAAATGAGTTTCTGATTCTGATTCTTATGTATAAACGGTACATATACCAAAACAACATTTTTTACAATTTTTGTCTGTCTGTCTGTCTGTTTGGCGGGGCTAATCTTGGGAACGGCTGGCCCGATTTTGACGGGAATTTTACTGGCGATAGCTGATGTAATAAGGAGTAACTTAGGCTACTTTTATACTAGCTGCGCCCACGACTTCGTCCGGGTAGACACTGAACAATCATAAATTATCACGCGCGCGAAGTCGCGGGCACAGCTAGTATAATATAATAATGATCCAGAGAATAACAAGCGTGATAAACTACATAAGTATTATCAACCGTTCGCAGAAAAGGAAAATGTGCAAACTACAACGTTTCTTAGAAAATAATATTCCTGCTAGCTCACAGTATAATATCCGTTTGAAAGTTCCTTCATAGACAGGATATATTGTCGATATCTTGGAAATATACGAGAAAGATGTAATAAAAATTTTCTTAAGCGTCGTCTTTTTATGTTCATCATAAAAGGTTAAAAATAAATAAATACTTGTTATTGCACTTAAATTAATAGATTAGGTATGTATATATCTTCACGCCAAGTATTTTACGGGGAGGTAGGTATTTACTGATGGTAGAGTTCCAGTGGCAGAGTACGGACCCGAGGGTGAAGGCTCCAGTGCATTACTTAACCTATCTGCCGCTAAATGGTAGTGTTCAGCACTATCGTGTTTCGGTTATATGGTAATGTATAACCCCGTAATAACTATAACCGATGTTTACTATATTTTTTTGCTTTGAAAGTTCATTGTTATGTTCCATATATTATTAGTTAGATTAACATATCATATTTTGTTTCATTTGATGTTAATATTTTTATTAGAGTTTACGGTTTAAATTGCTTTACGCAAGATATTCTCTTGTAACTTATTCATTATTGGTATGATAAATAAATAAAAGTAACACTTTGCATTATTATTAAAGCAGCCATAGAGCGGCACAAGGGCTCTAAAGTGTTCGCCAAAGATCTGTCCTTAGGGCAAAGCCGTCTCACTAAGCTGAAGACAGAGGACAATAGAATCGTATCGTCGAAACCTGAGCTTGCAGAAGAGATCGAACGGTTTTACGGACAGTTTTACACGACAGCACGACCACCTGTTAACAGTCCGGCAGCAGATCCTAGAGCCGGACTGACCCGACACTACACCGAAGATATCCCGGACGTCAGTCTAGACGAGATTAGCACGGCTCTCAAACAGCTCAAAAACAACAGGGCGCCGGGTGATGGCGGAATCACTGCTGAACTCCTGAAAGCGGGCGGAAGGCCAGTATTAGAAGCTCTTCAGTTGATGTTCAATTCCATCATATCCGAGGGAAAAACGCCACAGGCGTGGCACAGAAGTGTGGTGGTACTGTTCTATAAGAAAGGCGACAATACCCTTCTTAAAAATTATAGGCCCATCGCACTTCTAAGTTACGTCTATAAGCTGTTTTCGAGAGTGGTTACGAACCGTCTATCTCGCAGACTCGACGACTTCCAACCTCCCAAACAAGCCGGGTTCCGTAAAGGTTTTAGCACCATAGACCACATACACACGCTGCGGCAGGTTATACAGAAGACAGAAGAGTATAACCAGCCCCTCTGTCTAGCGTTTGTTGACTATGAGAAAGCCTTCGATTCGGTCGAGATTTGGGCTGTGCTACAGTCACTCCAGAGGTGCCAAGTCGACTACCGATACATCGAGGTGCGAAGGAGCTTGTACGAAAACGCCACTATGTCGGTTCGCATTCAGGACCAGAACTCGAAACCTATCCAACTGCAGCGAGGTGTGAGACAGGGAGATGTCATATCTCCGAAACTGTTCACCGCTGCATTGGAAGATGTCTTCAAGCTTCTGGACTGGAACGGACTCGGCATCAACATTAACAGCGAGTACATCTCCCACCTCCGATTTGCGGATGATATTGTAGTCATGGCTGAGACCCTGGAAGACCTTGGCACAATGCTCAATGGCCTCAGTAGGGCCTCCCAACGAGTGGGCCTTAAAATGAACATGGACAAGACGAAGATTATGTCGAATGTCTTTGTTACGCCCACTCCTGTTATGGTCGAGGGTACTACACTCGAAGTTGTTGACGATTACGTATACCTGGGACAAACGGTCCAGTTAGGTAGGTCCAACTTCGAGAAAGAGGTCAATCGCCGAATCCAACTCGGATGGGCAGCGTTCGGGAAGCTGCGTTATATCTTCTCGTCCAATTTACCGCAGTGTCTGAAGAAGAAGGTCTTTGACCAGTGTGTGTTGCCAGTGATGACATACGGAACAGAAACGTGGTCGTCACTATGGGCCTCATAAGAAGGCTCAAGGTCACTCAGAGAGCGATGGAGAGGGCTATGCTCGGAGTTACTCTGCGAGATCGAATCAGAAATGAGGAGATCCGCATGAGGACCAAAGTAACCGACATAGTCCATCAAATAGCGAAACTCAAGTGGCAGTGGGCAGGGCACATAGCTCGCAGAACTGACGGCCGTTGGGGCAGAAGAGTTCTAGAGTGGCGACCGCGTACCGGTAGACGAAGCGTAGGCAGGCCCCCCACGAGGTGGACCGACGACCTGGTGAAGGTCGCAGGCAATCGTTGGATGAGGGCGGCCCAGGACCGTTCGTTGTGGCATTCTTTAGGGGAGGCCTTTGTCCAGCAGTGGACGTCTTTTGGCTGAAATGATGATGATGAACACTTTGCAGTGTTCAATATTCAGTTGTCAATTAAGTTTTTACTTGACCATGATTAATATTACGTAGACTTATCTATTACATTTTTAAGTTCGAATTAATAAAGATTAATACTAAGAAATGAGTAACCAGTAGGTATTCTTTATTCGTGGTTTATATTTTCCAACTATCAATAAATCTCTAAACTCGCCAAGAGCTGTTAAGTGCTATAGAAGTAACTTTTCAATTTTCTCCGGAAAATAGCGAACATATTGACTCTTCGTAACGTATACGTATTTCGCTTCTACTAGAGAATTACGTTTTTTTTATGTATCGAACATAACATCCATGTGCAGCATGCATTAAGTGATGACTGCCCATAGAGATCTACACAAAAACAGGTCAAAATGCAGATGCATTGCCACCCCTCAGACCTTAGTTATTATGTCTCCGTGACAGTTATTACAAGGCCATACATTACCATCTACAGCCGGAACACGAGTGCTGAACACTACTATTTGACAGCAAATATATCAGGTACATAATTCGGTGGTGTCTACGCTGCCTACGGGCTCGAGTCCCTACAGTGGAACCTGTAAAATAATGACAGGTAGTTAAATAGAATTAAAGCTGTTACGTATAAAGATAGGTAGGGATAATGGGATTTTGGATTATTTCTTTGATTTCAAGTGTACGTCACTACCTAAGTTAAGGTAACTCCGACCAAACATCATTGCGTCAGCTATGCTGCGCTATGATTAGTGTAAACAAACTAAGCTTGGGTCGCACCACGATATTTGTTAAGGTTATTGTAACATGTCACATCCTTCTCTAACTTTAACAGATCTTTAAATTAGAGAAGGATGTAAAATGTAACAATAACTTTAACAAATATCGTGGTGCGACCCAGGCTTAATGAAATAAATGTTTTAAAGAAAGTGTATTCACACAAAGTGCAGCGCAGCAGGCATGCAGCAGGGTTTGTTTGTTTCTTCCAATGATGTTATATGTTAAAGGTCATTGGTTTCTTCTATGAAAAATCAATTCGAAAAAAAAATGTATTAGAGAAGATACGGGGAACATCCGGTTCTAATAAATTAAAACATTAATTCATTGGAACCGGAATTCCACGTCATCTGTCGTGTAAGTAAGTGAAAATGTGGTAAATAAACTACTGGAAACTGTGGAACCGTGATACTAAGGGTTGCCCTGTCTATTACTTCAGTACATATAGATATAAACTAGCTGTGCCCGCAACTTTGTTTGCGTGGAATAGTGGCTTTGGGACTTTGGGCAGCGCTTTTGGATATAGATTTTCGTTAATTTTGGATCATAAACACTTTTAAGTAGCTATAAAAATCTACTTTGCAGTAATTCTTCTCTGTACACGATATTAGACGTTTGGCCATCGGGGATAAAAGCACATAGGCTGTTAGGATTGCGAAAAATTGCTTATTATGTAAACGCGCATCCACCCTATGCTGAATCGTATTTTCGAAAAGGCCATTTTAAACATCTCCACGCATAATATTTTTTATCGAAAAGTATTATAAACTTTTGTAAAGTTTCAGTAAATTAGTGCTTTTAACAGAAAATGAAAGATAAAAGATAGATCTATAAGCATAATATTGGCACTCCGCAAGAGCGGGCAGAAGAGAATAATTGAATATTAACGTTGCGCATTTTTACCCACTAATGCCACCAACACCACCATCACCATAAGTAAGTACAAATACTCATGTAGGTGGTGGACCTCCGCCACCACTACAATCACCACCAACGCCATCAACGCCATCACCATCACCAAACACCTACACCACCAATGCCACCAACACCATTAACACCACCACCACCACCATTACCATCATCATAATTACATCCGAAAGACGCCCCGCTGGACACAGCCTTTCCCGAAGATGCTCCTAAAAGTGTTGTGCGTCATATGGAAAAAATACGCCATAATTGCCACGCTTGGCATCCTGAATGGTGATCATAGCGGCGATTGTTTTATGCCGGGACGCTGCTATGCGGTATGCTCATTGTTACTAACAGAGAAAAAACCGACCAAGTGCGAGTCGAACTCGTGCACAAAGAGTTCCGTAAAAAATGGCATAAAAATTACGTTTGTTGTAAAGTAATATACAATATACCTAAGACCTAAAAATCTGTGAAAATTTCAAGCGTCTACTTGCTACCGTTTTTCTAATCATAATATTTGTGTTCGGTATCGATCTAGTAACATCCCCTGGTATTTATTTTTTAAATATTTTCACTGTACAGAATTTACACTTCTACAGTTTTATTATAAGTATAGATGATTCTTTAAACTGTCGTAACTTTTTTGTTTCTGAACCGATTGACATGAAACAAGCAGTATATGTTAAGTGAAACTTACCACAATATTTTAGTAAAAACTAAAAATCGGATAAGTCGTTTCTGAAATTGGCGTGCGCAAACACAAAGACAAACATACATTTTTCCGGGATAAAAAGTACCCAGTGTTGTGCGCTAAAGGTTAAAGTATAAATATACCAAGTTTCATCGTAATCGGACCGGTAGATTTTGTGTGATGCTTGAACAAACAGACAGACAGACAGACAAAAAAAAATCTAATCACATATTTGTGTTCGGTATCGGTCTAGTCCCCTGATATTTATTTTTTCAGAATTTGAACTTCTACAGTTTTATTATAAGTAGGTATAGATGATGGTGCGGTCAAAAGTCTAAGGAATCGGCGTGCATGTATGAAGAGAATGATGAAGGTAAGGCACGAGAGGTATGTCAGCATCGGGATATCTGGCGCTCTACACTCTCTGCCTGCCGGACCTGGCGTAAATATAGGCGGAATATAGACCTGGCGTAAAGTAAAGATACATACATATAGGTAAATGCATAGCACAACACAGGGCCGTTTATCTCAATGTTAATTCGTCAACCTTATGGTCGGAAGTGCCTACCTTATTATATGAACAAAATAAAATACGAAACATCAAACTTACATATTCTTTCGTCGTCTTTATTTTTGACGATATCACTTCAAGTATTAGAACATTATCGAACAAGTATTTAGCAAATAATGCGATGGTGATGTGTTCTAAATTGACGGAAGCTGAAAAACGACCGAGCCGTCGGGTTGATTTTAAAAATCATTAACCTACATCAAAAAACGGATGAGGTTCTCAATTCGTCCGGATCTTTTTTTTATGATATAAATAATTCAAAATCTTGGGAATGGCTGAGCCGATTTTGTCGGGACTTTTACTGGCAGATAGCTTATGTAATAAGGAGTAACTTAGGCTACTTTTATACTAGCTGCATCCACGACTTCGTCCGGGTAGATACTGAACAATGATAAATTCTCACGCAGGCGAAGTCGCGAGCACAGCTAGTTTAATATATAAATTAAATATTTTCAAGGTTTTGAGTCCTCTGGAGTTTCCCTAGCAGACATAATACTCTTTTGAAGACATTCAAAATTTATTCAATCCAGATTCAACTATGTCACTCAAACTGGAACGTGGCGGTGACAATAATAAGTTTCGTTGTTATCTGTCATGTACATACTCGAAGTTTGTTTCGTAATTAACACTTAGAAACTTGACCAGAACTTTATATGAGGGCTTTGTTGGATGTATTTGATCTTATGTCATTTAAATAGAGGTTTTACAATCCATTTTGAAGGGCAGGGTGGGACGAGAATTTAAATTTCATAAGCAGTGGTATTCAAAGTCTAGCGAGGCCCTACAATAGTATCATCTTCTTTGCAATCTAAATACATATTTTATTTTTAAAGAAAAATGGAAAGAAAAATTTGACTTCAGGCGAGACTCGAACTCGCGACCTACTGGGAATCTAGTCCAGCCGCTCTTCCAATTGAGCTACTGAAGCCCTGCCCGATTTGTCAAATCTTTCCTTCACATCTATTGCATTGCTTTATGGTAGCAGCAGCTCAATTGGAAGAGCGGCTGGACTAGATTCCCAGTAGGTCGCGAGTTCGAGTCTCGCCTGAAATCAAATTTTTCTTTCCATTTTTCTTTAAAAATAAAATATATTTCACAAGCATGTGTTAATGCGAAATAATATAAAACAATCTAAATACATACCTACTACGTACAAATAAATAAGATTGCAGTGTCGGTTAACCCGCATTTTACTTATAAAAAAAACGTAAAACGTAACTTCACGCCTGTAATCCCCGAAGGGGTAGGCAGAGGTAAATGCATGCATCCAAGCATACATGCAAGCACCCACGATTCGCCGGTTACGTTTTTGGCCCATGTAACAGGTGGCATGCCTGTTGCCATCTCCAGGCACATTACGAAACTCCGAGGTACTGGGAAACTTCTAGAAAATGAAAAAATCCCAATAGAACCAGAGATAAAGGATTTTAAACTGTTATCTCTGATCCTGCTACCACTAGGCTACTGAGGCAGTTCAAGTTCTTTTTACTTATGTAAAACACACAGTACATCAACCAAAAGATTTTTTTTTCACAAATTTTTGTTTCTTTGTTTGTCGGTTTGTTCTGGTTAAGAAAATGGAAAAATCCGAAAAAAAATTAAACCGTTATTTCTGATAGTCCCCGACCCGGGAATCGAACCCCCAGCCTAGTATTAGTGGCCTGCTACCACTACACTACTGTGGCAGTTGAGTTACTTCTTTTTTAATGGTGTACATTTTTCCGTAGTCGCTGAAAGGAAGGGTAATTAAGGAGAACTTTATGTGAGTCTTCCCGGTGTACACGCTATGTGCATTAAAAGTCCGTGTAAGTTCCACAAGTACTTATTAAGTAGAAGTAACATTGTTAATAACAAGACTAATGGATTGTGAGTTTTCTGTACAAAGGTTCAGTATTAGATCTATTGATTCTAAACTTATAGAGAAAATGAGCATCATCGAAATTGTGGGAAAATAACATTGTTGGTTCGGCAAAGCATTTTTTTTTTTATGTTATTGAAGTGGCAAACAAGCATGCAGTTCACATTGATGTTAAGTGATGACTGCAGCCTATAGACACCCACACAAAGACCAAGGTCAAAATGCAAATGCGTTACCACTTCTGAGGCCTAAGGTGTTACGCTTCTGTGCCGAAAATTACAGGGCCGTACATTACCACCTGACCGGAACACGATAGTGCTGAACACTACCATTTAGCGGCAAGTAAATCAGGTAATGCGGTGGTGCCTACGCCCGCGAGCTCCGTCACTGGAGCTCTACCACCAGTAAAAATGCAAAGTGCATTGCTGCATAGTCAGAAGAATATGCAGCATTTGTTTTGCCGTTTTGGTTATGTTAACTACATATACAAGTAGGTAAGCAATTTAGTTGCGCCCGGGTTCGATGAGCCTCTATCCTCGACCCGGGTCCCACTTACCAGTTTAAGGCCCCGGGCGGGTAGAGCCAAGAGTTTTTTACGCTTACACTCACCGGTCCACACTAGGTATAAACCTGTGTCGTGGGTGCCGTTGTACACACACAAATACTCAAATCCGAAACAAATATCTATCCCGGTCGATCGAGCCCGTGAGCCGTCGTCACACACCGCCGGGCTAACTGGCTTGTAAATACATCTTCGACCCTGGGCCTACTAACCAGTCTTAGGCCAGAGAATATGTAATAATACTACGTATACGAAAGGACACTTCGACGTCCCTTCCGATTTCCCCGCCTCACCCAACCTCCTCCCCTCTTATGGGCGACGTTTGGTATTGTGTACTCTACGTGCTACGCACACAGGTGCACGTGTAAATACACGTCACTGATTAATGTCTGTGTAATAGAGACCAAATTAAGCGTTTGTATGGAATTTTGACGGAGTGTCCGCGGTGTGCTTAGGCTCTGGGCGTATATAAATAAAATACGGCTTCGTAACATCTGTGTGTCTCTCACTATGGGTCTCGAACGAAAGCTCCAAGTCACTCAACGGTCAATGGAAAGAGCTATGCTCGGCGTTTCCCTACTGGATCGAATCAGAAATGAGGAATTGGCGTAGGCGAACGAAAGTCGCTGACATAGCCAAGCAGATTTCCAAGCTGAAGTGGCAATGGGCAGGGCACATAGCTCGGAGAACCGATAGCCGCTGGGGCAGAAAGGTTCTCGAGTGGAGACCACGTATCGGCAAACGCAGCGTAGGACGTCCACCTGCAAGATGGACCGACGACCTGATCAAGGCTGCAGGTACCCGATGGATGCACGTCGCTTCCGATCGGTCGGCATGGAGGTCATTGGGGGAGGCCTATGTTCAGCAGTGGACGTCTTATGGCTGATATGATGAACATCTGTGAAGCATCTAGCACCTTAGCTCAAGTAACTTTTATTCGGAGAATAAGCCTAGCCGTTATACTAATGTAGGTATTTCATTTTAATAGGAGATTCAAATTATTTTTATAAAAAAAACAGTAGTCTTCATGTACCCTCCATGCAACGTTTTCTGTGTAATGATATCCGATTTTAATTATGAAACGTGATTGAAGATATTCGGATTTCATAGCATATCTTGGTCTACGTTGTAATTAATGATGAGATTGTACCTTAGTTCGGCACGATACAATTTCGTTGCCTACCGATGTTCGGGTGAATCGTAAGAGCCAAAACGAAGCGAACGATTCATTTTTAGTTTTTATTGCATGGACAAAAAGCTTTTTCTAATTCGATTACCGGTTCAATCCGATTCACATACGTGCCTATTCGATTAGTGTAATTACTGTTTTTTAAATGAACCAGTTTCAACTGAAGTATCCAAATTTAGACCTTTCGGGATAAAGAATCGAAATGAGTTTATAGAAAAGAGGGATGGATCTCTCAGACAAGAAAGTGTCATTGTATATTCTCTTATTTGCGGCCGATTTAATTTGGCTCCTGTATATCATAATAATACATGTATGTAATGGACCGAAAAAGTTATCGTAACGAAAATATGTAGGGGCGGCCAAGTGCGCAACGGCAGCCGTGATTTTTCAGTTTTTATACATATTGCCGTAAAGTGGCGATATCTATTGAAAAATCAAGTAAAAAAATCTTTTCCAAAAAAAAAATATAAAAAATAGTTGCGGCCATTTTTTGATAGGTAACCTAGTGGATATTAATTTATTCTCTAGATTATAAATGTGTAAAAATTAGGTTTGCAGCATATTTGGATGACCGAAATGATTCTGCAGTGGGATCCTAACCTATGATGTTACCTATTTACTCGTACATATACATACCTGTCACTTTTCTTATATCATGTATATGTTTTTTTTTTTTTTTTTTTTTATGTAATGGGCGTGGCAAACAAGCATGCAGTTCACATTGATGTTAAGTGATGACTGCCGCCTATAGACACCCACATGAAGACCAAGGTCAAAATGCAGATGCGTTACCACTCCTGAGGCCTAAGGTGTTATGCCTCTGTGCCGGAAATTACAGGGCCGTACATTACCACCTGACCGGAACACGATAGTGCTGAACACTACCATTTAGCGGCAAGTATATTAGGTAATGCGGTGGTGCCTACGCCCGCGAGCTCCGTCACTGAAGCTCTACCACCAGTGAAAATGTTTCTGTTCGGTATATTTTTCACGCATAGAGAGCGTAGAGATTTGGGTGGGCATGTGGTGCAGTTCACATGGACAGGCGATAGACATTTACACAAAAACAAGAGATTAAAATTAATACGTGTAGCCAGCCCTGAGAAATAAGTTCTTATAAGATCACAGAGACTTGTGATAGTTATTAGGTACGCGGCCTTACATTATCATCTACCCGGATCCGCGCTCGCCGATTGCCCTTGATTAGATTAGAGCCGTCTCGTGCAGCCACCGTCCTAAAAAAAAGGAACACGATAGTGGTAGCTGCCATTTGGCTGTAGTCCCTAGATTGGCACTCTACCACCAGTAAAACATATTATTATCTCTTTTGTTTGACCGCCATTGTTCGGTTATTCTTCACCTCTCCACCAATGGACAATTGGGTAGTCCCACAAGTCACGTCTTGACGCCCTGTTAGTTCGACTTCGAGGCAAAATAAAGTCGCAGTGCGGTTTGTAAATCTCGCCCTAAAGCTTCGTTCACACGGCATTGTCCTGCACGTTTTTTTTGTAACCGTATTTTGAACGTATAGCCAACCGGGTGTTCATTTGGTAATTTTCATTCGTGTAAAAACGAATAGCCGCAGTTTCCACACAGTTGTCACAGTGAGTAGACGTCATTGATCGATCCACGCTTGGTTGTACTTTTATATTGGTATGGAAGGTGCCAACGGTCTCGCCGCCGATGAAATAAATAGTTCGTTATCTATAGAAGATGCCTCAACCATTTTGAATATCACACATAAAATACGTGTGCCACCTCTCCAAAAGATGCTCAGGCACTAAACCATATAGTACTCTGTGCACTAAACGCTTCGCGCTTCGCTAGGAATACGTCAAAGTTCATAAGGCCTATCCCCACTCGCACGCGATGGCGCGTAGTACCCGCGAAGCATGAGTGTGTAGCTGATTCGCGTATTAATCGCGGCTATGCGGCTCGTTGCCCTAAAATTGACGGTTTTTTGTACCGCGTCAAAGGGTTCGCAGGCACGAAGCGCGCGCGAACACGACAAGATTCCACATTCGCGGGTTGCTCAGTCGCAGTTGCAATTGACACGGACGGTTGTGTGAAAATGAGTGTCGTGTGGAATAACGAGTTACAAAAGTAGTAAAGCAGATGCTGTAGTGGATTTACTGTCCATACCTCCTAAAGATAAACTTTGATTGAGAAAACTCAGACGTGCATACGCGTCAAGTGCGCGAACTATACTGTGAGCCCGGCGCGAACCTGCGAGTGTGGATAGGCCTATTCGGTTTGCTTGACAAGTCCGTTGAGTATGTGTTTAAACGTACGAGTATAAGCGGTACACGTTTTTTTGCGGTGAATGGATCTATGTACGAGTACGTTGTATGGTCACTATTAATACGTTAAGACGTATACTGCAAAATAACGTGCAGGATAATGCCGTGTGAACAAAGCATTAGTGTACAAGCCGAGGGCAAATTCTCAATTGCGTCCCCACATGGGCGTTGCGATAGTAATTTGTTAATTTTACGCTTCAATGCTGTTTATGCCTATGGCGATCACCCCTGCGGATAATTTGTCGCCTTAAAGACCGTCTTTGATATTATACGGGTATTCTCGTTAGACAGTTCTGTACCTTAAACATATCGCCTCTTTAAAAATTGCATTTCTTAAAGAACGATTTAGGTGAAATGTCACGTTATTCTTTTAGAGAGGCGATATTATTGTATACCTAAATGTTTCGGACTTTTACAACTTTGTTTTTTTTTCTAATATTAAGCATTTTGGTAAGTAATGTACCAGAACACTAGCCTGGGTTGCACCAAGATATTTGTTAAAGTAAAAATGTAACATTTCACATCCTTCTCTAACTTAAACAGTTTACTTTATGTTAGAGAAGGATGTGCAATGTAACAATAACTTTAACTTTAACAAATGTTGTGGTGCAACCCAGGCTTAATATTAGACAAAAATAAAAATTAGTACAGTACAAATGTAAATTAGTACAGTTCACACTGGTGGTGAGTGAATATTGAAAACCACAAACATCTACATAAAACCAGGGATTTAAATGCAATATTCCAATCACTCCACTGTCCACTGTTGGACAAAGCCTTCCCCAAAGACGCCCACAACACTGATGCACAACATTAGGGAAGAATATGCCATAATAGCCATACTTAACAGGCGAATTGGCGATCGCAGTGGCGGTAGTTATATCGCTGGACGCTGCTGCCCATCCCGCGTTATTATATTTACTACCGCCCTATTGGAATGGTTTGACCATCATGGTACAGTTAACTGACTGCATTAGCAGGAGGAAGAATTCTCCTCCACTAGAGACGTGTAAGGCCCTGTAATTTCCGGCACAGATGCATAACACCTTAGATCTCAGATCTCAGGAGTGGCAACGCATCTGCATTTTGACCTGGTCATTGTGTAAGTGTCTATAGGCTGCAGTCATCACTTAACATCAATGTGAACTGCATGCTTGTTTGCCACTTTTATAACATAAAAAAGAGAGCGACGTGGTCATAGGTCGTCACGTCCCGTCGCCTGTATTAAATGATATCCTTCGAATAAATAAGAACTATGTTTAGAACTTGTGACAATGCATTAAAGGTTATGAAGCATAAATTCAGACTTAATATTTAAATTCCTTGACTGCACACAAAGATAAGCATAGCTGTAGGGTGACGATAAACACAGCTGGAATTACGGACTGAAAGTACCGTATTTGTAATATCTCGTTATGGTTATTTGAGAACTCGAGCTTATTTACTTTTGAATAAATATACCCAATGAAACTTAACTGTAGACCAATGAAATTGTACGAAAGTTCATTGCGATATTCCATTGCTGGGTTTAAAAGTTGCGATTTCTTCAATAATATTGCGAGAATTAAAAAAAAATGTGGCACAAAAATATTAAAAATCAGATAAATTAAAAAACATAGATGGCGAATCGTGGGCACAATTCGTGGATAAAAAAAAAACAACACTTTATTTCTATACCTATTATAAAAAAGGTAGGTACGTATTTCTTCCATGGTGATTTTAAAAACATATTCAAATGCTACAAATTAAAGACACAAAATTATGAAAATTGGAGCTGAATCGTATGAGATATGATGAGAAGAGCTTAAAAGTGACGAAAAATTGAGAATTTTATAAATAAAAATAATTTTACTTTTATATATTTTTTTATATTTTTGACGACCCAGTTGGTCCAGCGGTGTGAGGCGACCGCTTATTTCGAAGGGTCGCGGGTTCGATCCCCGCACCGGGACAAATATTTGTATGGCCTACAGATATTTGTTTCGGGTCTGGGTGTTTGTGTACGTGTTGTATATGTACAACGGCACCCACGACACAGGTTCATACGTAATGTGGGGCTGTGAGTGTAAGCGTATAAAAAAAATATATATATTTATACAATATGCAACAATTAATTATTATAAAATGTTTGTACGAGTACCAAAACGCAGAATTGACGGTATTTTAAAATGTTTTGATTTCACCATAAAATTTACATGTTTTAGCGCGTGTGACGTCATATAATTCAGTAATTATAAATGAGCCGTTTTGAGTCAGTTTCACAACTCCCAACGTTTTGATTAGTCATATCTTAAAAACTATTCGAAATTAAGTAGATGTTTCATAGCCAACATTTATGTATTATGCCTAATTTCCTATGCTCGTTGAAATAACAGTAAAGAAAATATCAACACCCCTATTACATTATTACAAACTTGTCTTATAATCACGAACCAGTTATATTCACAGACGCTTTTATGGCCGACTGGGTTGTTCTGTAAAAAGTTACAACTCAGCCAGACGATGTTTCTTATAAATGAAGTAAGAGATTAGGTAGGTACATTTTTGATGTAATGAAGGTGGCAAACAAAGACCCTACGGTGCACAATGATGTTATGTGATGACTGCAGCCTATAGACACCCACACAAAAATCAGAGGTCAAAAGGCAAATGAATTGTGGTTACGCCTCTGTGATAGTTGTTACGGAGCATACATTACCCTCTAACCGTAACACGATAGTGCTGAACGCTACCATTTAGCGTCAGATTATTTTGTACTTTATATATTATAACTAGCTGCCATTTTTCTAGACGAACTTTGTATCGCCCTAGAATATAAAGAAAATGTCCAAGAAATCGAAAAAAAAAATTGCTGAGAATCAGCCTTATCACTTAGGGGTATGAAAAATAGATGTTGGCCGATTCTCAGACCTACCCAATAGGTACACAAAATTTCATGAAAATCAGCCGTTTCGGAGGAGTATGGTAACTACTCGTAACATAGTGAATTTTATAGAGAATTTTTATAGATATGAGAATTTTATATTTATAGAAAAAAAACGTAACTTCACGCCTGTAATCCCCGAAGGGGTAGGCAGAGGTAAATGCATGCATTCAATCATACATGCAAACACCCACGACTCGCCGGTTACGTTTTGGCCCATGTAACAGGTGGCGAACCTGTTGCCATCTCCAGGCACATTACCAAACTCCGGAGTACTGGGAAACTTCCAGAAAATTGAACAATCCCAATAGAAGCAGAGATAAAGGATTTTAAAACGTTATCTCTGATAGTCCCCGACCCGGGAATCGAACCCAGGACCTCCAGCGCAATAGTAGTGGTATATTTATAGACATTTAAATTTTAAGTAATGTCATCTATTTTACTAGGTAAAGTATATAATAACGATAGGTAGGTGAATCTTCATTCTGCTTTATAGCCGTGATCCAGCTGAGAAAATGTAATTAAATTATAACCAACTCCATTTTAATCACGAACCAGTTATACGAGTATTCGCAGACGCTTTTATAGCCGATTGGGTTGTCCAGCGAAAAGTAGTAACTTTAACAGTAGTTACAGCTCAGCCAGACGATGTTTCTTGTAAATAAAAAAATATTCATATAGAAATTAAACACTTATATAATATTATATCCACTTTTGTTCAATTTTTTTTTTGCATATCTATATTCATTTATCTCACAGCGATTATTTTTCTCTTAAATATACAACGTGCAACAGGATAAACGCACACCTAGAAATTTGTTTATTCAGAATCGATAACCGAAACGATTTCGAAATTTAATTTACTAATTACTGTGACCTTGACCTAGATTGGGACTTGAAAAAGATTGAGTACCTACTTGCCGAAAGTTTTTTTTTCTCGTAATGAAGTAGCAAATAAGCATACAGTTTACATTGATGCTAAGTAATACAGTATTACTAATACTGTAGCCTATAAACATCTACATGAGACTAGAGATTCCAATGTAGATGCGTTGCCACTCCTGAGTCCTAAGGTATTATACATCTGTGACGGAAATTACAGGGCCAGGAAATTAAGTAGATTGAATGTTGTTTCTGAATGTAGTTGAAAGCATTCTATTGTTACAAGTGAACAAATACAATTGATATAGAACCATTTACGATTCTACGATTGTAATAACGTAGTTATTGCAAGATTAACGAATCTAGTATACAGCTAGACAAATAATTGGAAATGTAGTTTAACGCTGTTTATTCGTGTTCGATGCACGAATTAACGCACGCCCGTTGAATAAACTAACGCAGCGTACAAAGAGATAGCCATCAATTGCAGCGTTGTTTTACGGAATTAACTATTGATTAAATTCTCTATCATCCTTATTTTATGTGTGAGATCTGAAGTTATCTTTATCAAGTATTTGGATTAGAAAATATTCATGTATTCTAAAGATATGATTTTTTTCATAATTAGCAATAGAACCCATTTTTGAAATTATACTCGTATTAGCGCGATTTAAAAAAAATATGTGAGTGACTATTTACGTTGCGTGCGCACTGACAGATAAAAGCGACAGTCTGAATTTAGTTGCTAAACTGTTTCGTCGTTTTGTTTTATTTTTTGAATATTGGATTGTAACGTTAAAGAAGTATAACTTCTTACGTGCGTACATAAATACACACATGGCTATTTTTCTGAAACATTCTTAAGTGTATAAGTTAATAAGAATAATATTTTTAAACGTGTTATAAATTGATTAACTGATGCTACAAAACTAATACGGAACCTCCTCATCATGGCTACTAATGCATTACCTGATAGGAGTGAACAGATTTTTTTTATCATAGGTGGTGGTAATCCCAGTGTTTAGTTATAAAGTTTCATCAAAATTATTTCAGTATATTTTATGTAAATAAATGTTTGTTGTTATAATTTGAATATGGGTAGAAATAACCTGAAATAAATGTTTTATTTTTAATATGCCTGCTAGTTGACAATTATTCGACAGTATTTCTATTGTCTTTACTACAATAACAGATTAGACATCTATAAAATTCAAGAATATTTTAATCAAATATAAAAATTACACATACAGTAAGGTTACGTCACTAAAACTGATATAAAACAAAAATCAACGTTCTGGTTTAGACATACAAAAAACAAGTTACACCAATCAAACGACGGAGACGATCTCATTTCACTAGATTGACTTACTTAACTCGTACTAAATATTAATAGTTCTTTCAACAATTTCGTATTTGATGACGGATTTACAATTTCTATGCTTTTATGTTTTTCTACAACTGATTCATCTTTGTTGACCGTGTTGCTTCTATGATCACATGAATTGTTTTCTGCGTTAAACACGGTTTTGTCATCACTCGTTTTTCTTTTTCTTCGTAGAGGTATTCCTCTAGCTTCATCTTCGTAATCGTCATCAGATTTTTGTCCCATTTTCAGCTTTTTCATAAATTCCTCATCTTTGAAACTGAAAATTTGTGTGAAATTAATAAGCATACTGATACTATATTACTGGTGGTAGAATTCCAGTGACGTCTCAATGGCTAGGTACCATTGTTTTTTTTATGTAATGAAAGAGGCAAACGAGCATGCAGTTCCCATTGATGATAAGCGATGACTGCAACCTATAGACACCCACACAAAGACCAAGGTCAAAATGCAGATGCTTTACCACTCCTGAGACTAATGGTGTTATGTCTCTGTGCCGGAAATTACAGGGCCGTACATAACCACCTGACCGGAACACGATAGTGCTGAACACTACCATTTAGCGGCAAGTATATTAGGTAACGTGGTGGCTCCAACGCCCGCGAGCTCCGTCACTGGAGCTCTTCCACCAGTAGTTGTTTACCTAATCTATCTACCCCAAAATGGTATTGTTCAGCAGTATCCTGTTCCTGTCACAGTAATTAAAGGTCTGTAACTCTGTAATAACTATCACCGAGTCAAATCAACTTAGGCCTCAGGCAACGCATCTGAATTTGACGTCCGCTTTTATTTATTTTTTTCGTGTTGTACCTGCGTATTGGTACTGACGATATTATTACAAAATATATAGTACCTAATGCATACTCATGATAAGCCAATATGTTTCACGTAATACAGTCTGAGAAGAATTTTCTAAGTTCAGTTTCTGGAGGATAAACTTCCCGTTTAAAAAGAATTATATCTCTTACTTTTCGAACCAGAGATCATTCTTTAGTCTTTAAGCTTAGCAGTGATTTGCTAAAACAAAGTTATTGACACAATCTTTTGTGTTACTTGATCGATAGTATTCGATACCAACTTCATGGTAAACGGATCCCTATCGATCTTCATTTCATTACATATTTATGTATCTAAATAAAAAATAATGAAACGTATATCTACTAAAACTTCTTCTTAACATTCCATTAAGAAGACATTTTAGTACATCAATATTAGAAAACTTATCTCACCTTGGCGCATCAAACTTGTCTAACAAAAGTTTCTCTTTAAACGCTTGGATTTCAGCGTCTATCAATTGCGGTACTTTCGTTTCCTGCCTCGCTCTTGTTGTGGTAATAATTGTAGATGTAGGTGTTGGTCTTAGTTTATGGGTTGCCTTTGCCTTAGGTCGCGTTGGTCTCACTGGACCAGACCTTAGAGTCACAGGTAATGGATACGTAGGATGTCTATCGTAATCTGCATCGATCATGTCTTTGGGAAATGATTCAGATGAAACTCTTGGTCTCCAGTTAGCTGGAGCACCAACACTCTCTTCTGGAACAGCCAATCTTGCTGAATCACCTCCCATCATCCGTCTGACGGATGGATTTCCAGGCAGAGGGAGTTGGGGAATGTGGGCTAGGTATCTCTCGTCTAGATACATATCTGTCGACTGGAAAGTTATGAAAAGGTGTCAGTGATATTTAACTTGACCTATTCATTTTGTATAAAAAAATATATATATTACAATATATTAACAATACAGCTTTTTATGAGGACTGATAACTTTATGTCTGAAAAATGAGATATAACATTTTTTTATTTCTGTTTCAGTGAGAATTTGGCTTTTAATTCAAAAAATAAATAGGTGAAATGATAACCGCCTTCAATCGCCTACCTATTTATATGAATAAGGCTACCAATACTCCTGCAATATACCAATATACCTTTTCTGGAGTTTTTCTGATAGGTTGTCGACCAGCTGCAAGTTTTCTTCTGTTGATCAGAGATTGAATTGCTTTCAACTGATCTATTGATCCAGATGGATAGTTTGAGACGATCTAAAAATGAGTAGTTAGTTAATAACAAGTTCCCTGGCCCATCAATCATATGTGAGCATTTGCATTGTTTAAGCTATGGTTTTTTTTTTTTTTTTTTATGTAATAAAAGTGGCAAACAAGCATACAGTTCACATTGATGTTAAGTGATGACTGCAGCCTATAGACACCCACACAATGACCAGAGGTCAAAATGCAGATGCGCTGCCACTCCTGAGGCATTAGGTGATATGTCTCTGTGCCTGAAATTACAGGGCCGTACATTACCACCTGACCGGAACACGATAGTGCTGAACACTACCATTTAGCGGCAAGTATATTAGGTAATGCGGTGGTGCCTACGCCCGCGAGCTCCGTCACTGGAACTCTACCACCAGTAAAAATTAAGTATTGTGCTTGCAATGGGACAAGGACTGAGTAAATACACGTATTGTTTGTTCTTTTAAATAATAGACAATGTCCGAAAAAAAATATCTTATTTCACTCAATAATCAACTTTCTAAACACACTTTAACTTTGTCTTGTTTTTGTAACCGTTTTAATCAAACACGTTTGCCAATAAATTGTGTAGGTAAAACAAATTGACGACACTAAAAGTTACAAAAAACTATCCAACTTAAATAAACTTAGTTTATTGGAAAGGGCAAAATGAAATTTGTTAAGGACTCATAAAAATGTCGGTGTGACTTGTTGCTTACGAAATATTACTTTTGTTTAAGCGGTTTAACTTTGTCATACTATTTCTCCAATCAATGACAAATATATGTTTGTGTTTTAATGTTCACTTGATGAAACGCATCGGGCCTGATCCCTTTTGAAGGTTTCACGTTAACTTCACTGGTGATAGAGTCCCAGTGTAGGGACTCGAGGGCATGGGCACCACCATGGGCTAAATGGTAGTGTTCAACAATATCGTGTTCCGGTTAGATGGTAATGTATTGCAGAGACATAACGACTACGACTATGTCTCAGGGTGGTTCATTTCACCCAATTTTTTACTGGTGGTAGAGCTCCAGTGACGGAGGCACCACCGCATTACCTAATATACTTGCCGCTAAATGGTAGTGTTCAGCACTACCGTGTTCCGGTCAGGTGGTAATGTACGGCCCTGTAATTTCCGGTACACCTTAGGCCTCAGGAGTGGTAACGCATCTGCATTTTGACCTTGGTTTTTGTGTGGGTGTCTATAGGCTGCAGTCATCACTTAACATCAATGTGAACTGCACGCTTGTTAGCCACTGGATTACATAAAAAAAAAATAATAAGTAGGTTTTTTTGCACTAACCTGATTAAACTCTTCCTCGGAACTGGTCCCTTCGGTTGATGGAGTGGCATCCGGGGCCTTTGCTGTCAGTTTCATAAGCGAACCTTCGAACTTATTGTGATCATCTGATTCGTAGATCGAATCATCTAAACGTCGACCTGATCGTAGACTCATTTCTTCATCTGGAGCTCCAGTTTGTACTAAAAATTTCAATAAGTCAATTTTAGATGAATTTGTCTGATGGTGGGGTCAAAAGTCTTAGGAATCGGCGTGCATGTATGAAGAGAATGATGAAGGTAGACGAGGCACGAGAGGTTTGTCAGAACCGGGATATCTGGCGCTCTACACTCTCTGCCTACCCCGTTAGGGACCTGGCGTGAAGATACATTTAGAAGAATTTGTACAATATACCAAAATTTGGACATTATTTGATTTTAATGATAATGTATAAACTGCATTTACTATAATATCGGTTCTATATATATTAATAAGATATCAATGGACGTAGTTTATCAGGAGAAATTTGACCCTGGGATGCGTGGTTTTGGTGGCCTAGTGGAATAGGAGCTGTACTGTTTATCCTGAGGTTACAGCTTCAATCCCTGCTTGAAGTATTTTTTTTTATTTAATAGCTGAATTCACTCGAATGTATAAACTGTTGCGAAAAGAAAAATATAACATTTTTTTAAACTTTGCCTCATATTGCATTCAAATTTAAACTTTTCTCGTAACATAAGTTAGTATCTAATTACTTGGTGGTTGCCTGCATCTCTTTACCAAATTCCTAAACTTATTGCTCAAGAACTTACTATGAATCTACTATTAGATACATTTGAACGTAAGTCAGTAAGTCATTATGAAGGCAGTTAGAAAAGTTATTTCATCTTTTACACAAGACGTTCAGTCTTATCTCATAAATATTAGTATACATTAGGAAGTGTAGATAGTTGTAGAGTCCCAGGAAGACCAAGACAGATCCACCTTAACCAAATAGGCCACGCCTGTAATCCCTGAAGAGGTAGGCAGAGGTAGATGAATGCATTCAAGCATACATGAGTCGCCGGTTATGTTTTGACCCATGTAACAGGTGGCGTGCCTGTTGACATCTCCGGGCACATTACCAAATGCAGTCTCGGCTGCGAATCTTCCAGTAAAAATCCGAATAGAACCAGAGATAAAGGATTTTACACCGTTAACTCTGATAGTCCTCGGGAATCAAACCCAGGAGCCCAGCGTAGTAGAAGTAGTAGCCTGCTACCACTGAGTAGAGTCTTAAATAAACGTACTTACGGTTATTATCTCCAATATGTCCCGCTACAGGCAGACGTCCACTTCTACGCCAATCCATGTCGTCGGCAATCTCGTCGTCAAAAACACCGCGTTTCAAATAAACAGACACGTTCGTTTCTAAATTAAGAAATGTATTATTAGATAGTACGAAAATATTAACGAATTCATGGAAAACAAAATATTAGTCATTCATAATACACATATCACCAAACAAGAGTAATATTGTCTCAGCGAAAGTTTATAAGCCATCATTTAATATGTGGCGTGTTGAAAGTATACGTGTGTATTGTTGGTCAGTTGCCAATAGCAATATATATTTACGAGTTTTTATGTTTATGAAATACATCATTAATAACATGTCGTCGATCAAGCATACAACTGGCTATAGATACCTATTATTACATTTTTATCTGTCTTCTGCGAAATTGTTATCTTTACCACAATTGATTTTTTTTTTTTTGTGTGCGCGAATCTTTGAATAGGAAAACATCTTTCTTCTAATCTTCTGAATTAAATTCTCATGTCACAACGTTCGTTCCCGTACTCCTCAAAAACGGCTTGACCGATTCTCATGAAATTTTGTGAGCATATTGAATAGGTCTGAGAATCGGCCAACATCTATTTTTAATACCCCTAAGTGGTAAGGATGATTCTCAAAACATTTTTTTTTTCGTTTACATGGCAGGATTTAAAAATATTTCCAAGGCGATACGAAGTTCGTCAGGGCAGCTTGTATTTTAGTAAAATAAGTCGGAGACTAGAGACGGTAGTTTCAAAGTTAATATTTATCTACATTTCTCATATAATTTGATATTACAAAGAATGTCGAGCACCCATTTATAAAATAAGGAAACCAACACAAATTTTGTATGTCTATAGGAAAGACAGTAGAAAAATCGATAAAGTGTTACCAGCCTTAAATTTAAGACTAACCTTTGAGATCAATGTATTCAGCCAGGGAATAATTGTACCCTAAAGCGATCCCAGACATGGAGGCAGTGAGGAGAGCGCAGCACACCGCTGAGCTTATGCAGCAAGACATCGTGAAGGTCCATAGCCTACCAAAGATAGAAATGGATTTAATAAACGTAACAACTATCACAAAAACGTAACTTCACGCCTGTAATCTGCGAAGGGGTAGGCAGAGGTATATGCATGCATTCAAGCATACACATGCAAACATCCACGATTCGCCGGTTACGTTTTGGCCCATGTAACAGGTGGCAACCCTGTAGTCAACTCCGGGCACATTAGCAAACTTCGAGGTACTGAGAAATTTCCAGAAAATTGAACAATCCCAATAGAACCAGAGATAAAGGATTTTACCATTATCTCTGATAACCCCGGGAATCGAACCCAGGACCTCAGCGTAGTAGTAGTGGCCTGCTACAACTAGGCTACCGAGGCAGTTAATATATAAGTATCACAGAGGAAAAAAAAACTTGGTCCCCAGGGGTGGCAATTTCTATAGATGCATTTAATTATACAGGGTAATTGTAGGGTAGAACCCTTAAAAACAGTGAATGTTCACCAATATTCAGAGCAAAATAAGCTCACAAGCCTTGAGATAGGCATAACTGATACAAAAATATTAATAAATCGATTGTCATACGTCTGAAACAAAATCATTTTGCTGCGGGAAAATAAACACTAAAATATCCCTATGCATATAAAATTAAAATGCCTTTTATTTCTTGTTCAAAAAAGTAGGTAAACAGATGTAGGTTAAATATAGGGTTACAATAAAAAGAAAAATAAACATCAAAATAGTTTGCATGCATTAATTAAGGGTACTACGTATGAACGGACCAAAAAGAATGGACCGTAGTCCATTCGGCCGTAATCAAAAATCGTCTACGTCTCAACGGACCGGTCATAAAATGTTGTTAACAAATGTATACATGGAGTACATTCGAGTGCAAAAGTTATAAATTGAAATACTTAAATCTTAATTTTTTTCTTAAATTTGTATTATTTGCTTTATAAAAACAATGCTCTACACTCTCTGCCTACCCCGTTAGGGACCTGGCGTGAAGATACATATATAAAAATAATCAACCACTTAAACGTATTGACAAAAAAACCCGGTCAAGTGCGTGTTGGGCCACGCGCAGTGTAGTGCTCTGTAATTTTTAGGTTTGATTAATGTAGAAATTAAAGAAAAATTGGCTTCGGACAGGAATCGAACGTGCGACCTCAGGATAACCAGTCTAGCCGCTTTATCACTAAGCTACCGAAGTCCCACCGATTTACCACTAAGCTACCCGTTATCCTGAGGTCGCAGGTTCGATTCCTGCCCGAAGTCAAATTTTTGTTTCCGTTTTTTCTTTAATTTCTAAAGTTCGCTCGCATGTGTTATTGCAAAAAATAAATAGCACAATTGATCAATGTAATGAAAAAATATATAAATGTAAATGTAATGTAATTTAAAGTGTTCGAACGCACTCTCGGAGCCATACAGGTTGCAATATGGTGTAAGACAAGGCGGGATAACATCTTCGAAGCTTTTTAACCTTTATGTAAATGATTTGATTGTTGAACTCAGCAGCATGCGCGTCGGATGCCGGATAAACGGAGTTAATGTAAACAATATCAGCTACGCAGATGATATGGTGCTGTTGAGTCCAACAGTTGCCGGTATCCGTGATATGCTGAAAGTATGTAAGTCTTACGCGGCCTCACATGGTCTTATCTATAATGCTCGTAAAAGTGTGTACATGGTTTTTGAGGCTGCCAGGAAAAGTCCTGAAGTAGTACCCGAAATTACTCTAAATGGCGAGAAAATGAAACGAGTTAATCAATTTAAATATCTCGGACACTTTGCCAAATGTCAAATCTCTGGTACCAATAGTTTTTGCGCTAAACCGCAGACGGACGGACAGACAGACGGACATGGCGAAATTATAAGGGCTCCTTGTTTACTCCGGAACCTTAAAAACACTGATTGCATATTATTAAGAACCTTCTTTTCGCTACACCTCTGACGTAACAGATAAACTGCCTACTTATAATTGATTGATAAGAAAGGGTCATTGTTGAGTTAGGTACCTGAAGTCGTGCCAACTAGAAACGAAGATGTTAACAATTTTGTGTACTTAGATTACAACTATTAGATTAAATACTAATTTAAATATGTAAATATTTTGAAGAGAAAATTTATAAACCATACGACTGTTACGCTTGTATGCGACTGTACTTTTAAATTATTTTATGAGCGGGCCGTTGGGACGTAGACGTTTTTTGATTACGGCCGAATGGACTACGGTCCATTCTTTTTGGTCCATTCAGACGTAGTACCCTAATTAATTAGGTGCCTTTATCACTATGCATAAATTAATATAATTCTGTTGAATTCAATTTAGTGCAAATTGTAGCTCAATAAATTACTACGTGGTTTACGAGTGTTTAGTTTGTGTGTGATCTACTAATACATTTAAACTTATAAATTATAGCGGTAATAACATTCGGGATAATGTAATCATACGAGTTTAATTATTATTTTGTTATTATTATCTTGTAGCAGTAAAACGCGGCGGTTTACTGTAATTTACGTCCCAGATTATAGATACAAGATGAAAATAGATATTATGCTTTCGAAGTAAATTTGCATTGTATCTTTAGGTATAGTACGTGGGTGACCAAGTTCTACTCGGGTGAAGATGAAAATATAATTGTATTCAGGTCATCAAATTACAGACTGTGTTTTTTGAAAATTTTAACATTGATATCCTCGCACTTTTCCACGAAAGACGTAGGTATTTATTATTATTTTAATAACGCATTTCCATCCATTGACTTATATGTACCTACTAGGTAGGTCCTAAAAATCGGTTACAAAAAAGCCTTGTCAGGTTTGTCAGCTCGCGGGCATAGGCACTACCGCATTACCAAATAAACTTGCCGCTAAATGGTAGTTTTCAGCACTATCGTGTTCCGATCAGGTGGTAAGTATGGCTCTGTAATTTCCGGCACAGAGGCATTACACCTTAAGCCTCAGGAGTGGTAACGCATCAGCATTTTGACCTTGGTCTTTGTGTAGGTGTCTATAGGCTGCAGTCATCATTTAACGTCAATGTGAACTGCATGCTTGTTTATCACTTCCATCGCATAAAAAAATCCGAGTTCATCAGTCATCATGCACAAAAACCCATTAAATAAAACCTAGTCTAATAAATCAATAAAACCTAACGTTTTAAAGACCATACGGCATTCTATGTTAATGTATTAACAACATTTAACGAGTTTTTTTTTTTTTTTTTATGTCTGAAGATTGACAGACAAGCAAACGGGCCACCTGATGGAAAGTGGTCACCATCGCCTATGAACATTTGCAACACCAGGGGAGTTGCCACCGCGCTGCCAGCCCTGAAGGACTCTTTTGACGCCATTTTTGAAGAACCCCATATTGTAGCACCTAGGGAACACCTCAGAGGGAAGTTCGTTCCACAATTTACACGTTAGCAGTTGATACCGTGATACCGTGGGACTTTTGTTAATTAATCATTTTCAGCATTATCTCTTCTCTATAAATAATAATAATGGTAATAAAATGCTAAATAATAATATAATTACCAAGCATTTCACATATCACTTTAAAAATAATAATTGGTCATAGTAAAGATTTTTTTGATTCTTTGCCTCTTGGAAAAAGCATGCGTAGTGCCATAAAAACTATATAATTTATTCACAAAACCATGAAGGAGTAATCTTCAGATGTCCAAATTACATACAGCTTTGCAAGTTTATGGCGCGCTAGAGTTTCACTGCGTTTCCAACTGCCTACACTAGTTTTCTACTGACGTGTACTTCAAACTTCCAGAAACTGTCACTGGAATACGAATCTGTTTTGCATTTATATTTCACAGGACATTGAAATGTTATTTACTAACAATAATTTACGGATCACTTACATTATGTATTTCTGACTATGACCGTGCACCCAAAGGGAATTTTTTGTTTAGTACTTTAGTACATGTAGGTCAATGGAAATTTATGAGCCGTTTTAGGATCTAGGTGAACATTATGTGAACACATAAAAGAACGCAAGAAAAAAATGGTTTATTTTTTGACTTGCACATCAAAACAATAAATAAATTTAAAATAATACAAAAATTACAACATGGTTGTGTGAAGCCAAAACAAACTGCCCCCATCTCAGCTAATTCTTATTTACTAGTGGAATTACGAACTACATGGCAAGCAATGCCTTTTTCTTGATATACATCTAGATCCTAAAACAGCTCATAAAATTTTCATTGATCTATACCCATATTATGTACTAAAGTACTAAACAAGAAATTCCCGTTGGTTGCCCGGTCACAGTCAGAAATACACAATGTTGGTGATCCGCATAGGACGTAAATTATTGATAGTAAATAAATAACATTTCAATGTCCTGTGAAATATAAATGCAAAACAGATTCGTATTCCAGTAACAGTTTCTGGAAGTTTGAAGTACACCAAATGTAATCTCGATACAGGGCGCACCCTTAGGGCAGCCGTTTATTTTATGAAGCCCCGCTCGCTACACTTAAACATCCATTTTTTGGATGGGAGTGGGAAAGACTAACGGAACCAAAGTCATGAGTCAATCCTTCTTGAAGCAAGTATGGCCCAGTGCATATATATGATATTAGTATACCCATTTACAAAAATGGGTATACTAATATCATAATTTTCGTCTGTACTAGACGTTGAGGCGACGTATGGCGCCACGTTGCCAGTCTGCTGGTTTTGCCAAAGCTTTCTAATTGATTATTTATGTTGAGGCAATATGCCAAGTAGTTAAATTAAAAATGCACACCCAGAAATCTCATTTGTGCCTTATTATTGGTATTATTTAAAGGTTACTTATCGCTTATATATCCCAAAGTGATAGGCAAACGCTACGAATGTCCTAATTTTTAACCAACTTCAAAAAGGAGGCTGTTCTAAATTCGGTTAGCATTTTTTTTGTATGTACACTGATCACGCCGAAATCTGTAATCCAGTTTTTGTATCTTGGTCAAAAAAAAATTTTGGCCCAGTACATTTTATTTTATAATATTTCGTAAATTTGAACTAAGTGTCGCGTCTGGATAAATGAACCAATCAAGAAACGCGATGAAATCTATGTGTAGAACATTTGACTACGCTACGTCTGTAGCATTAAGCTTCGAATTTAGGTGCGGTCCAGTCATTATTTTGTAGCTAGCGAATACGTCACATTCACAATAAGAAATATGTATCTTAGAGAAGTGATCGTGATGGAATAAGAAAAGAACAGAATTCATTTAATTATTTAATGATATTTGATTAATAAAGAAAAACCTGTACGAGTTTTTCAAAAGAATACCTAGTACAGATCATTAGCTGATAGAAAATTAATTCCCCGATCGTATTCAACTTCATTACAAATGACGACTCGACGTATGAAATAAATATGTTATGTAAAATAAAGCGGAGATAAAGGTATGAGAAAATACCTTTGAATGAGATCAATCATCCATCCGCAGCAAGTGAATATACAGCACATATTGATGGATCAGCGACGAATCCATACATCACTGCGGAATCTGAAATTAATGTACTGTGTTGTTAAAAAATATGTTATTTACATAATTAAACTGGCTCATCTTAGCATACGTACAACCTATTTATCTATCACTAGCTAGGTCCCTTGACGTCGTCCGCGGATCTTTAATTTTGGTGCAAAATGTAACCATTCTTTACTCATCATATTTTTTTCTTATGTCATGAAGTGGGAAACAGTCAAACAGATTACATTGATGGTAAGAAATAGTGTAGCCTAACACATACACCTACACCTAAACGAAATCAGACGTGAATATAGATGCGTTGGTCTCAGACAATGGTATTATGCTTTTGTGCCGGAAATTACAGAGCCGCACTTATACTACCACCTGACTGGAACACGATAGTGCTGAACATTACCATTTAGTGACAGGTAGATTCGGTAAACTGCCAACTGCCTTAGTAGCCTAGTGGTAGCAGGCCACTACTACTACGCTGAGGTTCTGGGTTCGATTCCCGGGTAGGGGTTTATCAGAGATAATGGTGTAAAGTCCTTTATCTCTGGTTCCATGTAACAGGTGGCGAGCCTGTTGTTACCAAACAATTGGTGACAACAGGCTCGCCAACTGTTACATGGGCCAAAAGGTAACCGGCGAATCGTGGGTGTTTGCATGTAGGTATGCTTGAATGCTTGCATTTACCTCTGCCTATCCCTTCGGGGATTACAGGCGTGAAGTTACGTTTTTTTTTAGATTCGGTAATGCAGTGCCCTGCGGTAGTGCCTACGCCCGCGAGCTCCTTCTGGGCGGTAGTATAGTAAAGTGATAGTATAGGTGGAATATTTGAAATATGTAGTTAAAAACTCAGTGAATGATAATCAAAACTATGAAATGCATAGTATACTAAAATGATGTACGTACATGTAATTATCGCACCATAGTTAATGTATATTTAAATTACACGTATAATTTTGTAATTTATATTATAATCACAGCACTGAAGTCCAACACAATTTTGCTCTCATGTTGATCAAAACATTTTAACCAAAGAGTATTTTAGCTTCGACACATGTCACTAGATGTAACATGTGAGACATGCGACTTAAACCCTAAATTACAGATTATACAATTTGATTAGTACAGTATGTATGGGTGCCATAATGACTATCACAGATACCTACATAACAACTATGGTCTCAGGGGTGGTAATACATCCGCATCCGCATTCTGGCCACTGGTTTTTGTGTAAATGTCTATATGCTGCCACAATTAATGTATATTTAAATTACACGTATAATTTTGTAGTTTAAATTATAATATTCACAGCGCTGAAGTCCAACACAATTTTGCTCTAATGTTGATCAAAACATTTTAGCCAAAGAGTATTTTAGCTTCGACACATGTCACTAGATGTAACATGTGAGACATGCGACTTCAATCAAATTAATAGTTAAACCCTAAATTACAGATTATACAATTCGATTAGTACAGTATGTATGGGTGCCGTAATGACTATCACAGATACCTACATAACAACTATGGTCTCAGGGGTGGTAATACATCCGCATCCGCATTTTGGTTACTGGTTTTTGTGTAAATGTCTATATGCTGCCACAATTAATGTATATTTAAATTACACGTATAATTTTGTAGTTTAAATTATAATATTCACAGCGCTGAAGTCCAACACAATTTTGCTCTCATGTTGATCAAAACATTTTAGCCAAAGAGTATTTTAGCTTCGACACATGTCACTAGATGTAACATGTGAGACATGCGACTTAAACCCTAAATTACAGATTATACAATTTGATTAGTACAGTATGTATGGGTGCCATAATGACTATCACAGATACCTACATAACAACTATGGTCTCAGGGGTGGTAATACATCCGCATCCGCATTCTGGCCACTGGTTTTTGTGTAAATGTCTATATGCTGCCACAATTAATGTATATTTAAATTACACGTATAATTTTGTAGTTTAAATTATAATATTCACAGCGCTGAAGTCCAACACAATTTTGCTCTCATGTTGATCAAAACATTTTAGCCAAAGAGTATTTTAGCTTCGACACATGTCACTAGATGTAACATGTGAGACATGCGACTTCAATCAAATTAATAGTTAAACCCTAAATTACAGATTATACAATTCGATTAGTACAGTATGTATGGGTGCCGTAATGACTATCACAGATACCTACATAACAACTATGGTCTCAGGGGTGGTAATACATCCGCATCCGCATTTTGGTTACTGGTTTTTGTGTAAATGTCTATATGCTGCCACAATTAATGTATATTTAAATTACACGTATAATTTTGTAGTTTAAATTATAATATTCACAGCGCTGAAGTCCAACACAATTTTGCTCTCATGTTGATCAAAACATTTTAGCCAAAGAGTATTTTAGCTTCGACACATGTCACTAGATGTAACATGTGAGACATGCGACTTCAATCAAATTAATAATTAAACCCTAAATTACAGATTATACAATTCGATTAGTACAGTATGTATGGGTGCCGTAATGGCTATCACAGATACCTACATAACAACTATGATCTCAGGGGTGGTAATACATACGCATCCGCATTTTGGCCACTGGTTTTTGTGTAAATGTGTATAGTCTGCAACAGCCATTATTTGCCACTTTCGTTACATAAAAAGTATAGGTTTAGTAAACTCTAAATACCTAATCAAAAGTATAACTTTTGTTTATTACTAACTATGGTGGTGTAATGGTAATTTTGTAGATCTTTAAGGTTAGAGAGTGTGGAGCGCCAGATATCCCGGTCCTGACACACCTCCCATACCTCATCTACCTTCATCATTTTCTTCATACATGCACGCCGATTACTGTCAGACACTCTCTGCTTACCCTGTTAGGGACCTGGCGTGAAGATACATACATACATTTAAGATTAGATCGTTAAAGTTAGAGAAGTTACAAGTTTTTTTATTTGGGAAGATTGTTAGCAGTTTAATCATAGTGGAAATGTGCCCGGTGTGTATATAACCCTAAGGGTTTGTTCTTGTAATACTGAACAGAAATGCCAAGAGTATCACAACATTTAGAAGAGGCACAGGAAATGTGAAAGGACTACGTAGGGACATAGATATCTACCACATACTCTTTGCCTCTGCACGTATTAAAAAACCGACCAAGCCCGAATCGGAACCGCGCACCAAGAGTTCAGTACCGTTAGGTATGTGTAAATAAAGACAACATTTGCACGGCAACAAAATCACGTTTTTTCTATGGGACCCCCTTTTTAAATATTTGTTTTTGTTTTATTTTCATAAAATTATTTTTATTTTTATTTTTAAAGTGAATATACAATTAAATGTTACAAAAATACACTTTTTTAATAAAATAAAAATTGCATTTAAGACTATAACTAGCTGTACAGTGAAACCGCACCGATGTTAGGACACGAAATCCTTGATAACTCCCACGGCCCGTGGAACCGTATCGCGAAATCTGCGTTAGCGCCTTGGGTCCGCTGTCGCCGTGTTGCCATCGGACACTTTCTGTTAGGGTGCCGCAACATATTCATAAATATTCACACATGTACACATTAAAAACACTCGTGCTTTTATTTTTATGCAAACCAATGCATTATAAACATTGGGGAACTTAGAGAAAGGCCTCTTTAAGTCGCGCGGCTATTTGCGGCAAATTTGAAGGCGTCCTTAGTTATTTTACCTCTGAAATACCGTCACCGTAATATATATTATAGATACTATCTAGCTGGAGTCTATAGCATATTCTCTGTTTATGGTAAGTATAACTGTAGGCTGTAGCCTTAGATTATAGGTACTTAGTCTAAGGCTGTAGCAGTCACCTACCAGCCATATGTATGTGAAATATAAGCATGTTTGCCAGCTTCGTAAATAAAAATGAATTAACAACTTGTTGATTCCTCATAGACGCTGCAAACAGACAGGTACGCCCTTGGACAAGCCTGACCCTAAAACCCAGTATAAATAAAAAAGGAGTGACCTTTTCCTAACCTATTCCAGCAACTTTACCAATTCATTTCAACACAAGCCGAAATATTTGAACAACCCGACAATTCCCTTTTTTTTTTTTTTTTTTTTTTTTTTACGCGGGGAAACCCTCATGGGCACCCGCCGTCTAGGGGAAACGACGGCGGGTAGTGTGAGACTCGTACTCACTAAAACCCCGCGGTGTTCCGACTCTTCCGCCATCAGTGGCGGGGTCACGGGAACGCTTACGCACACATCCGCGACCCCGCCGGCGGCTGCTCGTCTCCGAGCCCTCCGCAGGTTGAGCTCTTTGGCTCCAACCAACACTAGTGGCGTGCGGAACACGTGCACGCCACCCAGCTTGGGACCTATCTCCATTTGGGCGACGGACATCCCCTAGTCCGAAACCCAAAGGTCCCTGCCCCGACCACTCACTACGCCAGGCGTCCCAAGACGCCCGGGTGGAGGAGTCCAGGGGTACTCTGTCCGGCCCCGGGGGAGCGGGAGTGACAGGGATGAACTGACCTTCAACCGCCCCCCCGCGGCCCCACCACGTCCCTATCGAGCGGCGGGACCACCGCTAGGCGGCTGGGGATAGGGTGCAGGGCAACGACACACCCATACACCTCCTCCCCAGCCGCCTCCCCACCACGTCCCCATCTTACGGCGGGACAACCGCTAGGCGGCTGGGGATAGGGTGCAGGGCAACGATACACCCGTACACCTCTTCCCCAGCCGTCTCCTCACCACAGCAGCGAGTGGCGGGCAGAGCCACGCCAAACGCCGCCCCCTCTCTGGGTTCCTCTTGGCTTCTCCGGTGTGAGGCCAACCACCGGGTACTGAGCCCCCCCGCCACGACAAGGCGGAAACCCTCGGGGGGGAACCCGACAATTCCCTATTTCAAGGTTTATAGCAATAGCATTGACGTCGTTTGAACTCGCTATAGGACATATCCAATGTAATATCGTACCAAATTCATACGTTGGCTTAAAATAACGCCCACGAAGGCGCTGAGGGTTCTTAGATTCTGTATTATTTATTAATAGTGACCCTTTGCTCAAATATTTGCACGGCTCTTGAAGCTAACTTTATCGGCTGGTTTAGACCGCGACCTATTTAAATAATCTAAGCAGAATAACTTACACAACATCCATTTAACGTTTGGCGGTAGATATTATATTAGATAATGTTACTTACCATAAGCTTTGATACTTGTCTTTTTAACTTCAGAAATTTATTGTTATTCAATTAAGAGGCACATTGAGTTTTTTGTTTTTATCAGCTTTTATTGCCTCATAATGATCGTGTTGCCCGGAACAGGAGGCGTTTAAAATGCGGAAACAAGTCGTAACTGTGGAAAAATATCCGGTCGTGGGTCTATATATTATGGAACCTAAATCTTGTGGTTACAGCCGTTTTGTGAAGCGGTGATAGCAAGCCATACGTTTTTGTGTAAAAAAGAAAACTTCTTAAGCGACGTTGTGCATTTTTTTAATGTTAAAGTCGGGTCAGGACTGATTAACCTGATCGAAAATTTGTAAGGCGCACACGTGACTAGCATTGCGTCCGCCTATTTATTGGGGACCCAATGACATAATCATCGTTGGCAATTCAACAGTTGGTCTGAGTGAGTGAGTGAGTGAGTGAGTGAGTGGGTGAGTGTGTGTGTGTTTGAGAGAGAAAGAGAGAGATGCCTGCGCTTATACATATTTGATATATTAATATTCCAGTTTACACTTCTGCCGGTATAAAGAAACACACGGTTCACATTGATGGCAAAAAAATGCGCGAAGGCCTGGGGCGCCGCAAAGTATTTATTAGAGCTCCACGACAATATCGATCTTATTGAAATTTAATTTACTGATCGAGGAGCGCTACTCCATATCCTAAGCCTAATACCACAGTCTAAAGAAAATGAACGTGTTGTGCTAATACGCTGTAAAAACAATATAAAATTTAGATTTTCTACTTAGAGCCCTTACATGTTAATATAAGATATGTCACAGATATTTACAAAAAAAAAACTGGTTAGGGAGTGCTATTGACGACACAACGCAGCTTAGGGAGTGCCGACAGAATTGAAAACTTGAATATTAACATTGTGCATTTTGGACCACCATAAATAAACAAAGGAACATGTTTAAAACAGATTTAATAAAAACATTTGCGCTAGCTATTCTTTTGAACGGAACACGAGGCGTGGTAAGTGCGGAAGCAGATCGTAACTGCGGAAAAATATCCGGCCTCGGGTTACCCTCGTATCCGAATAACTATATATACTATATCTCGATATTGTTGTAGCGATAAGTGTAGGCCATATTTTACTTGACGCCTATGCTTCCTCGAAGGGGTACCTAAACGGTGGATACCTATTTAGTAATTAAGAGAGCACCTACAAAAGAAAATGTACAAAGAACACGACCAATTTAATTTAGCCGACCAACGTAGAAATGAATGTTAATGCGCCACAACAAAATGACGAAAAATCTTCTAAGTGAAAGGATGAAAAAATTAAACAAAGACACAATATAAAAGGTAAACTGTGGCTTCTCAACATTCATGCGAGAATCACTAGATAAGGCGAGGTAAACAATAACAACGCGAATGTGGAGTCTGTCAACATATTCTTCGCCTGTTCTCTGAATTGTGTCAGTTTTTTTAACGCGAGATATGAGGACTCGATAACAGATTAAACTTTTTGATTATGTAATGATGATGGCAAGAAACATGTAGTTAACATTGATGGTATCGTGTATGGATGTATTTACATAACAGAGACACGTAGTGCAGAACAGACCATTCGCGGTATTTAACCCCTTCCGAAATAGCGCCCCTGAGTCACGCTGAATATTTCATTAAGTCGTGCAACCAGCACTGAACCCCATTTGTACTTCTATTTACGTAACCTTTGCTGTGTTTTATTAATTAAGAGAGCACCTACAAAAGAAAATGTACGAATAACACGACCAATTTAATTTAGCCGACCAAATTAGTAATGAATGTTAACGCACCGCAACAAAATGACGAAAAATTTTTTAAGTGAAACGAAGAAAAAGTGAAACAAAGACATGTTGGTTGTCGGCTTATGGAGCGCCGCGAAAATAATATTTTGAAAGGCAAAGTAATGGCGCTTCACACTCACGCGAATATATAAGAGAATCAAGAGAAACGCAAACGTAATAAAATATTAGATTATGGATACTGATTGAAAAACGTTTCTTTAGAAAAAGTATAAAAACTGATTTATTCTCTTCGATACAGCCATTTGCAAGAATACACAGGAAGCAATAGACATCATACAATTAAAGACTAAATACCATAGACAATGTTGCCACCTATTATTAAATATTATTCCATGTTAAATTTTATATCTAACATAAAATAACCGATTCACATATTCATCGAATGTTCTCACCTGGTCCGTGAACCAGAACCATTATGTCGTTTTAACACGAGGCATATAAAGCAGCAACACAAAAAAGACAATTTTTTAAATAAATTTGGTAATACCGTGGCGCTTACGCCATCGAGCTCCACGATGACACTTGAAAGCATTACACTCGAATTTTGCGTGAAGTATAGCGGGCATATACGTATATAAGTGAAATGAAAAAATAAAATTAAAACAATTAATTAATTTCCTATTGTTATGCGGGCCATAAGGCCAGCTCGATTCTCAAAAACTTAAAGACGTCAACGGCGAACATTTATAAATGTCGGTTAATTAGCGCGAGACAAAGGACCTGAGAATAGACGTGAACTTGTTTTATGTGATGGTGGCAAACAAGCATGAAGTGAACACCCATGGTGTTCAAAGTGATGACTGCAGCCTATATACATATCTACACAAATACAGGAGCTCAACATGCAATGCATTGTCACCCCTGAGCCTGAAGTGGTTTTATTTCTCTGATAATTACCTCTTACGGGACCATACGTTGAAACCTGAAAGCAATCTACATCCAGAGTGGAAATTCTCGGCAAGGAATTCGCGTAAAATGTGGAACAGGCTTTAGGAATGACAACAGCGAATATTTTTAAAAATTTTGTTTTTTCACCACGAGACGAAGCAGCGGACGCGAGAACAGACTAGACCTGGTATTAGGAAATCATGGTGGCAAACAATCATGCCATTCACATATGGTGTTCAAAGTAATGACTAAAGCCCATAGATATCTAGACACATAAACCGGAGGTCAATATACCGATGCGTTACCACCCCTGAGGCCTAAGTGACTTGTGTAACTATGATAAGTACCTATTATAGAGCCATACGTTGAACTTGAAGACACCCTATATCCAGAGAAATTATTTTCTAGACCCGAGATGAAATTCTCGTGGAGATTCTCGGCGAGGATTTCGCTTGAAGTATGGAGCGGGCCTTAAAAATGTCAACAGAGAATTTTTTTTAAATACCTTTGTGGGATGCGTGGAATATTTGTACAGGCCAATGATCATACGACAAAATGTAACCCACTGTGATTTTGTTGACTTTGTATTTGTGATGTAATTTATGTTTTGTGGACGAATTATTACGAGGAAATGTATTTTGTTTGTTAGAATAATAAGTGCCTTTTTATTTCGTTTGTTGTCATATCATTCTGTTCACTCGACTTCAAGAGCCGCTTCCTATATAGAAACATGAAAAATAAAAATGGTCGTTTTCCTAAATCGACTATGTTTATCAATTGGTTTCCTTCTTAATTTCTATGTCTTAATTTCCCATGCTGAGACCCTGGAAGACCTTAGCACAATGCTCAATGACCTCAGTAGGGCCTCTCAACGAGTGGACCTTAAAATGAACATGGACAAGACGAAGATCATGTTAAATGTCCATGTTACACCCACTCCTGTTATGGTCGAGGGTACTACACTCGAAGTTGTTGACGATTATGTATACCTGGGACAAACGGTCCAGTTAGGTCGGTCCAACTTCGAGAAAGAGGTCAATTGCCGAATCCAACTCGGTTGGGCAGCGTTCGGGAAGCTACGGTTCATCTTCTCGTCCGACTTACCGCAGTGTCTGAAGAAAAAGGTCTTTGATCAGTGTGTGTTGCCAGTGATGACTTATGGGACAGAAACGTGGTCGCTCACTATGGGCCTCATAAGAAGGCTCAAGGTCACTCAGAGAGCAATGGAGAGAGCTATGCTTGGAGTTTCTCTGCAAGACCGAATCAGAAATGAGGAGATCCGCATGAGAACCAAAGTTACCGACATAGCTCACCGAATAGCGAGACTCAAGTGGCAGTGGGCAGGGCACATAGCTCGACGAACTGACGGCCGTTGGGGCAGAGCAGTTCTCGAGTGGCGACCGCGTACCGGAAAGCGAAGCGTAGGCAGGCCTCCCACAAGATGGACCGACGACCTGGTGAAGGTCGCGGGTAATTGCTGGATGAGGGCGGCCCAGGACCGTTCGTTGTGGCATTCTTTGGGGGAGGCCTTTGTTCAGCAGTGGACGAACTTTGGCTGAAATGATGATGATGATGAATTTCCCATCATATTGATTTATTTTTGCAAAATAATGCAGTCAGCCTTCTGGGAACTTTGCCGCAGTACGACAGCGATGTAAATTTTTTTTTGATGCATGTACATAACCGCTTTATTTATTAAATTTGTTAAAGATTGTTGACATATATTTGTAATATATAGTAGTTAATAAATACCTACTGAATTGGTAACAAAATAATACATTGACAATGTGATTAAAAGATATTTGAATGAACGTAGATTAAACGCGGTCGAGATCTTTGCGTAAAATCTGGGGTGTATCGCTCACCGATCGCATTCGTAATGAAGATGTAAGAAAGAGGCTTTGTGTAAATGAAAGTATCGGTGTGATGAAAAAAACTGGTGAAGTGCGTGTCGGGCCACGTAGGATTCCGTAATTTTTAGGTTTGAATAATGTAATGTAAGACTGACCTATCATGACCAAATAGGTCGAGTTCTGTCTGATGGTGGGGTCAAAAGTCGGAATCGGCGTGCATGTATGAAGAGAATGATGAAGGTAGACGAGGCACGAGAGGTATGTCAGGACTGGTATATCTGGCGCTTTACACTCTCTGCCTACCCCGTTAGGGACCTGGCGTAAAGATACATAATAATGTAATGAAATAAATAAACTAATACTTTCCATTGTGTTGTTGAAAATTTTCGAGTAAAATACTTTTGGTCAACTATTACCTACTCGCAAACTTGTAAAGCCAATTTAAGTGTAACAGTGTGTGTGTTTTCCTTTCAATTTCGTTATATTTTATGTAGCTACTATCGCCTGAGATCGAGTTCGGTCTGAGGGTGGTGTCAAAAGTCTTAGGACTCGGCGAGCATGTATGAAGAGAATGAAGAATTAAAAAAAAGCACAGGAGGTGTGTCAGGACCGGGATATAAGAAAAAATAAGAAACATTTATTTAGACACACAGCGAGACACATAAAAGTCATAAATCAGACATAAAACGTAGATAACACAAAAAAGACAACACAATTTCTAATATTAATACATATACACGTAATATGTGTCTCACGGCTGCCAAAAAGGTGTCCTGTTCAGCAAATGTCAGGTACCTTCATATACAAGATACCTTAGAGTGAGTGAACCAAGGATGTCAAACCGATATCTGGCGCTACACACTCAATGCCATACCCCGTAAGGGACTTGGCGTGAAGATATATATCTTCACGCCAAGTCCCTTACGGGGACACACATACACACATACACGTTACATTATTCCACATGAATACAAAAGCTGTCATCCTCAACCAGGTTATTCTTGTTTAATTTGTTCTTTTCTCTAAGTAATGTACATTTCTTTATTACTCCTAGCAAATATTAATCTAATATTACGCCCGTAAGGAATTCTTGTGTATATGGCAGCTTTGAAATATTAAAGGAGCTGTGCGTAGAATCAGTCTTACCTTTTTATGTCCGAAGAATTACGATGTTACGAAAAGAGTAGGATTATTTGAGGTGCATACATAGTTAATAGAAGTGTACCTTTACTAGAAGGAAGGCACTAGCTTTTGCCTTTAGCCGTGCTACATCGCGGACACTCCGCCAAAATTCCATACAAACGTTTAATTTGGTCTCTATTACACAGACATCAACCCGTGACTTTCATTCATTCATCATCATCACTCTAACTGAAAGACGTCCACGACTGGACAAAGACTTCCCCAAAGACACCCACAACAGTGTTGGTGCGTCATTAGGGGAGAATCTATCGTAATATTATAAAGCTGCAGAGTTTGTTTGTTTGTTTGTTTGCTAAAACGCGCGAATCTCAAGAACTACTAGTCCGATTTGAAAAATTATTTCAGTGTTAGATAGCCGATTTTTCGAGGAAGGCTTTAGGCTATATAACATCACGCTAAGATGAATAGGAGAGGGTAGGTAACATTGCAACCGCGCGAAGCCTTGACAAGCCGCTAGTATGTCATAATCGTCAAGCTCGGCAGGCGGATTGGCTATTGTAGTGGCGGAAGTTTTATCGCGGGAGGCTGCTGCCCATCCCGAATTGTTGTGTTTACTACTGCCCTGAGAGTAACGTCACGTCTCGATTCCTTCAACATAATATTGCTCGCGAACAATCCATTTACACTGAAAGACTATGTATGTGACCTGTCCATTTCTCATGAACTTTACTGTTTATGCAATCATTTACGCAAATATTGACTGAATATTCATGGCCAAATAACTATAATTAAATCTGATCGTTGTTATACCAATCGTGATCTTACCTTTAGAATTGTTGAAACAATTGAAGATTGTTATTCAACACTAACTATGTCTGAGACTTCGTTTGCGTGCTATTTGAGCATGGCTTTTCTAAGGGTTCGTCTTAATTTTCATCTCAATCAGCTCTGCTGTTTGATCTTGAAAGCGTAACAGACCGACAGACATAGTTACTTTCATTTCATTAGAATGGCATAACTAGCTAATATAACACGTGCTATGGTACAATAACAACTTTGTTTTTATATTATTTCGCATTAACACATGCTTGTGAAATATATTTTATTTTTAAAGAAAAATGGAAAGAAAAATCCGACTTCAGGCGAGGCTCGAACTCGCGACCTACTGGGAATCTAGTCCAGCCGCTCTTCCAATTGAGATACTGAAGCCCTGCCCGATTTGTCGAATTTTTCCTTCACATCTATTGCATTGCTTTATGGTAGCAGTAGCGCCATCTATTACCAACTATGCTAGTTAGGCAACCGATATAATAGACTTTTCAGTTTATTGAATATCGTAAAGAAGTCGCTTTTACCCTTAATAATTGTTTTTATATTATTTCGCATTAACACATGCTTGTGAAATATATTTTATTTTTAAAGAAAAATGGAAAGAAAAATCCGACTTCAGGCGAGGCTCGAACTCGCGACCTACTGGGAATCTAGTCCAGCCGCTCTTCCAATTGAGATACTGAAGCCCTGCCCGATTTGTCGAATTTTTCCTTCACATCTATTGCATTGCTTTATGGTAGCAGTAGCGCCATCTATTACCAACTATGCTAGTTAGGCAACCGATATAATAGACTTTTCAGTTTATTGAATATCGTAAAGAAGTCGCTTTTACCCTTAATAATTGTTTTTATATTATTTCGCATTAACACATGCTTGTGAAATATATTTTATTTTTAAAGAAAAATGGAAAGAAAAATCCGACTTCAGGCGAGGCTCGAACTCGCGACCTACTGGGAATCTAGTCCAGCCGCTCTTCCAATTGAGATACTGAAGCCCTGCCCGATTTGTCGAATTTTTCCTTCACATCTATTGCATTGCTTTATGGTAGCAGTAGCGCCATCTATTACCAACTATGCTAGTTAGGCAACCGATATAATAGACTTTTCAGTTTATTGAATATCGTAAAGAAGTCGCTTTTACCCTTAATAATTGTTTTTATATTATTTCGCATTAACACATGCTTGTGAAATATATTTTATTTTTAAAGAAAAATGGAAAGAAAAATCCGACTTCAGGCGAGGCTCGAACTCGCGACCTACTGGGAATCTAGTCCAGCCGCTCTTCCAATTGAGATACTGAAGCCCTGCCCGATTTGTCGAATTTTTCCTTCACATCTATTGCATTGCTTTATGGTAGCAGTAGCGCCATCTATTACCAACTATGCTAGTTAGGCAACCGATATAATAGACTTTTCAGTTTATTGAATATCGTAAAGAAGTCGCTTTTACCCTTAATAATTGTTTTTATATTATTTCGCATTAACACATGCTTGTGAAATATATTTTATTTTTAAAGAAAAATGGAAAGAAAAATCCGACTTCAGGCGAGGCTCGAACTCGCGACCTACTGGGAATCTAGTCCAGCCGCTCTTCCAATTGAGATACTGAAGCCCTGCCCGATTTGTCGAATTTTTCCTTCACATCTATTGCATTGCTTTATGGTAGCAGTAGCGCCATCTATTACCAACTATGCTAGTTAGGCAACCGATATAATAGACTTTTCAGTTTATTGAATATCGTAAAGAAGTCGCTTTTACCCTTAATAATTGTTTTTATATTATTTCGCATTAACACATGCTTGTGAAATATATTTTATTTTTAAAGAAAAATGGAAAGAAAAATCCGACTTCAGGCGAGGCTCGAACTCGCGACCTACTGGGAATCTAGTCCAGCCGCTCTTCCAATTGAGATACTGAAGCCCTGCCCGATTTGTCGAATTTTTCCTTCACATCTATTGCATTGCTTTATGGTAGCAGTAGCGCCATCTATTACCAACTATGCTAGTTAGGCAACCGATATAATAGACTTTTCAGTTTATTGAATATCGTAAAGAAGTCGCTTTTACCCTTAATAATTGTTTTTATATTATTTCGCATTAACACATGCTTGTGAAATATATTTTATTTTTAAAGAAAAATGGAAAGAAAAATCCGACTTCAGGCGAGGCTCGAACTCGCGACCTACTGGGAATCTAGTCCAGCCGCTCTTCCAATTGAGATACTGAAGCCCTGCCCGATTTGTCGAATTTTTCCTTCACATCTATTGCATTGCTTTATGGTAGCAGTAGCGCCATCTATTACCAACTATGCTAGTTAGGCAACCGATATAATAGACTTTTCAGTTTATTGAATATCGTAAAGAAGTCGCTTTTACCCTTAATAATTGTTTTTATATTATTTCGCATTAACACATGCTTGTGAAATATATTTTATTTTTAAAGAAAAATGGAAAGAAAAATCCGACTTCAGGCGAGGCTCGAACTCGCGACCTACTGGGAATCTAGTCCAGCCGCTCTTCCAATTGAGATACTGAAGCCCTGCCCGATTTGTCGAATTTTTCCTTCACATCTATTGCATTGCTTTATGGTAGCAGTAGCGCCATCTATGGCGCTACTGCTACCATAAAGCAAAATTTACCGGTTGCCTAACTAGCATAGTTGGTAATAGATGGCGCTACTGCTACCATAAAGCAATGCAATAGATGTGAAGGAAAAATTCGACAAATCGGGCAGGGCTTCAGTATCTCAATTGGAAGAGCGGCTGGACTAGATTCCCAGTAGGTCGCGAGTTCGAGCCTCGCCTGAAGTCGGATTTTTCTTTCCATTTTTCTTTAAAAATAAAATATATTTCACAAGCATGTGTTAATGCGAAATAATATAAAAACAATTATTAAGGGTAAAAGCGACTTCTTTACGATATTCAATAAACTGAAAAGTCTATTATATCGGTTGCCTAACTAGCATAGTTGGTAATAGATGGCGCTACTGCTACCATAAAGCAATGCAATAGATGTGAAGGAAAAATTCGACAAATCGGGCAGGGCTTCAGTATCTCAATTGGAAGAGCGGCTGGACTAGATTCCCAGTAGGTCGCGAGTTCGAGCCTCGCCTGAAGTCGGATTTTTCTTTCCATTTTTCTTTAAAAATAAAATATATTTCACAAGCATGTGTTAATGCGAAATAATATAAAAACAATTATTAAGGGTAAAAGCGACTTCTTTACGATATTCAATAAACTGAAAAGTCTATTATATCGGTTGCCTAACTAGCATAGTTGGTAATAGATGGCGCTACTGCTACCATAAAGCAATGCAATAGATGTGAAGGAAAAATTCGACAAATCGGGCAGGGCTTCAGTATCTCAATTGGAAGAGCGGCTGGACTAGATTCCCAGTAGGTCGCGAGTTCGAGCCTCGCCTGAAGTCGGATTTTTCTTTCCATTTTTCTTTAAAAATAAAATATATTTCACAAGCATGTGTTAATGCGAAATAATATAAAAACAATTATTAAGGGTAAAAGCGACTTCTTTACGATATTCAATAAACTGAAAAGTCTATTATATCGGTTGCCTAACTAGCATAGTTGGTAATAGATGGCGCTACTGCTACCATAAAGCAATGCAATAGATGTGAAGGAAAAATTCGACAAATCGGGCAGGGCTTCAGTATCTCAATTGGAAGAGCGGCTGGACTAGATTCCCAGTAGGTCGCGAGTTCGAGCCTCGCCTGAAGTCGGATTTTTCTTTCCATTTTTCTTTAAAAATAAAATATATTTCACAAGCATGTGTTAATGCGAAATAATATAAAAACAATTATTAAGGGTAAAAGCGACTTCTTTACGATATTCAATAAACTGAAAAGTCTATTATATCGGTTGCCTAACTAGCATAGTTGGTAATAGATGGCGCTACTGCTACCATAAAGCAATGCAATAGATGTGAAGGAAAAATTCGACAAATCGGGCAGGGCTTCAGTATCTCAATTGGAAGAGCGGCTGGACTAGATTCCCAGTAGGTCGCGAGTTCGAGCCTCGCCTGAAGTCGGATTTTTCTTTCCATTTTTCTTTAAAAATAAAATATATTTCACAAGCATGTGTTAATGCGAAATAATATAAAAACAATTATTAAGGGTAAAAGCGACTTCTTTACGATATTCAATAAACTGAAAAGTCTATTATATCGGTTGCCTAACTAGCATAGTTGGTAATAGATGGCGCTACTGCTACCATAAAGCAATGCAATAGATGTGAAGGAAAAATTCGACAAATCGGGCAGGGCTTCAGTATCTCAATTGGAAGAGCGGCTGGACTAGATTCCCAGTAGGTCGCGAGTTCGAGCCTCGCCTGAAGTCGGATTTTTCTTTCCATTTTTCTTTAAAAATAAAATATATTTCACAAGCATGTGTTAATGCGAAATAATATAAAAACAATTATTAAGGGTAAAAGCGACTTCTTTACGATATTCAATAAACTGAAAAGTCTATTATATCGGTTGCCTAACTAGCATAGTTGGTAATAGATGGCGCTACTGCTACCATAAAGCAATGCAATAGATGTGAAGGAAAAATTCGACAAATCGGGCAGGGCTTCAGTATCTCAATTGGAAGAGCGGCTGGACTAGATTCCCAGTAGGTCGCGAGTTCGAGCCTCGCCTGAAGTCGGATTTTTCTTTCCATTTTTCTTTAAAAATAAAATATATTTCACAAGCATGTGTTAATGCGAAATAATATAAAAACAATTATTAAGGGTAAAAGCGACTTCTTTACGATATTCAATAAACTGAAAAGTCTATTATATCGGTTGCCTAACTAGCATAGTTGGTAATAGATGGCGCTACTGCTACCATAAAGCAATGCAATAGATGTGAAGGAAAAATTCGACAAATCGGGCAGGGCTTCAGTATCTCAATTGGAAGAGCGGCTGGACTAGATTCCCAGTAGGTCGCGAGTTCGAGCCTCGCCTGAAGTCGGATTTTTCTTTCCATTTTTCTTTAAAAATAAAATATATTTCACAAGCATGTGTTAATGCGAAATAATATAAAAACAATTATTAAGGGTAAAAGCGACTTCTTTACGATATTCAATAAACTGAAAAGTCTATTATATCGGTTGCCTAACTAGCATAGTTGGTAATAGATGGCGCTACTGCTACCATAAAGCAATGCAATAGATGTGAAGGAAAAATTCGACAAATCGGGCAGGGCTTCAGTATCTCAATTGGAAGAGCGGCTGGACTAGATTCCCAGTAGGTCGCGAGTTCGAGCCTCGCCTGAAGTCGGATTTTTCTTTCCATTTTTCTTTAAAAATAAAATATATTTCACAAGCATGTGTTAATGCGAAATAATATAAAAACAATTATTAAGGGTAAAAGCGACTTCTTTACGATATTCAATAAACTGAAAAGTCTATTATATCGGTTGCCTAACTAGCATAGTTGGTAATAGATGGCGCTACTGCTACCATAAAGCAATGCAATAGATGTGAAGGAAAAATTCGACAAATCGGGCAGGGCTTCAGTATCTCAATTGGAAGAGCGGCTGGACTAGATTCCCAGTAGGTCGCGAGTTCGAGCCTCGCCTGAAGTCGGATTTTTCTTTCCATTTTTCTTTAAAAATAAAATATATTTCACAAGCATGTGTTAATGCGAAATAATATAAAAACAATTATTAAGGGTAAAAGCGACTTCTTTACGATATTCAATAAACTGAAAAGTCTATTATATCGGTTGCCTAACTAGCATAGTTGGTAATAGATGGCGCTACTGCTACCATAAAGCAATGCAATAGATGTGAAGGAAAAATTCGACAAATCGGGCAGGGCTTCAGTATCTCAATTGGAAGAGCGGCTGGACTAGATTCCCAGTAGGTCGCGAGTTCGAGCCTCGCCTGAAGTCGGATTTTTCTTTCCATTTTTCTTTAAAAATAAAATATATTTCACAAGCATGTGTTAATGCGAAATAATATAAAAACAATTATTAAGGGTAAAAGCGACTTCTTTACGATATTCAATAAACTGAAAAGTCTATTATATCGGTTGCCTAACTAGCATAGTTGGTAATAGATGGCGCTACTGCTACCATAAAGCAATGCAATAGATGTGAAGGAAAAATTCGACAAATCGGGCAGGGCTTCAGTATCTCAATTGGAAGAGCGGCTGGACTAGATTCCCAGTAGGTCGCGAGTTCGAGCCTCGCCTGAAGTCGGATTTTTCTTTCCATTTTTCTTTAAAAATAAAATATATTTCACAAGCATGTGTTAATGCGAAATAATATAAAAACAATTATTAAGGGTAAAAGCGACTTCTTTACGATATTCAATAAACTGAAAAGTCTATTATATCGGTTGCCTAACTAGCATAGTTGGTAATAGATGGCGCTACTGCTACCATAAAGCAATGCAATAGATGTGAAGGAAAAATTCGACAAATCGGGCAGGGCTTCAGTATCTCAATTGGAAGAGCGGCTGGACTAGATTCCCAGTAGGTCGCGAGTTCGAGCCTCGCCTGAAGTCGGATTTTTCTTTCCATTTTTCTTTAAAAATAAAATATATTTCACAAGCATGTGTTAATGCGAAATAATATAAAAACAATTATTAAGGGTAAAAGCGACTTCTTTACGATATTCAATAAACTGAAAAGTCTATTATATCGGTTGCCTAACTAGCATAGTTGGTAATAGATGGCGCTACTGCTACCATAAAGCAATGCAATAGATGTGAAGGAAAAATTCGACAAATCGGGCAGGGCTTCAGTATCTCAATTGGAAGAGCGGCTGGACTAGATTCCCAGTAGGTCGCGAGTTCGAGCCTCGCCTGAAGTCGGATTTTTCTTTCCATTTTTCTTTAAAAATAAAATAACAACTTTTTTCTGAAGTCGGTTAAAGAGAAGAAAGAAGATTATTTCTGATGTGTCTGCAATAAAATCTTTCGTTTTGTTACAGCCAGCAACTGCGTCTTCGGTTCTTCTGGTGCACTTGGGTGCTGTGGGTGCACTAGCGAGCGGCGCAGCGCTGTGCGGCGGGAAGGGTGCATGTGCATGCAGTGCGCTGTTGCACGCGCTGCACCCACTGCAGCTGTGGACGGTGTGCGGGCTGCACGCAGACCGTGCTGCCGCCATAGCAGCACCATTGCACTACGCTGCTATTGTTTCTGCTAAAAAGGTGAGCGAAACTTGAAGTAACTGGCTGATTATCACGTTAAAAAGACAAACTTTTCCTGTATTATTTGTCCTATTGAAAAACTGTTTTCTCATTGCATATAAACTATTTTCCGCATTTGTTTTGCTCACGACAACAAACAAAAGCCTTTATTGAGATAATATTTTTTTTTTACAGGTGATGATCTGTGTAGCTAGCGGATGGGTGGCGACTGCGGCGCTTCTTGCACCACTAGCAGCTGCCGAACCACCCCTGGCTTACAGTACTGGACTCGGAGGCTGCGCACCAGATTGCAGCGCTGGCCCGGCTGCATTAGGATTTTGTCTACTCTATGCTTTCCTAACTCTCTTACTACCCGCCATACTGGTTCTACTATGCAGCCTGAAAATCCTCCGTATCGCTCGGTACCACCGCCATAGAATCGCAGCTGCTATTTACGAAGTAACATTATCAGCACAAGTCACGGTGACCCATCAACGTAACCCATTCGCACCACCACCGCCACCACGAAGGCGAGCGTTATCTGCAGTGTTACAACCTCTCGGCTCTTTGGCGATACTCTACTTCCCGTACTACTGTATTCTTATATGGCCTGCGATTAGTGTTCCACCTCAACCGTTGGCTGCTTTGTCAGCCGCGCTCCTGGCCGCTGCGCCACCTGTCAACAGTATACTGTACGGCATTCGAAGTCGAGCACTCCGAGAATCACTACGCAATTATAGACGAAAACGGATGACTAAGAGTGAAGTGACTCAGGAGATTCAAGCGAGGACACCCAGCGCTTGTGGATCGAGAAGACCATCTTTGTCAGCCGGATCGGGGTGTATACGACCACCGACGACTCGGCGACTTTCCGACGCGGCAGCGATGGGATCACGAGGGTCTGAACGGCCGGCACAGCGGGCGGCGTCGTGTAATATGCTGCAAGATTCTCAAGAAGAGGAGATGCCACGAGCCCGGAATTCAGCTATTCCTTTGATACGTGCTCCACCGCACGTTGTGCTCGGTCGGGCGTTGGGACTTGAGGAAGGTGTTAGCCGGGATCGTCGACGCCGTCAGTCTCCTCGCATAACGGTGACGCGTGCAATGTCGGACGAGAGCGAGTCACCAACACGTCGACCACTCTGTCGGCAACACTCGCGGTCTAGTGGCGCTCTCCTCACCAATATGTCGTGTTCGCCGGCTCTCTCCGAATCAGTTCATATAGACAATCCCGCAGATGAACAACTTCTACTCTCCTGGCCTCAGCACACTCATGTTAATAGGCAAGAGATTTTATAAAACGGGTTTTTTAGATTAAGTCTCTCTATTTATAAAATTGCTTATAAAGACAATAACGGTGCGCACGGTTTAAGGTCGAGTAACAAATTTTATGGTTTTATTTGTGATAATCTTTACCACACTCGACAGTTCCGACCAAACTGTGACCAAATGTCAAAATGTCTTATCTATATTAACTACACTATCGTAGTTGTAATAATTTATCCTACAGGGTTCCTCCATATCGTTAGCTTTACTTACTGAAGTATTACTTTAGTGTGTACTCCTAAAGATACTCTCTGAAAATTCCATAGGTTTAGAAAAGATAACAATATGAAATTGTTGAATCTACTCGTATTTTATGTTTGTGAATAGCTCTAATTTGTAACAAAAATGAGAAAGAAAATACGTTTATAAATGCAAAAGCTTTGCACTAGTCAGTTAACTAGGGTATGTAAGTGGATGTAATATAAATTTATATTTAGTAATTGAAGTAGGTAGGTACTTAATACAACATGCAACGCTTTTAATCATTGCCGCCGTCCAATATATTGGAAATCTATGCTTAAGTGTTTAAGTTGATGAAAAACGACGACACCATTCGGTCTGAAAGCCAAAGAGTATACAAATACTTGCTGAAAGTTATATCTATACAAATATATAAAATTGGAGTGTCTGTTTGTAATATTAAAATAACTGCTTTTTACTAAATGCATATGTATGTATACACGGTACATATACCAAAAAAAATTTTTTTTTACAATTTTTGTCTGTCTGTCTTTCCGTCTGTCTGTCTGTCTGTCTGTTTGGCGGGGCTAATCTTGGAAACGGCTGGACCGCCTTTGACGGGACTTTCACTGGCAGATAGCTGATGTAATAAGGAGTAACTTAGGCTACTTTTTTACTAGCTGCGCCTTTAACTTTAGCTTCAATACTTTTTCCGGGATTCCTTTTGTGAACTGGGGCAAATATATTCATTGGACAGACATGTTGTTTGTGAAAATGACAATGAATGTTAATAGCCGACACAGACCACTGCAAGTTAATCAGGGTGAAAGCGATACCGATCGGTATCGGAAACAAAGGCCAAGCCCACAACTACAATGTCCGATTGTTTCATTAGCATCAGCTTTATATCAAGGCCTTGGGACTATCTGTTACTGACGTGACGGCTTCTGAGGTTGTTCTGACAAGTGATAAGGAAGCATCTGGCACGATAATGGAGATTGGTTCACGTAGTTTATGTTAAAGATAACCATTGGTTCAGGTTGAAGATAGCCTGAAGTTTACCTGAAGTTGAAAGTTGTTATATCGATGACTTGCATATTATCTTCAACCTCTTTTGTCACCCTTGAATTTTTTTCTGTTTTCCAACGGTAGGTTTTCGCCGACGAATATATTTTTTACAATTATCGGCACGGTGACGGCGTAGTCTTCTTGACCGGGCAACCGGCGAGTGCAGAAGTCGCTCAGCCTAAATAAAAGTTAGCACAATTACGCCGACGAATATAATACGAAGACTGAAGTTGGGTGCGTAAACTAAGTGAAGTTGGGTGCGTAAACCTAGTAAAGTAACTTTCGGCCAGTGTTTTAGATTGCGACAACGAATCAAACGAGAAAGAGAGTTAGTTCCAATGTTGACCTGTGAAACCACATTTTCCCGCTTCGGGTATACCTTCTCTACCATTAAATCGCTATATCCTCATACTCTCTTTCGCATCTCTAATTTTAAACAGTTATTTTATTTTTTAATTATCAAACATGTATTGTGTAATTACCTACAAATATATTAATTAATTGCAACAACAACTTACTGATATAACTAAGCTTAGTACCACGGGGAGGGAACCTGGTGATCTGTAATACAGGTGCCTATCTCAGACACCAGCTGCTCACAATTTTATGTTTTGTTTTTTATATCCAGTATGTGTAATGTATCAACCTTTATATAACAAAATTGTGGGATGAAATAAATATCATTATCATATCATATCCCTCTTATCTATCTATCTTCGCAGCAACTTGTAGCTAACTTCACGGACGCATTTAAGTTAGGCGCATATTGTTCGTACAGTTTTCTGGAATGATTGTGAAAATGCATATAGGTCACATTTAATACGTTAAAGTTACTCACTATGTATATCTACGTACCTACTTGAAATCAATTTAAAGAATCTTTATTTCTCCTAAAAACAGTCAGAAGTCTCAATTTAAACCATACAATTTTAACTGTGGTTGGAACTTTTATGATGAAATCGAGGACTTAGGAACCTTTACTACTATATAGTAGACTCACGCGTTTTCCACCAAGGAGTTTAAATGTGGTTCTGTGATTTCTGGTACTGAGTCAAAAGATCTTTAACCTCAAAAATGGTAACAAATCTAGGTAAGATCTAAGGCTTTTCAGGTTGCTCTGAAGTGATATGGAATGAAGTATAATAATCTTCCACAATTATGTCGATAATATTGGAGATGATCTTTAATTTGGGTTCCCTACGTTACTGCGAAATACGTTTCATCGAAAAATCATTGGCCGACAACTATACATCGAAGACTTCATTGAGCGATGCTTTATTTCGCCGAAGCTTCATTGCTCGATGTACGTTTGATCGAAAACGATTCACCGATACCTTGTTTCGTCGATGCTTATTTGATCGAAGGTTTTTTTACTTCAAATTTGTTTCCTCGAATGTATGCTTGGTTTTTAAGGATAACTTATTCGACTGCTTAGTTTTAAAAAATGTGATTTTTTTTTTTAAATTATAAAGGACTAGATACTGTCGCCGGTACGAATCAATTTCCTTAATTCCTATCTATTATCTATATAACTAGCGGCCCGCCCCGGCTTCGGTCGGTTGCAATGTTACCAACCCTCTCCTATTCGTCTTAGCGTGATGATTATAGATATAGCCTAAAGCCTTCCTCGATCTTTTATAGTTTAGGCAGCGTACGCAAATAAGTAACTTTTCTGATTGATTTTTTACATCTTGTGTCCGAAAAACCCAGATATCTAACGGAGCCCTATTTTTTCCAAAATAGGTTAAAGGTCCAAAATAGCCTATGTTACCCGTGGATAATGTAGCTTGCGAATAGTGAAAGAATTTTTTAAATCGGTCCAGTAGTTTCTGAGATTAGCGCGTTCAAAAAAACAAACAAACAAACTCTTCAGCTTTATAATATTAAGTTAAGATTACCGAATATGTTATCTTCAATTCCATATAGAGCAAACACATCACAGTCATGCATGTTGGACAGTAAGAAAAGAAAAAGAACATCTACCAAAGAAGTATCGAGGATTCCATAGTTTTCGCTGAAACAAGACCTCTATCAAAAAAGCTTCGAAATAAAATTTTCGATGAAACGTAGCATCGGGCAAACGAAACTTCAATTTATAAATTTTCGGCAAACAATAGCATCGCTCAATGAAGTCTTCGATGTATAGTTGTCTGCCAATGATTTTTCGATGAAACGTATTTCGCAGTAACGTAGGGAACCCCTTTAATTTTACCATGAATATAATAAAGCAAATGATCTAAAATGATTCATGTTCCTATCGCAATCATGTAGGTACTTGGTAGGGTAGGGACAAGATATTAAAATATTATTATGCCTCTTCAGACTAAAATTTGACAATATTATCCTAATAAATTATAATTGAGTATAGTAAAAGAATTTTCATCGTAGGAACGACTGAAGGATAGGAAGCCTAAAATAACAATATCTTACTATCTATAATATATCGAAAATAGGGGAGTAACAGTTTAGGCCGCCTTAATATATCGATACATACCACTACATCACAATCATCGTGCATGTCACGACTCTATAATAATATGTTCCCAGAAAGAAATATATTAAAAAAAACTGGTTGCCTGTAAAGTCGGTTTTACGGGCGAAGATTTTACGTGACAACGTCTTTTTCTCGGTAGAAAGGCATTCGCCGGTCCGGCAGGCCTCTCTCGAGAGAGGTTTCGGTGACTCATCGTTACGTTACCGGGCGTTACACTTTTCATGAGTGACTCCGAGCCGCAACCTAATTTAAGACGTTGTCACGTCAAAATATTATGCATATTAGGAAAGATACAATCGGCTAGTTTCGACTTCGTAGAGCGTTATTTCTGTTGCACACTGCTTACGTAAGTACTAAAACGTTATACACGGTATTGTGCGAAAGAGATAACGCCTACAGAGCCGAAATTAGGCGAAATCTCTTTCTTACAATCGATGTACGATACCTATTTCTTGGTGTTGAAGGCCGATGACTTCTTACAATATAGGTATTTTCGTGGAATTTACAACAAAAAAAGATTTTGTCCTTCGTAGTTAATCTCCTTGCCTAGAGTAATCTACATTTGCATTGTACCTCTTTTTCGTCATTCCCTTTAATTTTAATCTCTGCACCTCATTTTTGGCCAGATAAACCTCATTTTCACAGTCTCTGTATTACTAACGCGATTAGTGAGCAATACTTAACTTAAGCCCTGCGCGTTACGCTACCGACGTGGGGAGCGGAATTACCGAGCGGGTTGCGCTCGGGTATTTTGTATGAAGATCCGCGACTAGAACGAAACATAGTCACGGAACTTCATATTATTATACCGCATCACCACGCCGGTAGCGAATAACGAGCATTGGGCTTTAATTTGCACGATAACTCTATCTGTAAACAACAGTTAAGAATATGTTAACTCTGGAAAGATATTTAACTGCTTCAGTCATCATTGAAGAGTTTGTTTAATAATGCCAAAGACTGTAAAAAAACAATTGTTGTAAATATTGAGGGAATTATATTCAAAGTATTTACTGGCTTGATTCTTTGTTGCATTTATTTTATTTTTTAGTGCTTATATCTGATAGATCCGCAGTGTCTCAAGAAAAAGGTCTTTGATCAGTGTGTGTTGCCAGTGATGACTTATGGGACAGAAACGTGGTCGCTCACTATGGGCCTCATAAGAAGGCTCAAGGTCACTCAGAGAGCAACGGAGAGCGCTATGCTTGGAGTTTCTCTGCGAGATCGAATCAGAAATGAGGAAATCCGCATGAGAACCAAAGTTACCGACATAGCTCACCGAATAGCGAGACTCAAGTGGCAGTGGGCAGGGCACATAGCTCGACGAACTGACGGCCGTTGGGGCAGAGTAGTTCTCGAGTGGCGACCGCGTACCGGAAAGCGAAGCGTAGGCAGGCCTCCCACAAGATGGGCCGACGACCTGGTGAAGGTCGCGGGCAAACGCTGGATGAGGGCGGCCCAGGACCGTTCGTTGTGGCATTCTTTGGGGGAGGCCTTTGTTCAGCAGTGGACGTATTTTGGCTGAAATCATGATGATGATGATGATGATCTGATAGAAGAATCCAGTCCATAAAAGCACTAAAAGTGTTGTTTGTTGTTGTGGTTTGATTTTTATAAGTAAGTAGGTACATGTATTTTTGCATACACTTACTAACAACACTGTAATTATCTTGAGTACAGAGACAATTATTTATTTCCATAGAGCAACACGGGCCACCGGCTGCGGCGGACTGGAGGGGAGTAGCCATAGCGTTTATTACCGATGCAAAACAGTCTGTCATTTTTTGCGGGGGAAAATGCGTGCGACACACACGCACACTACAAAAATCGTCTATTACTACGAAACTCACACCTTGACTTTAACAAAATACAGAAACGATTTCACGCACACATTTAAATATCTACAGGCGACAGGTATAGGCCCATTTGGGCTTGTGCTTTGACAGAGGGGAAAGCCTGCATATGGCTACTCCCCTCCGGTGTTGCTCTATGTTTATTTCAAAACTGTATAAATAAAAACTAATAATTTCTTTGACAACTTTCTTTTCAACGTCAATAACTATATAACTTAGTAAAAGTTTGTCGGCAAATATTTTGGAAGCATATTCAGTTTGTGTAGTGAAAAGTCGTAATGAAATTTGTAACTTGTCAAGAGTTTCCATATAAAGTGTAATGTTATTTTTTTGTAAGTCGTTGTATTCAACTGGTCTCATGTCTTAGCATAGAAACTCATAATAAGCTGCACCATATCAGCAGAAAGATGTCCGCTGCTGGACCAGTGTCTCCTCATAAAGGGGACATGCTATAATCGCCACGCTTGGCATGCGAATTGGCGATCGCAGTGGCGGTAGTTTTATCGCAGACGTTGTTGCCCATCTAACGTTATTGCATTTACTACCTTGCCATTGGAATGGTTTAACCGCCATTGTTCGGTTGACTGATTGCACTTGTGGAAAAAAAATCTTCAATGAAAAAAACAAGTGGACATTGGGAACGTCACGTCATGGAACGCCAATATAATAGCCGTAAAAGCTTGTGAATATTAAATTGTGGAATTAAATTAAGACCTGAAGTTCTATATTACTTGCAATTCTATGTGAAGCATTTGAGTAAACGATTTTAGAATGTGTACATTTCGTTTTTAAATATACTGAGTTATCCGGTTTCATGGTGTATGCATTCGATAAATATTTATATTAAAACTTAGGTAGGTACCTACTTACAGTGCTCAACAATCAATATTGCACATCGAGTCTAGGAAGGAGACTTCGGCTTATTTCGGGTCTGGAGAGCGTTATCCCTTTCGTACCGTATCTATTTGACATTTGTCGACCATTTTGATCCAGTTTTGACCAATACCGGACTGTCAGTGCTTACGTGCAACAGACTTATCGCTCTACGAAGTGGAAACGAGCCGATCGTCTCTTTCGCGGGCTCGATGTGTAATAATAATTGTTGAGTACTGTAATTATGTTTATTTCCTATGTGTTTGCCGTATCTATCTCATAATTCAAATTTATATCTAAGCATTAAAATGAAACCGGTTTGGAATCTCACAGATTGGCAGTAACCAATAATAAACATTGCACATCGACTTTAGGAAGGAGACTTCGGCTTAGTTCGGGTCTATAGAGCGTTATCTCTTTTACACCTCAACTATGTAACATTTATCAACCATTTTGATCAAGTTTTGACCAATACCGGACTATCAGTGCTGACGTAGGCAGTATGCAGCAGAGATATAACGCTCTACGAAGTCGAAACTAGTCGATTTTCTCTTTCGTAGGCTCGAAGTGCAATATTTATTGCTAGGTAGGTACTGTATATAACATTTTAATATAAGAAATGGATGTTGATAATACCCTAGTCTAAAAATAGTTATCTGTATAGTATTGGAATATTTTGGAATCTAGTTCCACGAGAAAAAAAAAGGTAATTTGTTAATTATATGATGTTACTTGATAAATATTTAAGATGGTATTTATTAGATTGTTATTCTAGTCAGAAGATGAGATGTTGTTCGCTGATGTCTGTGTTAATTTAATCTAAAGTCTAAGTGGATAAATAAAAGACACGAGTGAACGTGACGCCTTGTTTCATTTTATTAGTCCCCGGCATTATGTCCTTGTCTAGGTGGTGTCACTTGAGAATGACAAATATCTCAAATTTATAAGCCTTTCAAAAGGCATTATGATGTCCTTTTATCTCGGAAGTATCGGTTTATTAATATTCCTTTTCTGTTGACTGCCTCGGTAGCCTAGTGGTAGCAGGCGTAGTGGCCTGCTACCACTAGGCTACGCTGAGGTCCTGGGTTCGATTCCCGGGTAGGGGGTTATCAGAGATAATGGTGTAGTCCTTTATACGGTTTATACCTGTTTCTATTGGAGTTTTCCAAATTCTGGAAATTTCCCAATACCTCGAAGTTTGGTAATGTGCCCGGAGATGTCAACAAGCTCGCCTGTTACTGGGCCAAAGCGTAACCGGCGAATCGTGGGTGTGTGCATGTATGCTTGAATGCATGCATTTACCTCTGCCTACCCCTTCGGGGATTACAGGCGTGCAGTTACGAAGTTACGTTTTTTTTTCCTTTTCTGTAATTAAAATGTATTGTGGATATAGCTGTTTACACAACAATCTTATAACTTTGAGAACTACTTATTATATAAATTAATTTCCTAAGTCTATTAAGGTCCACTGTGGGACCAACTTGGCTGTGTTCCTACAATATGGGCGTAAAGTTTCGTTGCCTCCTCCCCTTCCCTACCCACATCTCACACCGATAAAATATAGTATATACGTGTAGTGTTGTACTGGTATCATTGATATTGAATTGGTAGATATTTTTTTAATCATATTACGGTCAAAGAAGAATTGTATTTTTTTATAAAAATGGAAATAAAACATAAAACACGAGGGTGAAGGGGTTAACAATGAGTTGAGGTTACCTACTAGGTACTCAATAAAATAATGTATCGGTAAACATATTTTTTTTATGTCATGATGGTGGCAAACAAGCACGCAGTTCACATCGATGTTAAGTGATGACTGCAGCCTATAAACACCCATATAAATACCAGAGGTCAAAATGTAGATGCGTAGCCACCCCTGAGACCTTAGATGTTATGTCTCTGTAATAGCCATGGAGCCATACATAACCATTTTTCCAACTAACCGGAACGCGATAGTGCTGAACACTACCATTCGCGGCAGATGCGCAGTAATGCGGTGGTGCCTACCTACGCTCTCGAACGCCTACACTGAAACTCTACCACCAGTAAATACGTTAGGAAAGAAAAAATACTAATGTTTTTGTTTCATCCTTTGATAAATATTGTCAAATATATTTATTTATTTAACTTCTATGCACTCAAACGAAAGGCACATAAGGCGGACTTAATGCTACTACAGGGCATTATCAACCAGTCAACCTTTGGGTTGTGTTGAAAATCTCTCAGCACCTATTCATATAATAGGTGCTGAGAGGTTATAATATATACAGTGTGTAATCGAAATATATATAAGTCAAACAAGCTTGCAGTTCACATTGATGGTTATTTATCTGTCAGGCCACAAGAAAAATAAGTTGATTTCAATTGTGTCTCCGCCAATATTGGTCTCCTGATCCGTGAGAGATTAAATAGGTAGGTATTGGAGTCTACAGGTATTTACATGAAACCGGACGTCCAAATGCAGATGCGTCACCTCTCCAGCCTAGCCTGCGTGAAAGAAATTACATTCACACTTCAAACCTAAAACATAAGAAGTCATGTTTTCATTCACTCTTTTATGAAGATAAAAGAGTTTTCGAGGAACCTTTCGCGCTTTAGTTTTGTTAGGCGGCAAAGTTTTGGACGGAACCCCAAAAACCTTTTCACTATCCGATTTTCAATCGTGTGATACAATAAAATGTTTTATTAAATTTGTCACGTCTTCTTACGTTCAGTTTTACCATACAACTGTTTCGTTTATAAAAAAAATGTTTTATGGTCTTTAATCATTGAACACCTTTCGAATTTACTTTATATTTTTGTCGTCAACTCGCACGCTCATACTATTTTTTTCCAACGACTTCAAAAAGGAGTTAGGTAAAAAATTAAAGGACGCACTACTGCACACATATTATGTATATTGTTTCAATGAGTCTTTATCCCACATTTACTTATAATTTTACTTCAGGTTAAAGTTTTTGTCTTACTCGGCCTTTACAACTCTTGCAATGATCAATTTTCATGATAATTATACTTTATAATAAAAGTATGTTCGTATGTTCAAGCCAGGTCCCTAACGGGGTAAGCAGAGAGTGCAGAGCGCCAGATATCCCGGTCCTGACACACCACCCGTGCCTCATCTACCTTCATCATTCTCTTCATACATGCACGCCGATTCCTAAGACCCCACCATCAGACAGAACTTCATTAGAACATATTTGGTCATGGTTGGTCAGTCACATATCAGAGTATTTCTGTTTAGACTTTCGCTCATTTGACATTCTTTCTTTATGCCTTAACCATCGGAGCATGTCTTTTTGCATAATAAAAGTGACCTCAATATTAATTGAAAAGTTCGAAGCTCGAAGTTTATTCAGTATCATTGGAAGTTTCAAAATGTCTTTGAATTCACACATGAATTGCACGTGCCTCGATTCGAAAAAAGTTACTGAAATAGGTTTTTACAGCCACCTGTAATCAGAAATTTATACGAAACGTCTAAAAAGATTGCGCACCATTCAAAAGAATAAATTACCTTTGACCAAAGACGGATTATCATTTTTAGATGAAACTGTTTCTACACTAGTAAGTATGGCTAGTGCTGAGCTGGTTGGTGTTTAACTAAGTATTGCTGTGAAGACAACATTTAATTAATCCATCAGCTCAAGAGAAAAATATTACAATTGATTTCATATTTTCGCGGCCGGTGTCCGCCGCATTTTGCTTAACAGATTAAAGATTAACAGAGGATTTTAACCTTTATCTACTTAACTAATATATTTTAACTATTTCAGTAGCAAGTAGTAGGTAAGTATGTTGTTAGCAGGCCTACTTTACACTAGTTGAGTAAACAAGTACCTTCTGATGCGATTTATTCATTTTTTGAACGATTTCCATTGCTACCATCTAAGTAAGGTAATGTGTCCCGACACCTAGGACGATATTTATATCCCATATTTATATAAAAAGAGAATAGAAATGACATGTTGCTAAAAACGCATGCATGTATACTAAAATATTTCAGTTACATAACGCGAAAAGAGGGTGGCATCCTTGAAAAACTGGTTATTGTTGGCAATACCAGGTCAAAAAAATTGCGAGAAAGAACGCCAACACGTTCGTCTGATCAAGTGAAACTTCTTTCACATCACCATATCCTCTTCTAAATTCTATCAGATGTTGAGGGCTACTTTGGACCGAGATAGGTGAAGACAGATTGTGCATTTGTGGGGCTCCGATAGTCACGATCCTCAGTAAAGAGGGACCGAATGAAGAAGAATATTGGTATGAGAGTATAATCCGCTTGTCTTTAATACATTAGTAAGCGATAACAATGACATAACTACTGCTCTTTTAAGTAGTACAAAAGGATAAGACATTCTTAATACCTAATCGAAGACAAAAGCGGTTCAGATGGTTGAATGTTGTTAGACGGTTGATTTTGTGGAGGAAGGTTTAATAATCCACATACTACATAAGCTATTATATTATTCTAAATTGTATTTATTAATTTACTTATTTTTTGCGAAACAAATTGAAATCATTTTACAAAATGACAAACGCAGTGGAAAAACAAATCTATCGGAATTAATTTGATCAAATTCAACCATAGTTGAAATTACTTCGACTGCGGTGACATTCACAAAGCGGATTGTTGCGGCATTATTTAATTGTTTGTCGAGTAATATTATTCATATTCCATTTAACAGGGCTTAATTTTAGGCACGGTAAAACACTGTTAATATTGAAGGTATTCACAGATACATACTTAGTTAAAGCACAGTATAAGTACATACAGTAGTTTATCGCCTTTGAAGTTTTGCAAAATGCCGCCTTCACATATACCCAAATGCTTCAGGGTTGCCACATTTAGTATTTAGTAAATTACAATCGAGTTTTACGTCAGTTTATGATGTAGGTTATCGAAATAGGTAAAAAGAAACAACCCGTAATAACTATTATAGAGGGAGAACAAATTACGCCTCAAGGGTGGCAACGCATCTGCATTTTGACCTCCGGTTTTTTTGTCTAAATGTCTATAGACTGCAGTATGCACTTAACTTTCACGTGAACTACATTGTTCGTTTGCCACCGCCATCACACAAAAAGCTTTTTACTGGTGGAAGAGTCCCATTGTAGGGAGTCGAAGACATAGGCACCACCGTATTATCTACCTAATTTATATGCCGCCAAATGGTAGTGTTCGCCACTATCGTGTTCCGTTTAGTTGGAAATATATAGCCCTATAATCTCTATCACAGAGAAATAACAACTGAGGTCTCAGGGGTGACAACGCATCTGCTTTAGAAATAATTATGAATGATTAATGTAGGTATTTCATTTTTTTGTATTTTTTCCGCTTATTTATTGCCATTAAGGCGGAACAAAGTTTGCCGGGTCAGCTAGTTTTTAATAAACCACAACTACAATATTGTCATTGCCATATAAAAGATAAGATATATGATATTATAGTTTATGCGGTCCCGAAGCAATATTTATATTTTTCCTTTATCTCTCCTAGTTCCGCAATGATAATAGTTACAACCGCCATAACTTCAGCGACGCCATTTTCATCGTAAATCTTATTTAACAGGTGTCCGGTGTAGTAAAAATATTATTAAATTTATGCTGATATTGAATGGCCTCGGTAGCCTAGCGGTAGCAGGCCACTGCCACTATGCAGAGGTCCTGCGTTCGATTCTCGGGTCCCCTACCAGTTTTCAGAGATAATGGTGTAAAGTCCTTTATCTCTGGTCCTATTGGGATTTATCCATGTTCTGCAAGGCAAGGCTGACCTACCATGACCAAATAGGTCGAGTTCTGTCTGATGGTGGGGTCAAAAGTCTTAGGAATCGGCGTGCATGTATGAAGAGAATGATGAAGGTAGACGAGGCACGAGAGGTTTGTCAGAACCGGGATGTATGGCGCTCTACACTCTCTGCCTACCCCGTTAGGAACCTGGCGTGAAGATACATACATACTGGCAATTTGCAAGTTTGGTAATGTGCCCGGAGATGTCACAGGCTCGCCACCTGTTACATGCGGCAAAAGTAACCGGCGAATCGTGGGTGTTTGCATGTACGCATGAATGCATGCATTTACCTCTGCCTTCCCTTTTGGGGATTACAGACGTGAAGTTACGTAAATTGTCATCCAGTGATGAAGCTCGACAGCATAGGCATAAACTTATTCATTTTTATTATTTACTTACATAATGGTAGAATTGAGCGGTATAGTAGGTATAATGAAACATGCAACTTAACAAGCAACCCAAAAATAACGAACAAAGGCTAATATCAAAATTATGCTGCAAGTTATATTATCTAAAACTGTTGTGCACTCAGAGAACATGTCACCTTTTGGGACCACCTGCAATACTTGAAATGGAAAACAGAGCGTCCGAGCGTTGACCTTGAGTAACCTTTTTCGTCTTTTTAGAGTGACCCTTGATTACCTGAAACACCGGTACACATAACACATTATTCTACTCAGATATAAAATCTGTGGATTAGAATCTTTTTATGATAGCAGTCAGGACATAACGCCAGCACATGCCGCAATTAAAGGACCAAAGATCACAAAATCGATATTTATTTGACGGACATTGAAGTACTTACTGAGACATGTTACACAAACGAGATATTTTTTATGTCTTCGAAGTGGTAAACAAGCATGCAGTTTGCATTGATGTTAAGTGATGACTGCAGCCTATAGACACCCACACAAAGACCAAGGTCGAAATGCAGATGCGTTACCCCTCCTGAGGCCTAAGGTGTTTATGCCTCTGTGCCGGAAATTACAGGGCCGTATATTATCACCTGACCAAGATCGCCAGGATATTCTCTGTTTAAACATTAAACTCAATCTAAAAATCTAGATAAAAGGCCAATCATAACTACAAGTTTATCTTAACAGAACGCATTCACCTTTTGCGACCACCTGAAATACGAGTACTTGAAGTAGAATTCAGGGCGTCGTTGACCTCGAGTAACGACTTACGTCTTTTCTAGAGTGGCGCTTGTTAACTTGAAACACCGCAAGAAAGAGAATATTTCAGCCAGCTTTAAAAACTACGGATGATAAAAGTTTTAAGATACCAGACAACACTTAACATCAATACGTACTGTAATTAAAGGACCAAAGATCACAAAATGTGTATTTGGGCGTCGGGACGCTGGGCGTCGGGACGCTGGGCGTCGGGACGCTGGGCGTCGGGACCCTGGGCGTCGGGACGCTGGGCGTCGGGACGCTGGGCGTCGGGACGCTGGGCGTCGGGACGCTGGGCGTCGGGACGCTGGGCGTCGGGACGCTGGGCGTCGGGACGCTGGGCGTCGGGACGCTGGGCGTCGGGACGCTGGGCGTCGGGACGCTGGGCGTCGGGACGCTGGGCGTCGGGACGCTGGGCGTCGGGACGCTGGGCGTCGGGACGCTGGGCGTCGGGACGCTGGGCGTCGGGACGCTGGGCGTCGGGACGCTGGGCGTCGGGACGCTGGGCGTCGGGACGCTGGGCGTCGGGACGCTGGGCGTCGGGACGCTGGTCTTTGGGACGCGGGTCGTCGGGACGCGGGGCGTCGGGACGCTGGGCGTCGGGACGCTGGGCGTCGGGACGCTGGGCGTCGGGACGCTGGGCGTCGGGACGCTGGGCGTCGGAACGCTGGGCGTCGGGTGCTGGGCGTCGGGACGCTGGGCGTCGGGACGCTGGGCGTCGGGACGCTGGGCGTCGGGACGCTGGGCGTCGGGAAGCTGGGCGTCGGGACGCTGGTCGTCGGGACGCTGGGCGTCGGGACGATGGGCGTCGGGACGCTGGGCGTCGGGACGCTGGGCGTCGGGACGCTGGGCGTCGGGACCCTAGGCGTCGGGACGCTGGGCGTCGGGACGCTGGTCTTCGGGACGCGGGTCGTCGGGACGCGGGGCGTCGGGACGCTGGGCGTCGGGACGCTGGGCGTCGGGACGCTGGGCGTCGGGACGCTGGGCGTCGGTACGCTGGGCGTCGGGACGCTGGGCGTCGGGACGCTGGGCGTCGGGACCCTAGGCGTCGGGACGCTGGGCGTCGGGACGCTGGGCGTCGGGACGCTGGGCGTCGGGACGCTGGGCGTCGGGACGCTGGGCGTCGGGACGCTGGGCGTCGGGACGCTGGGCGTCGGGACGCTGGGCGTCGGGACGCTGGGCGTCGGGACGCTGGGCGTCGGGACGCTGGGCGTCGGGACGCTGGGCGTCGGGACGCTGGGCGTCGGGACGCTGGGCGTCGGGACGCTGGGCGTCGGGACGCTGGGCGTCGGGACGCTGGGCGTCGGGACGCTGGGCGTCGGGACGCTGGTCGTCGGGACGCTAGGCGTCGGGACGATGGGCGTCGGGACGCTGGGCGTCGGGACGCTGGGCGTCGGGACGCTGGGCGTCGGGACGCTGGGCGTCGGGACCCTAGGCGTCGGGACGCTGGGCGTCGGGACGCTGGTCTTTGGGACGCGGGTCGTTGGGACGCGGGGCGTCGGGACGCTGGGCGTCGGGACGCTGGGCGTCGGGACGCTGGGCGTCGGGACGCTGGGCGTCGGGACGCTGGGCGTCGGGACGCTGGGCGTCGGGACGCTGGGCGTCGGGACGCTGGGCGTCGGGACGCTGGGCGTCGGGACCCTAGGCGTCGGGACGCTGGGCGTCGGGACGCTGGTCTTTGGGACGCGGGTCGTCGGGACGCGGGGCGTCGGGACGCTGGGCGTCGGGACGCTGGGCGTCGGGACGCTGGGCGTCGGGACGCTGGGCGTCGGGACGCTGGGCGTCGGGACGCTGGGCGTCGGGACGCTGGGTGTCGGGACGCTGGGCGTCGGGACGCTGGACGTCGGGACGCTGGGCGTCGGGACGCTGGGCGTCGGGACGCTGGGCGTCGGGACGCTGGGCGTCGGGACGCTGGGCGTGGGGACGCTGGTCGTCGGGACGCTGGGCGTCGGGACGATGGGCGTCGGGACGCTGGGCGTCGGGACGCTGGGCGTCGGGACGCTGGGCGTCGGGACGCTGGGCGTCGGGACGCTGGGCGTCGGGACGCTGGGCGTCGGGACCCTAGGCGTCGGGACCCTGGGCGTCGGGACGCTGGGCGTCGGGACGCTGGGCGTCGGGACGCTGGTCTTTGGGACGCGGGTCGTCGGGACGCGGGGCGTCGGGACGCTGGGCGTCGGGACGCTGGGCGTCGGGACGCTGGGCGTCGGTACGCTGGGCGTCGGGACGCTGGGCGTGGGGACGCTGGTCGTCGGGACGATGGGCGTCGGGACGCTGGGCGTCGGGACGCTGGGCGTCGGGACGCTGGGCGTCGGGACGCTGGGCGTCGGGACGCTGGGCGTCGGGACGCTGGGCGTCGGGACGCTGGGCGTCGGGACGCTGGGCGTCGGGACGCTGGGCGTCGGGACGCTGGGCGTCGGGACGCTGGGCGTCGGGACGCTGGTCGTCGGGACGCGGGTCGCCGGGACGCTGGGCTTCGGGACGCTGGGCGTCAATACGCTAGGCGTCGGTATGCTGGGCGTCGGGACGCTGGGCGTCGGGACGCTGGGCGTCGGGACGCTGGGCGTCGGGACGCTGGGCGTCGGGACGCTGGGCGTCGGGACGCTGGGCGTCGGGACGCTGGGCGTCGGGACGCTGGGCGTCGGGACCCTGGGCGTCGGGACGGTCGATGACGGTCGGTAGAGTTCTACCACCAGTAAAAAAAGTGTTTAAACCTTATCCAAAAAACCAAAAATAATACGCTGGGCGTCGGGACGCTGGGCGTCGGGACGCTGGGCGTCGGGACGCTGGGCGTCGGGACGCTGGGCGTCGGGACGCTGGGCGTCGGGACGCTGGGCGTCGGGACGCTGGGCGTCGGGACGCTGGGCGTCGGGACGCTGGGCGTCGGGACGCTGGGCGTCGGGACCCTGGGCGTCGGGACGCTGGGCGTCGGGACGCTGGGCGTCGGGACGCTGGGCGTCGGGACGCTGGTCTTTGGGACGCGGGTCGTCGGGACGCGGGGCGTCGGGACGCTGGGCGTCGGGACGCTGGGCGTCGGGACGCTGGGCGTCGGTACGCTGGGCGTCGGTACGCTGGGCGTCGGGACGCTGGGCGTGGGGACGCTGGTCGTCGGGACGATGGGCGTCGGGACGCTGGGCGTCGGGACGCTGGGCGTCGGGACGCTGGGCGTCGGGACGCTGGGCGTCGGGACGCTGGGCGTCGGGACGCTGGGCGTCGGGACGCTGGGCGTCGGGACGCTGGGCGTCGGGACGCTGGGCGTCGGGACGCTGGGCGTCGGGACGCTGGGCGTCGGGACGCTGGGCGTCGGGACGCTGGGCGTCGGGACGCTGGGCGTCGGGACCCTGGGCGTCGGGACGCTGGGCGTCGGGACGCTGGGCGTCGGGACGCTGGGCGTCGGGACGCTGGTCTTTGGGACGCGGGTCGTCGGGACGCGGGGCGTCGGGACGCTGGGCGTCGGGACGCTGGGCGTCGGGACGCTGGGCGTCGGTACGCTGGGCGTCGGTACGCTGGGCGTCGGGACGCTGGGCGTGGGGACGCTGGTCGTCGGGACGATGGGCGTCGGGACGCTGGGCGTCGGGACGCTGGGCGTCGGGACGCTGGGCGTCGGGACGCTGGGCGTCGGGACGCTGGGCGTCGGGACGCTGGGCGTCGGGACGCTGGGCGTCGGGACGCTGGGCGTCGGGACGCTGGGCGTCGGGACGCTGGGCGTCGGGACGCTGGGCGTCGGGACGCTGGTCGTCGGGACGCGGGTCGCCGGGACGCTGGGCTTCGGGACGATGGGCGTCAATACGCTAGGCGTCGGTATGCTGGGCGTCGGGACGCTGGGCGTCGGGACGCTGGGCGTCGGGACGCTGGGCGTCGGGACGCTGGGCGTCGGGACGCTGGGCGTCGGGACGCTGGGCGTCGGGACGCTGGGCGTCGGGACGCTGGGCGTCGGGACCCTGGGCGTCGGGACGGTCGATGACGGTCGGTAGAGTTCTACCACCAGTAAAAAAAGTGTTTAAACCTTATCCAAAAAACCAAAAATAATACTTGAAATCATACAATAATAAACTACACACATAAATACATCGGCGTCGTTGAGCTAGAGTAGGTAACGTTTATCGTCGTTTTTACAGACTCTTGTTAGGTCGTACCTACTTGAAACACCGCCGCAAAGTAGCTCATATTTAAGTAAACTGTAAAAATTAGTGACAAATTAGAAACCTTTTAAGATAGTAGCAGACAACACATGATGCCAATATGTGCCGTAATTGTAGGCCCGAAGACTATAAGATCGATCTTTATTTTGTGAAAATCAAATAGAATACAAATATTATATTTCTCTCTGTGTCTCAAGCATACGCTACAAATTTTATGATTTGAAACTATTGTTGATTTTTAGATCACATTCATCTTTTGAGATCACCTAGAAAACTTGGAATGGAATAGGTAAACCTCGAATAACGTTTTATGTCTTTTTTAGAGACCTCGTACTTGAAACATTGCAAAGGGGCTCATAATATACTCAGCTATAAAAACTGTGAGTGAGAAACTTTTTAAGATAGCAGACACCACGTAATGCCGGTACGTGCTGTAATTGAAAAACCCAGGATTGACAAAAAAACGATGTTTGTTTGACGGAGATCAAAGGTAGACAGACTGCAAACAAAAACAAAAAAAATACACACGTTAATAAAAGTAAAACTAAAAATATTTGTACTCGTACTATTCATTTTTCGCAATAACACATGCGAGTGAACCTTAGAAATCAAAGAAAAAACAGAAAGAAAAATGTTGATTTCGGGCAGGAATACTTCGGTAGCTTAGTGGTAAAGCGGCCGGACTGGTTATCCTGAGGTCGCAGGTTCAATTTGTGACCGAAGTCAAAATTTTCTTTCCGTTTTGAGTTTTAAAAGTATTTTTAGGTGTTATGTTTTTTGTATAACCAAGGTGGAAAACCAGCATGCAATTCTAATCGATTATTAGTGACTAGCTACTTTGTTTGCTTGGAATAATGGCTTTGGGACTTTGGGCAGCGCTTTAGGATATACATTTTGGTTAATTTTGGATCATAAACACGTTTAGGCAGCTTAAAAAATCAACTTTGCAGTAATGCTTCTCTGTACATGATATTAAACGTATGGCCATCGGGTATAAAAGCACACAGCCTGCTAGGATTGCGAAAAATTGCTAATTATGTGTTTAAACGCGCATCCATCCTATGCTGAACCGTATTTTCGAAAGGGCCATTTTAAACTTCTATGCATAGGTATCTTATTTTAATTTATAGAAATTTATTATATTTTTTTCTAAAGTTTCAGTCAATTAGTGCTTCTAATAGAGAATGAAAGATAAAAGATAGATCTATGCATAATATAGGCACTTCGTAAGAGCCGGCAGAAGAGAAAAATTGAATGTTAACGTTGTGCATTTTTACCCACTAATGCCACCAACACCACCACCACCATCGTCACTACCAATACCATCCCCACTGTCACCACTACTACCTCCACCACTGCCACCACTACAATTGCCACCAGCACCACCAACACCACCACCAGAGTCACCAACAACACCTACGCCACCAACGACATCAACGAAATCCGAAAGACGTCCATCCGTCTCCGCTGGACAAAGCCTTTCCCGAAGATGCACCTAAAAGTGTTGTGCGTCATAAGGAAAGAATATGCCATAATTGCCACGCTTGGCATGGTGATCATAGCGGCGATTGTTCTATGCCGGGACGCTGCGGGACGTTTGTTAGAAGATAATATACAACATAAAACCTAAAAATTCTGTAAAAATTTTAAGCGTCTATTTAATACCGTTATTGATATCGAGCAAAAAGTATTTAATTTTGCCGTTATAGGGGTAACAGAAATACATAGTTTGTGAAAATTTTAGCTTTCTAGCTATCAATGTTTATGAGATACAGTCTGGTGACAGACAGACGGATGGACGGGCAGACAGACAGACAGCGGAGGTTTAGTAATAGGGTCCGTTTTTACCTTTTAGATACGGCACCCCAAAAAAGACAGAAGATAGATACAGAATAGTTTAAAAATGTTCGATAATAGGTACATGATGCTTTAAATTGTCGCAACTTTTTTATTTCTGAATCGATTGACATGAAACAAACACTAAATGTTAAGTGAAACTTACCACAATATATTAGTGAAAACTGCAAATCAAATAAGCCGTTTCTGAAATTAGCGTGCACAAACACACACACAAACAGATTTTTTTTCCGGGATAAAAAGTACCCAGTGTTGTGCGCCAAAGGTTAAAGTATAAGTATACCAAGTTTCATCGTAATCGGACCGGTAGATTTTGTGTGATGCTTGAACAAACAGACAGACAGACACACAGACAGATAGACAAAAAATTTTCTAATCACATATTTGTGTTCGGTATCGATCTAGTAACATCCCCTGGTATTTATTTTTTCAATATTATCAATGTACAGAATATACACTTCTACAGATTTATTATAAGTATAGATATAGATGACTGCAGGTAATAGACATCTAAACAAAAACCAGAGCTCAAAATGCAGATGTGTTGCCACCCCTGAGACCTTAGTTGTTATATCTCTGTGTATACGGAGCCATAAAGGGTAATAATAATTTATAGTCTTAAAACAGAAAAGACTGCTAAGATTAAAGGCTTAATTTTTCATCACAGATAATAATATAGATTTATGTTTGAAAAAAAAAATGATTGCGTTAATCTTGCTATGATTTTTCTTTTGACCCCAATTCGATGCAGTGTTCACACGGCTAACAGGCGGAAATTAAACTGACTTTTTCAATTTTCAGCTACAATTTAACTTTATACGGACTGGACATGTAGGCAGTGATCAGTTTTTGTGTCATTCGTTTTTCAATTTCCTGTGGCTTACAATATACATACACACAATAGCAACGTTTTTAGGGTTATTTATGTACCTAAAAAATAAGAAACAGATCTGTTATTAGATCACTGGTCTAACTGTCGTTATCTTCTGAGAGCTAGCGGCGACAGGATTGAAATACGAGTAGATTTTCATTACAGGCTGAATGTAAGAACGAAAAATCACTTTTATAAAAGTGAGTGATTTATTTGTAAGAGAACCCCAAGAACACAAAAAGTAGAGATGTTCTTTTTTATTATTCGAAAGAATATTGTATAGCCGTTTGTTGGACACAGTCTAGCAAGAAATCTTCGTCTATTTATCGACTTAAGTCGATTAATATCTACTGAAAACGTGCTTAGATATTGCATTTGTTACATCAAAATGGAAATGAAAAAAGCGGCCAAATGCGAGCCGGACTGATAATTTAACTACAAGTAAAAAAAAACTTAGCCACGCCTGTAGTTCCCGAAGGGGTTAGCAGAGGTAAATTCATGCATTCAAGCATACAGTCATGCTAACACCACCGGTTATGTTTTGGCCCATGTAACAGGTGGCGAGCCTGTTGATATCTCCGGGCACATTACCAAACTCCGAGGTACTGAGAAACTTCCAGAACATGGCTAAATCCCAATAGAATCAGATATAAAGGACTTTACACCGTTAAATATCTCTGATAACCCCAAAACGGGAATCGAATCCTGGCCGCCTGCGTAATAGAAGTGACCTGTTTATACTAGATTATTAGATATTTTTATAAATAAAATACGCATGACCTCTGTCTACCAAATTGCAAGAATTAATAAAAATGTCATCAACAAAAGCGAAGGTACAAATCTGGGCAACACATGTTGATTGAAATTAGCTTTTCATGGACGAATCATTTGGTTATCCCCCGATTCCGTAAATGTTTTATTTCATTTACGTATTCAGCACTAGGCAGACGTCAATTCTCCTAATAGCTAATGGGTACTAAATTTAAGAATAGTTGAGTGGGCTACTTGATTATTTATACGTTATTTCGGACCTGCGGTAGTTAGACGACGCGGTCAGTTCTCTGGAGTCAGTTTAAGGCCGGAATTATTCCTAAATTACCAGTCGGGAATTGCAGATCGTATGTAATGGAACTAATGTAGTAACGCTGGGGTTTATTGAAACTAATAGGCTGAGAATTTTCGTTGATGGTCCGGCACGTATCCTCAAACAGTAAAATGTACACTATCTTCATCTTTCTCTAACTACGGGTAGGAAGTTTTGGCGGGAACCTCGAAAGAGGCGTATGGTGCTCTTATATTATTTCATTTTCTTGGCGTATTTTTAGTTTTATTGTATAACGTTTGGTGGCATTTTATTTGATATAAGTTTATTACAGTGTCCGTGTATAGTGAAATAGAATAACAGTGCGAAAACACGACCTTTCAGGTTGCCTCCAAAACTTCATTGTAAATGTTCTGGTAAAGTAGCCATCGCTTTACTCGAATAACTTGACTGTAACTCACTTGACTGACATTATACTTGATACTTACATATTATACTTGATGACTATATTATACTAACTTTTACGCTGCTTTATAAATACGAAATATCGTTTTACTTGACACTGGCAATATGCATAATAGCGATGCCATTATAATAAAAAAAACTAGTTATTATTACATTAGCTCTGCAACGGAGTTGTAACCAGTAACGTTTGAATTTTTTTATTTAACTGCTAGTTGTGTTAGCTTCACAAGTTTTATCACGTGCGTAGTAAAAGATACGTCTTGATAATAAAAGCAGAAAGAAGTAAACTATTGCGTTTGGTCTCTGATGACTAAATTGTTAGAATCAATAACATTGACACCAATAAAAGCGAAGGTACATATCTGGGCAATGTTGATTGAAATAAAACTTACATGGACGAATCATTTTAGTACTGACCTACCGATTCCGTAAATGTTTTATTTCATTTACGTATTCAACACTAGGCAATCGTCAATAAATCTACTAAAAACTAATGGGTACTAAGTTTAAGAATAGTTCTGTTGTCTAATTTATTATTTATACGTTATTTCGGACCTGCGGCGGTTAGACGGCGCGGTCAGTTCTCTGGGGTTAGTTTAAGGCCGGAATGATTCCTTAATTAGCGGTCGGGGATTGGAGATCGCTTGTAATGTAACTAATATGACGCTACGTTAGGTTTTATTGAAACTAATAGGCTGAGAGTTTTCGTTGGTGTTCGGACACGTATCTCATTAACGGTAAAATGTAGGTAGGTACACCCTACACCATCTTCATCTTTCTCTAACTACTCGTACAGATACGTGGTATTATTAATATTCTCTGCAACGGACTTGAAACCAGTAACGTTTACACGACGCAATTGCCTAGTAATACTTCTTTAGACTAAAGGTTGTATATGTATACCTACATACTATATTGTCTCAACAATATTTAACATTCAAAGTAGCTTTGAAAAAACTTGCAAAATTGAAATAAAATTGTCTGGAAAGCGATGATACAAGGTTCATATCTGGGCAATTTAATATTGATTGAAATAAAACTTTCACGGGACAAAATAGGTATTTTGTCCCGTGAAAGTTTTCAACAAAATATTCAACTTCAAGTATTCACTTGAAGTTGAATATTTTGTTGAATTAACTCGATTCCTTAAATATTTCATTCCCTTTACGTATTCACCACTAAGTAGTCATCGATTATCCGAAAAGCTGATTTGTGGTGATGACTGATGGGCCACTTGATTATTTATACGTAGGTTCGGATGTTCAGCAGTTAGACGGCCCGGTCAGATCCCCAGGGGTCAGGTTTAAGCCGGAATGATTCCTAAATTCGCGGTCAGGGATTGGAGAGCGCGTGTAATTACACTGGGTTTTACTGAAACAGGTAAGCTGAGTTAGAGGTCTTGTTGGTGTTCAGATGCGTATGCGTATACTCGTATAATAGACGGTAGGATAAAATAAACAGTTTTCTTACAACTACGGGCTTGTAACTTGTGACGCTGATACAACTCAATTGCGTAGAGATGACTTCTTTAGAATACAATCATATTCTATCTAAAGTAAACTATTGCGTATGTAGGTCTGACTCAAACTACCATATTATTGAAATAAATTGCAAGAATCAATAAAATTGTCGTCAACAAAAGCGAAGGTACAAATCTGGCAAACTAATGTTGCTTGCTACAAAACTTTCATGGATGAATCATTGTGCTGGTGGTAGAGCTCCAGTGACGGAGCAGGCGGGCGTAGGCACCACCGCATTACCACATATACTTGCCGCTAAATGGTAGTGTTCAGAACTATCGTGTTCCGGTCAGGTGGTAATGTATGCCCCTGTAATTTCCGGCACAGAGGCATAACATCTTAGTCCTCAGGAGTGCTAACGCATCTGCATTTTGACCTTTGTCTTTGTGTAGGTGTCTATAGGCTGCAGTCATCACTTAACATCTATGTGAACTGCATACTAGTTTGCCACTAACGTTACATAAAAAAATTAAAAAATGTGCTATTGGTCCCCCTATTCCGTAAACATTTCATTTCATTCACCTATTAACCACTAGGCAGTCGTTGATTCTCCTAAAAGCGAATGTTTACTAAGTTCAAGAATAGTTGTTAGGGCTACTTGATTATTTATACGATAGTTCGGACCTCCGGCACTTAGTCTGCGCGGTCAGTTCACTGGGGTCAGGTTAAGGCCGAAATGATTCCCAAATTAGCGGTCGGGGATTTTCACGTGTAATGTACGTTCACTAGGTTTTATTGAAACAGATAGACTGAGGGTTTTCGTTAATGATCTAATACATATCATTTAGGCGGTATATAATTTATCTATACCAAGGTTTTCTTTTATAGATGTGTAATAAGTAAGTATAACAAAATACTATTTAATTTGGGAAGCTTAACTTTAATGTAAGAGTAAATTTAAATTAGATATGCATGTCTGTGAAACAAAAACCATTGAAAGACTTGCATTCAAGCAGCTGAGAGCATGTTCCGCTCAGAGTCCCAGTCCCAGAGGCGCTCCACACTCTCTGCCTACCCCGTTAGGGACCTGATCTGAAGACCGTGAAGATACATACATACATACTTAAATACCTTTTTATGTCATGAAACGGCAAACAAGCAAATAGTTCACATTGATGGTAAGTAACACTGTAGCCTATAAACATCAACATCAAATAAAAGATTTCAATGTGTTGCCACTCCTGAGGCCCAAGGTCCAACCAACAATTATGCCTTTGTGCCGAAATTACAGGGCCGTACATTACCTACCCCTTGACTGGAACACGATAGTACTGAACACTACTATTTAGCGGCAAGTAGGATATTAGGTAACGCAGTGGTGCCAACTGCCAACACGCGACATCCGCCATTGGAGCTCTTCGCTTCGACCAGTAAATCACTCATTGATTGTTATTTGATTTTTGAAACGAATAAACATCCAAGTTTTCTTACTAGTGTCAAGATTTTATCAAAACAGCGTAAACAGAAGGGAAAATACCTTATTCAAGTATATGGTTCGCTAATGTTATTCATTACGGGATGCATTAGTACCAAATTGAATGTACCTTAGTTTCCGTACCTATCGAAACTTAGGTATGCTAAGTTATACTTCTCGCCGTACTATTGATTCTAGTTTATTAGTTCACAGACCGCAAACTGATTTACTGAATGTGTCTAGACCACATTATTGTTTTAGGGTTCCGTGGTCAATTGATTAAAGTGTAGCTCATAAAGTTTCGTTGTTCCGTAAATGTTTTCAGCTTGGAGCCACTCTTTGTAAGCTTTTTTTATGTAACGTTGATGCATTCAGTTCACATGGATGTTAAGTGATGACTGTATACTAAGGACATCTACATAAATACCAGAGGTCGAAATGCAGATGCGTTGCTACATCTGAAATCGTAATTGTTATGTGTCTGTGCCATATATTGCCATCTAACCAAAACAAGATAGTGTGGAACACTACCATTTGGCGGCAGATAGATTAGGTAATGCGGTAGGTAATGCCTATGCCCTCGAGTCTCTACACTGGGGCTCTTCTACCAGTAAACAACACCACCAGGTACATTATGTACAATAATAGTTCAAATTGTATGATTCTAAACTGAATTCAGCTATCAATTTTACTCAGTCTGCCGTTTTTTTTTAAATTAAGACAAGAAAAAAAATATATAAGTTATAGATTTTGCAAAATAGTTAGACATTTACAAAATAATAAATGTTAGTACACCTAATCATAAAGCTTACAATTGCCGTTTTAGTATGTTCTTAGGTTTTCGCAAGCTGCACTCATTGAAATAAACCTAGTTTTCGGACTTATCTCGCGTAGGTATATTAAACTAAAATGATTATTTAAAATCGAACCCGACGTTTCAGTTGCTTTTCAGCTTCCGTGGTCTCGGGCAGACTGAGGTGGTAATTGTCTGACAGCAGTTTGAAAAATTATTATGTGCAGCTACTTCCATCTATTTCGCAAACGTCTTGCGTAGCGTTCAGGATTAACACAAACATTACTAATTGTATCTTGAGGTCTTACAGACTGTGTAATTGACGTTTTATTTAGAAAACAAATCAATTGTACAAATTGTGTACAAATTTATTTATGATTTAGTAAAAAAAAACTTTTTTAGGCATACTGCACAATGAATGGTACCCATTTTAGGTAATAGGGTAATACTTGCGGCCATTTTCTGATAGGCAACCTAGTGGATATACATTCTCTTGATTATAAATATGCGTAAAAATTAGGTTTGCAGCATATCTGGATGAACGAAATGATTCTGCAGTGGGATCCTAACCTATACCTATTAACCGAATTCAATGTGGACCGTGGACCAGTCGATTTGCAACATTTAACACAACATTAGACCAACCAACCTAAGTTTACTTAGGGTCCTTTATAGCATAAATTTAACCAACATGTGATCCAAACTTTTTTAATGAAACTTGACTGGCGAACACATTTTCGCCATTCAGCCAGTGTGTTCATTCAATATTAACAGCAAAGCAATTGTATCTGGAAAGTCCCAAGGGACGGCCTGTTTGGTCTCCGGAGAAATTAGCAGTTATTCTTAGTGCTCAATTGTGGCTCAATAGTCTTGCGATATTTTTAAATTGCTATATTTTATAATAACATATTAAAAAAACGTAACTTCACTCCTGTAAGCCCCGAAAGGGGTAGGCAGAGGTAAATGCATGCATTCAAGCATACGTGTAAACACCCACGATTCGCCAGTTACATTTTTGGCCAAGTTTTATATTAATTGCTATGTTTATTTTTACTGGTGGTAGAGCTCCAGTGACGGAGCTCGCGGGCGTAGGCACCACCGCAAAACCTCTATCTGCCGCCAAATGGCAATATTCAGCATTATTAAATGATAATGTATGACCCCGTAATAACTATCACAGAGACATATCAACTTAGGTCTCAGAGGTGGCAACGCACCTACATTTTGACCTATGGTTTTTGTGTAATCATCTATAGGCTTCCGTTATCACTTAATATCAATGTGAGCTTCATGTTGTTTGCCACCTTTACATTAAAAAAAAAGTCTTCCGTAGACAGTCGCACGAGAAATGGCGGTCAAACCATTACCATTCTAATAGGCGAAAGTCTGAGGCGGGAGTAAATACAACAACACGTGGTGGGCAGCTTCCCGCGATGAAATTACCGCCACATCGATCGCCAGTCTAGAATCTAGAATTCTCCTCCATTAAGGGACGACGGAGTAGTCACGTCGCAACGTCGTAATCATATTGTCTATGTCTTTACGGATTCCCTTGGAAATGCACTATATAACTTTTAGTTATTTAAGCTTTAATGCACAATGTAAGCACATAAGGCGGACTTAATGCCGTAAGGCATTCTCTACCAGTCGACCTTAGGGTAGTGAGACAAGATGATGTGAGTGCAAATAAAAAACCTTGGGGAGAAAGTATTTAAAATAGAAAGATAACTTTTCTTTCTTGTAATTCCTTGAAGGCCGAACAAAACATGCATTCGAACTACTTCTAACATCAACATTTGAAGAATCATCAGTCTTAACGTTTTCAGAGGCTTTTGCAAACTTCACACGTTCTAAAATAATCCAGCCGATTAGGAAGAATTAAGTTACAAACATACAGAAGAATGATATTTATTATTAAAAATCGATTACCTACGTAATTTATTTAAAACATAAGAATATCTAGTTAAGTATTTGTATATTATAATAAATATGAAAGGGCTTTTCTCTGTAATTAAACACAGTACCTTATTATTATTATTATTTTTTTTTTTTTTATGTAATGGAAGTGGCAAACAAGCGTGCAGTTCACGTTGATGTTAGGTGATAACTGCAGCCTATAAACACCCACACAAAGACCAAGGTCAAAATGCAGATGCGTTACCACTCCTGAGGCCTAAGATGTTATGCCTCTGTGCCGGAAATTACAGGGCCATACATTACCACCTGACCGAAACACGATAGTGCTGAACACTACCATTTAGCGGCAAGTATATTAGGTAATGCGGTGGTGCCTACGCCCGCGAGCTCCGTCACTGGAGCTCTACCACCAGTAAAAATTATTTAAAAAATAAATTTATTATTGGGTACCTACTGTACATTCTCACTCAACTGAACATAATAATATTAAATTACTTTTAAAACGACAATCAAATTGTGCCTCCATTTTATTCCACTCGTTTTATCATATTTCTCGACCTGAAATAGGACCATCCAATCAAATCAGCATAACAATCGGAGAAATATAAGTAATTTAATATCTAGTCCATATTTCTGTCTCATAATCAATATTATATTCCCAAAATGGAACCGAGTACAGTTGCTGAGCTGAATATAAAGTAGAAAGGAATATGAATTATAATATTCTATCATTACGACTTAAATTCATGTAAACTTATGTACGTGCGCTTTGGTATTTTAATGTAGGCAGGTAAGCAATAAAATGCTTTTTAGAACTTTGAAATATTTCACTGAGTAAAGTAAGCAGTTACAAATTGTACTAAATTAGAGATATATAGGTATTTATTTATTTAAATACATATCTTAACACTTGTATTACTCCAAAGGGGTAGGCAGAGATATCTAATCATCATATTATTAATACGCGAAGGAAATCTTTGTATCCATTGTATATATTGTATTACTAAGCATGTGTGTGCGTATAATCTTATAATAATTTAAAACGTTTTCTCAGGTTTTCGCGAGCTTCATACGTTGTAAAAATTATATTTGCGGATTTTCTCGCGTATACAACACTCCACACTTCTTCTGATTATACATCCTATTCTCATCCCTATTTATTAATATTATAAATTTGAAAGTAACTCTGTCTGTCTGTCTGTCTGTATGTCTGTCTGTTACCTTTTCACGTCCAAACGACTTAACCGATTTAAATGAAATTTGGTACAGAGATAGAGCTGACTTTGAGAAAGAACATGCTACTTAGTTATTTAAAAAACGACATCCACGCGGGCTTAGCCGCAGGCAACAGCTAGTAAGTTATAATTATGATAGGATAGAATTAATAAAAACTGGTTTGTAAAATTTACCGATACCCGAACCTTTCTACATCTCACAAATTTTGTGGTGTGACGAACTGTGAAATCCCCATTCAAATCGGATAAGACCCTTTTGTGGAAAAGACGAAACTTAATGCAGTGAATCTATTACATTATTCCGTGAACATATTACGACGTCCAATTCAATGGTTTCCCTTTTAGAAATCCTGAAGGTTGTTAGTATTTTAAGAGGTTGGTTTTTTTTCTATAGGGGTTTTATTAGATCAGGATTAAAACCGTTAATTTTCATCCTGGTCTCAAAAATTTTAAGATTATCGCCAAGTTTTTATGTTTTTCGGAGACTTTTTCCATCAGCCTCGGAAATATTAATACTTGAGATACCGTGACTCGAAATTTGCTAAAATATGAGCTCGTTCAATATTCCCTTTTTTGTTATAAAACAATTGTACGATTGTTGTATAATGTGACGCGGTACAAAACATACCCCAAATATTGACGAGTAGGAAGATGTAACATTGAAAGTAGGCAACCACATGAGTCTCTTTAACCTTTTCTAAATTATTAACAATCATAATTGAGATTTTGAAGGATTACAATTGTTTTGATCCGTTTTGTCTTATGAATCTATATTGCATTGTTGTAAAGTCGCGTGAGGAAGAGAAAACCAACGAAAAGTAGCGTTGCATTTTAGGAACAAAATTCCGAATTTGTGTACCTATCTATTGCCTTAATTGCATTAAAATTATATGCGTTGATTATTATCAACGCATATAATTCTTCCTTGTAAAAAAATAAAATGGCAGTGGGCTGGTCACATCGCACGTATGCCAAACGACAAATGGACTAAGAAGGTAACCACTCGGGCTGGTCCTACCGGTAAAAGACGAAGGGGATGACCAATGGAAAGATGGACTGATGAAATATCACAGTCAGCAGGGACAGACTGTTTAGACAAGGCAAAAGACCGAACTGGCTGGAGACACATGGAGGAGGCCTTTACTCGAAGAGAGGTCCTTAATAAAAAATAACATATTAAACATTGACATTTTATGATAGGCTAATTGAAAAATATGTGTTTTGTATAATTTAATAACATGACATAAAATTTAATTCAAATATTATATACTTAAAATGCATGATATTTATAGGTTTTTAAAAAACGAAAGTACAAAAATGTAATGAATATAAAATGTAATTAATCAAATTGAATAGAATCACTCAAATTATTAAATATGTAATCGTTAAATTGTAATGCATTCATTAAGGAATAAAAGGTTTAGATAAATAAATAAATAATCCCTATCAGTGTGGCTGCTTGAACATTCACATCCAGTGCACAGCTAGGGTTGCCACCTTTTTTTTGAAGAAAAATAATATTTTTGGGGAATTCAGGAAAAAAAAATAGTGCACATCTATTTTCATTCATTATTTATTTTTCCATAAGTATTTATTATTACTTTTCGTTTTAACCATCGAGGTTCTATTATGTTTAAAATAATTATAAGCATCTGAACTATTTAGGTCTAAATTAAAGTAAATTAACAACTCATTTTTGATTAAATTAATAGATGCTCTATTTCTTTCTTCCCTCCATTTCACATTCATGACGGAAAAATATTTCTGTAAAAGCGGAAGTTGCAGGAAGGGAGAGAAGAAAGGAAATGATTTTAAATATATTTGTTAAACTTTCATCTGAACTTTTGAAAAGCATTTGCCATTTTTTAGCAGTATTTTTAGATTGAAACACTTGTTCGTTGCTTAATTTTGAAATAAAATAATTTACCATAATTATTTCTGAATACAGATCATTGACATTAATATTTAATTTATTAACTAAATTTAAAGGATCCAATATGTTCTCGATTTGTTTAAATTCAATTTTCATGTGTTAATTTAGAAATTGACACTGATTAAGCCAATTATTCAAAAAAAGCGTGAGAAATGAATTGGCGATAAAAATATAGTCTTTTTCGTCCTTTATTGTTTTTCTATAATATATAGTACAATTGACTGAAATATAGTAAGATACTTTATATTATAGTACGGGTGACAACCCTATACACAGCGATGCGTCACGTAATAATTATGATGTTGAGAAGTTGGGTGACCGATAAGTATTCTCGATGCTTTCAATGTTCAGATGCCCTGGATTGTGACATATCTCTCTTGATCTGATGTAAGGTTAATTTTTTTGGTTCTAAACGTAACTTCACGCCTGTTATTCCCGAAGGGGTAGGCAGAGGTAGATGCATGCATTCAAGCATACATGCAAATACCCACGATTCGCCGGTTACGTTTTGGCCCATGTAACAGGTGGCGAGCCTATTGACATCTCCGGGCCCATTGCCAAACTACGAGCTACTAGGAAATTTCCAGAAAATGGAAAAATCCCAATAGAACCAGAGATAAGGGACTTTACACCATTATCTCTGATAACCCCCTACCCGGGAATCGAACCCGGGAATCGAACCCGGGACCCGGACCCAGGACCTCAAGCATAGAAGTAGTGGCCTGCTACCACTAGGCTACCGAGGCAGTTTACAAGCTTTTAAGGTGTTCATGTGGTCGAAGAGCCAGTTCCCTGATAGTACCTATAAGTTTAAGACCCTATTTTTTAACTATAAGGTACGAATAAACACACGTTTGGAAGCCATTTCAAACGACGTTAAGTGAAGATGTCGCCGAAGATGAAGCACGTTTGTCTACATATTAACTCTACTAAATTAAAAACAATAAAGCCAGCAAAATGCGCCATATTGTCTGGCAAAATTTGAAGTTAAATCCTTATTGTTTTTAAAGTTAAATAAAATAATTATGGCTAACCAACAAATACTGAATGAATTTCTTGGGTTGGTTTCTTCAATTAACTTAAATCCAACTAAGCGGGCAAGAGTATTAAGAGCAATATTAATGAGGATAACGGATTTAATAACAACACATTAATTTTGCATTAATTATTTGTTGATAGAGACGTAGATCGACTTTCTATCATATACTGGTGGTATAGCTCCAGTGACGAAGCTCGCGGGCGTTGGCACCACCTAATTTACTTGCCGCTAAATGGAAGTATTCAGCACTATCGTGTTCCCGTGGTAATGTACGGCCTTGTAATATCCGGCACAGAGGCGTAACACCTTAGGCCTCAGGAGTAGTAACACATCTGCGTTTTGATCTGTCGTTGTGTGAGTGTCTATGCCCTGCCGTCATCACTTAACATCAATGTGAAGTGCATGCTTGTTTGCCACTTCCAATACATAAAAAAGATACAAATAAAATTGAGAACAAAAATTTCTAACATTTATGGATGTACTGGTGGTGGAGTTCCAGTGTAGGGACTCGAGGGCGTAGGCAACACCGCTTTACCAGAGGCAAAGAATATGTAATAATACTACGTATAGAATGGACACTTCGACGTCCCGCCCGATTCCCGCCTCACCCAACCACCTCAATCATATAGGCGACGGTTGGTATTCTCTACGTGCTACTCTCACAGGTGCACGTGTAAATACACGTCACTGATTGATGTCTGCGTAATAGAGACCAAATTAAGCGTTTGTATGGAATTTTGGTGAAGTGTCCGCGGTGTGCCAGAAGCTTTACCTAGTCTATCTTCCGCCAAATGGTAGTGTTAGTTGTTCAGCACTATCGTGTTCCGGTATAAATTTATTATCTACTTCGGGTGAGTTGGTAATGTATAACTATCAGAGAGACATAACAACTAAGGTCTCAGTCTCTCAGGTATGGCAACGCATCTGCATTTTGACCTCTGGTTTTTGTGTAGATGTCTCTAGGCTGCAGTCATCACATAACATCCATGTGAACTGCATGCTATTCGTCACCTTCGATACATTAAAGAAAACAACAAAATTGTTATCGCTCTGTGATAGTCACTAAGGGCCATACATCTAATGATTATGAATTATTAATGTATGAAAGATTTTGTTTTATTAAAGTTAAATTTGAGAAAAAAAATGAATGTACTTTTTGATATTATATAATAGCCTAGAGCTAATTAATATTATTATTAAAAGTTAAGAATTTGCATGCTAAATTATATTTGACAAAGTCTGTAACGATAAAACATTATGAACTGTAATACCATACTTTTTATGCAAATAAATATCTTTTAATCTTTGAATGTTTCAATGCTAGTTTCATTTTGAGTTAAAAACATTTATTATTTAAGTTTTTAATGAAATAAATATATCAAACCTTCGTTCCTCCATTCTCGTCAACATTTAACATAATATAAAGTCTAAGCTTACAAAAATTGTAGTAAGTAATAAAATTTAAAGTTGCAATACTTTCTTTTCTGGAGTAGGGTAAACATCAACTTTGATGGATCGATTCGTGAAGTACAATACTGCAATCACAATAATTATTGCAGCGATTGGAATTATGAAGCACAGCAATTTACTTAAGTTACACAAACACATGCTGAAAACACAAACACACAATAAACATTACCTTATATATCTGTCTTTAACAAAGATTGCACGCGAAGTGAGAACATATAAATTATATGTAATAATCACAGAATAGGTATTTATTTATCTATTCCGTGATAATAATTACCTACCCACATCTGTTTTATCGTTATTGTCCAAAATGATTATCAGAAGCAAATAATAAAGCAAAGTATAGATCTATCGTATACTTTGTTATAGAGAAAAACACCAATTGAAATAGTACTACATTAAGTGACATTGACAAGCAAGAATAAAAAAAAATATTGAAATGTGACTGCGAATCACAGATTATACTCCCACTCTCTCTTGTCACTCTCCTCTTTTTTACGTTCATTCGAGTGACAGCTCACCATAGATTTATTATCTACTTCGATTTTTAAGAGGAACGTGAATAATGGTAAAAAACTGTTCATATATTTCTTATCTAGAAGAAGAAAGAATGGAAGGAAAGGAAAAGTTTGACTTCGAACAGGAATCAAACCTGCTAACCAGTCCTACGATAGTCAAATTATTAATTCCATTTTTGCATAAAAAATAAACATTTTGTGTGCCATGTTGTCTTCAGATGCCGCGTTAATTTCGGAATGGGGATCCCGAAATTAACTCACGGAGGCCTATTTTTGGACGTTCAATTAAAATTATACATAATAGAGACCAAGATTCGAAAGCCTGGACTTTTTTATTGGAAATTGTCTCCTCTTTTGTGTTTTATTTAAATGCTTAACTCTTTACAGTTTTTGAATATTTGCAAAATTCTACATACTTTTTGGTTTAGTGGTTTTTAAATAATTTATGCAATTTCTTATGTGCTAGAAAACATTTTTAGCGGTTTTAGCATATTTTTCTAGACATAATTTTTGCGAAAATACCTCCTTTAATCAAAGGAGGTATTGCCGCTTGAAAATGTTGAAAAATGGAACACATTCTATCTTCCTAGATCTTCACATGTCTAATTGCGGTGGACTAATGACCTGACACGTGAATACTGCAAGTTCCAAAAATGGAAAGATCTCATAAGTTGTATTAGGTACATGTTATAACATGAATACCCGTTATTAATTTGACTGGACTTGTAAATATTATTAAGTATATTCATTGTAATGGAATAATATAGATAGTGATTATTATTTCGTATCTCGTCTATTATAAAATACAGATGTATTTTAGGATCTGATAAATAAAACATTACATTACATGAAAACGTTGCAGGATTCACAATGTTTCGTTGATTTTGTTTCCGACTTCATCAAGCGCTCTGCAACTAGATTATACTAACGAGATATATATGTTTTTTTATTTCATGAAATGGCAAACAGGCATGCAGTTCACATTGATGTTAAGTGATGACTGCAGCCCATAGAAGACACCAAAACCAGAGTTGAAAATGCAGATGTGTTGCCACCCCTAAGACCGTGTCGCTATTCGGTGGGCTATATCGCTTACTTTGGATCGCATGCGGATTTTTAATAATATAGACTTACATATATTGATAAAACTAGCTCGGATAACTAAGTTAAATATTGTCGTTTATTTTATTATTACTAAAAGAATATGAAAATTAATAAAATCTTTGAGAACTCTGTTGTAAAAATTGGTATAATACAAATTCGACAAAAGAAACACACAAGCTAACATTTTTACGCCACAAATAAATTTGAATGCACGAAGAATAAAAAATATAACGATCCAGCTTTGTCTGTATATTCCAGTAAGAATAACATAACAAGAAAATATAATGTAGTTTTTTCAGACGTGAAGACATTTCTGACCTGCAAATGGAAAAATGTTAATTGACGAGCCGGTTCGGAACTCCAGCGGTGTGAGACGACAGTTTGATTCGCGGGAGCACCGGGACAAATGTTTGTATTGCCTAAAGATATTTGTTTCGCGTCTGGATGTTTGTGTATATGCTGTGTGTGTACAAAGTGTAGGTAGGTATATACCTAGTGTGGTGTGGGGCTGTGAGTGTAAGCGTATTTTTTTAAATTATATTTTTAAATAATAATGTTTAAAGCTATTTTCGTATTCGCTGCGTCCGTCGCGGGAACCCGTTGCGGATGTCCGCGCCGTTCGCCTGCTTGCTCGTCTATCGCAGCACCGCCGGTATAATTTCGTACGCGTAGGTGTACAGTCGTTAACTAAGGATTATTTATTGATATATCACTTAGCTTAAAGACGATGACGTGAACAAATTAATAAATTCCAAGCCACGCAGCTTGACTGACGTGCATCCCTGTTTTTGTATAAGTCATTAGACATATCCTATAAAACGGGGCGACATTGTATTTCCAAAATAACACATTACTTTATCGTTTGATGATGGGAGGCCCAGAAACGTTGTGGCAATGCTTGGAAGCTTTTGTCCAGCAGTGGACGTCTTTCAGCTGAAATGAAGATGACCATAACCGAAACTTTAGAAAATAACGGTAATGTTATAATATGAATGGCAGGGTGGTAGAGCTCCAGTGACGGAGCTCGCGGGCGTAGGCACCACCGCATTACCTAATATACTTGCCGCTAAATAGTAGTGTTCAGCACTATCGTGTTCCGGTCGGGTGGTAATGTAAGGCCCTGTAATTTCCGACACAGAGACATAACACCTTAGGCCTCAGAAGTGGTAACGCATCTGCATTTTGACCTTGGTCTAAGTGTGGGTGTCTATAGGCTGCAGTCATCACTTAACTTCAATGTGAACTGCAGGCTTGTTTGCCATTTCCATTACATAAAAAAAGGGTCAGTCAGAAAAAGCGGCAGCTGACCCTCCTTGCATTTCCCGTCCCCCTCCTTTCTTGAGATGAACGATGATATCACCTGATTAGAGTACACCTGCCGCAAAAAGTGCCACGACCGCAATAAACCCCACGACGCACACGATCACACAAATCACGGTTTGGGCTGCGATGTTCAACGCGTCGTTGCTCACGTAAATGTTACCCCAGCTGAAAACAAAACGAAAAACATATTATTATTATTCGTCGAACTGATTTCATTTTTACACTAAGCCTGGTTTGCATTAAGATATTTGTTAAAGTTAAAGTTATTGTAACATTACACATCCTTCTCTAACTTCAACAGATTTCTTTTAGTTAGAGAAGGATGTGAAATTTTACAATAACTTTATCCAATATCTTGGTGCAACCCAGGCTTAAACTTAAACCACTTAGGATCAATACCGCAGAAATATAGATATCTAATATTTAACATAAGTGACAGTAAAAGTACTATGAGACCAATATGTGGCGATAAGGTGCGACATATTTTTTTTACTGCATGCATGCAGACAAGCATGCATTTCACATTGATGTTAAGTGATGACTTCAGACATCCTATAGACACCCACATAAAGACCAGAGGTCAAAATGAAGAGGCGTTGCCACCCCTGAGACCTTAGTTGTTATGTCTCTGTGATAAGTTAATTCGGGACCATACAATACCATCTAACCGGAACACGGTAGGTAGTTCTTAACATTATTTTAAAGAAAAATGGAAAGAAAAAAAATCGTATATATGACTGAGCTACCGAAATCCTGCTGCTCGAGTTCGAGTTTCGCCTGAAGTCAAATTTTTCTTTCCATTTTTCTTTAAAATTGTTTCACAAGCATGTTTTAATGCGAAATAATATAAAAAACAGTGCTTAACTGGAACTCTACCACCAGTTTATTACCAATTTATTGTTTATTGGTCACATTTAAATACTTCTGTTGATCACATAATCATCGAAAACGAAATATTTCTTCTATACTGTGATCCTTCTTAAAGTACCGACAATGCCTACCTTTGTTAAGCCTTTTAGGATGAGATTCACAGACTACACTACGACTTTACTTTGAGCAAAGTATGCTTAGAACTATCAGTACAGTATGGGATTTGACAGTTCGAAGTGTACTTTGCTTGAAAGTAAAGTCGTAGTGCGGTCTGTGAATCTCGCCCTAGAGTATTGACAGTTCTAAGCGTACGTTCTTTGCTCAAAGTAAAGTTGCAGTGCGTTCTGTGAATCTCACCCTTAGTTACCGCTTTACTTCGTAAGGTACCTACTAAGCAACTAGTGGAAATACTTAACGAAAACAGTCCGGTATTGCTTCTTTAAGTAATGATAGGACCTAATTTAATTAAGATCTTTGTGTAAGTGTCTATAGGCTGCAGTCATCACTTAACATCGATGTGAGCTGCATGCTTGTTTGCCATTTCCATTACATTAAAAAGTGATTTATTTATCAAAATTTACTATTTAATTATCTACTAATATTAAAAATTACAACGAATATTAAAATTCTCGATTTTTGATGAAATGTTAGATAGTAAGTATCTGGAAAATCGCACTCAAGAGTCAACAGATAAAAAAGGCAAACGATTGAATATTAAACCTAAAATTAATGCAATGGGATGCCTACGGTTTTAATCCCAGTAATTAAAAGTAGGTTTATTTCTACCAAAGTAACGGCCTAAGGCAAAACGTGGGTGTGTAATCTATTTCTGCGTACCCTTCTGGGAAATGAATACGTAATTGTATGTGCCTACGATTATAATAAATTTCTGCTTTGCTTGCTATACTTAATTATGTCATAATTACTACCTACTCGTAGCTTTGACCTTTTACTTCTACCTATTCCTACTTTTTGTAAAAGAAATGAAAACCTCCACGCATTTGTAGACGAAAATAAATGTATATTTTTTTGTTTGTTAGGGTAATGTTAATATATTATCAATCACTTGTAATCTTTGTATATCTAACTAGCTGTTGCCTGCGGCTTCGCCTGAGTGGATGTCGCTTTATAATCCTGAATTTTCTGCTATAAACCTCACGGAGCCCGAGACATTGCCAACGAATGCAAAACCGTGGAAATCGGTTGGTGCGTTCTGGCGTTATAGCTTCAGAAAGGAAAACCCGACTTTTTTATGTAAGAAGCGAACAAGCGTACGGACGCGAGTGAATACTACACTACACAAAAAACAAAGATTAAAATGCAAATGATTCCATTCTTGAAGCCTAAAGGTTGCACCAAAATAATGTGCAGCACATTTTGTGACATATATATTTTGATTCTAACTCCAACAATACGTGCTTAGCTGGTGTCGCGTTCAGCACCCGTTTCCACCGACAAAGCTGTGTTAGTATTATTACATATTCTCTGGCTGTGTGTAACTTGTGTACGCGCACGGTGCAGCATACTTTTGCATGAACGTGTTCACCGAACAGGTATTTATTTTATTGTATGATCAATGTAGTTAGTTCTCTAATTGCTAAGCAAGATAAAAGTAGGTACGATGCCATTAAGATAGTGTGCAGCACGTTTTGTTACGAACATTTTGTGCTAAACTGCATTGCCACCAGAAAAATACGACAATTGATTTCTTATTGTTCTCGGACCCAATCGGGTCCATTGCGGCTTCAGGCATTATCTTAATGCCTGTTTTGCTTCTTTGCCTCAAAATGACAAGGCGGTTGCAATATCAATCCTACTAATTCTACTAATATTATAAATGCGAAACTTTGTATGTTTGTTTGTTACTCCTTCATTCAAAAACTGCAGAACAGATTTTCATGAAATTTGGCACACACATAGAGGGGGTAACTTGGATTCACACACAGGATAGTTTTTATCCCGAAAAAAATGTTCCTGTGGGATGCCATGGGACGATTTGATGAGTTTCCACAAGTTACGCGAAAAGCAACCTACATGCGGGTGGAGCCGCGGGCAATAGCTAGTTTACTTATATTTTTTACAATGCATTCGTATTAAACAGGCTAAACTTGCTCTTACACGCGACTTCATCCTTACGGGAAGTCTACAATCATCTTCAATTCAGCTAGAAAATGTCCTACTAAGCAAACTAGTAAACTAGTATGACCGATTCCGGATCGTTCTCATCCAGAGATTATCTGCGACTTTCGTCAGTCTCAAAGAAACATTAGAACCTTATGGGTTCTTTATTATTCTTATTTCTTATATAAGTCCTGTTTCGGCTTTGCTTAAATTTGCTTTGGTATGGCAATCTATTAATCTATTAATTTGGTATGGGAATCCATAGATTTATTACACTACTATCGCTTTTAATGATATAGATAACAATTAGTACCACACATGTCATATTCAAAGGTCGACATACCACATAACTTTGTTACAATAACGCGTTTTTCTCACATTTTACTGAAATATTATAATTAATTCTTAACTTCATCTATTTGTCGTGATCTAAGATAGTTTCACTTGACAACATGACAACATAGCGTGACATTAAATTAGGGACTTCCATGTCAATAAATACTTGTTTTTTTTAAGAGATAAAAAACATGTAGTATAATAAATCCATAGATTAATCTACGATCTACTTTAATCTATGATTAAAAGCACACAGTTCACATTCATAGAAATTGAATACTTTGTATGAATGTGAACTGTGGTACAAAAAAAACAGAGATATTAATGTAGCTGCGTTGCCACTTCTTTGGTCTAAGTTGTTATACCTGCCTAGAAATCACAGGGCTGTATCTTACGTAATAAGGTTGTGCCTAACTACGCCCACGAGCTTCGTCATTCGAGCCCACACGGGCTACCGGCCGCGGCGGACCGGAGGGGAGTAACCATAGCGTTTATTATCGATGCAAAACAGTCTGCCATTTTTGCGGGGAGAAATACGTGTGACACACACACACACACACACACACACACACTACAAAAATCTACTATTACTACGAAACTCACACCTTCACTTTAATAAAGTACATAAACAATTTCAAACACTATAAACATCACGGCGACAGGCAACTTGTGCTTGAACTCGTACTTTGACAGAGGGGAAATCATGCATATCAAAGAGTATACAAATACTACGTATATGGCTACAGTAGGTACTCCTCTCCGGTCCGATGCGGCCGGTGGCCGTGTTGCTCTAAGTTCGAGCCCTACGACCAGTTATCAGTTTTATTTAACCTGTACCTCTTTGTGTAGTATTTATCCTCTGTTCACTGCAGCTAGTGTAGGCCACACAGACTTCAGTCAATTTCATACAGTTGAGTGATGTTCTAGGTAATATTACCTAAAATTGTAAATAGAGAAAAGTTAAGTGGTAAGTAATGAATAGTCCAATATGTTTTTTATATCTCCATTTTTCAAAACACCTGCATTATAGCAATTGCTGCTTTCCCTGAACGAGCCCCGGGTAAGTCTCATGATGATTTTCAGAGAACCGTACCTGAATAGTAAAATCGGGACCCTGTTATTAAGACTCCGCCGTCCGTCCATCTGTCTGTCTGTCCGTCTGTCGGTCTCTGTCTGTCCGTCTGTCTGTCCGTCTGTCTGTCCGTCTATCTGTCCGTCTGTCTGCTTTATCAACAAATAGGTACTAAAAACTTCTATTAAGATTAAATAAATAAAATATATCAAATGTAAATAATCATAGTGCTTTTGTGCAATTTCAGAAAGGGAAGAGCGGAGTCTCCAAACACAGGCATTCATATGCTTAAATGGAGGTTCCAATGTCAATGAAATGTAAAGCTACATTTGATTTGAAATAAATTTATTATTATACATTATTATTATGTCTCTCGTCAGCACGGGGTCCAATTTGAACCCCGGACCTTTGTCAGGCTTGCGCGGGGACATGGGGGGTCCAACACGTAGAGGCCCTTTCGAGAATTTTGATCTACTTTGTAATGGGTTATATTCGGCGGGACCTCTCTCTGACTGCATCAATAGTTAATACAGGCACAGACAAACCCAGCAGAATATAATGGGACTATTGTTATGATAAGTGATTCGTCAAACTTTGGGCTATGTGGGTGAACTAGGGGGACTAGCTGGCTGGGCCTATAGAATGAGATCCGGCACCTGCCTATATTCAACATCTCACATTATCGAATCCTACTTTAGGCAGGTGGTGACTCGCCTCTCCTTGGTGGGCCCCCCAAACAGCCGACCCGATGGTCAACGGGGGGCAATACTGTTGAGAGAGGCTGGGGGTGTCGAGAGGTGTGGCCCCGGTTTCACCATCACGAGCGAGTAATCTCGAGCTCGGAGCGGGCTTCCCCGCTATTATACCTTTAGACACTTCCACCCCCGAGTGTATGGCTCTTGCAGAAATTTAGACAACAGCCTATTATCTAAATTTCCGCAAATGCCATACCTCTAGCGCCTACTCTGACCGGCCAATGAAGGCAAGCCAGAGGTGTGAGACCTGATGCACTGTCCGGCCGTACCTCTGTGTGGCGGACGAGGCGGATATTATTATTCCACTTATTTATTGATTCAACTTATTTTATAATTTTTTACATATACATGTATAAAAAAAACAACAAATATATATAAAAAAATAAAAAATAGTGTGCCGCCGGCAGCAGGAGCAGGGTCCAAGCTGCCGGTGGTTAGGGACACAGAGACAGGAACCTCCTCACTATGCGTGCCGTGCCGAGGAGTACTGCTTTCTGTATCAGACTCTTGATCCATCCACCTAGCGAGAGCCTCTTGAGATGTTGGTCGAGGCTCTTCGCTATCAGTCCGTTCACCGATACGACTATCGGCACAATGATGGCCGAATCCACATCCCACATGGCGACAACCTCGTGAGCCAGATCAAGATATTTAATTTCCTTGTCATCATCATTACGCGGCGCTCCGAGCGATCTATCACCACTATATCAGGCTTATTGGCAACAAAAGTCCTGTCAGTGATGATAGATCGGTCCCAATACTTCGTGACATGGTCATTTTATAGAACTGGGTCGGGCACATACCTGTAGTACGGCACCTCCGCGGCTACAAGACCGTATTTCACGGCAAGTTGCTGATGGATTATCCTAGCTACTTGGTTGTGTCTGTGCAAGTATTCGCCGTTAGCAAGACTCGAACAGCCGGAAACAATATGAATGATTGATTCACCCGGTCGATGGCATGCCCGACATATGTCGACCGTTCCATCCTTCAGGATAAACTTCCGGTAGTTGTTGGTCATTACCACTTCGTCCATAATTGCACAAACAAAACCTTCGGTTTCCCCAAAGAGGTCACCGAATCGTAGCCAGGCCACAGAAGCTAAGAAATCTACATCGGGCCCATGGAGGGCCCGGTAAAAACGCCCGTGTAGCTCCTTGCCTTGCCATACAATCCTGCGGTCGCTAGTCGTGAGCACCTCAGGTTTGCGCCAGTTCTTTTTAGCCATTAAAGCCATTATAAAATGTATACTTACAAAGTATATCAGCGACCACAAACAAAGCCCCAAGAACCAGAGCCACGCAGAGCGCACAACAGAGCAACTTGCATATGAGTTGCATGCAACACTGGCAGCAACATGAACACGGGTTCGGTATAGGCAAGCCACAACATCCGCCACAACCGCCACCGCCACCTATCACGATGTTGCGGAAACTGCATAAACGCAATAAAAAAAAATTACAATGCAAAAATATTTATGTTCAAGGCACGGAATAGATAAATAAAGATGGAATGGTAATGTGGGCGTGGCAAGCGCACCACAACTATGCCTGAACACACACAGTTCGGCCGAACCATTCGTTCGCCGCTCGTAGTGTCGTGTAGACAGCTTAGAACAACACATCTCTGGGTAAAAATGCCGTTTTGTGTTATTTGAACACGTAAAATGAAAAGTAAGACCTCCAGTAAATCGAGGAGGTATAGTTAAAGATATTTAATACCACCGTTACCCTAAAAACCCTTCAATAATTATTAAATTGAACTAAAACGAAAATCTTCACTAGTGTTGTGATATATACAATATCGATATGTTTTTATGGTCTATATCGATATTTGTAGATATATGTAGATTTTTTTAAATATGACATTGGTGAATGGAACATGAGCATCTGAAACACTAAACTGTGCCGAATCATTTCATGCATCATTTGGAACATTCGGAACATTTGGAACATAGCGTCAAAGATATGAAATACAGATCAACTGCTTAGTTCCGGGTGGTGTACCCGATGGTATGAAAGTGATAATAAGTTAATGTGACAATGTTTCATTATACTTCTATACAATTTTTAAAAGAACACTCAAATCCGATTACTCTTCATACTTCATCGATCAGCAGCACCGCATTATATAAATATTTGTGTAGTTATATTAATATGTCCATAATTTACCTGCTGCTAAGTGGTAACGTACGGTGGTAGAGCTTCAATGGTAGAGCTCGAAGGCACACAATTATCATGTGAGTAATATGGGTATGGGATGTCAGTTAACCTATAATGATGGGTGTCAATTTTGTGGTTTCTTGGGGAATTACGACAGAGGCAACAGTTTTCGGATCCAAGATGGCGGACAGACTTTTTGTATCATAATGTGATATGGGTATCAATTTCGAGGTTTCTTGGGGTGCTGATTTCGAAAATAGCATCCGTTTTCAGATCCAAGATGGCGGACAGACTTTTTTTTTATAATATTGATACCCATATCACATTTTGAAGAAAAAAGTCTATTTGCCATCTTGGATCTGAAAACGGATGCAATTTTCGTTATCAGCACCCCAAGAAACCTCAAAATTGATATCCATATTACATTTTCAAAAAAAGGCTGTCCGCCATTTTGTATCTGAAATCGGACCTTTATTCCCATCGGCCCCCTGTGAGACCGCCACCGGGGTGGCCGTTGCGAATAAATAGTGCCAACGGCCACCCCGGTGGCCGTTAGTTTCATTTGCCCGATTCGTAGTAATACTGCAATGGTTTATTCGCATTTCGCATCGGACGTTAGGTACCAATAGTAAAAAATTGACTTAGGTGACAATTTTTCAATTTGAAAATTGGTGTCAAAATGTAAATCCAAGATGGCGGCTGCATGGAGTTGACATCTTTTTCGTCATGGGTGTCGTTTTCATGGTTCTTGAGGGTGTTAACGACACCCATGACGAAAAAGTAGTCAACTCCATGCAGCCGCCATCTTGGATTTATATTTTGACACCACTATCGAATTCAACACCCTCAAGAACCATGAAAACGACACCCATGACGAAAAAGTTGTCAACTCCATGCAGCCGCCATCTTGGATTTACATTTTGACACCACTATCGAATTCAACACCCTCATGAACCAAGAAAACGACACCCATGACGAAAAAGTTGTCAACTCCATGCAGCCACCATCTTGGATTTACATTTTGACACCACTATCCAATTCAACACCCTCAATAACCATGAAAACGACACCCATGACGAAAAAATTGACAGCTCCATGCAGCCGCCATCTTGGATTTACATTTTGACACAAATTGTCAAATTGAAAAATTGACACCTATCACCTAATAAACCATTGCAGTATAACTACGAAGGGGGCAAATGAAACTAACGGCCACCGGGGTGGGCGTTGGTTCTATTTATTCCCAACGGCCACCCCGGTGGTGGTCTCAGTGGGGGCCGATGGGAATAAAGGGAAAACGGATGACATTTTCGTAATCAGCACCCCAAGAAACCTCGAAATTGAAACCCATATCACATTTTGAAAAAAAAAGTCTGTCTGCCATCTTGGATCTGAAAACGGATGCCATTTTCGTAATCAGCACACCAAGAAACCCCGAAATTGATACCCATATCATATTTTGTAAAAAAAAAGTTCTTTGCGGGGGACAATTATCATAAACTAGAGAAATAACACTACAAAGCAATATGGGCTCGGTCTAATAATAAAATACTCATCATCAACATCAACATTTCAGCCGATTTCCATAAGTTTACAATATCTTAGATTCGAAAACAGACGCCATATTCGTAATCAGCACCCCAGAAAACCTTCAAATTGACACCCATATCACATTTAGGTTTCCGCCATCTTGTCTGAAAATAGAAGTCATTTTCGTAATCAGCACCCCAAAAACCTCGAAATTGACTCCTCTAATACATTTTCAAAAAATAATTATGTCTGCCATCTTGGATTCGAAAAAAGATGTCATATTCACCATTAACTAAAAACACCTGTGAATGTGCGACCACCTGCGACAATATTAGCTTCTGAGCACGGTTTTCACTAAACATCTCAATAGAGGTCACATTCAATAGTCTTAAATAAAATAAAAATAATTCATTAAAAATATTGTATAACAAAAACACCAATTTCGATAATAAGATAAAAAGTCGATAAAATATAAAAAACATCTCTTAAGCTGGGATACCAGTAAATATTTTTTTCCACGAAGTAATTTGTGAAAAATTAGTATCAATATTGGATGTTTTTTATATATCACGATAATAACTATTAGAAATTAATTTAATCGAACGTTAAAAGTATGCCACACATTTATCATCGTTATGTCAATGGATTGATGTGCATTTTTGTCATTTTTTAAATGTTATCTATGGTTCAGTAATTGCACGATCATTGTGGAAATGTTATAAACTGGTAATACAGTTTGTGGAAATTATGACATTCGAATATTTCGAATCGAAACGTCTTAACTTTGCGAAATCAGAGCATACGAAAAGCAACCGAATTACTTAAGTTGAAAGAGTTAGTTTTGTGAGAAGTAAGTGTTTGGGAGTGGTCTATTTCAATTGACCAATTGCAGTTTGAATTGTCTCTGTAGTGTCAATGTCAATGCGTGCAACTGGCGACAGCGGTTTCAATATGAAAATGAGTCTTTAGCCATTCTATCCTTATTTATCTATTCTGTGGTCTAAGGCGTCATTTATACAGAAACGCCGTAAGGTGAAGGTGCAGTGCAGGCACAGCGCAGTTGCGTACGCACGCCGCTTCAGTGTAATGCCCTTATTGCACGACACATTATTCTGGGTCCGATAGCAAGGGTCAGGGTAGAGTAATAACATTTAGGGAGTTAGGGCGACCGGAGCAGTCCAGTCAGCCTAACGCCCTAACTACACACAGTACAAATATGTACAGTATGGAAACGACGTAAAAAACGTTCAAAAGGACACACTCAAACAAACATGCGCCTCCACGCTCGAGTAGCGAGTGACTCGGAGCTGCAGCGCGGCGAGAACAGCTTAGGAGCCTCGTTGATGCGTATGGTTGTATGATTGTGCGTGCCGTTTCAATGTTTTGTACGTAGTTTCCATACTGTTCATATTTGTACTGTGACTTAGTTAGGGCCCTGTCGACCGGATAGTGTACCACCACGACCACGCCCATCCTTTCTGCCGGACTGTAATTCACGAATGTCACCTTCGTACAATTTGTACGAAAATGTATTGAAGCGGTACACGTCTGCGCTGCGCCTGCACCGCACTTTCACCTTACGCCGTTTCTGTATAAGTGACGCCTAATTTATATTCACTACTGTAAGGCATCGTTAATACAAAAACGGCGTAAGGTGAAGGCGCGGCGCAGACAGCAGGCACGCCGCTTCAGTGTAATTCACGAATGTCACCTTCGTACAATTTGTATGAAAACGTTTTGAAGTGGTACACGTCTGCGCTGCGCCTGCAGCGCTCTCTCTAATTTTACTGTTTGATATTATATAGCCCGTCTTGTTATAATAGCGGATTAATATGATAAAGGATTTCACAACGTTATCTCTGACAGACTCCGACCCGGGAATCAAATCCAGGACTCCAGCGTAGTAGCAGTGGCCTGCTACCACCAAACTACTGAGACAGTAACTAGTTTTTTTTTTACAGATTATAGTACAAAACCCAAAGTGCGCGAGTCCGACTCCGACTCCGCTTTACAAATAGCTGTTGACGTTCTCATGTATCGGATTGTGCACGATAAGCTCTTCATGAGGCTTTCCGAGAAAATCCCGTATTAACGACGAAGCGTTTGAGCGTAAATCCTGTGAACACATATTATCTTTGACGCTTATATCCCGTGACTATGTGCGATGTCGATAAATTTATCGGAGGTGTAAACGATTTTATCGAAGATATAAGACATCGGAGACGTAGTCTATAAGAGTTAGGGTGCTTTTCCACCAGTGATGTGGTATGCTACGTTACTATGTGTGCGTTTGATATTCACTAATCATATTCATTGCTGCACATTGCCAGAGAATCCCTACTTAATATTATAAATGCGAAAGTAACTCTGTCTGTTAACTTTTCAAGTCCAAACGACTGCAACATCAAACCGATTTTAATGAAATTTGGTACAGAGATAGAGCTGACTTTGAGAAAGAACATAGGCTACTTAGTTATTTATAAAACGACATCCACGCGGGCGAAGCCGCGGGCAACAGCTAGTATGTAATAATACTAACATAGCTTAGCACTGGTGGAAACAGATTCAACTAATTTAATATGTTTTTATGTGGAACGATGTGTGCTATGGATGCGAGCTATGGATGCGCGTTATGGATGCGTGCTGTGGATGCGGCCTATGGATGCGTGCCATGGGCCCCGGCGAATGGTTTAGCTACGAGTATGTGCAGAGCAGAGTACCTACAGTAAGCCGTGCACTTTGCGGCGGCGCATCTTCATGCCGCATCTTCCTCGTATACATCGCTACATAGCTCAGAAATGGTGGAAACGGTCACATATTTTCGTAGCGTAAATTTAACTTTTTATTTCACATTTTCGCAGCATAGCTGCATAGCACATCTCTGGTGGAAAAGCACCCTTAGGGTATGATTCATAGACCGCACTACGACTTTACTTTCAAAAATGTAGGTATGCTTAGATAGGTCAGTAAAGTATGAGTTTTGACAGTTCTAAGGGTGAGATTCACAGACCGCACTACGACTTTACTTTGAGCAAAGTATGCTTAGAACTGTCAGTACAGTATGGGATTTGACAGTTTGAAGTGTACTTTGCTGAAAGTAAAGTCGTAGTGCAGTCTGTGAATCTTGCACCTTTTTGTTCACGTCTTTGCTGTTTGAAACATGTGTATTTCTTACCTGAACATTATGAGTAGTATTTTAGACCAATCAAGGTAATAAATAAACATACTCATTCGTTCATACTCATTCGTTCAGAAATGCCTAATATTTTGTGCTTATAATTTAACTGGCTTTGACTTTTTATATCAATAATAATTAGGATATTTACACTACAAAAACTGTGAAAAAATCACTGGGAATGTTTGAAGGAAAATGGTATTCAAATCTCTAAGGAAAAAAGCAGGTGCCATACTATGCTTTCATGTAGGTAATGTGCACCCCTGCGAATATTTGGTGGGTCACCAGACGAATACAAAAATAAGGAAACAGAACAGATACGAGTATGTTGTGAATGTGACTTGCATATTGAAAGGTGCTGAAAGGGTCATACCATCGCGCAACATATTCCAAAGCAACATTAAACTTTGAAAAAAAAAAGAAAAATTAATCTTTTTATTTAGAATTTCATTTTAATTCAAGTTATAAATTAAAAGTATATTTGTCGTTCTTCAAAATGAAAAGCATTTGATATTACATAATAGCATGTACCTACTCAAATTGTTGCACTAGAAGATTGGAAATCCGCTGGTATTGTTTCGCATTCTTCAAAATTAGTATGGCAGATGGAGAGGGAATATTTTAACATATGAACGAACCAAGTGTAGGTCATAGGTACCTATTATATTACTGATATTTTAGGCCTTAACTGCCTCAGTAGCCTAGTGGTAGCAGGCCACTACTATTACGCTGAGGTCCTGGGTTCGATTCCCGGGTAGGGGCTATTAGAGATAATGGTATAAAGTCCTTTATATCTGGTTCTATTGGAAATTTCCCCGTACCTCGAAGTTTGGTAATGTGCCCGGAGATGTCAACAAGCTCGCCACCTGTTACATGGCCGAAACGTAACCGGCGAATCGTGGGTGTTTGCATGTATGATTAAATGCATGCATGCATTTACCTCTGCCTACCCCTTCGGGGATTACAGGCGTGAAGTTACGTTTCTTTTAGGTGAATACATCCAATCACATAGAGCAACAAAACAACTGTATTGTTAAATAGGGTGATAAAGTAATATAAGCGCTTGAAATACAGCAGTAAGAAGGTTAAAATATGATGTAGCTCGTTTTAACAGTGTTTATATACGAACCACATAATTTAAATGAAGACAGCTCTCCGACGACAAAATAAATTGTAATAGAATCCATGGGAATTTAGTTACAGGCAATGCGAGGCGAGAAACCGAAATTGAGCTAAAGTATCGACTTGCTGGTGACAGAATCCATTTCAGAACCACCACAGACCAACAACCTAGAAGAACCACTTCAGAACCTGTCAGAACTTAATGGAACAGATTATGAATTAAGTTTATGTCAACTGTATGTATTGTTAATAGAATATAGAATAATATAGATTATAAAGTAAAGTCCTCCTATGTTCTCTGTCTGTATGTATGCGCCAATCTCGGAAAGTCGTGAACGGATTGTTTTCCTGTTTAAAATGTTGGAAAGAGGGTTTTCTGAGGAAGGTTTATATCAGCATAAATAATAAATAATACCCGTGCGAATCCGGGGCGGGTTGTTAGTAGTATATAAATGTACGGTCTAAGGCTGATATCATATTATTGCGATGCCAAATTTTTAGATTTCTAATTTATTACACATTTCCACATATTTATATGCGAAATATACAAGTGAATTGACATTAGCGAAGAACGACGAAGATTCTTGATTAAGTGTGGAAAAACTTAAATTTTAAAAACTTTTAATTTTAAAAAGTTGTAGAACAAATGTTGTTGGAATTGATGTAGAGTGGCTGCCCGCAAGAGGTGATGCGCTAATTTAAATTAACCCTGTATATTTTGCATACAATTTACACAAAATGAATTGTTTTAAAAAAGATCATAAATTTGTGTTTCAATAAAATAACTTAAAAAGTTGAGTAGAAGTTAAATAGACAAGCTGTTCAAAAGTCAAATAAAAATGCATGTAGTCATAGAATATAATTTATTTATCAAATCAGTACGCAGTAATACCTATAATCTATTTTACTGCGGCAGCAAAACATCTCCATTTAATTAATGGCTACAAAATAAATATATGCCATAACATATACTTAAATATTTTGTAAACCAGAAATCCTCCTCTGTTTTTTCCCTTACGTCTGTATTAAGTTTAACGTAATATTTCTGTTCATGGCCCTTATTTTTGATATTAACAAACTGAAATCTAATTGAGAGTGTAAGGGAAGTATCATTGTAGACTTAATATCAGGGAGAGGGACGTCTGTGACATCCATTAGTTCAGCAAATAATTTGCTACGACGAATCATAGAATCCTCATTTCCACGTAGATTTAGCGGTTCCTCAGAATTTTGCAAATCTGCAATAAAAGAATATCAATAATTTTAAAGATTAAAATTAATTCAATTAATAATCTTGAGAAAATTGAAATTGATATCATTTAAAAAATATTATCATTGATGATAGAGTCAAAAAATGAAGTAGATGGGCAAGGATGCACACCCTAAAGACAGCGAGAGAGATTGATTTACAGGACACTTGAATGCAATGTATCATATTTGCTGCTCCCTCCATAAAGACGACTGTCTTTATGCCTAGCGAAGCCTTAGGTAAATATAACTAGTATATGTATGTGTGTATGCATCTTCACGCCAATTCCTAATATTTTAATCCCACCCTCAGACAGTACTTGACCTATTTGGTCAAGATAATAGCGTTGGAGTACATAAGTACGGTATTATATACGGCTGATCAAGCCCGCTGGCTTAGATGTTTAAATGCTAGTAGCTTACCCAACGCTCCATTCATGCAATTCTCAGCAAACAGTCTTCTCCTTCTCTCTTTGTCAGCGGTGTACCTACCATCCCTGTTAAAATTACGTTAAATATATGCAATTTTATACACCTGCTCCAATACTGCATCATCTACTACCCTTGTATTTGTTCATCATTCTTTGTTCATTCATCATGTGTTCATCTCTTTGAAATACCAATACTTTAGTTTTGTTCACATACAATCGTGAACCTTTTTTCTCATCACCTTTTATGACCGTACTTGCAAAAGTAGCCAAGATGGTGTAGAGTTGTAGAGTATTGGTATATAATGATATAAATGCACAATAATGTATTACCATCTCTCGTTTTTAAATCCACAAAACAATAATTGTATCCAAGTCCAATGCCCATGCTAAGAACGAAGACAATAGTGGCCACGGTGCATGACACCACAGCTGTCATGGCGCAGCATGACGCTAATCTGTTAGGAAGAAAAAAAGTTTGCATCCTATCACAGAGCCTACTACAGAGCCAAAACAACTCAGGTCTTAGTGGTGGCAACGGATCTTCATGTTCATGTAGATGTCTAGAAGTTGTAGTATTCACTGACCATCAGGGCATGCAAACCGATAATCGTTAATTTATCGGTTATCGGTAGTAAAACCCTTGAAGCAATAATTCCCTCGTTCGTGTTATAACTAAAGGTGGTAGCCTAACAGAACTGGAAACATTGAAATTTAAATTGGAGTGTCCCTGAGTGTAGTTCATTGTTATTTTAACAATTTTAAATGTAGAATGCTCATTACAATCCATTCTCTGTGTGGTCTTATTGTTCGAGCGTCTAACAGCAAATAGCCTTTAAAGCATTTATTTTAATTATTGCCCGTTCAGAGCTCCTGTGAATGATAAAGGTACTTACTTAGCAACTTTAAATAATCCATACTATTGTAATTGTGAAAGGTTCAATGATGTCTGTCTATGTAAATTTAATATAGAGCGAGTTTAAACTTTAAGTAATCTTTTTAATGATCTCATAAGTTACTTAATGTGCCACAAAATCAAAAATCTCGTGGACGGAGTCGCAGGAAACAGCTACTCAACTTGAAAAGGACGAACCAATAATGATCTTTCAAATTGCAACCAATTGATTTACTTAATGAATACCTTTCAAATATGTAGATCAAGTTTCCTAAACAATAGCCGAATTGTGTACAAATACAGCACATATTTCACTTTGTATAAATAAAATAATTTATAGGAAATTATCAAATTTCAATCGGTACGCGTTGAAGCCTCATTTGAAAACGCAATTGAAAGAAGATCATAGATAAGTAAAAGATTAATGGATGATGAATCCAAAGAGTATCCAAATACTATGTGATGAATCAATGATGAACTTACCAAAGAGATGGACACAATCATGAATATAATAATTTATACAATGACATAAAAACTTTTCTAGAATTATTTCGATAGCAATAAGCTACTATTGCTTTGCTAGCCATGAGGCCTTAAAGTAGGCCTGGAAATAATGACGTTAAGTTTTCTCCAATAGGGAAGATTCACAGATTCTCTTCTAATGAAAGAAAATTTTGTAAATGTACACATTTTTTTTTTTATAATTTACTTTAAAGAAAGTGTACTATACTACCACAGTATAAGTACATACATGTTCGTTTTCTTTAGACTGTGATACTACTATAAGTAACATTCATGCAAATGTCAACCTTCAGGTGCTTGGGATCAAGAGAATGTCATCTGAATCCACGATATAAGAAAGTTAGATGCGGGCTTGGGTCACAATTACAAAGTTTAAGGAGTGTAGTTTAAAATTGAAACCCCGACATTTCTCTGACATGAATATTGTGCTCGTTTTATATTTGCTATTTTGGGAAAACGTATGTCCCGATTCAGGATAATCTTGCTGATGAATTGTTTACTCAGCGGCTTATGTAGGTACGAGAATTTAATGGATAAGGGAATTGTTTGCAGGTCGTTAATTGCTGAACCATGAAAAACGGATTCTACAGCAATATGGCCTCACGAAATTAATGTGTGGGCATCATGTCAGCATTAAATGGACACGCGATGCAAATTATCGTGAATTCGCGTTGATCAAATTTCAGTGTTTATATTATAGTATTTATACCTAGTAGGTAAAGAATCCTGTTAGACACCTATAGTCTCTATCTACTACTCTAGCTGTTTTTGTTCCTAAACTTCAGTGATTGTCTCTGTTTTAACGTTATCTTCAAATTTTACTCTAATAGACCAAGGCCGATAATTTTTTAAACCAAAAATAATTAGCACAAGATAAAACCTTAAGAGAAATTAAGAAAATATAATGAAATCAAATAAAATACTATTAACAACACCTGTATCTAAACTTTTTTCATTTTGGATAACGATAAACCCTTTGTACGCGATTCCAACTTCGGCGGTAGTTGTAGTGGTGTTCGTGGTGGTGGTCAATAATGCACTACTTTTCATTAACATTCATGTTTACACTTCTGCCTACAAGAGAAAAAAAGAAAAAATCTACTGGTGACACTCCGGGAGTGAACAACAGTAGATTTTTTAAAAACCTTTTTTTTGATATCCATAGAGAAAGCGTCTATAGTAGAGAAATTAAAATACTACGTGGTATCTACAATTTGTCAGAAATAATGCTGTTCTTATTTTATCTCACATTACCTTATTTTTAAATATTAAATTATTATATTTTAAAGATTCATTACTGCCAATACTGTAATAGAAAATAATATTATACGATAATGAACTACTCCATTTTACCATCAGACGTGTTGCCTGATAGCTTAAAAAAGTAAGATTTTATAGAATATTTTGATAAAATAACAAATTGATAAACTACCCCTATGAACAATGATGTTCATAAGCTCATTGCCTATGAATATGTAATTACTGAACTCAGGGACTGTATGTATTTTTGGAATGTGTCAAGTGGCAAACAAGCATACAGACAGTTTACATTGATAGTAAATACAAGTAGATAATAAATCTATGGGTAAATAACACTGTAAGGTAATGAATGATGCCACTCCTGAAGCCCAAGATGTTAGCCCTATGCCAAAAGTTACAGGGCAATCCATTACCAAGTGACCGTAAAACAAAAGCGCTGAACACTACAATTCAGCGATAAGTTAATTAGAAAATGTGTGGTGTCAACTCCTTCGAGCTCCGTCACAGGAACTCTACCACCAACAGTAGGTAATTATACACGTACCAGGCTGACCTACATTGTCTTCTTAGCCTTCAATACTGCGACACATCTGCATTAAGACCTCTATTGTTTTTGTAGATGTATAGATACTACAGTTTCACTTTTTTTAGTATGGTTTGTTTTACCAGTTCAATACCATAAATGGAAACATTACGGAATCAATAAATTTATTTTTTAGTAAGCCACGCTGGGTAGCTTGTCTCGTGTGTGTCACTGGTCTTCTGTCAATAACCATTTCTGCCGTTGTGGTCGGTATTTTCATCGGCTACACGTATTTCTATGTGGAATACAAATCGGGCTTTACTACAGGTATGCTTATAAAGTGACAATAAAACCTAAACCAGTTTTGTTTAATCAGCATTTCAACTGTAAGTTGTCCATTCCTGCAAAAAAGCCTCCCAATATATCTTCAACACTGAGCGTCCATTGTAGCGCCATATAACACTGAAGAATCACAGTACTTGTCTAGTACGAAAGATGGCGTATGACCGATTTGAATCGCACATACGAAGATTTCGCAAGAGTTGTCGTGTACAACTTTCAACGTTAATCGTTGGGCCGCGGCTCGCCAGGCGCTATCACCTCGCCTCGTCGGAGGATCCTCCCTTTTGTCGGAGGAACATTGCCCCCATTCCTCCACATCACCACGCCACGCTTGGAATGGAGATTGCGGATCACAGTGGTGGTAATTTTATCGCAGGACGCTAATATTTTTTCTTCCGTTTTTTAGTCGAGCCGCCTTGTTCCTTTAGATATCACTATTAGTTTTCGTTTGTCTGCGTTAACGAGAAACAACGAAACATTATCACGTCCTACAATTGCTTTATAATAAAGGCAGGCGCTCGTACCCTTGAAAATCTCTCGAATATAAAATATATTTACAGTGCCAATCGACTTTTCAACTTATTATAAATAACGTTTCAATAAATACACATCTTTCAACTTACCTTCTCTTAATGATGTGCGTCTGAATATGTTTTTACTCGTACTTAGGTACTAAACCAGTAATATATCACCGTATCAGCCGAAAGATGTCCACCGCTGGACCAAAGCCTCCCCATAAAGGGGATATGCTAGTAATGGATTAATTAGCATTCGCATTAATTGATAGCGTGCTAGTGCTGTATACTAGCACTTCACAAATTAAATGAAGTTGTGAAATTCTGCAAAATGTGAAACGCTAATTTGCAATTATTTTGTTACTATCGTCGATTTGTTGCATTTAAGGTCGTATATTGAATGAATGCGTGAGATTTTTGAATAATAACTAGTGTGGACTTTAACATTCATTCATTTGCATATTAACAGAAATCGTATACTTCGTTATTTATCAACTATTACCATATTAGCAAATAGCATAGCATAAGCAATTAGCATGCTAAAACTCACGAATTCACATGCTTATGAAATTTACGAGAAATAGTATTATTTGCCATCGCTAGAATATGCGATAATCGCCACGCTTGGTATGCGGATTGGCGATCGCAGTGGTGGAAGATTAATTACTGGACGGCCGGACTCTTGCCTTATTGCACTTACTGCCGTCCCATTGCATTCTTAAGAAGAAAATTGTTCCGCTAGTAGGTGGTGTGGTCGTCACGTCAACCAACCAGTGCCAACCAGTATTATAATAAACAGTATACAGTATAAATGCATAAAATAAATTACCACCAACAGGTAACTTCACACAATCAACTAGCCTGCAAATAATACAATTACCGTTAAATTCTGAAGAAGCAGGCAGAAGGACAATCAATGGGGCTCTCAGATCAAGTGCATTGATGTCCAAAATACTGAAATTCGGGTCATGATTAAATCAGATGCATAAAGTAATATTGTTTTTATTCTGTTTTGTTTTCTTTCGGAAACGCAGAATATTGCGTTTTCGCGTTCTTTTTATACGTCATAGAAACAAGTCACGTCTTGCAAACGCATGCAAGTTCATTCATATCGATAGTACAATAAGTAATATTGTAGCGTATATCTAAGAGGGCCGTACATTACCACCTGACCGGAGCACGATAGTGCTGTACACTACCGTTTAGCGGCAAGTAGATCAGGTAATGCGGTGGTGCCTACACTCGGGAGCTTCTTCACTAGCGATTTAACAGAATTATGATAATAATAATAATAATGGCAACCCATTATACGTCACTGCTTGGCACGAGCACAGTATAGATACAAATTACATTGTGGCACGAGTCTCTCCCCTTTTTGGGGGGAGGCCTGGAGCTTACTTCCACCACGCTGCTTCAATGCGGATTGGTGGAGATACGGGTTAGTGGGCAACCCGTTGGCGAATATTTTCAATCCGCCCATAAGGCCTTCGACAAGGTTTAACGACTGCTATCTATCGATAGTAACCGGGACTGACGGCTTAACGTGTCCTCCGAAGCACGGAAACGCGCATTTAAATTTACTACGCGCATTTTAATGTACGCCACTAGCGGTCATCCATCACACACCCGGCCGCGCCTGTAATGCCTCACCGAGTAGATCGCTTATGATCTACACCAGCCATGGGGCCATGCGCGCTCAACAGAATTACTTAGCTTGAAAATGCATAAGTTAATTCAACCAATGTCTAACAAGCTCTGCCCCAGTAGCCTAGTGGGCCCTGGGTTCGATTCCTGGGTGGGGGGATGTCAGAGATAACGGTGGAAAAACCTTCATCTCTGGTTCCATTGGGATTTTTCATTTTCTGGCAGTTTCCCAGTACCTCGAAGTTTAGTAATGTGCCCGGAGATGTGAATAGACTCGCTACCTGTTACTTGCAGGGAGGCCTGGAGCTTACTCCACTACGCTGCTCCAATGCGGGTTGATGGATATACGGGTTAGTAGCCAACCCGTTGTCGGATGTTTTCAAACCGCCCATAAGACCTCCGACAAGGTATAACGACTGCTATCTATCGGTAGCAACCGGGACCGACGGCTTAACGTGCCCTTAGTTTCCCAGTACCTCGAAGTTTAGTAATGTGCCCGGAGATGTGAATAGACTCGCTACCTGTTACATGCATAGAGCAACGCGGCCCACCGATCACGGCGGACCGGAAGGGAGTAGCCATAGCGTGTATTGCCGATGCAAAACCGTCTGTAATTTTTTGCGGGGGGAAATGCGTGCGACACACACGCACACTACAAAATTCGTCTATTACTACGAAACTCACACCTTGACTTTAATAAAGTACAGAAACAATTTCACGCACACATTTAATAAACATCTAGGCGACATGTATAGGCCCATTTGGGCTTGTACTTTGACAGAGGGGAAAGCCTGCATATTGGTACTCCCCTCCGGTGTTGCTCTATGGTTACATGGGATAAAACGTATCCGGGGAATCGTGTTTGTTTGCATGTATTTATCTCTGCCTATCCCTTCGGAGATTACAGGCGAAGTAACCAACAAGCCGGGTCGGTCACGGCTTTTAATTGGATACATCGGCGGCGATCTTTTGTTATTTAGCGGCTATTCAGTATTAATTAAGCGAATGGCACTACATATTTAGGATTGATTATTCTAATATTGCCATCAAAAGCTCTCGCCGCGTTGGCCCAAATACTTAATTAATGGCGTTTAACAATTAATTAGTAGGTAAAGCTAAAATAAAAAGTGCTTTGCCATTAAATATTGCCGCCCGCAGAGATAAAATTTTGTGAATAATTACTCAGGTTTTTAGTTTTTAATTCGTAATAGAGCTCCAGTAACAAAGCTCGAGGGCGTATGCCCCACCGCATTACCTAATCTACTTGCCGCTAAATGATAATGTTCATGTTCACCCCTGTAGTACTCCGGTCAGATGGTAATGTAGGATCCTGTCATTTCTGACACACAGGCATTATACTTTAGACCCCAGGAGCAGTGGCGTAGCATGCATTGTCGGGGCCTCGTATAAAAATTTGTTTACGGGCCCTTTTTGAGAGTCAAGATTTTCTCACGATAGCAAAAAAAAAGCCTCTATTCGCACCCATACTTATCGTACGGTTGGTACCGCTGCCGTCTCTTGTTACATTGTTTATTGTAATGGACTTCGTAGGAAGTCAAATGGGTAAAATCGGGGCACCGACCACGCATGTTGGGGGCTCCCGTAACCTGGGGGCCCCTTATAATTGATACGGCAGATGCGGCGATAGCTACGCCCCTGTTCAGGAGTAGCATCGCGTCTACATTGAAATCTCTGGTTTCATGTACTAGGTACATATTTATGGGCTGTAGCCTATACAGCAGTATAGTATTCTGAAAAACGAACAATGTACCTACTCATCATGACTACTGGGCACTGCTGGGCACGAGTCTCTCCCCTTTTTTTTGCAGGGAGGCCTGGAGCTTACTCCACTACGCTGCTCCAATGCGGGTTGATGGATATACGGGTTAGTGGCCAACCCGTTGTCGGATGTTTTCAAACCGCCCATAAGACCTCCGACAAGGTATAACGACTGCTATCTATCGGTAGCAACCGGGACCGACGGCTTAACGTGCCCTCCGAAACACGGAAACGGGCATTTTAATTTGCCACTAGCGGTCACCACCCAACCGCGCCCGTATCGCTTAACCGAGTAGATCGTTTCCGATCTACACCAGCCGCGGAGCCATGCGCGCTTCATTTCATGTGTTCCTACATAAAACAACGTGTAACAACTAGGTAACAACTTAGGAAATCCAGTCATTAATTTGTTATCAGCGACATACGTTATTTCGCACGTGCTGGTGACCGTTCAAGGTTGTTTTTTTTTCTTTGCGTTCGTTTTTCATTATTTGCAATTTCTCACTACTATCACGAATGCATGGATTATTTTCTGCGTGGTGACACCAACCGTTACACCAGCGTAACAACGAGGAAGATCCTATTAGTCAATGGATTATGACTCAACCAGAGGCGGCGTAAGCCATGGGCTACGTAGGTCAAGTTCAAGTAGGCCAACTTTGCATAGAAGTCGCGTCATTTTTGTTCCGAATTCCACATGGACGAAATCGCGGTGAAAAGTTAGTGTACAATTTTTTTTTTTTTAATTTACTTATTTGTTTATCAAAACAATAACCTTAACAACTACACAGCTTAACATAATAAAAACTAAATATATATATATTAATTAATTAAAAAAAATATTATAAAAAACAATATTTTTATCTGGTGAATAATAATACTCGATGTCGGCCGAATATTATTAAATAAATATAACGGTAGATAAGGTATTACCTATTTTGAACGATGGACATCATACACACATTGAAGTATAAAACATAAAAAAAACGTTGATGATAGCAATTCATGTCCTTGGGTTTTTTAAGCTTCAATACCCACGCTCTTAGTGTAAAAACCCAGTCATCTATTTATTTTAAACAAAAAAGCACCTACTTTATATGTGCTGGTATTTTCATGTTTATAGTGACTGGATAAGAAACCGTAGGAAACGTAACTTCACGCCTGTAATCCCCGATGGGGTAGGCAGAAGTAAATGCATGCATTCAAGCATACATGCAAACACCCATGATTCGCCGGTTATGTTTTGGCCCATGTAACAGGTGGCGAGCCTGTTGCGTTGCCCGTTGTTTGCCTTGTCACGTTGCCGTGGACCCCCGTCCCCTCTGTCACATCTTGTCACGCTCAACGAGACTTCCCCTTGTATGCGAAAATATTTTATGGACGGCCCCTATATACTTATATACGTTTGTATGTCTAGGAATAAATATTATCAGAATGCTAATAAAGAAATCACATTGTAATAATATTTGCTCGTCGTTTTACCTTAGAATTTTAGTACCGATTCAATGAATGCTAATAAGATTGCTTAAATATCTCCAGACACGAGAAAAATATGACAATTGAAATTCAATTGTGTCTCGCCGCCGGTGGCCGTACGATCCTTGAAGGATTAAGAAACAAGCTGGCTGCTTAATAAATATGATTAATTATATTGTAATATATATTTTTTAAGTTTCATAGTTTTAATTTTTATTTATTATATTTAATAATAATTTAGCTACCTATATTGTTAAGATTGCGTAATATGTAATGCTACCTTTTTTTACATTTTGAAGCTATTAGTACTAGAAAGAAATAATTTGGCTTGAACGTACCTGCATATTAGTTATGAAATAAAACCTCTTAAGAAAATTTTTGAGGGTAGGTTAATACCCAACTTTTGGAGTCATGTGTTCGTTGGATATCTTTTTAAGAAATCATACTGTTTATGAAATAATACTTTGAAGCCATAATTTCTGTAAAAGGCATGTGTCTCCACCTATTTCTAACTCTCACGGTTGTATTGAGAGGTATGAAACAATTGAAGGTACATAATAAATTAACAAGTTCGTTTTCTATAGGCTGTGACAATTTATTGTAACGAAATGACAAGTAAAACTACCAGCGCTAAGTGGGCTTTACAAATTTATAAGTAATGCTCCTAAGTAAACCAAGGGAACGGAACGAAAACAAAAGAAAAACGGTAATGAAAACGCAACCCTACATTTTACGTGGCCGGACAAGTGCTTGTTTGGCTTCTTCTTTTTTTTATTACATGTGCATAAGAAATATTTAAAAAAAAACTGTGGTGATTACGGTAAGAATCTTAAATATCTAACATCGATCATTATTATAAAATTACCAATCCCAAGATTGAAATCAATATTGATTATTTTTTTTTAAGAATAAGCTGAAACAACTTTGTGTGAATTTACTCGTAGATAGCATTCCAATTCTAAAATTAAAACATTTAAAGAGAAATTTGACTTCGGGTGGGAGGGAATATTTTCTTTCCATTTTATCTTAAGAAATATTTCCCTAGCGTGGGTTTTTTGTAAAAAATCAAAATAAATAAAAAACTTGAAATAATTTTTCAAGCAAATTTGCTTATCAAGCCACCAAATCTGTAGAAAATTAGTAACACAAATATATAAAAAAATCACACGAAACATCAGAGTCTTTACAGTGATTTTGAGAAAAAGACATACATTCAAAGGAATACGTTGTCCGGAGAATACACGCAATCACTTTTTCTTTCCTTTACATTTTCCTCGTTTCTGCGAAGCTGTTAATAAGAGCTAGTTTATCATTGAACAAGTATGATCTCACGGAAATTCCAATAAAAGGTATATAGAGAGCACGTGTAGTCAAATATCTATATTATTGCAAACCCTATTTCAAAATCGAAAGTCTCCTAATCGCTCTGTTAATTAAATTTGAAAATTCGCTGAAAATTAACCTGTACACTAATAAAACAACGATAAGAAACATACACAAACATAGTAACGTTGTTATCAATTAATAGACTACCATGTACACTATCTACAGATATCCAAATAGTAAGCTCCCGTCCGAAATTATGACCGCGGCGTATTCAATAAAACAAGTTTTGATGGGCAGTTTTTTACTGATTCCCGTTACCGGTCCTACGCTTCACTGAACCCTAAAAGGACGAGGCTAGAACCCATAAAAACTTTAAAGGTAATTGCACACTTATCTGAGCAAAACGAAACAATTATGTATTTAACAACATAAAAAGAACAATTCTGATAAAGATATAGAATTAAAATTCAAGGAGTATAGAACTAAAGTTAATGAGATTATCCAGCAAACAAAAAGATCATACTACTTTAAGTATTTTAATGCCAATATAAGGAAACCTAAGAAGATGTGGAAGACAATCAACAACTTAGCAAGAAATAAAATAAAAGATGTAGCTGGGCCCAACAAATTAATGATGAACTCTAAAATAATTACGGATGAGAAGGAGATCTGTGAAACTTTTAACAGTTATTTCTCAAACATTGGCTCAGCACTGGCAAATGATATCTCAAGTAAACATTTAACAAATCAAAATTTAACCCAATCACCAAAATTAGTAGTTACAGGATTGACGAACTTTGAGCTAGCCACCACGGATGAAATCTCTAGAATAATTGACAAATTAGATCCAAACACAAGTTGTGGTATTGACGGTATCAGCACGAAATCTATTAAATGTATTAAACGATTAATTACGACTCCACTCACAAATTGTATAAATGATTGCTTGGCTCAGGGAACGTTTCCCGACAGTTTAAAAGTTGCAAAAGTGAAACCAATTTACAAATCTGGAGATAAGTCCGATCCATGTAATTATCGTCCGATTTCTGTGTTGCCGGTTATTTCAAAAATATTTGAAAAAGTAATCTATACGCGAATAGAAAAATACTTAGCGTCAAAAGACATCTTATATAAAAAACAATATGGTTTTAGACCAAAATCTAATACGCTCTCAGCAACGGTGGACCTAGTAACTAAAATAAGAAATAAGATAGACGAAAAACAGTTAGTACTTGGAATTTTTATCGACCTAAAAAAAGCTTTTGATACAATAAGTCACAAAATAATTCTCGATAAGCTCTTCGAAATCGGTATCACCGGCAAAGCCCACGATATCTTAAAATCATATTTACAAAACCGTAGGCAAATTGTCAAAATAGGAGAACATCAAAGCTCTGCTTCTGAAATTACTTTTGGCGTCCCGCAGGGCTCTATTTTAGGGCCTCTATTATTTTTAATATATATAAATAACATCCAAAATATAGGTCTAACTGCTGACATATCGTTATATGCAGATGACACTAGCTTATTTTACTTTGGTCATTCAATGAAAACTATAGTATCGAAAGCTCAAAGTAATTTGGATCTTCTTAATGACTGGTTTCTATCATATTTCCTCACAATTAATACTACTAAAACTAACTTTGTTATATTTGCACCAAAAAATAAACGAATAAATGATACCATTCAATTAAAGATTAATGACGAAATACTAAAGGAAAAAACACATGAAAAGTATCTTGGTCTCGTTTTGGATTGCCAACTTAGCTGGAAAAAACACATAGAAACTATTAAAACCAGACTAACATCATTATCCGGTATAGTTCGTAGTATAGCAAAATGTTTACCTCTAAAAGTTAAGCACCTCATTTATAATTCTTTAATTAAACCACACATAGACTATTTAATAGAAATTTGGGGTACAGCAGCCAAATCTAATTTAGAAATAATACAAATAGCACAAAATAAATTAATAAAATCTCTATTTCATTATAATTTCCGCACGGCATCTAAAAAAATCTATGAGGATACTAAAATAATGAACATCAAACAAACATACACTTATTACACTAGTATATTAATATACAAAATTCTCAACAACCAGATTCATACGTCATTATCATTCCGTAAAAAAGACCGCACACAAAAAATAAAATTAAGAAATTCCAATCACTTAGTATCGCGTCCTCCGAGAACCTTGAACTATGGTATCAAAAATATTGAGTTTGAAGGTGTAAAAATATATAACAATTTGCCAACAGAGATAAAAGAGGCAAAATCACTTTACAGTTTCAAAAGACAACTTAAAAAGTATGTTTTAGACGCAATATGAAAATAACAACTAAAATATATTTGTTTAATTAGTTGTGAAATATAGGTATAAAATAATACTGTAGGCACAATAATTAATAAAATTAAATAAATAAGTCAGCATGTCAGTTAATATTAAATGGTCAACATTATACGCTTATACTTTAAGTTGGTATTATATATTAACTGCTAAAACTTTATAAGTATATATATATTCTTATAATTAATCCAAATTAACTTAAAATCCCAACACATCTGCAAATTTCCCACTAAATGTAAATAGACATATCTAGTATTAAACTACGCTCAGCGCACTTTGTATCTGTGGTTGCTCGATCAAGTACGCAAAACTGTCGACAATTGTTATTGTTTTATTTTAAATGTACCCGAAATCAAAATAATATTTGTTTGTAACCGATTGAAATGTTAATAATTGTATACTCATCATGTTTTTTGTTTTACATGTTAGAAGTTTTTTCTCAGTAAGTGAATTGATGTAATTCTTTTGAGAAAATAAAAGTTCTTAAACCACATTTTTAGGGAAAAAAACGCACGAAACCGGACCACAATTTAACAATACAATTTAACCTTACCTGCGTCGAATGGAAGAGTTCTAGAAATTCTACCTGAATTGGGATGTAGTCATCAGATTAAGTACCGGCGATACGGCTAAATCGAAAGCTGATACAAAGGACATGATTGCCGGTGCAGGATGCACGATTTCAATCCGAGGGAATATAGGGACACGTGGATATGTAAAGGCAGCGGGGTTCCATTTTCGTACAGAGTTTACAGATCCTGAGGCGCTAGCCGCTACTCAGTGGCGGACTAAGGAGGGAGAGGGGAGGGGGCGGCGGAGGCGGTTCGCCATAGGCCTCCGGTTCTAGGGGCCTGCACAGCCGACAGGAAATATCGTTTTTATTTGCTCGCGCATGTATCTTACCAAATGTAAGAGTAGGGGCCTCGCGGAGACAGAAATGCTAAAAATGTTTTTAATTTAATATAGATATCAGATATAGGGCGCTACAATATTCTTGCCCAGGGTGTCAATGGTTGTAACGCCGGCACTGGGCCGGGGCCTAGGGGCCTCCAAATACTTCCCAGGCCTCTGATGACCTTAGCCCACCACTGCCGCTACCGCATTTACATGTCAGAAAACGGCCTAAGTGATACGTGCCATAGAGCGAGTACTCCTTCAATGAAACAATGTTTTCGGCGGTGCCGTGCCTTTCTGTGAGATCGATCGTTTCTTTTGTTGTGGATTTAGTGCAAAACCTCCTTGAATTCACTTAGACGCCTTCGGTCCGGGTAAGTGTGCGTCCACCTTTACCACGAGACATGCGTCCGCGCAGCCGTTCCGTATCATCAGATGAGTATGTGCGCGCACACTAACCCGCGGTGCCGGTGAATCTTGTACCAGTGGTACGCTAGCATTACGTATCCAATTTAATTATTTATTGTTTTTTTATGAATTAATTTCGTAGTGATTTAATGCGAAAGTGATACGTGGCTGTTGCGTAACTGTGTTTGGTGTCGTGTGACAGTGAAAGTTTGATACCGCATTGTGATACGAACATTCGTAAATTTCGAGTCGTATTGAATATTTCATCAATTTCATAAAAGAAAAGTAAGTTGATAATTCTGAATAATATAAATACACGTACAGTTTGACTAAAAAAATATTACTTTGTTAAAATACAGTTTGTATGTCGATTAGTTTTTGATAACATGTTAACGTAGTTGTCATCGACAAGCGGGCGAGTTAGCAAAATTATAAACATTATTAACAAACTAAATTATGTTATCTATACTACAATAATATTATAAAGAGGAAACATTTGTGTTTTTGTATGTATGTTTGTTAGGTTTTCACACAAACACTATTAGACCGATTTCAATTTGTATATTATACCTATCAAATAACTATCAAACTTTATTTAATTAATTGCATTATTAGATTTAGTTATCCAAGTTAAACCAAATAAGAGCCAAGCTATTTTTGGTAGTTCACGACAGTTAGGTTTAGGCTTTTTTTCCATTCTTACCACCGATCCTACATCTCCTTTTTACTTCAAATCTAAATTTCAATATATTTCGTCTTGTCATTCACTGCAATTGCGCTCTAATGACTCTAATATTCTTATCATACCAACTTCACCGTTCTAGTTTTGTATCCAGTTCATTTGTTATCCAAGTTGTCCGTTTGTGGAATGCTCTTGGAGAGGATAAAGGTACGTAATCTCACTTCAAAATTGGTATTCAAGAAAGGGTTAAAGCATATTTTCAAACGTAATTTTTGCGAAATCATTATCAATATTCAAGTACATATTTATAGTATTTAATATATGTATTTGTTTATGTATTATTTTTAAGTATCTATATTTTTATATATTTTTACAATAGTATGAAGCTGAAGAGTTTGTTTGTTTGTTTACTTGAACGCGCCAATCTCAGGAACTACTGGTCAGATTTGAAAAGTTCTTTCAGTGTTAGATAGCCCATTTATCGAGAAAGGCTATATAACATCACGCTAAGATGAAAAGGAGAGGATAGGTAACATTGCAACAGCGCGAAACCGGGGCGGGCCGCTAGTTTTTCATATTTGTGTGTATCAAAGTAATTAAAGTGTAAACATTATTAGAAATAAAAATGTTTACACTTATACGTTTACGCCCATAAGGCCTCCGACAAGGTTTAACGACTGCTATATATCGATAGCAACCGGGACCGACGGCTTAACGTGCCCGCCCGAAACACGGAAACGCGCATTTTAATTTGCCACTGGCGGTCACCCATCACATACCCGACCGCGCCCGTATTGCTTAACCGAGTAGATCGATCACGATCTACACCAACCGCTGGGCCATGCGCGCTTCTGGGCTATGCGCGTTTAAGACGTTATCTTGTCAAAAAAACGGCACCGGCTATTTGTCCCCTTCTTCAATATTAACCTTGTTATGTTTGAAAGATTTCACAATTTACACATCAGATTACGAAATGAATAGAAGTCATCTTCACTTTACATTCTAAATTGTTATTTTTTGTTTGAGTATCCAATTTACAATTTAATCGAGTCTAAACTGGCCCAATTAGAGAATCGCAATTCGCCGAATCAAATATCACATACGCCATCATTCTGTTTAAATACTAATGATGAATTTCGGATAATTTACTGAGTTGTGTAATCATTTTGGGTAAATATTTTGATATGTCTGGTTATTTGATATATTAAGTACCTATGTCCCGTATGTTAACATGAACCTGTATAGTAGGTATTTGTAGGGTTCCGTACCTTGAAAGGAAAAATCGGAACTCTTATAACAACACTCGTGCGTCTGTTTGTCTGTCTGTCAATTATTTGTCACAGCCATTCTCCAAAATACGGCGGCCGGTTGAATTAAAATTTGGTACACATTATACGTCGACGACACAACACCTATCGATGAGATTATGTACCTTTATCAGTGACCCTAACATGTACTAGTACCTAACATCAATAAATTGATTTTAAATAGAGCCCGTTTGGGACATATATTTGAAAATAAAAACAAAAAGTTTAACAAATTACATTGTGTCAAATTTTATAACAAACTTATTATAAAGACTAGCTGTGCCCGCAACTTTGTTTGCGTGGAATAGTGGCTTTGGGACATTAGGCAGCGCTTTTGGATATACATTTTGGTTAATTTTGGATCATAAACACTTTTGGGTAGCTAAAAAAATCTATTATTTTGCAGTAATGCTTCTCTGTACACGATATTAGACGTATGACCATCGGGGATAAAAGCACACAGGCTGCTAGGATTGCGAAAAATTGCTAATTATGTGTTTAAACGCGCATCCAACCTATGCTGAACCGTATTTTCGAAAATGCCATTTTAAACTTCTATGCATAATTTTTTTTTATAGAAAATTATTATAAACTTTTGTAAATTTTCAGTCAATTTTTAAACATAAAAGATAGATCTATAGATCTATGCATAATATGAGCACCCCTTAAGAGCCGGCAGAAGAGAAAAATTTAATATGAACGTTGTGCATTTTTACCGACTAATGCCACCACCACCACCGCCACCACTACAATCGCCACCAACGCCATCAACGCCATCAACGCCATCACCATCACCAAACACCTACGCCACCAATGCCACCACTGATACAAACGCCACCAATACCACCACCACCACCACAACCAATGCCACCAACGCCCCCAAAACTACCAACAACACCACCAACATCACCAACGCCACCAATACCTCCACCGCCAGTAAAACCACCGCCAGCACCACTTACGCCACCAACACCACCATCAGAATCACAAACAACACCTATGCCACCAACGACACCAACACCACCACCACCACCACTAACGCCACCACCACCACCACCACCACCATCGCCATCATCATAATCACATCCGAAAGAAGGCTTTGTCCATCCGTCGCCGCTGGACAAAGCCTTTCCCGAAGATGCTCCTAAAAGTGTTGTGCGTCATAAGGAAAGACTACGCCATAATTGCCACGCTTGGCATGCTGAATGGTGATCATAGCGGAGATTGTTTAATGCCGGGACGCTGCTATGCGGTATGCTTAATGTTACTAACAGAGAAAAACCGGCCAAGTGCGAGTCGAACTCGTGCACGAAGGGTTCCGTATTAAAAATGCCATAAAAATTTCGTTTGTTGGAAGGTAATACACAACATAAGACATAAAAATTCTGTGAAAATTTTAAGTGTATACTTGATACCGTTATTGATATCGAGCAAAAAATGTATGAAAAAGAACACGTTTATTGTATGCCCCCTTGGACCCCTTTACATTTTCATTCTCTTATTTTTAGTATTCAATTTTGTCGCTATAGCGGTAACAGAAACACATAATTTGTGAAAATTTTAGCTTTCTAGCTATCACTGTTAATGAGATACAGCCTGGGGATAGACAGACGGATGGACGGACAGACAGGCAGACAGCGGAGGATGAGTAATAGGGTCCGTTTTTACCTTTTAGATACGGAACCCTAGAAGAGATAGATTTAGAATAGTTTAAAAATATTCGATATGATTCTTTAAACTGTCGTAACTTTTTTATTTCTGAACTGATTGACATGAAACAAACACTAAATGTTAAGTGAAACTTACCACAATATATTAGTAAAAAATAAAAAGAATAAGCCTGTTTTGAAATAAGCGTGCACAAACACACAGACAATCATACATTTTTTCGGGATAAAAAGTACCCAGTGTTGTGCGCCAAAAGTTAATGTATAAATATACCAAGTTTCATCGTAATCGGACCGGTAGATTTTGTGTGATGCTTGAACAAACAGACAGACAGACAGACAGACAAAAAAATGTCTAATCACATATTTGTGTTCGGTATCGATCTAGTAACATCCCCTGGTATTTATTTTTTCAATATTTTCAATGTACAGAATTTGAACTTCTACAGTTTTATTATAAGTATAGATAATATTCGAAAAATTGCCATTTTCAGTTGTAGTTTACAAATATGCGCCATACCTATGACGCATAGATGCTGAAAGTAATTTAGTGTTACATTATAAGTTTTTGTTTTTTGTATTGTTAATGGCACAAATAGGTTAGGATCCCACTGCCGAATCATTTCGTTCAGATATGCTGCAAACCTCATTTTTATGCATATTTGTAATCTAGAGAATATAATATATCCACTAGGTTCCCAATCAAAATTTGGCCGCAAGCAGAGATAATGTAATAATACTACGTATAGAACGAACACTTCGACGTCCCGCCCGATTTCCCTGCATCAACCAACCTCCTCCCCTCTTATGGGCGAGGTTGGTATTTTCCACGTGCTACGCACACAGGTGCACGTGTAATTACACGTCACTGATTGATGTCTGTGTAATAGAGACCAAATTAAGCGTTTGTATGTAAATTTGGCGGAGTGCCCGCGGTGTTCCGCAAGTATGCCCTGTAATTTCCGGCACAGAGGCATAACACCTTAGGCCTCAGGAGTGGTAACGCATCTGCATTTTGGCCTTGGTCTTTGTGTGGGTGTCTATAGCCTGCAGTCATCACTTAACATGATAAACTGCATGATTGTTTTCCACATCGATTACATAAAAAAATGCTGAAAGTAATTTAGTGTTACATATCTATAAGTTTTGTTTTGTATTGTTAATTAATTTTACTCCTTTGTTGATTGATATTGTATAATTGGATTGCAGTACCGCATTGTATGTCCTGTATTGGTTCTGTATATACTGGTAAATAAATGAATACATTTTTTTTTTTGTATAGTCTACCTAATAAGTGAGTAATTCGTTACTTTAATGTCAATCGTTTGAATCGTCAATGATTTAATTTGATTCACACTGCCTACAATGGTTTTATTAATGACAGAGCAAAACTGTGAACAATGGACTTGCTTCTCAATATTTTGAAAACAAAGCCTGCGATGAATAAAGATCCAAGGGTATCAACTTTTCAAGAAGCTAAACATCTTAATTTTTCAAGCTGATAATGAGCAATTAATGAGGCATTTTTAACACATTAACCACTTTGTGTTTTAGAGTGAATTGACGTAATCAAAACAAATTGAACATTCCATAACTTTAATATAACAAATGCAACGTCTGCTGGATGTACTTCCTGAGTGATTTGACAGGTGGAGGGTGGCTGTCAATGTGGGTAAGACGGCCGCTCTCCCTACGCGAGTAACCCGCTGCCGGCTACCACCACTCAGGCTGCGTGGCGAGGACGTGCAGTGGCAGACACAGGCCAAAAACCTCGGGTGCACCATCGATCGTGCGTTGCGCATGACACCCACTATGACTCATGTGGTGTGTCAGGCGGCGACAGCGCGGTCGATGCTGCGCCCGGTGTTGAGCTCAAAACTGCCGCTACGCACCAAACTACGCCTGTACAAAACGTACATCAGGTCGAGGATGACGTACGCGGCGCCAGCGTGGTATGCGCTGTGCTCTGCGACGCAGCATAAACGACTACAATCTCAGCAAAACGTGTGTCTCCGATTAATTTCCAACGCAGGGAGGTACGTTCGAAATGACGCCATAGCACGGGACCTGCGTGTGGAATCCGTGATGGAGTTCGTGGCACGTCTTGCGCGCGGCATGTATGATCGCGCCCAGAATGGGCCGCACGAGCACCTCCATGGATTTGCCCCACTGCACAGTAGACCTCCTGATGGGAGACCTCTCCCACGCAAAATCCTCACTGCTCCGGCAATAATCGGAGCACCCGGGACGACGACGAGGTAGCTGAGTTAGACCCCGCATTTTGTGACCCGCAGCGCTAGCGAGCTTGACTCGACCTGACCTGCTGATAGGTAGGATTGAAATCACCCAACCTGGGTTTGAAACCCGGTTGAAGAAGGTTCCCTCCTGGGGCGCGGCCACAAGCCCAGCTAGGGCCAGGGCAATGGTTGCGCCGTATAACTGTGGGCAACCGAGTGCCGAAGAAGCCCGCTACAACCATCGGGAAAGAGAAGAGGATGAGAGCGCAGCAGGACCTGGATTCCAATACCATGGTGACATGAGTCCATGGTGCCCACCTCCTCCACCACAGCTCCCAAGGGGGTGCCAAACGCCGTCCTGCAGCCGCAGGGTAGAAGAAGCTGCAGCAGACGGGGATGCCCCGGTGCTGCATCCACGTCACGCGAATGGTGCGCGCGAAGACCAGTGATGATGAACAGTAAAATTGTTATAACAACATAGGCCAGATATAGATTTTACATCTCATATTACAGAAGACCGGTCGTGGTACGGAACATTACAAATCTCACATAAATGAAGAAAAATCCGACATTATAGAGCTTATTCACATTAGTTCGATTCATTTGTTCGATCGTCGAACTAGTGAGAATTTTTGTATCTCATTTGTCTCATGTAGCTTGAATGGGAAAAAAAATCTCACTAGTTCGACGATCGAACTAATGGGAATAAAGGCATTATAATAACATTCCTAAATGCAAAGCTAAATAGCAATGTGGGATAAAATGCGGCGACTGGCCACTATTGTGGACGCAGTGCATTTTCCGCAACAATTCCGCTTTGTGTATTTATAGTTACGATTGTACATTGTACCGTTGTTCACTATCCATAGCTAATCTTGAAAAGGGAACATAATGCTTTGTATGATAACCAAATGAAAAATAAAATATTTTACAAACAGAATATCTACCCAGTGTAAAAGAGAGGTAGGCTCGTATTTATAATGTGTTATGAGACAGGCAAACCACATTTGACATTGATTGTATGTGAATACTGTAAGCCAGGGTTTCTCAAGGTGGGGTACGCCAACCCCTAGAGGTTCGCTATTCGACGGCAGGGGGTTCGCGACAAGATTTAGGTACTATAAATCAACTTGATGCCGAGTCAGAATTAAGGATAAAATTGTCCAAAATTGACTCCATTTGTGACAAGAAACAAGCACACCTATCACATTAATTCAAGGGTCACCACCTTGCACTCATTATTAGTAAGTATACCCGCATGATCAGTTCACTTCAAATAGTATCCAAATATTGCCTACGGTTACTAAGTAAAATATAAAGAACACGGGGCAAATATAATTGAGGTGAATTGATCATTTCCTCCAAAGGATCGTCTTGGACCACGCGGCGAGCGCTCATGCTCGGAATGTGCTTCATTACTACAGAAGGTCACGGATATATATTAATACGTAATCTTATTACATATTGACGATGATGACTAAGAACTTGCGACGAGAAAAACGTGACAAGGACGTACAGGTCATGGTTTCGAGAACAATTTTGTCTTTGTAAGTAACCGATAACTTAGTACCTACATAATTTTAAGAGGAATAAATAAATCCGAGAAATAAATGTAATCAACGACTGTCGCTAGCGACATTTAGTTATTTAGTCAATTTTAGTTGATGACATCAATGGAGCAATAAATGTCGCTAGCGATAATCAAAGCGATAAACATGTGAGAACTTAAAAGTTTACGTCCAAGTATCTACGAATGCGACTCGAGTGAACAGGGTTCCTTCCGTACAATTGATTTGACGCCTTGTACCAGACTTGTGAAAAATTATATAAAAAAGTATTTGGCATTGTTATTTATTTGAGAATTACCACTCATTGTTATTATCTCAAGCGTTTCCTTGTTTGTATTTTGTGTACTTTATAATATAAATTACATATTTAATGTATATTTTCTGAAGGTTAATGCATTCAGACGCGCTAACATTCATCAATTTTAAAAATTTGAAGATAAAAAATCAAAGTAATTTGTTGAGCTGTAGACATATCGAATGAAAAGAAAAACTTTTCCGAAAATTCGTCTGCGAGTCGTTGCACAAGAAAATGCTTTCTATATCCTACATTTGGCCAAAATGTGACCACTAAACTTTTGAAATCAGAAATACTTTCGCAGCAAAATCGAATATATTTGGTGGATTATACTGTCATTACGGTAATGCAAACAGATTAGACAGCTGCGTGAAAACTTTTCGGGAAAAGTCAAGAAAAAGCAGGGAAAACCGACGTGACCTAGGCTTCAGAACAAGGGGAAATCATCATCATCATCATCATATCAGCCATAGGACGTCCACTGCTGAACATAGGACTCCCCCAATGACCTCCATGCCGAACGATCGGAAGCGACGTGAATCCAGCGGGTACCTGCAGCCTTGATCAGGTCGTCGGTCCATCTTGCAAGTGGACGTCCTACGCTGCGTTTGCCGATACGTGGTCTCCACTCGAGAACCTTTCTGCCCCAGCGGCTATCGGTTCTCCGAGCTATGTGCCCTGCCCATTGCCACTTCAGCTTGGAAATCTGCTTGGCTATGTCAGCGACTTTCGTTCGCCTACGGATCTCCTCATTTCTGATTCGATCCAATAGGGAAACGCCGAGCATAGCCCTTTCCATTGACCGCTGAGTGACTTGGAGCTTCCGTACGAGACCCATAGTGAGAGACCACGTCTCGGCACCGTAGGTCATCACCGGCAAAACGCACTGATTAAAGACTTTCGTCTTCAAGGACTGCGGGATGTTTGACGAGAAAACGCTCCTTAACTTCCCGAACGCTGCCCAGCCGAGTTGGATTCGGCGAATGACCTCTTTCTCGAAGTTCCACCTGCCTAGTTGTATGGTTTGTCCTAAATAGACATATTTGTCGACAACTTCGAGGATCGAGTTCCCAACGGACACTGGAGTGGGCGATACAAGGTTATTGAACATGACCTTGGTCTTATCCATGTTCATTTTAAGGCCCACTCTTTGGGACACTCGATTGAGGTCTTCGAGCATTGTGCTGAGATCTTCCAGCGACTCTGCCATGACTATAATATCGTCGGCAAACCGAAGGTGAGTGATGTATTCGCCGTTGACATTGATGCCTAGTCCTTGCCATTACAGGAGCTTGAAGGCGTCTTCCATTGCATTGGTGAAGAGCAGGGGTGAAATGACATCTCCCTGTCTTACTCCCCTCTGCAAAGGAATCGCCCTCGTGCATTGGTCCTGTACTCGGACTGACATGGTGGCGTTTTTATACAAACACTTCAACACTTCGATATACCGATAGTCAATGTGGCAACGCTGTAAAGACTGCAGCACAGCCCATGTTTCAACCGAATCAAAGGCTTTCTCATAGTCTACGAACGCTAAGCATAATGGCCGGTTATACTCCTCGGACTTCTGTATAACCTGCCGCAGCGTGTGTATGTGGTCTATGGTACTATAGCCTTTTCGGAAACCGGCTTATTCGGGAGGCTGGAAGTCATCAAACCTGCGAGCGAGACGGTTCGTGATCACCCTCGAAAACAGCTTGTAGACATGGCTCAGAAGCGAGATGGGTCTATAATTCTTCAATAGGGCTTTATCACCTTTTTTGAAGAAAAGCACCACCACGCCTCGATTCCATGCTTCTGGCGTAGTACCTTCGAATAGGACGGAATTAAAGAGCTTCTGAAGGACTTTCAGTAACGGTGATCCACCCGCTTGCAGAAGCTCTGTCGTTTCCTCAACACATTTTGTGTTGAAGGATCTAATGTCGTGCCGCAAGGACTGTTGGATCTGTCTATTAAGTTGCCGGTATTTTTCAGCTTCATCAGAGGTCTGCAATGTCATTGAGCGTCGTTCTGCCATAAGGTTGAGGGTTTGATCGGTGAGCTTTTGAGGTCTCTTTCGTCGGCGGGTTTTGAAATATTTAGACCCCACCGAATGGACAGTTTCTACCAACCTGTCATTCATATCGTCCACTGAGATGCAATCCTCCAGGCAAGCAAAGCGATTTTTCAATTCGAGCTGAAAGCTCTCGGGGTTTTGTATGTGAGCAACAGTAGGTCGGAGCGTAGACTTCATTAGACGAGATCTTTCGATCTTGATATTTAAATTCAATGTGCCTCTAACCATTCCGTGATCACTGCCGGTTTTCACCCTATGAATCACGGAGACATCATTGAATATGTGTTTCTTGGTGGTCATAATGAAGTCTATCTCATTTTTTGTGGAACCGTCGAGGCTCATCCAGGTCCATTTCCTATGAGGCGGCTTCTTGAAAAAGGAGTTCATCATGAAGAGTTCCTCCTTCTCCAGAAAGTTGGCCAGCCTCTGGCCCCTAGAGTTCCGTGCCCACATCCAAATTGCCCCACTCTCAGCTCATTATCGCATCTCTTGCCCAGCTTTGCGTTGAAGTCTCCCATTACAACAGTGAAATACGTTTTGGAAGTATGTATGGCCCTACTTATGTCCTCATACATAGCTTCCACCTCGTCGTCCGGGTGTGCCGAGGTCGGTGCGTAGACCTGGATGACCCTACTCGACACACTCGTGATGCATTCAATGTTGTTAACGAGAGACTTGTGGACGATAAACCCGACACCACCTTGGGACTGCTGGTCGCCCTCCCGGTAGTAGAACAAGTTGCCAGACTTCAGAGTTATCGTGTCCTCTCCCTCTCTACGGACTTCAGATAGACCTAAGATGTCGGAGTGCAACTTGTTCAATTCTTCTTCCAGCTCAGCAATTTTCTCGTCTGTCCTTAAAGTGCGTGTATTGTATGTTACCAGTGATAACCTACGTCGGTTTTCCGTTGTGCATGCCGAAGTCGTTTGACGGAAGCGACTCACCCGGAGATTCTTAGCACCTCTGGCTCCAGAGCTCGACCAGCTCCCGTCTACGCCGGTTTTGCTCCTGGAGCCGCCGGGCACTTGGGGCCTTTTCCTCGTCTGCATGTCCATCTTGGGGGGTTTAGACCATAACCCGCCACGCTGGCCCAGTGCGTGTTGGCAGGTCGCCAGAGCCTCGTTTGCTGTGTAGCAGGGTGCACCACGTGCAGGTGAGGTTGGCTTGAGTCTCGATGATGTTGGTTGAGACCCCTTACACCCCAACCCCTTACATGGGGAAATACAAGGCATTTTTTATTTATTTTACAATCTCTTCGGCGCATCAGGAAGGTGTTCAGTTCTCAAGAGTATTAAATTACCTTCGTACGTGCTCTGGAGTATCTAGACTTCAATTATAGCACAGAAAGATTTGTATATACCTATTTTATTTTTATAATAAACCGTGATATAAACCAGCAGATAACATTGACACTAAAGCTTAAGATAGAGGCTTCAATGTAGAAATATTAGTACCTACTCTTTAGCCAGCAAAATTGAAGTCACTGTAAGTTGTCTTGTATTTTCAAGGTCATAGTACTCATCTCAGATATAATAAATAATAATAATGGTAACCCAATATACGTCCGACTGCTGGGCACGAGTCTCGTCCTTTTTTGGTGGGAGGCCTGTAGCTAACCATAAGGCCGCTGCCCATAAGGCCTCCGACAAGGTTTAACGACTGCTTTCTATCGATAGCAACCGGGACCGACGGCTTAACGTGCTCTCCGAAGCACGGAAACGCGCATTTAATTTGCCACAAGCGGTCACCCATCACACTACCCGACCGCGCCCGTAGTGCTTAATCGAGTAGATCGCTTACGATCTACACCAGCCGGGCCATGCGCGCTTCGATATCATCTATCGCTATCGATTCATCTCAGATATTGTAACCAATTTTCAGATAACTGCAAAATCCATGATTGAATTATATCAAACTCATCACAAATTCACAAATTCATCTATATAAAATTTTAGATTTTCAACAAAATCTGAGCGAACAAAATAAAATAATAGTTTAAGAATTCAGTGATGTGAGAAACTGGTTCCTCCGAGGTGCTCAAATAACCGAGGGCGTGTAGTCGTATCAGAGTTGCCTGTGTAAGCCGTGCACGAGGTTATTCCGGTGATGCAATCAGATTAGACACCTTCGCGAAAACTTTTTGGAGAAAAGCTGAGATTTATGGCGACTTTAATCCCCTCGGCGCGTCAGAAGAGTGTTGAGTTCATAAGTGTATTAACTAGTATTAAATTACATGAGTTAACTTTGGACTTCGGTTTTAGTTAAGAAATATTATTGTAGGTAAATTTAGATTTATTTATGTCAAAAGATTGACAGACAAGCAGACGGGCCACCTGATGGAAAGTGGTTACCATCGCCTATGAACGTTTGCAACACCAGGGGAGTTACCAACGCGCTGCCAGTCCGGAAGGACTCTTTTGACGCCAGTTTTGAAGAACCCCATATAGCGCCGCCGGGGGAATACCTCAGAGGGAAGTTCGTTTCACAATTTGCACGTTCTGGGCAGGAATGAACGCGCGAATCGGACCGTTGACCACTTCCAAGTATCCAATCTGTGCGGGTGGAACTTCTCTCTCTTCTCAAGAAGTAATATTCACAGGAAAGGTTAAGATGGGGACTTTAGTGGTTAGTGCTCTTCAGCCAGAAGATTTAAAGTCTCTGTAAGTTGGCTTGCAATTTAAAACTCTTAAATTATTCAGCTAAGATATCGCAAGTAATTTTCGGGCAACTGCTTAATCCGTCGGATTCGTTTTAACGACTTGTATTCACCATATTGTCCAAATATAGATTTTCAGAAAAGCCTGAGCGAAGTAAATCAAATAATAGTTTAAAAATTCACTCATGTGGGAAATTGGTTTCTCCGAGCGTTTCGAATTACCTAGCATGACACGTGTAGAGTCGTATCAGTGTTGTCTGTATAATCCATGCACGAGGTAATTCCGTTAACGTAATCAGATTAGACAGCTCCGTGAAAACTTTTTGGAGAAAAGCTGAGATTTATGGCGACTTTAATCCCCTTCGCGCGCGAGAAAAGTGTTGAGAACCAGAAATGTATTTAGTTACATTCGTAGGTACCTACCTACCTACGTGTTGTGGAATTGATTTGATGGTGATTGCAAACACCGAATAATATTGGAAAGAAAGAGAAATGCTATTATCCGTATATATATAGCCCGTTAATATAAAAAACACATAAAACTGTACAACATAAATAAAGTGTAAAATTGAAGCAGTGTATAATAGATACAAAACATAAATTTAAAAAAAAAATGCTTCAGGGAACTCAAAGACAAACAATAACACATTAAACATCAAATGAAGAATACGTTTTGGACAAATCAGTCATAAACTTATGTGTTTCACGGTCGCGCCAGAAAGGTAACCAGTTCAGCATGATGTCAGGTTTCTTATGCCTGACGCTGATTTTCAACTGTACCCATCATTATTCACGGATGTCAAATTGTAATTAGATTATATACATAAAAAGTATATAAGCACTTCTTATTTAGCAAACGAGCCTGCATTCAATGCAATATATTTCTGAACTATTTCACCATGATACCACGTTCGTTTTCTTTAGACTGTGATGATACATAATTAATTTTCTGCAAAATCAAAACGCCCACAATTTAGTAAAATTAACAAATAATTTAAAAATTCACACATGTGTTAAATTAGTTTCGCCGATCTTTTCAAATAACGGAGCACGTGTAGGTAATCGTGTCAGTCGAATAGCTTTATTTATCTACGTTTCAATTTACTTTTCAGAAGCCCAAGATGACGATCCAGAGTATGACAGTTACGGACGCGCGAGATGCATCAGTGAAAAGTTGTTGCAAGCCGTAAGTAATTAAAAAAATCTAATCAGAGTATCAGAATCGATAAAAAAACAAGGCGGTAACAATAATCTATATTCTATATCTATATATATAAAAATCAATTGCTGTTCGTAAGTCTCGCTAAAACTCGAGAACGGGTGGACCGATTTGGCTAATTTTGGTTTTGAATTATTTTTGGAAGTCCAGGGAAGGCTTAAAAGGTAAAAAAAGATGACGAAATTAAAGGAAAATAGTAAAATCCACAATTTCATTTTCCCATACAAATAGTCCGTCTCTATCAAACCTTTGACACATTATTTATTTCATTCAGAAGCAATACGAAGTTTGCCGGATCAGCTAGTTTCTAACAATTATATGCTTCGGATATGAAATGTCTACGCTTTCAATCAAATATTGATAACTAGAAGTTATTAAAACACGGAATAGATAAATAAACTATTCTGTGTACAACGACACTCTTCTTCGTTTGCAAGCACAGAGGATTTCATTCACAATTATTTCGCAATAGGTCGTTTTACAAATAGCAATTACTGCACTCGCATTCCTCTTTCATTCCACATAATGAATCTCTTTACGACGACATCGTTGGAGAAATGTGTAGTACTTATCCTGCAGTTAATTCAGTTAGAAGAACATGCCATAATTACCCTTTCTTTAAATCTTTATGAGGAAAAAATTTTGTTAAAAAAACAGATCGGGAGGACAATTCCTTAAAATCTTATATCCGTAACCGAAATTATCCGAAACTAACGGACAATCTGAAATAATTTCATATCCCTATCCGTATCTGTATCCGGTATAATCATCATTACAACGAGTATATCCGTATCTAATCCGTATCCGAAATTTCATATCCATAACATCCCTACTTTTAGATACTTATATATATTTAAAGGATTCCTAACGAAGACACTCTATTTGTTATCGTAACATAATTCGAATAATAAAACCTGCTTCATGCAAGCTATATAGGATTAATAAAACATCGTCAACATCCAATATCCATAAGGATATTCGCTTCCACGAATTTAATAATAACATATACCTATCTAACGAAACATCAATATTGTATTCGAATTATTGAAAGCCATTGTTATTGTCCATTGTCCTAAAAGCCCAGAGCTTAAGCGTACCTTTTTTTGTGAATTTTTTTTTTGGTATTTTGGTAATTTAAATTCTGGTCTATCAAAATCTTCAGTCTAAATTATCGTTATATTTTATTACACCATAAAGCGCCGCGTAATTTTTGTATTTTTGTGCTGTATGTACTTACAAATACTCCATTCGTCGCCTTAATTTTCCTTCATATAGGTATATCATAGAGCAACGCGGCCCACCGGTCGCGGCGGACCGGAGGGGAGTAGTCATAGCGTGTACCTATTACCGATGCAAAACAGTCTAATTTTTTGCGGGGAAATGCATGCGACACACACGCACACTACTATACAAGAATCGTCTATTACTACGAAACTCACACCTTGACTTTATCAAAATACAGAAACAATTTCACGCACATATTTAAACATCTAGGCGACAGGTATAGGCCCATTTGCTGTTGGCTTGTACTTTGACAGAAGGGAAAGCCTGCATATGGCTACTCCCCTCCGGTGTTGCTCTATGATAAAGGCGCATCATCATTTAAATATTCTTATTACAAAAAGAGTCAGTTTTAATCAAAAAGGAAAATTAAAATAATAATCGTAACATGGACAGTAATTATCGAGTTAGCCGGTTTGAGCCGCTGGAAAACCCTATACTTTAGGTGTTACGGTGACCTATTACCTATTACCACTACGCCAACGACGCAGTTTACCTGCTCATTTTATTCTGTTTCTAGCGTATTATTATATTCTGTGTTATTGGATTAACTTCCTAGATAAATAATTTATGTCACTCAACTATTACCACGCTTGCCTTCACTGCTTCAAGGGAGGTCGTCCGCCATAAACTACATTTCAAACACAAATCAGCAAACATTGCTCTCAATATAGGTGTTATGCGCAATAAAATGATGGATTTGGTATTTGCGGTATTTACAATGTGACTTCCGAAGTGCTCGTGTAAAAAAAAGGATGAATTTATCGACGAATTTGCTGTTCATTGAAATGCATTTTCTATTTACAGTATGAATTTATGTTCACCATGAACAAAATAAAACTTTTTTAAATAATCACGGATTTATTTTATTTTGCGCATTAGTAGATACCAAGAAATAGACCTAAGAGGCAGAGAATATATGGATATAAATATTTGGTAGTGTATAGAGGTCTCATTACAATTTTTTTTTTTAAATAAATTTTATAAAAGTGGCAAACAAGCTTGCAGCTCACATTGATGTTAAGTGATGGCTGCAGCCTATAGACACCCACAGATACACCAGAGGTAAAATGCAGATTCGTTACCACTCCTGAGGCTTAAGCTGTTATGCCTCTGTGCCGGGAATTACAGGGCCGTACATTAATGTAATGCGTTACACTGAATACCAAGATTTAAGTAACGCGGTAGTAATCACTCTTAATGTAACGTAGCCGTAGACAGCCCCGGATTTATAGGTGTCCTGCATTGAAAAATCGTCACGCAATGTCCCAATCTCAAATATCCCATATTCATGAAGCTAGGGACATATTTCTTATCCCACTCCTCCACTCATGAACTATCACGTATAACTCAAGTTTCCAAAATGATAACCCTCTTATCTCAAACTGATATAGACAAAATATATGCAGCAAAAATTTTACTTTTCGAGTAGATAGGTTTTAAAAACGTAAAGGGTGGTCTGTAAGATGTGATTTTCCAATTTTATCTCGACGTTTTGTCAAGTTTACGATCGGACATAAAATTCTGTTTGCCAGAAATTAAGACTTTATGTGTTTTTATAATACCCAGATCATTTTTACAGCGCCTATAAGTTTTTAAACAAGATGTTACAAACAAACTTTTTTTTTTTAAGCGAAAGGCGCAAGAATTATTGGTGTCGTCGTGAACGAATTGTAGTATCTACCCGAATAAAAATTATAAATTACTATTATAAATAATAAAAAAAAAACAAAAAAAATGCGTATTTAAAAACAAATCTATTATTAAAACAACTCAACAACTGCCAATCTACTGAATCCATGCCCCAGTGGCTTAATGGACGTAAGTCAATATCTAATGTCCTGCAAACGCCTGGGAACTTCAGATTAAGAAAAAAAAGAAATAAAAATACTTTATTCTTTGGCTTACAAGAAGCAATAAGTAAAATAAGCAAGTAATAATATAATGTTTGAGGGTGCACAATTTTTTAACAAACATCCTAGTGAATGGAACATCCTAGACATAAAAGAATGTGAATCATTTAAAATGTATAAAACTAAATTAAAACAATATGTATTTTATTATATCTATGACTAGACTGTTTCGACCGTTTCTTGAACGACTATATTATACTACTAGCGGCCCGCCCCGGCTTCGCGCGGTTGCAATGTGACCTACCCTCTCCTATTAATCTTATGTTAGCCTAAAGCCTTTTTCGATAAATAGGCTACCTAACACTCAAATATTTTTTCAAATCGGACCAGAAGTTCCTGAGATTAGCGCCTTCAAGCAAACAAACAAACAAACTCTGCAGCTTTAAAATATTAGTTTAGATTAAAAGTATAGATTCACGTAATTATATGAGTATAACTAAGATACTCATTTGTAAGTGGACTCAATTGTCTTTTTATGAGTATTATTAATAAAGATTCTTAAAAACCCAAACTTCATAACAAACCCTCAGGGTAATTTGGGTGTAAGTTATTGGTTTACATCGTGAGACAAAATGTAATTATCGAATCATGGGTGTTTGCCTGCATATATATGAATGCCTACAGAGTTCTAGCATAATCCATCGATTCATTAAAAAATCCAATGTTTATAAAGTTTGACGGTTCAAGTGAAATTGTACCTTGGAATTGCAAATTGTACCTTTGATTATTTCCGTGCCAAAGTATTTTTTTCTGTTATTTGTTATCGGAGAACCGATGGCGCTTCCTTCGTATTGCGATCGATAGGGTCCAGTATGAATTATATTCAATAGGAAAATGTAACAATAAAAAGGGATCGATCAAGCAAGAAAGTCAGTAAGAAAGACCTTAATTTCTCAATACACAATGGTATAACGTTCAAGGTGCGTTCGCATACGTCAGTCATATTCCAGTCATATCGCGTACATCAGGCATGTCAAGATTGAACGTGACGTTAATTGTAATAATGTTTGACATGCGGATAAACTGTATAGGATAATGAACAATCAATAGTCGGCCTTTATTCTATCTTTACTGCACACTGTACTGCACAAAGAGGCATCTCGTTAAGGAGGTCATAAACTTATAGGCTCTTATTTTTGCTGGTTTTAAATCTGCTGCTAAAAATTAGATCTGAATCTACGAGTATATATCAATTAAGATACTGTCGGAGCATGTTAAATTTTGTATTTTTATTTATACATTTAATAGCACTCACATTAGTATTAAATCTAGTGCAATTTGATAAAAGTAACTACGTAACTAGTGTAACTACGCTACCGTTCTGATTAGATAACTTAGATGCTGTTTAACATACCTACATAATTTTCACTAGGTACCTATAGACAAAAGATCTACAAGCTCAGAAATTTTAGAGCATTTGCATTTAAGTCATTTAATTATTAATTACTACAGCCTAACCTCAACGTGAACTGTCTGTTTATTTATCGCGATATATTTTTTTAAACGTGCCGAGTTTTTTAGTTATTAGAGTTAACACTTGAATCGTACATCATTTGATAAAAGAATATCCAAGATTGATGATATCGTACCACTATTGGTGATGACTGCCCTTGAGGATTATACGCAAATGATACTGTTTGCTCGTTTTTTCAATATGCTTGCTTCTTGTTTTTGACACTATACCAACTTCACGGCGCTATTACTATATCTCAGACAAATACTCTTTCGGTTCCATGTAAAGATCCCGTTTAGTGGCGTAAGTGTCCCTATACGTAGTCTCAATATAGCTGATAGCACTGTTACGGTATCGCCGCATCAATTTAATGGATGAAGCAAAGAATCGTTACCTCTCTGACCGAGTGCCGGTGTGAAAGAATGTCTAGACGTGATTAGATTACCTGACTACGTGACTGATGTATGAGAATGCAACAAATGCTATGACGTCACAGGACTTTATCAATCAACGCAGCGAGTTAGCGATATTGTTCGCGAATCACCCCATTTATCAATTTGCACGTTAAAAACGGTCAAGTACGAATTGGTTGATTCACTTATTTCGTATAAATAAAATAAAATAAATATCTTATTTCGTATTGTGGAAATATTACAGTTAAAAAGAATTTAATAGGATTTTAAATACAGACCTATTTTTCTACACTTAGAAAATATTATTTAGTAGGTATTTATTAACCTGATATAATATTTACGATATCTAATATAAAATAATTTACGAGTGGTCTGAGATCGGGTAGGGGCGAAAAGGGACATTTTAAGGACTGAAAATAGTTTATCCCGATTTCCGACAAAACTATGCTTATCGAAAAAAATTCAATGGCAAAGCTGTCGGTAATAAACATATCGACAACTTTTGTTTTGCACATATAAATTGCAAACTATATCTAAAAAAACTTTGCATTTGCATTTTTATTTCTCCCAAAAAATATTTATTTTCAACAGACCTGGTCAAAACTTTTTTTTAGATATGTCTTAAATACCTATACTACTTATAATTCTCTTGATTGAAGATACATATTTTTTTTCTCCTTATTTTGATTTATATGTCATTTACATAATTTTCAGGTGTTTTTTTTAGATAATTGGATAAGATTAAGTGTGAAGTATGCTAAAAATATATAATACAATTTTACAGCAGATTATTTTATGGTAGATAAATGAAATGAAACTATTTTTACGGCTTTATTCCGCGTATTCATACCTAATATTATACATCTGAAGTATATAATAGTGTTGTGTAGTAATAATTTTAAAAAAAGTTTATCTGATGTAAATTAGTGTTTTTAGTTGTCATTATGGTTCTCTAAAAAAAAAATATTTGGTTGGTGTCCAGCCGGATATCAGTTTGAGAATCCCTGACTTAAGTTAGTGCGATCGAGCTACGCTGTTTAGTCTTTTCATACTAATCGAAATTCCTTTACAGCATTATAAATAAAAAAACATACAAAGAAGCAAATATCCTTAAAAAACACAGATCACAAGATTTAAACCTATTCACTTATTTCACGTGATTAAATGATATTTTTTATGCATTTCGGCGCGTGATTCCGCCATGGCCGGCGCTTATGATGGTCAGCTTTTATCTCTTGGGTTGATCTGCATCGATATCGCCAGTTATGTATCATACTCCGTGGTGTGTTGTCGGTTGTCGCATACTTCCGCGTTTTTTATCACATATTATCGGTGTTATAAACGTGATACCTAATCGTGATTGGATACGGTTAAGTGTGAACTGTGGTACAAATATAAATATACAACTCTATACAGATTAAAAAGGGTAAATTATAACTAGAAGTACAAAAATAAATATTATGTTTAGAAATTGACTAGATGTGGCTTGGTACCTAGGAAGGTTAAACGCGAATAATAATTTTACCTAATTAAATTTAATAATTTTAATATCTTTAATAACCTTATAATAACTTTTAATAAGCCTTAACTTTTCGAAAGTAGTAGATAACTTTCATATGATATAAAAATATGGATGTATATTAAAATAAGATCACCTCAAAACCTCTCAAATTGTACACTGAAGGTTATTAATCATAATCCAATTAAACCTGTTTAAACGCAACGCAAAAAATCTTGCTATGCTATAGACCAATAATTCCGCTTTATTTGATTATCAATCAATATCAATCGTCATTGCTTCACCATGATAAAATACTGGACAAAAAAAATTAACTTCATGCCTGCGTTCCTAAAAGGGGCAAACAGAGCGTACTCTCACAATTCTCTGATTACATTTTACAGTGCATAGAACATTCTTTTACGTTACTCAAGCTAAGATTCAGATCTAAAATTTAATTTGAAATAAATATAGGTAGGTACCTACAGTTCAAAGTAAAATAATGGAGATATTTCACCTTTTTTTCCCGATTCGCCCCATTTTTACGGAACCTATTGGAAATCTTTTAGAACCCTGTGAACGGAAGTCCGACTCGCACTTGACCGGTCATTTAAAAAATGTCTGCCATTGATTCAATGACGTTGCAAGTATTGAGTAATTTAAACCTTATTGTTATCATGTTTCACACTTATAAATTTGCTCATAGAACATTATTTACATAAGAAGCGTGTTTTTCTTTCCACAACAGCACTAAACATGTGAATTGCTTTACACACAAAACATTTGACACGGCATAATAAACAATTAGCACATAACAATACAATAACAACTCGACGACACCGATACAGGGCATTCTATAACATTCCGACAAATAACCATTCTATTACAACATATTTTGCGTTGGACTTGAGTACCTAGTATTTATTGTTTTTGTAGCATCATTTATTATAATTGTGTGGCCCCCTTAATAACTATCACACATACATAACAAACAACTGGGGGAGACCAAGAGGAGGTTTTTGAAATAAATCTAGCGCGTCAGATTAAGATATATAGGAACTACCTTGCACCCTGTTCAGTACCTCCACCAAATCTAAGATTTCCATAAAAAGCCGAACCCTTAAGGCTTCCAGCACGAGCTTACCTCGCATCCGAATCGTCAGAATTTTGGATGGGAGCTTTGATTGGGTTCACTTTACGTCCTCTCTGAGTATCTGACATTCTTGAGTAATTTTTCACCTTTATTTTTGGAAGATTCAAATCTTTTTGTAAAGGGCTTGGCATCAACTTCATGGATAAAGAGCGTGTCCGATAAATTGAGAGGTTGTAAAATGTGCCCAAACAATGCTCCTATCCAAAAATTCAGACGATTCGGAAGATGAGTAAGATCGTAGCGACCTTTTGATTTTTTAAGGGCTACTCTTCGGGCGTGGCCCTATATACCAACTTTTGATCTAGTGAACGTTACTAACAGGATGTAAGGTATCTCCCATAACTTAATCTGACGCGCTCGAGTAAATACAAAAATAGCATTCCCCTATATCTCCGGGTGGCAACGCATCTGCATTTCTGGTTTTTGTGTAAGATGTCTATAGGCTGCAGTAATCACTCAACACACCATCATCCCATAAAATTATGTTGTAGTAAAATAGCCACCAAGTGCGAGTAGGACTCGCAGGCACAAGGTTCCTTTAGAATAGCTTATAGAGATTTCGAGAGTCGAGATTTACGTACCTACTACGTTTACTGGTTACTTACCTTTACTGGTGGTAGAGCTCCAGTGACGGAGCTCGCGACCGTAGGCACCACCGCATTACTCAATATACTTGCCGTTAAATGGTACTATCGTGTTCCGGTCAGGTGGTAATGTACGGCCCTGTAATTTCCGGCACAGAGGCATAACACTTTAGGCCTCAGAAGTGGTAACGCATCTACATTTTGACCTTGGTCTTTGTGTGGGTGTCTATAGGCTGCAGTCATCACTTAACATCAATGTGAACCGCACGCTTGTTTGCCACTTCCATTACATAAAAAAGTGTAATGATAATAAAGCTAAAAAATAAATTGGTTGGTTTGTTTGGATGCGCTTAATTTCTGACTGCCAGTCGGACTTCAATAATCATTTTTGTACATGATAGCCACGTTTTTAAACTATATCATCAGGCAACAATCACTAGGAACAGAGCAGTGCAAGCAGAATGTGAACTTGCGCTCTCACAGTGTGATATAACATTAGCGGTAAAAAACAAAAAGTAAGTGGAACTGCAGGATACAGTTAGTGTTTTTAATATACACGTGTTACAATACCAATGATTCACCATATTTGTAATTTCATGATTTTGTTATTATTCAAATGTTTTTTGCCTCGATCAGATTGTCTGCACTTTTTTTAATTGATGTCAAAAAAGATTTATCCATAATACCATAAAATTGTTAGGATGGTTTCATACTGCCAGCGCGAATATTAGATTCAATCGTTACTTTTATATGTATAAAGTACAATTACAAAATATTCAAGTTTGCTTATTCGTTGAAGTAGAGTCCAATAATTTCAAGATAGTTAAAAAATATTATTGACTAGCGGCCCGCCTCAGTTTCGCTTGCGCTGCTCCGCTCCTTTTAGTCATAGCGTGATGTTGACTGAAAACCTACCTTAATAAATGGGCTATCTAACACTGAAATAATTTTTCAAATCGGACCAGTAGTTTCTGAGATTAGCGCGTACAAACAAACAAACAAACAAACTCTTCAGCTTTATAATATTAGTATAGATTATAACAGAAACTTAAAACAAATTAACACAAAAAGTATTTTTAAATTGTCTGATTTAAAAAAAGTATTCATTTACACAGTGTTTACACATCTACAAAAACAAAACTCATTAAGTTATGAAAATTAATGAGAAATAAATTACGTATTTCAAATATTCATATTTTATTTATTTAAAAAAAATGGAAGTGTTCACCGCTATCGTGCTCCGGTCAGGTTGTCATATAAGGCCCTGTAATTTCTGGCACAGAGGTATAATAACTTAGACCAGTGATTCCCAAAGTGCTCCATATAGACCCTCTGGGGTCTATGGGAGACTCGATGGGGTCTACGTATATGCGTAAATAAAAATGGGATATATGGGAAAGTGATATAAATGTTAGCAAGGGGGTCCACCGAAACCAGATAAAAATTGAAAGGGGTCTAAAAAAGTAAAAAAACAAGTAAAAATAGTTTGGGAACCTCTGACTTAGACTGTGCCGAGTGGCAATCTGTATAGAAATGTCTGGTTGTTATGTATGTAGATGTTTATAGGCTACAGTTTTCACTTACCATCAATGTGCACTGTATAGTACTTGACATACTTTTTCGCCATTTATGACATAGGTATTAAAAATATGTTGCGTAAACCACATCAATCAGTAGCACATAAACGTGTTAAAATATTTTTACTTTTGAGATTATTATGAATGGAATGAAAATATATCTACTTAATACTCGTATATTCTAGGGTTGTTACGGATATGACATTTCGAAACTAAACATGGATACGGACAAATCAATAATATCTATACTAAAACGGTTTTCATTACAGGTACGATTAGGTATAAATGATTTTGTATTATCCGTTAGTTTCGGATAGTGTCGGTTACGGTTACCTTTAGGTTAAATTTAGAAGAAATGATTAAATTACTCAATGTAGTTTAGCATTTATTTACTTGCAAAATCAATATAATATAAACAATATTTAAATTTCACAACACGGAGCGCTTCTTACGCAAATAAATGTAATACCAAAAGAGCTACTTAGCTTGATAAAACTACGATAAAATGTCTCATTTGATATCTGAATTTATGTAAAAAAATATTTCGAATCCGGTAGTTTTGTTTACGGTGACACGGAGCTTCATAGCATCAGTGAATGTTCAAAGCTTAAGTAGACTATTAAATCACTGTCCTTTAAGCCTGGGTTGCATCACGACTTTTGTTATTTGACATATATTTATATGTCAAATTATATTATGACAAAGTTATTGTAACATTTCACATCCTGCTCTAACTTTAACAGATTTCTTTTAGTTAGAAAAGAATGTGAAATGTTACAATAACTTTAACAAAAGTCGTGGTGCAACCCAGGCTTAGGTAATGTATTTAGATAAAACCTGAGATGAACCAAATAAAATCCTAATGGGATGAAAGCAAAAATAAAACACCTATTTCATTAATAAAATCTTGTCCGAAAAGTTTAAACTCAAGCGCCGCTAAACTTGGATTTAAACGTTAGTGAAATCCACCCTTGTTCTTAGATAAAACATTTTTTTTTCTAATTTATTAAGCACTGGGCCGTTCAAGTATTACGTAAGCAGATTTATTACAATTCTTTACCCCCTCCCCCATCCCCCATGTCAGCAAAAGTAAGCAAAGCTCTTACCCCCTCCCCTCATGCTTACGTAAACATTTTTCAACTAATGTATTGTTTTTTTTTATATTATGTATGTATGTATCTTCACGCCAGGTCCCTAACGGGGTAGGCAGAGAGTGTAGAGCGCCAGACATCCCGGTTCTGACAAACCTCTCGTGCCTCGTCTACCTTCATCATTCTCTTCATACATGCACGCCGATTCCTAAGACTTTTGACCCCACCATGTGACAGAACTCGACCTATTTGGTCATGGTAGGTCAGCCTTGGTCTTCCTGGGCCTCTGCAACCATCCACATTCGCATTGTATATCTGTTTAGTCATTCGCTCATTCGACATTCTTTCTATATGCCCGAACCATCGGAGCATGCCTTTTTTCATTTTTACACCGATACTATCATTCACACAAAGTCTCTTTCTTACATCTTCATTACGAACGCGATCGGTGAGTGATACACCGCAGATCTTGCGCAAAGATCTCATCTCGACCGCGTTCAACTTACTTTCATGCTCTTTCCTGCATACCCAGCTCTCGCTTCCATATAAAAGCGTTGGAGTAAGTACAGCATTATGTACGGCTAGTCGAGCCGTACATAAATTTTTTTATATTATAATTATAATTTTAGAAATAAGAAAATAGATTTAGGATAGAGATTAGATTTTACTGATGTAATAAGTAAATAACTACCGATGACGTAATCATCATCTAGACTCTAGGGGAGTCCCCCCATGTCATCCAAAATAAGCAGAGCAAATACCCCCCCGCCCCCCCATAGTGCTAAAGTAATACTTGAACGGCCCCTTATAAAAAATAACATGTACATATTATTTTATAACAAGCATTACTAAAAACTACTGAGGTTTGTCTCGAATTCGGTTAAAACTATAATGCTTTGAAAAATAAGTACTTGACAACACTAGTTTTTGGCGACCATGATAATCGCGTATCACCGTGAACAAGCCTCAGTGGTGACGTACGAGGTCGAACGAGAATTATGTAGAATATTTGCCGCCGGTTTTATGTGTATTATATCACTAACATGCTGACTTCCGTTCGCAAGGTGGTTCGATTTATAAAATTTAATTCCTTTTTTTGTAAGTGAAGTGCTAAATATTTTTTTTATTTGTGAAGTGTACCGCAATTAACGATGTGTGATAAACAGTTGTTGAGGAACAGTTCGTTGAAAAATACCGATAAACCAAGTGCGAGGCGGAAAAACCGGCATGTGTTGATCAAGTTACCGGAAACCCACCGGGAGAGGTGTGTATTATTTTCTTTAATTGTCGCTAAATCGTGTTGTTTCATTAAAATCCAGGCTTAAATTTGAATGAATACAAGTACTCTGTAAAAAAATATAATTAACATAACTTGATCTGTATGAAATTAATATCAAATATTGCTATACACCTAAATCTAAAATAAAGAATTTCGTTTATTCTTAAAAAAGGTCAAATATCTTTCCAATGGATTTATTCATCTTAGATATAAGAATTTTGTAAACAATTAAATTTTTTATGAATATTAGCAGTTATGATAGGCCAATAAAACGGCCAAGGCACGCATTTTGACTACCGATTCGAGAAAAGGTACCTTTTCCATGCCATGAAAGTGGCAAACAAGCATGCAGTTCACATTGATGTTAAGTGATGACTGCAGCCTATAGACTCCTACACAAAGACCAGAAGTCAAAATGCAGATGCGTTACTACTCCTGAGGCCTAAGGTGTTATGCCTCTGTGCCGAAAATGCCGTACATTACCACCTGATCGGAACACGATAGTGCTGAACATTACCCTGTAGCGGCAAGTATATTAGGTAATGCGGTGGTGCCTACGCCTGCGAGCTCCGTCACTGGAGCTCTACCCTACGTAGAGCTTCGCTTAGTCGTGCTCAAGGTTTAGGGCGATTGTATGCAGAGGCGGCGTAAGGCGTGCGTGGCGTGGGCCACCGACTACGGCCTCGCTTTGCAAGGGGCCTCACGCCTAAGTATCTATCAGGGGAAAGACCTGATAGGTACTAAGCTTCCACCTGCTTTTAAATCTCGCTTTCAGTTTTTTTAAAGTTGCCCGCCTTATAACAGAGGGCCTCGCGAAATGTACCTTGGCCACGTTAAGTCCCGTGTACATATGGATATCCTCCATATGATCTCCGTATGTATTATACACTACAAGGAATTTGACTGTCGAGCAGTGCTGTGGCCCGCCATAAATGTATAGGTATTATACCTACTAGTTTGTGCGCTTTACGTTGTTTCTTACTTTCTATCGTCCGCCTTTTTACTTTTCCCCATTCCGGTCCAAAATACCTAAAATTCATAAGTATCAAATTTGTCCGATAGTAGTTTCATAAAAATATTTCGTTCGAACTCAATTTATTGAGGTTTGTATGTAAAATGATTTCGTCAGATCCTTACTTACTTTATTGGCTCAGTGACCCAAAATGAGTCTTGGCCTCCTATACTAGAATGCGCCATTTTTGGCGGTTCTGCGCTGAGTCTCGCACGTCTTGGACCTGAACGACGGTTACAGAGGTTCCTTAGCGCCTCATCACTCCAGCGATATCAGGGACGACCAACTGGACGGCGGCCACTAGGTCGCCCTAAGTATGTACGTTTCACTGCTCGATCCTCTCCCATTCTCTCAAGATGGCCAAGCCAGCCTTTGTGATTTTAATTGGCCGATGATATTTGGCTCTGCCACCAGATGTTCTATTTCCTTCTCTTTCAGATTCACTTCTCATCCCGAACAGCGCCTAAAATGTTCCTCGCAGTCACTAGGAGATTTTGTTCTTCTTTGTGAGTAAGTGTCCAGGTTTCACATCCATATAAAAGGATAGGTCATATGATTGTCTTGTTAGTCTGGATTTTTGTGCGTCTACTGAGAAATTGGAACACCAATACCTTATATAGGGCTGCACTGCAACGCAGCGAGTTTTGAATCCCAATGTCTATTTCCTCCTCTTTCGTGTTCGAATCTGTCACAGTGCATTCAAGGTATTAAACTTCTCAACTTCTCCTTTGTATGGAAAGTCACCAACCATTAGATCCTCCTGTAGGTATTCCGTCTTATCCCGATTGATTCTAAGTCCCAAACTTTTAGCCTCGATTTCTAAAGTTTGAACCGCTAGTGCTAAATGGTTTTTATTTTCGCTTAGAAGAGCCAGGTCATCAGCATAACCCACCGCCTTATGCTGTCCATTTAGATATACTCCGCCGTCGAGTGCTAACAATTTTCTCATAGTGTTTTCGAGTACTAAGTTGAACAGCATAGGGGAAAAGACGTCCCCTTGTTTTTGTCGTGTGATAATTTCAAATTGATCTGTGAGGTCCCTTCCAACTCGTACTACGGCTCTACTCTTTTTTGCCATCGCTTGTATCATTCTCACAAGTTTTTGTGAGATGTTGAAATTTTATAGGATATAATACAATGCATCGCGATCTATGCTGTCATAAGCCATAGCGAAGTTTACAATTTCGTCAGATACCTTTTACTTATTATGGAATGATAACCCAAAACTATTTTTGTGTTCTACCTCTTTGAATAGTAAAACTAATAAAGCAAGAACGTACGACGTACTGAATATAATAAACCATTCAAGAGTAATAACTAATTTTAGAGCAAAGTATTTTGTGGTCATGTTTAATGAATCAAAGATATAACATATTATACTGCTTGTGGTTGCCGATAAAATGAATACAATAAACAATATCAAAGTCCTACATTACCATATAAGACAGGTTGACAGGAAAGCCTGAGAAACTATTTTCTTCATTTACCTACCTCATTGTCTCCATGTCTCAAGCTTTCACGGACAGAGTTAGTTCCATTTAAGTACCTACGCTTAGATACGCTAGATACGCTTGGGGCTAGCGAGTTTACCCGTCATCCCTTCGATGTTTTTTTAGAGATGAACCGACTAGACAGTCTACCAACTTACTTCAGACTGTGGCTTTTATCAGTCGGTATGCGCGCACATCGCACAAATTAACTCTCATATTTTTTTTCAATCGCGCCAATATAAGTGTAACTTATTGAAGTTATATTTCTTTAGTTAAGTAAGTAACTTAAGTTTGTTTACATTTGGACAAATAACACTTACTTTTCTCTAATCACCAATTTATAACATAACGAAATACTACATTCTTATATTGCCGGGATGGCTGCGGAAACAATAGAGAAAAGAACGGATAAATAAATATTAGGTATGTGGTTATTGATTCAGATAAAGAAAGATAAACCACAATGCAAAATCTAAACCTACAAGTCAATAAAAAAGATGTATTAAGTTTAGTGTTGTAAACAATGATGTACTTCATGCATTTATTACATCAGGCTGAAAGATAAATCATACATTTAAAGGCAAGTACCTACTTACAATGAAAAAATAAACAGCAAAGTGCGATTAGGACTCACACCACAGGGTTATGTCACAATCGAAAGATTTCCTTCGTTATCTTTCATACCGTAACTTTTTTTAGGTTTTCTTGCAGGTAATTTAACGTTATTTATATATTCCAAAATTACGCGGGCTAAAAAGAGGAAACCCTTTTTAGCCCGCGTAATTTTGGAGACAAGGCAATGGTAAATTTTCGCCTATTTTCTTTAATAACTTCAAAACGGTTTATTTAAAAATAATAAAAAATAGGCATATATTTTACAAACAGTCCGACTCGCACTCGGCTTCTGTAGTACTACTCTCTGGAGTATTCATCGACCGCGGCGCAGCAAAATGCAAAAAAATGGATATTTGCAACGAACCGCACCCAATTCGACTCATTTCAAAATATCAAATTCAAACCAGAGAATGACATTGTAATTTATAACAGAAGTGCCGCTAAGTTGTGACAGCTTTTTATTTAGACTGTTTGATTACGTAAAAGGACCATTATGGATATTACAATTAAAACAAAAAAAAACATTTGCAAAAAAGTACTGATAATCATCTTTTAGTACATTAAATACAAAAAAAAAACATAACACTCGTACCAAGAAATAATACCTTAAAATTATCTAATATATGGCACCATTTTGAGGTAAATCACATTACTATCCGTCAAAAATCTTCATTTATTCTCATAGACAATTATGGCAAACGTATTGCAACTTGTCTCCAGTAGGTACAATCTATATGTGATCAGTCTTTGTATTCTAGGCATTGGACCCACTGCTCATTCGATCTGATGTTTTCAAATAGTCACTTATATATTCCTCTCATAAATGGTATAACCCATTGATGAAGCCTTGCCTACTAGGTTTGCTTGATAAGCGTGTTTCTTCTAAATATATCTTGACAGAGACATGTAGTTAAGAGTGTAAGAGGACGCGACATCTCTTGGACATTTTTTCGTATCGTTACATAACCTCTTCAAATTCCATCATTCATTCCTCATCAGTCGTTCTTGTATATTTATTCAGCATTCTGAAACCAAGAACGTAGCCTTTTAGCATGCAACACACCACATCGCGAAAAATGAAGCCAGATAGGAGAGTTGTGACCGGCTGTCACAACTCGCCAAGATGCTCAAAATGATGACTTGGTCCAAATAATAATTCATATTTTCTAGACACGATACAAATACAAAATATTGATGCAACATTTTGAGTCTTGAATAACTACACAATTTAAAAAAATATAACACAACAATCAGCATGTAATAAGGCATCATATAAATTTGAACAAATTTTTAAAGAAAACCTTACTTTTCGCATATTTTTTCACGCAGATGTCATAATTTGATAACCGCTTCTCGTACGACGCCAGCGAGTACTAAGTCAAGTAGCGCATCTTTCAAGTCGCAAACTAGCATTGAAGCCAGCTCGCTAACGATTATAGGTAGGGAGAAATCGTCTTTGTCACAACTTACCTTTGTCACAACTCTCCTAGGTCTCCCCTACCTAATGTAATTTCTGATACAGAGGCACAACAAACCTTATATCGTATCTCGAAAACTATCAAAAATAGGTATCTCGTTCAAATTAAATTTCTTTGAAATCTGTCTTCAGGAGCTACGGTGTATTTTAGATTTTTCACTCCCGTTTATCACAAATTAACATGTTCGTTTGCCTTAGACTGTGACCTTATACCTGTTAAAAGTTACAGGGGGAAGCACATGTACCACTTTGGAAGTGTCTATCTTTCTAACAATTGACATTCAGAAAAAATTACTAGTGAAACCTCAATGTTATTTTCAAAGATCTATCTAAAACACCAAACACATGTTGATTTGATGAAAAAAAAAGGAATTTTCAGTTTCAATTTTAAAATGGGTTACTAAACACAGGTATCGATCGATAGTGAAGATGCAATCAATAAGGACATCTATCTAACCTAACCTAACTGCAGTCATAGTAGGTTTATTAAATAGACACAAAATCGCGAGTTCCTAATCAACGTGGCCTAATTGCCTAGTGTTCCACTGTGCTCCAAATACAGACATCATCACAAAGGCTTTGATGCAATTTTGAATTGCGAACGACACAACACAACACATACACATCACTATACATATAGGTAGATACGTATGTAAATCTGTAGACCAATTGTTCGCAATCGTACAATTGTATCGCAATGGCTGATTAATTGCAATATAAAGTTTAATTATAATAGGTTGGGGAAAAAGTCTTTTCGCATTATAGTATGTATGAACTTGTAATAAAATCTCTTTGGCTGTAGTATTTGTATCTGGCTGGTTTTGGTATCATGAAAGTTAAAATTTTAAAGAACATAATTCCAAATTCAAATTAGGCAAATGTGTTATTTTAATTTGTTTTTCGTACTGTCAATATGAGTGAATCTAATGAAGAAATTCGATACATTTTAAAATTCTACTACAAAAAAGGTAAAAATGCAACGCAAGCCGCGAAAAAAATTTGCGATGTTTATGGACCTAGTGCAGTGTCTGTGAGAGTAGCACAAATTTGGTTTAAGCGTTTTCAATCCGGAAATTTTGATGTCAAAGATGCACCTCGCTCTGGTCGCCCAATTACGGATAAAATGGATGCCATTTTTGAAAAAGTGGAGCAAGATCGACATATCAGTAGTTACGACGTAGCTGAAGAACTGAGAATTGATCACAAAACAGTTTTGGCGCATTTGAAAAGAGCTGGGTACAAAAAAAAGCTCGATATTTGGGTACCTCACGAGCTCACTGAAAGAAACCTAATGAACCGTGTACTCATTTGTGATTCTTTATTACGACGTAATGAAACCGAATCATTTTTGAAGAAGCTGATAACTGGTGATGAAAAGTGGATCACGTACGACAAGAACGTGCGAAAAAGGTCGTGGTCAAAGGCCGGTCACAGACTGACCGGCTTCACAGACTGTGGCGAAACCCGGGTTAACTCGCAATAAGGTGATGTTGTGTGTGTGGTGGGATTGGAAGGGCATTATTCATAATTATTACCACCAGGCAGAACTATCGATTCTGAACTCTACTGCGAACAACTGATGAGATTAAAGCAAGAAGTTGAGAGAAAGCGGCCGGAATTGATCAACAAAAGGGGTGTGGTGTTTCATCATGATAACGCTAGACCTCACACATCTATAGCCACTCAGCAAAAATTAAGAGAGTTTGGCTGGGAGGTGTTAATGCATCCGCCGTATAGTCCTGACCTTGCACCTTCAGATTTCCACCTGTTTCGGTCTCTTCAGAATTCTTTATGCAATGTTAGGTTAACATCACGAGAGGACTGCCAAATCCACTTGTCGCGGTGTTTTGATGAGAAGTCCCAAAATGTTTATAGCAATGGGATCATGTCCCTACCTACAAGATGGCAAAAGGTTATCGAACAAAATGGTAAATACATACTTCAGTTAAATTTAAATAAACTGTATTAAAAAATGTTTTGAATTATCTTAAAAAATGCGAAGAAACTTTTTCAATTGTTGTATTTAACTTTTTTCCCAGAAATTTCAACCTTTTACGGACATCCGGATATAGGTAGGTACATGTGTAGGATGTGACGGAGCTCGCGGGCGTAGGCACGACCGCATTACCTAATATACTTGCCGCTAAATAGTAGTGTTCAGCACTATCGTATTCCGGTCAGGTGGTAATGTACGGCCCTGTAATTTCCGGCACAGAGGCATAACACCTTAGGCCTCAGGAGTGGTAACGCATCTGCATTTTGACCTCTGGTCTTTGTGTTGGTGTCTATAGGCTGCAGTCATCACTTAACATCAATGTGAACTGCATGCTTGCTTGCCACTTTCATTAACTTAAAAAAAAAATCAACCATACTCTAGTCTAGAGTACCTATTGTACCTTCTTCTTATCTCACGTAGCCGTACGTTGTCTAACGCTAATACACGTAGAGGATGCTTAAATTCTCTTTTTTAAAACTCTTTTACACTGGTTGAGTTCCAATGTAAGAGCTGGAAATAGCGGTGTATTCACCACCGTTATTACCTACCTAAACTATCTGCCGCCAAATTGTAATAATGTTCAGCACTATCAAGTTCCGGTTAGACAATGTACAAAATTTACTTAGGTACCGGACAAATTGAATCCGGTCGGAAGTAAGCGACCTGGCCGCAACAATTCCTTCTAAAACCGGTTGGCAATCCTGTGCCCAAGATCCCAACCAAAACGAGGTACTACATATGGCTATGTCCCGGTATGTAACTTTATTCCTAGGGATATAACTATATTACGGCTATATCTATCATACTGCGACCACCTCCGCACCCCCACGTTACACTCCTCGCAATCATTTCACTAGACTTGAACCATATTGTAATTATATTCCTAGGGATATAGCTATATTACGACTTTATCTATCATACTGCGACTTATATAATTATAATATGATAGATTAGATAATCTAAAGATAAACTAATTGAATGCATTCGGAGTTAATACAAGAGGTCTCAGATAGGAATAAATAAATAAATGCAATTATGTAAAGTCCCCGTCACGAGAAGCTATAAATTTTGTAAACAAGTGTTCAGGAGTTCACAACATTTGGACCAATAAAAAAAAAGAATTTGTTTAAGATTTAATAATTTATTAATTAACATATATTATTTCAGAATAATTATTCGTCAGATTCAGATGTTTCCATTTCTGTGTCAGAATCAGTGACATGTATCACGAAGCTGTCTACAGTTTTATCAATCATCTCATCGATTTTGGAATAAAAGTTATCTTCTTCCTTGATAACATGCTCCACACAACGCTTCCAATTTTCCGAAGTAATCTGCTGCAGTCCCTCTTGTAATAATTGTTTTACCTCGTCAAATTTAAAATTTGAAAAATTTAATAAATTTAAAATTCCGAAGATTATCGCGTTTGAACAAACAACTCTTTCTTTTTACTTATTATATATTTTAGATAAATTGTATTACGTACCTTTTGACGTTTTTTTCGTGGCGAATTTATTTCCTTAGATGTACTGGCTACTGGCTCCATTATACGTAATAACAAATAAAATTAACGCAACAATTAAAGTTACAACAATTAAAAAGTGATAACGAAACAAAAACAAAATTAACAATAACAACCAGATCCGCGATATATGCAAAGCAATGAAACAAACAAACTCGTACGCATTCGAAACTCGAATGACTGTTTATTTCAAAATGGCGTCCCGATAGTTTACAATCCCTGCGACGGACGCGTTCCGGTACCAAGAAACACAAACGATAGCGCTTTGCGTCGTTAAAATATAATTCGACTAAATTAAATAGGTTGTTACTTTCATATAACCCGTCTATATTTCATGTCGATTGAATATGTTCAAGTTATTATTATCTCGCAGTATAAAATGTTTACTTAGTAAAAGATGTTTGTTTACATAATTTATAGCTTCTCGTGACGGTTACTTTAGTTTAGTAAATATGATCGGAATTACTCTCACGTAAGGGAAAGTAAAAGCCAAACTTCAGCGTACTAATTCCATTAATTTTAGAAAACTTGCGTAAACACATAAAATGTAGGTATACCTACCTATACTAGTATGTAATGCATTTCTTATTATTAGATAGGTCTTATTCAACAATTTAGTCTAATTTAAGTTTTCTGTTTTTATCATCTTTAAAAGCAATGATAATACCTAATGTACATCAAGGTATGTATGTTTGTATGTATCTTCACGCCAGGTCCCTAACGGGGTAGGCAGAGAGTGTAGAGCGCCAGATATCCCGATCCTGACATACCTCTACATCTAAGTACATCTAGTTTATTGGTGAGAAAGCTACATTGGTGGACCCCTGAAGATAAGTTTTTTTTTTTATAAAATACACTAACACTCACAGCTCCACAGTAGGTATAAACCTGTGTCCTGGGTGCCGTTGTACACATACAACACATACACAAACACCCAGACTCGCAACAAATATCTGTAGGCCATACAAATATTTGTCCCGGTGCGGGGATCGAACCCGCGACCCTTCGAATCAAACGGTCATCTCACACCGCTGGACCAACCGGGTCGTCAAAGTTGGTAATAAGCAACAGTGAAAGAGCGCTGCGTGTGTCGGTAGTTCAGTGGTAGCAAGCCACTGAAAGCCGTCGAGTTGGTAAAGTATTTTAATTATTTTGTACAAGATTTAATGTAGGTATTTAATGAAAATGAGAATCACCCGGCTTGCAGAATATTTATACTAAACTAGCTGACTCGGCAAACTTCGTATTGCCTGAGAATAAAATAATGTCTCAAAGGTTTGATAGATACGGACTATTGGTATAGGAAAATGAAATTGTCGTTTTTTTTTTTTTTAATCTAAATTTATTTGGAGGCTTTTGTCCCCACTATTTCCTTTCAAATTCTTCATATTTTCTTACCTTTTAAACCTTCCCTGGACTTCCAAAAATCGTTCAAAACCAAAATTAGCCAAATCGGTCCAGTCGTTCTCGAATTTTAGCGAGACTAACGAACAGCAATTGATTTTTTTATATAAAGAAGATTACTAAAACCCAGTTTTGACTTTATTTATAGAAATAAAACTGTAGAGTTTGGCACACTGATATATATTATTGTTAAGTATACTTATCTACGCACGCCCCTGTAATTTCCGGCACAGAGGCGTAACACCTTAGACCTCAGGAGTGGTAACGCATCTGCACTATGACCTTGGTCTTTGTGTTAGTGTCTATAGGCTGCAGTCATCACTTAAATATCAATGTGAACTGTATGCTTGTTTGCCACTTTCATTACATAAAAAAAAATAGGAAGTAGTTAATTACATAAACTAATCAAAGAATGCGTACCAACCTATTGCTACCACGATAATTAATGAAAAATAATAATTAATTGGGCGGCTGGTACTCAATAGTTTTTTGTTATATGTAGCTTTATTGGATATGACTGTTTTAATTTAAACATCACAAGGTCATAAATACGCACCTAGTCAAACGTGAATGTATTGGCAACTTTTATATTACAAATTATCAATTACAACTTTTATAACACTATTACAATAATAACAACGTTAATCATTTGTGTTTTCCATCATCACTCGAAAACGCCTGAATTTTATACTTTAGCAATATCACTTGCTAGCGAATTGAGCACAGTTTTCCAACAAATAATTTCCTTTTTTGATATGTTCTTAGGTTTTCGCGAGCTACACTCATTGAAATAAAACTATTTTTACGGATTTATCTCGCGTATATTAAAACAATTATATATTAAAAAAAAAAAAATAAAATCAACCCGACGTTTCGGTCGCTTTTCAGCTTCCGTGGTCCCGGGCAGACTGAGGTGACATTTGTCTGATAGAAGTTTGAAAAAATTATATACCTACCTAATAAATAAATAATATAGCTACCTCCATCGATTTCGTAAACGCCTTGCGTAGCGTTCAGGATTAACACAATCATTACTTATGGTATCTTGAGGTCTTGCAGACTGCTGCGGCTGGGATTTAATCTTGCTAAGTATGGGATCCCATGATGTTGATAATCGCCATCCATCTTCTCTATTGAAATTTGGGTGTTTTTTGCGTTTACGAAATCGATGGAGGTAGCTACATATAATTTTTTCAAACTTCTGTCAGACAAATGTCACCTCAGTCTGCCCGGGACCACGGAAGCTGAAAAGCGACCGAAACGTCGGGTTGATTTTAAAAATTTCCTTTTTGTTATGATTGTTATAGATTTAAATGGAACTCCATTAAGGCGATCCTATCCAAAACATACTCGTGAAAGTGGGTCACAATCACTGAATATAATATTACATTATTAAATCAAAAAAATATTACTTACCTATTGGAAAACTGCTTTTACATAAATCGTGATTTTCGATAAGGTCAGACAGAATGTAGCAAAATACGTCGTGATAGCCCAAAAAGAAAAACTTTATAAATTTTAGTTTTGAATGCACCTACATACCTGTAGGGAAATAATACGATCATAGCTTATTCAAAAGGCTTCAAACTCAACGCCATCTATCGCGAGGCTGCGTAAACCTCCGTAAGTTATGACCGGCCACGAAACCGGCATGAACAGCTGTTTTTCCCATCGATTTTCACTTACCCGCAACCAAGTTCACTGCAATACATGTTATGTAGCAGTTGGCCCAGTCACTGACAGCTCTTAGCAAACAATACCTACTGCACTCTCATTCCGGGTCATAAGTCAACAGATTGGCATTAGAATTGCATGTTTGCCGGCCGATTGTGTATCTTACAAACAGTAAAACGGTGAAATCTAATGCGTTATTAGGTTATGTTGTTATTACTGTGGCAAGGTGATCCAAGGAGATTGTATTAGTGTAAACAGAAGTATGTAAATATGGCACAGCCGTTCAAAGCTGGATTGCATCGTAGAAATTTCATAAGCTCACATGTGGATAATATTCCAATGGACACAATACGATTGGTGTCTCCAATCAATAGACTCGCTATTTTGCATGGGAACTTTAGCCACGAAGACAATGAATACCCGGTGAAGTAAGTTTGTCCATTAGAAATATATCAAACATATGTTTGGTAATTCTAAACAGACTTTATTTTTTTAGGCAGAATCAATTATTTTATGCAACAGTTTAATTAAAAACATACCAATATGCAATCGAATAGTTATCGTTTATTTTTTTTAATATTTTTTAAACAACAGTTTATTTTATTAGTACCTACTAGTTTAAACCTAAATGTTTAAACCTAAACCTAATGAAGTATTGAAATAGTAGTAGGTATGTAAATAGTTACAGGTGAGTAACTATTTACACCAGAAAGAAAAATATATCATTAAGTATCTATTCTATAAAAGAACCTCTCAAGCCATTGAAAGAAAATAACAAATAAACACATAAATTCATCATTAAAATTAGGTCAAACCGAACGTTAGACAATTATTAATAGGTTATCCTAAAAATACATTCTAGACTATAGTTGCATCTATTCACCAACAGATGGCGCTAATTTATTTTCTGTTTCAGGCCATATAAATTGAAGACCAAGCTCCTAATCACTGGCCTGGTGGTATTAGTATTCGTATCGGCATTGAGCGGGTACCTCATAGGGAGTGCGGACTACGCGTCATGGAAGAACCAAGAACCACCAGATCCTGTGGAACCTCTAGCGCCATCAAGTTCCTGGCTACATGTGTTTCAACGAGCTGCTGTTTGCACAGATGCACCACAATGCTCGCAAATCGGCAGGTAAGTCATTTTTATTAAGAATGGGCATTATTTTAAATCGACACCCACTCTTTTTGTTCTTAATTCAATCACTTTTGAATGTGCAAGTAGATATTAAAAAGTTTATTTAAAAAACTATAAGTGCCTATAGCGCATATCGCACCTATTACGATTAAAACGACTGGTAATTCTAGCAAATAAAAGATTTTTCCGTATTAAGGATTTTTTTTTTAATAATTTTGATTTCGGCTACTCCTCACTAGATGGTGCGAAAAGGCGACGCGATTGCTGATTTCAATGAAATAATTAATTATTGTCTACTGATATGTAACTTAGAACAATAAATTCGTTTTGTGTAAACTATCGCCATAACTGTAGGTACGTATTGGTCCTTACCATGGTGAATGCAATGATGATTACTATACGTAGGGATAGGGACCCATAATTAAAATGTTAATTGCGTTTTGTTATAACATCACTATTACCACTGATGTTTTGCCTCTTTGCAGTTTTTTATTGATGAATATAGTAGGTATTTAATACTTACTATCCTATTCCCAATGAAGACAAATCCAAAAACATAAAAATCATAATCATTAGTCCAGCCGTTCTTGAGTTACCTATAAATGTTGTAAGTAACATGACACTACAAAACATTGTACCTACAGATTTAGACTAATATGTATGTTATAAAAAACCGGCTAAGTGCGGGACGGACTCGCGCACGAAGGGCGGAACCCTTACCACCACCATCTATAAAAGAAAATCACGTTTATTATACTTATTCAATCTATATATTAATAAAGAGTAAAAAATTGCTTTAAAATTACGTTTGGCGTATTGGTTTTACCCTTTTGTATTCACCACATATTACTTTATTATTTATTTTAAAAGGTAATATACAACAAAATATTCTGTGAAAATTTTAAGCGTCTACCTACTACTGTTACTATAATATTGAACAAAAATACGGAAAAAAATACGTATAGTGTATTGGGACCGCCCTTAGGCCCTTAGGCCCCTTATCCCTCTCAGGCCACCCGAAAAATATGACTTATTGTTTTCGGATCTTATAGGGTCTATTGCTGCTTCAGGGATTAATATTCCCGTTTTTTACTTTTAGTATTTGTTGATATAGTTGCAACAAAAATATATAATTTGTGGAAAGGAGATGTTGCGAGCTCGGCTCTAGTTCGTACACGTCCTCTAAAAGTGGGTAAATTAAAGAAGAATCCTAAAACATAGAATTAATTTATTCAAGAATATATTTTAGAGTTACAACCACATTTAATTCAAACGATTTTATCATTTTCAACCATATTCAACATGGCGGCGATACAGCCGACGCTTGGAATAGTACATAAGCTTAAAAAACAAAACTAATGCTATCTGTATCTTACTAGTGCATCACATATTATCAAAAAAACGATGTATCAAATCGATCGAAATATTAATACTACTCGAAATACTAATCGATTTTCAATTTAAAGACATTCATCGTAACTTCTTTAAATTGAAAATCGATTAGTATTAAGTACTTAATATTAACACATGAAATGGATTTCGATAGTATTTAGAAAATATTACTTTTTTCTCCAAGTACTACACATATAGTCAAAAACTAATTTAAAAAATGAAAATGTCAAAATGACATTGCTCGCCATATTCGCCATGTTGGTTTTGAGTTGCAATTCTAACTGCAAATCATGTTTTGTAACTGCAAACAAAACTAAATAAGTGAAAATATGCAGTAAAAAACGTTTTTATATTGATTTGTCTGTTAATGATATTGTACAATACATGGCCGGAGGTCCATACATTTTTGCAACATCTCCAGCAGCCAGCAGCCAGCAGCTTTCTAGCTATCACGGTTCATTAGATACAGCGTGGCGACAGACAGACAGCGGAGGCTTAGTAATAGGGTCCCGTTTTTACCTTTTAGGTACGGACCCCTAAAAATGGCAAACAAGCATACAGTTCACATTGGTGGTTTAAATACTACACTCTGTATTATAGAAACTTCCACAAAAACCTAAGATCAAAATGTACAAGTGGCGTACCTACTGAGATTGCAGAAATTAAATACGATGTCATACCTACATTACAATTAACACACATAATGCACACACACCAGTTATTAAAACAAATTGAAGTATCAAAAACCAAAAAGTAAAATAGAAATAGAAACATGTAAGTAAATAATTACCTAGCTCTGTACTTACTTTTCTTAATTTGGCATTTACTTTAACAATATATTCAAGGTCGATGGTATTGTTCAAAACTTTTGAAATGGCAACTCTATTCTCTGTTTCTCTGTCTGGAGAGTTTTGGCGGGAACGCGGAAAAGAGCTGTATCGTTGCGTGATATTATTTTCGAAACTTGTGTATAGTCGCGTTATTATGTGTAAAAATGGTGGGATTTTTATCATAAAACATTCGATAATGTTCACGGGTGTAGGCAAGTAATATTATGCAGTGAAAAGTGATTTTTCATGTTGCCTCCAAAACTTCGTAAAATCTCCTAGTAAAGTCCCCATCACTTTACTGGAGCTATCTTATCATATTCTACATGGAAGCATCCAATCAACGTCATCTTCCATATGGATATTCATTATCATAAGAAATGAAGATAAAAATTACTGAAGATTGGCTGTTAAGGACTTGAATCCGTGGCCGTAAAACAATGATAAAAAAAAATTCTCTGTCTGGGGGAGTTTTGGCGGGAACGCGAAAAAGAGCTGTGTCGCTGCGTGACATTATTTTCGAAATTTGTGTATAGTCGCGTTTTTATGTTTAAAAATGGTGGGATTTTTATCATAAAACATTCGTTAATGTTCACGAGTGTAAGAAAGTGATATTATGTGAAGTGAAAAGTGATTTTTCGTATTGCCTCCAAGACTTCGTAAAAACTCCTAGTAAAGTCCCCATCGCTTTACTGGAGCCTCATGGAAGCATTTAATCATCGTCATCTTCCATATGGATATTCATTAATTTAAAGAAATGTGAAATTCAATATGTATACGACTGAAAGACTCTGTATCTATGTCATGACTAAATTATTTAAAAAAAAAATTCTCTGTCTGGGCACGCACACATATGCACGTATAAACCGTGCAAATAAAGAAATTAATAAAAAATTATGTCGTTCATCATGGTTGTGTTTACACTTACACTTATTTAAATTCTTATTTATATAAGCAAAAACATGTTTGATTTACAAAATGTCTCAAAAAACATAGATTACACCTACATCAATAATACCACGATTATGTAGGGAATAATTAAATGTCTTCTATTATTTATGCTTTTTTTAATTATTATTTTTTCGGTTATTTTTTATTATTTATTCTATTAATCTGTTCTGTTCGCACTAAAACATGATTATTCGCACGTTGTAGACGCTCAGACAAATTTTAACCCGTCGGGAGTTGAAAATACTTAGTTGTTTCTTTTAAATATATATTTTATAGGTGTACCAATAGCGACTGACAATAATGACTCCCCAATCAGACACGACGTATGTTCACGCCTAGCCCCTTACGGGGTGGGTAGAGAGTGTTGAGCGCCGTATATCTATTCCAGTCCTGCCACACCTCCCTATGATACTTCTTCTACATTCATCATTCTCTGCATACATGCACGCCGATTTCTAAGACTCTTGACCCACTTATAAAAAGTATAAAATAGTACCTATAAAGTCATGATCTCATAGGTATGTAAGAAATTATGCGACCTATGAACTCTTCCTCAAAATCTTCGTATGGGACCGCACCTGATACATACTTACTGATCTACCTATCTTTTCGTAAGTATTAGGTAAATATTATTATTTTATTCCAATTGAAGAATACCTAAATCGCCACTTTAAATTCGTCTCTTTATTTGCACGAGCTATAGATATTTACATACATCACAGACATCACACAAGCTAACAATAACCGGGTCGCGCAGTAGAAACCACGTAAGCCAATCACGTTTCGAGAATATTATCGACGCGCATGCGGTCAGTGACGTGTTCAGCCGCTGCACGACGGCCTATATAAGTTTCGCGTCGAGCCCACCGCGAGCATTCCGTAAAACAAAATCTTTAGTATCGTCGTCAACGCTATAAATTACAAGTGTTTTAATTCTCAAATCAATTCTCTAGTCGTAAATATGTCCGAAGCTTTCTTTGACGAGTACGACTACTACAACTTCGACCACGACAAGCACATTTTCTCCGGGCACAGCGGCAAACAGCGCACGAAGAAGGAGGTGAGCGAGCACACAAACCACTTCGACCCGTCCGGTCATTCCAGAAAGATCGTGACCAAATTGATTAATACGGAGAACAATAAGAAGGCTGCGAACAAACATTAAGATGGCTTGAAACGGATGTAAAGAACGACCATGGCTTGCATAAGGAACGTCGATATGCCGAGCGAAAGGACGTTATGGCGGATAACTGAGAGCACGAGTCGTTCGTCGCAGAGATCAGCGGAACTTCCGAGGTGGTTTCTGCTGACGCAGAGCTTCTACATGGCGCACCACCACGTTTCCAGTGCTATGGCGCGATGGCGGACCCCGCCGGGCTGCCTGCCACACCGGTGAACCATCATTTTCGGACACCTACACCGTTCCGACGACTGATCTCATCTCGAAATGGGCTTGTTGTAAAGCCCGCAAACGCTGTGTTATTAAGTTAGTTTAGATTATTACATTTTATTATTGTATCCTAGCACGGTACGCAGACTGTAATAATTATTTAAGGCTAATAAATTCTTTGTTTAAAACTTTAACAATAACTTCTCATTGGTGTGTCTACGTTGTTTTGTTTACGAAGCGGAAAACGGGTGGGCGAGGTCGTTGGCTGGTCGTAACACCTACACACAGTACCTAGCTATCGTGTTTATACACAAATACAACCTTGATGTGAGCAGTAGTCGGCTCGCAAAGTGACCTTGTCCACCATTATCAATACGTAGGTAGGTGTTGTTTTGTTTTGGCCACGGATATTTTCGGCTTTTCAACGTAATATTTTCACGTCTTCTTGACACAAATGGCACACATTAACCTAAATTGTTGCATTAGTTTTAATATCATTGAAAACACATAATTACCTAATATTTCTGCTACTAAATGGTAGTTTTGCCACTCCCTACCATGCTCAATATTTACTCTCTATCGACGTTCTAAGTACCTATTCTCAATTAAATCTGAACGGCATATTCATGACAAAAACTACTATTTCATGGGAAAATTTCCAAACTCACCCCACCCATTTTCATCTTTGATACTTTGGCTAGGTTAGGCAGGTATCTATAGCAATTTAATCTAATTACAATTAGGTAATTTTTAGAACCGTTTGTCGACAATTCTTACCTCTCAAGAGTAAAGATGTAGGAGGAACTGGTTTGACAAGTAAGCACCGGCAGTTGTAGATCATGATAACGTTTTTTTAAGAAAACAGACCAATCAACTACCTATGCATTTAAAAATATTGTATCACGAATAAATCTACTTAAATATCCGGAATACATCGCCGGCTGGTACAGTAAACAATAAGATAGCCTAGTATTTCATTAGGTATATTGCGAAATAACAACACCTAACATATACCTACCTACAAAATAAACATGCCTAAGTTAACGTTAATGCTAACTTCAAAGTTAAATATTAACGTTTTCTGGCCATAATTGCTGATCCAACAGATACCTACTAATAAATTGAGGTGATATTTCAGTGGGTAGGATATATACATATATAATAATTAGGTAGATATTAATGAAGATGTATAATGATGAATACAAAGAGCGAGAGGTTCATCCATTTGCACAGTTCTGGACTGCTTTTTTGCTCTTCCTAATTATGTGGCTACCTCATGAAGGAATTAGTTTGATAATATAAATATTACATACTACGAACATTTTTTTCCTCATCTCGTGACTACCTCTATCTCATTGTGGGGTTTCAATTCTTTCTACTCAGCTGCTACAAACACAAATCCATAAATTTTCACGAACCTAGTTTTAAATTATTATTTTTTGAATAGGACTGGTCCGATCATTCCGACATTCAACAAAAAATTATATTAAATATGTATCTACCATCGAGATTCTAATAAAATATACAGTGATCCCTATTTAGTATGAACATTCAGACAATAGCAGCTGGTCAAGGATTATAGAATCGTGCCATTGTTTATTTACCCACAGTGATAACTCGAGTATTTTTATAACGTTTATCATTCAATACAATCATTGGTTGAACTACCTACTTTTATCATACCTCTCAGCTCAGAGGTAAAGCGATACCACGATAACCCACATAATTATTTATATTTTATTACCTATTGCTTCTTTTTTGTCTCTCTATATTTTTTTATAGAAAATGTCACCCTCGACTAGTGTTGCCAGGTCCGATTTGTATTAAATCGGGAGAGTATGTAAAATAAATCTCGTAAACTCAATAAACACGCCTACGGCCTAAGATGTTATGCCTCTGTGCCGGAAATTACAGGGCCGTACCTTACCACCAGACCGGAACACGATAGTGCTGAACACTACCATTTAGCGGCAAGTATATTAGGTAATGCGGTGGTGCCTACGCCCGCGAGCTCCGTCACTGGAGCTCTACCACTAAAACTGTTATGAGTTCCCTAATAATTAGTTAAGTATAATCGAAATGTGAGAAGTAGGTAATGCTTGAGCAATAAGTAAAATATTAAGTATTATTGCTGACAGCAAATGAACTTGTTAACGTACACAGACGAAAGTAGTTTATTCCTCAATAAAAAAGAGACAGCAATGTACTGAATGACGGGTCTAAAACAAGCTTGTATGGCAACGTGAGTGTGCACGTGACTGATTTAGACTTCTATTTAAACTGAGTAAGCATTCCAATATTGTAGGTGTACCTAATACATGAGTTCATGGTAATGGCAAATAAGTTTATTATTTAGTTCGAAGGTAAATATACCTATAATACAGATTAATAAAAAGATGACTAGTAATATCAAAGATGTGAGAAGAAAAAATATACCACGTTAAATTATTTAGGGACTACCAAAAATTTACCATACCCAAGAATTTAAAGCAGAGGTTCTCAAAATATTTTTTATTGTCCCCTTTCAATTTTTTTCTGATTTCCGTGGACAGAAAAAAAAGTTTTTTTTTTCCCCTCCTTGCTACATTTATATCACATTGCCATATTTCCAAATTTTATTCACGCCTACGTAGACCCCCATCGAGTCCCATGGACCCCAGAGGGTCTATAAGGACCGCTTTGGGAATCACTGATTTAAAGGATCCTGTAATGAGGCTAGCGTTAACCATTTATCCCCTTATTCATAAACGTACTTTAGATACGTTTTAGCTATAGAATGCTTTGTCTTCGTCAGTTGCATTGTCAATGTGCAGGATAGAAAAAGACAAAGGAGAGATTAGTAACACTTTAGATTACATAAACATACCAGTGGCGTATGCATATCTATCGGCAGAAAAGGGTGGAATCTACCTCAGTATCTCGCAGTAGGATTAATTTTGGGTAATCGTTTTTAAGAACTGCATTTACTTAGACATGCTAAGACTGAATAAAACCTATGGTTTTAGATAACTTGCTATGAAGACAATTTTAAACACGACAGACTCATATTAGTGTAAATTAGGAGGTTGTAATGAAGGAGGCAAACAAGCACGCAGTCAGTAAGTGACTGCTGCAGGATATAGACATCTACACAAAAAACAGAGATTAAAATACAATTTGTTGTCAGGTTGCCCCTGGGGACCAGATTTTACAATAAAGACGTAATAACTTTGTTCTAGACACATCCTCTCCAAAAATGGATCGGCAGTCGACGCAGCGATCGCGGCCATGTTCTGCAACGGTTTCTTGAACCAGCAGAGCATGGGGCTGGGAGGTGGCTTCTTCATGACGGTGTACATAAAGGAAGAGGGGAAAGCCTATACGGTGACTGCCAGAGAGACTGCACCAGCTGCTGCCACCAAAGACATGTTCCATGGGAACCGTGATAAGGCTAATATAGGTACCTACTTGTCTCTTTTTTGTTAATTTTTTTTTATGTAATGGTAGTGGCAAACAAGCTTGCAGTTCACATTGATATTAAGTGATGACTGCAGCCTATAGACACCCACACAAAGACCAAAGTCAAAATGCAGATGCGTTACGACTCTTGAGGCCTACGGTATTATGCCTCTGTGCCGGAAATTACAGGGCCGAACATTACCACCTGACCGGACCACGATAGTGCTGAACACTACCATTTAACGGCAATTAAATTAGGTAATGCAGTGGTGCCTACGCCCGCGAGCTCCGTCACTGGAGCTCTACCACCAGTAAAAAATTATCTGTGTAGAGTGACAAGCAGACGAGCGAGCTATCTGATGGAATTTAATTACCGTAGCGTGCGGTTCCATAAGCATTTAAAAAGTTGCCAATTATACCAGGCTCGACATTTTTAATCGTCATTTCTGAGGTTCTGCTGTAGCGTTGACGAAACACGTACGGGAAGCTCACTCCTCAAGTTGCACGTTTTTGATTGAGTACAGGTAGAAATTAACCTGCAAACCGAACCTATGGCGAATTTCGTGCACTCAATGTGTAAATCTGAAGGCTCAAGGTTTTTTTTTAATCTAGAATATTCGCAGAGACATAAAACTAAACCTGGAGAATTGTGCCCGTTTCAAAGTAACCTAAAAAGCAGTAGGTAAAAATATTTTCCCAAAAGGCTAGACAGAGGGTTGAATTTGATGTAGGTAGGTACCTATTGAATTTGATGTAGGTAGGTACCTAACCTACCTACATCAAATTCAACCCTCTGTCTAGCCTTTTGGGAAAATATTTTTACCTACTGCTTTTTAGGTTACTTTGAAACAATAATGTTATCCACGAATGAAGTTGCCGTTACATTAATCAAATTGTCGAGTTCCATTGTTCTTATCATTATATTATATATAAATGTTTATGTGTAATGCATTTACCTTGGCATAGTAAATGGTTGAAAATAAAATAATAAGTGCATACCCATATCTCAAATACTGTGAGTAAGTGTACCTATAGTAAGCAGGTAGTTACATTGTATCATTCTTTTAGCCAGTTTAATGTAGTAGCAAGTGGTACTTAAAGACGAAGATTTTGTCAAAAAATTAGATTTGCGAATCACAAAAAATACAATGGGACCTAGGTACCTACATGCTTAATAAAAACCTGTTATATACGAGTACAAAAATAATTTAGTCTAACGTCTAGCCTAATTGGCAATTCGCCTGTTTTTGCAGCAGATAACAGAGAAAATAATATAAGCAAATATTGTTATGAACAGCCGCCGAACAGTTGTTCTTACGTAACAACGTCTGAAACATTTGAGCCTAACTAAACCTCCCTTCGTAGTGTTCATAATTCATAAATAAAAGCTTTCATAATAGTAGCGAATCTAGGAATAATTCGTAAGAAATAGGTGCTATTAACGTCGCAATAACTCACTTTCATGGACGAATCTTATTGTTTGAAAGATATTATTGATCCAGTCTGGATTTTTCGTAAACATGGTAAATGTACAGCCTAAAGACATACTGAGGCCGGTGGCCCATGTTGACCTATGTTGGGCCTATCGATTAATTGCGAATCGATGGGCCTAAGATTTTTGTTCTTATATCAGTTGGTTTCTGATTCTGATTCTGATACCTATAATAATATTTATCTTGCTAATCTTATTGAATAACTAAATATCATAGCGTTAAATATACCTATGCCATTCAATTTCATAAATACCTACGGTATTTTTGGTAGTGTTTGCGCCCTCGCCTTGGGTCACTGGTACGCTACCAGTAAATAATCCTGGAAATATTTTTATCCAGGTTTTGTATGGTAGGTATCTCGGTAACTGTATCAATCCAACCATTTCCGAATTTCAACAAGAAAATTATTTTTCTTACAAACACAGATAGCCAGGCTCTTTAAACATTGAATAGTTAAGTAACTAAAAGTATGTATTTGTGTTTAAATATTACGTTAGACTAATTAATAATAAATATTCAGTAAGTAGTAACAAGTATAAAGACTTAGTAACTTAATAATATTATGATAAACTAGCTGACTAGACTTTGTCCGCGTAGAATTTGACGACCCGGTTAGTGCAGCGGTGTGAGACGACCATTTAATTCGAAGGGTTGCGAGTTCGATCCCCGAATGTGTGTATGTGTTTGTGTATGTGTTGTGTGTGTACAAGGGCAGCCACGATACAGGTTTATTGAAAAAAATATTATTTTGGTATAATAATATGTATCGTACATAGGTATATACATAATATGCATTTAGTAAAAAGGTAATATTTTTATACTACAAACAGACACTCCAATTTTGTTTATTTGTATCTATGTAGATATGTAGGTATGATATATTCTGTGGTGTTAGTAAAGCCAGAAGCGTGGCAAATCTGTAAAACGAATGCGGCCAGTGATATAAAAATAGAAACCGTAAGATCTGGTTTATACGTTTATTTCCTGTTGTACGTAATAAGAACGTTTAATAAATGAGTTTGTTAATCAATAAAAAAACCATTAGCAGCATGTTAGGCATGCCATACCTACCATATCAAGATTTTAGTGCGGTAATAACAGCCTACGCGTAAATAAATTGTACTTACCTGTTTATTATTCGCTGCCATACCAAAGTTAATATTATTTCAGCATAACATTTCACATGTTATGTTTTACTGGGACTCTACCTAATCTAGATTAGGTAATGCGGTGGTGCCTCCTACACTGGGACTCTACCTAATCTAGATTAGGTAATGCGGTGGTGCCTCCTACACTGGGACTCTACCTAATCTAGATTAGGTAATGCGGTGGTGCCTCCTACACTGGGACTCTACCTAATCTAGATTAGGTAATGCGGTGGTGCCTCCTACACTGGGACTCTACCAGCAGTAAAACATAAAATGCCGCTAAATGGTAGTGTTCAGCACTATCGTGTTCCGGTTAGATGGTAATGTATGCCCCCGTAATAACTATCACAGAGACACAACATCTAAGGTCTCAGGGGTGGCATGGCAACGCATCTGCATTTTGACCTCTGGTTTTTTACCACCATTGTAACATAAAAAAATATGTTTGACTGAAAAAACATTTAATAATCTTCATAATGAGTCACGAATAAAATCATGACCTCACGACATAGCCATTTTATAAAGAAACTACTTACCTACGTTGGTACATATTTTATTATCTATTATATTATGTACAATAGGTACAAAGGTAATATATTCTTACAAAGATAACAATATTTTTGACATGCAGGAAATATGGGAACAATAATACCTACCTACTTTTAAGTTTCCGTAACACTATTTAGCATACGAGGAAAAACAATCATTTGAGGTACCTAGTCACAAAATAATTAAAGTCGAATGATCTGGAACCTAATCATAATATAATACATAATACCTACGTGAAGCAAGAACTTTACACCTCTTGTTTTATATTCGAGTCTCCCCTGAAGTCAAATTTTTCTTTCCATTTTTCTTTAAAAATAAAATTTACACCTCTTTTTACGAAAATTGCGCCGACAGAGGAGTACCTATGAAATTTGGCTCACTTGTACCTAGTTTGTAATAATATGTACTCAGTGCCGGATTAGCCATATAGCAGGAGGCAGCAAATGCTACGGGCCCCGCGCCTGTGACCAAAAAAAACACAAATATTTAAAATATGTATTAATACACCTTAGCTATTCTCAAAGTGAGTGTTGGCCACGCTGTAATTATATAGGTATATTATTATGTTGGCAATACCACAATGCTTACAGGCGGAATCGCCTAATATTGTTTTCGATTCCTTTTCGTAAATGTTCTGTTTTATTTACATCCTAAATTTCAGTAGGTAATGTAACTCTAGGGCCCCATGGTCACATTTGCTACGGGCCCCACACCGGTTTTATCCGGCACTGTACATATGTACTTAGGAGAAGTGCAGAATGCATTTTTTTCAATAAAATGCATTTATGTACATAAAGTATATTAAATCAAGAAATAAACACACAAAGAAATAAATCATTACACACACCACCATGCGTTTATAAAACACAACACACATTACCTACCTACCATGCATTTGAAAACACATTAAATTAGGTATGTTCACATTGTTAATAGTCAAACATAGGTAAATTAATGTGCTGCGTAGGTACCAACCAGCCTGTGGTAAAACGGTTTCACCATAGAGGTTCGTTACAGAATTCAAATTAAGTTGTAGGTATTTTATGCAAAGATATGTATTGCGGTCGAATTTCGACTATTGGTCGATCACTAGTTCTAATAAAAACATCAGTCTTACATTAAACAACTCCATAAGAAATTGAAGAAATCATTCGACGCTCATGATTCTTATTCAAAATGTTTAGGATACCTAGTCTGGAATGTAATGGAATTTTTCTCAGTGTCGTAGGATACACGAGTGAAATATTTTTATAGAAAAAAGGTATGTAGGTACTTACAGGGCTCATCAAGAAATAATGCACATCGAGCCTATGAAAGTTGCAATCGGTTAGTTTCGGCCTTATAGAGCGTTATCTCTGCTGCACACTGCCTATGTAAGCGTCCGTAGACCGGTATTGATCGAAACTTGATCAAAATGGTCGACAAACGTCAAATAGGTAAGGTGCTAAAGAGATAACGCTCTACAGATCCGAAAAAGCCGACGTCTCTTCCTGAGGTCGATGTGCATTATTTCTTGTTGGATACTGATTTTTTTTTATGTAATGGTAGTGGCAAACAAGCATGCAGTTCACATTGATGTTAAGTGATGACTGCAGCCTTTAGACACCCACACAAAGACCAAGGTCAAAATGCAGATGCGTTACCACTCCTGAGGCCAAAGGTGTTATGCTCCTGTGCCGGAAATTACAGGACCGTACATTACCACCAGACCGGAACACGATAGTGCTGAACACTACCATTTAGCGGCAACTATATTAGGTAATGCGGTGGTGCCTACGCGTCACTGGAGCTCTACCACCAGTAAAAACTGTACCTACGTGGTAGTGGTTACAATGACATCATTATTCTCTGCTATGAGAAAGTGTGGTAACTTAACCTGTGGAAACTTGAACCATGCGTCCTATCTAGTAGGTACACTTTAGTACATATAGGTCAAAGACAGAAGAGGTACTATACTTAGTAGATGTGACTTCAAAATTAATGAATAGGTAGGTACCAAATACTATAAAATTCAAGAAAGGTGTCTTATCGTCATTATACCGCTGCTAATGTAGGCTATCGCATTTATCAGTAATTAAATCTATTGTTGTCACGAAACAATTGCACAAATATTTCATGGATGCCTGTTTTCGAACAAAAGCAACTGAAAAATGTGTACACAATGAAGAACCAGCATAATGACCGTTATACTGTAAGGGAAAAGTTCAAATACGAGTAACACGTTTATTATTCTCAGGAACCTCTACTAGTTTATAATATTTAACTCGTTGAATTAGGTATAAGTAGGAACCCGTAGTTCTACTGGTGGTAGAGTTGTAGTGTAGAAACTCGAGGGCACCACCGTATTACCTAAGTACGTATATTATTTAATAATATAATCTATCTGCCACCAAATAATAGTGTTCAGCACTGTCGTGTTCCGGATAGGTTGAGAATGTATGGCTCCGTCATATGAAACTAAGATTTATACTTTTTCATTCGCAATATGTACAAAAATACTTAACTCTTCCCCTCGTTTAGAACATTGACTAGATGAGTCTTGGTAATGACGCATTTGAATGTTACGTTAAATATGACAAAGAAAAGAGAAAGAAGTCAGTGTCATTTCAAGAGAAAAAGAATACGCAAATAATTGTCTTTCCTTGCACACTGCATTTGACGATACATCCATAACTTTTAATTGAGTCATAGCTTTGTAAATAAAAATATGCACAATACAAACAGTGAAACTTTGTAACGCCTTCGGTGCTCTTAGGTCTGCCGAACCAGATTCAAGAGAAAGCTCTGGTGAAACTTTATATGAAAGTATTGTATCAGCAAAATGTCGCAATTCTCATGGTTCATTAATACTTTGCAATTCGCTTAGGGTTATATCAAACATCTATCACAACAAATTGCTTCCAAAGTGTGTTCGGTGGAATCTAGGGATTACTTGAAAAGGAGGAATCAAGAAGGCTCTTAAGAAAGGTCACCATAAATAATTGTCAAATTAACTAATAAAACTTAGAATTGATGAAATCAAAAAAATGTGTTTTTTTAGTAAATCACTGACGCGTTAGATCAGCGTAGTGAAACTATTCCACTGTCATCGAATTGTGAAGTAGAAATAAATGCTTGACTTAGCATCTTCAGACTTGATTTATTTTTCGGTTCTTGAGTCTCACTCGCGGATACTTCCCGTTTACATTGGAACTTAGAAAAGTCTTTTTCTCCTATAATTGCCAGGCAATCTACACGTCAGATTCCAGCTTGCTAAAAATATTAATAACAGTGTTGTTGTCTATCCCCGCCTGAGTATCGGATAACACATCTCTAGACGTTGGTCTGTTGGTCGGGAAATGTACATAATTTTTTGCAGGTTTTCGCGAGCTTCACACATTGTAGCAATTATATTTTCAAATTTTTCTCGCGTAGACAATATTCCCAATTTCCTGAGTCTGCCCGTCACCTACGCTAGAAAAATATAAATAACTAGCTGTAGCCCGCGGCCTCGCCCGCGTGGATGTCGTTTAATGAATATTTTTTCCTGAATTTTCTGTGCTATAAACCTCACGGAGCCCGAGACCTTTCCAACGAATCCAAAACCGTGGAAATCGGTTAGCGCGTTCTGCAGTTATAGCGTCAGGAAGGAAAACCCGACTTATTTTTATATTATAGACTAGCTGTATCCCGCGTCTTCGCCCGCGTGGATGTCGTTTCATAAATATTTTTTCTGAATTTTCTTTGCTATAAACCTCACGGAGCCCGAGACCTTTCCAACGAATGCAAAACCGTGGAAATCGGTTGGTGCGTTCTGGAGTTATAGCGTCAGGAAGGAAAACCCGACTTATTTTTATAATATAGATTTCACTTCCAAATATAATTTCTCCAAAGAGGTTATGATTGATTGAAGATGAAGTTTTATCATAATTTTGTTTCAAAGGTCCTTTGTCGGTGGGAGTACCGGGCGAGCTTCGAGGCATGTGGGCCGCCCATCAGCGCTGGGGCAAGCTATCGTGGGCCAGTTTGGTACAACCTACGCTGGAGTTTTGCAAATACGGCTTCCAGATTTCAAAAGTATTGTACGATGGCCTAGAAAGCGCTCCATACATCAAAAATGATCCGCATCTGAGGTGAGTGGGTGATGAGATTTAATAGATAATCCCTGATAATACTTACGTAGGGTATCTCCTATTTAAGTTTATTTAAAAATAAGGAGCCTCCGTGGCGATGACTTAACCGGACACCAGAATCTATGGACATATTATGTGAGTATTTTACCAGAATCTGATACCTACTAGGTACTTGCTACTGGGAATTTTCTCCAGAGACTCAAAGTAAAGACTTCGGAAAAAAATCAATAAAAAAATATATGTTAAAATGTATACCAACAATAAAAAGTGGTTATTAATGGAAGACCGTGGTGACATAAAAAGTATCAATGATATTCCTTGTTATAATCGCAAAATATTTTTTTTTCAGGAAAATGTACGTATCATCCAAAGGACAGTTCCACAAGCCGGGAACAATAGTGAAACCATCAGAAGCCCTGTGCAACACCCTGAAACGTATAGCCGATCACGGGGGAGACGAACTATATAACGGCTCCCTGGCCGTGGATTTCCTGGAAGACCTCAACAGAGTCGGCAGCATTATCACTGCTGATGACCTCAGAAATTACCAGTAAGTTTTTTCATGTTTCATAGAAGTTAAGCATAACTATATTGGTAAAAAAATAAAAAAACACCTTTTTAAGACTTTTTTCTTAAATTTAAACGTAACTTCACGCCTGTAATCCCCGAAGGGGTAAGCAGAGGTAAATGCATGCATTCAAGCATACATGCAAACACCGACGATTCGGGTTACGTTTTTGTCCCATGTAACAGGTGGCGAGCCTGTTGCCATCTCCGGGCACATTACCAAACTCCGAGGCACTGGGAAACTTCCAGAAAATGGAAAAATCCCAATAGTATTTTAGAGATAGCAGTGAAGCCTATTAACATCTACATAAAAACTTGAGACTTCAATGTAGATGCGGTGCCATTTCTGAGGCCTAAGCTATTACCTGTGCCGGTAATTACGGGGCCGTTCATGTAAACAACTGCGCCGCTAAATACCGACAAGTGATGAATACCTACTAAAACTATTATTAATAGTTTTTCTATTACGTTATTTATTTTTGTTTTTTACTAAACCTTTCTGCGCATTGAATCACGCCATTTGCATATGTTTTGCATATTTAAGTACTTATCGTATCGTAGGAATAACGAATGACAAAATTTTAAAGCCATTTCGAGTGTTTGTCTATCAAAACAAATCAAATTACGTGAAATGATTGATATTGGTTTAATGGTATGCGATAAAAGATATAAAAGCAATGTTTTATCTCTTTTATCGCTCTTCACTAGGTAGGTATTTTGGTTTATTTATTGTTAGCGGTGTGTCTAAGTAGATACAACCAGTGTTACAAATAACATCATGTTAGGTGTCATTAAGAAATGCACTTTTGTCTCAAAAATAGAACCTGAATCAGAAAAATTCACAAAAATAAAATCTGATCAAATCACTGAATCATCTCTCAATTTTAACCACAAAAGATATTATAGAGCGAGTTACTTAGGTCCTATATTTTAGAAGCCCTATTGTTAACTTGTCTATCTAAGATTACACCCCCGAGCTCTACCACCAGTAAATTAATAAATAATTTAATTTAATTTATAGCACAATAATATTACAGCACAAAAAACATTATAGCGCAATAATATTTCATTGTAGCTAACTATACCTTACTTGGATAATTAGCTATTTTCACAAACACGTACCTAGTCAATCTCGTACCTAATAGCTATAAGTGGGTAGGTGAGAATATGATAGGTAATGTAGGTACCAATCATAGAGCAACACCGGAGGGGAGTAGTCATATGCAGCCATATGTAGCCATATGCATAGGCCCATTTGGCTTGTACTTTGACAGAGGCTTTCCCCTCTGTCAAAGTACAAGCCACCTGCATACCTGCCGCCTCGTTGTTTAAATGTGTGCGCGAAATTGTTTCTGTATTTTGTTAAAGTCAAGGTGTGAGTTTCGTAGTAATAGACGATTTTTGAAGCGTGCGTGTGTGTCGCACGCGTTTTCCCCCGCAAAAAGTTACAGACTGTTTTGCATCGGTAATAAACGCTATGGCTACTCCCCTCTAGTCCGCCGCGACCGCTGGCCCGTGGTGCTCTATGGTACCAATACATAAATGTTAAACAGCGCTATCGATGTGTCACACTATTTCTCGATTAAAATTCCCGAGATAAAACTTTGTGTCATATGAAAATAGTAGGTATTACACATACACATTCAATATTTTTAATTTTGTTATTCATAACAACCAAAGCATCTGTGCAATCAACTTTCTGGGTGACTCATAGATTTATTGGAGGATTTGAATAGGAAAAATACAATGAAACATGTATTACCTATTCGTATCTCAAACATGATGAAATACTTGTTTAGAATTGCGTAAATTCACTGACTCAACTCAATCTTTGTATAGAACCAGATGTAGATAAATTGTAGAATGTAATAAATGGGAATAAAAATCTTTAAACATAATAGGTACTTATGTGTCATACATAACCAAGCGATATCGCCTTTAGATTTTAGAGTCCTTTAAAAGATAATAATATATTATTACGGATATTAGATAGTACGGCCCTGTAATTTCCGGCACAGAGGCATAAGACCTTAGGCCTCAGGAGTGGTAACGCATCTGCATTTTGACCTTGGTCTTTGTGTGGGTGTCTATAGGCTGCAGTCATCACTTAACATCAATGTGAACTGCATGCTTGTTTACCACTTCCATAACATAAAAAAAAAAAAAAAAATATAGTTACTTAGTAGAATTGATAATTAGGTATCTACTTTTCGGTAGTCACTTTCGGTGTCAATCACCGACCCCCCCAGCAGCTTAGCAATAAGTTTAGTATCATCTTCCTCAGCAGTATTATTTTTAAAGGTATACTTATGTATTTTACTAGTGGTAGAGCTCCAGTGACAGAGCTCGCGGGCGTAGGCACCACCGCATTACCTAATATACTTGCCGCTAAATGGTAGTGTTCAGCACTATCGTGTTCCGGTCAGGTGGTAATGTACGGCCCTGTAATTTCCGGCACAGAGGCATAACACCTTTGGCCTCAGGAGTGGCAACGCATCTGCATTTTGACCTCTGGTCATTATGTAAGTGTCTACAGGCTGCAGTCATCACTTAACATCAATGTGAACTGCATGCTTGTTTGCCACTATTATTCCATAAAAAAAAAATTAAAAAAAAAATTTTTTTTCCTTCCATAATTATTGCAAGATTTCCGCCGAGGGACTGCCGGCCGTTCGTTACCTTTACCACCTGGGGGCTGACCGCTTAACTCTAATGCTTTCGTTTAGGACGTTATCTTGTCAGTTTCGCCGAAACCTACTATTCAGTGGCACTTGAGCTCCATCACTGGAACTCTACGACAAGTAGATCTACAAACAGAAGAACCTTCTACACTCATTGTCAGTGAATTGTTTTCAAAATACATATTTACAAAGTTGCATATCTATCGTGGACACAAACAATAATAATAATGAGTAGAGGTCAGAAATCCAACTTATATCGCAGCTACTGTCATTCGTCGTTGAAATTACTTATTTTTCATCATCATGTACCTACTTACTATACATTCGATGACGTAGTTTTCTGGTTACTGATAAACTTATCCAGGAGACCATCAAATCACACCATTGCTTGAGTTTGGAATTGGTATGCTCTAGGTACTATCAGAGAACTGGCTGCTCGACAACATGAACATAATCACGATCACGAATTAAAAAAAACCGGAAAAGTGCGAGTTCCGTAATTTAAATAAATATTTTCGAAAATATTACAGATTTAAAATGCAGGGACATAGCGGTTACGGTGGTACCGGCAGGGGAGGTTATATTAATAAGAATTTTCGATTTAATTTGAATACTCAAACTTCTTATAGGTTTTCCAGTAATCTATAGCCAAAGAACTATTTTCCACATTTATTTCAAAATGTTCAGTTCAGTAGTTTCGGAGATAGGGGTGGAATGGTCAATTTTCGTCGTTTTCTTAAATAACTTCAAATTTGTATATGCATAAATTATAAAAAAATATATCTGAGATGCTGACAACAACCTCTTTCATTTGATATGTAACACGACACATTTTTTTTGTAATTTTCTGATTTACCCACTCGAAAGTGGCCCCCCTGTTTAAAATTTAGTATTTTACTTGACGTGTTCATCTTTGGGTCACCAATTTACATGTATTCATCAAATTTGAACTCAATCGGTCGAGCAGTTTCGGAGCAAATTGGCTGTGATAGACGGACAGACAGACAGACAGACAGACGCACGAGTGATCCTTTTTTCCTTTTAAGGTACGGAACCCTAAAAAACGTAACTTCACGCCTGTAATCCCCAAAGAGGTAGGCAGAGATAAATGCATGCATTCAAGCATACATGCAAACACCCACGATTCGCCGGTTACGTTTTTGGCCCATGTAACAGGTAGCGAGCCTGTTGACATCTCCGTGCACATTACCAAACTTCGAGGTACTGGGAAATTTCCAGAAAATGGAAAATCCCAATATAACCAGAGATAAAGGACTTTACACCTTTATCTCTGATAGCCCCCTACCCGGGAATCGAACCCAGGACCTCAGCGTAGTAGTAGTGGTAATCACGAATTTCTCGATACATACCCAATTAATTATCTTGGACCTCAATTCACATAACATTTTTAGTCATTCACAGAACGATTACCAACTATGTTTTTTAAAATATTATTCAATTACCGAACTTAAGTACTTACTAGACTTTAGAAACGTAAGTGACCTGTAAGTATTTGATAAGGGAAAGTAGCCTGATGTTTATTGTAAGTGCACGGAATGAAGTAGATATGTTTGAGATATTATTAAACTACTAACGAACAGAGCGGCTTTGCACGCCAATTAGCCTTTCTTCCATCAGGATTCAAAGCCTCAATATAAATTTCTGGGCAATCCCTTACATGTAAGAACGCCGATCGATCTCTTTCGAAATATCTCATTCCTTGCTAACATTCGATGGCACCTCTTTTATGTTCATCGTCCTTTTGGAAGATTTGGAAGACTTCACTGACTTCACATAACACTGGACCGGACCTATTGATTAAGACAGGTCAAGCTTGGTGTTGGTGTCCCTAACCCCTTGCAACCATTTACATTCGCTTTGTAGACCCAGCGTTACTGGCCTACTTAGTTGAAATGTTTGCCAGCCGGGTTTGCCGTCCTACTCAAGAAGATCTCCGCAAGGTGGGCTTGCGGGGCTTGTCGTAAGCATCTGTCTAATCTATCTACGGCCCCGGCCTACTATCCTGTCCCGGCCTACTATCCTGTCCCGGCCCACTATCTCATCCACTATTAGGTCGCGGCCCTTCTAACTCAATCAGACTCTGTATTCGTTGTAGGTACCTATACCTGATAGGGATACCTGTTTCGTTATTAGCACATTCGACATCATCGTGTCCAAACTCCAAACCATCAGAGCATTTTTTTTAATGTAATGGAAGTGGCAAACATGCATGCAGTTCACATTGATGCTAAGTGATGACTGCAGCCTATAGACACCCACACAAAGACCAAGGTCAAAATGCAGATGCATTACCACTCCTGAGGCTTATGGTGTTATACCACTGTGCCGGAAATTACAGGGCCGTACACATACCTGACCGGAACACGATAGTGCTGAACACTACCATTTAGCGGCAATATATTAGGTAATGCGGTGGTGCCTTCGCCCGCAAGCTCCGTCACTGGTGCACTACCACCAGTAGAATTATTATCCCTATATTTCCTTTATATTTATGTCAATTATTTGTTCTGTTCCAGAGCCAAAATCAGTGATCCTTTAGCAGTACCATTGAGCGATGGTGACGTACTCTACACCCCGCCGCCGCCCAGCAGTGGGCTCATCCTAGTGAACATCCTCAACATCCTGAGCGGGTACAACTTCACGCCTGAAAGCATCAACGGTTCCGACGCCAAAATCCTGACGTATCACAGGATCCTCGAAGCGTTCAAATACTCTTACGCCACCAGAACAAAATTAGGGGATATGGGTTTCGTGGATTTGAAAGAGGTACGTATTAGTTTCTTTGTCTAATTTGAATAATTGAAATTATATATTTACGGATTTCTCTCGTATCTGAAACGTCTGAAAAGTCAATTATTACTATGACACAATAAAGTGCACTTTTAAATCGAACAGTAGTTTACAAGACTAAACTATTTACCAATATTTGAGGAAAACAGCAATGTACTGCAAAGTAGCTTTCAAACTGGCCTCTGAGTTACAGAATACGCCTTCAATATGTACCTACATCGCATTTTAGGTATGATCTTTTGGCGCGACAGCCTTGGCGAAGCGCTATTTGTAAGTAATGACGCCCCATCTGAAGACATAATCCATAATGTAGGTATAAGTACCATATACCTAGAGGCCAGTTTGAAAGCTACTTTGCAGTACATTGCTGTTTTCCTCAAATATTGGTAATTTTCATGCAACATCAAAATAGCAATGTACTACTAAATGGTTATCGAAATGCTGTGAACCGTGTTACATAATATTCCCTGACGCCTGAAAGCAAAAGAGGAGCGTTCAGTTATACATGCTAAAAAAAATGTTAATGGTGTTCGCAGCTAATAGAAAACGTGACGTCTCCAGCTTACGGCAACGAGATTCGGCTGAAGATCAACGACACGACGACCAGAAACAGTTCTCAGTATTACGGCGCTACAGTTTACAGCGGCCCCGACTCGGGCACGGCGCACATATCCATTATCGCTGGCAACGGGGATGCTGTCTCCCTTACCAGCTCTATCAACTTTTAGTGAGTTTTCCAATGGCTTTATTATATAAACCAAAATATGGCATAATCTTTAAGTATTTACAACCCTAACTGGCAAGTCTGGCAACGGGAAAGCCATTTCTCCTACAAGGTCCATAAAATTTTAGTATGATTTCCGATCGTTTTATGATGTGAATCAAGATTACTCGATAGTTTCCATTTTTTTAATACATAGATTAGCTATATATTTTTGGGGATATGAGCAAGATTCAGTTGAATATGCTTTATGGAACACATTCACTGCCGATTCAGGTCTCCTAAATCGGGTGCGTCTAAAAAAAGTACGCTGAAAATACCTTGAACCTATAATAGTTTGAACGTTTTATGCGTTTTTGCAAAATTCGTACAAAATGTTAGCTATACCTATTTCTGTACATATGTGTCACTTCGGGTAATTAGTAGAAGCGAGTTCCAGCAGAAGAACAACGACATGAAAACGAATACTTACCAAACAGTTCTCAGTACTACGTGGCCTAACGGTGTCGTAAGTATGTCATAAACGCTCGGGAAAATATTTGAATTATGCATCCCTCAAATGCCCTAATACATATTTTTTATAAGGGAATTCGTTATTTCTCTTCCCATAAGAGGTCCGCAAGCCACATTTCTTGAGATTTCCGGCAGTGTTTGTTCTTACTAGTTCTTAAATATCATAGTATTTGCTTAGCTATGTCCTGCCCCTGTAAGTGCCAGAGAAGGTAACTACACTAAAATCTATGCTAAAATGTTTATAATGTTGCTCTACAGCTATGGCGCTGGCTTCACGACACTCAACACAGGCATAGTGATGAATAACGTAATGGATGATTTCGCTTCGCCTGGTTTCAAGAACTACTTCGGCCTGGAGCCGTCGCCCGCGAACTTCATAGCGCCCGGCAAGATGCCCCTCTCGTCCATGAGCCCCAGCATCATCGTCGACAAGAGTGGGAACGCTAAACTTGTGATCGGGGCATCCGGCGGCACTAAGATTACTACTGCCGTCGCTTTGGTTAGTAGATACCAATAATTTAATGATCTCTGCCCCCCGTATGATTGATACGGTACATAGAATCTAAAACACACATTATGTGACATGTGGAACGTCCAAGCAAAAAAAAACGACATTTCCCTCCCGTAAGCTATACAAATCTTTAATGGTTCCCAGCAACCAGTCGATCTTTGGAGGCCCCCAGAACCGGACCGCCCCTCCCCCTCCCCCTTAATCCGCCACTGCAGGACAACCTTCTTGGTCCACTGAGCTGGTTAGCTGGGCTAGTCTTACCGCAAGCATCTGTTATTGGTCCCGGGCCCTCTACTTTGTCTTTGACCTCGAGAAGCCACTGAGCTTGCCGAGTCTGACCTTGGAACTCTCTCCAGTGTGTCATCCAAAAACTATTGATGAGTGATCAATTGTTTTTGGATGACACAATAATCTTGAACTTGACTAATATAAAAACGAATGTTGACAGGTAACAATACGCAAGCTTTGGTTCGGTCAGACGATAAAAGAGGCGGTAGACGAGGCGCGGTTCCATCATCAACTACTGCCTATGAAAGTAGAGTACGAATTTGGAATAACTGAGGTAACCTATTAAGTATTATTGTATCTAAATATTCATTTCATCATCATCGTTTTAAAATTTTCTATCACTAGTGCAGTCAGTCAAGCGAACAATGGCGGTCAAACCATTCCAATGGGGCGGTAGTTACTGCAATAACGCAAGATAGGCAGCAGCATCTGCCGATAAAACTACCGTCAGTACGTTCGCCAATCCGCATGCAAAGCGTGGCGATTATGCCACGTTCACGTTATGGGGAGGCTTTGGTCCAGCAGCGGACGTCTTTTGGGTGATATTGATGATAATAGATAGTTTAATTTTGCCTTACGTTATTAGATGCAAGCCTATTGACATTACAGGATTATCAAACAGGGCACGTTAACAAACTTCGAGAAACTGACCAACCAACTCCACTGGGAATATTACACAAAACTGGTAAAATCCCAAAAACACTTGACCTCTGACCCATGACCAAGATGTGACCTCGACGTAGCAGTAAAGGCCTGTTACGAGTTACGACTAAATTACTAAGTGAATTACAGGAATCTACAAAAGCCTTACAAATGAATAATCTGTAAAGTACCATAAAAATCCTTTCATTTGATTTGTTTTCAGGATATAGTGCAAGGTTTGAAAGCAAAAGGACACGGTATGGTCCGATACCGCACTCGAGGCTCCATCGTTTGTGCCTTATATAGAAACAAGACAGCTATTTACGCAAATGCAGACTTCCGGAAAGGCGGCGATGTTGCCGGCATGGATTGAGAAGGAATTGAAAAATACTAGATTGAATACTGCTCAATAATGAATGTACAGACGTTATCTGTTAATAAAAAGTGAGTTAATGGCGGATTTAATAGAGTAGGAAGCCAACGTCCACTCATGGAAGGATCTCGTTTTATAAATTCCATTTTCTCTTTATGAGTGGCGAGGACATCCAAGGTCTTTATGACTCCTTCCCCTCTCTCGGTCGTCCTTAAACTATACTTCACCATTGTCAATAGTAGATAATATAACTTTTATGGCGAGTTAGACACGGATACACCCACAACACCAAAATAACAGAAGATAATCTTCAGTGTAGTTTTAAAAGTCCGCGCGCGTGAGTCTTGCGTGGAATCGCACCGTCTAAACTTGCCCCTTTGTCTGGACATCTTCAATTCTGATCTCCGATGGCATTCTCCACCTTCTTGGATTTGTAGAGTCCCACGTCAGTGCGGAAGAATGATTATCTTCAGACTAGGTTCAGACTTTCGATATCAACATATTGTATCAAGTTTGTCTTCTGTGCTGTGGTGTTATGTGCTACAGTTTGTGTATTTTTGGTTTTTGCTCTGAAGTTATAAGTGATATGTTCACATGTTCACTTACATTATCCAGCACATGTTCACTTACATTATCCGTCAAGAATATGAAAGAAAGAGACTATCGGCTAATTTCGTGCATAGAGCGTTATCACTGCTGCACACTGCCTACGTAATCAGTAAAAGTCCGGTATTGGTCAAAACTTGATCAAAATGGTCGACAAAAGTCACATTAGTTGTGTGCGAAAGAGATAACGCTCTACACAGCCGAAATTATCCGAAGTCTCTCTCCTAAGGTCGATGTGCAATATATCTTATTGCTTACTGTACAGCTAGTATAAAAATTGTGTTCAGGGTTATCACTGAACTGATTTTGTCTAATAGTGTGTGATTTTAGCCCAAACTTCGATGGGTCACTGACGCCATATAGTTGAATGTTTTATAGGCTATTTTTCATTACATTAGTAAATAGATCAAGTCGTATGATTGAGAATGAGTAAGTATACCTAATTTGGTATGCGGTTATAACTACACCTACTACTATGCTAATATGTGCATTGTTTTTTAGCAAGCTCGGTTCCATAAATACAGAGTTACAAAATTACTCATCAATAAGAGATTACTCCGTAAATGAGCGCAATCATTGATGCACACAGACACACGTTTAAGTGATTTACGTTACAGTAGATAGGTGACTTTTTAGCATCATTACCCACGTACCAAATACGGTAGGTACCTATAGTAATATTTTTTTTTGCAACTATTATTTTTCAATTTCTAGTTTTCAATTACAAAATTGCGTCATAACTCACCAATATGTCTGCGTTATATACATCAATTTCGAAGTTGTCCGATTTGCGCGCTCTCCTGGAAAGTCTGACTAATCATCATCCCTCCCTCCGCGCGTGATGCGCAACAGAGGGGGGGGATGGTTCGGGGATCGAGGCTTCCTCATTCCCCGGGCCTATCTGCCCCCGAAACGTCGGGGGCGTGTGCGTGTGGACATCGGCTCGACGCGCCCCCGGTGATGCAGGGGGGAGGATCTCGCGCGGCAACGGACGACCCTCGGGCGGACGACTGTGGAGAGGGGCGAATCCGCGGAGATGCTCGTGGGGTCCATTGTCTGCGCGGTCGAACATTCGACGCGCAAGACGGACCACGAACTCCTAGAAAGTAATAGAAAAACTATATTTGATTGATTTTGGATAAGCGGAGAGTTCGCTGACTGTACCTACTGATGTTTTTATAGTTCAAAAGGCATTTATTTGTACAAATCCTAATCTCCAAATGTATTGAAAATATAGTTTGGAAATAATCTCAATTATAATTACCCATACCTTTTAAACTCAGTTAAATGTAGATATAGTGAGATGAAATGCGACAAGAAAATTTATGAAATTAGGAATTAGTGGAATTAAAACGTTTGCTTAGAATATTGCTAACAAACCTGTTCAATTTTATAAATATCCTTGTCATATTAGTTTGTTTGTGACTTTTTCATTTATTACCACTTTGTATTGTGATGACACTTCTTAGGCCTGTTTACATTTTGTCAGTCACACATTTAATTAGTTAACACGATATCTGACTATAAGAGTTGAATTTTAAGACAGTGTTTAGTTGCTCTTTATTTTAGTAACAATTAGTTGATATTCCAGAATAATATCTGATAAATCTGAAATTAAAGAAAGGAGATGTTGCGAGCTCGGCTCTGGTTCGTACATTACCTCAAAAAATGGGTAAATTAAAGAAGAATCCGGAAAAAATCAATTTATTTATTTAAGAATATATTTTAGAGTTATATCCACATTTAAGGCTTGGGCAAACCAAACGCAGGGCAGTAGCAGTGCTGTTTGAGTGCGGGCCCGCCCAAGTTGTAATACAAGAAACTCTTTGAACTGCGTCACATTTTTGTACGCGGGCCCGCTCTCAAACTGCACCGCGCCGCGCCGCGCTGCAACTGCCGGACGACAAACCAGGCGACGCGGGAGCGGGGCAGGCGCAACGCAGGGCAGTTTGAGCGCGGGCCGACGCTGTTGTATTACTATGGCGGTCATTTTGTCACGACACACCGAAGGCAGTGCAGCGCAGCGCATCGAGAGCGGTTGGCGACTGTTGTATTTTTTTACAACGGCGTGATGAATATCAGTGAGAAGATAATCGAATTAGTGCGTAAAAATAAATGTTTGTATGATTTCCGATTTCAAGCTGTCTTTCGCAATCTTCAAAACAACTTTTGGACAATGTTTCAAGAAATTTTTAAGAAAAACGTAGGTCACGCGTTGTTACCGCTTGAAAACTGCTGCTGCGTTCAGTGTGCCGACTCCCGCGCTGCTACTGACCTGCCCTGCAACTGTCCTGCGTTTGGTTTGCCGAACCCTTTGATGCAAACGATTTTATCATTTTCAACCATGTTCAACGTGTTGTCAAGTAGACTGTAGCCTACGCTTGGGATAGTACCTATGTAGATAAAACAAAACTAATGCTATCTGTATCTTACTAGTGCATAACATATTAACAAAAAAACGATGAATCGAATCGATCAATTTACAGAAGTGCCGATGAATTTCTTTAAATTGGAAATCGATTAGTGGAATTTGACAAAATGACATCGCCCGCCATATTCGCCATGTTGGTTTTGAGTTGCACTTCTAACAATAAATTATGTTTTGTAACTGCAAACAAAGCTAAATAAGTGAATATGTGCAGTAAAAAACATTTTTATATTGATTTTGCCTGTTAATGATATTATGGCCGGAGTTCTATACATTTTTGCAACATCTCCTTTATAAGCTAATTTAATAATAAGGCATCTATATTAATAATAAATACTCTTTTATTTATAAATTTCACACCAAAAGAACATGTATACAAAAACACCTAAAAATTATGTGAATCAAAGTATGTAATTAAAAATAATTAATATTTTATTAGTTTTTATTCCATCTAAAATAATAAATAAATAAATTATTTAGAACACGTAACCGGCGAATCGTGGGTATGTATGCATGTATGCTTGAATGCATGCATTTACCTCTGCCTACCCCTTCGGGGATTACAGGCGTGAAGTTACGTTTTTTTTTTTTGACGTTACGTAAAATATTTAGCATTTTTACACCTCTTCCTCGCTTGACAAAGTGTAAACAAGCCACTAGAGATCATCAGAGTGAAAGATTTTACTGTATGTAACAGTTCTTGATATTAGATATCATTATATCCATAATATGCGCAGGCGCAGCAAAATGTTATTTATTTGTGTATGTACAAGTATTTTCATTTATGTCTCAAACATGTTCATTGTGATGTCTCAAATAGAATAACACAATAGTATTTTACATTTTAAGTAGATATACTTTGTTGTTGATTAAGAATTAAATAAATGTTATTTATCGGCTTTTTTCTTGTTTAAACAAATATTTTAGATTAATGCTTGTGAGTTAACTTTGTCTTGTCCATCGAAAATTGAACATACCTGCGTGCATTTCTCCAAAGAAGGCATAAGCACAACAGAACTATTATTCGCCAGTTGTTTTAAGAGGGTGCCTTTAGACGTTTGTATGGCACATTAACAAATTGGCTTTGGTAATATCTTTTAAATTTTTTTACGGTAAAAAGAAATGAATACAACTTGTTGTTATTGTCCAATTGGCCTAACCGTGAGCTTGCATTGTACTGTCTAAACATAAAAACATATTTAAATCTCGGTTTCCTGAGAATGCATCGTAGTGTTTACATTGGCATGCAATGCAACATGCTATAGTAATGGTTGCCACCAAATTAAGTCTATTATACTTTGCCTTACCACTGCGGGTTAGTTACTATTTTATTCAAAGGTTTCCTAGTAGGTATACATTAATATTACATGGCACAGACCAATCAGCATCCATAGTCGATGTTACATGGCCTTTGAGTGCAATTAAGTCCGTCTACTCGACAATAGATGGCGCTAGAACGAACAAAATTAATTTATTGTTTATTTTACTATACCATTTTCCTTTACCTACTATATTATACCACCGAGCCCCTATATCAATAGATCTATGTTTAGGTCTTTAATATACAATAACATTCAATAATTAGGTCCATGAAAAAAAAATCTCATACTTATTAAATATATTTTATTTGTAACAGTATTACATAGTTGTTATGATTATAAATACATTGCAGTGTGATAGTTTATAAAACACATTCCAATTTAGTGCATTTCAATTAAAAAAAATAACTGTTACTCTGAAATATCTCTTTAGTTAAAATAAGTAGAAAAATATATAAAAAAGGAATGGTACATATTTTACATTGGTAAATATAGTAAAATAAAGATATACTACGATAATAAAGAAATGATAAATATCGTACTGAAATAAAATAACTCCCTTATTTTTTTTTAAACAAATAATAACATTGCCAACATTAGTTGGCCTAAGCGTATTTCTTATTTTAACTCAACTTGAGTTATTTTGGTGAACAATCATCAAGCATTAGATATATTTTTGTACGAGACATGAATTTTACTGAACATAACTATATAATGATTATTAATCATGTGCACTCAATTACTTAAATACATAATTTACAAAGGTTCTACTGGATTGTTTATTTTACATTCTGCCATTAGAACTTTTATGTAGTAGACAAAGATAATAAAAGCATTGATTAAAAATGTATAAAAGATAACTGGTGTTTAAATTTTAATACAACCACATAATCCACCGTCCATTTTGTAATAATTTTAATATGCCTTACATAGACCCAACGATCAAATACTATAGAAATTTCTTCCCTCCATTACTCAATTTTTTCACCAATAAGTAATCTTGTTCATAAAAAAGGGGTTTCCCCGTTTGATGACTCAGTCTAGTGGTAGCAGGCCACTAGTGCTACGCTGCAATCCTGAGTTCGATATCCGGGTCGGAAGCTATCAGAGATAAAGGTTGACACCTTTATCTCCTGGTGTCCTTTATCACTGGTGCTTTATGGGTATTTTCCATTTTCTGGAAGTTTAAGTGCCGTACTTGGAGTAAGTGCCGCACTTGGAATAAGTGCCGATAGTCTAATTAAATAAATATAAAAATATGATACATATGAACACCTAATATTGTTGGGCTTTTTCGGCTACACCTTGTATAGTATTTCAACGCTCTTGATGTTCTGATTAGATGTACCCGTAATTGTACTCAAAAAGGCCTCAAATCTTATAACTCGCCAGTGTCAATATGTTGCTTTGAGTCCTTCGATTTATATACGTGTCTATAGGGCTGCAGAGTTAATTTACCATACATGTAGACTGCACACTTATTAAGCTACTTAGATAATATAAAAAAGCAATTCCATTTTACATAAGTATACATTATATTTTGCATTGTAATTGCATTGCACTACCTTCCTATATTAAAAGTAAGCACGTTATCAAACACATTTACAAGTAACTACTAAGTTTACATTTAATAAATAAATACCAATCATAAATTGGAATCCTATATTAAACAATAACAAGTAATTAAAAGTAAGAAACAAACTAAGTAACAAAGCAAGAGACAAACGATTTTCAAAATAAAATACACATTTTTAGAGTGCGATTTAGTAATGATATCTTAACAACAGACTTACAGCTAAAACTAAATTATTGAATAAACTAGTCTTGATAAATTTATATACACTGCCACAACGTCACCAAGTAAGTCCTTTACATTATTTATTTATGCATCTGTTCGCTAAGCGCCTTAAGAAGTACCTAGTCAGAGGGCTTCAAGCGCCAGACATCTTCCAGCCTGGCTTCTTCTTTAGTAATCACTCTACGAGTTACGACGAGCCTATTGACATTCATCGAACATAATGCTAACAAACTAGGTAGGTAACCAAAAAAAAAAACTATAGTACTGGTGATCTTCTCTGATAAGAGTGAGCAGTCATGCACGCTTAAATGTCTTTGCCTTTGGCGGCGTCGTGTGGCGGGTTGCTCACTTCCCTCTAAAATGGTTGAGGAGGGCAATGGCTGTCACATGCGTCATACTCGTGAACGGGTGCTGTTGGTGGGGACTGATCTGTTCTGGTTTGCAGGGGCTGCACCACATTTAGTAGATAACAGTTTATTTGCATCTATGCTATGGACGTTCACATTATTTGATTTTTCACGATATTTTGTACTAGATTTAAGCTCTCATTTAAAAGAGCTCTTACTGAGTTTGTTGGGTAGCGGAGTTCTTCTCAGTAGTGACTGCACTTGGAACTCTGCTAAGTGAATAACTTTGATCTTGACGAATAAGTTTTTCTTTTTCTTCATTTATCATCATTGAAGGAATTGAAAAATTTTGTGATTATTATGTTTTAACTAAGTAATTTAAATTCTATTTTTTAATTTACTATTGATATATGATTTTGCTTTACTTTATGTAATGGTTATTCTCTCTAGGTATTTTATATTTCTTGTCGTTTTGAAAGTATCTGTAAAGATCTTTTCGAAATAAAAATATTTTCTATTTCTATTTCTATTTCTATAGATATCCCAAGTCATTTATTCTTAACTCACCGCTCAATCACCTGTTCCTGATACGATCTTGAAACTTCGTACCGCCTATGATAACAATAGTTAGATTACGGTAATTGCTTTCATAAATTTTATTTTTGCGGCCACATATGCGTGTTTTGCACACACACACTGTGCCGTAACATCAATCAATGGTTAAAGGTCGTGTTTTTATGAGCACTGGACTTAAAATTAAAAAAAAAAACATAGTATCAAGGAGGCAGTTAAATGAGTTCTATCAAGTTAACCAGTTAGACCTAATGCGTCCTTCATAGCGTCGATAGGAGTGACGAATTTAGTGGCGCCGATAAGAACAGTGTTGTCGACACCGCTGGTGATGACGCTGCGATGGATCTGCTTGCACTCCTCGCCCGTGATGCCGCCCACCACGAATATTATCACAGTAGGGTTGTCGAAAGGATGCTTAGCGCTGCGGGACTTCTTGCTTGTTAAGATACTGAAACAAGAAATCGATTTTCATTACTAAACAAAACTACTTCATACTCTATGATTAGAATTAGGAGTAGTCTTCACCAGTTGATCATACAAAAAAATATTTGTATCAAATTAATTACTCGTGCCACAAGCCCAATCGACACGGCTTCCACACTGTATAATCTGCATCTACATAAGCTAGCATTTATCTTAAAAGCTAAAGATAACTCACTTTCGACCCATGCGTAGTTTTATTAGTGATAGAGTGAGAGGCAAGGTTTTTTTCGTGTATGTATTAGAGGTGGCAAACAAGCATGCAGTTCACTTTGATGTTTAGTGATGACTGCCGTCTATAGGCACCCACACAAAGACCACGGGTGCGACCGCCTATCGAAATTGCTGTTGGCATTGTCATTGCTGTCAAATTTTCATGTCGATTTGAAGCTCCTTCAAAAGTAGTAGTGATAATCTGATTGATGTTTTCGCTTTCGAAGGTGATAAACAAGCGATAATGGTAGATTATTTCGATTTTTGTTATTTAGTTAAAGTAAAGACAATGACGACAGCAATGTCGATAGGCGGTCGCACCCCAGAGGTCAAAATACAGATGTGTTGCCACCCCTGAGACCTTAGTTATCATGTCTCTCTAATAGTTATTACGAGGCCATACATTTTCAACATGATAGTGCTGAACACTACCATTTAGCGGCAGATAAATTAGGTAATGCGGTGGTGCCTACGCCCTCGAGCTCCACTGGAACTCTACCAACAGTGAAAGGTTCCCCATTTCCTACATACAATAGGTATATCGCACTTTACCTGACAATAATCCTGGAAATAATGTCTTCAGTTTCATCAATAAAAATAAACTCACTTGAGTCCACTGCGCAGTAGATCCTTGAGTCCCTCGTTGCGATGTCTCAAGTCGGAGAGTTCAGGGCGGTCGGTGTCCACCAGGTCATCAGTCAGCTGACGCAGTACGCCGCGATACTCGTGCCCTGAGCCGGATTCACACGGCTTCAACACTGAATTGTATCTGCGAACATAAACGAAACACAAACAGAACTAAAAAAAAGTATTACGATTTGTATTTATTGAAATTATAAACATTGATAATTGCCTCAGTAGCCTAGTGGTGGCAGGCCACTACTACTACGCTGGGGCACTGGGTTCGATTCCCGGGTAGGGCTATCAGAGATAATGGTGTAAAGTCCTATATCGCCGGTTCTATTGGGATTTTTCCATTTTCTGGAAATTTCCCAATAAGTACCTCGAAGTTTGGTAATGTGCCCGGAGACTGGAGATGTCAACAAGCTCGCCACCTGTTACATGGGCCAAAACGTAACCGGCGAATCGTGGGTGTTTGCATGTATGCTTGAATGCATGCATTTACCTTTGCCTACGCCTTCGGGGATTACAGGCGTGAAGTTACGTTTATCATTCCCCTTCTAGGCGGACTGTATGGCATATTTTTTTGTTTTAGTGGCATAATATTATTTTTATTCGTAAAACGCCATTGAATGGCATGTATTACTTACTTGTGTAGAATTTTTCTCATTTGCGAGACTTCTTTAAAACGCTCTGTAAACTTCTTTGCAATTTCATGACATTCTTCCGGTGTCACTATGTACCCAGGCTCGTCGATCATGAACAGTATTTTGTGGTCTTCAAATATGGAAACGCTGAGGGCCTCAGTCAGGTTGTCTTCGTGGTGCTTGTTGAAACTAACCTCAGTGCCCGACAGGGAGTAAATGTGTAGAATTAACGATAAAAGATCCTCTAGATGTAGGTTGCGATCTTTCCGGGTTTTTATCAGATGGCACATCTGCGAAACAATATAGTTTAATTTTTATATTTTACTAGCTGACCAAGCAAGTCATTCTGCCATACCCAAATCCACCGTACAAAAATTAAATAAAAAACTCAAGCAATGCCATTGCTTGAGCTTTTTTCTTTAATTTTTGGAGTACTGGAGTAAGTGAAGTAGCTTAAATTTTAATCCCTCAGGCCGCCCGAAAAATAATAGGTAGGGGAAAAAGTCTTTTCGCATTATAGTATGTATGAACTTGTAATAAAATCTCTTTGGCTGTAGTATTTGTATCTGGCTGGTTTTGGTATCATTGAAAGTTAAAATTTTAAAGAACATAATGCCAAATTCAAATTAGGCAAATGTGTGATTTTCAGTTGTTTTTCGTACTGTCAAGATGAGTGAATCTAATGAAGAAATTCGATACATTTAAAATTTTACTATAAAAAAGGTAAAAATGCAACGCAAGCTGCAAAAAAAAATTGCGATGTTTATGGACCTAGTGCAGTGTCTGTGAGAGTAGCACAAATTTGGTTCAAGCGTTTTCAATCCGGAAATTTTGATGTCAAAGATGCACCTCGCTCTGGTCGCCCTATTACGGATAAAATGGATGCCATTTTTGAAAAAGTGGAGCAAGATCGACATATCAGTAGTTACGACGTAGCTGAAGAACTGAGAATTGATCACAAAACAGTTTTGGCGCATTTAAAAAAAGCTGGGTACAAAAAAAAAGCTCGATATTTGGGTACCTCACGAGCTCACTGAAAGAAACCTAATGAACCGTGTACTCATTTGTGATTCTTTATTACGACGTAATGAAACCGAATCATTTTTGAAGAAGCTGATAACTGGTGATGAAAAGTGGATCACGTACGACAAGAACGTGCGAAAAAGGCCGGTCAGGCTTCACAGACTGTGGCGAAACCCGAGTTAACTCGAAATAAGGTGATGTAGTGTGTGTGGTGGGATTGGAAGGGCATTATTCATTATGAGCTATTACCACCAGGCAGGACTATCGATTCTGAACTCTACTGCGAACAACTGATGAGATTAAAGCAAGAAGTTGAGAGAAAGCGGCCGGAATTGATCAACAGAAGAGGTGTGGTGTTTCATCATGATAACGCTAGACCTCACACATCTATAGCCACTCAGCAAAAATTAAGAGTTTGGCTGGGAGGTGTTAATGCATCCGCCGTATAGTCCTGACCTTGCACCTTCAGATTTCCACCTGTTTCGGTCTCTTCAGAATTCTTTATGCAATGTTAGGTTAACATCAAGAGAGGACTGCCAAATCCACTTGTCGCGGTATTTTGATGAGAAGTCCCAAAATTTTTATAGCAATGGGATCATGTCCCTACCTACAAGATGGCAAAAGGTTATCGAACAAAATGGTACATACATACTTTAGTTAAATTTAAATAAACTATATTAAAAAATTTTTTGAATTATCTTAAAAAATGCGAAGAAACTTTTTCCCCAACCTTATATGACAATTGATTTCTTAGCCTGGGTTACACCAAAATATTTGTTAAAGTTAAAGTTATGTAACATTTCACATCCTTCTCTAACTTCACCAAATTTCTTTAGTAAGAGAAGGATGTGAAACGTTACAATTACTTTAACTTTAACAAATGTCTTGGTGCAACCCAGGCTTATTGTTCTTGGACCATATAGGGTCCATCTGGTGCTCCAGGGAGGTATAATATATTATAATAATATGCATGAAATGCTTAAGGTACTTATCTCATATTAACTAAAGTATTTAATTTGATAAAGATTAATACTGTAGAAGCGCGCATGGCCCGGCGGCTGGTGTAGATCATAAGCGATCTACTCGGTTAAGCACTACGGGCGCGGTCGGGTAGTGTGATGGGTGAGTGGCAAATTATAATGCGCGTTTCCGTGCTTCGGAGGTCACGTTAAGCCGTCCCGGTTGCTATCGATATTCATACAATATTGACTGACCTGTTGCAATACACTAGTTGACTCCCTACTCGCGGCAAGATTTTGCAGAACCTGCTTCTCCAAACTCAATAGCAACTCCATTTGGATCCTGCGAGGGGACTTGAGAGTCTGCACCACGCCGATCGCCTGTTGGAGCACGCCTAAATGTTTCGCGATGACGTCGTAGTTACCTGTTTAATTTATAAAACTTTTACTGGCATAAACACAGTTTTTGATAAACTAACAAGCAAATTAAGCAACTGCTTAGGGCATCACGTCTTGGCCCCCAAGACGTGATGCCCTATACCAGAAATAGAAAATTTGCTCATATAGGAAGGCAAACAGGCGTAGATATAAGATATTAAATAAATAAAAGATTGGGAGCATTTTATTAATTTTTTCGCTCATCAAGGAGTAATCTTGGACACACAGGATTACACAACATGTAAAAGAATGATAAGAAAAATCTTGAGGGGTATATTGATTGTTACGTGGCCACTCCTGAGCCTAAGCCCTTTAGCCTGAGTTGCACCTCATTTGTTAGTTATTGTAACATTTCACATCCTTTTCTAATTTAAAGAAACCTGTTAAAGTTAAAGAAGGATGTGATATGTTACAATAACTTTAACTTTAACAAATATCGTGGTACAAGAGTCCAGGCTTAGTTTTTTATTTAGATATCTCTAGGTTCCAGTATTTATTAACTGTCAAACATTATTACTACGCTTGTTTGCTCAATTCGTAAAATGAACAAAATTAAACGTGTTTTGTTGCTTACTACGCTTCTGCGTATTACTATCCAAACGGCGTGATGAAGAATGTCGGTCTAAATTTACAAATCCTGGAGCTATAGTCTCTCTCTCTCGCTTACTATAAACTATTAGGTACTTCGCCTTATAAAACTTAGATTAGAATATTGCAAAGTTTATAAACTTTAAGTTAGAAGTTTTATATATAAAACATCGCAATAATAGAGGGCAAGCGACAAAGATTACCTTTAGATGCAAAAACAATCTTTTCAACACTCTGAGGAGTGACTTTCAGCAGAGTTTTAGGCCCTGGTGAGCGCTGCACGTCGATTTTGGAGAGCTTATTGTATAAGTCGAACATGACTTCCTTCTGGGTCTTGTTGACCATGTGGTCGAACGTCTGATTGCAGGACTCATCGTTCGCGTGGTAGAGGCAGCCGGGGCTGATTTGTATGTCCTCGGGGTGAGTCGCTCTTTAAAAAAAACAAAAAAATGTATGTGTGTATCACGTCTAAAAGTTTATATTGGAGTTTACTCCTTTAGAAACGATTTGATTTATAAGGCCCGGTACGGAAATTTTAGGCGTTACGCGCAATGCCCAAGCGATCGCTACGGATTCAACGATATATCGAAAAACTAATAAATATCGATTTATCGTTACCTTTTTTTTTATCTAATAAAAGTGGCAAACAAGCATGCAGTTCACATTCATGTTAAGTGAAGACTGCAGCCTATAGACACCCACACGATGACCAGAGGTCAAAATGCAGATGCGCTGCCACTCCTAAGGCATTAGGTGTTATGCCTCTGTGCCGGAAATTACAGGGCCGTACATTACCACCTGACCGGAACACGATAGTGTTGAACACTACCATTTAGCGGCAAGTATATTAGGTAATGCGGTGGTGCCTACGCCCGCGAGCTCCGTCACTGGGGCTCTACCACCAGTAAAAATAGCGATATTTATCCTAAAAATAGCGATATTTATCGATATCGACAATACGAAGTTATCAATATATCGATATCGAAAAATCCATAATATCGTATGCATAGGCAAAATTAAGATAAAAGTATCCCATCTGAACGTCATTTTCAAAGTTACTTACCCATTTGAGTACCTTTTATTCTTTTGAGTCTATTACTGTTGACCCTTAAAAACGCAGAAATGTCGATATATTGACTAATAAACCGATATATCGATATATAAATATCGACTCAATTCGATATTTATAAAAACCCTGCATCCCTAGTGTATTATTTGTGTTGTAATAAAACACAGCGTGCGATTGGAGGTCTTGTTTATTACTTTATATTTACAAGTATACATAAACTATGCTTCACAAGTTTTATTAATTAATACAAGTTTTAATAATACGTCCACTCACGTCAAGCCGGGGTTGGGGAAGAGCGCGTTTCGGGTTGCCGGAACGCGCACGGAAGCCTTGATTTTGGGGTTGCCAACATCATTACACCTAGCTGCGACCGAGCGGATCGATCTCTTTACGCACACTAGCGATCTCTTTACGCACACCGAGTAAAGACTCCCGCCGTGCGTCGGAGTTGATTAACACTTTTTTATTTAAAAGCTTGTAGTTTACTCACGTATTAGCCTCACAGAGGAGCGACATGTCGACTGCCACATCGTTGGAATGTCCCGGGAACCTCGGCAGCACACACATCACCTTGTCCAGCACCGACTCGCTCGAGTGACACGTGATGCCGCAGAGATCCAACGTGCGATCCACAATGATGAGGGATGTCGGGTTATGACAGTTCTGGAACACACCAGTTCAAATACTTCATCATCATCAACACTCCAGCCGAATGACGTCCACTGCTGGACAAACCCTTCCCCAAAAGACGCCCAAGACGACAAGTGTCGTGAGTCATTAGGGGAGAATATGCCATAATAAAATCAAAGCGCGCATGGCCCCGCGGCTGGTGTAGATCGCAAGCGATCTACTCGGTTAAGCGATACGGGCGCGGTCGGGTGTGTGATGGGTGACCGCTGGCAAATTAAAATGCGCGTTTCCCGCCGTAGCGCGTAAGCCGTCGGTCCCGGTTGTTATCGATAGATAGCAGTCTATAAACCTTGTCGGAGGCCTTATAGGCGGTTTGAAAACATCCGACAGCGGGTTGGCCACTAACCCTCATCTCCACCAACCCGCATTGGAGCAGCGTGGTGGAGTAAGCTCCAGGCCGCCTCCCAAAAAGGGGAGAGACTCGTACCCAGCAGTGGGATGTATCAAGGGTCGCCATTATTACGCCAATTTTATTTACTTGTATAGATTACGTTCTTACGTAGGTATTTGACGTCCTCACCACTAGTGGAGGAGAATTCTTCCACTAGGGCAGTCAGTCAATCGAACAATAGCGGTCAAACAATTTGAATAGCGATTCTAGGCTCCACTTTCAAACTCCAATTTTAAAATGTGTGTCGGTTGCAGTGGCGATTCCTGGTGTTTGGCTCCAGCTTTTGTTATAGTGGTTGTAGTGTTTTTGTGTAGTGTTAAGTGCGCAAAACCTGAAAACCGTTTTTTCAGACGTCTGACATTCAGTCTTTCGTCAAGGAACCTACTTTGCAAAAAACACATTTCATACAGCGCGGCTGGACTAGATTCCCAGTAGGCCGCGAGTTCAAGTCTCGCCTGAAGTCAAATTTTTCTTTCCATTTTTCTTTAAAAATAAAATACATTTCATACAATTTAACATTTTCATTTTTGTATGAAATAGCTGATATTTTTTCGCGATTTTAGTGTTAAATTACTAAATAAAACGTCAATTAGATCAATAGAAAGATAGAAAACGTATCAAAAACTATAACAAATCTACACTATCACGAAAAACATGCGAAAAATCGTTAGGTAGTGCGCCATTCACAGCGCTAGACCCGCACTTCAAACTCCGTAAGTATAACTTGGCGATTGAGGGAACGGGGCTTTGTATGGACTCCGGAAGCGCATCGCTCGCCTCGGCCGCGTTCGGTGCGACGACAATCGCGAGTTGCGTTCGTAATAGAAGACCGCAGCGCTCGTAAAATGCAATTATTTATTGTACCCAGATCTAAATAATTAGGTTGGAAATTTATGATTATTTACATTTTAATGTTTAAAAATTATGGGTATGGCGGCGCCATACGCGCCATCTTAGAGAAATCGCTACTGGTCGGCTGTAAGGTGTGACGATTTGTCGAGATGGTCCAAAAGGCGATTAGAGAGGGTGATCGCTACTCGATACCAAAAGCCTCTGTTCGACAGGAACTCGTCGTGTGACGGGAAATCTCGGATGACACGACATAAGTGACGACTGCAGCCTATTGGCATCTACACAAGATGCCAAAATGCAAATGCGTTGCCATCCCTGAGACGAAATTTTCCCCTATGTGCTAGAAATTTCAGGGCCATAAGTTACCAATCAACTAGAACACGATAGTGATTAACAATCTCATTACTGATATTTGGCAGTAGATATATTAGCTATGTATGTATCTTCACGCCAGGTCCCTGACGGGGTAGGCAGAGAGTGTAGAGCGCCAGATATCCCGGTCCTGACATACCTATCGTGCCTCGTCTACCTTCATCATTCTCTCACCGGTCACCAGACCGAATTTCGGTCACGGCGGCCAATCTCAACGGAGACTAGCCAACTGCGCGGCAGATATAGTGCACGAGGGTATGCGCAAACAAAGGTGCACTCTCTATTCCCTCACTCTCATAGCCCGATGGGACGGTAATCCGATACGACCGGAAAGAGATCGGGCGCAGGATCGGCTTTACGTGCTTTCCGAGGCACGACCAGACTTCAGGCTACTACTGGGAATTTCCTCACAGAAAAAACCCAATAACAGATTTTTCCGACCTGGGGATCGAACCCAGTACCTCAGGCTTCACCATAGCGATTGCGACCACTGGGCCAACGAGGCAATCAAACCTAATAATGCGATGCTGCCTACGCCCTCTATCTTCGATTCTAGAACTCTCCACCAGAGAGAGGTTTGAGTTTGGCAAAGTGTGTAATTGTGAGAATTGATGGAGATTACCTTTCGCCTAGCCAAGCAAACCGGCGAGTTCTCCAATACACCCGCCACTAATGAGCTGAAAGCGCCCATATAGAAAACATCTTCTCTCAAATTCATTGATTCCAACAAACTGTTGAGACTGCTTGCTAATCTGCGCACTTGAGATCTCTCGTCGTTCGATAAGGTGTACAGATCAATAGCACCCAGATCCGGAACCAACTTCCCGTCAAACACAGGGTACACTTTGTGGTATGGTGGTGTAAGGAAAACTACATTTGTTGGAGATATTGTGAATATTGGAATGTGGACAACTTGCACTGCTGATTGCTGAAAGTGAGAAAAGTCAATTATTACAAATCAATTTATTATTATTAATTAATTATTATTATTATTGTTATAAGTTTGAAACTGTTTTTGAAACTGAGCATGAAACAAGTGAAATGTAAAATTTTACACGGGTATTGTTTTTGGAACATAGGTCTACCTATGTCAAAAAGAATTTGGGTATTGTTAAGTGAGTGAGAGAGAGAGAGAGAGAGTGAGAGTGTGTGTGTGTGAAATAGTAACAGCAATAGTCTAATTATTTACTGTGCAATTTCGATAGTATTTATAATTTTTTTTTTTTCTCCAAGTACTAGATAATCAAAAAACAATTTAAAAATGAAAATGTCAAAATGAAATCGTCCGCCATATTCGCCATGTTGGTTTTAAGTTGCAATTCTAACTGCAAATAAGGTTTTGTAACTGCAAACAAAGCTAAATAAGTGAAAATATGCAGTAAAAACGTTTTTATATTGATTTTGCCTGTCTAATGATATTGTGTACAATACATGGCCGGAGGTCCATACATTGTTGCAACATCTCCTTTGTAAGTATAGTACATACATATTTTAATTCTTTAATATTTCATTTCAGATACATACAGTTTTACCTATCCAATCAACAAGTTGTTGTTCCAGCTGTTTAGTTGCCTCAGCTGGTGCTCGTCCAGAGGCAATGATGTCACTGACATCTTTGCCATCGTTCATTTCCAAGTACACCACATCGAGACTTATTGTCGATATTAATATGCAGTGGCTAAAGTCACTGTGAGTTATTATCTCTTTGATTGTTTGCAGTTGTGTTGCAGTTGCTTGTGTTATGAAAACTGCTTTCCTAGATGTTTTCTTTGCACTCTGAAAAAATGATAAAGAGGATATATTAATATATGTCAAATATAGGTATGTCAAAAATCATTCTTTTTATGTCATGAAGTGGCAAATATGCATACTTTGATGGTAAGTAGTACTGTAGCCTATCAACATCTACATGAAACCAGAGATATCAATATAGATGTGTTGCCATTCCTGAGGCCTCAGCTGCTAAGCCTCTGTGCCAGAAATTACAGAACTGTACATTACCATCTGAACAGAACACAATAGTGTACGCTTGTTGTATGGATGCTTTAAATTGTTTACTTTATTGTAATGAATTTTTTGAAAGTGAATAAATAAACAAATTTTCTGTGAATATTCTAAGTGTAACGGTATCAGGTAGACCTATTCATTTTTGTTATTAAACCATCAAGACACGAAAGACCGCCAGTGGAGTGTTAACAATTGAAATCAATTGTCATATTTTTCTCGCTACCTGACGCGTTAATATAAAAAAATCCAGCAGAACCTTAATAAATTGCACTTGGAATCAGCTGAGTAACAAATTTGTAAACTGTTAAAGAAAATACAACACTTTAATACCACCTAAAATTTGTTTTAAATATTTATTTCATGTACTATAGGTAAACTCACCACTCTCATGAGCACATTAGATTTTTATGGTGGTAATAAACACTATATTTGATTTAATTTGGTGTACTCACGCGCGAGCTCCTTAGGAAAAATGGTACCAGCGAGAACTGCTCGCCGACCAGGCGGAGTGACGTGTGGCCACCGAAGAACTACACCACCTAAACAGATCTTGACAAGATGGTCAAAAACCTTTAAAAACCAAGCCAAGATTGGTACTCCAAGGACCTAACCGTATTTACGACTAGCGTGGAAAACCCCCCGCAGGGGGCAACTGCCCCGATCGTGGTTCCCCACAGCACCCTAGCTGTGAGAAGAGAGTACGGAGCTTTGGTGTACTTGACTGTAGTGATGGAGCTTACCTCAAAAGGCGACAAATCCTTCACTTCAACAGCTCCTCCCGTCAATAAATTAAAGAGACCACCGTCCCAATGAAGGCACTCGGCAGAGTGCTCATCCAGGAAGACTGCGGCTCCTATGATATGGTTGTACACCTCAGTCCACCAACTCTTACTGAATTCTTTTACTGACGCATACATCTTGAATGTTGAGGGATATTATTTTACTTTAATTGATTGTCACCAAAAGTTTATCAACAATTATAGTAAAATTAGTAAATGATTTGTCATTTTGTATTTCATTTTGTGTTTATCATACTGTGACTGCGGCGTGTACTTCTTATTCATGCGTCCTGTATGTACTATACTATGTCTGTCTTTGGCACTTCTTGGCTATATTTTCGGATATTTGAAAACAAAATATTAAAATTACAACTAATTTTCAGAAATTCCGCTGAGTTGATCTGAGTTGTCATTGTGACTTGTGAAATTGTGATTGTCAGTTGTCATACATGTCAGTTTGTCTCAAAGTCACAAAGTCAAAACTCAGCTGAGCTGAAGTAGGGATGTATAAACATTAAATTAACATAAAACTCGATTTTTCATCGGTGACGAAAGAAAATAATAATAGCATCATCAGAAACATATTTTTTTTTAATTCCTAAATCTGATACATCTTAACTCTAGTCCGTCCAGTGACGTAGCTAACATGGATAGCGCCTGTTAGATTTTCATTCGGGTGTAAACCGCTCAAATTGTTATTGAAAGAGAAGGCGCCACCCCCAATCAAGTAGCACCCGGTGCGGGTCGTCCCCGTCGCCTCCCTATAGCTACGCCACTGCTCTTGCCACCCCTAAGGTTTAAGTGGTTGTGCCTCTGTCAGTATGTCCTTGAGATTCGACATTGTATAATTCTACCACCAGCCTTTAATGTATAGTGATTATAACTTCAGCTGTAAGATTTAAAAAAAAGTTCATAGCTGTTAAATAGGCTACTTTTCTCCTGTATTTTCCACGTAGATCTTAGAGATAATCGATAGTATATTTACAAATTCGATTATTTAGTAAGTACATAAGCGATTCTATTTTTTTGTTTAATTTCACATCCCTAACTTAAGTTGACATCTGTCACCGTCACCTGACATCAGATGCGTTCCACAGAACGACCGCAACGATTGTAACGCTCGTAACGCTCTCTGTATCGTTTCGCCGAAGGCCCGTGATCGTCGCAAGCGATTGTTCGACGTCACTGTTCGCGACCGCATCGACGCATCGAAATTGGTGGGTCGGAGTGGGTTTTCACCATAACGCAGCGGGAATTCATAAAAAAGAACGATTTCACTATGCCGCTATTTTGTGAGCACAATGTATGGCCCCGTAACATTGATATACGTAATAACTATTACACAGACATAAACGTAACTTCACGCCTGTAATTCCCGAAGGGGTAGGCACAGGCAGAGGTAAATGAATGCATGCATTCAATCATACATGCAAACACCCACGATTAGTCGGTTACATTTTGGCCCATGTAACAGGTGGCGAGCCTGTTGACATCTCCGGGCACATTACAAAACTTCGAGGTACTGGGAAATTTCCAATGGAAAAATCTTAATAGAACCAGAGATATAGGACTTTACACCATTATCTCTGATAACCCACGACCCGGGAATCGAACCCAGGACCTCAGCGTAGTAGTAGTGGTCTGCTACCACTAGGCTACCGAGGCAGTCACAGAGACATAATAACTAAGGTCTCAGAGGTGTGTCCCTAACGGGGTAGGCAGAGTGTAGAGCGCCAGATATCCCGGTTCTGACAAACCTCTCGTGCCTCGTCTACTTTCATCATTCTCTTCATACATGCACGCCGATTCCTAAGACTTTTGATCCCACCATCAGACAGAACTCGACCTATTTGGTCATGGTAGGTCAGTCTTGGTCTTCCTGGGCCTCTGCAACCATCCACATTCGCATTGTATATCTGTTTAGTCATTCGCTCATTCGACATTCTTTCTATATACCCAACCCAAAATTATGTGGTACCTATAATTTGGAATATGGTAAAATTACCGTGTTTATTTATTTCTTTGTGGCGTTTCATTACACTACTTTCGGCACTGAAACTATTGTCAATACTTTGAAAATGCCTTCATTATATTACCTTTACGATGCTAGTTACACTATTCTTAAATAATCATCCATTCCTTTCGGAACTTTTGCTTCTAACTTTTTCTTTGAGCTGGTATTTGACTATTTTCTCGTTCAGATGCGCTGTCATTATCACCAAGAGTGTCGCCAGATAACGATTTAGCATTTAGGGCAGTTTGACTATAGGGGAGGGCAGATTGGCTGTAGAGGAGCCAGGCCTATTCATATGGCAAATATTATTGTCAGTCTTTCCTAAAAATTTTGCCCCTCTCCTCTTATCACTGTCCATTTTTTAAGCTAAAAACTTTAGATAACACAAGAGATGACAAAATAATGTATGTACTATCAAGTGAAATAAAAATGAAATCAACACAGCGAATTATAAAGTGCCGAGTAATCATCTAAATAAAAATACACACGTCTTCTTCTACCAAACTTGTTCGTATAATATCTCTCATCGCCCATCAAGTTCTCCCTAGGTTATTTATTGGTGGGGAATACCGCTATATTATTGAGAATACCCTATTGTAATACTACTAATACTTCTAAATAATGTATGTAGGTAGGTACCCAACTACACAAATATATTTCAGTTTTGTTAATATCGTATCCTTTTACGGATTACGGTGTTTTTTACTACCGTAGTTGTAAACGTACGGTAGGTGGTAATCTTTGCTAATTACGGTGTTTTTACCGTAATTACGGTGCAGTTGGCAACACTGATTGCGTCGCATCTTCTTGCGGCAACGTGGTATCGAAATGAGATAACGTGAATTCTAACCCGTTGAAATAAGATTCAAAATAACTTGATCAGTAAAAAAAAACCTTAGCTACGACACGTCGTGCCGTGCCGGCCCTTACCCTCTTCAAGGGCAGTAATGTAGGCAGATAATGGTCTGTAAGACAGGTATACATATTATAGGAGATGAAAAAAAAGTAATACTGGGTATTTTTTTGTATTTTTTTTACAATTTTTATTTACTTATCCCAATTTTGTTTTCTAAATACAAGCGCACAATATTCCACTAAAGCCCTTAAAATAAATAATTAATGGTTTTCATAGCCAGAGGGCAGAGGGTTGACATGGGGGTTGTGGAAAAGGGAGCGCTGGCCATCACCCCACGGGAAACGCTGAAAATAAACAAAGAAAAATTACAAAATTGCATCTAAGTACAAAATAAATAAAACGCTACAACAGAAAATCATAAAAAAAAATAAAAACAGGCAAAGTGCCTGACGGTAGGCATCCGCAGCGGATGCCTACTCTGCGTGTCTTGTACTTGGATAAGCGGATGATCCGCTTTTCCAAGTACATTACTTTTTGTACTATCACCGTGAATAGTGTCTTCCGACATCAGTGTCTTCCGACTCAAGTGGTGTTTCGCGGTGGGGTCGTCACTACTTGTCACGTTCTGAACTTTTTACAGTATTGTAAAGTAAGTTTTGACCAATACCGCACTAAGGATGCTTACGTAGGCAGTGTGAACAGAGATAATGCTCTTTAAAGCCGAAACTAGCCGATTGTCACTGTCATAGGCTCGATGTGCAAAGTACTAATGAAATAAAAAAAAACGTAACTTCACGCCCGTAATCCCAAAAGCCTACCCCTTCTGAGGTAAATGCACACATTCAAGCATACTTGCAAACACCCATGATTCGCGGGCTACGTTTTGGCCCATGTAACAGGCGGCGAGCCAGTTGCCATCTCCGCGCACATTACCAAACTTCGAGGTACTGGGAAATTTCCAGAAAATGGAAAAATCCCAATAGAACCAGAGATAAAGGATTTTACACCATTATCTCTGAAAGCACCGGACCCAGGAATCGAACCCAGGACCCCAGAGTAGCAGTAGTGGCCTGCTACCTCTAGGGTACTGAGGCAGTTGCCTATAATAAAATAAATATGTTTGAATCCCTACAGATTATTCTATACCTACCTAAAAGACCTTTTGTTTGATATTTCTTTTGTTTGATTATATCAACAGCCTAAGGGCTGTTGATATAATATTGAGTCGTTGTTGAAGACTTTAAAACTTTAGTTTTTTTTTTAAATAAATAAGTTCGTGGCAGCATTTCATAGACTTATTAGTAGGGATGGCGATTCTTTCTGAAATCAATCAATGTTCGAATCGAAGTGTCCAAAATCCTTTGACAATTAAATCGACATTGAAAAAAGCGATCTTCGATTATCGATCTATTTTTGATTTGGGATATGTAATACTAAATTTCAAGGAAAACAGACGACCAAAAAAAAAGCAACTCAACAGTGTTCAATGCTGGTATAATGCTTCCTATACTCACGTTTAAATGTTAAATCTTATGATCTGTATGTTTCATATGTCCCAATGTGAATTAACCAAAAAGATCGATCTTCGATTTTCCAGGGTATAGTATCGATTCACTAGATCAATCCGGTACTGTGGATCGATTTAAATAAATTATTATAATTATTTAAGTAAGAACTGATTTTTTGGTTCCTAAAGATCGCTTTTCCGATTAATCTATCTCAGGTCTCGGATCACCATCCCTACTTCCTAGTTTTATACTTTGACATTGACGTATCCGTATCAATTTGACACATCTTGCCACAGAGTATGTAACAATAATGTTTTCATCTAAAGATAGGCAATGGTAACTACTTCATTCCACCATATAAGTGACGTCATCACATGTTTTTCAGTTTTATTTTTTTTTCACAGAAATTAAGAAATAAAAAAATACAAAAAATATATATTTGAACTCAGAACAGAAAAATAAAGAAACAGTATTTTTCTTTTAGGGTCGTGTCAAATTTGAAATGTTGTCAATTGAAATCAACTGTCATATTTTTCGTGACCTGACAGATTAGCTTTTGTATATATTATAATATACCTATAAATATATATCATGTATGTAAATATTTATTTACATATTTATGTGTTTATTTTTTTGTAAGATCATATTTTTGTACTTTTCACATTAAGTTTTCTTTATTCATAAGTTGTAATACCTACCACAATATGTTATCATGATGAGGGTTGACTGGTAGAATGCCACTTGGCATTATGTCCGCCCTTTGTTTTTTGTGTAACTTGTATTTAATGTTAAATCAATAAAGAATAAATAAATTAATTAATTAATCAAATGACATTGGTGTCACAGAAATTAATTGTTCTGTTAACAATAAGATTTGCCAATTTAACTAATATACATTATTTTTGCTTTATATATGCGAAAAAGAATCATGGAAAGTCCCATAAATTGATTTGTATTGAAAATATGAAAAGGTACATGTTAGGCCTAGAAATTATTCTGGTGTTATAAAATAATGTTAAATACCAGGAAATGTTCTTTAGGTTCACTAGATAATGATTCAAAGTTGTATTACCAAGTAACTTTTAAAATTCTGAACAAATTCCTTTGGTACTATTTATTTTTCGCAATAACACATGCAAGTGTACTTTAGAAATATCGAAATTCCTTTGGGTCAATTTTTTTGAGCCATTCATAATTACAGTATCCAACAAGAAATATTGCACGAACTTAACACAACGAATATTGATATTACGAAGAAGACAATTGGCTAGTTTCGACTTCGTAGAGTGTTGTCTCTGCTGCACACTGCCTATGTAAGCACTGGTTGTGCAGTATTGGTCAAAACTAGATCAAAATGGTCGACAAAGGTAAGGTGCAAATAAGATTATGCTCTACAGACCCAAAATAAGCGTGAGTCTCTTTTGTAATGTCGATGTGTAATATTTATTGTACTGTACATAGCTAATCATAATAGCAATAGCAAGAATTGACCTACATCTTCCAAATCACTAGCCTAGTCAGATGGTCAATTTTTCTCACCTTAATATCCTTTAAAAATATGAATATAAAATATTTATGTTTCATAGGTTTTCTAAAATTTCTATTGCACAATCTTGATGTAGAAATAATTTAAGGAAAGAATTCAAAGATATGTAAGGTCCAACATACACGACAACTAACAACAATCTCAAAATACTTGTTAGTTTTATTCATACAAAGTTAAACATTTAAGTTTGGAAATAGAAGGGATTTCTAAACTATTTTTTTTTAATGTACAGACAGAAGTTATAGGACAATGATAATGCAGGAGATTATCTCTATAACAGATAAATGTCTACATATGTATACTAACTCCACGCAAAGAAAGAGAATGAGTAAATACCTTGGTACGAACGCGCAAGAAGTCGTATGCGACGAAAGGAGGGGGATCGTGCTGCTCCTGATGCGCCAGGTACGCGTTCAGCATACCTAAAGCAACGGCCGGAAAGCCCACGAAGAAGGACAACTTCTTCCATAGCTTCCAACCGCCTGCAGGCAAATAAAACTAAGCATCAGCAAACTACACCTAGCGCTGCAGAGATAAGATAATCTAGTTGGTTATGTGTTACATAATGTTCAATTGGTAATAAACAATCCTTACCTCCATGGCCTCCAGCTGTTGCGGAGTGAGTTGCGGCAGTACGCCCTTGGTTCCTGATGAACTGGGCAGCAGCCCTTTGCAGGATAGAAGCCATTTTTTCGCGATGGAAAACTAAAGGCGAATCGTAAAACTAGCTCTTGTCAATTTTGGCAAATGTCAAAATGTCAAATTGTTTTTTTTTAATAATGTTATGGCATCGCTATTACGCATATTGCCAGTGTCAAATAAAACGATATTTCGTATTCGTGTAAAAGCAGCGTTAAATTTAGAAACAGTCAGTCAGTTAATTATCAATCAAAGTCAATCAGAGTCACAATCAGTAATTCGAGTAAAGCGATGGCTACTTTACCAGAACATTTTACAATGAAGTTTTGGAGGCAACCTGAAAAGCCGTATTTTGGCACTGTTATTCCATTTCACTTTAAACGGGCACTGTAATAAACCTATATCAAGCAAAATGCCACCAACTTTATTTAATATAACTCAAAAATACACCAAGAAGATGAAATAAAATAATAGCACCACACGCCTCTTTCAAGGTTCCCGCCAAAACGCAAGTGATAATTTCGATAGATAACGCGGATTCAGCTCAACGTCACGACATTGCCGTATGCGGAAGTTTCTTTCTTGTCTGCCACTGCATGAGTAGGTTCTGTGGCCGAGCACACGTTAAAATTATGATTCCACTGAAACAATTGTAAAACTGATGCGCTAGATAGACGTGTCCACACCCACGTTTTCCAAAACCATAGATCTACGAGTACCAAACTTGTCGCACTATCTACGTACTGGCCAATCAAATAGGTAAGTACAAGCTTCGCCGGTCATCCGAAACTAGTACACAAGCCAGGGTGATAAAATCGCCACCAATTTTACGCTACTCTCACTTTATTACAGTCCAAAGTTCGACTCATTTTCAGGACGAGACAGGTACCAGCTTTGGCCTTGCTTTGTAATACTAATAAGGATGGATTATAGAGAGAAAGAAAAGATTTGTTACGTTCTTCTTCATGCTGTTTACTTAACTACGTTAACAAACTTAATATTAATCAATACATAATAGAATGGCACCAGAGAATGTTTCAAAATAGAGACAATATTGTGACGTCAAAATATTAAAGAACAAATTAAAAATATCTCGTAATTTTTTAAATTTTAAGCATTTGATCGAAGCTGCTAAATAGATTTTGATCCGGAATGTAATTATCAGCGCCATCTTCTTTTGAATTTGGAAAATGTTTATCAAGAAGAGTTTTTGGAGATACCTGCAAAATGGAAATTTGTTTGAATTTAGTGTGTATTACAAAAAAATATAAGAGCACAAATAAACGTCTTAGGGCTCATCCGAATGGGCGCACTTGCCTCTTCATCACATAAAAAAAATATATATGCCTTAATCGCAACACTTGGAGTGCGGATGACGATCGCAGTGGTGCCAGTATTATCGAGAAACGCCGCTGCTTATTAGTGCCGCTTATTGAAATGGTTTGACCGCCATTGTTCGGTTGACTGACTGCACTATAGGATGAATACTCCTCCACTATAGCCTTAAGTAAATACCAAGACTAACGGTCTTGGTATTTACCTTGGGCAGCAGTATTCATTATACATCCAAGTGCGCTTGTTTGCCACATTTGCCACTGTACCTGTACCTGTATAATATTGCACTGGAGCTCACCTTTTTCGCTTTAACATGTTCAAAGTTAAAACCCATGTAAAAGGCGGTCTGTTGGAGCTGGCGCAGGTTTCTCAGGCGGACCTTAGGGTCTCGCTCTAATAGCCGTAACAGAAGTCCTCGAGAGGCATTGAACAGCTCGCTGGCACCTTCTGGTAAAGCCCCCGGTGGTTGCTGATGATTCTTAGGTCTGGAAAACGAAAGAGTTTTATACAGTAGTGAACATACAATAATGCAATTTTATTTACACGAATTACATAGGTACATGCAACAATTCGCCGGTGAGATTTTTAACAAATTTAATAAGTATCCAAACGGGCAGATTTCCAAACACTGGTCGCAAATTTTTGGGAGGTGATAATGGAAGGTAGGTAGGTATCTACTCACTTCTTACAAATCTAAGAAACAAAATAACGTCTCTACCCCTGTAGTAGGTACTCGAAATGCGGGGTAGGCAAAGGTAAATACATGCATGCATCTATGATCAGCCACTTCCTTACGCATTTTTAAGTCATTTATCGGGTCATTATATTCACTTTAACATACTCCGAGGGTGCCACCGTGAATATTTTCTAATACTCTCAAACCCGGGGATCAAACCAGGAATCTCATCGTAGCTCTGGTGGTGAACTGATGGTGAGATTCACAGACCGCACTTTACTTTGAGCAAAGTATGCTTAGAACTGTCAGTACTGTATGGGATTTGACAGTTCGAAGCGTACTTTGCTTGAAAGTAAAGTCGTAGTGCGGTCTGTGAATCTCGCCCTGAGTAACAAAAATAAAGACTTATGACATTGTTTACGCAATACAAAAGACATTATTATAGACATTGTTTACTTAAGTCCACCAAAAGATGCATCCGCAGTAGTGGAAGCTGAATGTATGTCTGTCTGTGCGATGCTTACAGCTGAGCCTATTGCAGGTGCTGGGAACTGAAACAATAGAAAATAAACATAAATTCGCACATTATTAAATAAGTAGAAAAATCAATATTAATCTCACTACTATTGTAAATGTGAAAGTATGGATGTTTGTTTGTTGCTTATGGACGGATGGACGAATTTCGATGCAATTTTGTATTTTTAATTACACACGGGCGAAGTCGCGGGCTATAACTTGTTTATAATGAAAATATATGTCAAATAGGTAAATTATAAAGCTGCTCAGTCTAATTCAATATTTTGCAAGAAAGTAGCTGCTTAGTAGCGTAGTGGTAGCAGGCCACTACTACTACTACGCTGGGGGTCCTGGATTCGATTCCCGGGTCAGGGACTATCAGATTTTTCCATTTTCTGGCAGTTTCCCAGTACCTCGGAGTATGGTAATGTGCCCGTAGATGGCAACAGGTTCGCCACCTGTTACATGGGCCAAAACGTAACCGGCGAGTCATGGGTGTTTGCATGTATGCTTGAATGCATGCATTTACCTCTGCCTACTCCTTCGGGGATTACAGGCGTGAAGTTTCGTTTTACAATGCGAAAAATTTCGAATTATTTCTTGCTAAAATTCTTTTTTTTTTTATTTTTTTTTTTTTTTTTCATAATCATCATAGCTATCATTACAGGGAATGCTTAATGCGATAGAGTGGCGGTCATTAACTTACTAATTAACTAATTACAGGATAATTGTTGTGAATACTACTAGATATTAGTTAGTACCTACTGTAACATAAAACATACAATGTCACCTTTGCGAACTCACTCAACTGGCATGAGGATATATCTAGCCTATCTTGAACAAGGTTCAGGGTCTTAATCGCTCTGGTAAGTGGCGTGGCGCCTTGGCCTTCATATTAGTCCTGGCTATCGGCACCGCCTGCAAGTTTGGACGTCTGCGCCGCCTAACGTAACCGTCTGGTACATTGAGGGAAAGATAACTTAACACTCCTGGGTTATGGGCCACGCCTCGCAGTAGCCCAGGTATGCAATTAGTGCAAATTCACGACGTACCCTTAATTCGTTGTATCCAACCATTCCTAGCACGAATAGTGTTGGATACATAAAAATAACTGTTATCTAGTCATATGCATATCTATAATTATATGCATAATATATTACTTACCTATATTCCGTTCACAGCATGGCAGTGGCGGACTAAGGTCATCAGTGGCCTCTTGGCCACTCGCCACAGTGCCAGTCTTTACTCTCTCTCTCTCCACCTGGCCCGGCCCCTACTAAGGCCATGTAGGGGCTGGGATAAGTATTTTAAATCTATAAAATACTTATTAATTAAAAAAAAACATCTTTACCCTCTATGTCTCCGCGTGGGCCCTACTCTGACAACGATACTTCCCTTCGTAGGCTCTAAAAATGCCTAAAATTTGGTGTTTTGAAAACTTTCACGATTCAAAACTCAGTCGACCTGTGTCGAGGCCCCCAGGCCCCATGGCGGACGCCTCCCCCCGCCCTTCTTCCTTAGTCCGCCACTGCAGCATGATAAGAGAAAACTTCGTAAAGACTCTTTTTGCACTTGCATACAGAATGATGGTGCCGGTCGATAGTAACCATAGAACGAGGACTGGAGGCGCGTCGCCGGTGGACCGTGTTGCTCTAATCATAGAGCAACAAGGTTCACCGGACAGCCAACCAGCATCATAAAGCCAGCATCGACTATTTACTATCGATAGTAGTCGATGCTGGCTATATATTTCAATAATTTGTTAAGTACTTCTTTACACAAAACCATTGCATTTTGTGATTCAGATCAAAATTTCCGTGTCCACTTGTTACGCATAAACTATTTACCATAATTTGAGACTTCATATACATCGAGTGTTTTCATTATTATTTTGTGAGCAACTATTAATTTATGCGTAGAAACAATGTAGACGCACACTTCGATTACCATTACCTTCGTTAATCGCACATTATAATATAATAAGAGAAAGAAATACCGTGAAGTACGACTCAAATCACGCACAGTGTAAGGTTCCGTATTGAACGGTCCTGCAGGCTTAGGTACCTACAATGCTTGGATGGAGGATGCTTCCATTTCGTAGGAAGAATTTTCATTCCAAACAGCATTCCATAAATAGCATGATTTAAATCAGTTTTTTTTTAATGTTGATACTTACCTATGAATGAATAAATAATTTGGTGTTCAAACAAATATACATTTCACTTTGGTGGTAAACTTCGGCTGCCCGCCCGCGGCCCGCAGTGGCCCGTGTTGCTCAATAAGTACAAGGTAATTAAATGGATACTGTAGCTTATAGATAGAATTAATTCCACAACAAAAACCACAGTTTTGAAGTAGGCGGTGTATTCCAAATAGAAAGCTGAGGCTCGGCTGACAAAAGCCACTACGAGTGTATGGCCAGTCCAAACAAACTCATTCCAATTAAAATAGCGCTGTGGATGGACCAATAAACAGAAAGGGTTCCATTTTCACCACACCGACGGAATCCAAAAAAGCGAACCGCACTCGACCAGCTAAAAATAGTGCGTCTTAATTGAACACTTGGAATTTACAGCACGTTTTAACGATTGTGGGTTCATCGAGATAATGCAACTTAACGCCAGGGCGGGGCAATGGCAAAGATGTGACGGTAGTTAGTATAACATATTCAAATGTACCCGTGATGTTAGGAAAGTAAGTACACGACTCACGTACGCGCTGTACAAGCTTTAGACACCTGCTGTTTCAAACAGCCGTGAGAAATACAGAATTTTTATTTTGAAATGTCACCTATTTCCGTTTGTAAACCGACGTCAAAAGGATTCCTTTTTGCTTCTTTTTGAATTGACCCATTAAAATAGTTGAAGAACTACCTTTAACATTCAATCTTTTCAAACTCATTACGCCACGCTTGACAGGTGGATTGACGATCGCAGCGGGGGCAGTTTCATTGCAGGATTCTGCTGCCCATCTCGCGTTATTATATTTACAACCGACGTATTGGAATAGCTTGACCGCCATTGTCCGGTTGACTGACTGCACTAGCGGAAGAATTCGCCTCCACTAGAGGGCGATGGGGTCGTCACGTTCCGCTGACGCCTTCAATTTTTCAAACGAATTTCATCCAAATCAGGGTCGTGGTTTAGTTGTAAACATAGAGCAACACGGTGGACCGGAGGGGAGTAGCCATATGCAGGCTTTCCCCTCTGTCAAAGTACAAGACCAAATGGTCCTCTGCCTGTCGCCTAGATATTTAAATTGCATCAGTAATAAACGCATTTCCATCTTGGGGGGGTTTAGACCATAACCCGCCACGCTGGTCCAGTGCGTGTTGGCAGAACGCCAGAGCCTCGTTTGTTGAGTAGCAGGGTGCACCGCACCACGTGCAGGTGAGGTTGGCTTGAGTCTCGATGGTGTTGGTTGAGACCCCTTACACCCACCCCCTTGAAGACGAAAGTCTTTAATCAGTGCGTTTTGCCGGTGATGACCTACGGTAAAGTCGCTGACATAGCCAAGCAGATTTCCAAGCTGAAGTGGCAATGGGCAGGGCACATAGCTCGGATAACCGATAGCCGCTGGGGCAGAAAGGTTCTCGAGTGGAGACCACGTATCGGAAAACGCAGCGTAGGACATCCACCTGCAAGATGGACCGACGACCTGATCAAGGCTGCAGGTACCCGCTGGATGCACGTCGCTTCCGATCGGTCGGCATGGAGGTCATTGGGGGAGGCCTATGTTCAGCAGTGGACATCCTATGGCTGATATGATGAGTAATAAACGCTATGAAGTTTTGGCGGGAACCTTGAAAGAGGCGCATGGTGCTCTTATTTTATTTCATTTTCTCGGTGTATTTTCGAGTTATATCAAATAAAGTTGGTGGCATTTTTTTATATAGGTTTATGACAGGGCCCATGTATAGTGAAATAGAATAACAATGAAAACACGGCCTTTCAGGTTGCCTCCAAAACTTCATCGTAAATGTTCTGGTACGGTAGCCATCGCTTTACTCACTTGACTGACTTGATAAATAATTGACTGACTGACTTTTTCGCTGCTTAAATACGAATACAAAATATCATTTTACTTAATAACTTAATAACTAAAAAACAAAAATAAACGCTCGCTATGGCTACTCCCCTCCGGTCCGCCGCGACCGGTGGGCCGAGTTGCTCTATGACCGTAAAAGCGGAACAGACGGGCAGACAGATAGACAACCTTTCTCATTTATAATACGTTTACCTATATTAAGTATGGCTGTATGTAGACATTGGAAGTGTCTCTTTTGTGTGTTAGCCGACAGCGTCTGGCACAGCACAGCATCAATAAATTAAGAACTGACGCAGTTAGAATTAGTGATCTGACTGCAAATCAATTCCTACCTTTATCAAAGTGACCACGCGTACAATGAATTTTTACATTTTGAACTGGTCACGATTCGGCCGCATTTGTAGGTATAACAGATAATATAAGAAGTGTATTTGATTATGGTTTTATGGTCGATGTTAGTGTTCCTTAATTTTGGTTACTTTGGTGTAGTAACCAAATTTATAGAACACTAACTATGGATAAGGTTTTAATTAGAGATGCAACGACAAGTGATTAGGCCGAATATTCGGCAAGGATGTGTGACTTTTCTGAAAGTGTAAAATTATTAAACTTATCTCTGGTTCTATTGGTATTTTTTCATTTCCTAGAAGTTTTACTTGATTTCCTGGAAGTTTCCCAGTACCTCGGAGTGTAGTAATGTGCCAGGAGATGTCAACAGGCCTGTCACCTGTTACGTGGGCCAAAACGTAATACGATACGAATCGTGGGTGTTAGCATATATTGCTTGAATGCATGCATTTATCTCTGTCTACCCCTTCGGAGATCACAGGCGTTCGCGATCCAATGACAATATCGACTAATTTCTGACCTCTACTCAATAGTTTCAAAGCATATTGGCTGTGATAGACAAACAGACAGACAGGCGCACACACACACACACACGCGAGTGATCTTATAAGGGTTCCGTTTTTCCTTTGGAAGTAGGTATCTACAACGGAGGTATTCCCCGACTCGGAGTGCGAACCTGGGTCTTCAGCGTAGTAGATGTCTACTTGCTACATCGCCGAGATATATAATAGATTGTAATAGTTTAACATTGTTTTATTTAGATGCATTAATTGCGTCCACAAGGCTAATACCACAGTACATAGAACAACTAATACTAATGTAAACAATAAAAAGCGGCCAAGTGCGAGTTGAACTCGGCCATGAACGGTTCCGCAGTAGCAAATGTTTATTTTGACTGAATGTTCACTACTATAATTTTTATCAATACCTCAAACATAATGTTGTCATTCATACAATGCATATGAATTATTAAAGCATTTTATTTATTTTTGTATAAAAATCATACAACGGTTCACAGAATATATCAGTCAACCAACCGAGTTTCAGGTTTGTAGTCCTAATAGTTTTTGAGTAACGTGGCTTTGACATAAGGAGGAGTCAGGACAGGCAAACAGGCAGATAGGCAGACAGGTAGACAGGCAGATAGGTAGACAGGCAGATAGACAGACAGGCAGACAGGCAGCTATGCAGACAGACAGAATAGATGAACAGATAGAACTAAACCCCTTATTCTTAAACGTATTTTAGCTAAAGTGTTGCTAATGTCTCCTTTGTCTTTTTCAATTAACAATGCAACAGACAAAGACAAAGCATTCTATAGCTAAAACGTATCTAATGTACGTTTATGAATAAGGGGGTTAATCTATAAGGGTTCCTTTTTTGCCATTTGGCAACGGAACCCTTAAAAACTTGAAACTAAACCTTAGCACACAGATTTCGCGATAGCAAAACTATTCGTGGATTTGAAAAGGTCACACTAAAACATTTTTTTTATTTTTTTTAAACGGACGAGTCACGGCATAACATAATTGCCGGTCATAAAAGCGTTATTAAAAATAAACTAAATACGAATCATGTTTAATAGGCTGTTGACTAAATTTTAAATGGTTTACTTAGTATTAATCAAAGTATTTATAACTAACATTAGTATGTATTCGACATCCAATAAATTAAATAAGGCTGAGTTGCGTCATTTTACTTTATTTTTAACAAAGTCGTCAACTTAGAAAAAAATGAGTTGCACCATTTGCAGATTGTTAAACTGTAACCCGCCAAGAGAGGCTGGTTAAAGTTATTATTAATGTCAAATCCCTGTCAAACATTGTTACTTCACTTATCACTCTGGTAACTATAAATAGGTAAGTACGCTGATTTAACGCATTCTGCAGTAAATGTTAAAGTCAATGTTACAGTTATTGTAACATTTGTCAATAACGATAACTTTAACAAATATTTTGGTGCAACCGAACCTAAGTAATTAACTTACTTATTCCAACACAACTTACAATATCCAATGATTGAAATAAATGAGTCTTAAATATTTAATTGCTTGGATTTAAAAAACGTATTACCTAAGTACCAAAATAAGATAAATTCTTTGATTAATAGGTACTAAGAAAAATACACCTGCTTATCCACTTATGTAATGAGTAGGTATAATGAGCTACAAGTCTCTTTTCTAGATATACCTAGTCCACACGTGAAGTCCATAAAAATATCATCAACGTTAGTAGAATAATTATTGTTTTTGTTTACCCTACAGATGTTTTATGATGGATGCATGAATACATCAACAATGATCGATCTAACAATCAAATTCTTAAGGCCATAGGTAGCTTTCACCTTAGAGAACGAAAACGTCTGGGTTAGGTAGGTACTCAAGTTGAACGTCCGTTTTGACTCCAAACCATATATAATAAAGATATGTCATTTTCTTAAAGGATTAACTTCCATATAGAATATGAACATACATTACAGATACTCGTACATGTCAAAAACTTCGATAAATTTCGGCATTCGATAAAAATAATAAGTACTTAAACAATCACATTGTAAACTGACATGCGCGTATGTAGGTGGAACAAACTGTTTACGTCCTGCGGAAGACAGGGATGTTCTTCTGCTCTTTTCGAATAATTTTAGTTATAAATCATCAAATTCTGGTTATTGTAAGTAGATTTGGATGTACCGAGTGACGAGAGTCTGCCCAACGTAAAAAAAATCTTTCAAGTCAATAAATAAATTTTTTTATCGACTCACATGAGTTATTTCGAGAAATAAAATATGACAACACTTGTATTTTCATTTAGTCTTTTCATGTTCCAATCAGAATATTATTCTCTCTCCTAATATCTAACTACTTAAATTAGGTCCTCGTTTGCGGCTCCACCACCTAACTGAATCATGCTATGAGAGCAATAGCAATAATTTGATTATCGTTATCATTTTATTACCCACTACTAAAGACAGTCTGATCACTAATGCTCTTATTAGCGGCGCGAACGAGGTTAAAGCGAGGGGGATAATGTCACTGGTCGATCGTATAGAGATACCCAACAGCAGAATAGAAATTCTTAGATGTTAACGACGGCGACTGTGGGTCGGGCGACTATGCTGCCGCGCCAATCCCATCCAGTTCACTTCAATAAGAATCTATGAGTTAGATTGGGCCGCTGACGCCCGCAGATCATTGACATCCAGTTGCAGGCCTCACTACTCAAAGAAAGAGACTTATGGCCGAATACTCAAACGTCACTCAATTTTAAGCAACCCTCAAATGAACGCTCTTTCGTTTGAACGTGTTTTATAAAGACAGAAGACTTTTATTTCCCACTTACATTTGAGTGACGTTTGAGTATTTGGCCGCAAGTGTGTCGATCCCCTCTATAATTCTATTATTGTGAGATGCAGTATGATTAAGAACGACGCGAATGCGCTCGAGCGATAAAATGATATCCTTTATCATTTTGAACATCATAACCGTTTCCGCAAATAAAGTGATACATCAACCTGACCTGACTTCATTGATGGGAAAATCGTTTGGAATCTCCTAGCACGAAGTTAATTTTATTTAAATTACCATGTAATTTATGAACGCATTTATACTATGAGACGAGTCCTTCAGAAGTGCTCGATTACTATAACTGCTTCATGTAATGATTTGGTTTGCTCCAATATTTCCTACAATGTTGTTTAATTATCGCTGAACAGAATACGTGCCTTATTATGCGTTTTATACTTTTGAATATACGCGAAGAAAACCGTATTGTAACGTATTGTTTCTCTATTAAATAACAAGAATTTGATAGTGTCTTTTCTCATCACCAGTAGACATTTTTATTGTGATGATTTAATTCTGTCATTTTTATCTGTCTTCTTATTATTGTCATTGAAACATGTTATTTAGATTTTTGTTGTAATTGAGGTAAATATTAAGTACTAGCTGTTGCCCGAGGCTTCGCCCGCGTGGATGTCGTTTTATAAATAACTAAGCCTATGTTCTTTCTCAAAGTCAGCTCTATCTCTGTACCAAAATTCATTAAAAGCGGTTCAGTCATTTGGACGTGAATAAGTAACAGACAGACAGACAGGCAGAGTTACTTTCGCATTTATAATATTAATAAATAGATATAAATATATAAATATATAAATATATATATATATATATATAATATATAGGTAGGGATTATCATATATACTTAATAGCGATTTCTTTATAACTGTTTTAAACGCCCCAAGGATGTCCGAATGCACGTGTTCTCTGGTACCAGTATCAATTATTTTATTCAACAAACAAAAAATCACTGACGCCAGCTAGGATAATTATTTTTGATGACTATGTCTGGAAACCCCCCCTACTTCGATGATGGTCCGGTCCATATTGTGTATTATTATGTAAACGACTACGAAGGACTAAGGTTTTCAAAATTATGTTTTTCATTTATTTTACGAGCTCGGTTTATGAATGGTCTTTACATTTAAACATCCTGATATATATATATATATATATATATATATATATATATATATAAGGTTATAGGAATATGTAGGATAATTTAAGGTCGTCACAAACATACGAATTTTCATTATAAATATAATCTCCGGATGGCCAAGGATTATATGTGAACCATTCGTTCGATCACGGACTCGTCCATAATGGCATCAGTTAAAAATACTCTAAATGCGTGTTTCTCAAACTTTTTTGAAAACGGTAAATTTGTAGGTGCTCTAAATTTGCCTTGACATTTTGATAATTATACGTCAAAACAAATCGGCCATAAGATATGGTGGCATAGAGCTGCCATCACTACGCCACCCAAGCAGTTCATTTTGTACATATACGCTGTATTACTTCATACGTAGTTTTTGTTATTTATCTATTAAATCAAATGCAATTGTTATAAGACATGTCGCAATTTAATACGGCGTCTTTTAATTATATGGCTATTTACAGTGATTGCAAGCCGATTGTATGACTGTCACTGTATTTCGTTACTGCATGAATCTCATCTCAAATGACCTTGACTTGTGATAGATGTTAGAGGCATTTGCATTTCATTGTGCAATTAGTGAATATTTCCTTAAAATACTTGTCGAGTCGGTCAAGACCAATGTTTTGTTCGTTTCATAAACAACATGCCTTTAATTTGGGTGGTGAGTCCTCGTGAGGCCGTCTGTTGTTTCATATATATATAATTACTATTTGCATTGATTGAGGGTCTTTGGTTATTATTCGATCATTTTTACAACATAATAATTTGAATGTACATTATAATTTTGCTATATACTCAAATTACGTAACTTCACGTAATCATTTGAATGTACAGAACAGAAAAAGGTAGACCTATAGGCTGAAAGTATTTCAGTCCATAGGTCTACCTTTCTATAACTGTGCTATTTACTCAAATTAGTATAAGTTTATTATTTTTTTACAACTTTATTGTTGTGGCCCTATACTGTCTGTTGGCTTTGTTCGCGTGAATTTATGAAAGTTTGAGAAACTTTTCAGTTATTATGATAGAATCCTTTAGAATAGCAACTTCATATACTCAACTACTATTCAAAAATAGTGCTCTTTGTTGTCTTTGATTGATTAAATTTTAAACTCATTAATTCGACTACATATTCCACTGCTTAGTTTATGTGGTAATAACTTATTAACTCTTAGAATTGGGGTTTGAATTACTGCATACCTGTGAATAGTGTGAATAAGCTAAAAGTTCAACGACCTCTAATTCTTTATAAATTGCATATTTTGCAAAAATATTCTATAAGTGGATAGACGACATATGAACATACAACATACTCAAATAATACATAAATAGGGGATATAAACTTTTTTTTATGCACGTCATTGTCTCTTCGCTATATTTTTTCTCTTAACATTTCAATATTCCAACAAAAACGATTGGAGTCAATAAGGATAGATTGTCTGCTTTTGATAATCACAGAAAAGTCAACGACACTAATTAAATCGGTGGAACTAGATGAACATAACGTTAGTTTTATTTTATGGCGCCATCGACTGACGCGTTATCACGGTACTTTAATCGTATAGGTGTAAAATAGTGAAATTATGTTGGAAGACGTGATATAAACTGGTGATAGGCGCCGGCGACGCAATATTTTTTGAGTTTAAAATATGAGAAGTTATCGCTTCCACTACTTTTTTACAAATTTTTACTACATTTTTTATGTAGTGAAACTGGCAAATAAGCTGGTAGTTCACATTAGTCGTAAGTGGATGAAACCTGTAGACATCTAAACAAAAACAAAAGTTTAAATGCAGAGACGTTGTCACTATGCAGGACCATATATTAGGCTTCTAACTGGTACACAATACCTATAGTGCAGAATTGTTGAAAACAACCATGTAACGGGAAATAAGTTAACTAATGCTTATTGCTGTGGTGGCTATGCCCATACTGAATATAAATTCCTATACTGAACCAATTAGTCAAGTCAAGAGTCTTAGGAATCGGCGTGCATATATGAAGAGAGTGATGAATGTAGAAGAAGCGCGGGAGGTGTGCAAGGACGAGGAAGAAGGATATCTGGAGCTCCACACTCTCTGCCTTCTCCGTAAGGAAAATAAACATACACATTGATTGACGTGAAGATACATAGGTCCATACAAGAGAGTTTTATTTAATTCAAGCCCACCTATTTCTGAGGTGGCTTAGTGATATAAGACGTCTACTCCTACGGCTGTGTAAGCTCCAGTAGGATAGTAAGTAAATTGGGTTTTAAGCTATTGCATAGCTTCTATCGCGGGCCTTGAGCGCGGGGACCGAATCCAGAAATTCCGTAACGAAAAAACCGGACGCTCCGGATTACAAATTTTAAACTCATTTAAAGAAAGTCATGTATAATTTCCCCGTCCGATCTCGTGGGTAGCGTGGGCGAGCGGTCTAGGCGCTGGTTTAAGGCACCAGTCTCTTCGGAGGCGTGGGTTCGAATCCCACCGCTGCCAAGATTGTTTTTGTTCATTTTTTTTATTGTGTGTTTTTCCACTCAATATTTAAAAAGTGGTAAATATTAATAGAAAATTATTGTTTCATTTTTCTATTTTTTTTTCTTTTATTAGCATTTTATTTTGTTTTGCATAATTTTAGATAATTATGTAAATGCAATAGCTTTACCGCGGCAGTCCCCGAGTGCCACACGTCTTTTTTTTTTCATAAAAGAACATTCTCAGCGTTACCCACGGAATTTGGTAACCGATGCCCGATCTATGTGACATTTTAGATAATATTTATTACTATTGCCTACGACTTACGACCACGACGAGCCTCGATAAATATAGGTACTATCTTACACTAAGCCTGGGTTGCACTACAAAATTTATTAAAGTTAAACTTATTGTTACATTGCACATCCTTCTCTAACATAAAGAAATCTGTTTAAGTTAGAGAAGGATGTGAAATGTTACAATAACTTTAACTTTAACATACATCTTGGTACAACCCGGGCTGAAAATCTTTAAATAATTGACAACTGTCATAACAGTAGGTACAATCAGGCCTCAAAAAAAAAGAAAACAAAAACATCATTCCTTTGTTTCTAGAAGTGTTCAAATAACAGAGCAACTACAATCTAAAAATATCAGACGCAACGATCGAACTTGCAATTAAATGACCGATGAGATTGAATATTCTCGGTGGAGCGGATGTCAATGATTTAGTCTTCTTCCCTAGAATTTTTTCCAGTCAATAAACTGGTTGCGTCGCTTGAACTTCAATCAAAATAAACGATGTTATATGAACGGGTTGCGATGGAACATGATATAAGTTGCACATGCACTCGCCGACTGCCTGCGTAAGCGTGTATTTATTTTCCTTGTTCTGAGTTAAACAACTCTAATATTCAAACCACACAGAACCATAAATTCGGATTTTGTTTTCAGTAGTGCTAATAAGAGTAGGTACCTTGCATATTAAATACTGCCCGAAAGAAAAAAAAATATTTACGAATTTTGGTAAACCTAACTTAAAAAAGCGAAGAAACACTGTGTGTCTGTTACGCTTGGGATATAGTTCGAATCTTATGATACAAAAGTTTTGGCTAATCTTCTTACTGGTGATAGAGCTCCAGTGACGGAGCTCGCGGTCGTTGGCACTACTGCATTTCCTAAGATACTTGCCGCTAAATGGTAGTGTTCAGCACTATCGTGCTCCGGTCAGGTGGTAATGTACGGCCCTGTAATTTCCGGCACGGAGGCATAACATCTTAAGTCTGAGGAGTGGTAACGCATCTGCATTTTGACCTTGGTCTTTGTGTGGTGTCTATAGGCTGCAGTCATCGCTTAACATCAATGTGAACTGCATGCTTGTTTGCCACTTCCATTACATAAAAAAAAATCTTTACTACTGACGAAGAAGTTGCTTTAGCATTTGAAACATTCTTTGCTAATATGCCAGTTTCTGGAGACCTCATTTCATCGCCTACCGTCGCCGAATCATTATTGAAAAAAAATGTACATGAAAGTAAAACTATATTTAATTTTTAGTTAGTTAATACTGCGGATGTTATACATGCATTTAAGTCTATTAATATTAAGAACACAACTGATTTATGGGGCTTATCTGTAAAAGTTGCATATGAAATAATGGATGTGATTGCACCCTAGCGGCTATGTTTAATAATAGTATTGTAAGTGGTATATTTCCTGATATAATGCCACATAGTAAAGTTATTGCATTATTTAAATCCGGTAGTACAAGCGACCCCACAAACTTTAGACCAATTTCTGTACTACCTGTCTTAAGTAAAATTTTTGAAAAACTCATTTTAATCATCATAAACTTTTACATTGTCGACAGTTTGGATTTACTAGGGGTCGTTCAACTACCGATGCAGGTGTTGAACTTGTCAAACACATTTTTGAAGCTTGGGAAAAATCAGATAATGCGCTAGGGGTATTCTGTGACTTATCTAAAGCATTTGATTTCGTTCAGCATGAAACATTGGTCAGAAAGTTATATCACTACGGCCTTCGAGATACCGCTCTCGAGCTTATGACTTCATATTTAAACAATAGAAATATGTGTGTTGATGTAAATGGGACAAGATCTCCCGGGACTTCTATGGATATGGGGGTCCCACAGGGTTCTATTTTAGGGCCATTTCTTTTCTTAGTCTATATTAATGACTTACCCTACATTATCAATGATGGCCAAGAGATGGTATTGTTTGCTGATGATACTTCTTTAGTGTTCAAAATTAAAAGACAGGAGGTAGATTTTGACTGTGTAAACAATACTCTCTCTAATATAGTACATTGGTTTAGCGCCAATAACCTTTCGTTAAATAGCAGTAAGACAAAATGTATTAAATTTACTACTCCTAACGTAAAACAGGTTGAAACCAATGTTAAGATAAATGAGGAAGTATTGGAGATCGTAGAGTCCACGGTATTTCTTGGCATTACCGTGGATGCTAAATTGCAATGGGGTCCCCATATTGCCAAATTAGCTAGTAGACTTAGCTCGGCAGCATTTGCTGTGAAAAAGATTAGACTATTAACAGACGTCGAGACGGCTCGCCTTGTTTATTTCAGTTATTTTCACAGTATAATGTCCTATGGCATTTTGCTATGGGGAAATTCCGCCGACGTCAACACTATTTTTGTACTGCAAAAGAGAGCTGTCCGGGCTATCTACGGGCTGAGTCCAAGGGTATCTCTTAAAGATAAATTTAAAGAAATAAATATTCTGACTGTAGCTTCGCAATACATTTATGTAAATGTATTATATGTCCGTAAAAACATTAATGAGTTTCCTACAATAGGTAACAATCACAGTATAAATACTAGGAACAAATACAAATTGTCCATGCATGCAACGCGGCTGAATAGGGTCAGTAATTCTTTTAGAGGTCAATGTATACGGTTCTTTAATCAAATCCCCAAAAACGTTAAAAGTCTATCGATCAATAAATTTAAGAAAGTAATGAAAGAACGTTTATATAAATGTAATTACTATAAGACCTGTGATTATCTTAATATATACGTCTTGAGATTATAGCGATCGCTGCCAGGCTATTTCGTGATACTGTGATTTCGTGTATTCATTGATTAGTATCTACTATTGTTAAGGGTTGAATAATGTGAATACCCTGGCTGAAAATGAATTCCATCTTTTATTTTGCCTATCTTTTATGCATATCCGGAACAGTCATGCACGCTTAAATGTCTTTGCCTTTGGCGGCGTCGTGTGGCGGGTTGCTCACTTCCCTCTAAAATGGTCGAGGAGGGCAATGGCTGTCACATGCGTCATACTCGTGAACGGGTGCTGTTGGTGGGGACTGGTCTGTTCTGGTTTGCAGGGGCTACATCGCATTTAGTAGATAGCAGTTTATTTGCATCTATGCTATGGACGTTCACATTATTTGATTTTTCACGATAATCTGTACTAGATTTAAGCTCTCATTTAAAAGAGCTCTTACTGAGTTTGTTGGGTAGCGGAGTTCTTCTCAGTAGTGACTGCACTTGGAACTCTGCTAAGTGAATAACATTGATCTTGACGAATAAGTTTTTCTTTTTCTTCATTTATTAATTGAAGGAAATGAAAAATTTGCTGATTATTATGTTTTAATCAAGTAGTTTAAATTCTAATTTTTAATTTACTATTGATATATGATTTTGCTTTTACTATATGTAATGGTTATTCGCTCTAGGTAGTTGATGATTTATTGACGTTTTGAAAGTATCTGTAAAGATCTATTCGAAATAAAAATATTTACTATTTCTATTTCTATTTCTTTAACTAAAAAATGTATCTTTTTCAACGGCAGAGACCAAACATAGCTTGTGACAAAATACGATATGCGAGAGTTAGCGACGTTTGACCAATGTGTGTCTAATCTATGAAAGAAGCGTTTTGTGTACATCAGTGGTTAACATAATGACGTAAATTAAGTGAGGCACAGACTAAAAGCTCACGGGTTATTACCACTTCCGACAGCAAAATTGAAGGTTATGCCAAATTAGCTACCAAAATTCATTACAATTTTGGTAGCTAATTTGGAGGCAGGACAGGATAGGTATTTTTTCGAAGAATTTCATTAGATGACTATTTATACATTAAATGTATTAAGAAGCAGGTGTTAAAATTATATTACTGTATTGTATTAGTAAGATCTTTGAGAATTACGAACCAATCCGACTCAAAGGACCAAAAAATTAAATATTTGATAATACTAAGTAGTCTGCAGTCGCATCATCTGCTTTACGCAGATGATGCGGTAATTGTTAGCTTTACACCATCTGGGCTACAAGCACTTGTCACAGTCATGAAAGAGGATTGTATGGAGAAAGGCTTACAATTGAATGTGGATAAAACTAAAGTATTAGTATTTGAAAGAGATGAGCAGAGAACAAATGCAAGGGTAGTAGTAGATGATGCAGTGTTAGAACAGGTGGATGAAATTGTATATCTTGGATGTGCTTTTAGGATGGTAGGTACACCACTGACATAGAAAGAAGAGTGCTTGCTGGGAATTGCCTGAATGGAGCGTTGGGTAAGCTGCTAGAATCTAAACATCTCAGCCAGCGGGCGCGACTAGCCGTACATAATGCTGTACTTACTCCAACGCTTTTATATGGAAGCGAGAGCTGGGTATGCAGGAAAGAGCATGAAAGTAAGTCGAACGCGGTCGAGATGAGATCATTGCGCAAGATCTGCGGTGTATCACTCACCGATCGCGTTCGTAATGAAGATGTAAGAAAGAGGCTTTTTGTGAATGATAGTATCGGTGTAAAAATGAAAAAAGGCATGCTCCGATGGTTCGGGCATATAGAAAGAATGTCGAATGAGCGAATGACTAAACAGATATACAATGCGAATGTGGATGGTTGCAGAGGCCCAGGAAGCCCAAGACTGACCTACCATGACCAAATAGGTCGAGTTCTGTCTGATGGCGGGATCAAAAGTCTTAGGAATCGGCGTGCATGTATGAAGAGAATGATGAAAGTAGACGAGGCACGAGAGGTTTGTCAGAACCGGGCTATCTGGCGCTCTACACTCTCTGCCTACCCCGTTAGGGACCTGGCGTGAAGATACATACATACTAAGTAGACAATCCCTACTTCCCTACTAATATTATAAATGCGAAAGTAACTCTGTCTGTCTGTTTGTCTGTTATCTTTTCACGTCCAAACGACTGAACCGATTTTAATGAAATTTGGTAAAGAGATAGAGCTGACTTTGAGAAAGAACATAGACTACTTAGTTATTTATAAAACGACATCCACGCGGGTGAAGCCGCGGGCAACAGCTGGTATGTAATAATTTAATAATACGTTTCATTTAATAATACTGGATCTACCATAACAAATTCTTATTAACGCGTAATTATAGTACCTACTAAATCATTTTATTGCAGTCTCAAATTGTGATCGTTTACAAAATTTAAAGTTGACGGTGTTTGATATTTTGAACATTTGAATGTTTGATGACAGTGGTAATCCAATTAATATATTTCAACATAATACTAATATGGCATGAATATTAAAATCATGTTAAAAATAATGTAAGACGTGCTCAATCTTTACACATTTTATAGAATTAATTATCGCTATATCTTATGTTACAATAATTGATAACAATTTATTATGAAAGATTTCCCTTGCTAGATACATAGTGAATTAATCATGACTAGTATGGAAAACTGCATAACATTGTAATTATAATTAACGTTAATACAATATAACACCTTATTTATTTCTGCATACGTAATGTGCTAATGAGTTGTATGACTTAAATGAGTGATCTCAGTTATGTCATTCACAATTTCAATTAGCATACCGTATGAGAGGAAAATAAAAAATATTTATGTGCCTACTTACTTAAGCTATTATAGGTATAAGAATCATCTGCGTTAGACGATTGAGCCCCAGGACTTCAAACCTAGCAGGTACAAGTTAATTTAATGACTTCATTCGCTGAATACCTGCATATAAACTTGTACTTACTACCTACTCATGGGTAATTTAATAAACGCTTAAGAAAAAACACAATTGGTATGTACTAAATTAGTAAACAAACACATGGAGCAATAGATTAAAAATATTGAATATTTCGAAGCTTTCTCTAGAAGCGACTTAAAAAAGAACACGTACTATGCAATAAATTAAGCGTCATCGTCCTATCGAAAAAACGGCAAAACGGGAACTAGCCGAGGAAAATACTTACAAGTACTTGCCTCGCAGTAGCAGTTGCAGCTTGATGCAGCTGCTACTGCGAGGTCAATAACCTTGACATTGTGCACGAATCACGTTTACATATTTAATTTAGGCCTGCGCCACACACGACAGTTTTAATATCGATGACTAGGATTATCAAAACGAAGAACAGATAGGTATATAAGATATAATTCATTATGAATTTAGATCGGTATCTTGGGCGTTGACATATCGAACGAAGTGCAATTCGGGAATCCCATTGAGTGTATGACCAAGTTGGCATCCAAAAAGGTGGGGGTGCTTAACAAAGCGAGGTAGTATTTCACATCGGGGCAGCTACTACAGCTTTATAAGGCCCAAATGCGGCCCCATCTGGAATACTTCTCTCATTTGTAAGCCCCCAAATACCTGAATGATTGAAGTACGAATGTTTGTTTAAAAATATAAACCACTTAACCAATTTTAATGGATTTCGGCACAAATAGAAAATAAAAACCCAGAGTTAAACATAAGGTATTTTTTTTAATGCTTTTTAATTTAATTTTTTTAAATTATTATAAAAAGAAAAAATAAATTCCCAATATATTTAAAGAACAGGTATTCAATACTGCTCAGAAAATAAGCTAGATTTGGTTAGCGATAAAAAAAATACTTTGCTATCCCCTATGTAAAATTAATGAGCACAAAAATAACGCGAGAGAAATACGAAAACTAGTTTTATTTACAGAAATGAGATTCGGTTCTTCCCTAAACATCTCACGTAATAAATGGACGCCTTACCGGAAAATATTTCCACTCTGACAACAAGGATTTAATAATATGATTGTTTATCATTTGTTTAATTTCAAGGAGCTAGTGATAAAGAACTGTAATTATGGTTATCAAACAGAGGTTCAGTGGGTCAAGTGGATTAAAAAGAAGGAAGACAAAGGACACGTAATAAACAAAGTGAAATATTATAATTGCGTAGAACCTTCGTCACAAATGCTCAGCAATATAAAGCTGAAAAGATCATGAAAAGATTTGTACGGAAAAAAATGGAAAACCGGTCAAGTGCGTGTCGGGCCACGCGCAGTGTAGAGTTCCGTAGTTTTTAAGTTTGATCAATGCAATGAAAAAAATAAATAAATATTTTCTATGGAGTTGTTAAAAAATTTCGAGTATTACATTTGGTCGACTATTACTCGCAAACTAGTGTAGCCAACTTAAGTGTGATAGTTTTTCTTTTAATTTCGTTATATGTAGCTACTATTGCCGTATCGTTTGGATTTCTAACAACAAGTTTAGTTGGTAGAGACACTTGACTCTAACGAACATTGGCACTTTAAAGCTTAATAAGTCACGAACAATTAACTTTATCGAAAAATGAATTTAGCACACCTCTAACATTTTTGAAAGACCTATTCAACGATATGTTAAACTATATAGAAAACAAAAATTATCCGCGCGTTACGGGTAGGGGAGGTACCCTAAATAATTTTATTTTTCATGATTTTATTCTACCACTATGTCGGCGTGATTAAGGTGTATACTTGTGCCAAATTTCAAGTCTCTAGTACTAATAGTTTTTGCGCTAAACCGCGGACGGACAGACAGACAGACAGACAGACAGACGGACGGACATGGCGAAACTATAAGGGTTCCTTGTTTACTACGGAACCCTAAAAAAAGGTAAACGGTAAAACAAACTTGAAATATTATCCTAAAGATCTGCCGGCGTCGGGACGTGACGACCCCACTATCAATCAGTCTGACTGACTGCACTATCAGTCAGTCAATCGAACAATGGCGGTCAAACCGTACCAACGAACCGGTAGTAAATGCAATAAAGCAAGATGGCCAGCATCTTCCTGCTTTAAAACTTCCGCCACTTGGACCGAAAATCAGCATGCCAAACGTGGCGATTATGGCATTTACCCAGTGGCTTTGGTCCAGCAGTGGACATTTTTCGGCTGAAAAGATGAACGTTTTTTTTATGTAATGGAAGTGGCAAACTAGCATGCAGTTCAAATTGATGTTAAGTGATGACTCCAGCCTATAAACAACAAACCACACAAAGACCAATATCAAAATGCAGATGAGTTACCACTCCTGAGGCATAAGATGTTATGCCTCTATGTCGGAAATTACAGGGCCGTACATTACCACCTAACCGGAACACGACACCATTTAGCGGCATGTAGATATATTAAGTAATGCGGTGGTGCCTACGCCCACGAGCTCCGTCACTGGAGCTCTACCACCATGTCAAAAAGGTACTGAGAATATCACTATACATTGCTGTGTTAATGAAACTATTTTGAACCTAATACAGCAAACGACTAACAAACAATTACTCGTAAAGTAGCATTTTAACATCCAGTCATCTTTTAGCTACAAATATCAATGATACGGAAACAACCTTCGTCTACAATGGTAAGTCTAATAGCGACGAGTGTAATGAGTGAATGCTATATTCAAGACGTAGGACAAGAGATAAACAAAACAAGTCATTAGGGTAATCTTTTAGGTCACGATTAATCATAAAGCAACGCGGCCCACCGGTCGCGGCGGACCGGAGGGGAGTAGCCATAGCGTGTATTACCAATGCAAAACAGTCTGTCATTTTTTGCGGGGGGAAATGCGTGCGACACACAAGCACACTACAAAAATCGTCTTTTACTACGAAACTCACACCTTGACTTTAACAAAGTACAGAAACAATTTCACGCACACATTTAAATGTGTGCGTGAAATTGTCAGGCGACATCTAGGCGACTGGTATAGGCCCATTTGAGCTTGTACTTTGACACGAGGGGAAAGCCTGCATATGGCTACTCCCCTTCGGTGTTGCTCTATACGCTTAATAAACTGATTTTTTTTAATGAAGGTGGCAAACCTAAAAACATCACATGATTAATGGACGACCCTTATATTGGTAGCCTATAAACAGCAACAGAAATACCAATTGATAGGAACACAATAGCGCTACACGCTTGACGCTACCATTTAGCGGGAAGTAGATTACGAGCTCAGTCACTGGAACTCTACCACCATAAATTATCGTACAACAGGATCAATAGATCATAAGTAACGGAATAGTAATGAACAGTGTATTAACATTAGTAAATTAAAAAAAAAACTCTGGAGTAATTTGTGAAAATAAAAAGGCAATTTTTCCATCGCCACATATTATTATGATTTTCCTAAAATCTGTGCCAGGGAAATACTTCAAATATTCATATACTCACATAATTTTACATTATAAGGTAATTTAAGCACAAACTGAAATTAATATATTTGTACGATACATCTTATCATCTGGCCATGTAGGTATGTGAGTACTTATGAGAATCATTTTTTTTGTTGTGTATATTTGTTGTCTCATGTAAAGTCATCAATATCCATGTCAATGTGAAATAATTAGACGCAACGCTTAATTTATTCTAACAATGATATATATTATTACGAGAAACATTAAAAAAATAAAAACTTCGCTGTGTTTTCCTCCTCTGGGGTTTAACCCGTCGTCTTCGCTAAGCCTGGTAAACAGCAATTAAAATGGAACGGGTTATAAAGTACCCACCGATATTTCATAGGAGATACTTAACGAGGAACGAATGGTAAACACTCGAACATCAATTTTTTTAACGTACGGAAGGTGGCAATTAAGCTTACAGCTCACATTGATGTTAACTCGTTAGACCGTACTCTTGGACCGATATCGGTACTTTTATTAAAGTATATAGAGATAACTTTACTTCAAAGCAGGTAAAAATCGATATGTATGTATCTTCACGCCAGGTCTCTAACGTGGTAGGCAGAGAGTGTAAAGCGCCAGATATTCCGGTCCTGACACACCTCCCGTGCCTCATCTACCTTCATCATTCTCCTAACGCACGCCTATTCCTAAGATTTAAAAATCGGTCAATGGTGAGAAAGTAATCAAACTTATGTGAATAAAATTAAAATTGTGTCTTCTTGCCGTTTCTGTTTTTCTGACCGCTCACAGTTGCACTTACATTCATGTATAACCTCCCCAACAATGCTCTAAGCCGAGGATGGTCGAGATTCCGATAAAAAGACCCAATTCTCCTGTCGTCGATTTTATGTATCTATCCAGTTTGCGCGGGGACGAAGTCATCGTCAACTACAAAATTGAATACAGCAACTAATTAGGTACAGTCCACTAAATATTTTATTTCACCTCTTCACTCCAAAAACCCTTTGCGCTCGCCGATTGTCAGGTGAAGTAGACTACGGCCATCCTGAGACGAGAAATATACATGGGTTCACATTAAGATTTTGGCCTGAAGATTAGTTTATATTCCCTTAATTGAGCACGAAATAAACTTACCCCCTTATTCATAAACGTATTTTAGCAAAAAGTGTTGCTAATCTCTTCTTTGTCTTTTTCTATCCTGCACATTTGACAATGCAACTGATAAAGACAAAGCATTCTATAGCTAAAACGTATCTAATGTACGTTTATGAGTAAGGACGTAAGTTTTTGCTGAATGAGCGTAGTCCTGCAGGACTCTACATCACAATTAATAGGAACGTTTGTCTTGGTAATTATATGCATATTTAATAGTTGTTTGGGTAAGCCATTTGCTTGCGTATCTAATCGTTGCATTCAAGGGAGACAAGCGGTATCTGATTTCCCTGCAAGGTTTCCGACGTCATCTCGAGACCATGGTAAATTAAACTTTGTGGAATTGTTATTGAAGACGTGACATCCGTTGTTTTTTAAAATCCAAATAGGCAAATGCCTTGATTTTTTCACACCAATGATAACATGACATTTCTTGGAAATACGATGTGTTGGATGCGATGTTTACAATTTATATTATTTTTCAGATAAAAAAATATTGAAACCTTTAGAGACAAATTGAAACACGGTAAGACGACACGGTATATTACATGCATACAGTCTTTGATTATATCATACAGTGGTGTTGAAAAGAAACTTTTTTTGTGAAAGTTGGATTCTGGCTTTCAAATTGATGGCCACTGAGTTACAGAATACGTCTTCAGGTCTGAGCACTTGTGTATAAATGTGTCATCCTACCATAGAAATATGAACAATAGTGGCTCCTTCAATATAGAGCTCATAACCTAGTGTAAACAAATGATGACTTTTGAATGAGAATGAACTAGGTAGGTACCTTACTAACAGACAGGCAGTTTACGTTGATTCAACATGCAAATGATTGCAACAGTCTTCGATGGTCGTTTTAAATTTAATCTAATAGTAAGCAATGAAGTGATTCATTCAATTGCAACTATTCGCTTCCAATATTGTTGCTTTTTTTTTAATTTTGTAAGTCCGTGGCATCAACTTAATTTTGTTTATAGTTTTTATCTCATCATCATAAAGCACTCTTCAGATCATCAGCATAAAAAGATCAAGATAAAATTCTCGGGAAGGTCAATAATGTAATTTAGGTAAAAACAAGGTTGATGTACAGTTCAGCGTCCATACGTTGCGGTTTTTCATCGGTATGTTGTTATTATTGTTTCCTGTTTATATCTGTGTACCGTCCACATTATATATAAGATAATTTAAGTTCCGAGAATCCGGTAGGTACCGACCATGCGGATAATGATTACAATTCTTAGGTAAAGAATTTAGAGCAACACGATTGATTCTTTTAGTTAAAAAACTATCTTAGAAAATGATTATGATTAGAAATCCCTACTAATATTATAAATGAGAAAGTAACTCTGTCTGTCTGTCTGTCTGTTACCTTTTCACGTCCAAACGACTGATCCGATTTTAATGAAATTTGGTACAGAGATAGAGCTGACTTTGATAGAACGTAGGCTACTTAATTATTTATAAAACGACATCCACGCGAGCGAAGCCGCAAGCAACAGCTAGTAATCTTTAATTTGGAATGATTCTAACAATTCATATTTTAATGTTCAAATTATCAATTAACTGTGCCGTTCAAATAATATTAAAGACAGTCGTGATTTTCGGAACACAGCCCGTTGCAGCCATGCGGAGAACCATATAATTCTTAGGCTGACCATCGAGGCTGAACGCTCACGGATCAAGATGAGGAATGTTTCTTAGGTTTTTTTTTTTTTATGTTTTAAAAGTGGCAAACAAGCATACAGTTCTCATTGATGTTAAGTGATGACTGCAGCCTATAGACACCCACACAATGACCAGAGGTAAAAATGCAGATGCGTTACCACTCCTGAGGCCTAAGGTGTTATGCCTCTGTGCCGGAAATTACAGGGCCGTACATTGCCACCTGACCGGAACACGATAGTGCTGAACACTACCATTTAGCGGCAAGTATATTAGGTAATGCGGTGGTGCCTACGCCCGCGAGCTCCGTCACTGGAGCTCTACCACCAGTAATAAGGTGCCACCAGGTACGAAATCATTAGGTACTTTACTCAAATTTTAAATATTATTTGATGTGTCACATCAAATAAAAGTTTAAAATTTGTGAAAACTAGAGTAAAAGTGTTTTAGAAAAAAGATTTAAAAAACGACGAAATTATTTTAAAAAGGGATGGGAATTATGATAAAAAAAGAATGAAAGGGATGATAAAAAAAAGGATTGGGGAAGGTTATAAATGATATTTTCATGTCCTTACTTTTTCAATATAAATACAAATAACGCAAATTAGATGTAAGTCTGTGATATTTGTAAAAACTGTAATTGATAGGGTCGGGATTACAAAAGTCGTGAACAGTGAAGGATGCGCTGGCATAACTGCGGTGAGATAAGCGAGCTGTACACAGTCGTGGGCCATATTCGTGTACTCCTAGTGGAAACGTGGACCCACGTTGATAGCTTTGAGCTATGTAACCGTCTCTTCGAGCTAGCCACGCATGTATCAATGACGTCAATTAATGTGCAGCCTCTTCGTAGGTTGCAGTGGACACTACCAGATATAATCCCTACTTCCCTACTAATATTATAAATGCGAAAGTAACTCTGTCTGTCTGTCTGCCTGTTTGTCTGTCTGTTGTTACCTTTTCACGTCCAAACGACTGAAGCGATTTTAATGAAATTTGGTACAGAGATGGAGCTGATGTTGGCTACTTCCACGACGAAAACGACATCCACGCGGGCGAAGCCGCGGGCAACAGCTAGATTCATATAAAGCGGAGCTTAATAAAAGAGAATATGTAATAATACTTAATACAGCGCAGCCTCTCCATGCGCCGCGATGGGCCCCTGCCTTCATTGTATTAAATACCGCTCTATTGCAATGGTTTGACCGCCATAATTACATTGACTGACTGCACTGACGGAAAAAAACCCTCCACTTGAGGGCGGTGAGGTCTTCACGTTCCAAAGCCTAGCTTGAGACCTAAGCTGACGTAACGTCTCTGTGCCGGTATTCAGAGACCCCTTTCTTCATACATGGTTACTGATTTCTTGGCCCACTTTTGGATAATATCTGAACTATTTGGCCAAAGAGGTCACTCTTGGTGTCCCTCGGCCTACAACCATTTACATTTGCATTGTGTATTAGTTTCGTCATTGTCCGTTATAATTGTTATAATATAAAGGAATGTGTTATAGCATCACTATTTTGCCTGTCTGACCTAGAAAACAGGATGTAATAAATTAATGCCTAAGTAAATATTACATATTTAATAAACGGTCCCTGTCTTATGTTTATTGCGTACTCAACCGATTATAATAATTGAAGAATTTAAAATAAAAAAAAATCCCTGGAACAATAGCCAAACTGTAATAACAATGTTAACAGTCCGATTATTTTGAAAATGTACTATATTTACTTACATTAATTAAATATCTTAATATACGTAAAACACACATTTCGCAATAAACTAACCATAAAATATGAAAAATGGCGAACTCCTTTGTTTGTGAAATTAATTTCAATTTTAAATAGGTATTATGTTTGACAAAGTGATAAGCATCTATAGTAAAACATGCAACACAGTTATTAAATTAAGGTCTACTTACATAAGGTGTACCTATATACTGTACATTCGTATTTTTAAACAGACATAGTGTAGATTGTTTTATTTATTTACATGTTTACATGTGTCACGCGTTTTATTGACATTATGAAGTATACATATGCCTATGAAAAGTAGAAACCTGTACTATTTATGAAGTTACGTTAAGTTATATTTAATGCAAATATTTTATTTTTGGTATTTCGTAGGCTCAAACGCTATCTGAATCGATTTTTTTCTCGTTTAACTCGTTAGGCTGCAGTTGAACCGATATTGGTACACGAACAATTAGAAATCAATAGTCATATATTTCTCGCGGCCGGATTAACAGCGGAACCCAATATTCAATCTTAATCTAAAATATTTATTGATGACTTTCGATCGAAACGATCCTTTGGTCAAAAAAGGCGTCCCAATAACAAATATACAGATGAATTTGTTGTCATTTGTTATTGGGATGTTGACAGCGGATGTATCAAAAAATCGTTTGCAACCTAGAAGATGGGACCGACCGGATTGGGACCGGTCGTTAGTCTTTGAATTTTTGTCCTTTCGCACCGCCTATGAGAGCAATTGGGACTAACTGCCGATATTGCTTTATTACCGGTATCATAGCAATGATAAAATTATCGCTATTCGCTATGGCTCTCACAGGCAGTGCAAAGGGACAAAAAATCTAAAGCTGGTTAATTTTTTATAAATCTTCTTACACGTAACTGATGTCAACAAAAGTGCTATAAAAGGAAAGACGAACTGGTTTATCCACGTTCCCAACTAATGGCTCAATTCAGCATAAAATCATCCACGAAGAAAGAAAAACTCTAGCCTACTCCAATTAAGACATTACAAAAATAAGGGGAATACGGAGTTCGCGTGAAAGCTAATACGATAAAAACAAGTTAAAATTTTACTTACAACTCGTGTTTTTGTCTAAAACTAGCTGACACGGCAAACTTCGTATAGCCTCACAATTAAAAAATGTGTCAAAGGTTTGATATATATGGACTATTTGTATGGGAAAATGAAATTGTGGTTTTTACTATTTCCCTTCAATATTTTCATATTTTCTTACCTTTTCAACCGTCCCTGGACTTCCAAAAATCATTCAAAACCATAATCAGCCAAATCAGTCCAGCCGTTCTCGAGTTTTAGCGAGACTAACGAACAGCAATTGATTTTTATATATATAGATTATACCTGAATCCAATGATGGAATAACGGTTTCCTTTACACATAAGTTAAAGCTACCTCTACGGTCCGTAGGCTCGTGACACATAAATCATACGCCTAAGGTTCCACCCGTAGCGAGATTTATAATGAAAGCACTAGGCTTGTTAAGTGTTTAGTATATGTTCATGGTCAGAATACTAAGACGAGCTAGAGTCAGTTACACTGATAGCATTCGCATGATGGCGGTTTTTAGGGTTCCGTACATCGGAACAAAACGGAACCCTTATAAAATTTAATGTACGAAACTGTAATTTCCGGCAGAGAGGCACAACAACTTCGAGCTCAGGAGCGGTAATGCATCGACATTGAAATCTCTGGTTACTATACTCTTGTTTGCCACGTCTGGACGTAAAAAAAAAGTAAAAATGAATCTTCATACGATCCCTGATCAGTCTGTCTAACTGTTACAGAGACTTTGCTTTAAAATTAAAAACTACTAGAGCTATTGAGTTAAAATTACTTGATTTACATATTTTATGATTATTTAGGCAGGTATTTTATTGTCTACCTACCTACGCTTTGATGTATTATAAACTACCTAAACCAAAAACCTAAATATAGATGTATAACGTAAGTAGGTACCTATACTCTTAAGATGAGAAATAAATAGTGATATAATTTTTTTTCATAAAGGAGACGTTCCAAAATGTATGGAGCTTGGGCCCGCACCATGTACACTATGTTGAGAGATGAAGCATATTATTCAAATCGTTTATTAAATCTTCAATTAATTGTCGTAAGTATTTTTCGAAAACAAGAATGTCATAGTAGCGATCTGGCGACATATTCCTGTCATACAAAAAATTACGTAAAATAAATATTTCCGACAAAAAACAACGATTCAAATTATTTTTTGAGTATTTTTCCATGATTCTGCGTATTTTTCTCTAACTTTTGATATAGTGTACAAGGTGCGGGCCCAACGTGGAACTTCTCCTTTAAAATACTTTTGATTATTTTAAGTCTTGGTTTTTCAGTAGTTTAAAATTTAAAACTACTAGGGCTATTGAGTTAAAATTACCTGATTTACATATTATTTAGGTAGGTATCTACCTAAATAATCATTAAATATTTATTACTATGTTTATTAATATAAACTACCTAAATCAAAAACCTAAACATGGATGTATAACGTAAGTTACCTATACTTTTAGCATGAGAAATAAATAGTGATATCATTTTTTTATAAATTTAAAACTGATTTGAATTTTTTAAAATAGTCTTGACCTTTCAATAGTTTTAGAGATAAGAGGGGAATTTTTCTTATCTCAAACTATTAAGCCTGAAATTTTGCAAAATATAAATAGGTATAAAAAATAGTTATCCATAGATAAAAAAACGTACCTAATATGAAAGCTATCATCGTATTTAAGGTCTAACGCGCACTTGGCTGCTTTTTTATATGCAATCTAGATATACCCGTCTAGTCTCAATCTCCTTCAGACATCTCACTACTTATTCACCTGATTTCCATATTAGTCAATTAGATGTACACAATGAAGATATCGGAGATATCCTTAAGTTAAGACCTGCAAGGCGTTTCGAGGAATTCGTAGATCATGCAGCTTATGTAACATACATACATACATACAACCCAAGCTTAAAAAAGGCAATATTTCATCTAATTATCGTTTTTTGAACGCAGTAATCTACGGAATAACTTAGTAGTAAAATAAAAAATACGAGAAATTTTGATAAAAATATACGAGAAATAGTTCTTTACTTTTAGAGTTGATAGAGATCCAGCGACGAGCTCGCGGGCGTAAGCACCACCGCATTACCTAATATACTTGCCCGTAAATGGTAGTGTTTTGGCACTATCGTATTCCGGTCAGGTGTTGCCGGTACAGAGGCATAACACCTCAGGTCTCAGGAGTGGTAACGCATCTGCATTTTGACCTTGGTCTATGTGTAAGCGTCTATAGGCTTTAGTCATCACTGTGAACTGCATGCTTGTTTGCCACTTACATTACATAAAAAAAAAACTTAAGTTATCCTATCTTTCAAGTTGGATCAAAGTGATAAGCAAAGTTTGATTAGAATCGGTTAAATAGTTTAGGAGTCCGATGAGTAGGTAATAGACGGACAAACAAACTGTCGCGTAATTTATATTAATTGAGATAGCTTTTAAGTAAACAGTTTCATACCTGTAGCATTTGTGTTATTTCTAAGTAACGAAAGAACATTTACCGCTACAAGAGCAGCTTTATTTTTTTAAGTCTCGAACTTTTTGGATGGATTTATTAGGTACTTACTGTCTAAATTAAATAGTCATGGTTTGTTATAAATTCTACTCGCGTTTTAAATGTCAACTTGAACACTTACTTCTTCTAAATTACAAAATGTACTGTGATCATTTACATTTTTTAGGGTTCCGTACCTCAAAAGGTGAAACGGAGCCCTAATAAGTTCACTCGTGCTCTGTCTGTCTGTCTTTCACAGCCGATTTTCTCCGAAAGTGGTGGTTCAGAGTTGAGTATGATTCAGTTGAAATTTGGCACACATAATATATTAAACAAAGACGCTAACACAAACATGTAACAAAAATAAATTAATATTAAACATAGCGTTGTAATGTAATGAGTATTTAATATTGCCATATTGGGTGTTACCCAATTTATGAAAATTGGGGAATTTAAAAAAGTGTTTGAATTGTTTGATAACAGTATCGTGAGATAGGCCTTTTTGTAAAGATCTAATTTTTTTTTTGTGATTTTGACAGACGAGACATAAAAAGAAAATAGACCGTTAGGTACCCCGTTTAGCTCCGAAAATATTTCTTGGTGATAACATTAGGAGTCCATCAATTATACAGAATCCTGTGCACGCGAGTCCGACTCGCACTTGGCCGGTTTTTTATTTCAAATCTTGACTCACCAATGATGACTCTACTTACACTTCACTGCATTCGTTCAACTACCGATATTGGTAAAGATAAAACAAAATGGTCTGACCTTAGGGTTGCCATCAGCTTGGGCGTTCACATATTGAACGAAGTGCAATTTGGGATTCACATTGAAGGTAATACCAAGTTGGCATCAATAAAGCTTGTGATACTTACCATGGCGAAGCAGTTTTTCACATCGGGGCAACTACAACAACAACTTTATTTGGTCCAAATTCAGCCCCTTGCCCCCTACAATGACGCGCCGTTCGTATTGCTAATGATCCAGACTCGAACATTAGAGCCTGCGCAGATACACTGGGAGTCTGTGCGTTTTTACCGTCTCTATAATTGCTCTGCTGAACTGTTCGATATAGTGCCACCGTCTCATTTCCTACACTGCACTACCCGCCGAAGAGAGAGAAATTCCACCCTCACCGACTGGATACCTGGCAGTGGTCAGCGGGTCGCCATCTGTTACATGGGCCAAGATTTAATCGACGATTTGTGGCTTTTTGCATGTACGCTTGAATGTATGCATTTATGTCCACCTACCCATCGAGGATTACATACGTGAAGTAACGTAATTACACAAACTTATCTTACCTTCTTGATTGTTAATAAAGGTCGGCAGCCCTGTCTGAGCGTTATATTTAGTTATAAACAATGGAGTACGATTATGCAATAAGTTATTTTAACGGTGCGAGCAGATGGTTTAACGGACAAACCGGAACGTAGATTATTAGTGACTACACTAATGTCATACCGCTGGTGTAGCCTTTAATTCGTATACTTTAGTGCCGAAGACCCGTTCGCTTAGGTTTGCGGTAAATGAAATAATACCTGCTAGACTGTTAGTAGAATGCAAGCATAATTTAAAGACTACAATGTCAATTGACATAGTTATTGTATTTTTCACAGTACCTAACACATGTAAAGAAATATGTAAATAAAAAATTGCCTTTATGCAATGTTAGGTTAACATCACGAGAGGACTGCCAAATCTACTTGTCGCGGCGCGGTATTTTGATGAGAAGTCCCAAAATTTTTATAGCAATGGGATCATGTCCCTATCTACAAGATGGCAAAAGGTTATCGAACAAAATGGTACATACATACTTTAGTTGAATTTAAATAAACTATATTAAAAAATGTTTTGAATTATCTTAAAAAATGCGAAGAAACTTCTTCCCCAACCTAATACATAAACAATTTCACGCAAACATTTAAACATCTTGGCGACAGGCGTAGGGTCAATAATTGTGCTTATACTTTGACAGCGGGGAAGCCTGCATATTCCTACTACTCCCCTCCGGTCCAGTCGGAAAGACCGTAATAAACATTAATTTAATTGCAATCACAAATAAATGCAAAGAATTAAAGTTCAACCAAATAATTAAATTAAATATTTTCCTTAGGATAATCCACTAATTTGAAAATGAAATGTAAGGAACTTCGGCGATCGTTACCTACTCATGTCCGATGTGCTTTTTTTGTTTATTAATTAGATACTTAACACCTTGTTAGACAAAAAACATTAATATGTTTATGGTTTTTTGCTCCTAACTTGATTGATTCAAAAGAGACTTACTTCGGCAAACTTTGTATATTTTATATATTATTACTAGCTGTTGCCCGCGGCTTCGCCCGCGTGGATGTCGTTTTATAAATAACTAAGTAGCCTATGTTCTTTCTCAAAGTCAGCTCTATCTCTGTACCAAATTTCATTAATATCGGTTCAGTCGTTTGGACGTGAAAAGGTAACAGACAGACAGACAGAGTTACTTTCGCATTTATAATATTAAAAATAGTAGGGAAGTAGGGAAGTTGGGGTGTATCTTTAAGTACCCTCCGGAGTCGGCAGAGCGCGTGAAGCGCCATAGGGCTTAATTATACCGAATATTCATCATTGTCTTCACACATGCACTCAGATTCCGGAGACTATTGACTGCTGACCTCACCTTCGGATAGCACATATTTGATCAGTCTTAGTCTTTCTGGGCCTTGAAATGCCTGCAACCATCTTCATTCTAGGCCAGTGCCGATAATTAATAAGACCAAAAAATAGAATTTGAAATCCATTAGAAAATTAAGAAAGTGTAATAAAATTAAAAGGAAAACACACAGTATCCTAAATTAGTTATATTTTCCTTATAGTAATATTTTGCTTATACCACTCTAGTTTTATGTCACAAAGGCGGCGAACTAGCAAACAGTTCGCACCGCCGAAGGGAAGAGAGGGCAACCTCCACCGCCTTTAGATATTAAAAAAGCTTTTCGTAGCAAACTTGACCGACATACACATCAATCTGCACCTACATCCAAACTGCGTCTTTCCCTCCCATGGATCGTCAACTGGTGACCTTGTTATTATGCAGTAAAAAGCAGTAGAAAAGCAGAGATCAGGTCAAAATGCAAATGGGTTGCAACTTCCGAGCCCTATCATCTTAAAACATAGTGCTTTTTAGTCTTTGCCCGAACATCATCATTTAGCAATAGTAGTAAATGAATGTGATGGTGCCCAGCGGCGTAGCTACGGCGGAGGGGGAGCGGCGGGTGCCACCTATTTAGGGGTGACACCCGAACGTGCATGATTATGACAGGCGATGTTGTTGATACAGTCGGATAAAAAGAGTATACTAAGAAAATCTCTACACGTAAATATTATGGTTCACGAATTTCTTACGATTTCAATAATGATTTTCTCGATTATTCTATGCAGCGGCAAGTGACAAATCTGTTCAACCGTGAAAAGTTTTTGTCAAATTGTTTAGCAGGTAACGATGACGGTCAATTTGTTAAAACAATTAAAATCATTATAAAAACAAGGATATGAGACAACTCTAAGCCAGAATTCGGATCTCATGAAACAATTTTTCATGCAAAATTAAAAGTGTTTTAATAGATCTTATAGAAACAATTAAGCAGGCCATTTTAATAAGGTTCATTTATTTTCTTCATTCTTAAATTAACGCTGGGGTCGTACCTACCTACTTACTTACTTCTAATTTGTTCGTAGTGACGTCTATCTGAATGATGAATGGTGTGATGCTACTCTTTAATACGTTCTTTAACAATGCTATTACTAAAGATTGAGACGAATAAGCATACAATTATCACTAAATGCATGAACAAAATCTAAACTTCATGTTTCTGTAGACAATCAAAAGCAAATATTTGAATTCATGAAACGCTCTATTTTGTTGCACACATACAAATAAACGGCAGATTTTTATTACGAAGCGTTTGCACTTGAAGCCTTGATGTACGGGTCATTGAATGTAACCTTTTGTCGAAGTCAGTGCTCCAATGGCAGTCACAATTTTGTGGTAACTTGCGTAAGCACTTCCGTGTTTTGAGGCACATTAAGCTCGGTCCAGTTATCGTCTAATGATGATTATCGAAAATCAAATTTTTGGTACTAATTAGTATTGGCATACATCTATTTTTTGTGTCTGTAGATTGCAATATTCACATAGATAATAAATTATTACACAACAACAAATACAACGTAAAATCGGAAGCTTTTACCAAGACGCTGTTAATCCTGGTGTTCTAATTCTTGTAACTTAATAGTCATTGAATCGCGATTGAACCGTTTCGATGTCTTGCTGTAATGCGCGCGGCCTATGTTGAAGCAAAACGATCCAATTCATTCAATTACTCTTTTGTTACAAAAATTAGACCACAAAAGTATAGTTTTGACTGTTTTTAAATGGGATTATTAAAAATCCATTTATTGTAGCGCCACATTTCCAGAACACTCATCTCACCATTAGTAAAAGTGTGGGTATGCTGGGTGTTGACATATCGAATGAAGTGCAGTTTCGGGGTCATATAGAGGGTAAGATCAAGCTGGCATCCAAGAAGCTCGGGGTTGCTTAACAAGGCGAGGCAGTATTTTACATCGGGGCAACTTCTACAGCTCTATAAAGCTCAAGTGAGGCCCCATTAGGAATACTGCTCATTGTTTAAATTTATACAAATGCCTACGCCGCAGGTGTTCGTCTTAAAGTGTTGTCCTGACTATATCGTTATTAGGTACTTTAGTAAGTGGCGTTAAAGCGATAGCAATAATAAGATTATCGGTATTGTTCTCATAGTTGCCACGAAACCACAAGATAAATCCAAGATGTGAACGAGGACTTAAGTGATTCAGTGCTCGTCGAGCTAATCGTATATCGTATTTGGATCTAACACGTCAGTGATATACATAATTTAAAGCGTGTCCATCTAATCCAGTCTGTCTTTGCTCTTCAATTAAGACGTTAATTAAAGCCTCAAACAGTAAGTAAGCTCGCTCGTATTTTCTTCCACAATCACATTTATAGCAATGTATTTTATTTTGATTGAATAAGGTAGCAAGCACCCATTGACCTTTATGTAACAGGACACTCTCCTCGATAGCATGGTTTGAGTTTCCAGAAGTCAATTTATCACACTTTCTCAGTAATGAGACAGATGACAAGGAAACGTAACTTCACGCCTGTAATCCCCGAAGGGGTAGGCAGAGGTAAATGCATGCATTAAAGCATACATGCAAACACCCACGATTCGCCGGTTACGTTTTGGCCCATGTAACAGGTGACGAGCCTGTTGCCATCTCTGGGACATTACCAAACTCCGAGGTACTGGACAACTTCCAGAAAATGGAAAAATCCCAATAGAACCAGAGATAAATGATTTTAAACCGTTATCTCTGATAGCCCTCGACCCGAGCGTCCGAGAACCTCCAGCGTAGAAGTATTGGCTTTGTACCACTAGAGTCTAGTGACTAGAGTATAGAAGCAGATTTTATAAATACATAAACAAAATTAATACACTGCATTTTTTTATGGATTTACATTCGATTCCTGCCCGAAGTCAAATTTTGCTTTCCGTTTTGTCTTTAATTTCTAAAATTCAGGATTAGTTATATGTAGGTATATGCTATTTTGTTTGTAAGCGCATAACTTCCAAACAACTGCGCCAAATTGTATAAATCTTTCTTTTATATGTTCGTTATTGTCAGGGTTCATTCAAGTACATTTTATAAGTTGAATATGTTATGATCGTCGTCCTATTTATATTCCCTTTTAAATTCGTTATTGCAGGTACTATCACCGTTAAATTTGCGGTGGCAGTTGGTCGGGTGTTTTTGGAGTGTTGTATGTGATCAATCATCGCGGCGATGGCCAACGTGGTCTCATCGTCGGGGTCGTTTCTAAAGAAAGTGACTCGATTCAGTTGCGATCCAATTATTATGACGTTTGGAGAATAAGGACCCAGTTACGTTTCGTTCAAAAAGCGCTCAAGTGTTAGGATTATTGCTTTGCTATGTTTAGTATTTTACTTTATCTATGGGCGTTATAATAAGTTGAACAATCTACCAATTCATCAGCAATAGTCTAACTTATCCAAACAGTATATTATTCTCAAAACCAGTATATAATAAATGAAATCATAGAGACTATTATCAAATATAATTCTTAACGTAGGTACTAAAATTAACTATCGATAATTATTTAAAATCGTCATGTTTATGGGCGACCGTTAAAATTCAAAGAAAAACTCATCATTTCGGTATAATTACACCTACGCAGAACTTAATTTGTTTGTTAAAAACTAGTTTAAAATAATAAGACCTTAAAATTTAAAGGACTCTAACGAATCCTACGATTAGTAACGAGGTTGCTGGAATAAATATTACATCATACCTACCATAGATATCTGCGGCTTAAACGGTTCTAAGAAAAATATATTATCACAATCATAGACGTAAAAACAAACAAAGAGTATACAAATACTTGAAAACAAAGTCAAGAATATGACATTATGTCATATCGATGATGGAAAGAAAATAAAATTTAAAATATTTGAATTCAATAATGATCGTTATGTAGGAACTTTCTTTTTATATAATGTAAGTGGCAAACAAGCATGCAGTTCACATTGATGTTTAGTGATGACTGCAGCTTATAGACACTTACACAAAGACCAAGGTCGGAATGTAGATGCGTTACTCCTGAGGCCTAAGGTGTTATCCCTCTGTGCCGGAAATTACGTTAGCGCTGAACACTACCATTTAGCGGCAAGTATATTAGGTAATGTGGTGGTGCCTACGCCCGCGAGCTCCATCACTGGAGCTATACCACCGGTAAAAATCTAAAATCTAAATCGAGAGAAGAGAAATAGTAAGACAGAATGTTTGTTTGCAATCTTCACGTCAAGGCCCTTACAATAAAAGTGTAACCATCGCCGTATTTTCAAACCTCCGTTTATTTTTTATGCCAGTGTGCCGGAAATTACAGAGTCGTACATTACCATCTAACCGGATCACGATAGCAGTACTGAACACTAACATTTTGCCGCAGATAGATTAGGTAATGCGGTGGTGTCTACGCCCTCCATCTATGCTGCAAGCTACGCAACTCCAATATGCATGCCAAGGGTGGCGACCGTAATACACAATTGATCCACTGATCAATTGGAGAGCTTTATCGCCACTCAAATCAAGGTCCATACCCTTCGAAAACAAATCTAATAATTTTTATTGTCTGACAAATCTTTGAGAGAAAGTTTAGATTACCTATGGAATTAGATAACAGCTAGTTGATTATTAGTCTCAAATTAAAAGTAAATTAACATTACATCGATACCCGATAAAAAGTTTATTGTGTGATAAGCGAACATCTTTCCATTCCAAGGCTGAATAAAATAGATGCCAGCGCACTAAAAATAAAACACCCAAGTGCGAGTTGTCGTTGAACTCGCACACCGAGGGACCGTACTAAGTAAAAATTCTGAACATTGTTGTAAATAAAGATATATAAACTGGAAACAAGGACAAATTTAACTTGGTCGTTGGAATAAATTTATCAATATCCAACATGAGCAATGAGCAGCGCTATGAAATGTTATTCTGTATTTTATGGCAACGCAGACCGGCCCGGAGCGTCAGTGGCTATGTATGTTCCCCATACGTGACATAGGTCGACCCAGTTAGTCCAGCGATGAGATACGACCGTTTGATACGAAAGGTCGCGGGTTCGAACCCCGCACCGGGACAAAGATTTGTATGGCCTACTGATATTTGTTTCGGGTCTGGGTGTTTGTGTATGTGTTGTGCGTGTACAACGGTAACCACGATACAGGTTTTTACCAATTGTGGTGTGAGTGTAAGCGTGTTTAGAATTATTATCTAGTATAGGTCACGGTTACTTTGACAACTGCAAAAAACTGCATGTTTGATGATATGATGATATGATTTCAAATCTGAATTTGCGCATAGCCATCGGATGTTTGTGCATTTTCAACCGCCTCTACAATGGTGAGTGCTCTGATGAACTGTTCGATCTGGTGCCATCGTCTAAATTCCTACATCACACCATCCGCCAAAGAGAGAAAATCCACCCGCACAGTTTTTTTTTATACATTGTGTTCCTGTGACTTAATCACAGCCTGTTCTAATCTGTTTCCAATTTCATTCCAGTTCTCGCTTTTATTCCTCTCGCACTTTCATTCTTCATACTATGTCTTTCTTTCATATAACCTTTCTCTCCTTTTGTCTTCCTGTACCCAGCTGACGTTTTACCTATTCTTATCTACTTTTTTATTTATTTATTCATTTCTTTACTTATCTTATTTACTAATACTCTACCCGCACAGTTAGGATACTTGGAAGTGCTCAACAGTCCTCAGTACCTCATCTATCTTCCACCAAAAGGTAGTTAAGAACATCTTGTTCCGGTTAAATGGATATGTATGCAGTCATTACTTAACATCAATGTGCACTGAATGCTTATTTACCACCTTCATTACCTACATTTAAAAAAGTCAAGAGAGAACGGAAACTGATGTCAGAAGAGTCCTGCAAGGCTGGCAGCGCGTTGGTAACTCCCCTTATCGTGGCAAATGTTCATAGGCGGACCACCCATCTCTAACTAACCACTTTCTATCAGGTGGCCCGTCTGCTTCTCTGTCAATCCTTTGACATCAAAAAAATTAACGAGGTCTAATAAAAAACCTCTTAGCGGGTTCTTGTTTACATTTAGATGCCTGGAACCCTAAAAACGATGCTTGTTTATACCCTCAAAGCTCTCCCGATCCGTATGATTGTATTTTATGGTATAACACGATCCATTTGATAATAAAAATACTAATGGCATTGCTACTTAGAATGATAAACGATTGGAATTTCTAAACATTTGAAGTAACTTTCACATAATGATCAGAATACCAAGGTTATTTTGTACTTATACTTCATTACATATCTTAAATATTAGGCGGTTAAGAAATCAAAATAATTTCAAAGATGTTGATGATTTAAATAAAAGAATCGATAATTAAACATACACACTAGTACGCGGTGTTATTAGTATTATTAATGAAGGAAAGTGACGTCCCTAGCAAATGCAATATCGCGAGGTGGTTAGCTTCTGCATGAGATTTGCCTTTTTTTTCGTTACAAATTTTGGTTGATCATACTTTGCTGTATGTTATTTACTTATTCCTCCTAGTACCTTCTTCTCGGGATCGAAATTAGAGTAGCAGACCTGCTACCTGCTACCACTAGACAATTAAGGCAGTTAATTAGAGTAACTTCTTGTCTGTATTTTTCGTAACACGCATTTATTCATACATGCAACAAACCCAAAATTCGCCATATACCTACGTTTTTGAGTCCCATACAATACGTGGAGAGCCTACTAAAATTCACACAAAAAACACTTTCTCACATCTTTTTATGATTTAAAACCCCACTCACCAGCGCCGAAATAGAACCCAGGACCGTAATAATAATAGAATATGTAATAATACTACGTATAGAATGGACACTTCGACGTCCCGCCCGATTTCCCCGCATCACCCAACCCCCTTCCCTCTTATGGGTGACGGTTGGTATTTTCTACGTGCTACGCACACAGGTGTAAACACACATCACTGATTGATGTGTATTTACACGTGTAATAGAGACGGAATTTCGGCGGAGTGTCCGCGGTGTGCCAGGACTGCAGCGTACCATAAGTGGATGAGTAAGAAGAGAGTAAATATATGTTTATTTATTAATTTGTAATATCTTTCACTCTTTAAATTCAACTCTTCTACAAAATAACATTTACTAATTGGGATGTATAACAACAAAAGTAAAATGAAGTTGTTGACTGAAGTTAACGACGTTTATTTAATGAGAATATCCTTAACATTATCCCTTCAAAATCATTAGAGTAATGTATCTATTAACGTGATTAAACAAACAAACAACATTACAAAATTGTTCGCGGTAGCGCCATTAGTCATCTATACTACAAATAAATAAAATTGGAGTGTCTATTTGTGATATAAAAACAAACGCTTTTTACTAAATTTAAATGTATGTATACACGGTACATATACCAAAATATTTTTTTTTACAATTTTTGGCTGCCTGTCTGTCTGTTTGTTCCCGCTAATCTCGGGAACGGATGGACCAATTTTGACGGGACTTCCACTGGTAGATAGCTTATGTAATAGGGAGTAACTAAACCCTACTTTTACCTGCGCCCACGACTTCGTCCGGGTAGATACTGAACAATTATAAATTCTCAAGCAGACGGAGTCGCGGGCACAGCACATTGATAATAAAAACAACTCCTGTTTTTTTTCAAAAGTACCTCAAATATTTATACACCTACGTAACTTCACGGCCGTACCCTGAACCCTGACAAAGGCTAAAACTAAAGCTTAACCTAAAAAAACATGGGTTTTTTGTAGCAAAACCAAATATCACGCGGACAAAGTCACGAGCAACAGCTGGTTAGTTATAAAAAGTTAAAACAGAAATGTACCTAACTATAGAAGTTTAAAACAAAAGGCACACGAGTATTCACGAGACGAAAAAATGTAGGGATATAGAGATGGTATGAGTTGAATGTCTGGGTGGCGTAGGCACCACCGCATTACCTAATATAGGTACCTATCTATCGATAAATACTAGTGTTCATCGATAGCGTATTAAATTCAATGGAACAGTCCAGCTTATCCATATAATTACGTGAAGTAAAAACTTTGTACGAATTTTTAGGATCATTATGCGGACGAAGGATATATTTGGCACAGTAGATAACTGTATTATACTTCTATTCTAATATTATAAAAAGAAAACATTTGTGTTTTTGTATGTATGTTTTTTTTATCTAATGGAAGTGGCAAACAAGCATGCAGTTCACATTGATGTTAAGTGATGACTGCAGCCTATAGACACCCACACAAAGACCAAGGTCAAAATGCAGATGCGTTACCACTCCTGAGGCCTAAGGTGTTATGCCTCTGTAACGGAAATTACAGGGTCGTACATTACCACCTGACCGGAACACGATAGTGCTGAACACTACCATTTAGCGGCAAGTATATTAGGTAATGCGGTGGTGCCTACGCCCACGAGCTCCGTCACTGGAGCTCTACCACCAGTAAAATGTTTGTAACGTTATCACTCAGAACTACTGAACCGATTTCAAAATACAATTCTTTCACCAATAGAAAGCTACATCTTCACTGAGTGACATAGGCTATACCTATTACATTCATTGCAGCTGTGCGAAGCCGGGGCGAGCCGCTAGTAGTATATAGATAGAACTGCAGAATGCATAAAAATATCAGTAAAAAATAATTACACACACTATCAAGCATTTATTTCTTAAACGATAAAAATGACGTTCATATCGTTGATGTCAAAATGTGAAACATATAGGTATGTGCACCAGTGATTAAACCATAGATTTATTATCTACTTCGTAAAACGCTTTCACAAAACAAGGTGAGATTATCATAGAGATTCGTTATAGAACACAGACATAGGTAGATTTCAAGTAGGATTGCAGTCGTTTTTCTACCATTGGGCGATCAGTAATATTTATTTATTTAAAACTTTAAAGCACCAGGTACATAATGCCATAAAGAATTCTCTACCAGTCTACCTTGTGGTAGTGGAACCGTATGAGGTGATGTGGGGGGTACAATATAAAACACAAACAAAATCATAGAAAAACAGAAATATTAGATAGAATAGTATTTATAAACACAGAGGCCAAAAATCTTAAGTTATCAGGAATAGCAAGCCGTTTTTCGTTCATTAATTTTGTTCATGTACTGTTGAAAGTAGGCATGCACTGGACTGATCTATCTATATAAATAAAAATCAATTGCTGTTCGTAAGTCTCGCTAACTCGAAAACGGCCTGACCCATTTGGCTAATTTTGGTTTTGAATGATTTTTGGAAGTCCAGGGAAGGTTTAAAGGTAAGAAAATATGAAGAAACTGAAGGGAAATAGTAAAAACCACAATTTTATTTTTCCATACAAATAGTTAGTCCGTATCTATCAAACTTTTGATACATTATTTCATTGTGAGGCAATACGAACTATTCCGGGTCAGCTAGTTACTAATATAATCATATACTTACCTAGCTTATATTAATTAGTAGTAATGAAGTGGCAAACAAGCATACAGTTTATATCGATGGTAAGTAAAAGAAATCAGATATCTCAACGTGTGATACGTTACCACTTCCGAGGCCTGAGGTAATGTGGTGGTGGTATAATAATAATAATGGCAACCCATTATACGTCCCATTGCTGGGCACGAGTCTCTCCCCTTTTTGGGGGGAGCCCTGGAGCTTACCCCACCACGCTGCTCCAATGCGGGTTGGTGGAGATAAGGGTTAGTGGCCAACCCGCTGTCGGATGTTTTCAAACCCATAAGGCCTCCGACAAGGTTTAACGACTGCTATCTATCGATAGCAACCGGGACCGACGGCTTAACGTGCCCTCCGAAGCACGGAAACGCGCATTTTAATTTGCCACTAGCGGTCACCCATCGCACACCCGATCGCGCCCATTTCGCTTAACCGCGCGCACTTCGCGCGCACTGATGTAGATCGCTTAAAAACGTATAGTAAGTAACGTATAGTGTTGTACATTCCATTTACCGACAAGTACCTACCTAGATTAATTTACTTACGCATGCGTAAAACTATTTTTGAATCAGATTTAATTTAAAAATTTTTTTGGTCGAATATTTATTTGCAACTAAAAATCAGTTTTTTTGCAATAAAAAACTGATTTTTAGTTGCAAATAAATAATAATATAGAAACAGAGTCATTCAACTATTCATTTAAATCTAATATCCGTAACCGAAACCGGTATCATATTATTCATATAATTATGTAAATAAATAAATAAGCTTACACTCACAGCCCCTCACTAGGTATAAACCTGTGTCGTGGATGCCGTTTTACACACAGCACATACACAAACACTCAGACCCGAAACAAATATCTGTGGGCCATACAAATATTTGTCCCGGTTCGAGGTTCGAACCCGCGACCATTCGCATCAAACGGCCGTCTCACACCGCTGAACTAACCAGGTCGTCTATTTTGTGTCTGAAAGATTAGTAATGTGGAGGAGCCTACACAATTGAACTCCGGGCCACCACCAGAACTCCACTGTCAGTAATATCCTCAGTTTTAAATAATTAGGTACATGAAGTCGTTGCCGTGTAGTCGTGTATCTACACAAAAACCAGAGGTCAGAATGCAGATGCGCTGCCATCCATGAGGCGTAAGTTCTTTTGCCTCTGCGATAGGTAGGTACAACAATAGTGCTGAACACTATCATTTGGCGGCAGAAAGATTGGATAATGCGGTGGAGCCTATGGCTTCGATCTTTGACAATGAAACTTTACCATCTTATCAGAACACGATACTGAACACTACCATTTGGTGGCAGAAATATTAGGTAATGCGGTGGAGCCTATGGCTTCGATCTTTGACATTAAAACTTTACCATCTAACCAGAACACGATACTGAACACAATCATTTAGTGGCAGAAATATTAGGTAATGTGGTGGAGCCTATGGCTTCGATCTTTGACAATGAAACTTTACCATCTAACCAGAACACGATACTGAACACTACCATTTGGTGGCAGAAATATTAGGTAATGCGGTGGAGCCTATGGCTTCGATCTTTGATATTGAAACTTTACCATCTAACCAGAACACGATACTGAACACTACCATTTGGTGGCAGAAATATTAGGTAATGCGGTGGAGCCTATGGCTTCGATCTTTGACATTGAAACTTTACCATCTAACCAGAACACGATACTGAACACAATCATTTAGTGGCAGAAATATTAGGTAATGCGGTGGAGCCTATGGCTACGATCTTTGACAATGAAACTTTACCATCTTATCAGAACACGATACTGAACACTACCATTTGGTGGCAGAAATATTAGGTAATGCGGTGGAGCCTATGGCTTCGATCTTTGATATTGAAACTTTACCATCTAAACAGAACACGATACTGAACACTACCATTTGGTGGCAGAAATATTAGGTAATACGGTGGTACCTACACTGCCTACATACTCGAACTTCTATCTCAGTAATATCTACAGTTTTAAATAGTTACATGAAAACATAGCCATTACACATATTATCCAACAACCACATTTTCAGTGTCCATAATTATACAATTCGAGTTTAAGAAGAATTTTACAAAATAAACATAAAAACAAATAAAGATGCACAAGAGTAAAGACTGCGTATAGATGGTACGGAGTTGCAACGGCCGCCGTGTCAACGCGCCGAAACCAGCTGCCTATATAATAGGGAACTTTATCATACCACCACCAATACATTGCTGGCAGTCAAGGCGTTCGCACATAGAATTAATAAGCTTGGAGTATTTTTTTTTATTGTGTCAGTGGTTGCTTCTTGGCGCATCATTTTTTGTTAACTACAGGACCCACATTTCAGGTAAGCTGCTAGTGACGTCTAGATTTTTTTAAGGACACAAAGTTTAAAGAAATATGTATTTAAAAAAATATTTTTTTTATGAAACTAAACCATGTTGATGTATAGATGTTTTGTAAGCATTTCATTTTGTGATTTGGTAAATAAGAACTTTTAAAAATTTACGTCGGTTGCAAATACGAAAAATATCTAAAACAGACTTACCTAAACCATTTTATGGGATGTATAATTTAAGTGATTTTATTGTATACTTACCAGTCAATAATTTTCTTTTTTTTGTATTATTACTAGGGCAACAGAAATACAATACGAAAGTTATTCATTTTAATTAAATAAACTCAGTCAACGTCTGACTTAAGTTCAAAGATAACGTTACAAAATATAACCGTAAAGCCCTTGAGCGAAATACTTAACATAATTCTAAATTATGAAATGTTAATTACGCCCTTCAGCATAAAAAGAAGCTGCATAAACGGAAATTACATAGATTGCAAAATTAATAAACTATGTACATTAGTTAAAAGAAATTACGCTTAATAACGTCAAGCTATGCCAACAGTAGTGTAACCGAGGAAAAAACCAACAGCGAATCTGTTCCACATTCAAATTCAAAAATAATTTCGACTACAATGAACTACGGACGTCGACGGTAGGTATGCCATCACATTATCACGGTACAATGCCCAGGTCCATTCTGGCTCATCGAACAAAAGCTATTTGCCTCACTTATCAATTTAACAACGACGAATTCGCAAATGTTTTGGTTTTTCGAAAAAAAAACAAACTTGTGTTCATATCTAAATGCACACTATCACAAATTTCAACAAAATTATTGTTTCTTAAGAACATGCATTGTTTAATTGCATTACAATTTATTATATTCTGACTCTATCTTGAAAATGAAACCACAATGAAACGGAAAAATAAATCTAAATTATCTACGTTTCCAATTTATGTTTAAATAAAATATTTATTGTTTACATCCACAATTTCAATGCCAAACAATTTAAAAAATAGTTTAATGTAGAGATTACCATCAAATATTTATTTAAAGAGAGGGAGGGAAGTTTGTACTTTATTTTTACAAAATAATCTCAAATAGGTTAAATAATGAAAAGTAATAGCTACAATTTTAACAAAAAATAAAAGAAAAATCTGATGCCATTTCAACCACAATGTGATCTTCCGTTTAATTCGAATTTTATATGTTTAAAACTATACATAAATGTAGAGCTTTTTTAAGTCCTTCAAAGGTGATAATTGGTCTGTTACAATTTCAAATTAAAAAAAAATACTATCAAACAATAATATTTTGCGTCATTCTGTAAACCTTGTACATTAAATTAGCGACTTACCACAAGGACAGCCGACTTAATTCACTGAAAGGCCTAGAAGGTAGTTTGTAGGGCTTCAAAGCGCTTTAGTTGTTTTCTCAACAATCAATATTACTTATACGAAGTTATGTTACAGTATAACAGTTATATATAGCTGCTATACAACGCTAATACTCAAGAATACGTCGCACTAGCATGTTTTGTATAAGAATATTATTTTGTTATTTAATCCCAATAATGTAATTGATACCTGCTAAAGCCTAGGATGGCTCCAGTGTCCGATGGCAAGAAATAGTTCCTTATTGGTAAAGAGATAGACATAAAATATTCAGTCTGGAGTGTTTATTGGTATGTAGCAATTACAATTGAAATTTTGTTACGTATTTTATTTATAACAACGCAATGTCTCTCACGCAGTACTTAGGCAGAGGCCAGACATCTTGGTCCTTGCAAACCTTGCTCCTTCTATATTAATTAATTCTTCTTCTTCTTCATTATTATATTTATTTTTTCTAATTACAATAGATTTATTAATTTAAAAATCTCGTTACTGTGTCTATAACGTCGAATAAGAAATGATAATTCCCTATGCCATTTAATGTATCTTTTTTTTTTCTTATACTCTTTTGATAATCTGATTAGAATGAAAACCAAATAAATGCAAACAATTTAGTCATGTACTCGTACAACGTATTTCCATTTGTTTTACAACCGTGTATATGTTATAATACAATCATACATAATCTTACACAACGCGGTGTGTGTACTATGCAGATAAGATTTACATTATTTTTCTGTCACAATTCTTTTGTAAATTACACTTGTAGAATTACATAGAAATAAAACTATTTTTACGGATTTATCTCGCGTATATTAAACTAAAATGATTTTTAAAATCAACCCGACGTTTCGGTCGCTTTTCAGCTCCCCGTGGTCCCGGGCAGACTGAGGTGACATATGTCTGACAGAAGTTTGAAAAAATTATATGTAGCTACCTCCTCGGCGTTTACGAAATCGATGGAGGTAGCTACATATAATTTTTTCAAAATAGTTTTATTTCAATGAGTGTAGCTCGCGAAAACCTAAGAACATATCATACACTTGTAATAGTTTGTTTCCAAATTGACTCAATTAAATATGCCTAATGGTTTCATTCAACAGATTTTCGAAAACTTAGCACCTAAACGAAGTTTTTTCTTAACAAGACTGAAAGATATTGAAAGAAGACTGAATTACATTAGAATTTAAGTAAGAAGGACAACCGACTAATAAAATGATTTCATGATTATTGATTTAAGAAAGATACTTGATCACTACTATTATTACACTAGCTGTTGCCCGCGGCTCTGCCCGCGTGTTGGTCAAATCATTACATGGTATCCCACAGGAACATTTTTTCGGAATGTAAAGTATCCTATAATCTAAGTCAGCTAATACCCTATCTGTGTAACAAATTTCATCGAAATTCGTTCCGTAGTTTCGGCGTGATTGATGGACAAACATCCAAACCAAGAAACTTTCACATTTATAATATTAGTGTGAAGTGTGATGTGATTTCAACCTTCCAAAATCAATACGATCGATAGATATCTGTAGTTGGTCTTTTTTTGAGAATTGAGAGCACTGGTGGTAGAGTTCCGTAGGAGCTCGAGGCACCACCTACCGCATTATCTATCTGCCGCCAAATGGTAGTATTCAGCACTATCGTGTTCCTAAAACAAATAAAATAAACATAATATGTGGCAATAGAATGACGAATGTAGAACAGGACTGAGGTGTATAAGGACAACGATATCAGGCGCTCTAAGCTCGCTGCTACCCCGTGAGGGACTTGGGATGAAGACACATACATAAGCACATTTAACGTCAAACTCATAAACGCATGTATGCATGCTTTAATCCGTGCGAATTACGATTGAATGAAATCATTAGCTGAAAGGGTAGAGTCTACGTAATGAAGTTGATAATTAGCTACAGCGCGCGTCGGTTACGGCCGACCTAAGTGATTGGAGCGAAACAAAACACGATAAAAACCGCGTGCCAATCAAATACGACTGGCTTATTCCGAAAGACAAAACTCGCTTCATCATCGACGTGAGTGAGAATGATTCTGGCTCAAAAGCAAATGGCTCTACATTTATACGCTTCTGCATATAAAATGTTATATTTTTCTAGTTTTCCGCAATTGTTATCATGGAAATCGAAGTGTATTGAGTTTTTCCGTTTTCCGTGACTTTAATACATCATCAAAAAATTTTAGGAACTCGGTTTTTTTTTGTTTGAGGCATGTTAGATTTTTTTAGGAAAAATCGTTAACAATGAAAGACAGTATCTCCCGAATTCACTACTACACTACAAGAACTAGCTTCACTAGTTTTTAGTGAGTCTTGCGTTACAGAATAATCCTGCAGTAGGCTTGTCTGACTGCACGCGAGATTCCGGCAAAAGCAATCAAGTCAATGACTCAGCCCTATGCCATCAAATTTAAATGAAGCTTAAAAAATAAACAAAAAATGTATCTCGTTTTCGGTCGGTAAAGCGTAGTTGCAATCAAATTGTAATTCAAGTTGTGTTTAAAGCCGTTAAGTATTTGCGCGTTATTTAAATAATGTAATAAAGATAAAGAGTTTTTTGTTTGTTTGTATAAACATATTCACAATCATTATCACATGAACTAATAGTTAAAAAAGGTGTATCATAGCTGTATTTTCAAGGATTGTTATGGGACTTACAAGAATATATAACAATACTAGCTGTTGCCCGCGGCTTCGTCTGCTTGAGTGGTGAGGGAATATAAGGAGACAAAAAGGCTATATTCTTTCTCAAAGTCAACTCTGTCTCTGTACCCAATTTCATTAAAATCGGTTGAGTGTCTGTTTGTAATATTAAAATAACCACTTTTTACTAAATACATATGTATGTATACACGGTACATATACCAAAACAACATTTTTTACATTTTTGTCTGTCTGTCTGTTTGTTCCGGCTAATCTCGGGAACGGCTGGACCGATTTTGACGGGACGCTGTCAGATAGCTTATGTAATAAGGCGTAACTTAGGCTACTTTTATACTAGCTGCGGTAAATATGATTGGGCAGTACGTACGCACGGACGAAGTCCGGGTAGATACTGAACAATCATATTTTTTCTCACGTGGACGAAGTCGCGGGCACAGCCAGTTTAAAATAATTGAATTATAGTACAGTATTATTCGCCCTTGCTCTTACATGCTAATAGCTATAAACGGCGCACGTGTTGAACAGTCACCGAGCGGTACATTTCCGTGGATTATCGATTATCGGTGTTGCCGCATCGCGTCATTGTGCATTGGTTATTGGGAAAAGTGTTACAGCACTGTTGTTACCTTAAAACTACTACTATTTTTTTTAATGTCATGGTATTGGCAAACAAGCATGCAGTTCACATTGATGTTAAGTAATGACTGCAGCCTATAGACACCCACATGAAGACCAAGGTCAAAATGCAGATGCGTTTCCACTCCTGAGGCTTAATGTTGTGCCTCTGTGCCGGTAATTAGAGGGCTGTATATTACCACCTGACTGGAACACGATAGTGCGGAACACTACCATTTAGCGGCAAGAAAATTAGGTAATGCGGTGGTGCATATGCTCGCGAGCTCCGTCACTGGAGCTCTAGCCCAGTAATAATTACCACCAGTAGTAATAATCCTTTTAGGAAAATAATTGTTTTGCTTGAGATCACGCGGTGATTAGGTAAAGATTTTTTTTAATGAAGTCCTGCGGTGAGCTCTTTCTATTTGCCTATGCTTGACAACTTAGGGACAGCCTTATCTATCAAAAAATTAATTTTCTTTACATGTCCCCAGTTGAATGTCACTATAAATATGGCACACAATAACGCTAATATTCACTTCCCTTAGCACTTACTTTAGTAGAGAAAAATGTACTCCAATTATAACACAAAACACAGCTCTACATACTGAAATATACATTTCTTACGTCGTAATTAGCACTAATTTAAATAATTTTATAATAATCTAGACAGAACGACATTGAAAGCGACTTTACGCGTCAATTAACTCACATAATAATAAAATTTTCACGGATCATGGTTATTTAGTCACGCCCAAATCACTGCCAAAAGATGCATGGAATAATTTTAAGACGGCAAGGTCAATGTCATCGTTTACATAAGAATAAAGTGTTCTCGTTATTGTTTGTTCGTTGAAAAAAAATGGTGTTAAAAATTGGTTGTTTAAAATTTTATTTGAGAAAAATTTGCAGTTTAAAAAAACATTTTTTAACAAAGTCAAAACTGTTTTAATAATGTTGCTCTAACATTTATTATTAAAGCTTTTATAGAACTAATTAGATAGTAATGGGTCCTATCGTACCTTGCGAGTGTAGATAAATTACAAAAAAAAAAATACCGACTGAATTGAGAACCTTCTCGTTTTTTGAACTCGGTTAAAAATACAACTGTTCTGTCATGTGAAGAATTACATAATAATATGAAAACAACAGAACAAATTAAGTATTGTAAATTTCATGGGCATAGTATTAGTATTAGGTAGGTATAGAGCAAAATACTTCTCCAAATATCAACGCTCTAACAAATTCCCATCAAAACCGACTAAGCAAGGACAAGAGCTATTATATTTAGGAATTCGGAATACCGTAAGATCACTTTTGTATTTAATTAGTGTAACTGTTACACTTAAGAGTTTTTATCTTGCATGTGTTTTCTACTAACTTGGTCCCTTTTCTATATTTTTGACGGAACTGTACTTACAGCTATATTCAATTGATTTCAACATGCTTACACCCGGCAGAGCAAACATAATGATTAAAATAAATAAAATGTCAAAATGTACACTCTTATGTAAGTTTGTGTAAAGCCGGTCAGACCAGTGGAAATGAGTACATTTATTGACATTTCACACTTGCCTAAGCGTATATGCCGTTAGTGACGCCGCAGCCTTCCGCTGGCAATGACCCGTCTAATGCATAGGGTACAGTTCGAATTATGTGTGCTGGGAGGGTCTACACGCAAACAAGTACACTCAAATGATAGTAAGTGGTTTACTGGCAATAGAAATATAGTAATCGAGCTCGAGGGCGTAGGCAGCGCCGCTTTTCGGTTGTGTTAGGCATAATAGCTTAGGCCTCAGGTCAGGAGCATCAACAAATATTTGGTTTTTGGTTGATGTTCATAGGTCTACATTATTTTTCTATTAATTTACCATCAGTGCGAACTCTATGCTTATTTGCCTCATTAGACATTAAAAAAAATTGTGATTAACTATTGTGACGTTTCCTATGAGGCTAAGATCGTTTACTTCTTTTCCAGATATTGTGCTGTCCTAGGCCTTAATTCTCATTACATAATTGACATTAAATCGCAGATATGAATCAATTCGATTTCTTGCTCTAACAAGCGTCAAGTAGACGACTCGATTTTATGATATACCTATTATGAGGCCTAATCCTGAAAATTAGGTACATTACATTCAGTAGTCGGCAGATGATGTAAGGCTGTGACTACTTCCTCGAACAATAAATTACGCTCCAAAGTTACGTTTTTTACGTTGCAATTTGTAAATAGCTATTGCAAATTATTGTTCGTATTGACTATTAAATTTAATATTACGATTGATCTTTAGTTTTATGTTTGGATGAATAACTAAAATTAGGTCAACTCCATTTCAAATATTGTAGATAACAAATCATCATCAATTATACAAGCCATCCATTATATCTTGTTATCATTTTTTTGCGATTATACTGCCAGACCTTAGGGTAATTAATATGAATCAAATGCCATAAAATATTTTAAAATATTTTAGTACAGATACGTAACAGCTAAGGTCTCAGGGGTGGCGACGCATCTGCATTTTGACCTCTGGTCTTTATGCCTTTATGCGGGTGTCTATAGATTGCAGTCGGCACTTAACATCAATATGAAATGCAAGCTTGTCTGCCACCTTCATTACATAAAAAATTACTGCGACTGTAACGATACTGTCTCTAATTGTGTCATGCATTAATGTCAACAAAGAAACCTGATTACGTTTTATTCTGCGGAAACCTATCATCAGTGGCTTGATTTGGAGCGCAGTAATAGGATCGATCATTCCCTATGCGTCGACAATGAACCGTGGGCCGACCGTTGCACAATCACTGCTCCAACGGGTTTCGACATCCGAATCGTATTCATACGAACCTATTTGACAATAATCTACATTAATTTTATTGAAGCGTTTTCTGTTTGGGTCAAGTGATAATTTCAGGAAGTACCTAACAGTTGAATTTTAAAAATATTTTTGGTTGTTATAATTATACGAGTATTTATTGAGAAAGGTTTTAAGATATCAAACGAAGCATGTAATCGAGAAGGAAATCTCGAATGCGGCCCGAAATGTTTTAAGCACGCGTGGGCACATAGATAAAGCTGCTTAAAACTTAACAATAGTAGGTATGCCATTGCGAGTCAAAGCCTGGGTTGCACCATGATATCTGTTAAAGTTATTGTAACATTTCACATCCTTCTATAACTCTCTAGAGCTCCAGTGACGGAAATCGCGGGCGTAGGTACCACTGCATTACCTAAAATACTTGTCGCTATATGGTGGTGTTCAGCACTATCGTGTTCCAGTCAGGTGGTAATGTACGGCCGTGTAATTTCCGGCACAGAGGCATAACACCTTAGGCCTGGAGTGGTAATGCGTGTGCATTTCGGCCTTGGTCTTTGTGTGGGTTCTATAGGCTGCAGTCATCGTCTTAACATCAATGTGAAATGCATGCTTGTTTGCCACTTCCATTACATAAAAAAACTTAAAGAATTCTGTTAAAGTAAGAGCAGGATGTGAAATGTTACAATAACTTTAACAAATATCTTGATGCAACCCAGGCTTAGTTTTATCTCAAGATCAAAATTATGTCTTTTTATTGGTAAAATTCTCAGCAGCATCTGCGATCTTTAGAAATGAGTCCAATATATGGCTTGACGCACTTTTTGAGAGTTAATTGAACTAGCGAATTCAGTGAAATTAAAAAACATTCCAATTTAATATGTAAATATTCTAAACATGTTTATGATTTTATTTCGACGAACACGTATTAGAAGTTGCACGTAAAAAAGTAATAATAAATTAAATGTATGGTCATATTGGGCATTACCTAACACCGCAATACAACCCTCAACCGTTAAAGAAAAACAGATATTGATCGCGATATTTCAGCACTAGAAAGTGATTATTTTAACAAAAGGAGCGAATTGGACCGTCACGTTTTTGTATAAAAACGTGAAACTAGTATTGATAAAAAAAACTAATGTCTGGGTCACAGATCCAGACAGTTGACTAGATTGACCCGGAAAATGTAAATAAGTAGTACGTAAATTTATTAAACACTAGTTAGTGACGTACCCCGGCATCGCACTGATTTCTTCCCAATTCCGCAAGGGTTTTATCGATGCTCTGCCGCTATTAATCCTAGCATAACATAGCCTTCCTCGATGAATGAACTATCCACCACAGAAATATTTATCCAATTAGACAGAATAGCTCCTGATATTAGAGCGCTCAATCAAACCAACTCTTCAGCTTTATTAGTACAAATTAGCTGTTGTCTGCAACTCTGCATAATTCCCGTTCTTCGGAATTTCGGGATCCCATTTTAAGGCTCCACTACATTCTCCAAAAAACCTACATTCTAATGACGATTAGTACCTACTTTGTCTGTCAGTTACTAAGTCAGTAGTTAACGGAAGTGTTTTATATTTGTCGCAGGCAATTTGTATGATTCCGTCTTAAGCAAACGGAGTCGTCCATTTACAAACGGCCGCAGATATAGAAGGATGAAGAATACAACTTAACACGAAGGGTACGGAGGGCGAACTTGCTCGCCAACCTAACTCTGCCATTTCGTAATACTCTGAGTTCCGATCTCACGAACGGTTATTAACCGACTTTAAAACGCAAACTAGTAAATCTTTTAAGTACTCAAACTGAACAGATAGGTACCGAAATTACTTTTCAACCTGAGTGTATCTACTTTTCCTAAAGACCAATAAATATCTAGTTAGGTATACCACAAAATGTCTTCGAAATTTATCGGAATATCTTTATCGGCAATTTTCATAACAACAAACTTCTAAACGGGTGGGGGCCCGTTGTTAAAGTCGGAATCATACAAATTGCCTGCCACATATACATGATAATAATATATTACAATTTATTAAACCATTCACTGATGCAATGTAACATTACTTAGATGTTAATCAATTTCATAAACTCAAGTATTCGAGAGAGCAAAACCTGTTTAACAACGACTTTGAAGTCCTATGGTATAAATAGACGATTAATATTCAAAAATGTAACTTAATTCTAAATAATAAACTCTATTCCTACTAGAGTTACCAAAAAGTACCGTTAGGTTTGTTGATTTCAATCATAAAGTATTATTTTTACTGTTAAAACTGTTTCTGAGCTACAAAATATTTTAATTACGTCTATTACAATTACAGTTAGAAAGGAATCCTCTTAGGAACAAACAAATGTAAGAGCTGGTTACTTTTCTTTACAATTTTATTTGGTTTAAAAAGGGACAGGGTGTTCATTTCGATGATAAGTAGCGGCTTGTAGAGATTTACATAAAAGTAGTGCTACTTTTATGTAGAAGTATACAAACTACTACTTATTATCAATACTGATAAGTAAAAACGAGTTAAGATCACATTGAAAATGGGATTCTGCAAAATAAAGACTTCTGTTAAACATTATCTTGGATTAATTGTACCATTTATATCAGAATATCCATGGGTAAGTGTGAACTAAAATCTTTTGTAGCCCCGCAAGTCTCAGAAGCTGCTATACGCTATACTGCTGAGACCTAAAATCATTATTTTACTTGGCATGTAAAGGGCTACCTGCAAGACAGCCTTAAGGTGTAATTAAGGGTCAAGTGGCGAATGCCAACTGCGTTAACTGCTCTCTACTAAATAAGTATTTAATGAACTCCTCCTAAAAATGACTCCTGTGCATTTGGAGCTCGGTTTAAGACGTTTAGTGTAAGACATTATTAGGGGGAGGGGGATAACTGTCATTCTGATCATCTGGCTGAATGGTATTTTACTTTTAAAAAGATATAAATAATTATGACAAACGTTATTTTGAAATAATAGTATTTTTTATTAATTAAACTCACTTATATATAACTAAAATATTAAAATACGTTTTTTCGTGGTATTAGACTAAGTGATATTATTTGAAAAAAAAAAGTTTAAAAAAAGACTATCCTTTATTGATTTCGCAATTTTTTTCCGTAGCGTTCATGATGAAGAGAAAAAGACTTCAACGAGCGTATTTCGCGAAATCTAAGGAATCATTACTTTATGACGTGTTTATTATAATGATGGGTGCAGAATTTATCTATAAATAAACAAATTGTCTCACGATACGTGCTCTGCATAGAGGAAGATGTTTTGTTATGATAAAATCTAATGTGACACGTCATTTTATTCATGGAATAATCGCAAAATTACTTTACTTTATCCATGACATGTTAAATATGTAAGTAATTGGTTGGTCACAATGTTTAGTATTTTTGGAGTTTCCAGTACTTGCGTTTATAAGCGGAAGGTAGATTCATGATATATGATAATAATAAAATAATAAAAATATACCTGCGTACCAATGACGTATATTTTAAAAGACCCGCCATACCTCAAGAACTTGCCCTAAACGACAGGTTCAACACTATCGTATTCCAGTCAGGTGGTAATGAGTGGCCTCGCAATTTCCGATACATAGGCGTAAACAGCTTAGGCCTCAGGGCTGGCAATAACATTGAAATCTGTGTTTATTATAGAGACTTATAGGCTACAGTATTCCTTAACCAATAATAATATGAACTATATAATTGTTTGCCTCATTTATATCATAAAACATACATAGAGGATCATGTCAGGATACAAAAAAAAAAGAAAAAATGTAAAACTGCTTGTTCAAAATATTTTTATCAAGGAATAAAAGACAAAAAATAAAAATTTGCGTTTTGAGTTCTACTGTTGATAGAAAAGATCATTTTGATTCCGGTGTCGTAAAAATGTAATAAATACCAGAAAATGTTCTAATATAATTTCTATTATATTTTCTCTAGATAATATTCCAAAACAGTTTATTCCTTTGTACTTGATATGTTCTTAGGTTTTCGCGAGCTACATTCATCTATTTTTACGAATTAAAAAATCATTTAAGTTTAATATACGTGAGATAAATCCGTAAAAATAGTTTTATCCTTCGTACTTTTTTTTTCTTTTTTCTGTATAGGTAAATCAATAAACTTGGCATGTCTCCTTGAGATAGTGCAACATGATAAGTCAACTATAGGTTAGCCAGTGTCGTTCAAGAAACGTAATGGTCGGTTGAACACTTGAACTAAGAATCGGTAGCCGCGAATAAAACCGTTATTATGGTATAATTATGATGCACATTGCTGAAGAGTGTCCTTGTAACGTTTCGACAAAAACATCATAGCGTGAATGGCCTCAAACTGATGCAACTCCGATTACATCTCTGTATACAGAGCTTATACAATACGGTTCATTGAAATACATACAGTAAATCCTCTTTAAATACCTCATGATTTTATTATAGGTATTTGTTTATGTAATGATAGTGGTAAAATTTCATGCAATTCACATGGATGGTAAGTGAATACTGCAGCTTATAGACATCAAAAAACCTGAGGTCTAATTAGCACCTGCGAAGCTAGGTTGTTTTGCTTCTGAGACTTGCGGGGCTACAAAAGATTTTAGTTTACACTTAGCCATGGATATTGTGATATAAATGGTACAATTAATCCAAGATAATGTTTAACAGAAGTCTTTATTTTGCAGAATCCCATCTTCAATGTGATCTTAACTCGTTTTTACTTTTCATACCATAAAAACTTTTAAGTGTCATTATAACTTTAGGGTAAAACTTTAGAAGCGCGAATGGTGTGTGATAGGTGTGCAAGTGGCAAAAATTAAAATGCGCGTTTCCGTGCTTCGGAGGGCACGTGAAGCCGTCTGTCCTTGTTGCTATCGATTGCAGTCTTTAAACCTTGTCGGAGACCTTATGGGCAGTTTGAAAACATCTGACAGCGGGTTGGCCACTAGCCCGTATCTCCGTACATTGGAGCAGCGTGGTGGAGTAAGCTCCAGGCCTTCCCCCAAAAAGAGAAGAGACTTGTGCTCAGTGGGACATACAAGTGTTGCCATTATCAAACTTTAGGGACGTGTCTTTAGCTCTTTAGCAAGCTCTAAAGAAGTATTATTATTTACTTACTTAAGGTAGAGTTCCAGTGTCGGATATCAAGGGCGTAGGCAACACCGCAATACCTAATCTATCTGCCTCCAAATGTGTTAAGCACTCTCGTGGCCCACAGAGAGTTAATGTACAACAGAGGCCACATAGAACTCAGAGTATCAACTCATCTGCATATTGACCACCAGTTTTTGAGTAGACGTCAAAGTACAGTGCTCATCAAGAAATAATGCACATCGAGCCTATGAAAGTGATAATCGGCTAATTTCGGCTTTGTAGAGCGTTATCGCTGCTGCACACTGCCTACGTAAGCATCCGTACTCCGGTATCAGTCAAAACTTGATCAAAATGGTCGATAAACGTCAGGTAAGGTGCGAAAGCGATAACGCTCTACAGATCCGAAATAAGCCGACGTCTCTTCCTGAGGTCGATGTGCATTATTTCTTGTTGAATACTGTGAAGTAGTTATCACCTGCCATCCATATGCACATTATGCACTGCTTGCTGCACGCTTGTTTGTCACCATTATTAGATTAATATATAAATATCATCATTTATCATCAAGACTATCTTACTCCTTTACGAGTCGTACAACGTATTGCATTGGTGACTTTGAATGGCAAACCATTTAAGAACAACAAGATTTCTACAGCACATTACAATGATTGCTCTCCATCATTGTCAATAAGAGTATTAAATTCTTGGAATCACTACTTATGGCCATGCCTTAATAAAACTTTACTGCAAGCCGTAGATTGCAATCGAAAAGCTATTCCAAACATAATAGAACCAGGTCTGCCCTTGACTTTAGAATGTACTAGAGCCAGATATAATTTCCATACAATAGTCTTTTCGATATCTCGCAGTAAGCTTTGGGTTTGTACTTTATTTTATTTTTATTGAATTATGTTGTCTGTCACTTTGTAGAAATATTCCTTAGCGCAGATTTCAATTTAATGTCTCTCTGCGAGGGACATGAGCCATCAGGGTTTCAAGCGGTTTTGGGCTTCCATTATTCCATGTCGCTAATACATTTTATTTCTGTACATACAAAAATAAAAAATGTAAAAATAAAATAAAATAAAAATAATGTTTACATAACTTTAATTTCATTGTTATTATACTCGTTCTTGCTCCAGATAACCTAACAGGCGAAATGTCGGTGTTCTTATAAATGAATACACAATACAATACATCAACAAACGCTTTTTATATGAAGTCTATTTTTTTCTGGCTATTTTTTTATGAGGTTCAGGCATTGTCTGGCAGCTTGAAGTCCGTGATGCCACTAGGACCCACCAGAATATCAGCGCTGCAGTCACTCTGCAGCAATCAGCTGAGGTGGGTGCCGTTTTTCTTGGCTTCCCACAACCAAATATGTAACCATTGCTTTACTTGTTTTTAACTTTATTATTATTGGTTGTTGTGTGTGTGCCATGAAAATAAATATTTTTCTTCTCTTTCTTCTTCTTTTCTGAAAATGCAGACTTAGCTTTTTTGTATTTTTTTTCATAAACTACCATAACACCAGCAATTTCAAACAAAAAGAATAGTCCTAATAACCGTTACTGAAATAAATAATTCGTGAACAAACCGACGCTATATTAAGTTTATTACATTATTTTCCAATGCAACAAGTTTCTACACCGGACAGGTGTTTAGAATAGATTTTAATTATACAAGAACACCTGAACTAGGCCCAGTGAGATTTTGTTTTGTCGACGATTGCGACACTTCAATATTACGGTTGACCGCACTATTTTACGAAATGCACACTTGCCGAGCTCTTCCTGCTCAATCGTGACGGATACATTTGAATATCACTGTTTCCTATTTAAATATATTAATATTATTATTCAATCGTGTTGACCACCTGCGAGAATTAATGTAGAAGTACCAAGTACCAATTAAATCGTAACCGACGTCATAAACTTTTTTATTTTTATTTCATGAAGTGGCAAACAAGCATACAGTTTACATTGATGGTAACTAATACTTATAGCCTATCAACATCTACATGAAACTAGATATTTCAATGTAGATGCATTGCCAATCCTGAGGCCTAAGCGTAAGTACATTAAGCTTACTATTTCCGTCACTGAAGCTCTATCACCAGAAAAAATGTATTCATGAGTTAGAACTTGCGACTAACTTTACATACCTACCTACATGGTAAGGTAAATGCGTGGGGGTACACTATCCTTAGGTAGTCGTGCTTATTTAACATTTTCTTTCCAAAAAGGGCGTTTTAAAAACATTTGATGTAGCAATCTTTAATTAATTTATTTGATCGATACTAGATATTACAACATTTTAAAATCAATTTTAGGTCTAGGACGATCTATTTAGCAGATAAACAAACAAAAAAACAGCTACAATATACCGTGTCATATCACGTGTTACTCCATGTATTGTACTAACAGGCGGAGTAGACTTATTTTTTGATTGGCACAATAAGCGAGCATGCGCTGTGCTTCAATTGGAAGATTGCGAGCCGTGTGGGAAGGCGACAATCGTTGCCCTCAGTACGCTGAGGATATCCTTCCAGAAAATAACTCAACAAACAATCACATAAATCATACACGTTATCCGTTCCATATTTTATATTCCCTTTTTTGTGTGATGCGCCTAAGACTGGAAAAGTTACGAAAATTGTAAAAAAAAATGCCCGAACTGATTATTGGTAAAAGACACGTTTCTGTAATGAAGATGTAAGAAAGAGGCTTTGTGTGAATGATAGTATCGGTGTAAAAATGAAAAAGGGCATGCTCCGATGGTTATAGGGCATATAGCGAATGACTAAACAGATATATAATGCGAATGTGGATGGTTGCAGAGGCCCGTATGAAGAGAATGATGAAGGTAGACGAGCACGAGAGGTATGACAGGGCCGGGATATCTGGCGCTCTACACTCTCTGCCTACCCCGTTAGGGACCTGGCGTGAAGAAACATACATACACGTTTCTGTCTCAGATTCAGCTCATTTTTTTGTTAATTGGACAAATGTAGACGCCTTGTCTTTAGACGGTCGTAGTCTACTTCACCGGTCAAAAAAACGAGCGCAAGCCACTCAGCTTAAGGTCTTTTGAAATAAACCATTTCCAAAGATAAACTAATAATTATTTTGGTGGTAAGTGACTACTGCAGCCTATAGACATCTACACAAAAACCAAAGATCAAACTGCAGATGCGTTGTCACTGGTTAAGGCCTAAGTTATTTTCCCTCTGTGAATATAATCATGACACATAAACACACCGCGTAACTAATAACGGAGCAATACATTATATCACGGGTAATTTGCATAAATTATGCATGGAATAATAATTAATATCCCAATTAAATAAACAATTCAGTATAAGGATTACAATAATAAATACATTAAAACAATCGAATATCGGCTCGCAGAGCAATGACCGCCGCATCTGATCGGTTACGCGGGAACCAGTTCTGAATGATGTATGTAGTGATTTTTTTTACCCTCAATTTTCAGCTCCTTAACAGGGTTGCAGCTTTCATCAAAATATATCTCAACATGGTTACAGTTCATTATCATTATATTAATATGCGAAGGAAACATTTGTACCTATCCCTTTTTACGACAACGCGTACGCAGGAGTATGGAATTTGGCACAGTTATAGATTAAATAGAGCACTCCTTGCTAAATACTATTATTTTTAAAATAATGCGTGAAAAATACATTCATACTAAAAATCATGTGTATGGTTTTTTGGAAGTTATTTGTCGTTATTACTTTATCAGGCGGTGATAGAGCGACAGCGATAATCGCAATTTCTTTCATAGGCAGCAGGAAAAGAAAACACAAATCAAAGACGTTAATGAGCACAAAAGCAATTCAGTTAAGGTAGCTGTCAAAGTAAAAATATTAAAATACCGAAATATAATATATAGTATCCGTTCTTACTCAATGTTTAATAACTATTAACCACCGTGCCAAATTTCAAGTTTGTAGTACAAAAATGTAGTAGGTAATCATACCAGCTTGCGAGAGCCCTAAGAGTATCTTAATCCGGCCCTGTCGCAAAATCTGTTTTTAGCGGACGCATGCTATCTATAAACTACATCCCTGCAAAATTCCACATTGATTGATTTTCTACTTCAAGCAGTTTTCAATACTTCGTGCTAGGCCTTTACTACCTTTCGCTGTTATTATAATATATATAGATTATGAAAATTACCAAAACACAGCAAACCCCCACATAAAGTGTCTCAAACTAAACAAAGACAAAACTTAAGATCCCAGATCGGTAATATATAAAGCAGGCCATAAAACTAGTTATAATACATTAATACGCCGCCTATCGTGTAATAAAACCAGCAATTTGCAACCCTACCCAAGATACCAGACTCGTTAAAAAGAAAAGAGAAATAAAGGGTTCATTATGTATAAAAACAGGTCCGCGCGTAATAACATCCAACCGCTGAGAATAAAATTACGAAACTATCATTACGTATTGAATTTGAGATCGTCTTACGACGCAAACATCTCTGAAATTAAAACTCCTATTTTCAAGAAGTAAAAACCGGCGAAGTGGGTGTCGGGCCACCAGTAATGTAGTTCAATGCGGGCCACGCACAATTTGGTTTTCTTTTAACTCTTTATATATTACCGGGATCTTTTTGATACATCCCAATAAACTTTTACAGAACATCTAAGAAAATCAAAAATAATATCTCCCTTTACGTGTAGGTCCTCATAAAAATATTTTTCAAGAATTATTTTACCACTTTGTCCCCTTGATTAATGTCTTTTTTCAAGCCGCATTACAGCTTTCTAGTACCATTAGGCTCTGAGCTAACAAGCTGAGGACGGACAGTGTCACGGACAGACCGAAACTAAGAGGTTTCCTTGTAATCTACGGAATACATAATAAATAATGCAATGACGCTACAGAACTTAATTATTGACGAGTGAATCATTCATACGCACGGCGTTGCCAGTCGCATCGCCGATTCTATTCAATGAGTCAATTAAAATTCAGATAATGGTCCCGTGGACGTCTGGACGGATCATCCGTATTGCTACCGCGCATTTCGCATCCTGCCTAACTGCGCACGCGCTAGGAAGTCGTCGTGTGCGAACTTGCAATTTTATTTTCATTGGACAGATTTTCACGTCTCGTCAATTGGCTACACGCAAATGTGATCCGTAAATACCAGTTTAAATTTTCTACGTAAAAAACAATGGTTTCATAGTTGATGCGTTGCCCTTGCCTGATACCTATAAGATTTACCTTTCTATCTGTATTTACGGCATTAAGTTGTGATCACGATATTGGTTTGTCACATAAATATGAAGACAGTAACTTAAAAAGTACCAATAGATATAACGCTACGCAAGGTGCGTGCGCACAATTGCGCAACATGTATTTTTTTAAATTTAAATGGCCATAAAAAACTGACTACCAAGACATCAATATTGACTTTCGAGCAATTACCTATGCCGCCGCAAGTTGTAATCTATTTGTAGAGCGGCGCCAGACCGCATTCCAACAGGACCTGGGATACCGACTTAATGCCCTACCTTCGTCTAGGTACAAACTATAAATAGACTCCCTCGGGGTACACGACTTCTAAAGCTAATGCAAAATAGATGAGTGTCCTCCGGCTTTCGTTTCGTTTAAGATTAATTTATCAAATAAACTGCATAAATAAACTGCAACACTATTGAGAATAAAATAAACCATACAGTTATAGATAATCAATTTCATAGTCCACTTTCACAAACAATATACATCCTACTTACACGCGTCAATTTTAATTTGATAGGTATCCGTCTCCGCTATGTAGCGGGCCCTTAGATGATTCAATCTTAATAGGAAAATTGCTTCGAACCGAAGCCGGCCGGCGGCGCGTAACATTGGCCTTACCGGCCTCACGACTTGCAAACGTGCATTCAAATTTAAAATAATCTAGCAGTTATTATTTCGTCAAACCACTAATTACGTTATTTATCTTTACAGGATGAAGGTCTTGATACTTTGCCTCGCTTTTGCGGCTGCATGTCTGGCGATGCCAGTTGCCGAAGAGAAACCAGAAGCCCCTGTCGCTGCAGCTGTTCCAGAAGTGAAATCAGATGAAGTAAAACCACAACCTGAAATTCAAGCTGCTCCTGTTGAAGAGAAGAAACTGGAAGCGGCTCCTGAAATAAAGAAAGCTGATAAGCCTGCTAAACCTGAAGTTAAAAATGCACCCATAGACGTTAGCCCCGAAAGCAAGGAACCTCAAGTTAAACCTGAGGTTGTTCCGGTTGAGAAAAAGGAAGAAATTCCTGAAGCCAAATCAGCTGCTTCGGTAGATGCCGAGCCTGAACAGAAACCCGAAGTTAAGGAAGATAAGCCCGAAGTTAAACACGAGGAACCAGAAATCAAATCAGCTGCACCAGTAGCAGAGGAACCTAAGATTGAGGTATCGGAAGCGAAAGTGGAAGAAGTCAAGAATGAACCTGTTGCCAAATCCGTTATTCCAGATGATGCTATAGATGTCGTGAGCGCAGTCAAGGCGCCTGCAGCTGTAGCTGATGAAGTCCTCGACCCGTCTGCGATTAGCCCAATTTCGGAGAGCAAACCTGTCATCGCTACTAAGAGCATCAACCCAGTGCCAGAAGAGAAGAAAGAGGAACCCGCACCCGTCTCTGCTGTCAAAACCGTCCAACCTGAGGAAAGCAAGCCCGCTGAATCCAAACCTGTAGCTGTGGTTGCTCCTAACCCAGTTCCTGCCTCTGATATCACACCAAAGTCTGCCAGTGCTGGTGTAGCTGCATCTGACGATTCTATGCGAGTGATCCGCGATACCATTGACGAGAAACAATCTGCCGAAAAGCCTAAAGAAGAAGTCAAGTCAGCAGTTGCTGAACCGGAAGCTAAGCCTGTAGAGGCAGTTAAGGAAGCAGAAGCACCCAAAGAACCAGAGGCAAAGAAAGAGGAGCCTAAACAATCTAGCCAGAAACCTAAGGAAGTTAAAGAAGTCAAGAAAGTCGAAGCGAAGGAATCAAAAGTAGGAAAGGAAGCGAAGGAAGTAGCTAAACCCAGCGAGCCCAAGGACAAGGTCGAGGAGAAACCATCAGGCGACAGTCCTCAACCCAAGGACAGCTCGGAAGAGAGCAGCGAAAGTGGGGAGAAGAAAGAGGACAGCGGTGAGAAGGATTCGTCGGAAGAGAGCGTTGAGAAGACCGACAAGGAAAAGGTTTCCAAATCTTAGATACCTAGTTGTGAAGTAGTGTTCGGCGGCAGGCGTGTGTCGACGACTCCCTCGACACGCGCCCCCCGCCCCCGCGTTGTGCGTCTGTGATGCATGGTCGTGAGTGAATGGCGCCCGTCGCGCTTGTGGATGCCCGACTATTCACTAGTTCTAGAGACTAATTTAAATAGCGAACCGAAACATTACTCATGTTGTAATTAGTTATTTTTCAAAGTAAATTATCGAATTTCCGGTACTATAAGTAATAAATAAATATGTTTTATAATTACGTTCTTTTTTTTCTTTCACCACTTGTAATTGAAAAACTCTACAAAGGTTTTTTTTATCTCGAAACGGCATTCGTCTACTTCACGGGACCATTGGCGAGGGCTCTCAGCGACTCTACAAGGGATCCTACTCTGACTTTTTATAGCTATTCGATACCACATCTTCTATAAAGTTTTATAACTTATTCGCAGAGTTTATTCAATGGAAAAGCACATCACACAAAAAAATAAAGAAGTCTTTGCAAGTTTGATAGCAATGAAAGGTCAGAGTATAAATAATAGCAGGTATTTAGTGCAGTACATGAACGTCATGAACATATAACATTCACTGCCAAATAAAACTTAGACACAATTACACAATCACTTAATATTTTAAGTAATTTTTCGTATCACACAGTGGATAAAACAATAACTTATGGTTCCAGAACACAGTAAAATTTCGTACCTATTTATTTTTTGTTTAATTTTATAATAATTTGTCCATATGGGTGATTTAAGTATAAGGACATAAAAATATACTAAATAGACAAGCATCGACAAACAGAACAAACTTTTTAATTATGTTACGCTAATAAAACATAATAATTTCTTGGAATTATAAAAACAAGTATCTGTTTACTCACTCAGCAATACTGTGTAGGTATATAATCGCTTAATTATTGCAGAAAAAACGAACAACATTCGTTTTTAAAATTTACTGCTGTTTGGCTTTAGCTTTCTGTGTATAAGTACCTACTGGATGTTTGTTAACATAAGTATGTATAGTTTTATTTGATTAGATACTTATTAGTTACACTTCTCCGATTTGTATCAATACAAATAAGACAAGAACTTTACTATGATAAAAGCCTACACTTTGACAAAACCTGCTAGGCCAAATAGTTATGTGTGATTTTGGACATAATAAAATATATATATAAGGACGAGTGTTCGCTCAATGGTCAAAAACTGACTATAAACGAATTTTGAGGCAAACTTTTCATATTTTTCTATTCACATCCTTTCTCTACACACTTCTCTAAAGCTCAAAAATAATATTCAAAGATAATAGGTCCATCAAGAGAGGAGTAAATGGCGTTGCATTTTTCGAGTTACTTCAGACTGGCCATGTTGGAACGCCACAAAGGTCAGATTCTTATCGCGGTTAATAACAAAATTATGTTACTGGTGGGTAAAGTGGAAACAGATTAACTCATAGATACGGAATAACACTTGATTGCTAAGTCAAAATATCCTAATTTGATTGGCTTGTTCATGCGAACGCAGGTATGTCTATTTTGAAATAAATGAAATAAATATTAGAGCCAGCACAGCAAGATAAGCCCTGTTTATGCATACTATATATCTATACTAATAATATTATAAAGCTGAAGAGTTTGTTTGTTTGTTTGAACGCGCTAATCTCAGGAACAACTAGTCGAATTTGAAAAGTTTTTTCAGTGTGAGTTAGCCCATTTATTTAGGAAGGCTATAGGCTATATATCATCACGCTATGATAAATAGGAACGGAGCTGCGCGGGCGAAGCCGGGGCGGGCCGCTAGTAAAGTATAAAAATAAGAAAAACAGTAAGGGCACGAATTGAAGTCTGTAGATTTTATGTAGGGTCCCTCCCCTAGCACAGGGGGTCAGGGTCAGAGGGTCGCAGCAAATCTTACGCAATGAGTTAAAATTTATAATAGTAGCATTAAAATCACACATAAACAGGTGATGATCTCTAACATGCGTTTGATCCCAAAACCATTGCCTGGGACCGCACCGCACCTGTCGATAGACTGCAATAACCACTTTACGATCAACGTGGACATACTTATTTGCCACTATCACGAAATTAAAACGGATAAATTTTATAAATCAAATGCAATTAGTGCATATACATTTTGAGAATGTACTGTACTGTTTGCTTTTCAAAAAACTTAATAGGATTTCCCCAAGGAAATAAAAGTTTTCTTCAACAAGAAGGGTAAAGTTCAGTTTATTTTCATAAAATACCAAAAAAAAACAAGTTATGAAATAATGATAAATAGACGAGTGTCTTAATAAATGCTAAGAAGTTCCTACCGGCAGATGTTATCTAGTACAAAACAGTATTTAGTAGATCCGTCCAAACTCGGTGCTTATGCAAATCATAATATATCTGACCTTACAATGAATTTTATAATTACTGCGTACTTAGGAAGCCATAAAATTTCCGGCAATACCTCTCTAATCTATGGTACCCGATATGGATGTTAATTTAGGAAATAAACATAGGTAACTTTACGGCTTCATTGCCTCAAATAGGTAGTTTTTTTTTTTAATTATCATGAAAGTGGATAACGAGCATACAGTTCACATCGAAGTACACAGAATTTAGAATTTACAGTGAATATAGGCCGTCAATCACACAGTGGAATCACTTACCACCGATAAATAGGTAATTAACAAATACGCTTACACTCACAGCGTTATTTATTTATTATTTATCAGTGGTAAGTCAATACTACGTCCTATAATGAACATCTACATAAAAATTAGATAATTCACTTAAGATGCGTTGCCGCTCCTGAGGACCAAGTTGTTATGCCTCTTACGGCCAAATACTCAAACGTCACTCAAATCTAAGTGGGACTTAAAAGTCTTGTCTTTATAAAGCACGTTCAAACGATAGAGATAGCGCACATTTGAGGGTTGCTTAAAATTGAGTGAGGTTTGAGTATTCGGCCATTAGCCAGAAATTACCAAGCCGTGAATTAACACCCGACCGGAACATGAGAGCACTGAGCACTACTATTTAACAGCAATGGAGAATGGGTGGTACCTACGCCCTCGAGCTTCGCCACTGAAGCTTTACCATCAGTGGATATAATGCTCATAAAATGGATAATAGTAGAACATGATCGTTACTTTAGCGCCATAATTGTAATGAAAGGTCGCGGTACATATGAAATTACCTTATTGTATGAAATTAGTAAACTTCATATCGACAAAAATCATATTAACTACTTAGTAGGTATTCTCAATGCCGTCTCTACCATAAGGGCACTCGGGGCCAGTGCCCAGGGCCCCCATCCTCAGAGAGCCCCGAAGGACCGACAATTTCTCTCACATAAATATTACGCACGGGTGCATTGTACAGTTGTAGGTACCTATCTGCTTTTCTAGTTGCACGAACGTCGATCATTTGATCGACGTGATAATCTAGCTTTTGCCCACGGCTTCGCTCGCGTGGCATTTAGTCTGCCACATTAAGTTTCGTGACGGATTATTTTATATACCTCTTTATTTAGCTACTCGTACATCATGTACCGTAATAATTTTTAAACTATGTATTCTATGATACAATATTGTAAAATAGTATCTCATTCAATTAAATTTATTCACAATGTTGATCATAATGGCTTCCACATAAAAGGTACCCAGCAAGACATATTGCACATCGAGGCCTACGAAAGAGACGATAAGCTAGTTTTGTATTTCCTAGGCGTTATCTCTGCTGCACACTGCCTAGCTAGAGCTACGTAAGCACTGACAGTCCAGTCAGAGAATATGTAATAATACTACGCATGGAATGGACACTTCGACGTCCCGCCCATTTTCCCCACCTCACCCAACCACCTCCCCTCTTATGGGCGACGGTTGGTATTCTACAGCGAGGTTGCGAGCGGCCTAGTTTTGATACATTTTAAATTCAATATATTATTTATTTATATGAAAATGGTGGTTGTAATGCTATTGTGTTCCATGATAATATACGGTGATAGAGCTCCAATGAACGAGCTCGAAAGCGTGAATATCTACGTGTTACCTATTTGACCTGCCAGTAGGTAAGTGGTTATCGGTTTTCTCCAATGTAAACCGTTATTATGTTCTGGGTAGTAGTAGGGTTACTGTGGTAGAGCTTCAGTGATGGAGCCCCAAGGCGTACGAGCACCACCGCATTTCCCAATTTACATTTCCATGCAATGTTGGTGTCAATGTCAGGGTAAAAATAGTTAACACCTCAACGATGAGGTGATGATTATTATAGTAAAAATGGTACCTCTTTTCTAGTCAAAGATGGCGGACATAATCATTTTCCAGAAATATGTTATGGATTTCAATTTTCTGTTTCTTGAGGTGCAGATTTTTAAAATCCAAGATAGCGGACAGTTTTTTTTAAATATGTTATATGTATCAATTTCGAGGTTCCTTGAGGTGCTGATTATGACAATGGCATCCATTTTCAGATCCAAGATGACGAACAAGTTTTTCTTTCAAAATATGATATGTGTATCAATTTGATTTCTTGGGGTGCTGCTTACGAAAATGACATCATTTTTGAGATCCAAGATGGCGGACATAATTATGTTTCCAAATCGTCGAGGTTTCTTAGGGTGTTGATTACGGAAATATCATCATTTTTCAGATCCAAGATGGCGGACATTATTATTATCCAAATTGTGATATCGGTGTCAATTTCGAGGTTTCATGGGGGGTTGATTAAGAAAATTGCATCCGTTTTCAGATCCAAGATGGCGGACAGACTTTTTTTCAAAATATAATTTGGGTATCCATTTTGAGATGTCGTGGGGTGCTGATTACGAAAATGACATCTTTTGTGAAATCCAAGATGGCGGACATAATTATTTTTCTAAATTGTGATATGGGTGTCGATTTATTTCTTGAGGTGCTTATTTCGAAAATGGCATTCGTTTTCAGATCCAAGACGGCAAACAGTTTTTTTTTTTTTTCAAAATATGATAAGGGTATCAATTTTGAGATTTCTTGGGATGCTGATTACGAAAATGACATCTTTTTTGAGATCTAAGATGGCGGACATAATTATGTTTCCAAATCGTCGAGGTTTCTTAGGGTGTTGATTACGGAATGTCATCATTTTTCAGATCCAAGATGGCGGACATTATTATTATCCAAATTGTAATATGGTTGTCAATTTCGAGGTTTCTTGGGGTGCTAATTACGGAAATGTCATCATTTTTCAGATCGCATACCATTTTTGTAGTCAGCACCCCAAGAAACCTCAAAATCGATACACATATCACAAATCTATTCACCATCCTGGATGTGAAAAAGGATGCCATTTTCGTAATCAGCACCCAACGAAACCTCTAAATTTATACCCATATCATATTTTGAAAGAAAAGTTTTACCGCCATCTTGGATCTGAATAATAATTATCTAATTATATACCATTTAGGGAAATGAAATCGGGCAGGACGTCGAAGTGTCCACTCTATACGTAGTATTATTACATATTCTCTGCATATGGGTGGACCCGACCTGTTAGTAAAATTCATGCCAAATTTGAAGTAAATCCATATAGTACTTTTTGAGTTTAGCCCGGACATATACAGGCAAACAGACAAAAATCTAAAATTTGTATTTATGGCTTCGATATCGATGGTAGATCACGGCCCAAAAATTCTTTTAAAAAATATTGAATGTATAGTTGTATGTAACCTATACATTGGAATGAGATAGATCGAGATTACCACATAGCATGATGTGGAAGACATTCGTGGTCAGCAGTGGGACGTAACAAGGGTTGTTGCCATGTTATATCCAACCCTTGTTACGTCGTTGGGTGCGTGTGTGTGTGTGTGTGTAATAAAGCAGATCACTGTGAAAAAAAAAAGAATAGTTCGCTTTCTTCACCTATCCAAAAGGGCCCCGAATTCTTGTGTGCCCAAGGGCCCCAGTATAGTTTAAGACGGCCCTGGGTATTCTTGTACTCTGAATATTAAACTGCCTCCAAAGTCTAGTGATAGCAGGCCACTACTAGTGCGCTGAGATTCTGGATTGGATTCCCGAGTCGAGTATGGTAAGTGCTATTGGATTTTTACCTTCATTTTTTGGAAGATTCCCAGTGCCGCTCACCGATTTAGGAAATGTGTCCGAAGATTTCAGTTGTCCTAAAACTTATACGGAGGACAAAACGTAACGTGAATCGTGGCTGTTCGCATTTAACTCTGCCTACTCCTTCGGGACACACAGGCATGAAGTTACCTTTATTGTTCTAACTTATTGACTCTCTGACAATATGCTACTACAATATGGATAACGTGACGAGATCCCTTTATTAGTTATTAAGATTTCTGCAGGCGCTTAAGATGTCTGAAGCGCGATTGGCCCCACGGCTGGTGTAGATCGCAAGCGATCTACTCGGTTAAGCGATACGGGCGCGGTCCGGTGTGTGATGGGTGACCGCTAGTGGCAAATTAAAGTGCGCGCTTCCGTGCTTCGGCGGGCACGTTAAGCCGTCAGTCCCGGTTGCTATCGACAGATACCAGTCGTTAAACCTTGTCGGAGGCCCTATGGGCGGTTTGATGACATCCGAAAGCGGGTTGGCCACTAACTCGTATCTCCACCAATCCGTTTTGGTGCAGTAAGGAGGAGTAAGCTCCAGGCCTCCCCTCCAAAAAAGGGAATAGACTCGTGCCCAGCAGGGGCACGTCTCAAGGGTTGCCATTATTATTATTAAGATGTCACAAGATTCGTATTTAGATATGTCAGTTTGGCATTCATCAGTAACAACAAAGCCTACAGCAAAAACATGAATGATAACAATATTTTATCTAAATAGAAGGAGAGCCAATGAGAGGAGTTTTGCAGTTAATCGAGGGCATCAGTTTAAGATATGGGAGATATATTGCGCTCTGTTGAGTATCTCCACCAAATCTAAGGTTTCTATATAGGACCGAAACCTCAGCGCCCTAACGCACTAGCGATTAGCCGCGGGAAAGGGTAGCAGCGCGGCTAGCCTCTTTTACAGTTTAACATACAACCGCCTGTTATGTATAGTGCGTACAATAACAGGCGGTTGCATATTGAACTGTAGAAGCGGCTAGCCGCGCGGCTACCTGTTCCCGCGTGTGGCAACGCTTCTACATTTTGACCTCTGGTCATTGTGTGTTTACTAAAATTATCTATGTGGTTTTTGAACTTACTTTACTTACTAACTTATATAGGCGCAGAGACCCAAAATGAGTCTTGGCCTCCGATACAACGGTTACGGTTTTTGAACTCTTATGTATTTTTTTGTAAAGTTAGTAAAGTGTCGTTTTTAACTTAAAAATACTTCTTACCTCTCCTGTGAGCATTCTGCAGACAACCACGCCCAGTGACCACCAGTCCACGGCATGACCGTACGGCTCTCGGCTTACTACCTCTGGAGCTGTCAACAACGATACAGTTCATTATAAGTAAGATAAATAAGGACTTCAAACTACATATTAAAAGTAATTAAAGCATACAATCAATCTTAGCACAGCACATGTTATAATTAGTATTCTTTACAAGCAAATCAGTCCTAATATGTTCTGATGAAAACAAATGAAAAAAATAGTCATGTGTTTGTACGCATTACTTTGTTAAATAAAATAACACGTAACCATCGCGATATATGTTGTTCAAATAAAAGAAAGCTGTGATGACTATCCAATATCAATCATATTTAATTTGTAGTATGATATGCAAATATTAAAGTTGGCAGTGGAAATACCAATTGATATTAAAAAGTTAAAAATGCACAAATGGGCTGTTCACCACTCGTGAAAGTATAGCACGACCTTGTAATTTCCGGCACAGAGGCTTAATACCTAATGCCTCAGGAGTGGTAGCGCATCTGCATTTTGACCTCTGGTCATTGTGTGGGTGTCTATAGGCTGCAGTCATCACTTGACATCAATGTGAACTGCTTGCTTGTTTGCCACTTTTATTACATAAAAAAAAATAAAAAAAACAAACAAACGTTTTTAAACATAATATACCAAAATTTCTATTTTACACCTTTTTATTATCGTGTCAAACAGTTGGATATTTTTTGTAAAATTATTTATAAATACATTCAGACATTTGACCTTATATCGCGGGGTCAGTACATGCAGTTACACAAGTTTTATAAACACATTCACACTTCATGTGCTCTACGCAACTCGCATTCCTCCAGTCACACTGAATATTTAAGTAGCTATGTATTTAATTTATATAAATAATGTATAATTACATTGACGGAGGGATCTTGATGCTGTGTAGCACACGAAGCTCTCTTGATATCACTTCACTGCATAAAATAATTGAGATGTAGACAATTTTTCACTTTGACGACGCCTTTTACAGTGTTTAAGAAAAACTCTGTTTCTTTTTAAATTGTACGCTTATGTTTCCGAATTAATATTGAGCCAACGCGAAATATATCCATAAAAATATTTTTTATTTCAATGAGTGTAGTTCGCGAAATTCAAATAACACAATGACATAGGTGTCTTTTTGTGTAAACATTATACCTACCTACTCATTTCTCTGCGGACTGTACCCTAGCTTATATGTAGATATCCATACAAAAATCAGATATCTCACTGCAGATGCGTTGCCACTCCTGAGCTTAACAATCTTACGGATTCGTTTAAAACCATTTAGCCGGACCACGTAGTGCATCGCACTAATATTTAGCTGCAAATTGATTAGGGACCTAATATAATTTTACCGTCCGATTATGCCGTTGAGCAGAGAGTATTACATTATCACGCTAATCTGTTAAGTTTTTTAGAAATTTAATATTTTTGTTGTCATTGTTTTTGTTCTAGGTTTAAATTTATCTGGAATAAAGAACTACTGTAAAATGACTCCCATTGCCACAAAACGGGTATTAATTTCTTACCCATTTTCCTTCAATATTTAACGATTCTGAATAAAATATACTTACATACTACTGGATTTCGTCAATTGTGATATTACAAAGTAAAACTAATTTCAATCAGTAGTAAATATATGTATGGTTAAAGATGTGTATGTAATCACTGTAAAATATCCATCAATAAATTACTGCTTAGAGTAGGGAATGGCACCAAAAAAGAATGATGAAGAAAGTGTTAGCAGCTTTTTTCGCTTCGGTTCTAATCGCGCCGACACGCCTTCTATAAACTAAGGAGGTAAAATGAAATATAAAATAATACAAAAAGTAATACTTCATCATTTATTCACATATTTATATAAATTATCACAAGACTAAGATTTCTGTTTATTTTTGAACTCATCACAAATATCATCCATCGTACATTCTAATACGTAACAGCCATCATACACACTCTATAGACGTCAATATATATAATATATTTAAAATCATCTTTCAAATAAGGCCATAGCGAGTTGTGTGCATAGATAGTATAAATATTTTATAACGTGTTCACTTTACAACATTCTTCAAGACCAGGCACACAATGAAGGTATAGAATTAAAATATATTGTCTTATCACCAGATTCATAAAATATCCAAATGCACAATTTAGAATAATGTATTTCAAGGTACTTATTGATATGAATATTACAATAGATATAATAAATAAACACATTGGACAAGACACAGATTGTTTTTTTTTTAACGTTTATTCAAATTGCGAATGCAGATTATATACAGCCTTATCTTTGGCGACGAGAATTATATCTGATAAATAGATAAATATGATACTATTTTCGAATTGAGATGCAAACACTTAAACTAGTCACAAAATGAGGTAGGAAAGTAAATGAATAGAAGTTAGATCGTGGATGGATTAACCTATACCGTATTTTGTCCAAATAAAAAAGCAACAATGAAACTCCGCGACTCCAAAATATTGTAATGAGACATCATATGATCAAGTTGAGATATATACGAAAATAAGGGACATAGAGCTAGCGTTAGTTCGTCACAAACTATATTAAATTGCATTAGTGATAAACTAAATCTGCAATTACTTCAAAAGATACAAGATCATGTTATTACAACGATCAATTCATCATTAAAACCATAATATGGGATACAAGAACACACCACATTAATTTGTAAAACGTTACTTATATACTACGACACTCCATGCACCATAACGAGAGCCTGCTCCACATTCGCCACACAAGATACAGGATCATTGCGAAATCCCCTATTACAAACACTAAGCCGAACGTTTAGATTCATAAAGCTCTCAAAATCCCGACCATTATCTATACGAGGAGGAAAAAATGACAAAATCTACAACATACTCTGTACACTAACTATATACAATCACTAATACATAAGATTATATCATAATCGTGTACAAGCCATTTAAATCCCTTCGATTATAAGACTCGACTACAACTACTGTTTTACACATATACGTACGTTTATATTATACAATGTTTAATTCGCCAAAATTATCGTCAGCGATATCACAAAGCGATTTATACCTAATGATTTAAAACACCCACTCGCTGTATCCTAACAAGTTACATTATACCGAGCGAGATCACTCAATCGCATATTTGTTATCTTATTACTACCACAACTAGAATGAAGAAGTCTGTATTAGTAAATAACAATAAGTTTACAATCAAAGCGTTTTGCGCCATGAACAATTTATATTAACAAGAACGTGACGCCGTAAACTCGTAATACATTAGTCTTCGTCAAAATTCTGTACAATTTTTTATTATTACAGTATAGCATTACGACTATGAACCCTACCTATCGTGTGCAGACAAACCTTAACAATATCACTAAGGTTCCATCATAAATAAAAACAAAACTTAGAGTAAGCGAGAGACAAGTCAAATCTTAAAAATGTAAATGAGTGGACACATCAACCAGCCTATAGAGTCATTGCTCTGACATAATATTAACTAAAAATTACACTAATACTAATGTTACAACAGAGAAAACGATCTATAATAGTACATTTACTTGTTAAGTGACTCAAAACGAAAAATAAAAGGCAGCAGCCGCCGCATCCATTACATACATAGAAAATAACTGTAATTAAATATCAACAAAATAAAAAATAAAAACATTAAATCATTTTTTGCATTTTGCACATAAAGCAAGACTATAAGTACGTAGAAGTGACACCGAAAAATAAGATTACATCACTGCGTGATCACTTCATCCATTTATAAATATTCGATTACACATAATTTAGAATATCATAATAATTATCAACAAAATAATATATATATATTATGAGATATTTACACGCCGATGCCCGCAAAATAATTGCACTTAACCATTTTCACACGAAATTAAGTTTAATATTCGCAGTTCCTATAGACATATAGCGGGCGAGATAAAATTTAAGTATAATATAAGACCAACGCAGTCTCTAGCCCGCGCCCATCCTGCCCCAGACCGTATCACATAATTTTAAGATCACCACCCCCGCGACGAAGAGTGGTCCGTTAACGTCCTGCGATATGAAGTACAGGAGCCACAGGGTCAGCATACATCACAAGGACAGCGTATCCCGTATCAACTTGCGGACCGTGTTCCCGACGGAGGTGGGCGGGGCGCCGGATAGGTTGTAGTGTATCTTGAACAGGTACGGCTGTATATCGGCGTAGGACGTGTCAAATATGAGATCCGCGTCCGACCGACTCGGCATTTTGGGCACGTACTCGTGCCGGTTGATCACCTCCGTGATGAAGACGATCTTGTCCTGCAGCATCTCGACGACGCTCTCGTGTTTCGTGTGCATGTCTTGTTCAGTCCTGGACTCGGTGAGCTCGCAGCACACCGTCCAAACCTCCCAGGGCACGCACTCGGGCTGGAAGGGCCAACGGGCGCGTCGTTTCTGGAAGAACTCGAGGCTTATCGAGCCGCGAGACGGGGACGAAGTGGCGTCCGCGCCGCGAAGTAACTCCGAGAAGTCCGATATCTCCCGCTTCACGTTCCGCCCCAGAGCCTCCGACTCGCAGCACACGTAAGTGAAGTCGATGAAGTCGCAGTCGACGTCGACGTAGCTGACCGTCCGTATGGAGTAGCTCTCCTCGTTGTTGTAGGTGAACTTGCCGCTGGAGCGGTGGAAGAGTACGGTGTGGAAGATGCTCGCGACTACCTCGTCAACTTGCCGACCCTCCATGGACATTTCGAACGCGATGCTGCGAGCGTTCATCTTGCTACCACTGACATAATCGCGCTAATACGCCTCGGTTACACGCGCCCGCTCCTCGGTTTGCGGCAAACGGTACTGCCCACGCGTGGTGCCATTGCACTTTTAATTTAACGAGTCAAGTCCCACACTGAAATGGAAAATGACCGTTTTAATTCTGCCGTCTACAATTTTTTTACATTATGTTTAGTGACACAATATTTGCCGCATTAGTAATATAAGAGATGCAACGAATATTCGGGTAATATTTGGTATTCGGCCAAATACTCGGTCGAACACCGAATATTAATGAAAGTATTTTTGCATTGGAGTTTATATTCTTATGAAGTCCACTTCATATTCGTCATTAATACAACTTGGATCATCCCAACTCATTTTATGAAGCCTTTGCCGAAAATAGTGATAATTCGTGATATACATGTAAGTACTAAACTACTTATAAGTAACACAATATGACGTAATAATGCACAAATAATGCTAGTCTCGATCTACTCGCAAAAGAAACAAATACGCCCAATCCTTCGTTCCCAATGAGAAAAATCACGTATGAAAGGAGATGTTGCGAGCTCGGCTCTGGTTCGTACACGTCCTCAAAAAATGGGTAAATTAAAGAAGAATGCGAAAAAAATACAATTAATTTATTCAAGAATATATTTTAGAGTTACAACCACATTTAATTCAAACGATTTTATCATTTTCAACTATGTTCAACATGGTGGCGATACAGCCGACACTTGGGATCAATCGATTTCAATAGTATTTAGAAAATATTACTTTTTTCTCCAAGTACTATATAATAAAAAAACATTTTAAAAAATTAAAATGTCAAAATGATATCGCCCGCCATATTCGCCATGTTGGTTTTGAGTTGCAATTCTAACTGCAAATAATGTTTTGTAAATGCAAACAAAGCTAAATAAGTGAAAATATCCAGTAAAAAAACGTTTATAGATTGATTTTGCCTGTTTAATGATATTGTGTACAATACATGGCCGGAGGTCCATACATTTTTGCAACATCTCCTTTACACATCCTTTTCGAATATTCGACATTTCGGCCAAGAGCGTAGCCGAATATTCGGTATTCGGGCAAATCACTATTCGTGGCATCTCTAGTATATAATATTGTTTCCTTACCCATATATTTGAGGGTGCCACACAGTGTGGTAGTCCGTGAGCCGATGGAGAGCCACTTCGAGAGACCGAAGTCGATCAACTGGATATGGTAGTCGGCATCCAAGAGTATGTTCTCGGGTTTAAGATCTCTGTAAATGACCCCGGCGTTGTGGAGGAAATCTGTGGAATATAAATTTACATATCAAACACGATTTACAACAAAATATGAGGGGTTATTATTATTTCTTTTCGCAAATTCAATACATGAAAGCTAAACTCAGAAGATAATAAAAGGCTATTACACGACACGGTATTCAGGGTCCGGCAGAAAGGGTGGGCGTGGCCTCGCGCCGGGTTGCCGCTTATTACACTATCCGGTCGCAGTACAAATGCACGGGCCGCTCCGGTCGCCCTAATTACGGCCCTAACTCCCTAAAAGTTATTACACTACCCTGATCCTTGCTATCGTACCCTGAATACCGTGCCGTGTAATAAGTACTTTAGTTAGTTTTAGTTTTTTAATAGCAAAACGTGACGTTTTTATTTATATTTTTTGTAAAGACTGAATTATAATTTATAAAAATAAAAATATATGTATGTATCTTCACGCCAGGTCCCTAACGGGGTAGGCAGAGAGTGTAGAGCGCCAGACATCCCGGTTCTGACAAACCTCTCGTGCCTCGTCTACCTTCATCATTCTCTTCATACATGCACGCCGATTCCTAAGACTTTTGACCCCACCATCAGACAGAACTCGACCTATTTGGTCATGGTAGGTCAGCCTTGGTCTTCCTGGGCCTCTGCAACCATCCACATTCGCATTGTATATCTGTTTAGCCATTCGCTCATTCGACATTTTTTCTATATGCCCGAACCATCGGAGCATGCTTTTTTTCATTTTTACACCGATACTATCATTCACACAAAGTCTCTTTCTTACATCTTCATTACGAACGCGATCGGTGAGTGATACACCGCAGATCTTGCGCAAAGATCTCATCTCGACCGCGTTCAACTTACTTTCATGCTCTTTCCTGCATTATGTACGGCTAGTCGAGCCCGCTGGCTCGACTAGCCGTACATAATGCTGTACATATATACCGAAATAAAAATGAATCATCAAAATGTTTAACTGCATAACTGCCAACGATCGCATCACATTAGATAAATCTTTCTGTGATACCTATATGGTCGCTATTATCAGGGATAAGTTTGTATCAAAATATTATAATATGGCGGTATAAGTTCGCCGGGTCAGCTAGTTGGTTTTTTTTTATGTATCGAATGAACTTGGCAAACAAACATGCAGTTCACATTGATGTTAAGTGATGACTTCCAACTATAGACACCCGCACAAAGACCAGAGGTCAAAATGCAGTAGCGTTGCCACCCCTGAGACCTTATTTGTTACGTCTCTGTGATAATTATTACTAGGCCACAAGTTACCATCTAACCGGAACACGATTTTGCTGAACACTACCATTTGGCGGCAGATAGATTATGTAATACGCTGGCGCCTACGTCCTCGAGCTCCTACATTGGAACTCTACCACCAGTAAAAAGTGTATATATAATAATGGCAACCCATTATATGTCCCACTGCTGGTCACGAGTCTCTCCCCTTTTGGGCAGACTCGTGTCTGGAGCTTACTCCACCATGCTGCTCTAATGCGGGTTGGTGGAGGTAGTGGCTTAGTGGCCAACCCGATGTCGAATGTTTTTAATCCTCCGACTACTAATAAGACCTCCGACAAGGTTTAACGACTGCTATCTACTCGAAAGCAACCGGGATCGACGGCTTAGCGTGCGCTCCGAAGCACGGAAACGCGCATTTTTAATTTGCCACTAGCGGTCACCCATCACACACCCCGACCGAGCGCGTATCGCTTAACCGAGTATATCGCTTCCAATCTACAAAAGCGGGGGACAAGCGCGCTTTTAAAAAAAGTGTGTAGTTTTTTTATGTAATGGAAGTAGCAAACAAGCATGCAGTTCACATCGATATTAAGTGATGACTGCATATTTACACCCACACAAAGACCAAGGTCAAAATGCAGATGCGTTACCACTCCTGAGGCCTAAAAAGTTACGTCTCTGCCGGAAATTACAGGGCCGTACATTACCACCTGACCGGAACACTATAGTGCTGAACACTACAATTTAGCGGCAAGTATTAGGTAATGCGGTGGTGCCTACGTCCGCGAGCTCCGTCACTGGAGCTCTACGACCAGTAAAAAGTGTGTAGTGCATCAATTTTATTCATTTACCTAAAGCTATAGCGATCTCTGCGACGAATATCTTCACTAGTTCCTCTGGTAACTTTCCGTATTTTTCTAACACAGCTAATAACTCCCCACCAGGAATGTATTCTGAAACTATACAATAAAAATAATTTTAAATGTTTGAATCTAGTAACACTTACAGATAACTGAAATATGCAAACAATGTTACGTATTATAAAAGGAAATACTGATTGCTTATCACCAACATCGTGATATATCAATAGCCATCAATATAACGATAGATAACACGCAATATGTACACAACTATGGTTACATGACTTAACATGTTTCATTAAAATGTTAACTGTTTGGCATATTTGAAGCAGGTTCCTAGTAGGTAAGTTGAGGTGTCGGGATGTGACGACCAAAGCGCCTTTTCTTCCGCTAGTGGAGTCAGTTAATGCGGCTGTAGTAAATACAATAACGCGAGATGGACAGCAACGCCTCATGATAAATCTACCGCCACTACGATCGCCGATCCGCGTGCCAAGCTTGACGATTATGGCATATTCGCCTCTTATGACGCACAATACTGTTGTGAAATATAAACTACTAGCTGTTGGCCGCGGCTCCGCCCGTGTATAGATCGCTTTTCGCGTAACCTGGGGAAACTCATCAAATCATCCCATAGCATCATACAGGAAAATTTTTCCGGGATAAAGTCAGCCAAATCAGTCTAATACCCTATCGGCATAACAAATTTCATCAAAATCCGTTCAGTAGTTTCGTTGTGATTGACGGACAAACAAAGAAACTTTCACATTTATAATATTAGTGTGAACTGTGTAAAGTGTGATACTTTTAAAGATTTTTTATTTGCTTTGTTTTTTTTAAGATTTTCAATTTGCACCTTCCACAATGCTGTTCCAACGGTTGGCGTCAGAGAATGCCTTGTAGCATTTAACCAGCCTTATGTACTGAGTGCATTAAACCGTAAATAAATAAATAAACAAGTTTTTTTATATTATTTCGCATTAACACATGCTTGTGAAATATATATTATTTTTAAAGAAAAAAGGAAAGAAAAATTTGACTTCAGGCGAGGCTCGAACTCGCGACCTACTGGGAATCTAGTCCTGCCGCTCTTCCAATTGAGCTACTGAAGCCCTGCCCGATTTGTCAAATCTTTCCTTCACATCTATTGCATTGCTTTATGGTAGCAGCAGCGCCATCTATTACCAACTATGCTAGTTAGGCAACCGATATAATAGACTTTTCAATTTATTGAATATCGTAAAGAAGTCGCTTTTACCCTTAATAATTGTTTTATATTATTTCGCATTAACACATGCTTGTAAAATATATTTTATTTTTAAAGAAAAATGGAAAGAAAAATTTGACTTCAGGCGAGGCTCGAACTCGCGACCTACTGGGAATCTAGTCCAGCCGCTCTTCCAATTGAGCTACTGAAGCCCTGCCCGATTTGTCAAATCTTTCCTTCACATCTATTGCATTGCTTTATGGTAGCAGCAGCGCCATCTATTACCAACTATGCTGCTACTATGCTGCTGGTAACAAATTTCACGAATGCATTGAAGCTTTGCGGGTACTGTACCTTATATTTCCCGTTAAGTCTCGTCGGTAAGTCAATCACAACGCGTGATTGCTGTCAATCGACCCGCACTGCGTATTTTTTCATTTTATAGAATAAGATTAAAAATAATTAGATTAAAACGATTCACGGCCTATGCAGTGTCTATTGAACAGGAAAGTTGGTTCGAGAGCATACTACTACTCGAGAGCTACTGGTGGTAGACCTCCAGTGAAGGAGCTCGCCGGCGAAGGCACCACCGCATTACCTAATTTACTTGCCGCTAAATGGTAGTGTTCAGCACTATCGTGTTCCGGTCAGGTGGTAATGTACGGCCCTGTAATTTCCGGTACAGAGGCATAACACCTTACGCCTCAAGAGTGGTAACGCATCTGCATTTTGACCTTGGTCTTCGTGTGGGTGTCTATAGGCTGCAGTCATCACTTAACATCAATATGAACTGTATGCTTGTTTGCTACTTACATTACATAAAAAAATACAGATTGACATTATGCTTGTTGATTTAAACTGAACGTACAAATACGTCGTTTTATTTTATGTAATAACGAGAGGTTCGCCCCGGGTTCATCCCCTTCAAACGGGTGCAATGAATGTAATATAGCCTAGCTGTGAAGATGACATACATAGAAAAACACAAATGATTCCTTTATAATATTGGTACAGATAGTATAGCCCACGCCCTCGCGCTCCGACACTAGAACTCTACCTACCTGTAAGTCTACTCTACCAGTAAGCATAATTTAAAGTTCCGTTGACCTTTATTACCTTCTTCAACCCACAATAAGAGATGACCCAATAATAGCACGTGACCTCGTTTCGCATGGAATCACTAGTGTAACCATATTTTTTGTGAATAAGCGTACAGCGGTAGACTTTCAATGACGTACGTTTATCAGTTTAGACTAGATAAGTATACAATGACGTACGTTCATCAGTTTAGACTGGATAAGTAAGAATGATAGAAGATCCTTTGCAGCTTTAAGTTCACCTATGTACGATTTCAGTCACTCGATTAGGTTCATAAAATAATAAATACCTTATTTACTAAGAACAGCTCGATCCCCGCATTTAATGTGTACATACCGCTATATAGTAGGTATTTTCATAGCTACCTCTATTAGGCGGTGAGGTATCGCCCCATAATCATTTCTTACAGAGGCAAAAATTTTAGGCCTCAGAAGTTTGAAAGCATCTAGATTTAAATATCTGGTTTCTAGCCGTTTTTATGCAGATGTTTATAAGCAAGTTTCCACTTTAACCGACAAATTGAACTGTATTGTTTACTACTGTGTAAGTGACAAACAATTAGGTGTCAATTTAAGGTAGTGGCAAACAGTTAGGGTGTCTATTTAAGGTACAAAAATGTACCTTAAACAAACATCTAACCTAACTGCGCACTAACTGATATCGGTGCAGAACACTCGGTTCTTTTTTGTTTAATCATGCAGCGTCGACACGAATAAAGAAACAAGACTAACATTGCGAATTGCGATTTAGTTGAGACAGAGATAAGATAGTAATATTTGTGCAATAGTTATCGTTAAGATTAATATTTTAACTAAGTATAAATTCAAGAAATATCTGTTGTATGAATTATTAGCTGGATTTTAATTTTATAGCAATTTGTTAATTTTAATTCAATTATATCCTTAAAAATTTCAGCATTTAAATATTGCATCAAAACAAACCCTTAAACACAATGACTTCAATGACGTCAAATGACGCAATGACATGTATCAATACAATGACAACGATAATACATATATCGTGTTCGCTATCACATTATTGATTCTATGATCATTACATGATAACTGACAAAAGCTTACACAATATTTTTTATTATAACAAAAAACAAACAGAGCGTCTGTTCTGAACGCCTGTGTAATAACCCAACTCTTTATTTTTATTCATCACTAGCTGACCCGGCATACTTCGTATTGCCTCAGAATGAAATAAAAAAAATGTGTCAAAGGTTTGATAGATACGGACTATTTGTATGGGAAAATATAAAATTGTGGTTTTTACTGTTTCCCTTCAATTTCTTCATATTTTTTAGCTTTTAAACCTTCCCTGGACTTCCAGAAATAATTCAAAACTAAAATTAGCCACATCGGTCCAGCCGTTCTCGAGTTTTAACGAGACTAACGAACAGCTTGATTTTAATATATATAGATTTAAATGGAAATGGAACACTATCGTATTCGGGTCATATGGTAAAGTATAGCACCATAATTTCCGACACCCCGAGGCATAACATCTTAAGAGCTTAGAAGTAACAACACATCTACATTACAATCTTTGCTATTTTTTGTGCATGTTTATAGGCTGATTCAGTTATAATCAATGTGAACTGCTCGTTTGCCATTTTTGACATGAGAGAAAACGGGACAGTTCCGCGTAATCCAGCGCGTGTGGCCACGTCGTAGTTATGTCAAACAGGCACTAATAAGAGAGCACATACGCGATTATCTGACTGAAGGAGGCCGTTTTATTTAGTCTTTTTTGTATTGATCAATAAACATTTAAACGTGATAATACAAAATCGTTTATGAAACTCAAAATAATTGATACAAAGTGTTCAATAGCCTAAATAAAATACAAAACGAGACAGTCCCGCGTAATCCAGCGAGTGTGGTCACGTCATGAGTAATGTCTAGCGAGCAGAGATAAGAGCACACGTACGCGATTATCTGACCGGAGCAACCACCTTCAGTGGGTCAGCCGTTATCAACCTGTTTCCTACTTGTATGTCAATATTGCCGATTACTATTTGAGTCTTCAATTTACGCATTAATTTCAAGTAATCACTTTGAAATTAATGTGCGCATTTAAATACAATTATTTGAGGATTTATGCGCAGTTAGTGGGATCAATAATACAATTTAACAAGGATGTTTATTTTATTACAAGCCTGGAATCGACTTCAAAGAATTTCAATTATTAGTTTTTTTTCTTTAAAATTAAAAATGTATCGCAAGATGTCTTGCTAAGCGCGAAACCAGCGAAATAACCGATACGGCTATAATTTTTTTTTTCAAATGTTTACTTAAGCCCAAGGGATCCTCCCTTGGGTATCCCTTCCATACTATCGTGAGAATAAGCCAAAGTGACTATCGTGAGAAAAAGTTGGAATACTCCGAGGGAAACAGTCAAAATAATGTTTTTTCGATAAAAACTATTCAGGAGAAGAGAATGTTGAGAGGTGCAAGTTCTACGCGATTAGTGATAATTGTATGATTTTCTCGATGAATATAGGTTTTTTCTGGTGGTAGAGTCCCAGTGTAGGGACCCGAGTGCATGGGCACCACTGTATTACCTAATTTATCTCCCGCCAAATGGCAATGTTCAGCACTATCGTATTTCGGTTATGTATGGAAGGGTCCATACATAACCGACACCTTTACACTCATACAACTTTATACTCATTTTTACATAACAACTAAGGTCTCAGGGAGTGACAGCGCATTTGGACCTCTGGGTTTTGTGTAGATACCTATAGCCTGCAGTCTTTTTATTTTTAAGAAAAAATGGTAAAGAATAGGCGAATTAGGCGGACACTTGAACCGGCAACACTAGATATTTATTTACTGATCATTAATATACACCCAAAGCCAACTTAGTCGCGATTTATAATTAGCAGACACTCCACGTTTTCTAATTAAAACAACTCATTTAAATCTAAACGAATAAAGAACAAAAACTGGAACAAGAACGTTTATTTTTAATCATAAAGTACTACTGCGCAGTTTTTACGGAAGAATGCTGCAACTGGCTGATAAAGCTAAACAAACAACAACACAAAGCTAAATAAAAATATTTCCCATTTATTAATTTTTGTATAGGTATATCTCTACTTTTTAAAACGTAGTTACAATAAAACATATTTTCACTTTAAAATAGCCGTATGGTTAGGAAATTAATGTATCTTACATTATTATTAAATTATAACGAAATCGCTGTGATTAAATATTATAAGTCATATAAAGCAATGGTTACTTTGACTATCTATATATGACTAATATATTATTATGTTTAACTAACCACAAACCACAATGCCAACATCGGTCAAGAGCCAGCGTTTGAATGCGTGTTCGCAGCAATTACCAAAGAGAAAAAATCCCTTAGAATTTGAGAGTTCATCTAAAGAGCGGTGCAAAACCAAACGATACAGCTAGATAAAATTCTTTGGGATATATCTTTAAAAAAAGACAACCACTCTTCCTCAATTCAATACGTTCAATGTCACCACAAAAAATAAACTTAGTACATTTTATCGACACACAACAACCTAATCTTTCGAATAAATCGATACATATCTATATCGATACAGATCATAAATCCTACGTGATACATATAAATAATGTGATAGAGCCAGACAGTGGCCGTGACTCGATATCCCGAGTGTATTTAGAGCGCGATAAGGGAACCTCCGTGACTATCACGGCACTCGCAAATGTACTTAAGGATGGGAGCATCGCATCCACTACATAAATATCGATAATAGCTAAAAAGTTCGCTTAACTTGACGCCTATAATCCAAGAAAAGGCTGAGGTTAGCTACTTTGCTAACCTACTAGCAAACACATTCACGATTCCCTAGTAACAATTTGTCCACGACATAGAAATCATCCCAAAAATGGAATAATTAATCGAAATAGCACTTACTCTGTTACTTCTGATCTATGGAAAAAAAGATATTAGCATTTTTTTTTATCTTATAACTACCCGACTACTATGAAATAATGTGTCAAAGGCACTCAAAGGTCAAAATATAATAGGTTGGGGAAAAAGTCTTTTCGCGTTATAGTATGTATGTATGAACTTGTAATAAAATCTCTTTGGCTGTAGTATTTGTATCTGGCTGGTTTTGGTATCATTGAAAGTTTTTAAAGAACATAGTTCCAAATTCAAATTAGGCAAATGTGTGATTTTCATTTGTGTTTCGTACTGTCAAGATGAGTGAATCTAATGAAGAAATTCGATACATTTTAAAATTTTACTACAAAAAGGTAAAAATGCAACGCAAGCCGCGAAAAAAATTTGCGATGTTTATGGACCTAGTGCAGTGTCTGTGATAGTAGCATAAATTTGGTTTAAGCGTTTTCAATCCGGAAATTTTGATGTCAAAGATGCACCTCGCTCTGGTCCTATTACGGATAAAATGGATGCAATTTTTGAAAAAGTGGAGCAAGATCGACTTATCAGTAGTTACGACGTAGCTGAAGAACTGAGAATTGATCACAAAACAGTTTTGGCGCATTTGAAAAAAGCTGGGTACAAAAAAAAGCTCGATATTTGGGTACCTCACGAGCTCACTGAAAGAAACCTAATGAACCGTGTACTCATTTGTGATTCTTTATTACGACGTAATGAAACCGAATCAGTTTTGAAGAAGCTGATAACTGGTGATGAAAAGTGGATCACGTACGACAAGAACGTGCGAAAAAGGTCGTAGTCAAAGGCCGGTCAGGCTTCACAGACTGTGGCGAAACCCGGGTTAACTCGCAATAAGGTGATGTTGTGTGTGTGGTGGGATTGGAAGGGCATTATTCATTATGAGCTATTACCACCAGGCAGGACTATCGATTCTGAACTCTACTGCGAACAACTGATGAGATTAAAGCAAGAAGTTGAGAGAAAGCGGCCGGAATTGATCAACAGAAGGGGTGTGGTGTTTCATCATGATAACGCTAGACCTCACACATCTATAGCCACTCAGCAAAAATTAAGAGTTTGGCTGGGAGGTGTTAATGCATCCGCCGTATAGTCCTGACCTTCAGATTTCCACCTGTTTCGGTCTCTTCAGAATTCTTTATGCAATGTTAGGTTAACATCACGAGAGGACTGTCAAATCCACTTGTGGCGGTATTTTGATGAGAAGTCCCAAAATTTTATAGCAATGGGATCATGTCCCTACCTACAAGATGGCAGAAGGTTATCGAACAAAATGGTACGTACATACATACTTTAGTTAAAGGAGATGTTGCAAAAATGTATGGACCTCCGGCCATGTATTGTACACAATATCATTAAACTTGCAAAATCAATATATAAACGTTTTTACTGCATATTTTCACTTATTTAGCTTTGTTTGCAGTTACAAAACATTATTTGCAGTTAGAATTGCAACTTAAAACCAACATGGCGAATATGGCGGACGATGTCATTTTGACATTTTCATTTTTTAAATTGTTTTATGATTATCTAGTACTTGGAGAAAAAAAATATTTTATACATACTATCGAAATCGATTGATACCAAGCGTTGGCTGTATCGCCGCCGTGTTGAACATAGTTGAAAATGATAAAATCGTTTGAATTAAATGTGGTGGTAACTCTAAAATATGTTCTTGATTAAATTAACTGTATTTTTTTCGGATTCTTCTATAATTTACCCATTTTTTGAGGACATGTACGAACCAGGGCCGAGCTCGCAACATCTTCTTTAAATAAACTATATTAAAAAATGTTTTGAACTATCTTAAAAAATGCGAAGAAACTTTTTCCGCAACCTTATATACGGACCATTTGTATGGGAAAATAAAATTGTGTTTATTTACTATTCCTCTTCAATTTCTTCATATTTTCTTACCTTTTAAACCTTTCTTGGACTTCCATAAATCAGTCAAACCAAAATTAGCTAAACCAGTCCAGCCGTTCTCGAGTTTAAGCGAGACTAACGAACTTTTTTACGTCCCACTGCTGGGTCTCTGTACGAGTCTTTCCCATTTTTGGGCAGGCCTGGAGCTTACTCCACCACGCTGCTACAATGCGGATGCGGGAGATGACTATTATTATTATTTTAAAAATAACTTTTTCAATATCGATACAGCGATCTTTTGCAATCGAAAACATCGATTGGCATCCCTAAATTTAATGAACACGCTAAACTTTAAACTGTATCGTGGTAAATTATATCTTTAACAATTCATTGACTCAAGTTGACATCCCGATAAGTGGTCACAATAATTATTATCAAAGTTTGATGCACTGTGACACATTTTGCCGCTTTCTGTGGCACTAATTAGCAGAAAATAGGAAAAGGAACATATTTGTATCACTGCATGATCTATATATGTAAAAATCAATTGCTGTTCGTTAGTTTCGCTAAACTTGAAAACGGCTGGACCGATTTGGCTAATTTTGATTTTTAATGATTTTTGGAAGTCCAGAGGTCTTTTAAAAAAAATATGAAGAAATTGAAGGGAAATATTAAAAACCACAATTTTATTTTCCCATACAAATAGTCCGTATCTATCAAACCTTTGACACATTATTTCATTCTGAGGCAATAGAAAGTTTGCCGGGTCAGCTAGTAAATATTATAAATAGCTCACTTCACTATTTTTTTTGACATTACGGAATGGTTAATACTAATACATGGTCTTTATATTTTGATAACAATCTCTGGTTTACGGCTAGTAAACCTGTTAAGATGTAGTATCTAACATTATTAAATTACTACATGGTTACATAGTTATTTTTAAATTACCGCCTACCTTTCTGAACGAAATTACTAAGTTGAAGACTTTACTTATTAGATTGAATGCTTTAATCTCATAGACTAGCGTTCGAAATAAAAAGAAATTGAAAGTCTATGTTTCAAAGTCTCTATCTTTAGACACCCCACACATACAAGTTCCAAGTATGGAGAGCCCCCAATAAAATTATTTTCTTATACTTTTTGCACATATTTTCGCGGGCTAAGCGGCCAAGAAAATATAAATCTATACTAATATTATAAAGCTGAAGAGTTTGTTTGTTTACTACTACTAGTAGTCCGATTTGGAAAATTTCGGTTAAATTACCATTCTTTCAGTGTTCGATAGCCCATTTATTGAGGAAGGCTATAGGTTATATACCATCACGATATGACTAATAGGAGCGGAGCAGCGCGGGCGAAGCCGGGGCGGGCCGCTAGAGTAATATATTAAGGAACGCCATTGAACCGGACCATATCAGTGTCGTGCACATCCGATACGTAATTACCTAACGATTGGTGAATAGACTATCTTTTACTGATGACCTAGTCTGTTTCGACGTCATTTAAATAACAGTAAACTTTACAGATATGTTAAGGATTCTTTAATCTAGGTCAAATATAACTTGCACCAAATTTCATTAAAATCCGTTATTGCTCGACTAAGAAAGATACAAATGGACACACCTTCGAAATTATGAGTGGAAAGTAGAATGCCGCGGAGGATAACAAATGGAAACACCTCCATGATCAGTGGCGGGGTGAGACTCACACCCATATTCTAAGTCGTAACCTCGACCTTAACTCAACCTCACTCAAGGGAATTGGTTTTCTTACTTGTAAGTAGTTGTATCTAATAACGTCAACTCGACATTCTGCCTCCGTTTGAGGTAAGGAAGCAATTGTCAAACTTGAGGAGTATTTACATTTACGCAATATTCTTGCGCTCAATAAGTTTTTCGTGTCGGAACTGTCTGGAAATATAATTAAATACCATAATTTTCTATAAAAATGGATTTTCAAGACTGTGAATTATCTATATGTATGATAACACATGAGTTACTGACAAAATACAAATAAGAATATGGATTTCGAGGCGTCCTCAACTGAGTATGAGTCAAGGAATGTTTCGAGTAACGTCTTAGAATATGGGTGTAAAACTTAACGTGGGCAAGATACACTTTGCGAGAGCATCTTTCTAGAAAAGATTACTGATGGTGGATTCCAGTGCAGGACCTCGAGAGCGTAGGCACCACCATTACCTAATCTATCTGCCGCCAAATGGTATAATGTTCAGGACTATCGTGTTTCGATTGGATAGCGTGGATGCCAAAGAATAACAATCACAGAGACATAACAACTCAGGTCTCAAGCGTGGCAATGCATCTGCATTTTGAGCTCTGGTCTTTGTGAGGGTGTCTATAGGCTGTAATCATCACTTAACATCCATGTGCGATCTTCTGCTGACAGATAGTTGGTCATGGATTTTTCCAAGGCAAGAGGCCGATTGCACAGCAAAGCCGTAGGTAGGCGGTATTGCCCACATCGCCAACGCTTTACACCGCCTCTGCTCACCATCCACTATATCTCTACTATCATTTAAAATTTATGTATAATGCTCAACAAGAAATAATGCACATCGAGTCTATGAAAGTGACAATTGGGTAGTTTCGGCTTCATAGAGCGTTATCTCTGATGCACACTGCCTACGTAGGTAAGCATCCGTAGTCCGGTGTTGGTCAAAACTTGATCAAAATGGTCGACAAACCAAATAGGTAAGGTGCGAAAGAGATAACGCTATACAGATCCGAAATAAGCCGACGTCTCTTCCTCAGGTCGAACTGCATTATTACTTGTTGGATACTGTACATTATGTATCTTCATGGCAAGTCCCTTTCAGGGAGTTCACCGTGGATAAGGCCACAAAAAGGAATTATGTTATAATTACATTTAACTTGAATGCCTTCATCAAAAATTATGAATCTCACAACGTTTAGAATTTGAACTTGGACAACACACGTCAGTGTCATTGCCATCTTGTAGGTAGGGACATGATCCCATTGCTATAAAAATTTTGGGACTTCTCATCAAAATACCGCGACAAGTGGATTTGGCAGTCCTTTCGTGATGTTAACCTAATATTGCATAAAGAATTCTGAAGAGACCGAAACAGCTGGAAATCTGAAGGTGCAAGGTCAGGACTATACGGCGGATGCATTAACACCTCCCAGCCAAACTCTCTTAATTTTTGCTGAGTGGCTATAGATGTGTGAGGTCTAGCGTTATCATGATGAAACACCACACCCCTTCTGTTGATCAATTCCGGCCGCTTTCTCTCAACTTCTTGCTTTAATCTCATCAGTTGTTCGCAGTAGAGTTCAGGATCGATAGTCCTGCCTGGTGGTAAAAGCTCATAATGAATAATGCCCTTCCAATCCCACCACACACACAACATCACCTTATTGCGAGTTAACCCGGGTTTCGCCACAGTCTGTGAAGCCTGACCGGCCTTTGACCACGACCTTTTTCGCACGTTCTTGTCGTACGTGATCCACTTTTCATCACCAGTTATCAGCTTCTTCAAAAATGATTCAGTTTCATTACGTCGTAATAAAGAATCACAAATGAGTACACGGTTCATTAGGTTTATTTCAGTGAGCTCGTGAGGTACACAAATATCGAGCTTTTTTTTGTACCCAGCTCTTTTCAAATGCGCCAAAACTGTTTTGTGATCAATTCTCAGTTCTTCAGCTACGTCGTAACTACTGATAAGTCGATCTTGCTCCACTTTTTCAAAAATGGCATCCATGTTATCCGTAATTGGGCGACCAAAGCGAGGTGCATCTTTGACATCTAAATTTCCGGATTGAAAACGCTTAAACCAAATTTGTGCTACTCTCACAGACACTGCATTAGGTCCATAAACATCGCAATTTTTTTTCGCGGCTTGCGTTGCATTTTTATCTTTTTTGTAGTAAAATTTTAAAATGTATCGAATTTCTTCATTAGATTTACTCATCTTGACAGTACGAAAAACAAATGAAAATCACACATTTGCCTAGTTTGAATTTGGAATTATTTTCTTTAAAATTTTAACTTTCAATGATACCTAGCCAGATACAAATACTCCAGCCAAACAGATTTTATTACAAGTTCATACATACTATAATACGAAAAGACTTTTTCCCCAACCTATTAGATTCTACCGCGGGCGAAGTCGCGGGCACAGCTAGTATCACATATATAGTGTACGTCACACTTAACCCCATCTTCAGGAACTTTATGGACCATGAAGTAAAAATTCAAAGCAAAGTAAAGAGATAAGTTTTACTATCTAGCTATAATAGTGATGAAGTGCCTAACATTGACCTCTGAATTAATCAATGTAAATTTTGTCATGAATCAACTGTCATTTGAAATAGTTTTCGTAATTTTCATTCTAAAATATGCGACTCGTAAATAAAATGTCGAGACGATCTTGAATTCTATGGCCCGCTACTATTTATCAATTATTTTTTATAGATAAATATTAAACATCGGCAAATATAAACAAACTAGAATCCTGTTTGATTTTTTTTTGCTAAAATGGCAAACTGTGTTGTAATAAAGGGAAGTGTATAAATACTGCTACAGAACATATTATTATTATTTTAAGTATTGTACATGTGTACATGGGCCAAAACGTAACCGGCGAATCGTGGGTGTTTGCATGTATGCTTGAATGCATGCAAATACCTCTGCCTACCCCTTCGGGGATTACATGCGTGAAGTTAAGTTTTTTTTATATGTATTGTACAGTAGCCTAAGGGTAGCAGAGGCCACTACTTCTACGCAAGACCCTGAGTTCGATCCCTGAAAGGTGTATTATCCTTTATATCTCGTGTTATTGGAACTTTTCCAAACAGTCTGACATTGTGCAACACTAGTAAAAAAACTATTATTATTGATAATAATAATATCTACAGTACCTTATAAATGAAAAAAAAATATTCACAAAAATGTTATAACAATTGTTTCTATAGGTGTATCGCCGCATATTCAAAATTAATCAAATATAGCTTTTATTACCACCGCATAAGAGGCTAATGAGGTCAAGAGGCCAGTTAGGGAACTGCCCCCAATAGTACGTAGGATCAAGCCACCAAAGGGTTCTCGTTGTCAAAGTATATTGCGTACTCCTTGGTATAATATAATCATTTATTGACAAAAACATTTTTACAATGGTTAATATTGAATCCATAGATTCCCGAACTAGTTATACACTGTATTTCGGGAATCAGTGGCTTCTCCGAGTTATAGCTTAACTTAAAATTATTTTGTCATAAAACATGATAGTACTTATGGCAACTGTGTGGCAATGCGATTATTATCAATCCCAAGCTTTGCGTACTTTTTAGCAACATTATACATAGTTTCATGTCCATTCCATCCAACAAGATTACGAGTAATAGTCGATCAACTCATACAATGTACCTAAGTACTTCAAAAGTGTCATCTCTGTCGTACCTTACCTATGTGACTGCCCAATACTGGACTATCAGTGCCTATTTTTAATACAGTTTATTTAAATTTAACTAAAGTATGTATGTACCATATTGTTCGATAACCTTTTGCCATCTTGTATGTAGGGACATGATCCCATTGCTATAAAAATTTTGGTTCTTCTCATCAAAATACCGCGACAAGTGGATTTGGCAGTCCTCTCGTGATGTTAACCTAACATTGCATAAAGAATTCTGAAGAGACCGAAACAGGTGGAAATCTGAAGGTGCAAGGTCAGGACTATACGGCGGATGCATTAACACCTCCCAGCCAAACTCTCTTAATTTTTGCTGAGTGGCTATAAATGTGTGAGGTCTAGCGTTATCATGATGAAACACCACACCCCTTCTGTTGATCAATTCCTTCATACAATGTACCTAAGTACTTCAAAAGTGTCATCTCTGTCGTACCTTACCTATGTGACTGACCAATACTGGACTATCAGTGCCTACGTAGGCAGTGTGCAGCAGAGACAACGCTCTTCAAAGTCGAAACTACCCGATTATCTCTTTCGTAGGCTCGATGTACAACATTCTTGCTAGGTTTGGCGGGCATCTTGAAAGAGGCGTGTGGTGCTCTTATTTTATTTCATTTTCTTGGTGTATTTTTGAGTTATATTAAATAAAGTTGGTGGCATTTTGTTTGATATAGGCTTATTACAGTGCCCGTGTTTAGTGAAATAGAATAATAGTGCGAAAACACGTCCTTTCGGGTTGCCTCCAAAACTTCATTGTAAATGTTCTGGTAAAGTAGCCATCGCTTTACTCGAATTACTGACTTTAGTGACTGTGACTGACTGACTGACGGACTGATAAATTGACAGACTGACTCTGACTTTTACGCTGCTTATTAAGAATACGAAATATCGTTTTACTTGACACTGGCAATATACGTAATAGCGATGCCATAATATTAAAAAAAAAAACATTTTTTGCTGGATACTGTACAACTAATAACTTACCTATATACAGTCTTTTCTTAGTTTGCCAGCGGGACACGGCACCTGCTATGAAGGAATGGTGACCACACGCGGCTTGGATCCTCGCCTCTTCTTTCACTTGGCACACTGCATTCTCACTAACCACCTGAAAAAATACATGACATACATAAACTATATTAAATCTGTGGCGACAAATTCATCACTGAATGAGGCCGTCCAAATAAGTTATCAATACAAATCGTAATTTTTAGCGTTCTATGGCGTGTATTATATTTCATACACGACGAAAAATCAAAAAGGACGAGGTTCTTAACTCTTATGTATAGGTTGAATGGTGGTACAGCTCCAGTGACGTAGCTCGCGGGCGTAGGCAAAGCCGCCCATAGACATCTCTTCACAAAAACCAATGGTCATAATGCAGATGCGCTGCCACCCCTGACACCTTTCTTTCTTTCTTTCATAATGCGGTAGTGCTTACGTCCTGGAGTCCCTATACTGGAACTCTGCCTTCAGTAATCCCACGATTAGTAAGGTACATTAGTTCAGCTAAAATTTATTTGAAGCTTTTTTAGTTTTTTATCGATATGTAGTTAATTTCTTTGTGAAAAGTTATAATTTAGTTCAGCAAAGAATCAGATGGTGCCTTGCGTACCTACATACATACTCGTAAATAATGTGTCCGTAAAAAAACTAAAATTATAACTAAATCATCTTTTGTTAGTAGTTAGTTGTAATGTATTAGTTTTATATTCTATTTTTATAGTACAGTTAACATCATATGCAAATATAAACACTCCATACACATAACACACACACACACACACACACACACACACACACACACACACACACACACACACACACACACACACACACACACACACACACACACACACACACACACACACACACACACACACACACACACACACACACACACACACACACACACACACACACACACACACACACACACACACACACACACACACACACACACACACACACACACACACACACACACACACACACACACACACACACACACACACACACACACACACACACACACACACACACACACTGAATGTGATACTTCAGATAAATATACTACTAATAATAAACTACACCTCTAGTAGATATTATAGTACCATAAGTTATTTTATATATTAATCTAAGATTTTGTGTTAAATACAAAGGAAAACTTCCGAGGAGGAGACCAGGAGACCCATAGCACAGGGCTTACCTAGTTTGGGCACTCCTGTCTCCACAATAACATTGTAATTATTAAAGAAAAAAAAAAGTTGTGTAAAGAAAAAAAAAATTATCTTTTGCGAGGAGTCCTACTGACCTCAAAACTATTGGCAGTTATCAACTTTCAATAGCTTTTTCAAGAAATTGAAATTATCTTAGCGATAGTAAAGTTATGCTTGCAATATATTAACTGTCCAACGTGACGACGTTGGGCAGTCAGTCACAAATTAAGTTAGATAAAGTTTACTGAGCACGAGGCTGCGTTTTAACTAATGCGCGCGGGCGCATGTCAAAGAAGAACCAAATACCTACGATTCAATAGCGATGCGATGCATATTATGTTACGAGAATCAGGTCTTAGGTTGGCATACCCATCATCTGCCGCCCTAACAGAGACTTCCGGGCGATGGCTAGGGCACATCCGTCGCGGAAACAAGGTTGCAAGGTTGCCACATAAAACTTGTTTTCTCGTACTTTTTACTGGTGGTAGAGCTCCAGTGACGGAGCTCGCGGGCGTAGGCATCACCACATTACATAATATACTTGTCGCTAAATGGTAGTGATCAGCACTATCGTGTTTCGGTCAGGTGGTACTGTACAGCCCTGTAATTGCCGGTACGCATGAGCAAAACAAACGCTGTTGAACTCGTCTCTCGTTTGGGATCAAATTCCTCCTATAGTAGAAACAAACCCTACAAAATGTCATAACGACCAAATCTCTTACGTTTTTATACGAGATTGATCACACTGACTTTCTTCACTTTGATAACTTCTCCGAAAGCACCTTTCGCCATTGTTTTGACAATATGATAATCTTTTTGTAACAAATCTATAGTGATGGGGAACTCAGGCAGAAAGATAGACTCTGTGTGCGACCGGCTAAGCCGTTTTATCCTGGCATCTATTTCCATAATAATATCTATATTTTATTATATGAGTATGAAATGGAGACGAAAGTTAGCCATGTTTACTATAACATATAATATCTAGGAGCCGTTCATAAAATACGTTGGTAATTAGGGAGAAAGGAAGAGGGGGGTGTTGTCAGGTGTGACGGTACATGTTAAGAAGATAGGAAAAAGCATGACGAAAGAAGAGGAGAAGAGGATCGAAAATACTGATATTTTCCGTTTGAACCATAGACCAACGCGGCCACCGGTCGCGGCGGACCGGAGGGGAGTAGCCATAGCGCGTATGACCGATGCAAAACAGGCTATCATTTTTTGCGGGGGGAAATGCGTGCGACACACACGCACACTACAAAAATCGTTTATTACTACGAAACTCACATCATGACTTTAACAAAATACAGAAACAATTTCACGCATACATTTAAACATCTAGGCGACAGGTATAGGCCCATTTGGGCTTGTACTTTGACAAAGGGGAAAGCCTGCATATGGCTACTCCCCTCCGGTGTTGCTCTATGGGTTGAACAGTCCCTTTTCGGAACATGGTGTATGATTACTAAAAGGGGAAAATAATATCATGAAATCATATACCTACTTATTATCTTATTTAAACTCATAAAAGATAGTTCTGTATAGAATTCAATAAGACTGTGAGACATACTGATAAAAAATAGGCGTTACACATTAAATCACAGCTCCATTGACCCATTGTCCTAGATTAAAATTCATTAATGATGTTAACTTAGTGGCCAATTGTAATGATGTGTATAATGTAGGTATTTGCTATTCCTATTAAGTGGTAGCAGGTCAGGGCTGTCACTATTAAAGGACTGAAAAATATATATAAGTATATAGAATCAATTAACATACATTCATACATAACATGAATGGTAGTGTTCAGCACAATTGTGTTTCGATCAGGTGGAAATGTAAAGGCCTGTTATTTCCGGAACAGAAGCATTACAAACGTAACGTAAAACGTAACTTGACGCCTGTAATGCCTGAAGGGGTAGGCAGAGGTAAATGCATGCATACAAGCATACATGCAAACACCCACGATTCACTGGTTACGTTTCGTACTACATCAAAATCACAATTTTTTTTTTATTATAAAGTTCACTAACTTGGATAAAACATGGATATAATATTGGAACCACACTAGCCACTAACAGAGTTCACACAGCTGTTACCCTATAATTGCACCTGTCAGGTCATTAAACTCTATCATATGGCATCAAAAAGTTCACCAACATTGAGTTCAGTTAGTATTTTGAAATAGTAGCTGAGACCAGAACTCATAAATTTATTTTTTATACTATTAATTATATTTAACTTATTAATAATGATGTTTAAAAGTAATAATACCCATAATAATATAAGTATAAATATTAAATTGATTAATAGAAATTATTTCACCACAATATTATACTACAATCTACATACCTAATTAGGTCACCCAGATAAACTAGATCTGATAATGTTCATACTCTTATAATATTTATGAATATTGGACTATGGAATAGATATTATAAGATAACATAAATGAACTTCACACCTGTATATTTATGAAGATTAAATGCATATTTAGGTATATCGATTTTGTCTTTTTTTAGTCTCATATAATGAGGAGCTAGTCTATTGATAGTAATCAAACATTTCCAAATAGCAGGGCTACATAAACTTTCCCAATGGACCTATAAAACCTATTAAACCTAAACCTAACCTGAGATCTTTGTTTTTCTAAGATCTCAGGTTAATCCAACAGTAGGAATCTATTTCCAGATAGTACTTAAGCTATGAGCTATTAATTTATTATTTATTTGTAATTATTAGTCAAATAATAGTAACATATTATATTAATTATATTAATAATACTTTTGATTTAACATCATCACTAACTGATAAGCAGATTATGACAAGCCTCCAATTGATGGACACCCAAAAAAGTTAACATTAGTCATCATTATATTTGGTATTTTATTTTTGTACTATTATGTGATGTAACACTGAAAATAATATAAGTTAATGTGGGTTTTGGATTTTTAATGACAAACCTGGTTTCAAAGCATGTTTCCTTCCCATAAATAGTGTGAGATGTAAACTGTACGCATGGCATGACTTATTCCTGAGGATGAGTTTGTGTGTAAAAATATTACACAACTTTACCTAAATACAACACTAGACTACCTTATTTTGCTTTATGTATTTTTTTTTTTCAGTTTCAGTCTATTTAACTTGACATATCCTGACTTTTTAAGTTCTTTTCATAATTCAATAAATGATAGAAAATATTTCACAATATAATTAAATTTGCAAAATATTTTGTAACATTTACCATACCTTCTTATAAATATGTAATTATTATATGCAATATTATTCCCAATTACAAGATTTCTGAGACAGAGACAAAAGAACATAAGACTTGAATAGTGGTAACATCTTCAATAAGAGATTTTGATTTTGTATACATAATCTTTAAACTAGTACCCTAGCTACCTGACCCGGCTTCGTGGCGGTTGCAATGTAGATTGTTACTGGTAATTTGATGCCAATCTCAATCATCAATTTCTACCTATTCATCTGTTTCAAACAATAATTGATGACTGGCCATAATGTCAAGGGCCATTAGGTTTACAAAGGAAAAGTTAGTATGATAGTTAAGGTTTCAGAAAATTTCTGATTTCCACGCAACTATTTTTTTATTTCATAAAAACCTTCAGACAATTACAAGCACAACAAAAAGGAATTAGCGAAATCGGTCAAGCCGTTCTCAAGCTCTATGCTTAGCAACACAGTTTTATTTATATAGATTTAATTACTGTGAATGTGAACTGTGAACAGTGAACTTTACAACTTTCTTTACTTATAAAATATAGAAAATATTAGCCTTACCTGCACTTTACTCAAGACTTTCAAAGCATAATCTGTATCATCACTGACTTTCTTCACTTTGATAACTTCTCCGAAAGCACCTTTCGCTATTGTTTTGACAATATGATAATCTTTTTGTAACAAATCGGTAGTGATGGGGAACTCTGGCAGAAAGATAGACTCTTTGTGTGCAACTGGCCAAGCTGTTTTGCTCGCTTCAAGTGGATTTTTTAGCGTTGATTCATTCCACCTGAAATTTAAATATATAGTCACCCTATCTATGAATGAATATCCAAACACAATAACACTTTGGTCCATTTACATTTAATTCACATTTGCATCCTAATTCTGTTTTTCAATACTTAGTTGTCTTACCAGGAAATGAAACCTAAGAATAATTCGCAAATTTTAGTTTCAGGTTTAACTGAAGCCACTGTATTATTAATACAGAACAAGTATTGCATCAACTGACAAGTTCAATGTTTGTAATACTATCCACCCATGAGCACATTGTGTGAAGTACAGAAAGTGGTTTGTTTTGTAACATGATTATGTATGTACTAACCTTCGCCTGGAGACGCGGGACCAAGGCCGAGATGCGCTATATACCGACTGGTTGCTTGTTACGCTAACGAAGGACCGTCCGCTGAGGTTACCCACGAAATGGGATAAACTAAACTGTACACAAAATTATAAAAATTAATTCATCTTCAATGGTAACAAAGAACTGTCAATACACCAAAAGAAAGTATATACAACATCTTTATAAGACACTAATATACACAACGCGAAGTGCGTTCAATCGAGAGCAGACGAGTTTATTTGGGAACAAAGCGTTTATTGCGTTACGTATGTTCAGCTGAGAATGACATTAGCAAGTTTTCATCCGATCATTTACTATGTACCTGACTTGTAAATGCTTGGTGTTCGCGAGAAGAATGTATTGATTGCTTGTGGTTTCTTCCTTGAGTGTCCTTAGTATGCGAATTTCCCATTAAAATAACTTACATAGGAAACTTAAAATTAAGCCTATTTTATTTTTAATAAATAATTATGTACCAACAAATCTTTTCTTTCAACCACAATTCCGCCCATAAACAAAAATCGACATACAGATAAAATATGTATACAGCCGAATAATACAGATGATATATACGACAGATAAAAAAATATCGAGTAGAAGTAGTATCGAGCCCAGCCAAGTAATTGATAAAATCGAAATACTTTCAAAAAACAAAATACAAAGTGCTTTTCACGAAAGAAGTCCCCAGAACGCGTCGCTTTATAAAATATGGAATCTTACTGGAATAAATCTATTATTACCTATTGCATTGTGAGTGCCTGAATACAGTGATCTAAAGTTATGGTGTAATTTAAAGTGACTTACCAACGCCATTTACTACCTATTTGTGAAACCCTTTTGCGCTGTTAAAAACATAAATTATTTGATCGGTACCTATAAATTGCCGGCACAATTAAATTAAATTTGAAAAATACATCGATATTTTCCAAGTGATTATCGAACTTTGTGAATCATGTTCTCGATTTTTTTTTGTAAAATGGTACTCTAGCAAGCAAAGCAAGCATTCGGTTTTACTTATACGGTACAATGAATACCTACTGCAGCCATAGACAACTACACAAAAACTGGAGGTCAAATTGCAGGTGTGTGGCTGTTGACTTGAGGCCTGCCTGAGTAGTTAGTTGGCAGCAGTGTTGGTATAGAGAAAGTATCCATGGCCAGCTAGCGCACCACTGATAGCGCAGCGCCCTCGCCTTGAACAAGCATCAGAGGCTGGCGTGGCGCCGTTGCTTGAGTAGAGTTGTCGTGTTCACCCATAGCCAACACCGGAGGGGAGTAGCCATATGCAGGCTTTCCCCTCTGTCAAAGTACAAGCCCCAATGGGCCTTTACCTGTCGCCTAGATGTTTAAATGTGTGCGTAAAATTGTCTCTGTATTTTGTTAAAGTCAAAGTGTGAGTTTCGTAGTAATAGACGATTTTTGTAGTGTGCATGTGTCACACGCATTTCCCCCCGCAAAAAATGACAGACTGTTTTGCATTGGTAATAAACGCTATGGCTACTCCCCTCCAGTCCGCCGCGGCCGGTGGCCCGAGTTGCTCTACGTGTTCACTGACTGACGACGAAACTGACGAACCGACTGGATAATTTGAGGCTCCGGCACAGACCATGAGTCGCCCTGAGGCTCCTCTAGACGCCGCCCTGGTTGTTGTCAGGGAAACCGGTAAGGAAGGTTACATGGATATTGGTATTTTTACTCGGTTACACTGGTGGTAGAGCTACACTGACACACACACGTGTGGACATAACGGACAGACATGACGAAACTATAAGGGTTAAGGGTATAACGATACCTTATAAAAAAGAAGTGGGTAAATAGGGTACCTTAAGGCTACCCCCAAAATAGATATGCATAAGTACGTACCTACTAATGTTTTCCAAAAGCAAATCCTCCTATGCTATCTTTAGGAAAAAAAGGGTTCGTCACAAATCAGTCAGCAACTGGTGAAGCTAATTATTATAAATATCATAATGAAGGTAAAGTTAAACAAAAAATATTGTTATCTAATAGCAATATGTTTTTTGATTGAGTCAAATATTTTAATCAAGGCTATTATTTTACTGAACATCTTACTTAACAACATAATTTATAAACTTAGGTAAGATTAATGATATTAAATAGACAACTTAATAAAACAAACATTATCTAGATAGACAACTATGTATCGGTCTTATATCTTAGAAGTTATAATAGTAAACATACGTGAATAAGAGAACAAATAAGTCCGACAAAAAACGACTTATTACTATCGTATTAAACAATTCAAAAGAACCTATTATTCAATAGTTTGAGTTGATATATCAACACGTTTTGCTTTCTTATTAAATATATTTTTCACTAAACTCACATTTTTAAGTCTATGTTTACGAAATTTACTGCCACAAACGACTTTTAACCGACGAATTACAGCAATGGATAATTCCAATACAAAAACCACAGAACTAGCACCTACAAGTAAAAAGTAACATTTAAATATCCCTCCCAGATCATCCATTCCTAAAGCTTTTATTGGTGCATCTTCTTTTATATTGTTATATCTATATTCCTCCCATTTAGTGATAAGTCCAGCTTCTACAAAAGCCAACATATATTTATTAAATTGTTCAGTTAAAGGGGAATGTTTGTGTTGTATCATATTCAAGTAATGTGTATGAATTCTGTCTTCCGTCGCGATATGAAAATATTGCTCTCCCTTTTCATTCAGCATGTTCCTTTCTAGATAACGACCGACTGCGCAATCGATTAAACAAAACCTGTTGCTATCATTCTTCATATTCTTGATGCATCCGAATATATCTTGGATGGGAACGAATTTTGAGTTAATTTTACGAAATTGCTCCTCATTTTCTGGTAATACGACGTCTGGTGAAGCCATACCTTCAATGATGTAATCTTTTTCGATCACGTCATCAAATGTGTCGACGTCCTTCCCTCTTTTGTAGACAGAGAACAGAGAAATTATAGCCGCCTGCGTTGTGAAGTTTATAACAAAGAAACTCCAAATTGCTATCGTCAGGAATATTCTAAATGACCCACGTTTCGGCGGCTTACACAGGCTGATGGAAAGGACAGCTCTTACAGTATTCACCATGTCTTTTCCCGCTTGATCTAAACTAAAAGTCCTTATTTGTTCTGCATGGAATACGAAGAAAGTGAACCAAGTGCAAACAAGACACAAAAGATACATCAAGATCATATCAATATTATTGCGAATTAATTTTTCATCGAAAACGATTGTCTCGAAACCGGCGCGTTGGGACAAAATGCACACACCGCTCTCTTCATACGCAATAGTGTTATCAGGTTGCACAATAATCAAATCGAATAAATATACAGGAAATAAAACTAAATCAGCTTTTCTCTGAGTGAAAGCGTATACTTGTTGAATATTTATTTCAAAATCGAATTGAGATTTCATGAACTTCTTCCCAGGAGACAGATCTATACTAAAATTCATAAGTTTAGCGATAGTGTTCCAAATCATGCCGTCCCTTGAATGCAATGAATATGTCCCGTTTTCTTCTTTTATTTCCAAGAAAGGCATTACTTCAACGGCATATGCTCTTAAAGTATAGCCGTGTAAATCTTTACCTTTGTCCAGAAAAACGTCAAATGTTTTCATCGGCGATGAATCATTATACAATACATGGTACGTTTCAATTCCTAAACACGTTCCCAAGTGAAGAGCTCGAAATTTGGAAAGCAAAGTTACATTGCGACAGCCAGATGTACAGCGGAATCCTTTTTCAAATCCATCCAAAGGCATGCCCACTTTTTTTGTGGTCCAGCACCCAAACAAATTGAGTTGTGAATGATCGTTCATGTAGGGATTGTAGTTTGATATCAGCAACGTTTCACTAGCGTCATCATACTGTACGATTATAGCATTTACAGCTTTATAATACCATAAGATGAAAAATATTTTTGCAAGATTTTCTCTACTATCTAAATGACGATAGTATAAAATGATACGTGAATGTGGATGCCAGTATGGTGATACAATAATTTTCATAATAATATCTTCCAATTCACCGAAGTTCTTACAGTTTATTACAATAATATTAGAAGGATAAGGTACTACTGCTGATTTAAATTCATAATCATGCCCTCTAGTTTCTGTAATTGTAACAGTGGTTGGAAAATCTCTTACTGTCTTGTGGAAGCCGTCGGTGAAATTTCCCATTACGAAAACATTGTGCCAGCCATTACTATTAAAACTTTGCTTTAATATGTCAGCCTGAAAAGAAAAATTATAATTAACATCATTACTTAACATTTTACAAGATACAGGTATTATTACATTATGAATTTGAGCATATTATGTTATGTATGAATTTTGGGATTTTAATATTATTTCTAATCAAGTCAAAAATGAGTACAAATAATTTTAGATATACCTAACTTTTGGATCAGTATAAACTATCCAGCTCCCTGTCTATTTTAATGTATACTTATTGGTGTAAAAATCCCTCTGAGAGACTGACAGCCGGACGACTCGGTGTTGGGATCGCAATCATCTATATATATAAAAATGCAACCCGTTTTCTTTGGTCACGGCATCACGCGTGAATTTCTGGACCGATTTGGCTAATATTGATTTTGAATGATTTTTGGAAGTCCAGGGAATGTTTAAAAGGTAAGAAAATATGAAGAAATTGAAGGGAAATAGTAAAAACGACCATTTCATTTTCCCGTACAAATAGTCCGTATCTATCAAACCTTTGACACATGTCTTATTTTCATTCTGAGGCAACACGAAGTTTGCCGGGTCAGCTAGTAATGAAATGAAACCCCAAAATAGACCGATATTTTTATACCTCTACGAAAGCTGAAAATTTGCGGAAACTTAAGGAAATTTGAAGTATTGAAATGATAACACTTTAGGTAGGTAGGTAACTAAAATTAAATTATCTAGATATAAGTACATGATTTTACTCACTATCATATCCATTCTCAAGTCGTTTTTGTTGGTGTTTTCAAGAATGTAAGCAGAAGTCCATTTAACGTAAATAAAAAACATAATACCGAAAAAAATATTCATGTTTTCAAAGTCTAATTTAGAATAACAAAATTTCGCAAATTCAATCATGCACCTACTGTAGGTATGTTGTTCCAGCAAGCTCGCCTGATTAACAATAAATGCACAGTTGAGTGACAGAACCTACCTATATAATGCGATCAAATACTGGTTCAAACAAATCACGGTGGTAATGTAATAGATGTCGTTGGGTAGGTAATGTGATATTCGGATTAGATAATCCTCACAACTTTTTGGTAATGTAAGTACAAAATCTCAATAATGTATTGATGATAAAATAATTTGACTATTAGGTATTACATATAGATCCTATCTGGAAGATTATACCAATAATTTGAAAGCTTTCTATTTAATGAAATAACAAAATATTTCTATTTATTATTTTATTTGTGTTCAACATAATAATATTTATATAATTCTATGTACATCTATAACTTGTCTTAATCTGTACAATAAAGAAAAAATATAATTACGATAAGTATAATGTAAAAAATATGATTTTTGTTAAAATTAAAACCAACGTATTAAAGGCGAAAGTTTATGACGATGGTTATATGCTTGTTGTTATTTCACGCAAAACTACAAAACTGATGAATGCATGAATTTGTATAAATATACGCGTACATTTACAGAATATGGAACATATGTACAGTACTCAACAATATTGCACATCGAGCCTGCGAAATAGACGATCGGCTCGTTTCGACTTCGTAGAGCGTTATCTTTGTTGCACACTGCATAAGTAAGCACTGACACTGTATTGGTCAAAACTTGATCAAAATGGTCGACAAACGAGATAACGCTCTACAGACCCGAAGTCTCCTACTTAGGCTCGATGTGCAATATTTATTGTTGAGCACTGTAATTGATAAATACTTTCTTGAGATTATTGTCACGAGTCATACGGTAGGTGCGATTATTATTGCTAGTGTTAATGTACTTAATATTATTACACTTTTACTAACTGCATCTATTATCGAACTTGAAACGAAATATTCTATTTTATTCTAACACCTAAGCACCAAAACACCAGCCCGAGAAGCGAGGTGGTGCGTACTATCGAATCAAGCAACTCGCCTAATCAATATCGAACGGATTGAACCAATGTTAATGTTCAGTGTAAAGAATAAGCTGTACTATGGTCGATGAACTCTGAACCAAGAAATACGCTAGACTACGGAATTTTAAAAGCTAGATTATAAAATGAAGCGCGCATGGCTAAGCGGCTGGTGTAGATCGTAAGCGATCTGCTCGGTTAAGCACTACGGGCGCAGTCGGGTAGTGTGATGGGTGACCGCTAGTGGCAAATTAAATGCGCGTTTCCGTGCTTCGGAGGGCACGTTAAGCCGTCGGTCCCGGTTGCTATCGATGGATAGCAGTCGTTAAACCTTGTCGGAGGCATTACGGGCGGTTTGAAAACATCCAACAGTGGGTTGGCCACTAACCCACCCACCTCCACCAATCCGCATTGGAGCAGCGTGGTGGAGTAAGCTCCAGGCCTCCCTCTAAAAAAGGGGAGAGACTCGTGCCCAGCAGTGGGACGTTTAATGGGTTGCCATTATTATAAAATGTCATTTAAATTAAATTCATGCGTTTGGCTATACTTAAATAATAGATATTTGGGTGGGATAAAAGTCAAGAATTGAACATTATTTATTACGTATAAATATAAAAAAAGTTACGTGTTAATAGGTACGTACATAAATTTAAACTTTATACTCGTCGAAATGGCTAAAAACACAGCCTCCATTTTTGAACATTTCTCATACTTAAATTGACGACAGAACTTAAACTTAACAATTAATATAAAATATAAAACCTATGTCTATAAATTCAGTAATGTTTTTAAATCATACATAGCAACATAATTCATTAATAAACATTCTACTAACTGTAAGTATCAGTTAATTGGCCTCCGATTTTGGTACAGTTAGATGACGTGACGATATAATAATACGACATAGCTATAGCAAAGCAGGCTTTATTTCGTACATTAAAACCTGTTAGTACCTGTCTCTGTCGCTTCCGTATAAATGAAAGCGTCCGTGCGAGTGTGACGCAAGATATTCATGTGAAAGTAAGAGATACAGGAAACAAATTCTGACATATATAAGGAGCATAACTGTCACATAAAATAAGCAGTTATTTTTTTTGATGGTAGTTTCAAGATGAAGCGAAACGGGGGCCCAATTAATTATATATCTTTGGAATTTATTCACAAGTGTGATGATTTCCTGGTGTCCAAATACTGTTGTAACTGTTCCCAAGCTCGGTCGATTTGCGATTGTGTATAATCGTAGCTCCAATAGGGGCTGAATACCACGTTGGCGACTGCCACCTGTTCCAAGTTCGTTGGTTGAGCGTCTACCCGCTGCCTTGCTTCTTCCTCTGATAGATTGTTGCGTGTCTGCAACCTTTTTATAGCCTGAAACATGAAACGTTTTGATATGTTGTATACACAAAAAAACCGACCAATTTTATTCTGTTTTAGTATTTTTTGTTATAATGGCAACAGAAATATATTATACTATCTCAGTAAATTTCAACTACCTGCCTATCACATGTGCATGAATGCATAAGCATATTTTGCTCAAAGTAAAGTCGTAGTGCGGTCTGTGAATCTCACCTTTAGTAATAGGGTCCAGTTTTTACCCACTGGGTACGGTAACCATAAACAAACTGTCGGGTCTAAAAGGACATTTCAGATCTAAACTATCGGGTCGGTTATTAAGCACATTTGTTTGAAACTGTTCGATTTTACTATACATATTTACTGTTACTGCAATTTTTTGTAGAAAAAAAATCAACATTCAACCAGTAGACGACGTTTTTAGTTAGGGTGGTTCGTACTTTAAGATTAGTCTAATTATTCAATTCGTTGGGAGAAATAAGTTACTTTACCTCCTCCCGGGGTACAATGACGGTCCACAGCTGGTGACAGAAGGTGTACCACCTGGCGCGCACCATAACCGCTGCCTCCATCACCACCACCCTGTAGCCCTGCTTGCCCAGTGCTTGGATACGTCTCTGGGCCTCTTCTATTACCGCCGGCCAGACGGTGTTATTTAACTTTTGTAGCTCCGCCTACGGAAGGAAGGGTAAATGTATGGTTTAATCTGCCAGCTGTTAGGCAGCCAGAGAAATATGACAACTGATTTCTAATGTTCGTGTACCGATGTCGATCCAATTGCGGCCTGACGAGCATGCAAACTCACAATTCGCCGGTTACGTTTTGGCCCATATGGCGAGCCTGTTGACATCTCCGAGATATCACCAAACTACGAGAACCTAGGAAACTTCCAGAAAGTGGAAAAAGCGCAATGGAACCAGAGATAAAGGATTTTATCCCTTTATCTTTAGTACGACGTCATATAACAATTTTCAAATGGTTTTCACTTTAACAAATTTGTTAAAGTTAAGCCTAAGTAACAAGTAAATGACTAGTGTTAAAGAAAGATTTCAGGGGCATTCAAGAAGATAATAAAGGTACCTGGTTGCTAAACACCAGTTGCCCCAACTTCCGGCGGTCAACTTCGCCTGTTTCAGTGATGATATCATTGCCAAATACTTCAGACAAAGTTCTATTGAGTGGCAGCCCTGGTTTATACAAATCGTGAGCGATGATGTCACAATTCACTACAGCTGCACCTTTTAATCTGTTGGAACACAACACTACTTTTATAACTCTTAAAATATTTTTAGATAGATTCGGAGGACGGAATCAAGACAATCTGATCTTGAGCAAATTGGCCGGATACATTCTGAAATTAAGGCAAAATCTTAGCAATCGACGTGCAAATATGAAGAGAATGTGGAAGAAGCACGGGAGGTGTGTCAGGACCGGGATATCTGGCGCTCCATACTAAAAAAACTTTGCGTGAAGATACATACATACATGAATAGTGTGTAGGGCGTAGGCGTAGGCACCACCGCATTACCTTATATAATTGCCGCTAAATGGTAGTGTTCAGCAATATCGTGTTCCGGTCAGGTGGTAATGTAATTTCCGGCACAGAGGCAAAACATCTAATGCCTCAGGAGTGGCAGCGCATCTGCATTTTGACCTCTGGTCATTGTGTGGGTGTCTATAGGCTGCAGTCAACACTTAAAATCAATGTGAACTGCATGCTTGTTTGCCACTGTCATTACTAAAAAAAAAAGTGTTAATCGGTCCAGTAGTTTTTGTGTGAAAACGTTACAAACGTTTCCTCGTTATAATATTAGTACAGATTACGCCACCAACTACAGGTGACAGTCTACTTTGATGATAATGAAAGTAAACTCGATGCGTTATCAAAATGGCAAATAAATTGTATTGTAACAGAAAAAAAATGTAGTTTACACGTAACACGAAATAAAAAAGTAGGCAAGATAACACAATAGTACCTAGTCTTTGTGACAGGTAATTCTAAGGATTATCCTTTGAATGCTACCAAAGCGCACTGTAGTATAGTGGGCTTAAAGGCGTGGGTAGATTAGTGGTAAAGCGGCTGACCAGTTAAAAAAATATCCTAACATCTGATCCGTCCTCGCTGTGTCAGTTCCTGTCCAAAGTCAATTTTGTCTTAATTTTCTAATTTCACTTGCATGTGTTTTTTTCAAAAAATAAAAATAGTACAATTATATATATTTTTAATAATATTGTATACTTACTTTAATTTCTCTGCAATATTGCTTTTTCCGCTAGCAATACCGCCTGCCAATCCAATCACATAAGGCCAAGCAGGAATATTTGGATTCTCCTAAATGGAAAAAAGGGAATTCAAAGTTTTTCCTCCTCGTAAATACTAATTAGCCGGGATAGAAATATATTTATATCATGAAGTGGTAAACAAGCATAAAGTTAACATTGATGTTATGTAATTGAGATTTAAATGTAGTTGCGTTGCCACTCCCGAGGCCTAAGGTGTTATGCCTCTGTGCCGGAAATTACAAGGTCGTACAGAGAGTGAAGGAAGTTAAAGCTGACGAATGATCAGTATTTTCATGAACGCTTATGTATATACTGAAGAGACTGAGAATAAGCAAGTAGTTTAAGCCAGGGATTCTCAAACTATTTTTTCTTGTAGATCCCTTTTAATTTAATCCTGATTTCGGTGGAACCCTCGTTGTTACATTTATATCACATTCCCATAATATTTACAACTTATATTCACGCTTACATAGACCCCCATCGAGTCTCCCATGGTCCCTAGGGAGTCCACCTGGACCACTTTGGGAATCACTGGTTTAAACAAAAACATAATTCAAATAGGTATTACCTTGGGTGGTTTAAGCTGCTTTCCCAACATCCTCATCCTCGTATTACTGGAGCTGACCTTTTGTTCCTCTTCTGCGGAATGGCCGCTGTCCTCGGCAAGTCCTATCACGTAAGTGTCCAGCTCTTGGAGACCATTCTCTTTCCGTTTCTCATTGATCTTGACAGCACCACGTTTCGTTTCTTCACTCACCACTATTAACTATGGAATTCAGATAATTTTTTTTAGATAGTGAATATTGTGGTTGACTTCAGAATCAGAGCTATCTCACGTCAAGTATGCGAGATAGCTCTAAAGTTTTCTGCCCACTACACCATATCATACTATGATCGTGCCAAGAGCGTGTCAGGCAAAAAAATATTTTTTGTATTGAAAAGTATGCTACTATGGTCATGGTGGGTTCCGTTGCCGGTGCCGATACGTTACAGTATGATACGCTGTTGATACGTTCTAGTGGGCATAGTAGTCCGTATCGTGTTAGTTGCCGCGCTTAATACGGTCCTAGCACAGTCATGGTATGATCCGGTGTAGTGGACAGAAACCTTAACTCATTCTTTATGGACTGCTATTGAGCACAGTACTTAAAGATAATTTACATTCAAATAGAGTAAAAAAATAAAGAATCAAGTCATTTGTATTATGTTTTTGCAGCAGTTCATGGAGGCAAAAGATGGTAACTAAGACATCTTGTTTTGTATTTAGATACACTTATTATAATACTATGTAGTGATGATGAGGATTAACTGTATTCCTGTATTATACCTGGTGGTGGAGTTCCAGTAAAGGGACTCCACCACATTGCCATTTGTTTGTCGCCAAATGATAGTGTTCAGCACTATCATGTTAGATGTTAATATATGGTCGCGTTATTACTATCACAGAGACATGAAGGTCTCAGGGGTGAACCACATGAACATAACAGATGCAATATTCACCTGAAATCTAGGATCATCCTTAGTCGGTCCATACAGATCATTTATAGGAACTACATTATACTCCAAGTCAGGATTGATGTCAGTCAAGAAGTCAAGCACAGCCTCTATCCTTTTCTCCAATGGTTCTATCAGTTCCCATAGCAACTTCGCTGGAAATTAAAACAGTACAGTAAATATTTTCATACTTTTTTTATAAAATTAGGATTTCACTGACAAGTAGTAGAGTTTAAGAGTTTGAAGGATGTAGGAACCACCGCATTACGTAATCTATATACCAACAAATAGAAGTGTTCAGCACTACTATGTTCTAAGGGGTCGTCCATTAATCACGTGATGTTTTTTAGCGTCACTTCGACCCCCTCCTCTGCCTTGGTGATACGTGGTGAGGATTTAGATTACCCCCCAACCCCCACCTAAAATCACGTGTATTTTTTTAAATAAAATAGGTAGTTACCTAGTTTTTAAATATAGCAGAAAATAATGCATCGGGAATAAAACGTTTTGTACGGCACTGTAATTTCCGACACAGAGGCATAATACCTTAGGCCTCAGAAGTGGTAACTCATCCGTATTTTGACCTCTGGTCTTTGTGTGGGGGCCTAAAGGCTGCAGTCATCACTTAACATCAATGTGAACTGCATACTTGTTTGCCACTAGCAATACATAAAAAAAATCGCGCAAATGTAATATACTAAACATGTATTTGGCGTGAGAAATACTGATTGTCGAAACGAAAGTTTTTCAAATTGTTGCCCAAATCACGCACCAATTTTCGGTTGAATTAGGGTACTCAAAGAAGAAATAAATACACGTGATATCCCGTCAAACTCCCCCCACCCCCTTGTGATGTTTCGTGATTTTTCCCTGAACCCCCTCCCCCTTCCTAGCCTCACGTGATTAATGGAAAACCCCTAATTAGGTGGTAATGTAAGACCCCATAATAACTATACTGACATAATAACTTAGACATCACGGGTGGCAACGCATCTGCATTTCGACCTCTGGTTTTGTGGAGATATCAATAGCTAGCGGTCATTACATACCATCAGTGAAATGATGGTATTTGACGGTCACAGAATGATGATGAATGCAGTATTTACTTACTATATAATAAATAACTCACAGTACTGGTTTGAAATTTTCTCGACTTAAAAGTTGAATAGTTTGTTCTAATATAATATTCCTTACACTGAATCATATTTACATCAGTGACTCCCACCGTTACGTGCTTGGTTGCCCTCAGAGCCGCTTGCGAGAGAAGAATCTTGTGGCCATTGTGCAGACGGTCAAATGTTCCACCAAGTGCAACATAGTCGTATGTCTTCACTGGTTCATCCATGCTCATTCCCTTCAAACCATTATCATTATTGTCTGAAACATAAAATGTTAATTGCATTAAATTATTGCTTAAACTGCCAGGCCGCGAGAAAAATATGACAGTTGATTTCTAATTGTTTGTGTATGGGTTTGGAATTTAAAACTTTAAATACTAACTCCCTATTTTTTTTTTTTTATGTAATTGGCGTGGCAAACTATCATGCAGTTCACATTGATGTTAAGTGATGACTGCAGCCTATAGATACCCACATGAAGACCAAGGGCAAAATGCAGATGCGTTACCACTCCTGAGGCCTATGGTGTTATGTCTCTGTGCCAGAAATTACAGGGCCGTACATTACCACCTGACCGGAACACGATAGTGCTGAACACTACCATTTAGCGGCAAGTATATTAATTTATATATTATAAATTTATATTATATTATTTATATTTATTTTTAGTATTTTAGCCAGTGTTGCTAATCTCTGCTTTGTCTTTTTCTATCCTGCACATTTGACAATGCAACTGACAAAGACATATTGAAACAAAGGTATTCTATAGCTAAAACATATCTAATGTATGTTTATGAATAAAGGGGTAAATGTATTTCCAATAACTCTTAACTCAACTCATAGAAAAGTTTGGGGAATAACTTGAAAATTACCTTGCATTTGCAAAGCTTTTATGTTTTAATTGACATACATAATAAGTCCGCCTTTAGGTTATCTGATTTACATGTGCTTACCAAGTTTCAGCTTAACTGGAATAATACTTTTGGAGAAAATTGGCTGTGACAGATGAGTCGACAGATGCACAAGTGATATTATAAGAATTCTGTTTTATCTTTTCAAAGTATGGATCCCCAAAAATATTGTAAAGATACAAACCTATACTATGTAATTGACATCCATGGATTGTATTTGTGACACACTGCTTCAGGGAGTCAACTTCTTTAGATAATTCACTGTCATACATTATTGCACCAATGGGATGATTGGTCTTGATTTTTTCTGTTGAATCCCTCGGTTTTAATTTCATCCTTACATCCAAATTGCTGTTTTGTGAACTAGTCTGGAAAATAAGATAATTACCTACTATAACTTAACATAAATAACACAATTTAATTTTATTGATATTCAAATTATTGAATCTGTGTACCTTAGAATATACATTTATTATCTGTTTATCTATTACAGGCAAAGAACTCTCCGGACCTCCACTGAACTTTATGTACAAAATGTTCTTCACAAATCCAGAAACTTTTGAACAAAAACTGTGTGCTTTTGCAGCACTCGAAACAAAGAGTAATCCATTGTTGGCCATAATATCTGCAATTAGGTTTAGGTTTGAAGACATTTTATTAGATTTTATAATGCAACAGAAACCTATAATTTAAATAAATAGGTATGACTGAACATCTGAATCCACAATTCTCAAGAATTCCATGAAAGCATATTTATTCATGCAATAGCCATAGATATGAAATTACAATGAAATTGGAAGAGGGAAGATTTTTTTTATTTAATCACTATTTCACAACACAAACCTACCTGTATTACGATAGTTCAAATTAGTCACAATTATTGTAAACAACATTAATATGAATGATGCAGTATAAAGACTTTGCATTTTAGTTAGAAGTCCAAAGGTTGTTTTTTAATCTAAATTGTTTAACTATCTAAATACTAACTAATGGATTCAATTCATAGTAACACGATAATTGGACAATTGTTCTTACTGTGGTTTTTGTTATACATATTATTAAATCAATTATTCCTTATGTACTTTTAATGTATTTTGTATGAATTATAATGAAACGAAGTCTGTTGAACCCGGCGATGATCACAAGGCAAAGGATAAACTATAAACACATGCACAAACTTTGATATATCTACTGAAAAATACACACCTAAAGTTCAATATAAACAACGAAGATCTAAAAGGAAAGAAATAAGGAAATAGACCGGTTATTTAAAACTTTTAAATGAGTGGGACTAGCTTGGCTTTTATTTCACATTCACATTATTTAATTCACTGATACCTTATCAAACTGACAATGACAATAAAATTCAAATTGGGATTATGCATGCTTAGTCTGTTCCGTCTGTAACATTGAGCTGATAATCTGTAATAGCTTCAGCGATAACTCGATTTTCAAGGCCAAAATATCGATATTTTATGTTCTCACATAACATTCGAGTGATGCTCTTTTTCTCCCTTGTTTCTTAGTTAAGATTTCATAAAATTAATTATTCACATATATTTTGATGAAAATGTATGTATGTATGTATCTTCACGCCAGGTCCCTAACGGGGTAGGCAGAGAGTGTAGAGCGCCAGACATCCCGGTTCTGACAAACCTCTCGTGCCTCGTCTACCTTCATCATTCTCTTCATACATGCACTCCGATTCCTAAGACTTTTGACCCCACCATCAGACAGAACTCGACCTATTTGGTCATGGTAGGTCAGCCTTGGTCTTCCTGGGCCTCTGCAGCCATCCACATTCGCATTGTATATCTGTTTAGTCATTCGCTCATTCGACATTCTTTCTATATGCCCGAACCATCGGAGCATGCCTTTTTTCATTTTTACACCGATACTATCATACACACAAAGTCTCTTTCTTACATCTTCGTTACGAACGCGATCGGTGAGTGATACACCGCAGATCTTGCGCAAAGATCTCATCTCGACCGCGTTCAACTTACTTTCATGCTCTTTCCTGCATACCCAGCTCTCGCTTCCATATAAAAGATGAAAATGTCTTACATAAATATCTGTCAAATCAATTTAAAATGGAAGTGGTTGATAGTTCCCGGTTTCTTCTCTATAATAATAGGTATACTAACTTCGTTGAGCCATACTCTTTTAATTTTATTTATTACGTGCTAGATAAATAAAATGTAAGGTTCACTTGTTTAAGACCCTGCATTGCGGGTGCCACTCAACAACACACTTTTTAAGATTGGAACAGCTTGGATTATGAAATAGGTTTATACCCACTTTGTTACACTCGCATAGCAAATTATTATCTACAATAATTTTAACAGCACTAACAGCTTATATAATGTAGTTTGTTTGAATGTTAGGTAGGCTATAATATACTTTATTTTTTTTTACAGTGCTTGATTTTACTGTGTTTTATCCAAGCACCTTAATAATTATCTTGTGTCGGTCACACACTTAACGTCTATTTGCGAAAAATTTTGATTTTCACTGATTTGGCTACTATTTGATTTATCAGATTCCAGTTCGAATCAATTTGAAAATCGATTTTTTTGTCAAAATGTGCCATCCCTAATGACTGTTTAAATTGTGGGCACCATCGACCACGGCGGTCGGGGATCTGCCCCCGTTACGACGGAGCGCACAGACGGAGCGTGTTCCACCTGTCTCGGTTTTGACGCCGACTGTAGAGTGCCGACACAAGGTTGCAGCGAAGCAACGTCTTATTTGCCTTAGCCAGGTATTGCAATCGCCACCACAGGAAATGCTACTCTGGGTCGGGGATTGAACCCGACCGCCACGCCAGTGGTGAAGTGGGCGTAGTTACCCGAGCTTACCAATTGGTGGCGTATCCGAATACGTGGAAAAAGACAACATCAGCCTCATCGTCATCGTCGGAGACAGTACCCGACTGTGCGCGCTGTCACACTACCGAAATTGTCCCGCGTAAGTGCGAATCTAGCGAAAGCCCCCTACTTCCTACCTGCTCACACGCGTCGAGCAAAGCACTTTCACCTACCTGGTGTGGCGAAAGCCCCGGGAGGGAAAGAAGGCCGCGTTCCGCGAGTGAGTGTTAGTGCGAGAGGGACAAAGCTATATAGCGAAAAAGGACGCAGTTAACGGGAGCCACGGCGTTGGTAGCCCGTCCAGTGCAAAACTTGTGTTTTTCATCGGTTGTGCAGCCAACGCGTGGCTTTAGACCCCAGTGTATTTGTGTATTGTGCCGTGTTGTGTTGTATACCTAAACTAATAGTGTCCAGGACATGTAAGAGAAGGAATGGCGGATCCACCAAAGAATCCGCGGGCATTTGGCTCCGGCCGGAGGCCTAAGGCTCCAGCCCGCCAAATTGTCGCCCAGAATATACTAACCGGAGAAATTCAGCCCTTAGGCGCCGACCTGCGCCCCATCCAATCCTACCCTCAAAGCGGCCAAGAAGAGAAGAAGGAGGAGACTCAAGCCGCCGCAGCGCCGGCATATCCCGCTATTGCAACTGATGCTGCAAAAAGCGGTGATACGGCAAAAAGGCGCCGGAGTGCGGCGAGTACCAGCACTGAAAACTCGAGTGTACAGGAGGACAAACGTCCACGACACCGAGCACCATCCAGCTCGAGCGAATATGATTCCTCAGTGGAACAAGCCGAAGAAGAGGAGCGGAGCCGCGCTAGTACGCGCTCATCACCAACACCCTCCCCCAGCCCATCAACTTCGTATGCGGGAATCGAATCCCTGAACCAACCGCCCCAGGATATAGAGATGTGTCCGGATGAAGAGGGAGGCGTCCCTTCGCCACCTCGCCCAGGCACTCAATCTCCACCATCCACCACACCAACCTACGCGGCTGTCATCGCAACAGCTTCGACCAGCCCAAGGCCGCACGAGTCGGCAGCGGCCACCCAACCTAGAGGTTCGTACCCACCAATAGTAGTAAATGTAATGCCCAACTGGCCGCGTCACCTTAGAGCAATAGCTGCCCGCCTTGGTTTCCCGCCGAACGCTAAGACATTCGGGAAGGGAGTTCGGTTCCTCCCAGCTTCGGCGGAGGAATATAGAGGCATACAAAAATACCTCATAGCTGAATCACAAACCGACTCGAGCCTGGAATGGTTCAGCTACACACCGGAAGAGGAGATGCCTACTAAGGTTTGCCTGAGAGGGCTTCCCTTGGACACACCGCCGGCTGAAATAATAGAAGCCCTGAAGGAAAAAGGATTCGAAGCCGAAGCAGCCCGTCACCTGGAAGGTCGTCGCGGGAGAACCGGCCAATCCTTTTTCATCCAACTAAAACATCTACAAGAACACGAACTGAACAGACTGTATGCTTTAAATTCGCTCATGTTCATGAAAGGTATAACAGTTAGAGCATGGCGAGGGCGAATCGGACCGGCACAATGCCACCGCTGCCAGGCGCTCGGACACGCCTCTCACAACTGTCACCGGCCGATGAAGTGTGTCCGCTGCGCCGGCAACCACCCAGTGGCGGAGTGCGTTGTACCGCGAGACACGCCCCGCTGCGCGAACTGCGACGGCCCCCACGCAGCAAGTGATCGCCGCTGCCCTACATTCGTTGAAGAAGCTAGGAGGCGGAACGAAAGGATCCCCCCGCCCCTCCCAGGTACTACAGACCCCCAGCCCCGGGCGCTTGAGGCGCCGGGGAATCAACCCCAACCCCTAATACCTACATTTACTGCAGCGGCCGGACAGACAGGCGTTGCGGCGCCGATCTCACAGGCGCCTGAGGTGCCTTTATACAATGCGCCAAGGCGCTCAAAGAACCGCTCCCGCGCCGCTAGACGTAGGCGCCAGCGGGCTAACGTCGAGGCAAACGCCGAGGCGCCACTCGCGGCGTCGTCACCGTATTCCGGTCAGACCAACCCTTTTCTCCGTGAAATACCACCGGAGCCCACCATCCCTACAGCCCCTACAGTCATGCTGCCACCGAGCCAACCATTGAGTGCGACGAGCATGGCAACCACGTCAACGCGAGATCCACGCGCCCGACACCGTGCTGAACCTCCACAACCATCTCCAACAGGTGAAGAAGCGAGGCCCCCACAGCAGCCTGCGCTCGACGCCAACGCAGCAGCCTTCCAACCCACGAGCTCGACATACGCGCCGCTACCGCAGGAACCAAGGCCAGCGCATTCCAACGCGCAAGCCGGATCCGCGGCCGCGCCTCGCCCGTCACCTGCCGCCCCCATATCCCAGGTAGCCGGGGAACCGTCAGTGGCCCAATTGTTAAGTATTTATACTGACGGCTTACAACGCAGGACTGGATATAGTTCCTGCGCTAATTCATGGCCTGTCGGAACTTACCAAGTTCCAAAAAAATGGGTAATACACCCATTTTAGCCCACACAAACAACGCCACGATTAGTAACACTCACAACATACCAATCACACAAGTACACAACACACATAACACACAAACTCGTAACACACTTATCACACACAACACACCTAATACACAAACACGTATCACACCTAATACACAAACACATAGCACTTCCAACACACAATTACATATCACCAATAACACACAAACAAGTAACACATCCAATACACAAACACGCAACACACAACCACACGCACCCCTCCGTGTACTGTATTGGAATCCCGGTGGTATCAAGGGCCACATCCGAGAATTACGGCTGCTCGCCCAGACGCAGGATGTCCATGTCATTCTTCTGGGCGAGACCAAACTCCGCGCTAGCGACGACCTCCGAGTGCCCAACTATTTCGTGTACCGTCACGACGAGCTATCGCCCCGCGGAGTGCCCTATAGAGGCACCGCGGCGCTGGTTCGTCGAGACGTGGTGCACGATGAGTTGGTCACGTCACCGTTCGTGTCGGTGCGATCCAAAGGAGTCAGCATCTGCGCGGACGGGGCGGAGCTCCACCTCTACGCGGCCTACAGACCCCCGGGTGGTAACATCGATGTCGGAGACGTCCGAGCTCTCTTCGGAGACAAGCCAACCTTGATCGCGGGAGATCTCAACGCTAAACACCCCGCATGGGGGTCAAGAGTGATCTCCTCGCCCGGCAGACACCTCTTCGAAGACAGCCAGGCGAACGGGTATAACGTGCTAGGGCCCGACGCGCCCTCACATATCCCCACAAACCCAGCTTGCCTACCGGATGTCCTCGACATCGTCATCACCAATAAATTGCATTGCCCGGTCCACGTGGAGGTGCTGTACGACTTGGACGCACAGCACCTCCCCATATTGGTCGCTCTTTCACTTACATCAGACTTTACGATAGCGCGCCCACCGCGCCGGCGCATTAACTGGGATGCATTTGTGCGTTCTATGAGTGAGGCCGGGCCACTGGGCGCACTGAGGACACCCGAGGAAGTGGAAGAGGCGGCACGCCGCCTAGTCGCAGACATCCAGACTGCCCAGGAAGAGGCCACCACAACCACTACACCCAAGACCAACAGGAGAGGCGCCTTGCCCGCCTCACTCGAACGAATGCGCCTACAAAAGCGTGAGTTGCGCCGCCTATGGGCGCGCACTCGTTGTCCTTCAGTAAAGAGCGACCTAAATCGCCTCACGGAGAAGTTGGGCTCAGCAGTGAGGGAGTACAGAGGGGCCACATGGGAGGCCACCATTGACCGTGCCGCCGATAGTGACACGAACCTGTACTCTCTCACGCGGACCTTAACTCATGAGGCTGCCCCCGTCTATCCGCTGGTTGATAGCAGCGGACAGCGGTGCTATAAAGCCAAGGACCGGGCCGAAATATTGGCAACCCATCTGGAGGGGGTATTCACACCCAATCCACAAGTAAGCACTGCCATCGAGCATCATGATGCTTGTGAGCGACGGGTCGAGGAATTGCTGTCGGCCCCGATGTCGCCGCTCCGGGGAGACGTGTTTTTTCCCCGTCTGAGCTGCGAAATGCCGTCTTACGACTACCTAGTCGGAAGGCCGCAGGGCCTGATAGCATCCCGACTGAGGCGCTCCAGCACCTGCCGTGGAAGAGCTTGGTCTCAGTGACCAGGCTCTTCAACGGGGTACTCCGCACGGGACACTTCCCTACCGACTGGAAGTTGGGTAAGGTCATCGTTCTCCCGAAGCCGGGTAAGGACCGCCGCCATCCATCGAGCTACCGCCCCATCACATTGTTATCGCACCTAGGTAAACTGTTTGAGCGACTCCTTCAGCGGAGGCTGAAACCGCACCTCCCGAGTAGAGAGGAGCAATTTGGCTTCCGCGAAGGACACAGTACTACGCTCCAGCTTACTCGGGTGCTCCATCACCTGGCAGACGGGGCCAACAAAGGCCATTACGCGGTCGGTATTTTTCTAGATATAGAAAAAGCTTTCGACCGCGTATGGCATGTTGGCCTCCTCGACAAAATAGCGTTGAAACTACCTCCATGGCTACTCAGGGTGGTAGCCGATTTTCTAACCGAACGGCGGTTCTACGTCACGGTGGAGAGCGAGGACTCGACCCAGCGCCCGATCCGTGCCGGAGTGCCACAGGGCAGCGTTCTGTCGCCGCTACTTTACGCGGCTTATACAGATGACGTCCCCACCTTGCGCGACCAGCTGCGCGAGGGTGAGAGAGACGTCATGCTGGCCCTGTTCGCCGATGACAGTGCTTTCTTTTCGACCTCGACTCGGTTGCATATTGCAACAGACAAAATGCAACGCCTGCTGGACCTGCTGCCGGAGTGGCTGGACAAGTGGCGGATGGCTGTCAACGTGGATAAGACGGCCGCATTCGTTACTAGGGTCCGACGCGGCCCAGAACCGCTCCGGTTGCGAGGTCAGGACATAACCTGGCAGCCCGCAGTGAAGTACCTAGGGTGTAGCATCGACCGCTCACTACGCATGATACCCACCGTGAACCACATGGTGCGGCAAGCGGCAGCTGCGCGGTCGATGCTGCGCCCGGTGCTGCAATCGAGGCTGCCACTACGAACAAAAACCAGAATCTATAAAACATATGTCCGCTCGAGGTTGACGTATGCTGCCCCAGCATGGTATGCACTGTGCTCTGCGGAGCAGCGACGTCGACTTCAGGTCCAACAGAACATGACTCTCCGGTTGATAACGGGCGCGGGGAGGTATGTTCGCAATGACGTCATCGCCCGGGACTTAGGGGTTGAGTCCGTGGAGGAATTCGTGGTCCGACTGGCGCGTCGAATGTTCGACCGCGCCGACAACGGACCGTACGAGCATCTCCGCGGAATCGCCCCTCTCCAAAACCGCCCGCCATACGGGCGACCACTGCCACGCGAACTCCTCCCCCCCAAGTCACCGAGAACTCATAGAGTCGGGGTCACAGCCCCGTCGCCGCCGTGGGCCCCTATACCCCGGTTCAATATAGTACACGGTAACACAACACACCACACATTAGCCACTCCCATCAGGCCTCCCCAATCCCCGGCATTTTGGGCGGGTTCAAGCCCCGCCTACCGGCCGGATTCAAGCCCCGACCGAAGTGGTAAAGCAGTGTCAGACGAGGTGGCGGCCGCGTCGCCCGACTTAGGTCTGAGTAGCGGCGCGGCACCCCAACCTACAGAGTAAATCAGGAAAAAATGTAAGGTGAAATACGCAGGAGGGGAAAAAAAAAAAAAATTAAAAAAAAAATATATAATAAAAAAAAAAATTAAATAAATAAATTAAAAAAAAATAATAATAAATAAAAAAAAAATTAAAATAAAAAAAAAATAAATAAATTAAAAAAAAAAAAATCACCCCCTGAGTACCGATCCACTCTCCAAATAACTGATCACGCCCCCGTTGCATCGGGGGCAGATAGGCCCGGGTTAGGATGCAAGCATCGAATCCCGAACCACGACCGCGCGCTTCGCGCGCGGGAGAAGTGATGACATTCTAGGCCTCATCGTCTCAACGCGCCCTCGGCGAGGCGCTAAGAGGTAGTTCGCGTAAGAGGGCGAAGCCCTCCGCTGGTCGTTGGTGCAGCGGGGCGAATCCGCGGAGATGATGATGTAGTCCGTTGTCGGCGCGATCGAACATATTTCGCGTCAAGCCGACGACGAACAGAACTCTGATACGGAGGGCGTTACAATCGTTGCGACTGTTTAGTGGAACGAATCCAATGTTGTGTCACTATTCCATGGAGAATAAATGAAAGGAGTGTACATATGCGGTGCATTTATACATGTACGAGAACTTGAAAAGGTGTCCAACACAGAAAAAATGTTTCTCTATTATCTGCCACAACACTAGTAGCTAGTAGTAAGCTGACTTCAAAATATTTTTATAATCGTTTTACGTACGACCTTGTTCATAACCTCTTCCACTCAAGTACATATGTACCTAGTCAATGAAATTATCTCAAATATTTGCGAAGTCCTTAACAATAAATAATAATTTTAATCAAACTACCAAAAAAAAAATTTAGGTAGGTAGTTATAGAGCGTATGTAATAACGGGTAGGTATCTACCTATTGTGAAGTTCATAAATGAATAAAAAATAGCGTAGTGCCACATCATCGACGACACAAGGCAGCTAGTTCTATCGTCGATGTGCCACAGTAATGTAGTTTCAATGTGCGCCACCACCTTTTGTTGGACATTTTTTCAATAGAAGGTTATTTTTAATTAAACAAAAAACACTATAAACCGGTATCACCGTTGTGTGCCACACAACTGAAACACATAATGCCCATAGACACCCAGACTCGAAACAAATATTTGTAGGCCATACAACTATTGTCCCGGTGCAGGGATCAAATAGGATTTGACATCTTAGCTCCTCGCCTCGCCCCTCTGGAACCAATCCTTACTAATATTATAAATGCGAAAGTAACTCTGGGTGTCTTTTCACGTCCAAGCGACTGAACCGATTTTAATTAAATTTGGCGTGGAGATAGAGCATAGGCTACATAGTTATAAAACGACATACACGCGGGCGAAGCCGCGGGCAACAGCTAGTAATAAATAAAATACGCTTACACTCAAGGAATATGTATTGCAAATCGACCCTAGGTAGAAGAAGGCTTATTTCACATCCCGACTACCAATGCTTACGTAGACCATGTGCAGCAGAGTCCAGCAGAGATAACGCTCTACGAAGTCGAAAGTAGCTGATTGTCTCTTTCATAGGATCGATGTGCAATATTTCTTGCCGGGTACTATAGTTATCGGCTGGAGGCCTCTCCAGTTAGGACATCTAAGGTTGTGTTGTGGGCGTGTCTTTCCATAAGCCGACATGTTACTCGTGTTTGTGGGCATCTGTAGCATAACTGCCTTACAGTAATTCGATTCAACCGGGCCATGAAACTTAGTACAAAATAATTCAACACTTTTTTCCATATACACTAGCGCCAACTAGCGACGAATGCCCCGCCAGAAAATAAACTTTTGCTAATTAATGTCACAATATGGCAGGAGATGTCACTAGAAACTCTGTATATTTTGTTAATTAATATTTCATGTTTAAATAATTATAGTAATTATATATTCACTATAATATTGCTCAGTATTTTTTTTTAAGAAAATAAAAATGCATTTAATAATGTTTTGAAAAATATGATTAATTGACCTGTATTGTCTATGGCTCGTAATTTTATTTACTCTGGTATTTATCTATTTGTTTATTGGTAGTATTTATTACATTTATCGTTTTATTAAGTATTTTATTTTAATGGTTTTATTATATGTATTATATCTGTATGTACCATGTATAAGTATTAGTGCCAGTATAAATCATTTCACATCTGTGGTTCATTCTCGCTAAGGTTCCTGTTGAAAACCAGCGTCAGGTACCTCATATACGAAGTTACCTGACATTTACTGAACAGGACACATTTTTGACGCAGCCGTGAGGCACATATTACGTGAAGGTATGTACCTAATAATTTTAGAAATTGTGTTGTCTTTTCTTTGTTTATTGTTAGCAACGTTTTATGTCTGTTTTATGTGTCTCGCTGTGTATCAAATAAATGTTTCTTTCTTTCTTATGCAAGAATCTTTTCCTCAAATACCGCACAACTCTGTTGTGGGCATCTTTGGGGAAGACTTTGTCCAGCAGTAGATGTCTTTCAGCTGGAGTGATGATGGGAAATATTCTAAATATAAATTTCCGAAGTTTTATACCTATTTTGAATTTGGAATTCTTGTTTACCAAATGGCACATAAAAGTGATGTATTGTTACTTTTTAAGTAATTCAATTTTTTTAATCTGAAAATCTTCACTGTACGTTTATTATTTATAAGATGCTTTGTTGCTTGGCTCAATGCTGATTTAGCTGTACAAAACTGTTGAAATAATGATTTTGTGATGTATTATTATCATTACTGTTAAATTATTTGTAAGTGAAGGTATGGAAAGAGAATGTCTAGTTTTATTTTGCCAAACTTATGTTTTGTCAGTTCGTAAAAGAGAAAATGTAACATTCTGGTGATGTATTGCACTATTTTAAGTTGTAGTAATTTTTGAACGATTATTTATTTAATTGAAAAAATAAAATAAAATTGACTGTCAATGTATCAATTGTATTTCCCCTTAACTTTTTTTTCTTTCGTATCACAAGCAATTAAAATATTCTCAGTTATTATATATCTACATATGTTCTTATGTTGAACTAAATTTGAAATAAAACACTTCAAAAGTATATACCTTATTTTATTTTTGACTTGATAAGCAGTGTTGTTATTTACATTAAACAGAAAATTAAACGGCGTATCGGCTGCCTTTAAATATTGTTTATCAATGTTTTTTTTTTAATTCTAAACAAGAGGTAATAAACCACTTGTTTAGAATTAAAAAATATATATTCAGAGTTCTTAATAATATAGGTACCCTTTATACAAATAAATACAAGCGCCATCTATTGGTACCTACGTAAAATCACATGAAAGCGCTATCTAGTGGTGAATGCCCCTCACTTTTCCCAAACTTTACGTTCAGTTGCCAATCTATACCCTATATACTGTATAATCTATGGATTCAACTGTGTGACTGTGACTGGCCGACTGTTACTCTATGACTGACCCTCATCACAGAGTACATTTTATGCAAAGAGTATAATAATATTTTATGACCCTCATGAACTATTTGCTAGCCTTTTATATACCCGATATCGGCAAGTAATTATCCCCTCTTTATCGTAACAAATCCAAATACCTAAGCCGACCGTGGCGCCACCTAGAATTCTCTATTAAACAATCTACCCTAGTCATAATTAGGTTACGTCTCCGACAAACTAGATGGCGCTAGTAGAGACATTTGATTCCACTCCGACATAGTTGGTAGTTTTATGAATGCAATATAATCATTTAGCATTACACTATTAAAAGGTAATAGGTACAGAATAAACAACATTGTCATTTAAATATATTTTTATTAAAGAAACTTAGAATAAAACTTATTTTGTTAAATTGTAGTTTTATTTGAGGTTAAAATGTGATCATGATATGTCACAGCAGCATTATCACTATAGATTAAATAAAAAGAGGGACCTATAAAATCAAAATTAGGTGGGTTTTATAATTATTATTCATAATTTACATTATTTTAAACTACACACTCTTATCTAACTTACATCTAGTTAAGTATTTAATACATACTTATTTATGAATCGATTAAAAAGCTAGATGTAAAGCTCGACTTCAGGCGTTAATAGATTGCCAAATAAAATAATGAATATTACCTACATATACCCAATTAAACAATCAATCTTTTTCAATGTTATGAAGTGGCAAAGAAGTTTAGCTATAGTTTACACTGATGGTATGTAATTGAATTACTACATAATAACCTGAGATTTCAATGTAGGACGTAGGTAGATGCATTGCCACTCCTGAGGTTTGACTCTATGTCGGAGATCACGAGGACGTATATTACCAACTGCCTGAACACGAAATCACGAAAGCGCTGAATAGGTTGGTAGGTACTGTAAAATAATATTTCGAAGTATTTTTTTTCGTATTTCTTTAATTTCAATATCTATACAAATAAATGAAATTCTGTTTGTAATTTAAAATAACCGCTTTTTACTAAATGCATATTTATGTATATACGGTACATATACCAAAACATTTTTTTTACAATTTTTGTCTGTCTGTCTGTTTAGCGGGGCTGATCTTGGGAACGGCTAGACCGCTGTTATTTTAATATTACAAACAGACACTCCAATTTTATTTATTTGTATAGATAATTTGACACATACATAGGTACCTACTAGGAAGTAGATAATAAATCTATGCTACTAGATGCCTCTGTATATTCGATGGTAATAACACACGCAGGGACCTACAAGACCTAGGCATAATAATTTTGAATCGATCTTGACCCTTGGAAGAGATGGTAAATATTTATATCTACCTATGTGTATTATGTTAAATGTACCTGTGAGACGAAAACTTGATTAAAATAATGGTTTAATTCAATTCAAATCTGGAACAGTCCTGCACCTTGCACGCACAATTACTAAACAATTTAATACTTATTTATCACGAAATAAACATTGTTCTGGGAATCTGACTAGCAAAATATACGTACTCGGAGTAAGATACTCCTGTTACATTCTTTGTCGAACTATGTATGAAGTAATTGAAGATCCAGTTCTTAAATCTGAAAAGCAAGGATATTTTTATTGAAATTTTAAAATAGTAACAATCACACAAAAGTACCTTTAAAGGTAGCAATTATTGATCTACTCTCGAAAAACATACGAAATATATGTGTACGAAATATCAGGTATTCCTAATATACTTGCTGCTAAATGGTAGTGCTCAGCACTATCGTGTTCCGGTCAGGTGGTAATGTACGGCCCTGTAATTTCCGGCACAAAGGCATAACACCTTAGGAATCAGGAGTGGTAACGCATCTGCATTTTGACCTTGGTCTTTGTGTGGGTGTCTACAGGTTGCAGTCATCACTTAACATCAATGTGAACTGCAAGCTTGATTGCCACTTCCATTACATAAAAAAGGTATTTCTATGTTCGGCCGTAAGACGTCCAGGGCTGGACAAATCTTCTCCAAATATGACGAGATGAGCACAACGGAGTTGTGCGTCAGGGTAGAATAATGTAAAAGAAACTATATCTACACTTGGGATTGATGATGAGGGTAAATATCAATATCATTATGAAAAGATCATGTCTCTCACGAAACAGGGGGCCAATATTGGCGGAGACACAATTGAAATCAATTGTCATATTTTTCTCGTTTTTAAGTAAAAATATACCTTTAGTTATAGTTTGATTGTAGATCAGTGGCAATCAGTGCATATCCTTCAAACGAATCGCGGACTCGTCGGCACTGATACGAGTGTCTTCGGTTGGTGCGGAACTAGACCGTGTCGTCCATTTTCCGAGGCTGGAGTCTCCTGTGTTGCGTATACCACGTAAACTGCGCCATCTGGTGAAATTGGGTGTTAACTAGGTTAAACGACAGTTTTCTGAGTATGTTGATTTAGGCCCAGGGACGGATTTTCCTATAGGTCGAGTAGGCCCGGCAAATCTTTCATAGGCCTAGGGCAGCCAACGTATCAAATCATCCCCTGTTTAGGCCTGATTTATATTACTGTTGGGTGTCGTATATTATTTATGGTGACATTTTTTATGACTTTATCCAGGTTCCTATTAAAAGATAAATCGGTAACGAATGCACAAAGAATGTGTTGTGACTTGTGGCGGAAACTTAATAAAACCTTTAAAAAAAAATTATTAACCGATAGCGTTCTATCGTATCACCTGATTAGTAATATGAACCAGGGATTTAGATTTAAATCATCAAGTTGCTTTGTAGGTATATTTAATTTTAATCTCAATCAATTTCTATTAGAGATGAAAAATTGAATCTGTTTTATAATTTTGACATTGTTATACGATTTGTCGTGGCAATTAGTTTTTAACTGTATAAATATCAATTACAATACCGAGAGGATAAATTGCTATTTTGGTTTGGGATTGATACTGACAAGTATGATACCTAATGACAGCTCTGATCCTATTGATTTGAAAACTAGGATTGGCTTATTGAAATGTAGATTAAGTCAGGAATAGTCAGGGTCAATAAGCGGATTAGATACGTTAAATCTGAATTAAAAGCAACCTTATATTAAGTAAAGATAGAATATTGATACCAGCTGTTTATTTTCCAATTTTAAGGCGCCATCCTTTAGTCATCGCTCTTACTATGATATTTTAATTTGTCTACAGGGTAAAACCGGGATAGGTGTCTCGTTTGCCAAAAACCTGAAACCCCAATACCGCAACCACAAATAATAACAAGTACGAGATGCGTAGACGCCATGTACCTTATTCCTGCATAGGCTCTTGATCTGTGCCGAAGTGTCTGGTACGTTTGTGAGATTTTCTCCCCGATGCACCCGAAAAATGCTTGAAAGCTGTAGGTAGACGTATGTGTATTTTAACTTTTTATGTCTTTGGAATTTATTTTGACTAATTAATTTAAGCAACCTTTGCTCCTAAAAAGCATGAATCCCACACAAGGTATCCTTTCTAGTATGTTCACGGTAGCTGCCCAAATCCATGCCTATGCCATCTTGAGCATAAATTTCTGTAATTATTATTGTCACGTCATCAAGTTTTGGTGTAAAATAAAAGATTAAATGAACTCTAAACAATAAATTTATTGATGGTAAGTTAACAGTTTTTATACTTTTTAAATAGTGAGGCTCTTTTAGTAGTGCATCTACCCCGGTTTTCCTCTAATTATTTCAAAATTCTGTTTAATTTATTTACGCGATAGCTAGTATGAAGAAATAAGACACAGCATTAGCGATTCAGTTTAAGTTCGCATTATGAGGTATGGCCCATGTAATAAATAAATAAGATTGGATTGGTAAGGGGGCCGTCCATAAATTACGTGAAATGTGTAAGGGGGGAGGGGGTCGAGACAAATCTCATCTAATCTTACGTTGGGGAGAGAGAGGGTCTCGGCAAATATCACGCAATTTTTTTTCTAATTGATAAAAAAAATATACTCAGGTACTATTTTTGCGCGGGCTTAATTGGAGTACCTACCTACATAGTATTTTTTAAATCGCAATAATTTCGATTTAAGTACTCTATTGTTTAATCTTTATCACACTTATAGCTATCAGCAATATTAATTAATAGTCTTAACTAGTTGTAAGCAAAAGTACGAAGCATATTTTTCTTTTTCGATAAAAATCCAACCCGTTTACATACCCACATTTTACCACCCACAGAAAAATCTCACATGAGATTGGGGGACGGGGGAGGGGGTTGAATAAAATCTCACGACATCTCAAAAAGGGGGGAGGGAGGGACAGAAAATAAAAAAAAACACCTCTCATATTTTATGGAGGCCCCCTAATGTGGTCGTGGTAACCGCGCAACTAGCGTGATTCGATAATCATTACTGAGCCGTGCCAATCGCTCACAGCTCGTAGTTGCGTATACAATATTTCGGAGGACATATTATTGTCTCTTTTTTTATAAGGAATGGACATACGAAGGCGACTTGTCTCACTAGTCTACTTCAGCAGGCAATCGGTCGCGCACAAGGCGCTCCAGTCTATAATGGTTGTCTCTATTGTTGCTCTCTTTAATTATCTATTCGATGGTAGGTATGGCCTGGTATAGTGCGTCGGTGGTGGTGGATAGGGCCACGTTTTGGGAAAGAGCGATCGGGACAATCGGATAGTCAATTACGGTTCAATTTAGGTCTTGAAGCAAATTGGAAAGAAAAATTTGACTTCGGGCAGGGATCGAATCTGGCTGTATTGATTATCCTGAAATCGTTCAGGATAATCAATCCAGCCACTACCACTAAGCTACCGAAGGTGAAGTCAACTTTTTCTTTACGGAATCATCCTACGGCCATGAGTTTGACGTTACCTAGCTGCCTAGGTATCGTTATCTATCAAAGTCTTGATGTCACTTTTCATGACACCATGTCTTAGAATGTCTTAGATAACTATACTTATGATTCATACCACTTTTTTGCCTCTTCAGATCTAGCTTACAGAATCAAGCCTCATACCTCTTAGCGGCTAAGTTGCGCACTTTGGTCTTCCATACAAATATGAAGAATATGAACACGCCCAGCACAACGTTGGAGAGGTCCACGATGATCCAGTACCAGTTGGAGCCGCCCACCGCGAAACTAATGATCTCCACGGTCCAGTTCACACCCATCACGACGAACAATTTTAAGTACAGCCCGTATCTGAAATATTAGGTTCGAATGAGTTGCACCAAGGAAACCCAGGCTAGTCTGTTCGATTCCCGGTTGTTCGCCACCTGTTACATGGGCCAAAACGTAACCAGCGAATCGTGGGTGTTTGCGTGTATGCTTGAATGCATCCATTTACCTCTGCCTACCCTTTCGAGGATTACAGGCGTGAAGTTACGTATAACTTTTTTCTTATGTAGGTAACTAGGCGACCCGGCAGACATCGTTCTATCGGTATATAAGTTGTTATGTGGTCGATGCATATATTTGCATCTATTCTATTCCTGCGATATCGCTAAATGTAGGGGAGGTAACCTTAATATGCATGAAAACTGGTAAGCAAGAAAACAATAAAGCGCGCTTGTGAGCAAGCTAGCAATCAAGCAAGCGAGCAAGTAAGCAAGCAAACAACCCAGCAAACGATAAAAGGAGCAAATAAGCAAGCGATCAAGCACTCAAGCAAGCAAACAAACATGCGAGCATGAGACCAATTAAACAAGCGAACAAGCGAGCTAACATCTAAACTAGTTAGCAAGTAAACTTTCTATTCTATTCTTGCGATATTTTTAACTTTCTATTCTATTTTTGCGTTTGTTTGCTTGCTAGATTGCTTGTTTGTTTATTAGAGCAAGCGAGCAAAGCGAAAGAGCTAGCTTTCGCTTTGCTCGCTTGCCCACTTGCTTACTAGCAAACGAGTAAGAGAGCAAGCGAGCAAGAGAGTAAACGAGTAAGAAAGCTAGAGAGCAAGTGAGCAAACGAGCACATGACCATGGGAGCAAGCGAGCACATGAACAAGGGAGCAAGCGAGCAGGCTAGCAAGCTAGCAATTGAGCAACCTAAAGCAAGTGAGCAAACAAGCAAGCGCGTTTGTTCGCTTAGTCACTTGCTTGCTTTGCTCACTTGCTCCCTTGCTCGCTTGCTCCCTTGCTCGTGTGCTCGTTTATTTGATTGCTTGGTTGCTCGCTTGCTAAACTTGTAAGCAAGAAAACAATAAAGTGAGCTAAACTAGCAAGCGAGCAAGCGAACAGCCGAGCAAGTTTTGAAGTCGGTTTTTTTTAAATAATTTAAATCCCTTTTTTTATCCGGTCTATGGCATCAATGTCCACTGCATGCTTGTTTGCTGTCAAAATTACGTAAAAAAAACTTGCCCTTATATTTATGACCTTACCTCTGTTTATCCTTCTTTAGTTTATCGCTGCGTGACGATTCAGCTCCTTTCAAAATGGCCGTCTCTTGTTTGATAGATCGGATGCGATATGCGGTTATTGTGAACAGCACCGCATTACACACCACCAGCGCGAACACCGGAATGAAGAAATATACCAACTCACTCGACCAATCTGGTGGTAAGAAGAAGAAGAAGAAATTCAATGAATTGTATCGATATTTCCGGCTTGGACAGTTATTGGGTGGGAAAGCCATTAATGGTGCACGTTTTACAAAAAATCAGCACCTAAATCGCACCAACCGTTATGGAAACAGGAACATTTGTTTAGAACAAAATATCTATTGTGGCGCCCCCTGGTGAAACGGCAATTACTAACACACATTGTACCGAAAACTGCATCCAAATAGGTCAAATGCCAAGTGTGGCGATTATGGTACATCCTCCCATGACTACACAACTATGGGAATCTTTTGGGAAAGTATTTGTCCATCAGTGGATGGACAAAAAGCTTTGTTTTCAGCTGAATTCCAGTGCCTGCCGTGAACAGTTTTTAAAACTGAAGTAATTTATTATAAAGTGTCATCTGACCGCACCTGACATTCAAGTCCACGACGCCACTGGACGCTGCAAACGAGACTCATCAATCAATTTACGGCTTTATAAAGCATTTCATAGCTTTTTATATCGTCTTGCTCTTTCCGTGTACGTTCAGGATTGTGATATATTTCATCTTAAAATGTACAAAACTTGAATAAATACTTACATCCTTCAAAGGTAGCTAAACGCCAATTAATGTCAGTAGACATTAATTGGCGTTTAGCACACATGCACAGTTAAAGGAAGGATCGAGAGTGTCAGAATTATGGCCTCCCAAATCAGACTTGCGCAAATTCTGATCACAATTCTGATCGCAAATATGGACTTGCGACTTCTTTGTGATTGCAAAATTGTTGTTCAGGACCACGCTTTTTTTATGATCAAAGTTTAACGGCGAGTTGTACTTCGAGTCTGTGCTATGCAGTGATAATGTAAACAACTTTTGAGAGAAAAAAAAACATTCAGGGAATGCTTTGTTACGCTATTACTTGCGTTTACTGGTGGTGTAGTTCCAGTGCAGGACCTCGCCGGTCGCCTCTATCTGCCGCCAAATGGTTGTGTTTAGCCCTATCGTGTTCCAGTTAGATGGCAATGTATGGCCCCGTAATAACTATCACAGAGACATGACAACTAAGGTCTCAGGGGTGGCAACGCATCTGCATTTTGATTTTGACCCCTGGTGTTTGTGTAAGTATTTATAAGCTGCAGTCATCACTTATAACATCAATGTGAACTGCAAGCTTGTTTGCCACCTTCTTACATAAAAAAACTAAAAAAGTGACTTACTTTCAAACCAACACCGTTGGCTGCCAAATCCGGGTGTGATGACATCATACGACACATCAATGAACTGCATGATGGCGGTGATAGCGGTCAGCACCAGCGGCACGCCCCAGGCGTACGCGCCGTATAACGCTAACCGTTTCTTCTCACGACGTCTTTGGGAACTGCCTCCTCGATATCCACTGTATCCATTAAAAATAGATATACCTTACTTTGATTGGAACCAACAGGTAGTATATTTATATTTAATTATTAGTTTGACAATATTGTTATATATTTACGAGAAGCTTAGCTTTTATTTATAGCAACAAGTAGGTATTCTATAAAATCTAAGAGCGAGATACACAAACTGCGCTACGACAGTAAATAGTAGTAAAGTCCTTGTGTGGTCTGTGAGTCTCACCCTAAGACTTGGTCGATATTTTTGTTGTAAGTAGTATTTTGATGTTCATATGATTGGGATTTTTTCATTTTCTGGAAGTTTTCCAGTACCTCGAAGTTTGGTAATGTGGCCGGAGATGGCAACAGGCTCGCCACCTGTTACATGGGCCAAAAACGTAACCGGCGAATCGTGGGTGTTTGCATGTATGCTTGAATGCATGCATTTACCACTGCCTACCCCTTCGGGGATAACAGGCGTGAAATTACGAGAATGACAATAATCCAATGTTTCTCATGGTAGAGGCTTAACACAAGAACAGAAATTGGAAAAAGTTTACGATAATTCTAAGGAGATTCAGCATCGTATGGTTTTCAATCGATATAATGTTTCTGCTAACCAGGCTTACACCCTCAGTATTTCCTTCCAGCAAGGTGGGATGTGATCCTGCTTATACGACGTGTAAGATAATGAAAAAAATATATTTAAGGGTATTATTATACATCGTATCCACAATGAAATGGCAAACTATTGACATTTACAGCTCTATACATATTTATTTTCCATACAATTTTGTACAACCCTGCACAAAAACGTGCTAGCGCGAACTCATACCCATAGATTTATTATCTACTTTTTTTTTTTTTTTTTTTTTTTATCTCCTATATTTCTGCAATCTGCCTTATTTGGGCATTTAGCTGATGGTTAGACATTTCAGTACAGACATGCATGGCACACGCCCAGTGGCGCATCCATATACAAAGTAGAATCTTCAGGAAGATCTTATTTAGGATGGGAGAAGGTCCTGGGGACCTCTCCTTTTTAAGCGTTTAAAGGCGCGAATGGGCTTCATTAATCTGTAAGCATGTTCGTTGGGATGTTTCTCCAAGCGACGAGAGTACGACTTTAATTTATTAAGAATTTCCTCTTTCACTGTTGGTATCTTCAGATCTCGGTGTAATTGAGAGTTGGAAACAAACCATGGAGCGTCAGTTATCATGCGGAGAACTTTTGATTGGAACCGTTTTATGATTTCCAGGTTAGAATTTGCTGCAGTTCCCCATAATTCTGCTCCATAAGACCATATCGGTTTGAGGATAGTTTTGTATAAGAGAAGTTTGTTATTCAGTGAGAGGTTTGATTTTCGTGCTAAGAGCCAGTAGAGTTTGCGAAGTTGAACACTTAGGGCTTTCCTTTTTGTGAATAGATGCTTCTTCCACGTAAGACGTCTGTCCAAGTAAATGCCTAAGTAACGCACATCTTCGGACTGAGGGATCGTGATACCGTTAAGGGCGACAGTGGGGCACGTGTCATGTCTAAGAGTGAAAGTTACTTGTATAGACTTATCCTCATTAGCTTTTATTCTCCAGTCTTTTAGCCAATCTGAAACTTCATCTAGGCTTTTCTGTAACATATATGATGCGGTCACTGGATTTTTGTGGGTTGCAATTAGAGCAGTATCATCAGCAAATGTTCCTATAAGGACATCCTCTGTGGTTGGTAAATCATAAGTGTATATGAGATATAAGACAGGGCCCATTACACTGCCCTGAGGAACACCAGCTTTAATTTCAAACAAGTTAGTTACTTCTTCTCCATGTTTAACATAGAAGCGGCGTTGTTGAAGATATGATTTTATGATGAGGTAAAAGTTAATAGGTAGGGTTTTCAAGATCTTATATAAAAGGCCTTCATGCCACACACGGTCAAATGCCTGCGAAATGTCTAAAAATGCTGCTGAGCTATATTTTTTATTTTCATACGTGTAATTTATCCTTTCAACCAAGCGATGGACTTGTTCAATAGTTCCATGGGCTTCTCGGAAGCCAAACTGATGGCTCGGAATTAATTCAGATGTGGCGAGTACCGGTGTCAGCCGTTTTAGAATAAGAATTTCCATGATCTTTGATGTAACCGGTAGTAGGCTTATAGGGCGGTAGGAACAAACTTTTTCAGGGTTTTTTCCTGGTTTAGGAATCAGAATAATTTCAGCCACTTTCCATTGGGCAGGCACGTATTCTCGTAGCAAGATAGCATTATAGATCGCTGTCAGCAGGGCAATCGCTGAGTAAGGAAGTTCTTTCATGACCTTTGTTGTTATTAGGTCATAGCCGGGAGCCTTGTTCAGATTGAGATTTCTGATAGTAGAATGAACCTCTCTTATTGTGAACTTTTTGATTGGCGGCGCAAGCTGGTGAGGCGCAGAGAGAGCTTCCATGACTTTTTCTACTTTAGTTGAGCCAGAAGCAGGATTAGGTGTGAACACTCGTGACAAGTGCTCAGCAAATAATAGGGATTTGTCAGCATCACTCTTAGCCCAAGTATCATTGTCGCGGCGTAGTGGCGATTCGAAAACAATAGGTCTTTTGATGGATTTAGTTATTTTCCACAAAGAATAATCTGTTGCAGCAGTTGCATCCACAGTAGATAGATATTCTTCTACATCTTTGTTTTTTAAGTTTTCGAGAATGCATTTGACTCGCTTTACAAGTTTGTTGAATCTTTTTTTGTTTTTGCGATTACGGGTAAGTTGCCATTGCTTTCTAGCTTGTCGCTTTTTTGGATCAGGTCAATTGCGATTTGTGGATACATAGGAATGCTTTCTATAGTTTTATGGCGCGGTGTTGCTTTCCAGGCCGCTGACTGAACGCATTTATTAAAAGATTCTACTGCTGAAGTAATGTCCTCATCCGATTTAAGAGGGATATGTTTTTCCAGTGTATTTTCCATCACTTCTCTAAAATGTTGCCAATTAGTTTTTTTTGAATGGATTTTGCATGGTTTAGCGACTTCCACGATATTATTATGTAGGACTGCCACAATAGGAGAATGATCTGAGGATAGATCGTAAGTAGAATGACAATGTAGGGCTGAGATTGGGAGCCCTTTGGTGACGAAGAAGTCCACCAGATCCGGTTTCTTTTTTGGATCGGTTGGCCAGTAAGTAGGTTTTCCAGGGGATGTGACACTAAGATTAAGATGCTGAACAGTTTTCATGAGCTCTCGACCCTTAGTAGAAGTAATTCTTGCGCCCCAGTCAATATGTTTGGCGTTGTAGTCACCTCCAGCAATGAATCTGTTTCCAAGTTGATTGAAGAATGAAGTGTATTGTTCAGTTTTTAAGTTGTGCTTGGGAGGAATATAGAGTGCACAGATCTGTAGTGGGCCATTAGAGCTTTCTATGGTGATGATAGTAGCCTGAATTTCAACACTGCAGTATGGATTGTGGATGTAATGTTTGATGTTGTTTCTTATCAGTAAGGCCGATCCTGCATGTGCTGCACCATCTGGGTGATTTGTGTAGTAAACTTTGTACTTTGGCACTTCAAAGTGACTTTTGGCAGTGAAGTGAGTTTCGGATATAAGCATAAAGTCAATTTTATGTCCTTGTAGAAAAGATGTTACTTCCTGAGTATGTTTTGACAGCCCATTTGCATTCCACAAGGCGAGGATTATGGGTTTAAATGGACTCAGTCGCGAGGGGGCAGGGTGGGCCGCCTGCCTCCCGCTTGAATAAAATCCTGGCTGCTCCCGTATCGAACTGACTGCGAGCTCAATTCGGTCATTAGATTTAATAGAAGGTTTGTCATTGTATTCATCTGTTGCATCATTTGTTTAAACAGGTCCATTAGTTCTTTGAATTCATTAGTGGTTTTTGAAGAATCCTCGCTTTTTTGCTGGTGCGTGTTAATTACATTAGTTTCTTGTGGTGGAGGTGTGAATTTTGATTCACTTGAGTCTAGTGGTTTAGGAGGCGGAGTCGGTACCTCTATTTGCTTCACCCTGTTACTAGCGACTTCGGCGTAGAGTTTGTTTTGTGTTTGACGTGGAACTAGATTAGCAGGTTCACTAGTGATACCAGTAATGGCGTGGTCTGATTTAATTATCCTGCTACGAAGCGGAGGGTGTTTTTGTTTCTGCAACTCCTTGTAGATAGCACAGCCTTTGTAATTTGCAGGGTGGTTTCCATCGCACAGAGCGCATTTAACGTCATCGGATCGTTCCTTTCGCAAACAGGCCGAGGAGGCATGATTACCAGCACATTTAATGCATCTTGGGTTTCGGCGGCAGTAGGATTTTGTGTGACCATAGGCCAGACAGTTAGCACATTGAGGGATTGTGCGTTTTGGTCTCGGAGCTTCAAACTTCACACGACAGTGTAGAAGGTTCTTTATATTATAAACTTCTTTATTATTTAAGTTTGCTTTGAGTTCAACTACAAACATGTGCAGAGGAGTTTTCGTTGTTGCTTGTTTAATATTCCATATGTTAATGGCAATGTGTCCTAGTTTAGCCAGAGCTTCACGAATATCCACAATATCAGTTGAAGGATGTATATTCTTCAGTATAGTTTTAAAGCTCCTTTCCTGTTTGGGTTTATATGTAAAGTATTCTGTCTTTTTATCATCCAGTTCTTTAACAATGGTTCTGTAGGCGTCGCTTGTTTTAGGTTGGATTTTGACTTGGTCCTTGGGTAGGACTTTTATTTCAAAGAGGTCTCGTACGGTCTCATCAAGTAGGTGAATTAAAGGCCTAATGTTTGTAACTTTATCAACAAAAATTGGAGGCGGTTTTGGAGTTTTTTCTACTGGTTGGGGCTGAGGCTCCTCTTTGTCCTCTTCATTTTCAAGCACAGAGAAGGAGTTTGACGTGGGCGTAGGCTGGCTTAGCCAGTATGTACTGATCTTAGATTGTTTGTGGCTTCGGTCTGCTTCAGGACTGTTTCTTTTTCTCTTGCAGTTTTCAACTTCAGTCCATTTTGTATGTAGTGGATTTTGATTACAGTTTGTTTCTTTTGAAGAGATAGTCTCATCATTTATGGTTTGGCTGCAGTCGCTAACAGACTGCGATCTCGGCCTATGAAATAGGCCAGGGTGAAAAATTTGTTGTGTAAGTATTTTGTCATGTTTGCTAGGTGTAAAGGAATCATTCATTGTTGGTCCCACGAGATGGGTCGATATAAAGGTCACACAACCGGGTTACTCCCATTCCGGCAGTGAAGGCTACATACTGTCAACGTTCGCCAGGTGCGTTGAAGTTGGCGCTAGAGACTGTGCTTCCCAACAGCCATGCATCCTCTTAACGCGTCTCCCATCGTAGGATTTGGGGAATTTTTTAAAGAGATATTCTTCCTCGTAGCCCGGGCAGTCAAGCCAAGACTACCGTTCCCGCAAAACAAGGCACGGGGTTACGGCTTGTGAAAGTCATTTCCTACCTTCACTATGCAGACTGGTTTGGTCTGGATTGGTCTGGTTAATTAAACCGCCGCCAGAGACTCGGCGTTGTCGCGCGTTTAGCACCACCCAGGGGACACGTGTAGGGTGGGCCTAGGAAAAGGTGGTAAGTCCTACGGACGCGGGCGACATCATCCCCCTACTTAGTATCATAAATCTATGCTCATACCGACGGTGTCGCGTCGCCGCCGGGAGACGTAGAGATCAATGACGTCAAAATAGGGCTGTTACTTAAAACTTTCGACAAAATCTCTGACTTCGATTTTCTCCTTAACTATAACCTTATCAATTGCCTAATTAGCACTACTAAATAAAACATTAAGGACACAATGTACCCCTCAAGGTTTATTTCTTCATTATTTTACACGTTGAATAATACAAGGACCTCGCTTAGGTCATCCGAGCGGGCCTAGTGATGGTTTAAACCAGAGGTTCCCAAACTATTTTTTCTTGTAGACCCCGTGGACCCCGTGGACCTCTCCTTCCTACATTTATATCACATTCCCATATTTCCAACGCCTACGTAGACCCCCATCGAGTCCCATGGACCCCACAGGGTCTATATGGACCACTTTGGGAATCACTGGTTTAAACGGCGGGTCACTGTTTGCATTGTAACAAAGAAAAAACATAAGGCAGGAGCTGAAGTACGAGTAACTATGTCCTTCCGTAGTGACACGGTACAAAGTTGGTTTGTAACTCCACGATAGCGGAAGAAATTATTCAAGTTAACAATTTTGCTATATTATAATTCACATTTACAGATTTATGTCAAGAACTTAATTTTTATTTATTACCTTTGAGATTGTTGAGATGCAAGGCTTCCGGTCCTTGTTTGAATCGATTGCAATAAAATGTCACATATCATATTAAATATTAATGAAATCACAATCATCAGAACCTACTAGTTAATTTTTAAATAATCCACAGTCATAGTTACAAAATCATTCCAAACTACATATAGAATACCTATCTATTATTATTAATTCTGTTCTGTGATTACGACAGCAAGTAAAAAAACATGCCAGATTATTTTAACATGCTTTTAAGATTGTCAAAGTTGGAGAAAGAAAAGCATACCTACATAACTAATTTCTGATAGATTCCTACCTACAGAGCTATACATACCTACAATAATCTACTTTGTTGCAGTCGGTTAAAAACATTCAAGATAGAAGGGAAAAGGAATCAGAAATCAGGAATCAGATCGGTGGGCATTTATTTTTGCTATAATATTAAGTATAAAAATAAAAGAAAAAATGTGATCGTTCAGTAACACGGTAATAGAGTTCGGTCATACATTTCGACAAAGTTAGTTAATTCAAAGGACAAAAATAACGAAGGAAAGAAACATGTTTCAAACGTATATTAAGTTCTACATCTGATATTAAATTAGTTTTTTAGGGTTCCAATCCTTTAAAAAAAAGATTTTGCTGTCAGTCTTGTATTCAAGAGATAAAAAGAATTAAATATAGGCTTGAATATAACTTTTGTATTAATATTTTACATAAATCTTCTTTTAAATATAAAAATCAAGTGCTGTTCGTTAGTCTCGCTAAAACTAGAGAAAGGATGGACCAATTTGGCTAATTTTGGTTTTGAATGATTTTTGAAAGTCCACGGAAGGTTTAAAAGTTAAGAAAATAAGAATAAATTGAAGGGAAATAGTAAAATCTACAATTTTGTTTTCTTATACAAATAGTCCGTATATATCAAACCTTTGACACTTTATTTCATTGTGAGGCAACGAAGTTTGCCGGGACAGCTAGTATATACCTACCTACATTATAAAAATGTGCAGGATTGAAAGAGTATTCTAATTCTAAGGAGCTATCGAGTAATCTAGAAGCTGGAAAGAAGCGTATCTCTGGTATAGGTAATAGATAGTTACGTATAAGTGTAAACTAAATTGTTATATTTAGTTTTAAACGGGAAATATGTGTGTCGCCATAACGAAAATTAAGAAATTAAACATAGGAGATAAAATATCATCCCTTCTAGTCAAGTTTCCTAACTAAGTACAAAAGTTAATGTCATGGAAAACGAAGCAAATGTTGTCATTGATACGTTACGTGAACTATCGATGACATGAAGAAAGAGTCATGGAAATTTTCATTCAATGATTTGTACAGAAAAACGAAAATCAAGTTTAAACAGCTTTGAAATACGTTATTTATATTATATAGATAACCTGAAGAACATTTTCTGGTATATAAAATGTTTTTACCTCACCGGAATAAAAATAGTTTTTCCAATTAACATGGGCGTCATCATCATCATCATCATCATCATCATCAGCCTATAGACGTCCACTGCTGAACATAGGCCTCCCCCAGAGACTTCCACAATGACCTATTCTGGGCGGTCTGCATCCAACGGCTCCCCGCAACCTTGATTAGGTCGTCGGTCCATCTCGTGGGGGGCCGTCCTGTACTGCGTCTTCCTACACGTGGTCGCCACTCGAGAACCTTTCCTACCCATCGGTTATCAGTTCGTCGAGCGATGTGGCCTGCCCATTGCCACTTCAACGTACTAATACGCCAGGCTATGTCGGTTACTTCGATTCTTCTACGAATATCTTCGTTCCGGATTCTGTCCCGTAGAGAAACTTCGAGCATAGCCCTCTCCATAGCTCGTTGAGCGACTTTGAGCTTTTTAATAAGACCAACACTAAAAGACCACGTCTCAGAGTCATATATCATCACTGGCAACACACATGCATTAAATACTTTAGTTTTTAAACACTGAGGAATATTGGACGAAAAAACAAAAAAAAATGGGCGTACCTATCTATAAATATTTTCCAGGGGGTCACCGCAGCATATAATAATATTATGTAATGGCATATCATATCTATATTATGTGCGATAACGGCACAAATTTCAGGCAATATTTCAAAGCTGTTTCACCTTGTATTTTTTCCTTTTTTTATTCATCATACCATGAGCCTTTCAATACATTAGTTTCATTTTCTCTAACTACATGAATCATCAAGTTACCTTATTACGAAAATTAAACAGAGGATATAAAAGGTCAGATTGAAAAAGCACAAGCATGCGAGTGCAACGTTACGGACATGGACCTGCAAGCTAATCACATGGGGACCTACAGGTGGGGTCTGCAACCAACCGGGACAGGCGTATTCGTTCTGGAAACCACATCAAACATTTTTAACAATTTGTTAGCGACCGTGCCCGAGCGGACAGGGTCGCTAACGATACTTTATGGGATGATGGTGATTTTATACTTCTCTGTATGAATTTTTAACATCCACCTGATTTGAGGAGATGGACGTCGGCGTCGGTTCAAACATAAATGCACAAGAACTCTTATGCTAAATAGCTAAGCTGCGTTCTTGGTATTTTCATTCAAATATTTGTACCATTAAAGTGAAATGAGGTCTCAAACAGCTTCTTCAAATGTTTTAAATGACAGCATGCTCATATACGTCACCTAGCTAATGCCTAGACGTAATTAATTTACTTACTAAAAATACATCGCAAACAATGATTTTATCCATGTTAATTGTATTTTTTGTTGTAAAAGAATTATTTTATAGGTAGGTATATACCGCGCATAACTTGGACGGATGTGACTAGGTCATGTTAATTAAAATACCATCACGTTTTTGACAAGCCCGTTTAAATTGAAATTTGAACTGTCCGCTGCCTACTATATATTATGGTTTGAAATTGTTTGCTAGTGTGAAACATAGCGACGGAACTAGCCAAGACAATATATTTCATGTACTAGACGACCATTAGTTTGATAACTGCCCATCGATTTGAAATGGGATCTCTTGTTCCTATAGAGGCTGTATAATGGCTACGAGGATCTTAGCTGGTATAACTTAATCTGATAAATACACTACACTACATTGTAGTGGCGAATATATTCAACAACAATCAATTGCAAAATCTTCATCATCGCTAATAAAATACGATTTTAATAACTAAGTGTCGACTTTCGTATAATACCTTATTTTTAAATTGTATTAAAAAAATTACATACTTATTAAAATTAAATTTCATAGAGTTAAATGATGAGGTTCAACTGTCGGTTTAATTTAGGTACAATTTGTTTTTGTCATGGCGACGACATAACCTAGGCCACTGGAAAAATTTAATGAAAAACAATTTATGCATTTTTAATTTGAAAGACGTTTTATTATCTAAATCTATATCATCACATTTTAACTTTATGCATAGGCATACCTCTACGTAATAAAGAGATGATAATTATCGTGATACCTTAGCGTTAAACTCCCATTTCGAACTTATTCATTAAACTTGTAGGTGTGTAGTTTATGTCATGTCATCGCCTCCCAAATTATGTAGGTAGCCCATAGTTTTATTATTACCTACCTACATAAAATATACTAATGACCTAACTATCGCGTGACAAAGCCTTCATAAATATGAATTAATTGAATTTGCATTGATTTTTATGCAACACGGCAAGCCAATGAATTGTAGGAAAGTTCTATTTTTATTAATATTATAATTGTTCATTAGTATTAATTAATTGTTTCTATGGCAAAGTGGAAGTAAGTTACTGCTTCACTGAGTGAGGTTTTGATATCCTCGGGTCGGGTGCTAAGTACTTTTAGGAATTTTCCATTTCAGAATTTTTACCATAATCCGTGATATAGGCTCGTTTATGAAAGGTCGTGCAGATTTTAAATGCTTAAATGCGTCTATGAATTTAGTTACAAGTCGCTGTGAAGAAGGCGATTTTATGGTATGTGGCAGTTGTTCGCTTTCAACAAAACAACATTGAAATTCTCGCTCTATCTCGTTCGGTCGCAAGCTTAAAGACTGGCGCAAAGTTGACGCAGGCAACTTCAAGGGGCATTAAAGTTTTGCATGTACTGTAGGTAGGTGCACGAGACTCGAAAAAACCTAACTCGTGTGTGTTTCCATACATGAGCGTTGCCAGAGCAGAGATATACCATCGTTCAAATTACAAAAACGGATATCTTGATTGTCAGCATGTGACGTTCTTGCATAATATGACTGTGCATAAATACATTTACTTCTACCTACGCTTTGGGAAATATATTGAAGTTACGCATTGTTAACAAGTCTGTGTTTATTAAGCAGTTAACTCACACTTCTATATTTCACGCATAAGCTTCACTACGTATGCGGTTTTATTTTTATTGAATACGCATAAATCGTGCCATAATTACCTGAACGTCCTCCAGATGTCGAAACACATCACGTTCAGCCAGAAGAAGCTCGTTTGGAACGCGTAGTAAACGATGAATGCTGAAAATAATAATACGCTTTTAAAAATATGCAAAATTTAGTTTGATATGAGGTATGTTCTAGCAGGTTTCACTGTTCTGAGCATTGACCTATATGTACTAAAGTACTAGAAAGGACACTCCCCTTGGTAACATGGTTCCAGTTTTTTGCATGCAGTTTACCTCACTCCCATAGTAACATGACAGCTGGCGTGAAAACAAATCAATTTTAAATAGGAACGACCTGTTTGTTTGCTATTTCTCTCTATATATTACCTAACCTTATTGATTCTGAGAGTTTTGGGGCTCAGTCGAATATCAAAGAAAATTATGTACCTATTGGAAGAATTCCAGTGGGACGTGAGATAGTGTCGAGACGTGACGACCACAACTTACCAGTAGAAGAATTCTCTTCTGATGGAAGAAAATTCTGGCGCTAGTGCAGTCATTCAACTGAACAATGGCCATCATTCCATTCAAAACAACAAAAAAACCAATGGGGCGGTAGTTAATGCAATAACGTAAGACGGGCAACAGCGTTCTGCGGTAAAACTATACCGATCGCCAATCCGCATGCCAAGCGTGGCGATTATTGCATATCTCCCCTTAAATGTCCCCGGCTTTGGTTCAGCAGCGGATGTTTTTCGGATGAAGTGATGATGGTGATGATGAGAGGTCCAAACAGGAAACTAAACCAGTCGGTCCAATAGCAGAGAATACGTAATAATACTACGTATAGAACTTCGACGTCCCGCCCGATTTCCTCGCCTCACCCAACCTCCTCTTATGGGCGATGTTTGGTATTCCTTACGTGCTACGCACACAGGTGTACGTGTAAATACACGTCACTGAGTGATGTTTGTGTAACAGAGATGGAATTTTGGCGGAGTGTCCGCGGTGTGCCGATAGTTACAGACCCCTCGCTTCAAATAAAGATTGTATTTTTCTTTTTGAAATAGGTGTTGATTTCTAAAATTGTGAGTTACTATATTATTATAATATCACAATGAAGACAAACCAAAACATAAAGTATTCCTTACAGTCGGAATTACAATCGGGTAAAAATCTTAAAACGTTGAACGCTGGAAGAAAATTGCCGAATAATTCGTAGAACGTATTGACCTAATGCGGCAAGGATAAGTCAATGGTGGGAAATACCCTTGAGTACATAACTAGCTCTAGATAGGGGAAAACCTACGAATAATACAAAAAAAAAATAGTTCCAAGAAAAAGACCAGACGAATATTTCATAGTATTGTTTTTAAGGCGTGACAAATATTTAAACATGTAACTAACATGGGAGAGTGAATAATGACACCATGAGTAATTTAAACTGAGAATTTTAAACTTTTCTGAGTAACGTAATAATTTTTACTCGTTAGAAACGATTCTAAAAAAAATAGGTTCTTAGACTGCTAAGACGAGTTTCCTTTTGTACTTAGAAAAGTTTCAGCGGCGGAATTTGAGGACATTTTGTGTGTTGTGTAATAATCAAAAGTAATTTGATTAAAAAACAACATACAGGCGAATTGAGAGGTTCTCAATTCGCAATAGGTTAAAATATTTGAAGTCGATTAAAAATAGACGAACATCATTCCCGCTTCCGAAACATATGGGCCTAAAATTTTGAAAACCCCTGAAAATAGGGGTTAACAGAAACAATTCTTTTGGTACTTTTTAAATCCTGCAAATATTGAAATTAAGCAATAAAAAAAATTAAGCTTTCTTGGTGACACATTTTAAGATAGGGTTGACACTATACAGCAAAGGTACCTTTACTTCCTATTGTCAGTTCACACTGATGGTAAATTAATACTACAAACTAAAACTGCAACCTACAGACAATATCAGATATCCATGTGAAGACCAAAGATCTTAACATTATGAAGCAGATGTACCTAGAAGGGATGAGAGACTCTGGAGTCCAGAGTCTCTCATCCCTTCTCGAGAGTCTCCAGAGTCTGGAGATAGGTACATGTATCTTCCGAAACACAGGTCTAAAATAACAGGAAGCGACATCCACTTAATTTAAGATTTCCCCGCGTTATTTGTATTTTTTATTTTTTTTATGTAAAGAAGGTGGCAATCAAGTATGCAGTTCACATTGATGTTAAGTGATGACTGCAGCCTAAAGACACCCACATAAGGACCAGAGGTCAAAATGCAGATGCGCTGCCAGCCCTGAGACCTCTGTTGTTATGTCTCTGTGATAAGTTATTACAGGACCATACATTACCATATTTACCATCTAACCGGAAAACTATCATTTGGTCGCAGATAGATTAGGTACCTAATGCGGTGGTGCCTAAGTCCTCGAGCTCCATCACTCTGTAATTCCACTACCAGTAAAAAAAAATAAGGTACTTGCTCAAACAATTAAATTGTATGGGTGAAAGTTGATGGAATAAGCCGCTTGCGAACTGTCTAGTAATAGCACAGTCTAAAGAACGTATCTAATGTATCTACAATATAACTGAAAACGTATCTAATGTATCTACTTATAATATAACTCTAAGGTACCTACCGTGGAAATAGTAAAGTCTTAAAGAAAGGAAATTAATATGATTTTTTACTATATATATATATATATATATATATATATATGTCAAGGTCGATATCATATCATTCGTCGATTCTTTCATGTATCGTAATTGTATATGACCTACTTATTTCCATTTTAAAAATAAATAAGAAAGATATCAACGCACGGTGAAATAAAAACATAGGTATGGCTTTTATCTATAATCTGTACAATACATATATACAAACGAATGTTTGTCTGTACGTCCTTTGTAGAATCGTAAACTATGCCTTTGATCATGTGAAGATCTTCAGCAAAGTGTTTGTGCATGAGCCCACGAAGGCTGAGTTGGTACGACCAATTTTATTTTCGACAGATGGCGCCACTGTCATTTTTAATTGGCGTAGCAATGCTCGCAGGGTACCTGCAGCTAGTTCCTAATAAAAAACGTTTTAATTGACAAACAAGCATGCAGTTCACATTGATGTTAAGTGATGACTGCAGCCTATAGGCACCCACACAAAGACCAGAGGTCAAAATGCAGATGCGTCACCACTAATGAGACCTAAGGTGTTATGCCTCTGTACCGAGAATTACAGGGCCGTACATTACCACCTGACCAGAACACAATAATGTTGAACACTACCATTTAGCGGCAAGTATATTAGGTAATGCGGTGGTGCCTACGCCCGCGAGCTCCGTCACTAGGCCAAAAAAATGGTAACCCTTAAAGTTTAAGGGTTCCATTTTTATTCCTCTGAACTCACCACCAGTAAATTTAATTTAATATTCAAATCAAAATCCGTGCATCGGTTCAGAATCTACGGGTACATACAGCACCTCAAACCTCAATACACACATAAAATAAAAACATCTGTTTTTGAATATGAAATTTTAACAGATTGTGGTTTCTTTTATTAACTATGCCCCAATAGGGAATAAATACCCTATTACAGTCATTAGGTAGCAGATTATTACTCACTTTCATGGAAAAAATACAAACATTAGATTATCACGAACAGTGTAGAGTAGTTAGTGCTTCAAATCACGCCCATATTAGCTAATCGTGAACAAAATAGTCGGAAGCCCCGCCCTTATTTTAACCTAATTGATATTAAGTAATGCATTAACTTATAAACTAATTAGCTAGCTACATTAAATTAATTGAACATTCTTTTTGGGTGTGTAGGCTTTCGACAAATGGCGGTGTGTATAATATTTACAATCTAAATGCTTGAATTGACACAAACCACACAATTTGGTCGTAATAATATTTGATTAAAAATTGTAGGTAAGTAGGTATAATATTATCCAAGTTATTTAATTTCCTCCAATTCCCTTAATTCAATTTAAGAAAAAAACTTCATTTTGGTCACATTTAGTAGGTATTCACTGATTATTATATCATTATACAACAAATGTTCAAAGTGCAAATATTTGTTCCCTTACAAAAAAAAATAAATAGGTATAGGTATTAAATGTCAAGTCTTGCAAGGTCTAATTTTTGCAAATGCTATCGAATTATTTCATACATTTCATCAGCTCTTTACTTTTTTTTGAAAACAAATGTCCCAAGATAAGGAAGGCCTTATAATCAACCACTTTATATACCTACCTATTATTCCTTAGATCTGATCCAAAAATTGTCAATCATCGTAAACTCAAGGTGCACAGATGGTATCAGTGATGGTATTCTATGCTTTTACGCTAATGAAATAGATAAAGATACCTACTGATTATTACGATGCTAGTGATTTACCAAGACTCAATATCGGCTCGTTCGATTTTAATTAAAATGTAGCCGTTTCCTTTTTATGAAAAATACCTATTAAAAAATCAGTTGAAATTAAAAAATAGAAGCTTGGAATGTGAGCAATCTCAGCACACGTTTCAATTTTTCGAATCGGTTGTTTGACTATTGATTTTGATGGGCATCAATTATTTTATGAACTAACGAACGTAACTTCATGCCTGTAATCCCCGAAAGGGTAGGTAGGAGGTAAATTTATGCATTTCAACATATCCATAATTACGTTTTGGGCCATGTGATAGTGAGCCTGGAACCCAGGACCCCAGCGTAGTAGTAGTAGTAGTGATCTGCTACCACTAGGCCACTGAGGCAGTTTTCATTTTATCTGTACTAACTAATGTATGGAGCGACTGAAATCATTATTTCAACTCAATCGGTAGGTGTACAGTTCTTTCGGCGAAAATTAGCTGACAGACCAACAGACAGACGACACACAGGAGAGGATTCCATTTTTTCTTTTAAGGTACGGATCCTAATATCATACCTACGTTTTCGCGACCAAACCGCTGACACGATTGTGGTACAATTTAACATGAAAGTAGTCCGTAAGAACATGGTAAGAACGGACATTTTTAGGGTTACAAATACTTATTGCGCCAAAATCAAAAACCACACAAGTCTGGGGAAACAACTAGCTATAAATAAGTGTAAAAATGTTTATTTAATTCATTTGAAAGAACGCATTGCCGCTATAAAAACGTGGAAATAATAATCCCGCGTTATTTATGAGACCTCTCTCATCGTTTCTTTGTAGCGTATGAGTGAGTATTTGTAATAAATAGGTTTTATATCTATATAACAACACATCTATATATAAACACAACACAGCAATCGAGAATACGTAAGCACTTATTGTAAGCACGGAATAGATAACTTATTAATATATTCTGTGATTGTAAGTATGCCGTTATATCTCATCTGCGTTTTGAAGCGCGCATGGCCCAGCGGCTGGTGTAGATCGTAAGCGATCTGTTCGGTTAAGCACTACGGGCGCGGTCGGGTAGTGTGATGGGTGACCGCTAGTGGCAAATTAAATGCGCGTTTCCGTGCTTCGGAGGGCACGTTAAGCCGTCGGTCCCGGTTGCTATCGATGGATAGCAGTCGTTAAACCTTGTCGGAGGCCTTATGGGCGGTTTGAAAACATCCGACAGTGGGTTGGCCACTAACCCACCCACCTCTACCAATCCGCATTGGAGCAGCGTGGTGGAGTAAGCTCCAGGCCTCCTCCCAAAAAAGGGGAGAGACTCGTGCCCAGCAGTGGGACGTATAATGGGTTGCCATTATTATATATATTATAAATATTAGATTTTCATACGATTTCACCAATAGACGGAGTGATTCTTGGGGACGGTTTGCGTACTTATATAATTTGTTGGTTTTGTGTAAATTGGTTGAAATATAACGATAAATGTTGAAGGTGTCGCAACCTGGGAGCTTCCATCGACGACACTGAACACTATATTTTATGGATAGCCGTTATCACCGTTATTATAATTTTAAGAGGATATTAATGTACCATTTTAGCGCGGCTGGTAACCTGCATCACAAGTGGGACTACCTACATACCTATAGTCTTACTTATTTCAGGCACCAGTCCTCTCCTATTCATAAGTTTAAGCATTCTTCGAATTTATTAAGTTTTACAGATTATGTAACGGAAAACATAGATTCAGGTGGCCAAGTTGACACTATGTACACCGACTATCGAAAAGCTTTCGATAGAATAGATCATAGCATCCTTTTAAAAAAACTTCTGTGTGCTGGCATTCATGGTAATCTTTTCAGGTGGTTCACATCTTATATTGAAAATAGATCCCAAGCTGTAAACGGTTACATATCAAACTGGATAAATGTTCCATCAGGAGTTCCCCAGGGATCACTGTTGGGACCACTTCTTTTTGCGATATTTCTTAATGATATTAGTTCTTGCTTTATTCACTCAAAAATTCTGCTGTTCGCGGATGATATGAAAATTTTTACAAAAATTAATAATATCTGTGACTCGAATTTGCTTCAGGATGATTTGGAGAGATTTGAAGAATACTGTTCTATTAATAAATTAGATCTAAATGTGACCAAATGTTTTGCTATCACCTTCACTAGAAAACTGAGCCCAATTAAATTTAAATATTCACTTATGGGCATACCACTCTCGGAAGTCAATGAGATTCGTGATCTGGGTGTAGTTATGGACTCAAAGTTATTATTTGATAAACACGTAGATATTATCTGTAAAAAAGGTAACAAGGCATTAGGATTTGTCAAGCGTGTATGTTCCCCATTCAAATCGGTTAAAATAGCAAAAATACTTTATTGTTCTTTGGTACGTAGCCACCTAGAATACTGCTCACAAATTTGGAATCCACAGTATGATAATTATATAAAGCGAATCGAATCAATTCAGGAAAGATTTTTAAAGTACATCCAGTATAAAAGCAGATACCATGACAATACATATAACGCCAGATGTAAAAGACACCACATCCTGCCACTGCAAGAAAGGCGTCGTATTTCTGATGTCGGTTACATGTTTAAGATCGCACAACATGTCGTGGATTCGCCACAACTACTCTCAAAACTAAATATTTGGGTTCCTAAAAGATCAGTCAGACGACCAATTTATCTTTCCGTGGCACAAAGTGGCACAAATTATAGACGAAATTCTTTCTTTGTACGAGCTGCGATTGAGTGTAATAGATTGATTGACCAACCTGACTTAGATCTGTTTATTTCCAAACCTCGAAGTGTTAGGAGGGCTCTCTTCAGGCACTGGTTTGACATGCGATAAGCCTTTGTTTCTTGTTATTTAGAGTAGTGTAAGATAGTTTTAGGTTATAATTTAAGTATATGCTTGAGGGCAGTGACCGGCAATGAGCGTCTTAATTAAGTCACACTAGATTCTCGGTAGTTATTGTCTATACTTTTGTTATTGTTATATATATATATATATATATATTTTCTTTTAGGTTACAGTGTTTTGAAACAACATGCAATTCTTTAGTTGTTCAAATGCGGGAACTTCTAAATGGTCTTAAGTAGTTTTAGTTAGACTGTATATAAGCATATATGACTGTTTGTTCTCCTCAAGAAAATAAAAATAAAATAAAATAAAATAAAAATTCTGTAATTCAACTATGTTATTGAGATGGAGAGCACAATAAACTTATTTTATTGTTACTATAGGTATTAGGTATATACCTAGTCATTATTACTTCCAAAAATTTGCTGACTAACATGCGGTAATTCAGAAGCTATTTAAACCAGTACAGCGTTAATACTTGTCCAATTAAATAATCATGCACATTATTTTAATATACTACATTACACCTTATAATTAAAATTAATATCTTAGAAGTTGTCGGGAGAAATAGTGCGCATGAAAATAAACTTAATTATTACTTATAATTATAGACACCGGCGATGGCACTCTCCGGTTTCTTTTTTAATTTTTTGTGGGGCAATGGATTCAACATTTATTGTATGACAGAATGACGGTTGCCGGGTCAGCTAGTTCTGTAAAAAAAATCAAGGACACCTTTCAGCTGAATTGATGACCTAACACTAAGGTTCGGTTGCACCAAAAAAATGTTAAAGTTAATGTAAAATTTTACACCCTTCTCTAACTTTAACAAATTGGTTACAGTTATAGAAGGATGTAAGATTTTACAAAAACTTCGACTCTAAACATTGACCTATATCTACTAAAGAATCTACTGGACAGGTCATTCGACTTGGTAGCATGGTTCCAGTTTTTTGCATACAATTAACTACACCTTCCCATAGTAACATGACAGCTGACGTGAAAATGTCATACTAAATATCTGTCAAATCAATTTAAAAACGGAACCGATTTTTTGTGTCCCGATCTCTACTCTACAATATTGACCTCATTGACTTTATCAAATATTTTGGTGCAACCGAACCTAATTCGTAGAGGTAATTCGTGGAGGTAAAACTTACCAATGACATAGCAGCCGGTCATGGCGACGCCCACACGGCCGGTGTGAAGTTTGAGGTACGCCAGGAAAGGGTAAGCCACAATCAGGCCCCCGCAGTACGCCATCAGACACATGCCGTGCAGGTTGCGCAGTTCGGGTATGAACGCGTACACCATGAACGTCGCCAATAAGAATGGCACCGATAACAGCAGACCTTTAACAGAAAATTATGATTAGTTTGTTGTTGCAGGTAATGTAAGTAAATGTACAGTATCCTGGTGGTAGAGCTCCAGTGACGGAACTCGCGGGCGTAGGCACCACCGAATGACCTAAAATACTTGCTGCTAAATGGTAGTATTCAGCACTATCGTGTTCCGGTCAGGTGGTAATGTACGGCCCTGTAATTTCCGCGCAGAGGCATAACATCTTAGGCCTTAGGAGTGGTAACGCATCTGCATTTTGACCGTAATCTTTGTGTGGATGTCTATAGGCTGCAGTCATCACTTAACATCAATGTGAACTGTATGCTGGTTTACCACTTTAATTACATACAAAAAAAATTGCACCTCTCCTAACTGAATCGCTTTTAATTTTCTATTAGGTCTTAGATTTTTCTTGTCTTTTCATTAAGAGCAATAACCTTGTCACTAACGTTTAGTAGCGCATCAGACTAAGCTAAAGGAGATACCTTTTGTTACTGGTGGTAGAGTTCCAGTGACGGAGCTCGCGGGCGTAGGCACCACCGCATTACCTAATATACTTGCCGCTAAATGGTAGTATTCAGCACTATCGTGTTCCGGTCAGGTGGTAATGTACGGCCCTGTAATTTCAGGCACAGAGGCATATCACCTAATGCCTCAGGAGTGGCAGCGCATCTGCATTTTGAACTCTGGTCATTGTGTGGGTGTCTATAGGCTGCAGTCATAACTTAACATCAATGTGAACTGCATGCTTGTTTGCCACTTTTATTACATAAAAAAAAAAAAACCTTGCACCCTCCAACAACTATTTCAACCAGTCCATGAGCTCCCCTACTATTAGCCCTATTGCACTCATTCATACGATGACAAAACTAATAATTATTGCACATCGAGCTTAGGAAGGAAACTTCGGCTTATTTCGGGTCTGTAGAGCGTTATCTCTTTCGCACCGTACCTATTTGACATTTGTTGACCATTTTGATCAAGTTTTGACCAATACCGGACTGTCAGTGCTTACGTAGGCAGTGTGCAGCAGAGATAACGCTCTACGAAGTCGAAACGAGCCGATCAACTCTTTCGTAGGCTCGATGTGCAATATTAATTGTTGAGTTACTGTAGTGTATAATTATACTTTAACCTTTGGCGCACAACACTGGGTACTTTTTATCCCGGAAAAATGTCTGTTTGTCTGTGTGTTTGTGCACGCTAATTTCAGAAATGGCTTATCCGATTTGCAGTTTCACTAATATATTGTGGTAAGTTTTACTAAACATTTTGTTTCGTGTCAATCGTATCAGAAATAAAAAAAATATGATAATTTAAAGAATCATATCGAATATTTTTAACTTTTCTGTAGGTATCTTCTATCTTTTAGGGGGTTTCGTACCTAAAAGGTAAAAACGGACCCTACGGATTACTAATTCTTCGCTGTCTGTCCGTCCATCCGTCTGTCTGTCACCAGGCTGTACCTATCTCATAAATAGTGATAGCTAGAAAGCTAACATTTTCACAAATTATATATTTCTGTTACCGCTATAAAGACAAAATAATTTACTAAAAATAAGAAAATGAAAATATTAAGGGGTCCAAGGGGGCATACATTAAACGTATTTTTTTGCACGAGTTCGACTCGCACTTGGTCGGTTTTATCTCTGTTAGTAATGTTAAGCATACCGCATAGCAGCGTCCCGGCATAAAACAATCGCCGCTATGATCACCATTCAGCATGCCAAGCGTGGCAATTATGGCATATTCTTTCCTTATGACGCACAACACTTTTAGGAGCATCTTCGGGAAAGGCTTTGTCCAGCGAAGAGGGATGGACGTCTTTCGGATGTAATTATGATGATGGTGATGGTGGTGGTGGTGTAGGTGGCATTAGTGGGTAAAAATGCACAACGTTAATATTAAATTTTTCTCTTTTGCCGGCTCTTACGGAGTGCCTATATTATGCATAGATCTATCTTTTATCTTTAATTCTCTATTAAAAGCACTAATTGACTGGCACTTTGTACCTACTAATTATTTTTATACAAAACTTCATAATAATTTTCTATAAAAAAATATAATGCATAGAAGTTTAAAATAACCTTTTCGAAAATACTGTTCAGCATAGGATGGATGCGCGTTTAAACACATATTTGGACATTTTTCGCAATCCTAGCAGCCTGTGTGCATCCCCGATGGCCATACGTCTAATATCGTGTACAGAGGCGCATAACTGCAAAGAAGATTTATTTAGCTACCCATAAGTGTTTATGATCCAAAATTAACGAAAATGTGTATCCAAAAGCGCTGCCCAATGTCGCAAACGCCCAGTTTCCCGACGCACAAAGTCCGGACGCCCAGCGTCCCGACGCCCAGCGTCCCGACGCCCAGCGTCCCGACGCCCAGCGTCCCGACGCCCCGCGTCCCGACGTCCAGCGTCCCGACGCCGAGCGTCCCGACGCCCAGTTTCTCGACGCCCAGCGTCCCGACGCCCAGCGTCCCGACGCCCAGCGTCCCGACGCCCAGTGTCCCGACGCCCAGCGTCCCGACGCCCAGCGTCCCGACGTCGAGCGTCCCGACGCCCAGCGTCCCGACGTCCAGCGTCCCGACGCCCAGCGTCTCGACGCCCAGTGTCCCGACGCCCAGCGTCCCGACGCCCAGCGTCCCGACGTCGAAAGTCCCGACGCCCAGCGTCCCGACGTCCAGCGTCCCGACGCCCAGTGTCCCGACGCCCAGCGTCTCGACGCCCAGCGTCCCGACGTCCAGTGTCCCGACGCCCAGCGTCCCGACGTCAAGCGTCCCGACGCCCAGCGTCTCGACGCCCAGTGTCCCGACGCCCAGCGTCCCGACGCCCAGTGTCCCGACGCCCAGCGTCCCGACGGCCAGCGTCCCGACGTCGAGCGTCCCGACGTCGAGCGTCCCGACGCCCAGCGTCCCGACGTCCAGCGTCCCGACGCCCAGCGTCCCGACGCCGAGCGTCCCGACGCCCAGCGTCTCGACGCCCAGCGTCCCGACGCCCAGTGTCCCGACGCCCAGCGTCCCGACGCCCAGCGTCCCGACGCCCACCGTCCCGACGCCCAGCGTCCCGACGCCCAGCGTCCCGACGTCGAGCGTCCCGTTGCCCAGCGTCCCGACGTCCATAATCCTCCCCTAATAGAGTTTGGTCCGGCCAATTCGGTCCAGCTGTTCTCGAGTTTTAGCGAGACTAACGAACAGCAACTGATTTTTATTTATATAGATTATTTTGGACACAAATGGAATAAAAGAAACTAATGATCTTATACATATTCGTTTTAAAGTTAAAAATTCATTACCCACGCACGTAGTATTTTTAAACATGCACTTAAACATTACTATCGATCGAACCATTAACGACGCTCCTAACATTTGAACTGCAAAGTGGAATTAAAATTTTATAGAAAGAGATTATCGCTGTAACCATTAACAATTTGAATTGAACTTTCAATAATCTTTTACCCGTAATATTTCAGAGAGATAACTCAAAATGTTTGTTTGATTGATATTTAAAATTTAGCACGCTTTGTTTAACTAATCTTTATTCTGTATAAACAAAAAGAACGTTATAAATAAAATACTGAAATATTTTTATACAAAGATCACAGCTGCCACGAAACTCTTCCAAAATATGGGTATATTGAGTCATATTTACAATATTTATTACAGGACCAGAGAATATACAATAAAGGTAAGTACTGTGTATATATCGCGAAAAATAAAATATTACAACTAGGTACTGTGTACTTTTAAATCCCAGCGCGAAAACAAACATACGCTAATGAAAATAAAGGCAGTTGTGCTGTAGCAACGGTGCTACGGCGTAGACTCAAAACTAGTGCAATAGGTGTAGCGATCAATAACTGGCCGAGCATTAAAAAAGTGGCATAAGTTACGTTTATGTTTTCATACACGATATATAAAAATTTTCTTTTGCTCTTTAATAATAAATTGTCTGACCGAGAGCCAATTTCCTAAAACTATTATTATATCCGTACTAAGCTTCCAATTAAAAAAAAAACAAAAAAATACTTAGTATTTATGTAAACATACTCTTTGCCCATTTCGTAATACCTACAGACAATAAAATATTTCAGATATTTATACTATTTTGAAGGGTACCACAGAGATCTAAATAATTATTATACATTCATATTTTTGTGAGAATGACAGATTGTTACAGAAGGTTCTTTCTCTCCACATTTTCTATAAATACATTTGTTAGTAAGTCGCTGTTTTTTCTAATTTTCTATAAATTATAACCTGATTTTATGATAAACATCGCTTAATAGCTTTTGCCCGCGATTTGGAAAATTTAATACAATCTATCGTCACCTATAACTCTATACTGATTGATTTTATTTATGTTATAAAGGTGGCAAACAAGCATGCAGTGCAAATAGTGATGTTGAGTGATGACTGAAGCCCACACAAGCCAGAGATCAAAATGCAGATGCGTTGCCACCCCTGAGACCTTAGTTGTTATGTCTCTGTGATAATTTTTCCATATATTAAAAAAATACTCTATGCCATTCCCATGACTCTATCTCAATGCCAAATTTCATTAAAATTGACTCAGTCGTTTTAACATGAAAGCGCAACATACAAACAAACAAACACGTATTGCATTCATAATAATAATAAATATTTTGATATTTAATCATCAAAATAAATAAATATAACTACGTTATGAAAAACCGGCTTCAAAACTGAAAAGTAAAAAATAATAAAGATTTAATTGTAATTATATACTACCTATTATTTATATGTGCTATTTACTAAAAGGTTTGAAGTCGGTGCCACGCCTTAACGTATAATTGTATTTTAATTACTTAAATATGAAGACGAGCAAATTAATACACTGATCAAAATGTAACCGGCGAATCGTGGGTGTTTGCATGTATGCTTGAATTCATGCATTTACCTCTGCCTACCCCTTCGGGGATTACAGGCGTGAAGATACGTTTTAATACAATGAAATTCCTACATTAGTGATTTTGGCTTGGCACCGACTTCGAACCTATTAGTAAATAGCACATATAAATAATAGGTAGTATATAATTACAATTAAATCTTTATTATTTTTTACTTTTCAGTTTTGAAGTCGGTTTTTCATAACGTAGTTATATTTATTTAATACTTTTTAGTTTATTGCTGCATTGCCAATAAGATCAATGTTCGCATTTGTTAAATTTGTAAAATATGACTCTTTTAGCTTCGTGACAATTAGATACCTAATTTAAATTGTTCAGCTGTGTCGAAAATTATTACACGACTATACGAAATCAATGCAAAAATTTTATCCACGAAGGAGTAAATAAGCTGTGTTGTGTCGTCGATGAGTAAATGTGTCATTGTCACTTGTTGTCATCTTGTTGTCATGCGCATTAGGACTATCTTGGACGTCAGTGGATTCAACGTACTGTATGACAACTCGCCGTCTATTCATATTCCTTCAGTAAGTAAAAATGCTCATAAAATAAAAACTGATAAGCCTATCTGAATCAAATTTTTATGGAACCAATTCGAAACTATTCCGCATCAAACAAAACAAGAATTACGAAAATCGGTCCATAAATCTCGGGGCAATTCACGTACATACATAAAAAAAATATATATATACCGGCTGAATTGAGAACCTTCTCGTTTTTTGAACTCGGTTAAGAAAGATGTTCACTTCGTTTTGCTGTCATACAACTCGCCTGTTTATAGACCGTCATATCTCACAATCGAGTTACACGGTACTGGCATGGACATGATTCTATCATATATCTCGGTAAACTAATATTTCGCAATCATTTCCAAACATGATACTAACATTATCATGATAGCATTATCATGTACCTGTGTATTGGTTTGATTAATAGGGCAGGTAATCGTACACATAGTCAACAATTTGAAAATGCATTTATACAGGGGGGACAAGATACTGGTGGTACCTGATCTACTTTCCGCTAAATCGTAAAAATTGCGCTTACATACATTTAATTTACATGCTTATTTACATTATGCCTCTTTATTAGTACCCAATGTAATCCTAGTGTATTTTTCTATGTTACGCCATCTCATATTCAACTGACGGAGAAAGGATATTCTTCTTCCTCTTTTATATAGTGGCTATAGCAATCACCGACCTCAGGCAAATCTTTTCTTCTGCCACACAAGTCGAAATAACGGTTAATTGACATATGGTTGGACCCTATTTGTGGACAAGGATATATATTACCCTGAATTTTTTTAGACAAGGATATATTTTTTTAAAATTTATCTCGCGTATAAATAAATAACGCTGAAAAGCGACCGAAACGTCGGGTTGATTTCAAACAATCATTTTAGTTTAATATACCTAGATTAGTTTTACTTAATGTAGGTTCCAGTCTCCGCGCTAAAAGGTGGGTGTAGGGACTTAAACACCAGAGAATTGCATACCTGAAGTAATTTATTTGCTACCAAATGGTAATATGGTATTTCTGTAAGATGGTACTGTATGGCAGCAATGTTACAGAAGAAAAACGAGTTAGAAATAAATTAGCAGCAACGCATTTATGTCGTTTGGCTTTTAGTTTTTGTGTAGATGTTCATAGGCCACAATAATCACTTACCATCCATTACATATATAATACAGACATATCAGTAGGATATGAAATAATGATATCCGCTATGGTTATTTTTGGCCCTGTTTATCGCACTTCATTTTTTATTTGTTTCACGAATAGGATGAATTAAATGTTTATCATATTTATAATGTTATTTAAAGGTACGATTCCGTACTCGGCAGCACGCATTATACATTCCGAGATACGCGACACTGTCGCGACAGCAATGCAATAGAAAAGAGAGAGAAATATATAATTGATTGATTTCTGGCCCGAAGGTGTAGTTTTCAGACGATTTTGGGAGGCGAAACGTAGGTACGCCCCATGTGAAGTGACGTGATTAGTTTTAAGATAAATAATAGTATTGTATTATGTATTTTTTATTGTTATCTGTGTATTGTATGTTATGGGCCCTGGTTGCCTGAAATAAATGGTTAAATAAAATAAATAAATAATAGCGACAGCACTGTTGCATGGCGCATGGTGCCGAGTTCGGAATCGTACTTTAATATTCATCCAATACTCGAGATGTTCAGTAAACTTTATGGCAACATAAAATAAATCAGACGTTTGAAAAAACCGGTCAAGTGCGTGTCGGGCCACGCGCAAGGTAGTTACAAAGTAAGAGATGTAATGAAAAAAATATATATTTTCTATGGAGTTGTTCGAAATTTTGGAGTAAAATACACTTGGTCGTAAAGCCAACTCAGGTGTGACAGTTTTCCTTTTAATTTCATCATATATGGCTACTATTGTCGTATCGTTTGAATTTCTAACAACAACCGTTTAGTCGGTAGGGGGGGGGACACTTGACTCAAACGAAAATTGGCCCTTTAAAGCTTATTAAAGTCACGAACCGTTACCTGAATTCAAAAATTATGATAGCACACTCCTAACATTTCTAAATGTTAGGAGTGTGCTAACATCATTGTGTGTGTGTGCTAACAACATGTAGTGTTCAGCACTATCGTATTCCGGTCAGGTGGTAATGTACGGTTCTGTAATTTCCGGCACAGAGGCAGCGATAACTCGTGTCTATAGGCTGCAGTCATCACTAAACTTTAATGTGAACTGCATGCTTGTTTGCCACACCATTACATAAAAATAAAATTAAACTAGTATTAGTATTTCTTGATATTTCGTGATGAGTTTATACGAATAGATAGGTATATGATTCGAAACATTAGTAGTGATATGGAAGCAAGTTCAAAGAATGTCTGGCTGTTTAATACTAATAATAATAATGGCAACCCATTATACGTCCCACTGCTGGGCACGAGTCTCTCCCCTTTTTGGGGGGAGGCCTGGAGCTTACTCCACCACGCTGCTCCAATGCGGATTGGTGGAGGTGGGTGGGTTTGTGGCCAACCCGCTGTCGGATGTTTTCAAACCGCCCATAAGGCCTCCGACAAGGTTTAACGACTGCTATCTATCGATAGCAACCGGGACCGACGGCTTAACGTGCCCTCCGAAGCACGGAAACGCGCATTTAATTTGCCACTAGCGGTCACCCATCACACTACCCGACCGCGCCCGTAGTGCTTAACCGAGCAGATCGCTTACGATCTACACCAGCCGCTGGGCCATGCGCGCTTCGTCTGGCTGTTTGGTCAGGTGCAACTTTGCATTCGTCGATAGTGACAGATAAGCATAAACCATCTCTAATACCAGTGTTATTCGCGGGAAAATAAACAATATTGTTTCCAATATTTCCTCATAACACAGGTAGCTAGCAGATTTTCGAGATAATGCGTACTATGACGTATGAATTAAAAGCATGCTAAAGTAGGAATTGATAGTATCACTAATTCCTTTCAGAATCTGTCTATATAATAAATAGGCTTTGTATTTATATTTCTCTAAAAGCTAATCTTTTCAATATGAGCAAACGGTTTCATACAACTTTTCTATAATCAAGTCAATAATTACTTTATTGTATTTTTCTCAATCACATGCGAGTTATTTTATTCTTTAAAAATATTAAATACAGTGCTCAACAATAAATATTGAACATCGAGCCTAGGAACAAGACTTCGGCTTATTTCGGGCATGTAGAGCGTTATCTCTTTCGCACCGTACCTATTTGACGTTTGTCGACCATTTTGATCAATAGCGTACTGTCTGTGCTTACATAGGCAGTGTGCAATAGAGATAACGCTTTACGAAGTCGAAACGAGTCGATCGTCTCTTTCGCAGGTCCGATGTGCAATATTAATTATTGAGTTCTGTAGTTGTAGTAGTGTAAATTTCAGTTTTGACACTCAACTATAAGTTAGGCATGATCTTTAATAAATGAAATAAGGTCATTTATTAAAGATCGTGCCTAACTTATAGTTGAGTGTCAAAACTGAAATTTAAAAATCCGGTCAATAATTTGATATAGATCAGAGATAGAGAGTAATGTGATAAATAAATAAACAAATAAATATACATCTTAATTTTTTTTATTAAAACGACATGTATTACAAGTACGTTCAATTCATAAAATGTTTTTATTTTGTGGCAAACCGAGAGTTTTCTTAAAATAGAGGCGGTAGGCATATGATCTTTGGGTTTATTAACAAATTCCGAGGATGGCACTGGAATTATTTTGAAATACTTCTTTGAGAATTGAATCCAGGTCCTCAGCGCAACAGTAGTGATCTGCTACTCATGCAGCTAGAGACATCTACCTAAATAACTTATTCATATATTTCTGTGGAGGTAACTTACCACAGATATAGAAATAAGAACTACATCCTTTTTTTTAATAATAAGGAAGTTCTAAATTCATGCGTGTGTATATTATGTAATACTAGCTGATCCGGCAAACTTCGTATTGCATCAGAATGGAATAATGTGTCAAAGGTTTGATAGTTACAGACTATTTGTATGGGAAAATAAAATTGCGGTTTTTAATAATAATAATAATAATAATAATATATACTTTATTGCACACCAAAAAATAAGTTTACAAAAACAAAACATTTCAATTACATGTGATACAGCGGGCGGCCTTATCGCTAGAAGAGCGATTTCTTCCAGGCAACCCAAATAATAAAAGATAATTCTTAAAAAGAAAAGGTAGGATGTGCGTAGGTACATAAAACAAAAGTAGTACTTATACAACAAATTTGAGAAAATAAATATAAAATGTTAATGATGACAGTGAACAAAAACAAGTCGGATTAACACAAGATATTAAGGAAGGGAACATAAATAATGAGACTTCACCTGGTGTTTGAACGCTTCAACAGTCTGAGCTTGTCTTATACTAGAGGGCAAAGAGTTCCATAAGCGTACAGCTTTTACTGCGAAGGAATTAGTGTAAAATTTGCTAGAGTGTACAGGAGTATTTAGACGCAAAAGTAATGAGGATCGAAGGGAACGCGAATGAGAGGTAAAATCAAACAAATCTTTTAAATATTTGGGACTAATAGGATTAAATAGCACGCAGTATAAAAGAGAAAGAATACGTACATTCCGGCGATGTTGAATGGAGAGCCACTTGAGCTTATTGCGATATTCCGAAACGTGATCATATTTGCGAAGACCAAATATGAATCTGATGAAAACATTTTGAAGGCGCTCAAGCTTATTTATTTGCCCTTGGGTCAAATTGAGGTAGCAGACGTCAGCATAATCAAGTATTGGAAAAAGTAAGGAATTTGCAAGCGCAATTTTAGTAGGTATCGGTAAAAAGTTACGTAATCGGCGCAAAGAACCAATCGTGGCAAAAACCTTCCTGCTAACTTCACAAAGCTGTGGAGACCATGACAGATGCTGATCAAAAATTATGCCCAAGTTCTTAACTTTGTCAAGAAACGGTATATTAATTCCATCGTACAATACCCGAGGCAACTTATCCCAGTCGATTTTACTCACAAGCCTTGAGCTACCTATAATAATTAATTGAGTTTTTTCGGGATTAACAGTAAGGCCAAAAGATTTGCTCCACGATGAGATGCGGACAAGGTCATCATTTAATTTTTTAATCGCATTAGGTAGATCATTCAAAGAAGATCTTGTATATATTTGTAAATCGTCTGCATAGAGATGGTAGAGAGAAGATATTTGAAGGCAAACAGAATTAATGAATATAGAAAATAATAGAGGGGACAACACGCCACCTTGAGGCACACCAGCATCACTGGCACACCAGGTCGAGTGATGTTCCTGAGCCTGAATGCGATGCCGGCGGCCATACAAGTAATTGCGAAACCAATCAATTGCAGACGGAGATATGTTAAGAGAGCACAAACTCGCTAGTAGAATGTCAAAGTCAACAGTATTAAAGGCATTACTAAAGTCTAGCAATGTTAATACTGTTAACTGTTGATTATCCATACCAAAACGAATGTCATCGGAGATTTTCACTAAGGCAGTCGTCGTACTATGACCAGGACGGAAACCGGATTGCAAGGGATTGAAAAGATTTTGCTGGGAAAGGAAGGAACTCAACTGCTGGTGAACAAGGCGTTCAAGGATTTTAGACAAGAATGGTAGGATTGAGATAGGTCTATAGTCGGAAAAAGTGGAGGGATTAGATTTCTTGGGGAGAGGAATTATATTGGCATCCTTCCACAAAGTAGGAAAGATGCCAGTGGAGATAGAGCAATTTAGAATGGAAGTGATTACAGGGGTAAGGATATCTAAAAGAGGAATGATCATCTTACGACTGATGCTATCACACCCGATAGCATTCGAATTGATAGCTAATATGCTCTTCCTAACATCACGTTCGGCAAATAGACTAAACATGAATTCTGAGTGACCGGGAGTGGGCATTTGTGTGAGGGCGGACAATGTATGTGTTTTTGTAACATCATCGATTGATGTGGAAGATGAGAAATGCTGATTAAGCAGGTCAATGTCTAAATTGTTAGGAAGAGAGTCATTACGAGATTTCCCAACTCCTAGTGTTTTAAGAAATTTCCAGACTTTAGCTGGATCTTCGTTATCTACAGAACTATGAATATGGCGTCGTTGTGAATCTCTACATACTCTATTACAGCGATTCCTAGCAGACACATATTTTAATTTATTTTTTTCGGTTGGTACAGATTTATATTTTCCCTTAGCGGTTACCTTTTTGTTCATAAGTTTTTTAATATTGTCGTCAATCCACGGCGCAGGAAGGTGTTTTACACGCACAGGTTTGACGGGTGCGTGGACATCATAAAGGCCAATCAATGAGGAGTTGAATAACGCAATTTGATCATCTACATGGCCCGCGTTGGTCACGGCAGTCCAATCAATATGGGCTGCATCATCAAGTAATTTATCAGGGTTCATACTACTAAAATTACGCTGCAGAAGAATTTTGGATTTATGTTTGGGAGGACGAATTTTGTAGGACATATAAATAAGGTCATGATAGGAAAAAGCATCAGCAGAAAGCTGACCATGCTTGACAACATGTTCTAAGGAAGAGACAAATATTAAATCTAAAAGGGAAGGAGTACAATTTGGAAAATTATGAGTAGGAGATAGTGGAAGAATATGCATATTGGAGGAATTTATAATAGTTTGAAGTTTGACGGACCTTGTGTCGTTTTTAAGGAGGCAAGTATTGAAGTCGCCCATCAATACAGTATGACTGTATAGAGGAGTTAAATCTTCTAACAAGTTTTCAAAGGAAAGGAAATAATCGACTGTATTAGATGGACTGTAAAATACACCTAAAAGTAGTTTGGTATGTGAAAAAAATATTTCAACTAACAAATGTTTTTACTATTTCCCTTCAATTTCTTCATATTTTCTTACCTTTTAAACCTTCCCTGGAATTCCAAAAATCATTCAAAACCAAAATTAGCCAAATTGGTTGAGCCGTTCTCCAGTTTTAGCGAGACTAACGAACAGCAATTGATTTTTATATATATAGATATGTTTTTATATGGGTTAGCTGATCAATAGCAGCTTATACCGACGAGTTATCCCCAAAACGTTGCGAAGTACAGTCATTAAACTCATTCAAACAGTTTTAGTGTCGTCTAATATAATTAAACTCGTTCATTTTAATAGACTATAAATGTTAATGCCTCACAGTTTACTGCAAACAATATTTGCAGACTATCTAATCGTTATGAAGAAAACAGCGCCGACCACTGACCACGAAGAACGTCAAACGTTAAAATTATTACGTCATTTTACAATAAATATAGTTCATCTGTTACAGCATGAATCCAATTAAATGAATAATAAATAATAATCAGAAATGTGCATGATGCATAATATGCATAATGCTGAGGAAATATAGGTACATAAATTTATGGAATTATTTCACAATAGTTTGGCCACTCAAAGAATGCGATAATGAAACCTATCAGTTAATTTTGATGAGTCTTGACAAGTGATGTGGCGTCGGGATGTGATGACCCCATCGCCCGCTAGCGGAAGAATTCTCTTCAGTGGAGGGGAATTCTTCCTCTAGTGCAGTGAGTCAACCGAAAGATGGCGGTCAAACCATGGCGGTAGCCTCCCAACCACTCGTTGGGAGGCCTTAAAAAAACATGGACAAGACGAAGATCATGTCGAATGTCCTCGTTACGCCCACTCCTGTTATGATGGAGGGTACTACACTAGAAGTTGTTGACGATTATGTATACCTGGGACAAACGGTCCATTTAGATAGGTCCAACTTCGAGAAAAAGGTCAATCGCCGAATCCAACTCGGATGGGCAGCGTTCGGGAAGTTGCGTTATATCTTCTCGTCCAATTTACCGCATTGTCTGAAGAAAAAGGTCTTTGACCAGTGTGTGTTACCAGTGATGACATACGGAACTGAAACGTGGTCGCTCACTATGGGCCTCATAAGAAGGCTCAAGGTCACTCAGAGAGCAATGAAGACGGCTATTCTCGGAGTTGCTCTACGAAGTCAAATCAGAAATAAGGAGATCCGCATGAGAACCAAAGTAAACGACATAGCCCACTGAATAGCGAAACTCAAATGGCAGTGGGCAGGGCACATAGCTCGAAGAACTGACGGCCGTTGGGGCAGAAGAGTTCTGGAGTGGCGACCGTGTACCGGAAGTCGAAGCGTAGGCAGGCCTCCCACGAGGTGGACCGACGACCTGGTGAAGATCGCGGGCAATTGCTGGATGAAGGCGGCCCAGGACCGTTCGTTGTGGCATTCTTTGGGGGAGGCTTTTGTTCAGCAGTGGACGTCTTTTGGCTGAAATGATAATGATGATGATGACAAGTGATGGGAAGGATGCATCGACGACACTACGCAGCTCGAAGGATATGATTAGTCATCGTTTTCTTTCGATTTTTATTCGTTTTAAAGACTGTGCGTTTTTTATAATGAGAAGCAAAATATTTTTAAATGTTGGATAAATTAGTATTTAATATCTTATTTATCAGTCGTAAGTAAATATTAATGAGTAGCTATTTGAGCCATTTTGTAAGTACTACTTGTGTTGTTGTGATTGTTCGTGTTGTGATGCGACGTTGGGTTATGACGTCAAGCGTCGAAGTAGATCCTAAGTGGTAATAGTAGGTGTCAGTAACATATTCATATAATAATGCTTCCACTAGTGCAGTTAGTCAACCGAAAAATGTCTGTCAAACTATTCCAATCACGCGAAGAAAGCCACTGCGATCGCCATTCCGCATGCCAAGCGTGGCGATTATGGCACATCCCCCTAATAGCGTGGCTTTGGTCCAGCAATGGACATCATTCAACGGAAATGATGATGTACAACTATTTTTATTTCACGAATTTTAGAAGCTTTTAAGTCAATTACTTTAAATAAATAAATAAAAAACGCTTACACTCACAGCCCCACAGTAGGTACTCGTATAAACCTGTGTCGTGAGTGCCGTTGTACACATACAACACATACACAAACACCCAGACCCGAAACAAATATCTGTAGGCCATACAAATATATATTCCGGTGCGGGGATCGAACCCGCGACCCTTCGAATCAAATGGTGCTTTCGCACCGCTGGACTAACCGGGTCGTCATAGTGACTTTAAACAAATGTTCCATTAAAAAGTGCAGGTAGAACAAACAATTGCCGCCATAAGCCATTAAGCAAATCAATCTTTTGTATGGAATCCCACACGTTTGTCAAATGAATTATGAGGCCACACACGGCACATACCAAGCTTCGGTTATGTGAGCGGGTGCTTGTGTAGATATATGACGATCGTTAACCGGGGCAAAGGTTTCACCCGATATGGACGACTGTGTTTTCGTTAAAATGTTCTCAGCCAGATTAGTACCTACATCTACTTTATTTGAGGGAAGTATAGCTGAGTTAATACTTATACCTTATATACTAGCCGACCCGCTCGCTAACTTTTTTCCGCTTTGTACTGATTTATAACAGATTCCATTTATTTTATTTATTTATTTATTTCATATAAAAATAAAAATTTACAATATTAAATTTTTTTGAGTCTCCTTTTAAGCAAAATAATTTGCTTGTGTTAGGAGATGTTTGGATCGTTAATTTCGTTATGATTGATAACTTCTGTGCTACACCGGGTAGGAGCGGATGTGAATCGCTCTCAAACTATATATTTATACTAGCGGCCCGCCCCGGCTTAGCCCGCGCTGCTCTGCTCCTATTAGTCATAGCGTTATGTAAGCTATCCTATCTCTCAAGTTGGATCGAACTGCATATGGTGTGCGAATTTTATTATAATCGGTTAAGTGGTTTAGGAGTCCATTGAGGACAAACATTGTGACACGAGATTTATATATATTAAGATTTAGCAACTTGCCAAGGGAGATCCCTAGGACGTTACTGTCACTCTACTTATCGGTTAGTGCATATACGCACGAATGATGTTACATTTATATAAATTAATTTTCATCTATTCTACTTACCTATAGCATAAGCAGCGTATAGAATAGGACTATCGCCTTCCGTGTCCTCTTCCGGGAAACATACTCCAGCCACCATTCTGGGGTTTGGAGCGGAGTCGTCTACCATCAGGTCCACGCAGAAAGTCGACGGCAGATGCCATTGTGGTCGGTTCGATGCTATTTCATAGAGAGTACCGTTCTGAAACAAAATAATATAATATATCATAAAATATTACGTAAGAAAGGACACGCGGAGGAAGTCGCGGGAAAAACCTCGTTTAGAATATTTAATGATACTGGCATAGCAGTTATTATTGTGCACTTACCAACTTAACGTATTACTGAAGTGCGGTATAGATAGTTCCATCATAACATATATATATCATAATTTATATCATATATCATCATTTTTTAATCAACTTCCCCTTAATTCCGCAGGGCATTCGAACAGACCAATCATTATAGTCGATGGGTATTCTTTAACTCTGTGGGCATCAATTTGAAAGACACTAAACTTAGCAATACATTGCTGTTTTTCTAAAGTGATCGTAGTAATCACGTAACGTTAAAGCAATGTTTTCACTGGTGGTAGAGCTCCAGTGACGGAGCTCGCGGGCGTAGGCACCACCGCATTACCTAATATACTTGCCGCTAAATGGTAGTGTTCAGCACTATCGTGTTCCGGTCAGGTGGTAATGTACGGCCCTGTAATTTCCGGCACAGAGGCATAACACCTTCAGCCTCAGGAGTGGTAACGCATCTGCATTTTGACCTTGGTCTTTGTGTGGGTGTCTATAGGCTGCAGTCATCACTTAACATCAATGTGAACTGCATGCTTGTTTGCCACTTCCATTACATTAAAAGAAAAATGTACTACAAAGTGGATATGGAAATGAAGTCAACTGAGATAGATACCTGCATATTGTGCCTTGTGCTACGCAACTCTATTTTAACATCCGGTCTTTGTGTAGTTGTCTATAGGCTACAGTATACTCTTTCCATGAATGTGTAATATTTCATCTTTTGGTTCTTATATTTCATTTTTTTCAACAATAATAATAATTATTATTATTTGAGAATCTATAATCAATCAACGAATTATTTTATTTTAAATAAATATACCTTCCTCTATTGAATGATATCAAAATCTTCCAACTGCAGGCTTCATTACTACAATCATAACATAAAAATCATATTCAAAATATATACCGTTATATACCTAAGTAGGTATCTACGTTACATAAAAGTAATATAATTCTCACACAAAACAGAAATGCTACGAAAATAAATTAAGAATATCCTCCTAAACTTTGCGAATACGGATAAAATTAAATTACGTACGTAGAGCAAAGTTATAATTCTCCAGTTGACTGTTTAGAGCACGTATACTCTTCGACGATGAAAAACTTAATAACACAAGGAGTTTAGAACTAACATTAATAAAATTAAAAAAAAAACTACTTTTAGCCTGCGTTGCACTATTTTACTTTAACAATTACAAACATATTAAGCGAAAAACTATTTGAAAATTGTTAAATGATGGCATAACTTTAAGTGTAAACTGTAAACGTCTTAAATTAAAAACTTAAAAAATAACAGTATAAAACAGAATCTTTCTTCTTTCAGAAGAACTTTCAGAATCGTCAAAAAATAACCCATTTCACTGCAATGACTTACTCTAATGATCCTATTGAAAAGACTCATAGAGAGAAACAGTAAAAGAAAAAGATTGAGACCTTGCTCAAGGTTTAATGCTGAAGCATTTTATTCAATGTAAAGTGCAAATTATTTTTTATTTTAGCTCGCCCACAACACTCATAAATTCTTCACAGTTTTAATACCAGTACAAAAGATTTATGCTAGCAGAAAGCATTGGTGTATTATGGAAAGGTGCGGTGGGCTAATTTGTTTGTTTTATAGACCTCTTGTATTTCTGTTTTAGATATTCAGGAGGTAATTTTAATATGTTTTGAGCAGTTGAGGATGCGTAGGCAAATAGCATAAATGCAACAGTTTTCACATTACATCAAATATGTTCAAAAAAATTTCTCAAAAAATTGCTGATTTTTTATTGGTGGTAGACCTTCAGTGACGGAGCTCGCGGGCGTAGGCACCACCGCATTACCGCATAATTGCCGCTAAATGGTAGTATTTCGCACTATCGTGTTCCGGTCAGGTGGTAATGAACGGCCCCGTAATTTCCGGCACAGAGGCATAACACCTTAGGCCTCAAGAGTGGTAACGCATCTACATTTTGACCTTGGTCTTTGTGTGGGTCTCTATAGGCTGCAGTCATCACTTAATATCAATGCGAACTGCATGCTTGTATGCCACTTCCATTACATTTAAAAAAAGACGAAATAATATTTATAGGTATATTGCAAGATTCCACCTATAAACGTGTTTTCGACGTACAGGTCGACAACGTCGGCGTCAACGGTCGAAATTAATTTGTGTTTTAGTTCTCCCTCGGCACCTATAAATACTTCAGTGTTAAAACAGATACAAAAAATGTATGTTGCCGACAAACATGGCCGGATTGTGAGAACGTGCGGAAGGCTATTTATTTACATAAGCGCGCAAGCCCCACTAATTACTGCTACACATGTCATGTAGGTACCTAGAATTTAGAACAATACAAAACCTTTGTGTAATTTATCTTTTAACAGTACTGATACTAAATTCTTTCTAAGCATACAGTTGAGATTAATCTTAAGAGAATAATTGTAATATTTTTATTTTATGAGAAAAATATGTATAGAACCTGCGACCTCAGAATAACCAGTCCAGTCGCTTCACCTAAGCTAGCCCCAAAGATGCAATGTGAATACATTTTTATCGACAGATTTTGTACATGTAAAAAAAACATGCTAGGCAGACATAACCATGAGTGTAATTCAGATAGCCCTTAATAGTATGGAGGTTCGAAGGACCAAAAAACGTTTATGTTGGGGGTTCTGCCATAGACAGAACCCTCGGTTGTAGGTTCATTTGTTAGGAGTTCACACCGAGTAAACCAACGATAAAAGTTTATATTATAATATTTATAGAGTCGCACTTTTATGTAATTATTAATATTAAAATGCTGAATGAGAAATATTGGCTGGTACACATTTTATTTTCACATTGGGCGTCATATTAATATCACAACTTAGACTTTATAAGTTAACGAGTAATAGTCGACCAACAAAACTCTACACACACTCTACACACCAACCGATGAATAGAGCGAAAGTTGCACTACCCCTAATCGCATGTGTCTCCCCAACTAAACTAAACCGAGAATCGGTCGAATCCCTAAGCAGTTGTGTAAATTTATTTATACATTTTGATAGAAATACAAATTTACTAATTTAAATAAATATGTCGTCAATCGCGGTAGAATTTCCTCGATTGTGTTTTATCTTCATCAGTAGATCTCGGTGATAATTATAACCCATGCCAAACTTGTGTTTCATAACATGAATTAAATAAGCTGAAACATGAGGTTGCTGGTATAAAACGATCTGCTGTTTTTCATCGTAATAAGACCTTGGTGACATTCATAAACTGCCTAGGGATAAATTCTCTTTCATATGAATGATAAAAGCTCACATTACAACGGAATCAGTAACGAAACCAGTTATCATATTAAAAAAGGACGGTGAAACACCAATCATCTCCTTCAATTTGGAATTTATTTAAAATCGATGGAACTAACTTCGAAGTATACCTACCCTCTATTCTATTTTAATTTTTCGGATAAGGATCCACTTAAAATTTATCATAGGTCCGATCTCGAGCTAAAAAGGGATACGAGGACAAAAATAGTAGGTAAATCGATAAAAATATGGTACGTTGAGACATGAATCTGCAATCATCTTATTCATCTTCGATTTTAGTAACTTTCCAGATAAAATGTATTTTATAAAAAAACAAATACCCAACCTAACATACAAATTATGATACAAGATACAAATTTTAATATAAACTCATGAATGTGTTATTTCATTAGGTAAGTGTTTCAATTTCTCAAAAGGAAGTAATGGGTTTAAAGCTTCTGTACCCGCCCTCCCTTACTTCACTCTAAAGTTTAAACTGTTATTAGGGGGCAGGGGCAGTAGTTTATGCAGTACCTACTTGAAAGATTGAAGACTCTAAAGTTCTACCAAATAACGGAGTAAAACTTACAGTTGTTCCTACTTTCTGCTCAATGTGGTTGAAACTTTTTAAACCCTCGTTTATTTATTTCTATATTTCGTTCAACTAACATGATTTACTTTGCTGTTATTTATACGAAAATTAAAATATGAAAAAAAATTGAGGTTAAAACACTTCCACTACTATGTAGAGTATGTAGGTGTTCTTATACTTTATGCCTTGCAGTCGTGCAACAATCCTGAAACAGTACTGAATAGTACTGACACTTCACATGTGCCTCCCAATCGCGTCGGTCTTCTTTGACTTTAATCGTTTTACCAGTCATGCAAATTTTTTTTTATTCTCCGTTTTAAGAGTTGGAGGACCATGACGCTCTATACGTTCGCATGAATTACATTCTTCATTTAAAAAAATGTAATTAATCAACATTAGTTCATTGACAATTGATATAGTTGCAGCAGTATTCTGGCGTCATCCGTAGGACACTGTTGCAATATCCTATTTCTAATGAAGCCCTGCGATGAGCCTCACCCCGAACACATTCAACCAAATAGACATCGACATATTTTAAGACCCATGCCATTTAAGTTATTTAAGCAATGTACTACAGTACCTTACAGTACAGTACCTTATTACTAAAACCTTTGTTTTATATAAATATCAGAACCAGAATCAGAAATTCATTTAATTCATTTGTTGTGACAAGCACCGCTTATGGCAAGTCAAAAACAAACAAAATAAATTAAATAGTTAATAGTATCACTATTGTACGAGTAACTATGTTACCAACCCTAAGCACCAGAGGTGTACTATACTAACATTCTATTAATGAAATTAATGTTATCTATATCTCGTTCTAAAAGAACTGTATGTTTTTATGAGAATAAAGATCTTTAAACCTATATCATGGAATATGAGCCATACATTTTCTGTACCTATGTATGTGTACCTATATATTTTTATGTATGACCACGCGTATATTTTTGCGAGAAGGATGTGTGTGCTGTTTTGTGTGTGTGCTACGAGGAGCCATGTGTGCGTGATGATCATGACGCCCCTTAGAAGGGATCTTGGAAAGAAATATCTAAATGTGCTTTTATGGAAACCTTTTCCTATCGACCATTCACGTTAATCACCAAGTCATCACGGGCATGACTTTTTTACAAACTATAAAACTGAGGGCTTGACCCACCTTTTTTTCTCTTTCTCAAAAATGACACCGGAATGTAGGCTGACGCTGAGGGCTGACGGTAGTAAATATTTTCAAAACCACTAACGATAAATATTTGGGTACATGGACTGTGTATTAAATTGTATCATGCTAATGTGTTGTTGCCAGTTACAGCATATGGTAACATTCGAGAATCGAGTAGCGACGGAACACCACGCCACTTGTTAAAATAAACCAAACATAAATCTCGACAGTTATTTAGACCTAACAGTCATTAGTTGTTAGCATTCCGCCTCACTGTAAGCTACAATATTTGTGCTATGGAGACGTGTTTATTTGAGTGAAATCCACAAAAGCAAAGAATTAAAACTTAAATAGTAATGCGCTGTTGCTTTTAAATGTACTTGCAAGATATAAAATATTTTGTAGAGTTAACAATAATATCATAGTTTTAGCAAAATTTTACGAAATATTATTGTTATACTGTGGTTTTAGTTTCGTTTTGTAAATATTGATAGAATATGCTTCTATTAATATTTACAAAATTCTATTATATTCATACATTTTTACTAATGGTACTGGCGTGAAAATGATAATTTTCAACAATATCGTCTTCCTTTCAGGTGATAAAGTACGGCTCTGTAATTTCCGGTACAGAAACAAACAGCTTAGGTTTCAGGAGTGGAAACGCCTCTAGGTAGGTACCTACATCGAAATCTCTGCTGGTTTTTATCTTCAGTCATCTATTAGTCAAAACCGCATGAAAATCCGTGCAGTACTGTTTGAGTTTATCGCGAACAGACCAACAGACAAACGCGACTAGGGACTTTGTTTTATAATACTACATCCTTATAAAACAAAGTATATTTATAGGTATGTATATATCTTTAACCGGATCATAGTCCTACAGCCCACATATGGTCTGTTTAATTGTTAAAACAATTATGCCTGGGTTTCGCAAAGTGAACCTTTAAAAGTAAGTATAAATAAATGTTTGACTATAGCAGAGAAATACAATTTCCGAGGACGATATAAAATCCACCCGGATAATAAATAGGTTGGGGAAAAGTCTTTTCGCATTATAGTATGTATGAACTTGTAATAAAATATCTTTGGCTGTAGTATTTGTATCTGGCTGGTTTTGGTATCATTGAAAGTTAAAATTTTAAAGAACGTAATTCCTAATTCAAATTAGGCAAATGTGTGATTTTCATTTGTTTTTCGTACTGTCAAGATGAGTGAATTTAATGAAGAAATTCGATACATTTTAAAATAATACTACAAAAAAGGTAAAAATGCAACGCAAGCCGCGAAAAAAATTTGCGATGTTTATGGACCTAATGCAGTGTCTGTGAGAGTAGCACAAATTTGGTTTAAGCGTTTTCAATCCGGAAATTTTGATGTCAAAGATGCACCTCGCTCTGGTCGCCCTATTACGGATAAAATGGATGCCATTTTTGAAAAAGTGGAGCAAGATCGACATATCAGTAGTGATGACGTAGCTGAAGAACTGAGAATTGATCACAAAACAGTTTTGGCGCATTTGAAAAAAGCTGGGTACAAAAAAAAGCTCGATATTTGGGTACCTCACGAGCTCACTGAATGAAACCTTGAAAGAAATTAACCGTGTACTCATTTGTGATTCTTTATTACGACGTAATGAAACCGAATCATTTTTGAAGAAGCTGATAACTGGTGATGAAATGTGGATCACGTACGACAAGAACGTGAGAAAAAGGTCGTGGTCAAAGGCCGGTCAGGCTTCACAGACTGTGGCGAAACCCGGGTTAACTCGAAATAAGGTGATGTTGTGTGTGTGGTGGGATTGGAAGGGAATTATTCATTATGAGCTATTACCACCAGGCAGGACTATCGATTCTGAACTCTACTGCGAACAACTGATGAGATTAAAGCAAGAACTTGAAAGAAAGCGGCCGGAATTGATCAACAGAAGGGGTGTGGTGTTTCATCATGATAACGCTAGACCTCACACATCTATAGCCACTCAGCAATAATTAAGAGTTTGGCTGGGAGGTGTTAATGCATCCGCCGTATAGTCCTGACCTTGCACCTTCAGATTTCCACCTGTTTCGGTCTCTTCAGAATTCTTTATGCAATGTTAGGTTAACATCACGAGAGGACTGCCAAATCCACTTGTCGCGGTATTTTGATGAGAAGTCCCAAAATGTTTATAGCAATGGGATCATGTCCCTACCTACAAGATGGCAAAAGGTTATCGAACAAAATGGTACATACATACTTAAGTTAAATTTAAATAAACTGTATTAAAAAATGTTTTGAATTATCTTAAAAAATGCGAAGAAACTTTTTCCCCAACCTTATATATTGTAACCCATATTGTTATGCATAGATCAAAACAGCAAATTTATGCCGCGATATTATACTGAACACTGTAAGAGATCTTTCGTGAGGTGCTCAAATGTTTATCTTGCCGCAAATATACTTTTACACATTCTGTTTCCTTGTCCTCGGAGTCCGAAATATTAGGTATGTACCTAATATTTTTATACTATACAAGCTGACCCGGCTAACTTCATATTGCCTCAGAATGAATTAATGTGTCAAAGGTTTGACAGATACAGACTATTTGTATGGAAAAAAGAAAAGAACTGTTTTTAGGGTTTTCCCGGCAATTATTCGAATTTATCTCACCTTTTAAACCTTCCCTAGACCTCCACGAACATTTCAAGACCAAGATAAGATAAATCCGTTCAGCCGTTCTCGAGTTTTAGCGAGACTACCGAACAGCTATTGATTTTTATATATATATAGATAGTAGATACTTACTAAGTACTTTTTACTGGTGGTAGAGTACCACTGTAGGAGCTCGAGGGCGTAGGGACCACCGCATTCCCTAATCAATCTGCCGCTAAATGATAGTGTATAGTTACCGAAGTTCACCGGAGCACTATCGTATTCCGGTTAAATGGTAATGTACGGCCCCGTAATAACTTATCACAGAGACATATCAACTAAGGTCACAGGTGGCCATTTCGACCTCTGATGTGTCTATAGGCTGCAGTCATCAGCCTTCAGGTTTCAAAGACTTCAGGAAGTAACCTAAGAATTTGAATATCAGTAAATCGGTCAGTGACCAAATTGTGGGTTTTTGGACATCTATAAAATCTAAAGTAGGCTTAATAGCTACGATATTCAAACTTTGCATGTTTTATTACTGTACTCATGGTACCTATTATATCTTGAAAATTTAAAGTATTTTTTAATATATTTGATTTGAATTATCCAAACCAAAGTTACGAAGGTTCAAAAACACGACGGTCTTTTACTGGTGGTAGAGCTCCAGTGACGGAGCTTGCGGGCACCATCGCATTACCTAATGTACTTACTGGTGGTAAAGCTCCAGTGACGGAGCTCCCGGGCATAGGCACCACCGCATTACCTAATATACTTGCCGCTAAATGGTAGTGTTCAGCACTATCGTGTTCCGGTCAGGTGGTAATGTACGGCCCTGTAATTTCCGGCACAGAGGCATAACACCTTAGGCCTCAGGAGTGGTAACGCATCTGCATTTTGACCTTGGTCTTTGTGTGGCTATAAGTTATAATAATACAGCAGTACAGTTATTTCTCCAAGTTATTTTTCTTTTATTCATAACATCATTCGAAAGATGTTCACAGCTGGACCAAAGTCTCTCTATGAGGGGATATGCCATTGCGTTATTGCACTTACTAATACGCCACACCATTGGAATGGTTTGACCACTATTGTTCGAATAACTGACAGCACTGGTAATATTTGTGATTGTAACATGTCCCATTGTAGAGCGCTGCTCGGTCACAGGCGGTGGTTGCTCTTAATAAATTGTAAACAAATAATTAATAATAGTAAATTTACAGTCGACAAATCGTAGTAAATTTACAGCGAGAATGAACATAGGTAAATAACAAACTGAACATTTTGAATTAGCTGTGGGGTTATTCCCGATGGACAAGTCATTTTCGTGTTTGAAGACTGAACATTCCAACACCCTAACGTAATTGAATATTAAAATTTGCACGTAAGTATGTATGTAGGTATATCTCCACGCCGGGTTCATTTGTTTGATTAAATAAATTAATTTATTTAATTAATGCGTGAGTTTGTCGGAACAATCTGTACAAATATTTTAAAGAAAAACATTTTTGAGTTTGTTACACGAGTAAAGTCAAACACTTAGTATTGCCGATTTAAAAAAAAACAGTAAGTGTTTATGCACGTAAGAAGTTATACTTATTTAACGTGACAATCCAATACACCAGAAATAAAACAAAACAACAAAAAAAGTTTAGCAATTAACATCAGACTGTCGCTTTTATCTGTCCGCGTGCGCATCGTAAAAATTCAGTCTGATCATTTTTTCCAATCGCGCCAAAAGAAGTATTTAATAACTTGAATAATTCATTAATCGAATACTAAATTATCACTTAGTAAAATAGTGTCCTACCATGGTCTATAATATTTTAAAGATTACTTTATCTTCAAAAAAAGAAAAACGACCGTATCTATAGATTATTTGCTTACTGTTTTTGCAATAATAAAACGGTATAGAACAATTTTATTATGACATTTAAAAATAATACCACAGAATAGACAATAATATAATACCATTATGCAGATAAGAGAGAGGCAAGTTTAAATGTTGAATAATTCAATAACCGATTTCCAATCAGCGAAATAGCGTCAAGAGGAAAGTTCAAAGATTATAATACTAGTTTTGGTTAATTTTATTCTCATTTTGTGATCAGCTTCTCTGCTTTCGTTTAGCGTTTGTATTATGTAGGATGAGATTTCTATTCACATAAATTCTGTGTCAATTTAGTAAGATGGGGGTCCAACCGTCCCGCATTAGGAGGACAGACCAGCATTTCCAAGGTATTTCCGCTTTAAACAAAGCAGTCAAAATCAGTACTTCCACAGGTAGTGTGCAGCAGAGATAGCGGAACTAGCGGATTGTGTCTTTCGTAGGCTCATGGCCGAATACCTACTCAAACGTCACTCAATTTTAAGCAACCCTCAAATGTGCGCTATCTCTATCGTTTGTACGTGTTTTATAAAGACAGAAGACTTTTAAGTTCCACTTAGATGTAAGTGACGTTTGAATATTTTGGCCGTCAGTGTGCAATACTTCTTGCTTCTTCTAAGTACAGTACGTACTTAACATTGGAAATGCTTTATTTGTTTGATTTGTATTTAAATTGGAAAGTATTGTATTTAATAATTGCTTTTCGCTTCAATTTTCAATACTTATACTTTTTAACAAGGAACCCTTATAGTTTCGCCATGTCCGTCTGTTGAACGAAATATTTCTGTCCGTCCGCGGTTTAGCGCAACAACTATTGGTATAAGAGACTTGAAATTTGTCACAAGTATACATCTTTACTACGCCGACAAAGTGGTAGAATAAAAACATGACAATTTTTTTATTTAGGGTACCTCCCCTACATGTAACTCACTATTATTTTTTGTATTTTTCGTTTTCTATGTAGTGTGGTATCGTGGGATAGGTCTATCAAAAATGTTAGGGGTGTGCTAACACCATTTTTGGATTTAGTTATCGGTTCGTGACTTATTAAACTTTAAAAGGCCAATTTTCGTTAGAGTCAAGTGTCCCTCCCCCTACCAACTAAACGGTTGTTGTTAGAAATTCAAACGATACGGCAATAGTAGACATATATAATGAAATTAAAAGGAAAACTATCACACCTGAGTTGGCTTTACAAGTTTGCGAGTAATAGTCGACCAAATGTATTTTACTCCAAAATTTCGAACAACTCCATAGAAAATACGTATTTATTTATTTTTTTCATTACATCTCTTACTTTGTAACTACGGAACCCTACACTGCGCGTGGCCCAACACGCACTTGACCGGTTTTTTAATAAATCCATTCATAATTCCGGTTTACGCAACACGAATATATTTCGTCTAACGTTACCTATTATCACCCTGTGGCAACGATTAACTGGGCTCGTCCAGGGTATTTAACTAACATGACTCATGTTAAGCAAATGATTACAAAAGCGGTGTTTTGTTTCGCTTAATGAACTAGAGATATGTATATGTTATTTAGGAGACAGTAAAGTTATTTTGTTTATGGTTAGAACTCGTGTTGTCTACTTGATCATAAAATACAATTATTATTGAAGATAATTGCTATTAAAAGTAAAACAGGCCTATTATGATTAGGCATGTTATGGAGCTCCGTAAATGTGAGCGAAACTAAAGGATATCCGTAATATTTATCATCTGTAACAGAAACAAACGAAGCGTAGGCAGGCTCCCCACAAGATGGACCGACGACCTGGTGAAGGTCGCGGGCAATCGCTGGATGAGAGCGACCCAGTTCGTTGTGGCAATCTTTGGGGGAGACCTTTGTCCAGCAGTGGACGTCTTTTGGCTGAAATGATGATGATGATGATGATGATGAACAAAAATAAAAGTTTCGGGTAAATTCGAATAGAAGCGCCCAGATAAGAAGTTTCCTCACAGTTTTTTACCATTCGGTAGGTACCTACTTACGCGCTCTTGTAGTATTACAGTTATTTGCGTATTTATAAATAGGGTTCAGAGTTTTGATAAATTAAACCCTTTTTAAACGAGAAAATACAGCTACAATATCAGCTTTTTAGTTGCAATTAAATGAGAAATAGGTATTCAATCCTTCCTTCTGAACCTAATAGGTAGGTATCCATAACCGAAACTAACGGATAAACCGAAATATTTTAATATCCGCAACTGGTATATCTAATTTAATTCACATAATTATTCGTATCCCTAACCAGATTCGAAATAGTATATCCTTAACCTCCTTTGTCCGTATAGGCCATTGCCCTTATTCATTATCGCAGATTAGATATGGGTCTTTTTGTCTTTGTCGACCAAATCTTTGAAAATAGAAAAAACAACAGAGAAAAAAGAGAGATTAGCAAATCTAAACTACGTACATGATTTACTTAAAACTTAATAATGACATTCTTCAAGACAGTAAAGTGACAAAATATCTAAAACTGTATTTTATGAACAACAAGTACCTAGACAGACAGTTGTACGAATAAAATTTTACTTTATGAAAAGAAAAAGTAACGTACCATGATAAGTGAGTTAAATATAATTTTGTAAGTTATACCTATACAATCCCTACTTCCCTACTAATATTATAAATGCAAAAGTAACTCTGTCTGTCTGTCTGTCTGTTACCTTTTCACGTCCAAACGACTGAACCGATTTGAATGAAATTTGGTACAGAGATAGAGCTGCTTTGAGAAAGAACATAGGCTACTTAGTTATGTATAAAACGACATCCACGCGGGCGAAGCCGCGGGCAACAGCTAGTTAAATATAATTCTGAACTTTGTTATATTCGTCGTCTTCAGTACTAAATACAGATAAATAGAGGAGGCATCATCATTATCCACAGCAGGACAAAAGCCTTCCCCTTAGGACGCCCACAAAAGATTCCTTATTAGTCTCCACGCTTGGCATGCGCATTAGTATGCAATGGCAGCAGTTTTATCGCGGAACACTGCTGTTCATCCCGTGTTGTTTCTTTTTCTGGTGGCTATTGGACAAACCTTTACAATCACATGTGTAGAACCTACTCGTATGTTAGTGACCTTAAAAAAATTTAAACAATCGGTCCATCGGACTTTCGATGAAAATTACTGCTGTGGAGATATACGAGCACACCAACAGACAAACAGATAGACATACAGACGCACAAGTTATCTTATAAGGATTATTTTTTTTATTCCAGGTACGCTAAGTGTTTTTAGATCTCTACAACTCTATAACTCTACATCTGAGTCAATATGAGTGACGTGGTCGTTTAGGTACATCACAAAATTAACGACTAAGTTGTGAATGAAATACAGACCATGACCCATGGCAATATCTACATGTTTCTTGCGAAATGTCCAAATTAAAATGTAGAATTTTAAAATGTTGAGTTATTACAATTAACCTTCTCTCACGTTGAACGGATAACAACTTTTTGCGGTATTGCCGCGCTATTATGCTACAGCTATATTATGCTCGGGTGAACGTGCATATACGGCACTAAACGGGATCCTGCATGGAACGGGAAAGGTTTTTAAGCTATTGCATAGCTTCTATCGCCGGCCTTGAGCGCGGGGACCGAATTCAGAAATTCCGTAACGAAAAAACCGGACGCTCCGGATTACAAATTTTAAACTCACATTGAGAAAGACATGTATAATTTCGCCGTCCGACCTCGTGGGTAGCGTGGCCAAGCGGTCTAGGCGCTGGTTTAAGGCACCAGTCTCTTCGGAGGCGTGGGTTCGAATCCCACCGCTGCCAAGATTGTTTTTGTTCATTGTTTGTTTTTCCATTCAATATTTAAAAAATGGTAAATATTAATAGAAAATTATTGATTCATTTTTTTTTCTTTTATTTGCATTTATTTTGTTTTGCATAATTTTAGATAATTATGTAAATGCAATAAATAGCTTCACCGCGGCGTCTCCGAGTGCCACACGTCGTTTTTTTCATATTTTTACGTCATGAAAGTGGGACACAAGCAAACAGTTCACAATGTTGGTAAATACTGATGATCTTAATAAAAAAAAGTGGTTATACCTCTGTGCCAGAAATTACAGGTCCGTTACCTGACCGGAACCCGATAACGCTGAACACTACCATTTAACGGCAAGTACGAGTAAATTAAGTAATGTGATGGTGCCTATACACGCGAACTTCGTATGTGAAGTGTATATGGCTGTATGAAAGCACTGTACCTATAAGAAGAACATATTTATTACCTATTTTATACGTTCCTAGACTGTGGTTAAAGAGTGTAAAGTCAAGAGTTTGGTCCTTCATAAGATCTGATAACTTTTTTATAAGTAAGTAGTTCTAGCTTAACTTGTCTTGGCAACACTTTATCGATGGAATCTATAATAAAATGTGGAATAATAATAATACACTTTATTGCACACCAAAAATTAGTTTACAAAAAAGATACATTACAATCACATGTGATACAGCGGGCGGCCTTATCGCTAGAAGAGCGATTTCATCCAGGCAACCCAAAAGATTAAAAAAAAAAAAGAAAAAAAAAACATAAAATTAAAAGGTATATATTTTTAGTACCTACGCACATCCTGTGCGTAGGTACTAAAAATAAACGTGGTACTTACACAAATACAAGAAATTAAAATTAAAAAAAAATATACAAATTAAATTAATGAATTAATGATGACAGTAAACAAAACAAGTCGGATTAACACAAGACATGAATCAAGGGAACATAAATGGTGAGCCTTTACTTGATATTTGAACGCTTCAACAGTCTGTGCTTGTCTAATACTAGAGGGCAAAGAGTTCCATAAGCTACAGCTTTTACTGCGAAGGAATTAGAGTAAAAGTTACTAGGGAGTTTTGGCGGGAACCTTGAAAGAGGCGTATGGTGCTCTTATTTTATTTCATTTTCTTGGTGTATTTTTAAGTTATATTGAATAAAATTGGTGGCATTTTGTTTGATATAGGTTTATTACAGTGCCCGTGTATAGTGAAATAGAATAACAGTGCGAAAACACGACCTTTCAGGTTGCCTCCAAAACTTCATGAAAATGTTCTGGTAAAGTAGCCATTGCTTTACTCGAATAACTTGATTGTAACTCACTTGACTGACATATTATACTTGATAACTTATATACTTGATACTTACATATTATACTTGATGACTATATTATATAACTTTTACGCTGCTTAAATAAATATGAAATATCGTTTTACTTGACACTGGCAATATGCGTAATAGCGATGCCATAATAAAAAAAAAAAGGTACTAGAGTGTACAGGTATATTTAGACGCAAAAGTAATGAGGATCGAAGGGAACGGGAATGCGAGGTAAAATCAAACAAATCTTTTAAATAATAAATAAAATAATAAAAGCACGCAGTATAAAAGTGAAAGAATATGTATATTCTGGCGATGTTGAATGGAGAGCCACTTGAATAATTGCATATTTAAAAAAATAAAGAAGATTTTGTCATTCATATTGTATTTTTCGCAATAAAACATGCGGGTGAATTTAACTTTTTTGTAATCTGTGTTGAGAAAATTGTACTTCATGACAAGTAGGGCTTTGATGCAATGAATCCACAAATCATTGAATTTGTTTTTATTGAATTTCATCCACAATAGCATGCCGCATACCGGACGACGACCGTTTACAAAGTCCTCTATGTTTGGCCAGAGATAAAGGAATAATACTTACTCCTTTATCTTCAAAGGAACAATACTTCTTTATCTCTGGCCTGGCGGTTGGCACTCCACCAATGGGTGATAATTCTGAACGGTTCGTTATGTGATGTATAAAAAGTTTAGAAAGTTGTTACCTCATATACCTTTGTATACCTACCTTTAATTTCTTAAAATAATTGTCATGAAATGTGACAAGTACCTACTTATGAGAGTTTAATTCTTTTTTTTTATTAAGTTTTATGTCTCAACGTTAGCTCTTCACGGCTGCTTTGAGAAATTGAAGTCCGTATTATTAGAGATCTTGGTCCTTGAGACTATCTTTAGATCACGTTTTTCTATACTAAACGAGATCTTAATGCCGTGTTTTAGGACTGAAATATGTATATTTATATGGCTTTAAGTGTAAAAATAAAGTATATAAGTAACTAGTTACTGTTATGCTTTACTGTGCATAGGTACGACGAATTTCATGCTAAATTCTAGGGATTTGCTTTCAGTCAACACTGGGATTGTGAGAAAAATAATGAAAACGTGCAAAATAAGTAAATACAAAAAACTTATAATTAACTGCCTCGGTAGCCTAGTGGTAGCAGGCCACTACTATTACGCTGAGGTCCTGGGTTCGATTCCCAGGTAGTGGGTTATCAGAGATAATGGTGTAAAGTCCTAATCTCTGGTTCTAATTTTTCCATTTTCCGGAAATTTCCCAGTACCTCGAAGTTTGGTAATGTGCTCGGAGATGTCAACAGGCTCGCCACCTGTTACATGGGCCAAAAACGTAACCGGCGAATCGTGGGTGATTGCATGCATTTACCTCTGCCTATCCCTTCGGGGATTACAGGCGTGAAGTTACGTTATAATTAACGATTTTCTCCGTGCAGATATTTTAATACAATTTAATACAAATAAAATAACACTAAACGACAAAAATCACATGACCAACGGAACTACCCGATTAGGCCGGTGATAGGCCGCGTAGGTAAAACCACTAATAATTCCAAAAAAATGTAAAGAAAAATAAATACCTCTTGAATGTATATCTCTTCGTTCGGCGAAGCAGAATCCACCAGATACTTCTCGCAAACTGGTCGATACAGGAAGAAGAATCGATCTTTAGCTGTCACGTTGGTAAGCACATTCCCTTTGTACACTGGCGGATTGAACGGATTGACTTCAGCCGCATCGGTATCGGTGCAGGATCTGTTCAGGTACAACTGACCTGCATCGCAGCATTTCCACACGCACACCCGGCCAATACACGGACATCCCAGTCTCAGAATCGCACCATCCTCTTCTACCTCGTACCAAGTACCCGGAACATACTCCAAACCCTTATACACCACTGAACCGTTCTCGAAACTGATCCCACTAGTGATATTCAAACTTTCCAGTCTAGTACACGGCTCGCACCGTACCAATGTCACTACGATAAACGACACACAAACAAACAGCAACATCTTCATTTCAATAATTTCCTTAGTTGTTCACATTTAAACTAAAACTTGATTTTTATTTGAAAACTTCATATTCACCGTTCGCGCTTAATTCATAAATTGTCTTATATGTTGACAAAAATAAAGTGACTAATTGTGGATTCTTTGAAAATAAATCCGTAAAGGAACGTTTATCGCGAATAAAGTGTTCTTTATCGTGGCTCTCATGAGGTAATTCGATGTATCATTTTTCATTATGATAAGAGATAAGAGCTAGATCGCGGACACGCTCGCGGGTTTCGGGCGTGTTTGCACGTCGCGCTGACACAAAGTTCAGTTCCCGACTGACTGGGTGACTGAATCAGACTGAATATCCTTCCTTAGTTGTAGCAGAGAATATGGTTGTAGATTGTAGACAATATCGTAAGGAGGCGGGACTCTCGTCTATAAGTATGTGACGCTTATGAAGTCGATGATGTGACGAGTTGTTACGTAGGCAGGTGACGGTTCAACGTATTAATAAATCGATTTATTCTTATATTATTGACTGGCCCCACCAAAAAAATCCAAACCCTCAAAGGATCACTTTGCTGTCTCTCTGTGTGTCTGTCTGAGAGTCTTTTCAGATGTAAGTTGAGGTATCCAATTAATATTTACCTACTGGTGGTAGAGTTCCAGTGCTGGGGCCCGAGGGCGTAGGCTTCACCGCATTACCTTGTCTCCCTGCCGCCAATCGGTAGTTTAGCACTATCATGTTCCGGTTAGATGGTAATGTATGGCAGTAATAACTTTCACAGAGACATGACAACTAAAGTCTCAGGGGTGGCACCACATGTGCATTTTGACCTCTGGTTGTTGTGTAGATGTCAATAGGCTGCATCATTCGTTACTTAATATCCATGTGAACTGCAGGTGTGGTTGCCACCTTCGTAATATAAAAAAAGAATGCCAAATATTCAAGTCGCGTGGACTGCGCGCCGCTTTTTATTGTAGTTCCGAAATATCCGTCCCTTCGTCCCCTTGTCCGTCCGTCCGTTCGTCCGTTTGTCCGTCCGCAGCTGAGCTCGTAGACTCTTATAGGTTGGGATCCCGCTGTAGAATTATTTCGTTAATCGAGATATGCTGCAAACCTATTTTTTTTATTTATCCATTACTTTGTTTTAGTAGACCGTAAATATGCGTAAAAAATAGGTTTGCAACATATCTCGATGAACGAAATAATTCTGCAGCGGGATCCTAACCTATTAAGTAGTACTAGAAACCTTTACGTACGAAATGAATTAGATAGCTGTGCAGAAAAAAGTGGAACAATGAAACATTGAAAAATATTTTTTTAGGATCCTCCCCTTCCATACACGTAAAGTGGGGATGCCATTTTATTCACCATACCGGATAACTACGTTTGTAAAATTATGTTCTACAGCGGTGACTGGTGGTTGCATTAAGTTTTAATATGTAGGTACTTACCTTATACTTATTTTCCTATCCAGCAACCATCAGTACCTAAACCATCATTCATAACTGATGGAATGGAATTGAATGACGCTGGTGTGAGTGAATAATATGAAATCAACGGTTATGGGCGGTATAGGTACTTGGGATTCCGTTCCGGACTTTCGACAGAGAATATGTAATAATACTACGTGTAGTAGATAGACACTTCGACGTCCCGCCCGATTTCCCCGCATCACCCAACCTCCTCCCCGCTTATGGGCGACGGTCGGTATTTTCTACGTGCTTCGCACACAGGTGCGCGTGTAAATACACGCCACTGATTGATGTCTGTGTAATAGAAACCAAATTAAGCGTTTGTATGGAATTTTGGCGGAGTGTCCGCGGTGTGCTTTCGATTCAAAATATTGATTGAGGATTCCGTAAATAGAACATCACACATATGAATGTTTATTTCTTTCGGAACAAGGCTCAGTTTAATGACCCTAGGTTTGAGTTCAGACATTATGTCAGCAAATATGGACGACAATTTTGACGTCGGGACGTGTCGACCCCACCGATCACTAATGGAAGAATTTTCTTCTACTACTAATAATTCTTCCACTCGTGCTGTCAGTCAACCGAACAATGGCTGTCAAACCACTCCAATGGGGCGGTAGTAAGTGCAATAACGCAAGATGGACAACAGCGTCCCGCGATAAAACTACCGCCATTGCGATGGCCAATCCGCGTGCCAAGCATGGCGATTATGGCATATCTCCCCTAATGACATACTCGTACAACACTATAGTGGGTGTCTTTAGGCAAGGCTTTGTCCAGCAGTGGACGTATTGCGGCTGGAGTGATGATGATGATGGACGACAATTTTGTAATTGCGATTGCATTTATGCTATAGGTATTCTGCTAAGAAGAAAATACATCGTCGCCTGGTCACCATGCGGAATGTCAAATCAGAGAAAAACTCCATATGGAAAACTACTTATTGTACCTATGTGGTAGGCCCAAAGGTTTGAATGGATTTTACCTACGTTCGATATCCCAAATTGAAATTTTGAATTGCAATTCCGAAACGCTATTCCTATAATAAGTAGATACCTGTATGTGGCCGTTTTACATTGTATTATAACATACTCCCGCTTTTCGCCAAATAGGTATATCAATTCTTATTGAGCTCGAGACCGGGAAAAATTCAATACTTAAATTATGAAATAAAAAAAAACATTTGTATGACTGTAAGCATTAATTGAAATTAAAAACTACCACACCTTTTTTAAACATACTTTCACGTAGTACAACTTGTAATAAAATCTCTTTGGCTGTAGTATATTTGTATCTGGCTGGTTTTGGTATCATTGAAAGTTAAAATTTTAAAGAACATAATTCCAGATTCAAATAAGGCAAATGTGTGATTTTCATTTGTTTTTCGTACTGTCAAGATGAGTGAATCTAATTAAGAAATTCGATACATTTTAAAATTTTACTACAAAAAAGCTAAAAATGCAACGCAAGCCGCGAAAAAAAATTGCGATGTTTTTGGACCTAGTGCAGTGTCTGTGAGAGTAGCACAAATTTGGTTTAAGCGTTTTCAATCCGGAAATTTTGATGTCAAAGATGCACCTCGCTCTGGTCGCCCTATTACGGATAAAATGGATGTCATTTTTGAAAAAGTGGAGCAAGATCGACATATCAGTAGTTACGACGTAGCTGAAGAACTGAGAATTGATCACAAAACCGTTTTGGCGCATTTGAAAAAATCTGGGTACAAAAAAAAGCTCGATATTTGGGTACCTCACGAGCTCACTGAAAGAAACCTAATGAACCGTGTACTCATTTGTGATTCCTTATTACGACGTAATGAAACCGAATCATTTTTGAAGAAGCTGATAACTGGTGATGAAAAGTGGATCACGTACGACAAGAACGTGCGAAAAAGGTCATGGTCAAAGGCCGGTCAGGCTTCACAGACTGTGGCGAAACCCGGGTTAACTCGCAATAAGGTGACGTTGTGTGTGTGGTGGGATTGGAAGGGCATTATTCATTATGAGCTATTACCACCAGGCAGGACTATCGATTCTGAACTCTACTGCGAACAACTGATGAGATTAAAGCAAGAAGTTGAGAGAAAGCGGCCGGAATTGATCAACAGAAGGGGTGTGGTGTTTCATCATGATAACGCTAGACCTCACACATCTATAGCCACTCAGCAAAAATTAAGAGAGTTTGACTGGGAGGTGTTAATGCATCCGCCGTGTAGTCCTGACCTTGCACCTTCAGATTTCCACCTGTTTCCGTCTCTTCAGAATTCTTTATGCAATGTTAGGTTAACATCACGAGAGGACTGCCAAATCCACTTGTCGCGGTATTTTGATGAGAAGTCCCCAAATTTTTTATAGCAATGGGATCATGTCCCTACCTACAAGATGGCAAAAGGTTATCGAACAAAATGGTACATACATACTTTAGTTAAATTTAAATAAACAATATTAAACAATGTTTTGAATTATCTTAAAAAATGCGAAGAAACTTTTTCCCCAACCATAACGAAAAGATAATATTTAAAAACTATATAAACGTAATTAAAAGGAAAATTATCACACCTAAGTTGGCTTTACAAGTTTGCGAGTAATAGTCCATCAAATATAATACTCGAAATTTTTTAACAACTCCATAGATTTTTTTTTAATATTTTTTCGTTACATCAATTAAACCTAAAAAATTACGGAATACTACACTGCGCGTGACTCAACACGCACTTGACCGGGTTTTTTTTTGTAAATATGTTTAAGTGGTTGATTGTTTTTACATATGTATATATATGTATCTTCACGCCAGGTCCCTAACGGGGTAGGCAGAGAGAGTAGAGCATACAAATTTAAGAAAAAATTAAGACTAAGTATTTCAATTTATAACTTTTGCACTCGAATGTACTACATGTATAAAGGAGATGTTTCAAAAATGTATGGACCTCCGGCCATGTATTGTACACAATATCATTAACAGGCAATATTAATATAAATACGTTTCTTACTGCATATTTTCACTTATTTAGCTTTGTTTGCAGTTACAAAACATTATTTGCAGTTAGAATTGCAACTCAAAACCAACATGGTGAATATGGCGGGCGATGTCATTTTGACAAATTCAACTAATAATCGATACTAATCGATTTCTAATTTAAAGAAATTCATCGGGACTTCTTTAAATTGATCGATTTGATACTTATTTTTTGTTAATATGTGATGCACTAGTAATATACAGATAGCATTAGTTTTGTTTTATCTACATAGGTACTATCCCATGCGAAGGCTGTATCGCCGCCATGTTGAACATGGTTGAAAATTATATAATCGTTTGAATTAAATATGGTGTATTTTTTTCGGATTTTTCTTTAATTTATCCATCTTTTCAGGTAGTGTACGAACCAGGGGCACTTAATCTGAACGGACCAAAAAGAATGGACCGTAGTCCATTCGGCCGTAATCAAAAAACGTCTACGTCCCAGCGGCCCGGTCATAAAATAATTTAAAAGTACAGTCACTACAAAATATTTAAAGTAGTATTTAATCTATTAGTTGTAATCTAAGTACACAAAATATTTAACATCTTCGTTATAGTTGGCACGACTTCAGGTACCTAATTCAACAATGACCCTTTCTTATCAACCAATCACAAGTAGGCAGTTTATTTGTTACGTCAGAGGAGTGGCGAAAAGAAGGTTCATGTAATATGCAATCAGTCTTTTATAGGGTTCCGTAGTAAACAAGGAACTCTTATAGTTTCGCCAGGTCCGTCAGTCTGTCTGTCCGTCCGCGGTTTAGCGCAAAAACTGTTGGTACTAGAGACTTAAAATTTGGCACAAGTGTACACCTTAATCACGTCGACAAAGTGGTATAATAAAAACATGAAAAATAAAATTATTTAGGGTACCTCCCCTACATGTAACGCGCGGATTTTTTTTTATTTTTCTTTGACACATATCCTGTATTGTACCTACTGCCTGTACAAAATTTAATTCATTTTTAATTTACTTCTTTCTATAAAAAAAAAGTGCCTACCTACTGCGATATTAATTTTCTCTTTCTATAACAAGTATTGCCATCTATTGAAATACTAGTGAATTACTGCGGCGCATGAATGAAATGAACACAGTGCCAAGTGCGAGATTTTATATACACTTACGCGAATTCGATCGCGTAGAGTAAACGCAGATTTGTATGGAATTGAAGGAGCGTCCTCTGTTCACCGCTAGATGACGCTCCTTCAATTATTACGCGATCGCGATCTGAAATCTCGCACTAGGCACTCAGCACAGCGTGGCACAGCAGATTACAAAACCAGAATTGTAATTATTTTAAGTGTCTAATGAGTCCGACACGGTAATGTTATTTATTACCTACCGTGACCCCGATTCCCGATAACACAGCGTAAGCAGTGCCGGATTAGCCATATAGCTGGAGGCTATAAAAAAAGTAATATACCAGCTATTAAATTCTCAAAGTGAGCATTGGCCACACTGTAAATAAAAAGGTATATTATTATGTTGGAAGTTGGCAATACCACAATACTGACAGGGGGAATCCCCTAATATTGTTTTCGATTCCTTTTCGTAAATGTTGTTTTATTTACATCCTAAACAGTAGGCCATGTAACTCTAGGGCCCCATGGTCACATTTGCTACGGGCCCCACACCGGCTTTATCCGGCACTGAGCGTAAGTACAGTACATGAGAAGTAGGTACTAGTGCCGGCCACACCACTTCCTTAGGTACTAGTTTTCACCAAAGAACTTTTATAAATCACAACTCATCGTAAAACTCTGTTTTGTTGATGCTTACGTTTGCACTGCCCATAACAAATGAGTAATGAAACATCTCAAGATTTCTTGTATTTTTTTACATTGACTGCTAACATTGTTTGCAATCTTGTGTGTCAATAGATATGTTATGGTTGACATTTAAAATACATTGCTGGTATAGGTCGCGCCACGTAAAAAGAACGCTGGAAGAAAGTAGAAGGGATGTGTTCGCGCATCGGTACACTCGCGCACGAAAGTACTAGCCCTATTGGTTTATTTTTGATCTAGCTTTCGCTTGCGGTTTCGTGTATTAGTAGGCAGATTGAAAACTATATTACATAGAATAACATAAAATGAAATAAAAACACATGACGCGCAGCTTGACCGCCAGCGTTCTTTTTACCTGGCGCGACCTATATTGCTGTTGTTGTCTAGAAACTTATTTAAAGATCTTAACCCCTCTTAACCCCTAGGATATTTTGGAAATTGTAAATGGGAATACGTTTGGAACGTAAAAGCAAACACACATCAAATTAGGTACTTCATTCTATGTAACTATGTATTCTCACGTCAAGTCCCTCGTGAAGTACCTAGAAGGTGTTAACTTCATTCTGTATAATGGAAAATGGAGTTTGGCCCAGTCCAGCCTCTATAGTAATATAACCATTGTTCTTTAGTGCACAAGCCGTAGGCAGAGAATATGTAATAATACTACGTATAGAATGGACACTCCGACGTCCCGCCCGATTTGCTCGCATCACTCAACCCTTTCCCCTTTTCAAATTAAGCGTTTGTATGGAATTTTGGCGGAGTGTCCGCGGTGTGCCGTAGTTATATGTAAGCTTGCGTCAAAATTGTAGCCACACACTAAAATGTAACGTGTGTGGCCGGCACTGCGCAAATATATGTAAGTAAAACATGGCGTGTGTTTTTTTTGTGCATTTCTTGCGCAAACTCCTCCAACAACTGTCATTGTTAGCGAATGCAAGCGTTATTATAAGTGCAATCCTAAATTTCCACCAGGCGTGTAATTGACGATTTATGTGAGAAGTATGTACCTAGTTACCTACTATACCTATTGGTAAATGAAACATAAGTAGGTACCTTTATAGTTGCCTATTTTAATTGTGTGGAGACGCTATGGTACCTATCTGTTTTGGTACTTGGTGATATCGATTTATTGTAAGTCTATACAAAAAAAAATACAAAAAAAATTAAATAATGTACATACATGAAATGTCTCATTTACTTAATGCAATTACCTTTAATGCATTTCATTAGAACAAGCAGTGCCATCTGTTGAAATAATATTAAACCATGACTGTGACGAATGAACCACTGTCCACAGCACAGACAAAGAAAAGAGCATGAATACAACCATAGATTTATTATCTACTTCGTAATACAACAAACAATAGGCAATCGGACAGCTATGGAAAATAAATGTTAACTATGATTAGAATGAATGTTTGTGAAATAATACGACGACCCATTAAATATTTTCGTGAAATATTAATGATTTATATCATAAATTGCAAAGTAAAATGTAATAATTTTAACATTTTTTATCTGTGCTCCATGTTGAACGAAACATCAATCACAGGACGTGACGTCATATGTTTGTACAACAAATATTTAACACAAGTGATACTTTGATTTATTGGCTCTTTTTTTGGATATTTTCTATGTTATTTACACGAAAAATAAGTTATGCGAAATTCAACAAAATTAATTTGCACTTGGTGACTAACCATGTAGTACCAGTATGAAATTAAAAGATTCACTTTGATTGCAAACAGTTGACGTCATATTGTTCAGAGCTTCAGAGTCATTCGGCACCGTTTACGCGGCATTTTTGAAATTATAAAATATTTGTGTAGTTTCTGGTACTTTAACATGTTTAAATAATAAAATAAATACTTTTTATGGTTAAATAAACGGATAAAGAATAATTTTAGACACATTCTCAAAAGTTGTCCGATTCTCTTATCTACGAAATAAATAAATAATGAACACGTTGTTTTGATAGTTAGTGTAAATGATAATTATATTTAAAATACTCAATTATTTATAGGTTTAAGGTTTGTCTATAGCACGCAATAACTATTAACTATAACAAAGCTGTCGCTTGAGTTATTGTCTATGGTCGGGACTGCACATTGGACGTAGACTTGTAATCATCGACCAAACAGCTTGTACCTACTGGATTTGTTCTCACCAGTGCCATTAGATCATTCCTCCTGATAGAAATAATGAGACATTAAGTGATCTTGTTCACTTAAAACCATGAGACTTTGGCGATTTGTTCTCACCAGTGCCATTAGATCTTTCCTCTCCTAAAAAAAAACGTAACTTCTCATCTGTAATCCCCGAAGGGGTAGGCAGAAGTAAATGCATGCATTAAATCATACATGCGAACACCCACTAGAGCCTATTGACATGCCCCCAGTTGGTCTTTTTTTTGGGTGTCTATCCCCTGCAGTCATCACTTTTAACATCAATGTGAATTGCATGCTTGTTTGCCACTTCCATTACATTAAAAAATATTTTTTTTACTACCTAAATAACCAATTTGAAAACTACTTCTCTATTGTACCCTTTTTAGTACCTACTAAGAGATTTACTGGTGGTAGAGCTCCAGTGGTGGAGCTCAAAGGCATAGGCCGGCATAAGCACATTACCTAACCTACTTGCCGCTATATGGTATGTAGTATTCAGCGCTATCATATTCATGTGATGATATAAAAAACCAGCCAAGTGCGTGTCGGGATATGTGCAATGTAGAGTTTGGATTTTCCACGTTGCTGGACTTACTCGTAAAGTAGTTGAATCTTCTTATCTGTGTATGTGATGTTTTCCTTTTAAATTAGTTATATTTTATGTTCTATTGCCATGATTTTTTTCACACGTCCAAATACCACCGCTTAGCTGGCAGGTGGGACAGGAAGGGGAAACGTCACTCTTACAAACATTTTGCACTTTAAAGCTAAATATATCACAAACGGATCCTTTAATTGAAAAATTGTTCTCTTAATATTGTTTTTATCAATATATATATTATTTTTATTTTTAATAATATATATTTTTAAAGCCTACCAAACAAGACGGGATACGAGTAAAAAAAATTGCATCCAACTTTATGTGTACTTACTACAAACATGTTTTTCAAGAGTTTACCAAATTTAAGATTATACCTCGCTGGTCTTTAAAGTGAAAAGAAAAGTACCAAAATAACACTATTAATATAGTCATAAAAGAAGTACCTGCATAATTGGTTTACAGCCGGTAAATAATCTTGCATTAAATAGTAAAAAAAAAAACAAAGTATTTCACCAACGCTCCGAAGAAAGCCGACACCCAGTTTGAAGTCTTTAATCTAGAGATGCGTATGTGATTCGTTACTGACAATATTTCTTTAATCCTTTAGCTATCCAGTAGTGGTTCATAGAAGTATTGACGTCACTCATTTGTCTATAGGTAGGCTAAAAGTTATCAATTGAATCCAGAAGAACGGCTAATCATTTTTTAGAATCAGAATCAGAATGAATTGGTGGACATCTCCGGGCTCATTACCAACCTTTTTTTTATGTAATGGAAGTGGCAAACAAGCATGCAGTTCACATTGATGTTAAGCGATGACTGCTATAGACATCCACACAAGGACCTAGGTCAAAATGCAGATGCGTTACCACTCCTGAGACTTACGGTGTTATGCCTCTGTGCCGTAAATTACAGGGCCGTACATTACCACCTGACCGGAACACGATAGTGCTGAACACTAACATTTAGCGGCAAGTATCTTAGGTAATGCGGTGGTGCCAACGCCCGTGAGCTCCATCAATGGAGCTCTACCACCAGTAGAAACTTCAAGGACGTTTACGTTTTCAGAATCAGAAATTTATTTATTCATTTAGGGTGACAAGCACCATTATGAAACGTCTCAAACAAACAAAATAAATTAAATTAAAGCGAAAAGCAATAATAATTGTCAATTTACAAAGTAAAGAAATATGAACAAGAATATCACAAAGATATTACTACATAATCTATTATTTACTCATGTAGGTAAGTAGGTATATCAGTAGAAAAACCTGAGTTAACATTGTTATTTGTAAATAAATAGAAAATAAACCTACTTATATTAACTAAAGAACTTGGTAGATACTACTTGTAGGAACTTATGAGATCAAACTCTTTTAACGTGCACGCGCATGCGCAGTATGCACGCGCACAGTTTCCGTACGTTATATAAATACACCATACAGAGCTGAGCAAAGACTACAGACTAGTCAGACTACAATAGGATAGCATAGAACCGATGACGAAGTGTGCTGTGATTCATCAGACCAGTCAGAGACTGAGTGTAGCGCAAAGTGTGTAATTATTTGATCAGACAGACGTGAGCAGGTAACTAAGTTTTTTATACTTATTAACTACACTTATTTTAATTATCTGAACAGAAGTCTAGATCTGTCTAGATACTCTTTAGATGCCTACATATCGTACCTACCTACATCTAGACTACACTAGGTATCTAGTGTAGTCTAGATGCTAGCTACCACTTTAACTGTTATCTCCCTAAGTGGCTGTTGTTAATTATTATTGTAATGGGATAAAATAAATGTAATCCCATAGAATTAGTGTAATCCTATGAAAAAGACGTGATAGGCCTAGTACCTAGGTATTTCATATCAAATTTTAACTGAGTTCGAAAGCGCAAATAGGTATATTGTAGATACCTATTTTTGTCCCATTTGCCTCCAGTGGCAATCGCCGCGGGAGAAACTGGGAATAATTCTTTGTAAATTACAGAAAACACTCGCATGTGTTATTGCGAACAAATATAATACTACAAAAGATACATGTTGTATTTGGTGTGGTAGTAAGTACCCACTTAAGTAAAATGTAGGTATTCAATGCCATACAGCGTGCCCCCGGATATTATGGTGCACATCCGCAAATTCCGCAAAGGGAGTAACTAGACCTAGGTAAACTTGTGACTAAAAAAATATAATTGATATTTTTTTAATTCTTACAATATAGGTTTATAAAATAAATTGTATTCGTATTACGCTCATTATGTTTGAAGATTCAATATCTATACAAATAAATAAAGTTGGAGTGTCTGTTTGTAATATTAAAATAACCGCTGTTTACTAAATGCATATGTATGTATACTTGGTACATATACCAAAACAACATTTTTTTCAATTTTTGTCTGTCTGTATGTTTGGCGGGGCCAATATTAGGAACGGCTGGACCGATTTTGACGGGACTTTCACTGGCAGATAGCTGATGTAATAAGGAGTAACTTAGGCTACTTTTGTACTAGCTGCGCCCACGACTTCGTCTGGGTAGATACTGAACAATCATAAATTCTCACGCGGACGAAGTCGCGGGCACAGCTAGTCAATAATAAAGTCTATTCAGAGTCTTATATGAATTTCTATAGGATAGAGGTGTCTTCAAAGCCTAATATATATATGGCATTGAAATTAAGAGTATTGCAGGTAAAACTTGCCATTACGGTACGACGTCGATTTGGAGGAAGTGGGGGGTGGCGGAGGAGGGAGGTAACAAACCGCACTAATACCACCCCACCACGCGCAACCCCATGGTTTAGGATATATGATTAAAGTTTGGGATAAAAATCACTCAATTTTGAAGTAAGATTTGGGGGACGGGAGAAGATTTCCCTACCAACCACCCATCCACAAAACACGCGTAGTTTTTTTAAAAAAAAGTTCTTCTCTGCCGCGGCACAAGCATAGATGAGCACAGCATAGAAACATGGCATAGTACCTACTAGACACCGTTGACGGAAGCGCGCCTGGCCCGGCGGCTGGTGTAGATCGTAAGCGATCTACTCGGTTAAGCACTACGGGCGCGGTCGGGTAGTGTGATGGGTGACCGCTAGTGGCAAATTAAATGCGCGTTTCCGTGCTTCGGAGGGCACGTTAAGCCGTCGGTCCCGGTTGCTATCGATAGATAGCAGTCATTAAACCTTGTCGGAGGCATTATGAGCGGTTTGAAAACATCCGACAGCGGATTGACCACTAACCCAACCCATCTCCACCAATCCGCATTGGAGCAGCGTGGTGGAGTAAGCTCCAGGCCTCACCCAAAAAAAGGGGAGAGACTCGTGCCCAGCTGTGGGACGTATAATGGGTTGCCATTATTATGTCTCTCGTCAGCACGGGATCCAATTTGAACCCCGGACCTTTGTCAGGCTTGCGCGGGGACATGGGAGGTCCAACACGTAGAGGCCCTTTCGAGAATTTTGATCTACTTTGTAATGGGTTATATTCATTATTATTATTATAACTTCCAAACTTAGAGCAACGCGGGCCACCGGTTGCGGCGGACCGGAGCGCCGCGATCGGTGGCCCGCGTTGCTCTATGCTTCCAAAAGATTGCACCAAATTGGATAAACTTTAAAATAATAAAGCAAATAAGTATAATAGTTAAAATATACCTACTAATACCTGTGTAGAAAGATGAATCTACTTATATATACATACTTGCCGCTAAATGGTAGTGTTCAGCACTATTGTGTTCCGGTCAGGTGGCTTCCTGTAATTTCCGGCACAGAGGCATAACACCTTAGGCCTCAGGAGTGCATTAAGCCTTATAAGCATAAACTGCATGCTTGTTTACCACTTCCATTACACTTAAAAAAAAATGAATCAAGAAAAATAATATTTAACTAACAATAAGGTTCCCTTCATATAAAGTAGGCACTAACCTATTTTATTTCATACTAAAAACCTAATAGGTACTGTGTCGGTACAAAATCAGAAGAACTCGTGAAAACTAACTATTATATCACATGCTTTTCAGGAAAATATGGGGCTTTTAGCTGCTTTGGCCGTGAACGTTATTGGTGGAGCTGTAATTTACGGCACTGGTGGTTTGGGAGCCGGCTTCGTGGCTCCCCTGATGGGCTTCGGCACTGGAGGAATTGCTGCCGGCAGCACTGCCGCCGCTGCACAAGCATACTACGGCAATCTGGCTGCTGGGTCCATCATATCTCAGCTGACTTCAGTAGCCATGGCGGCTCCGACCCCTTAGTAAGTTTTTAGGCTTTTATACCTCAAAAGGAAAAAACTGGACAGTATTAATTGTCCTATTTTTTTTTTCGTAATCACACATGCGAGTGATTTTAGAATTTATGAATTTTAATGTATGGCCCCGAAATAAGATGGCAAAGGCCTACGAATATCACAGAGACAGACAGCTAAGGTCTCAAGGGTAGCAACGTTTCTGCATTTTGACCTCTGGTCTTCATGTAAATAGGGACCGTGCACGAGTTCAACGCCACCTAGCGTCCGCAACTTTGTGGGACCGTTGCTTGTCTGACCATAATGACATATTACCGCAAAATTTTGATAAAATATTATTATAAACTAAAATTATCTATTAATCTTCTTCCAAAATTACTCTGTTTGAAACAATTTTTGATCATTTAAATCAAATGAGTTGAGTAAAATTTATTCAAAAAGTGTGTTTTATTTCGAATATATGTCAGGGTTTGTTTAGTTCATTTTTAGTTGTAGTTTTACAGTAAAACAAGACAATATAGCAATTTTATGGGTTACTTACAATAATTATAAACATAGAATTATCTTAAGATAATTATCTGTTTTACTTTTACTTTATGTAATAAGTTATTATTCACTTTAACTCATTATTGACTTCTAAGGACTACTCGAAAACGGTTGATAAATTTTACTCGAAATAAACATATTTTCGTTCTTTCTTTCTCCCTTACTACCTTTACTCCTATTTATAACTGATATTTTAGCAGTTTACAATACAAAAACTGCTATTTACCATTTTGTCGGCGGTTTTATGTTATTATGAAAATTACATTTCCAAGTCTAAACAGATTACTTTGAGATGACAAGTCCCACATTATTGCTACTTTTCGCCACCATGGGCGCTGCGATCGATTACATTACCCCCACCTAGTACTTCGCACGGTCCCTATAGGCTGCAGTTATCACTTAACATCAATGTGAACTACATGTTTGTTTGCCACCTTCATTAAATTAAAAAAAACCGGTCAAGTGCGTGTCGGGCCACGCGCAGTGTAGGGTTCCGTAGTTTTTAGGTTTGATTAATGTAAAAAAAATATAGATATTTTCTATGGAGTTGTTTTAAAATTTCGAGTGTTACATTTGGTCGACTATTACCCGCAAACTTGTAAAGCCAACAAAGGTTGGATAGTTTTTCTTTTAATTTTCGTTATAAGCAGCCTAGCTACTATTGCCGTAACGTTTGAATTTCTAACAACAACCGTTTAGTTGGTAGAGGGGGGGAGACACTCGACTCTAACGCAAATTGGCATTTTAAAGCTTAATAAGTCACGAACAGTTAACTAAATTCAAAAATGATGTTAGCACACCCCTCACATTTTTGAAAGACCTATCCAGCGATATCCCACACTATGTAGAAAACGAAAAATGAAAAAATATCCGCGCGTTACATGTAGGGGAGGTACCCTAAATAATTTTCTTTTTCATGTTTTTATTCTACGACTTTGTCGGCGTGATTAAGGCGTATACTTGTGCCAAATTTCAAGTCTCTACTACCAATAGTTTTTGCACCTAACCAAGGACGGACGGACAGACAGACAGACGGAATGGACGGATGGCGAAACTATAAGGGTTCCTTGTTTACTACGGAACCCTAAAAAGCGACCAAGTGCTAGTCGGACTCGCACATTCGGTTTCCATAAGTAGCAAGTGAGATTCACTTGCATGTGTTATTGAGAAAAATAAAAATATGACAAGTATAATATTTATCTATCGAGAGTTTTACATGCAGTTACATATTATAAAAATATGTCATACCTTAAAAACTATTAAGAATATCTTCTTTTCCAAAGTAAATTTCGTTGAAAGCATACCTATAATATGTATTTTTTTTAATTTAGACTTAATGGAGGGGGAGAGGTATTACTAATACATATTACCATTTTGGAAGTGCCTGTCTTTCAAATAATTGACATTCAGAAAAATATGTTTGAAATCTCAATATCATTTTCAAAAATCTGTTTTTAGATGCGTATAGATTTAATGAAAAAAAGATTTTTAGTTTCAGTTCCAAGTAGGGTTGCCAGACGTCCGAATAGAGCCGGACATAGTTAGATCTTTTGATTGCGAGTCCGGTCAAAATATACGGTGCTTGGCTTTTGTTAAGCTTTTAACATTTCTTAAACGAGCGAGCGCCGAGCACAGCCGAACGCTTTTATCGTAGAAGCTTCTAGGTGTCCGGCCTTTTTAACCCAAATGTCCGGTTAAAACTTGATGGTTTGTGCAACTATTAGTTAGGTTTAGCCTGGCAACCCTAGTTCCAATTATGCAGACCCGCCATAGTCTTTTATTTATTTTTATTTCTGTATGCAAAGTGTAAAATTTATCATAGTTGTATGTAGGTACCTATATTTTAATGTAACGGTAACAATTCGTATAAACAAATCTAGTAAGCAAACAAAGTATATAATGGATCTACATAATCACTTATTTTTTCTTTCATTTGTTTCAGGGGGAATCAGGTGCATTTACACTCGATCACTACTATCGGTGATCGACATAATGAAATGCATTTGTAATTAAGTATGAAATATAATAAATAAAAATTTAAAAAAATTGTCTTTTGATTTATGTATATTACCTACGCGTCTGTCTGAGCTGGAAAATTATCATCAGACCAGAACACGATAGCACTAAACACTACCATTTGGCGGTAAGTAGATTAAGATAAGTCTTATGTTGCTATGTTATGATATTTTTAGGAAGTTAGAATTAATGAATATGTATGTTTAATTTAATAGGTTTTTTTTTATGTAATGGAAGTGGTTAAACAAGCATGCAGTTCACATTGATGTTAAGTGATGACTGCAGCCTATAGACACTTACACAAAGACCAAGGTCAAAATGCAAATGCGTTACCACTCCTAAGGCCTAAGGTGTTATGCCTCTGTGCCGGAAATTACAGGGCCGTACATTACCACCTGACCGAAACACGATAGTGCTGAACACTACCATTTAGCGGCAAGTATATTAGGTAATGCGGTGGTGCCTACGCCCGCGAGCTCCGTCACTGGAACTCTACCACCATACCACCGGTTAATGATGCAAATATTGTAATTTTTCGACTGCTTAATAATTATCAGTAATATTAGATGCGAGCTTCGGATGTAACGGTGCCAGGACAAACCCGATAAGGGTTTTTTGGTATCCATATACTTTTATTCATATGTTGTTATGTAACAAATCTTAATAAATAAATAAAATAAAAAAATAGAAAGTAATGCTAATAATAATCACATATATTCATTTACTTGTCAATGGAGAAAGATTTAAGTATCTTCACTACTGTGCCTATCCATGACCGTGTAAATTTATAGTAGCGTCCTTTGAGCTGCACGAGTTGTTGGTGGGCATAGAGCAACACGGGCCACCGGCCGCGGCGGACCGGAGGGGAGTAGCCATATGCAGGCTTTCCCCTCTGTCAAAGTACAAGCCCAAAATTGTCCTATATCTGTCGCCCAGATATTTAAATGTGTGTGTGAAATTGTTTATGTATTTTGTTAAGTCAAGGTGTGAGTTTCGTAGTAATAGACGATTTTTGTAGTGCGAGTGTGTGTCACACGTTTCCCCCCGCAAAAAATGAAAGAATCTCCCCGCAAAAAATGATTTCATCGGTAGATAATATACGCTTGGCTACACCCTCCGGTCCGCCGCGACTGGTAGGCCGAGTTGTTCTATGTTGGTGGGTACCCCGCTCGGCTACCCGACCGCCGCCGAGCACGCAGATGACGCATGACGTTGGCGTTGCGCACCATGCTCAGCCGGTGAGAGATCATCACGCACGTGCGCCCCGCCTTCGTCGCGACCAGCGCCTCCTACACCACGTGCTAGTAATGGATTAATTAGCATTCGCATTAATTGATAGCATGCTGTATTAGCATTTCACAAAATCGAATGAAGTTGTGAAATTCTGCGAAATGTGAAACGTTAATTCACAATTATTTTGTTATTATCTTCGATTTGTTTGCATTTAGGATCGTATATTGAATGAATGCGTGAGATTTTTGAATAATAATTAGTGTGGCACACTTTAACATTCATTAATTTGCATATTAACAGAAATAATTTACCTACTTTATTAGGTATCAATTATGAACCATATTAGCAAATAGGATAGCAATAGCAATTAGCAAGCTAAGACTCACGAATTAACATCCTTATGAAATTTACGAGAAATAGCATCTCACCTTACATCTCACTCCGTGCTCAACACAGTGTACTATAATACATACTGAATGCTCAGCCGATGAGCGATCACCTTTCTCCACGCACGAGCGTCCCACTCCCACCTTCAGGCCTCAAACTAGTTGTGAACGATGTGCACGGCGACATGAGTCGATAATGCGGGGAGTCCCCGAATACCTACCGTATAAAACCATGACACACATACCGTATGACACCTTCTCTTTAAAATAACCAAAATTTGAGCTGTTTAGATGTGAAAGCGCATCACAAAACTCACTTTTGCGTTTACAATAGGTACCAGGGGGCGCCAGAGACAAAGATTTTGCTCAAAATCTTTGTCTCTGGCGCAAAAGCTCAACAGCTCAAATATTGGTTATTTAAAGAGCCTTAAAGTGTCACGTCACTTCTTAATGCACAACGGTGGAGAATGGAGAAATAAAATACAAAAGAATGGGGGGTATTTACTTTTTTTCGGCTCATCCACCCCGGGTGCCTTTGCGAAAATGTACTCGTGCTTAATCCAGTTTAAGTGATCTCTGATAATAAATATTTTAAATGAATTATTTACTTACCGGTGAACTGTCATACCATCTTTTTTAATATTTGATGTTCTAGACGTATTTAGACATGATTTTATTGCGCAGGAAGCCATCCTCTAGATATTTTCGGTAGAAAATGGATTATTTCTCACGTTCGAACGGGTCGGAGGCTTGGTCGGTAATGGCGTCATTGGCGTCGCGATTTCGAGCATTGAAAATAAGCTAGCAAATTAGCTAGCAACGTGTTGTGCGCGTCGGTTGCCCTGTATGCGGTATCTATTGGGGGTGATCTGTGATTTCATTATACTGTTATTTCGTGTATTCTGTAATTAGTATTGTTAAGGATTGAATAATGTGAATCCTGGCTGTAAATGAATTCCATCTTTTATTTTGCCGTATGCATATCCGAAGCAATCATGCACCCTTAAATGTCTTTGCCTTTGGCGGCGTCGTGTGGCGGGTTGCTCACTTCCCTCTAAAATGGTCGAGGAGGGCAATGGCTGTCACATGCGTCATACTCGTGAACGGGTGCTGTTGGTGGGGACTGGTCTGTTCTGGTTTGCAGGAGCTACATCACATTTAGTAGATAACAGTTTATTTGCATCTATGCTATGGACGTTCACATTATTTGATTTTTCACGATAATTTGTACTAGATTTAAGCTCTCATTTAAAAGAGCTCTTACTGAGTTTGTTGGGTAGCGGAGTTCTTCTCAGTAGTGACTGCACTTGGAACTCTACTAAGTGAATAACTTTGATCTTGACGATTAAGTTTTTCTTTTTCTTCATTTATCATCATTGAAGGAATTGAAAAATTTTGTGATTATTATGTTTTAACTAGGTAGTTTAAATTCTAATTTTTAATTTACTATTAATATATGATTTTGCTTTACTTTATGTAATGGTTATTCACTCTAGGTATTTTATATTTCTTGACGTTTTGAAAGTATCTGTAAAGATCTATTCGAAATAAAAATATTTTCTATTTCTATTTCTACTGTTCAACGGATATGAAATGAACGCGATTTTCACAGGTAGAATACAATAATTGGGAGCGAACAAACACAACTTCAAAACTTTTGAACAGAGTTGAATGTGGTTTACATGAACGTATTCAATTTAGACTAGTTGTGCCCCCGACTTCGTCCGCGTTCAACAAAATTATTGTTCAGTATCTACGCGGACGAAGATGTGTACCATATACATATATGTCTGTATGTATATTATATGTACTTACTTAATTATAAATATTATTGTAAATAGTAATGAACGCAACTGCATGTACTCTGTTAAGGTAGGTACATTTAAATTACAAATTACAATAGGCCTTACATTTTCATCTACAAACTTCGTACTTGGAATCGGCTTCTTGGATAACATAAAGACACAACATAATAAATTACAAGTTCATATATTTATATTTATCAACATTACTATAATACTAAAATATTAAAGCTAAATACCTCGTATTTCAAATGGTATCATCATAATTATCATCTGCGTAAAGTTTTTTTACGTTTCAATCTAGGTTCATTTGGCGAAAATTTATTAATAAAAAGTTCTTCGTAAATTAAACTGTTGGAACTTGGCGTTAAATATTTCGATATTTCTTGGTAAAGATGTTTTTTATAAGATTCTTCATCTCTGTCATTTCTTCTTAAGTTTTTAGCGGAATTGTCTTGTACAGTTTTCTTTAATTCTACAATTCTCTGTGAATTTTGATCTATTTTACTTAACAAAATGTTTTCCATCCGTTGCATCCGCGTTTCAAGATAAGCTATTGTATAATCTTGCACAACTGGAAGAGTTGGCTCTTTCGCAGGATAGCTGTCATTATTTTCATTCAATTTTAATTCCTCAATTGGTTTAGGGACCTCTTCCTTGCCTTTATCTGGTTCGTCTAACTTTTCTAGACATGATTGTACGATATCTTTCAACTTCATGTTAAACTTTCTCTTTCTGGCAATCATTTCAACCCTTGTACTTGGCATTTTATTTTTAACTGCAACAGTATCGTGTTTTCGAATTAGAGACATTTGCTTGGTGTTTGTTACATCATTTTCCTTCGGCTTTTTATCAAAATCATTTTGTTGATCTTTATTATTTACTTCACTACGTGTAGCCAACTCCGGCGTTACTTTAGGTGTCATATCTAAGAGTGACCTGGTGTCCATGTTATGATTATTTTCCTTATTATTTATACTAGACAATACGAGATTAGTGTTTTCAATTTTTGAATCAATATTAATTACGTCACATTTGTTAGATTTTTTAAATGTAGACTGAAGAGTTAATATCGTGCTTCCGGGATCTAGATTTGTATTTGGCAGATCAGATTTATATATATATGTTGTAACAGTAGCATTCTTTTCCTGCTCAAGTAAATTTTGGCTTGGATCATATTCAACATTTAGAATGGATCCTATAGCTTCATCAACTTGAGGAGTTAAATCAATTTCGCTCTTCAGTTCATTTTTTATATAACTGTCATTTTGTCTATTTTTTCTTGATTTTGATACGTTTAAAATAAAATCGGGGGTTACTGATTCAAACTTTCCAGTTAATTTTATTGTCACTGGTTCTTCTAATTTTGTCTCCGAAATAATCTTCACTTTGGATTCATTACGAGGTGTTTTATGACTTTTAATTTCTTCTGATTCACAAATAACATTAGATGATTTATTTTCACTGTGATTTTGTGGTGGTTCATTGAGACATGGTTTTTTTTGTACAATATTAAATGTTTCTTTCAAATTACTTGTTGTAGAAAAAGGAGGCAAACGTTTCACAGAGCGAAAATCTTTTTTATCGGGCTTCTTAGACGGAATTACACTATCTTGTTCAATTAGGTCAACACCGGGCATTTTCGTAGAAACTTTAAAATCTTTATTCAAGACTATTTCCATTTTTGATTGAACATCTTTGATGTTTCCAGAATGATTTTCATTAATTACATGATTATTTTCCAACAAACCTACATCTAAATCACAGTTAGTCAAGAAATCTACATATTTCAGAGAAAAATTTGATTTTCGATCACTAACCATCTCATTTTCAATATCTTCAATCAAAAGTGGAAATATTTTATTTTCATGTGAACTCTTGGTTTCGACTAATTTACTTGAGTCACAATATGGTCCATCTTCTGTAGGTACTGCATTGAATGTCAGTCTATCTTTCTGAAAAGAAAAAACATTAAAATTTAAAATCATGATTAATCAATCCAAAGATTTTTTAAAATATAAGTAGATTAGGTAGTGTGACAACTGATCAAGTAATAGCGATATTCTAGGTACAGTGGGGAACTCTCCACTTACATTATAATTGCAACTGTTTCTATTTGGAACAATATTGAGTATGGAATAAAGGTGAAATCGGAGAGTGGTTTTGAACAAAGACACTTCATTGAAACCAAGATTATATTTGACAAAGATATACTTACAGTGCTCATCAAGAAATATTGCACATTGAGCCTAGGAAAGTGACAATCAGCTAGTTTCGATTTTGTAGTGTTATTTCTGCTGCACACTTCCTATGTAAGCACTGATAGTCGGTATTGGTCAAAACTTGATCAAAATGGTAGACAAACGTTACATAAGTGAGGTGTGAAAGAGATAATGCTCTACAAACCATAGATAGAGAATGAGTCGAAGTCTTCCTCCTAATCGATGTGCAATATTTTATTGGATACTGTAATACATTCCAATTTTATAGTAGAATAAGGTATTATTATTATTACAGATCTCATATCTTCGGTCCCAAAATAACTATCACAGAGACATAACATCCAAGGTCTCAGGAGTGGCAACACATCAGAATTTTGACCTCTGGTCTTTGTGTGGGTTGCCTATAGGCTGCATTCATTGTTTAACATCAATGTGAACTGCATGCTTAGTTGATTACCATTATTGACTGAGTACCATTATTACATAAAAAAAGAAAGTACAAATGTTAAGTCCTAATTTTAAAAACTTTTACAAAATAAGTACAAATTGTGTTTTGAGAAAATGACACACCATTAGTTTATATTCCATAACTCTTTTTTTTTTCAATAATGTAATATCTTTTATCTCATTTCTAAAATATAAATAATAAAAAATAACAGCTATTGTTGTATTCATAGAATGTACACAATAACACAATCACTTCTAAACATTCACCACCAAAAGAACAATCTATAAAAATTCAATTACATTGAAGCTTTAAAATTGAATTGCAATAAGTTAGTCTAAGGTCAGTCAATATGAGTCCAAGTTTAGACAAAAATATTTCATTCTTAAAACCAGGTTCAATGTGATGCAGATGGTAAAATGTATGAAGCACATACAGTGTGAGTACAGCACAACATGGATGGTCAGACACTAAATGCTATAATTTTTTATATGATACATTTTATAGTCCGCCGCGTCCAGTACTGAACCAATTTTTTATATTTTGCGAAAACTCAATGTATGATAACAGCTTAGTTGATAGATAGCTTTTATTATAATAAAATTTAAAATCAATAACATTCATCAAAATTATTATACTTATTTTATTGTACTTTTCACAATTACACATGGAAGTGAGATATTTTATAAAAAATACTAGGAAAAATGAGGTCCAGGAGTCGCAGGTTCAAGCCCTGCGAAGTAAAATATTTCTTTCCATTTTTTCTACTCTCCTAGTATAACTATTTACCTTGAAATTCATAAAATGTTCATCCTTGAAATGATGTTGACACACAACTCTATTCTTCAGTTGTGATACTTTGAGGTTTAAAAAATCAAGTCTTTTGCCATTTATAAGCCACTGGTGACATCGAACTCTCTCAAACACAGGATAATGGAACATATGTGTCTTCCCATCTGACCTGACCTTACAGTTACGGTATGTACACCGACAACCACCCATGATATCCTGAAACCAATTTGAAAATGATAGCACCGAAAAATAGATTACGACAGACATTTTTTTGGATTTACGATTACAAATTAAGAAGTAAAAGATTGCGCGTGGTACAGTATACGAAATTATTTCAAGGAAATTGCTTTTAAGACTTAATTTTTATTACTAAAAGCAATAAGTAAGAAAATGGGATGGAAGGCATAAAGTATGTCTCTGTACTTACTGCTGTTACTTATTGCTGGCTGTTGTTTCTCCGATATGATAAGATATTACACAAAATTAAAATAGGTACAAACGTAAAACGAATTCCTAATAGATTATCCTAATTTTTACCAAAAATAAAATGCAAAAAGCGTAGGTATTTAACGTGTGTTTAACGTATCGCGTCAAAACATGCATCAATGTCAAATCATTGATTGTCACTGTCAAGTTGTTTTGGCATCGCTATTAAACATATTGCCATTGCGAAGTTAAACGATATTTCGTATTCGTATTTATTTAGGGAGCGTAAAAGTTAGTATAACATAGTCAGTCAATTATTTATTAAGTATGTCAGTCAAGTATGTTATAATCAGTTATTCGAGTAAAGCGATGGCTACTTTACCAGAACATTTACAATGAAGTTTTGGAGGCAATCTGAAAGGTCATGTTTTCGCACTGATATTTTATTTTAATACGGGCACTGTAATAAAGCTATATCAAACAAAATGGCACCAACTTTATTCATTCTAACTTAAAAATACAACAAGAAAATGAAATAAAATAAGAGCACCATACAAGGTGCTTGCCAAAACTCATTGTCAATTTTTGTTTATTACGTTGTTTTACGGCCATGGATTCAAGTCTTTTACAATCTATCTTAATTTCTTATGATAATGAATTTCCATATAGAAGATGATGATGATTGGATGATTCCACATGGAATATGATGATGATCAGATGTCTCCAGTAAAGTGATGCGGACAGCACGAGGAGCTTTTACGAAGTTTTGGAGTTTTGGCGGGAACGTGGGAAAGAACCGTGTCCGTGATATTATTTTCAAAACTTGTGTACAGTAGTGTTTTTATGTGTAAAAATGGTGGGATTTGTATCATGGGGCATTCGATAACATGTAAGAAAAGTCATATTATGAAGTGAAAAGTGATTTTTCGTGTTGCCTCTAACACTTCCGCGCGACTGGTGAACTGCAGTTATTACCCGTAATCGACTAATCGAAAAATTTTATCGATATTGTCAGCTTTTGAAATACAACTATTTTTACGGGTTTATCTCGCGAAAGTCGCGTATTTAATTAAACCAAAATGTTATAATATAGTTGTGTGTCAACATCATTTCAAAGAAAGATGAACATTTAATGAATTTCAAGGTAAATAGATATACTAGGAGAGTAGGAAAACCGGTCAAGTGCGTGTCGGGCCACGCACGTGCGTATACGGTTCCGTAGTTTTTAGGTTTGAATAATGTAATGAAAAATGTAAATATTTTTTTTCTATGGAGTTGTTCAAAATTTTTGAAGTAAATCGACTATTACACGCAAACTTTTATAGCCAACTTAAGTGTGATAGTTTTCCTTTTAATTTTGTAACATTTATGTAGCTTCTATTGCCATAACGTTTGAATAAAATTTCTAACAACAACCGTTTAGTTGGTAGACAGGGGGGGACACTTGACTCTAACGAAAATTGGCACTTTAAAGCTTATTAAGTGACGAACAGCTAATTAACTAAATTGAAACTTGATATTAACATACCCCTAACATTTTAAAAAGACCTAACCAACGATATCCCTCACTAAAAACGAAAAAGGAGTTTTGGCGGGAAGCTTGAAAGATGCGTGTGGTGCTCTAATTTTATTTCATTTCTTGTTGTATTTTTGAGTGATATTAAATAAAGTTGGTGGCATTTTGTTTGATATAGGCTTATTACAGTGTTCGTGTATAGTGAAATAGAATAACAGTATGTAAACACGCTCTTTCGGGTTGCCTCCAAAACTTCATTGTAGGTAAAATTAAATGTTCTGGTAAAGTAGCCATCGCTTTACTCGAATTACTGTGACTCTGACTGACGGACTGATAAATTGACTGACTAACTTTTACTTTTACGTTGCTTATTACGAATGCAATATGAATAACAGGCGGTGCCATTAAATTAAAAAAAAAAACGAAAAATAAAAAATATATTTGTGCGTTACATGTACCTAGGGGAAGTACCCTAAATATATTTTTTAATGTTTTTATTCTATCACTTTATCGGCGTGATTAAGGTGTATACCTACTTGTGCCAAATTTCAAGTCTCTAGTACCAATAGCTTTTGCGCTAAACCGCGGACGAACAGACAGACAGCCAGACAAATGGACATGGCGAAACCATAAGGGTTCCTTGTTTACTACGGAACCCTAAAAATGGCTGGTCTTCTGACAACTGACGGCTGATTCGACGACACAAAGCATTATTCACATTAGTGCCACTTTTTTACTTCTTACGCGTAAAAAGACTCAACGCGTAAATTTCCCCTAAAACCGCCCCATTTTGAGTCAAATAATACCTACAATCAATGATAGCTTACAATAACCTTGGCATAATCTATTTTCGTTTCATTGAATACAACAGTACACATTTACAGACACGCGGTAGCTTTCGGAGGCTTGTTCCGAAAGCTTTGCTTTGTTTGCTACATTTCTTTTTAATTAATACGTACTAAGCTTATCACAAATTCATTTTTTCATTTACTTAGTATATTTATAGACAACGTGTCCCTTTTTTCATAAGAAATTATTCTAAGCGCAGCAACGAATTTTCAGTATATCTATTTGATTTTGTGTCATATTTTCAATCCTAGTTACGTAGAAAAAATGTGTTGTGTATCTCTTGCATGTGACGATTCATCATAAAATATGTATAATATAATAATAAGGTACTTTACCTTGCAGTACCTTCGATAAATTATCTCAGTGATAACTCGATATCAAGCGAATAGCGATAGTATAACAGCGGGCGGGCTTGAGATCGTACGTTTTTATCATGTGTAAGATGTTGAAAAGAAATGAAATGTGTTGTGTTTACCAGTGAAATTATTATTGATATAATTTTGAAATATTACCTAGTAGAAAATTTCATCAAGTCGTGAAGGAAGACACAAAAATGAAGGACGGGAAAACTAAATACATCATCAACGATCTGCCGAATGAACAATTCAAAAAAAGTTCACTAAAAAGTAAATCAAGGTAATATAATAAAATTAAATGTGAGCACGCATCTACCACGCAATATGTATGGTCAATTTAATAAACCATTTTCTAGCTTGTCATTATACTTAGATAAAGTTATACCTAATATAATGAAGGTGTAAATTATTATCAGTATCACGCACACGTACCTTCGTGATCAATACACAATAAATTATTGCAGCTGTAATAAAGTTATCCGACTTTTCTACTACTATATAATATGTAATTATAGTGATATGTTCTTAGGTTTTCGCGAGCTACACTCATTGAAATAAAACTATTTTTACGGATTTATCTCGCGTATATTAAACTAAAATGATTTTTAAAATCAACCCGACGTTTCGGTCGCTTTTCAGCTTCCGTGGTCCCGGGCAGACTGAGGTGACATTTGTCTGACAGAAGTTTGAAAAAATTATATGTAGCTACCTCCATCGATTTCGTAAACGCCTTGCGTAGCGTTCAGGATTAACACAATAATTACTTATGGTATTTTGAGGTCTTGCAGACTGCTGCGGCTGGGATTTAATCTTGCTAAGTATGGGATCCCATGATGATGATAATCGCCATCCATCTTCTCTATTGAAATTTGGGTGTTTTTGTTTAATTTCAATAGCCTCGCGTACCATTCGTGGAATGGGTTTGTATTCTCTAGCGAGTATTTGAATTTTATCAAACCGGATGTAATGGTTCGGCTTATCCGCTATGCGTTCACAGACTGCAGACCTCCCTGTTCTTCGATTTTTGACATCAGCAATGTGCTCTTTAACGCGGGTGGATACAGCTCTCTTCGTTTGACCAATATATGAGAGTCCACAATCACAATCTAATTTATAAATGCCAGAATTTTGTAATGGAATATTACTTTTAATGGGTCTTAAATACTGATGAATCTTTTTATATGGTTTGAAAACTGTTTTAATGGAATTCTTTTTTAAAATGTTGCTGATTTTATCTGTGACACCCTTAACGTAGGGTAGTATAGCTGGCCTTGTCGTTCTACTGTAGGTGGTTTCACGCGGCCTCTGTGACGGACGGGTGGTACATGGAGCTTGTTGTTATGTAGCACCTGGCGTAGGTGCTTCAGCTCCCCCTGAAGATGGTGGTCGTCACAGATGCCTCGTGCTCTCTGAAATAGAGATGAGCCAACGGCAGATAAATGTGCCGGGTGATGGTGTGATTCACCATTAAGGTACCTATCAGTATGGGTAGACTTCCTAAACACAATGTAATTATAGTACCTATACATAAGAGTAGAGGGTGGACAAGACGATAATGAACCATATGATACTGGTTGACGACCCGTTTAGGTTAGTGCGACTACCGCTTGATTCGAAGGGTCGCGGGTTCGATCCCCGCACCGGGACAAATGTTTGTATGGCCTACAGATATTTGTTGCAGGTCTGGGTGTGTGTGAATGTTGTGTGTGTACAACGGCACACACGTCACAGATTTATACCTTATAGTGTAGGGCGAGTGTAAGCGTATTGTATTGAATTGGTGAACAAAAAATGTCATGTAACCGTGAAGTATTTTCTACAACATACAAAATACAAAAATAAACTTTTTCAAATTATCTAATTGCTTAGCCACAAAACATATTTCCTTTTTAAATTATTAAAAACAGTATTTTTTAAAGTGAAACAACAATTTGGTGAAATTAAAATGATAGAAACGTTGCACTATTATAAAAAGTGTTTTGTGACAAACATTTGAGGAGTAACGGAAAAAAAAAAAAGTAACGGGCTATTTGGTTTAAGCGGCATTTTTGCAACTTTACAGGAGAGCCTTTTAAAGTTTGAAATTTCGAAATAAAATTCATAACAAAAAAACTTCTGCAGTTATTTAAACGGGGAAAACTGCATTGAAATTTAATTAAAAATGTCTAATTGTTGATGCTAATACCAAATAAAGCGGGCCTTTATTTACAAAGATAAATGTCGCTTAATACAACGTGCCCTTTTTTAGAGACAGGAAAAACGATTTAAGTGACTTCATAACTACAACTGGTTACAGGGGCGCTTAATGTCGCTTAATTTATAAAAAATTAAGCGACAACGCATTCTATTTACGGAGCAAGCCAAAAGGTATGAAGAAACGAAACCCAAAATTAGTAGAAGCTAGCTATTTATCTTAACTACCAATTTAGATTAAAATGACTGTCAGGCTAATTTACTTATGTGACATAGAACATTGAAATTGTAACGTTTAATGTTTATTAATAATTATGGTTTATTTACATCTAAGACTATCAATGGCTGATAAAACAACCAGGATATATTGCAATTACCGAAAATGTCAGGTGCTTACATTGAATAAATGAATAAATAAACACAACATAATAATCAATCAAAGTACTTATTTAGAATAATTATAATTTTACTTTTCAGTCTTAATCAGCAAAATTAGGTACATTAGTATTTTGTATGATAAATAAGTAAAATCAGTCTCAATGTAGGAACATCAACTATAATTATTTATAAATAAAGTAGGATTAAAATGGTTTAACGACTGAACAAAATATCTGAACAAAAACGAGTATTTGATTAAGTAGCACCCGGCGTGGAAAATAGATGCAGCTAAAAGAATTTAAGCGACGACCCATATCGTATTTGGGTGACGGACAAATGGTTTAAGCGACATCACACCGTGTGATTAGGGAAGTCAAAATGATTCAAGTTACTTTTAATAAAATTTAGAATCAGGAAAAACGCTTTAACTCATAAGAGTCTCGAGATCTCTCATAAATAAGTGAATAATCACTTATTTATGAGAGATAGGGTGACTGGTTTATGTCTCGGTTATTAATATGATGGTATGGTTCAAGTATATGATTTAATAAAAAATGCAAAATCCACATCGTATAAGACACTGCCACTTTGGAAACGACACGAAAATAGTATTGTTTGAAACGCCAAAAAAGTGCTCCGATTTTAATGAAACCGGCATCATTCGACGGAGAAAAATTCGCTGATTCCAAATATGTATATAACTCAATATCACCCAAAATGTCGCTTAAACCAAATAGCCCGTTACCCCTCGATTTTATATTAGGAGGTTTTGACATTTGAATGCTGCAAGATATATACTCAGATTCAATCTCGTCTTGTCCACCCTGCATATTGATGAATTTTGATCTCTACCTGCGGAAGTCGTCGATTCTTCCTATCTAAGGAATGTCCGGCAGATTACGGTTTTGGATCACCGGAAACTCCTTCGATGGTAGGTACAGTACCCACAAAACGTAAATGGTAATGCGTGAAGTTGCCTCTGTAATCCTTGCGCCAGTCTCTTAGCTCGCGGCGACCACACGAAAGAGAGAGAAAGTGAGTTTCAAATTTTAATGTTGGCCTGATCAAAGCGAATTACTGCCACATTATTCTCCTCTATAACATAAAATAGCCTTTTTCTCAGCAACTTGTAAATAACTAACGAACACATTTACGTTTTGCGTGTAGACATTTACTTTAGGCATTCCGAAGAATGTTTTTATATCGACACTAATGGCCGACTACTCAAACGTCCCTTAACATTAATTAAGCAACCCTCAAATATAAGCTTCTCTGTCGTTTGCACGTGTTTTATGTGTGTGTGAGACAAAAGGCTTTTAAGTACTACTTTTGTTGTTTATTATCTAGTCCTACTTAGATGTAAGTGACATTGCAGTATTTGGCCGTAAAACTGTTTGTAGGTAGAGTTGTCGCCATATCGATGTAGGTATCGAAGAAAATACATAAAGTTCCTTTACTCTTACAGTTCTAATCTCTTTGGACTCAGGCTTCTAAGATACTTGCTACATCGGAATTATTTTAGCGGGGTCATATCAGAGGAAGCGCGCATAGCCCCGCGGCTGGTGTAGATCGTAAGCGATCTACTCGGTTAAGAATTACGGGCGCGGTCGGGTGTGTGATGGGTGACCGCTAGTGGCAAATTAAAATGCGCGTTTCCGTACATCGGAGGGCACGTTAAGCCGTCGGTCCCAGTTGCTATCGATAGACAGCAGTCGTTATACGTTGTCGGAGGCCTCATGGGCGGTTCGAAAACATCCGACAGCGGGTTGGCCACTAACCCGTATCTCTACCAATCCGCATTGGAGCAGCGTGGTGGAGTAAGCTCCAGGCCTCTCTCCAAATAGGGGAGAGTCTCGTGCCTAGCAGTGGGACGTATAATGGGTTGCCATTATTATTATTATTATATCAGGGATGAAGGCATCGGGACGTGACGTTCTTCCAGTCAGTGAACCAAGAAATGTCGGTCAAAGTACTTACATATTCCAATAGGGCGGTAAAAATGGACAGAGCAGCAGCGTCCCGCGATAAAATTACCGCCAGCGCCACTGCGATCCTCCGCAGTCCGCCTGCCACGCGTGGTTATTAAGGCATATTTTTTCCTAAAGCAAAGGCTCAACTGCTTGACAAGTATTTTTGGCTGGAGTGATCATATCAGGGATATCCTCTTTATTATGAGAATTAAACTCAGGACTAAAACCATTCTAATCCCCCAAGCTAACTCGGAAAAGTGAGCAATCTAAAATCCGCCTCATCATCCTCCTTTTTGTAATTGGTTAATAATAATATCCTTTTTGTAGCCTTAGGTTAAAAACAAAGGAAATAAAGAAATCATTTTGTTATCTGACGCTAACTAGTATAAATTCTTCAATTAGATATCGTCCATATCAATTAGGACAAACGACATTGACCATGGACAACACTTGTATAATTATTATGATAGGTAGACGATCATAGTCCAGGAATTTTCGAATATAAAGTTCAGGGTATCAGATTATTATTTTTGTTACAGTTATCATGAAGCGCGCATGGCCCAGCGGCTAGTGTAGATCGAAAGCGATCTACTCGGTTAAGCGATACGGGCGCGGTCGGGTGTGTGATGGGTGACCGCTAGTAACAAATTAAAATGCGCGTTTCCGTGTTTCGTAGGGCACGTTAAGTTGCAATCGATAGATAGCAGTCGTTAAACCTTGTCGGAGGCCTTATAGGCGGTTTGAAAACATCCGATAACGGGTTGGCCACTAACTCTTATCTCCACCAACCCGCATTGGAGCAGCGTGGTGGAGTAAGCTCCAGGCCTCCCCCAAAAAGGGGAGAGACTCGTGCCCAGCAGTGGGACGTAAAATGGGTTTCCATTATATATCATAGTATAACTAAGCATATTCTTACTACCTTAGAGTCCGTCAGAATACATCCCGATCCGAGTTCGATTTTTAGGCCGGTAATTACCTAAGTAATTAGTTAGTTTAGTCTTTAAGTAAAAAGTTTTGGGTGGTACCACCTGATTTACGATGTCTTCCAATGTAATTATCATTAGTAAATTAGGACTGGCATGTAATGAGCCAAATAGCCATTCTTTGACCATGTAGTATAAGGATACCTACTAGATATCTAGGATACACTGTATATACCTACAGATGTGGTGAGAATCCGGCTGCTATTCCTAAATTAAGAAGTTAAAATAGTAAAAACCGGCTAAGTACGAGTCGGACTCACGCACGAAAGGTTCCTTGCCATTATCTACAAAAAAAAACCGGTCAAATGCGTGTCGGCGACGCGCGGTTTAGGGTTCCACATCCGTAGTTTTTAGGATTTTAGCTGATTTTACCTCAGCCAAGTGCAAATCGAATTACTATTACTATTTGAAACATAGACAAAATAGCGAGATTCAAATGACTCCTGGCGCCATCTGTCGCGGAACTTTATTTATAATTTTAAAAATAATTTATATTTTTCTGAAATACTTGTAACATTTTAAAATTAATAAATCTATTGTTAACATTTTAATGGAATAAATTAACTGTTATAGATATAATGTAATGAAAAAGTAAATAAATATTTTCTATGTAATTGTACGAAATTTTCGAGTAAAATACATTTGGTCGACTATTACTCGCAAATTTGTAAAGCCAACTTAAGTGTGATAGTTTTCCTTTTAATTTCATTATACTTAATTAAATAGACCTAGCTTCTATTGCCGTAACGGTTGTATTTCTAACAACAACCGTTTTCTTGGCAGAGGGGGCCACACATAGCTCTAATGAAAATTGGCACTTTAAAGCTTATTAAGTCTCGAACTGTTCTAAATCGAAAAATGACATTGACATGGCACACATCCCTAACATTTTTTAAAGGCCTATCTAACGATATCCCACGCATTATTATTATAGAAAACAAAAAAAAATGTCGCGTTACATGTAGAGGAAGTGCCCAAAATATTTTTTTCATGTTTTTATTCTACCACTTTGACGGCGTGTTAAGGTGTATATTTGTGCCTAATTTAAAGTCACTAGTACTAATAGTTATTGCGCTAAACCGTGTACGGACAGACAGACGGATATGGCGAAACTGTAAAGGTTCCTTGTTTACTACGGAACCCTAAAAACGGTTCGGGATCGGTGAATTTTTATTTAATTTCTAAATACACTGGCATGTGTTATTGCTAAAAATATGATTTACAGTCTCGACGCTAGACGGCGTAAAGTTACATTACAGTATTAATGTAGATATATCTACCTGCAATTAAAGTTTCACATCTAACATCTAAATAATTATTTCAGCGATTCAGATACGGGATCCAAGGAGTTCGAAGTACCTAGTGTATCATTCTTCACATTGGTAAGTTATAAACAATATAACTCCAAATCATTAGGTATTTCATTTAGAAGGTGCCCATTATTAGGTAGGTATTAGTCAATGGGGTTAGGCACAATCGTGTTATAACTCTATTTTTTATGTAATGATGGTAACATGCAAACAAGCAGTTTACAAACAGAAAGTGATTGCTGTAGCCTAGAAGTCTTCTACATAAAAACTGAAGGTCACCCATAGGTACTACTTGACTCGTTTTTACAATCTTTTAATCTTTTTCACTTTTCTCTCGGTTACCATCCGTAGTATTTTGGCTCGTTTGTCTTTATTCATACGGCTTTTGCCACATGACACCCAGCATGCCTGCATACCTTCTATGATATGAACTACAAATAAATAAAATTATTTACTTAAAAGAAATAAAACTAGAAGTATTCTCTTTTTTTTTTATTTTAAGCGCTATTTTGAATATAGCGTTTGATTTTAAATGATTACATGATGTAAACATAATCGAGGTTTAACTAACTTTTTTGAACCTTAAGAGGAAACGAGACAAAACTAACGGTGATTTAGCGCCATTAGTTTTGTCTCGTTTCCTCATACCCGCTGTAATATACATAAAGGGAACAATATTTTAACAGTTCCTAAATTGAATCGCCTTGAGAAGTCATAATATAGGCAGGCCTAGTTTTCAATGATATCGCCTACATGCTTGATTGCTGTTTTCAGGGCAGTAAAATACCAGAAATATTGTAATACGCTAGAAACACCGTTTAGAGCAAGCTAAGTGAATAAACTAAGATATATTTAGCAACACGTGCGCATACACCACTCGTTAAATCATCAATGTAAGCTACGCGCAGTTTGCTATTCATCATCTTGCACATGCACATTAATAGAATGATATTAGTATATGTCGAAAGCTGTTCGCATATTTGTGCAATGTGCATATAGGTATCGTGTATGAGGAACTGTAGCAACTGCCTCTGTGATATAGTGGTAGCAGGCCACTACTGCTTCGCTTAGGTCCCGAGTTCGATACCTGCATCAGTGTTGGATTTGTTCCCAGTGGTACCATAAGAGAATATAACCACTACGTACAATTTCGGAGTTTGTTGAAGGAAATATATAAAGCCAACAATAGATCGGACTTGAAGGACATTCTTAAACAGGCGAAGGCACACGCTGGGCTGTAGCGCCTTAGATCCTCATCATCAATGTCAATAGGCTTTCCACGTGGGGTTTAATCCCTCAGGCCACCAGAAAAATATGACAAATGATTTCTTATTGTTCTCGGATCCAATCGGGTCCATTGCGGCTTCAGGCATTAAAAAGCATGTGTCATATTATGCAATGCAAAGTGTTGCGAATAGGTCCAACAATGTTTCGATAGTCCATGCCATCATAGATGTAGCATTGAATCTTCAAGGTCTTTTTATTCTCACAATGTTAAATCACCAGTTATCAAGAGTCAAACTTTGATTTAAGTTTTATGCGTGTCAATCCTGACAACAACAGCTGAAAGCTGAAATCAGTATCAGCATAAGTATTGCGTATTACTACTTATACACACATGTCGTATGTGTGTGTACGTGCTACGCGTGTGTGTGTATGCAATGCTGAGTGTCACCATTGAGCGCTTGTTAAGGTTGCGAAATAAAATAAAATAAATAAATATATAATAATAAAAATATAACTACTAATATTTTTTTAAACCTACCCCGGTAGTAGCTCGAAGAACTGACGTCCGTTGGCGCAGAATAATTCTCGGCGACCGTGTACCGAGAGACGAAGTGTACGCAGGTCCCCACGAACTGGTGAAGGTTGCGGGAAACCGCTGGATATAAGATAGATTATTATTTACTTTTACATTTATTTTAACAAATTCCTATCAAACAAAAAGCAATCAGCGATACATGTTTTTTAATTTATTTACAGTTCAGATTCGCATCATCAAAAGATAAATGTTATATATTCTTCGCAATCATATTTTCTATGATATGTGGGAGCACAACACCCATCAACACGCTGCTATTCGCATCTTTATTACAAAGTATGGTGGAATATGGGATGATGATGATTGATGGTGACGAGTTCTTGAATGCAGTGATGTGGTTCGCTATTTACAACAGTCTTGTGGG